>CM061280.1:30082529-31457529 GCA_030848825.1 Tadarida brasiliensis | reverse complement strand
AACAAGGTATATGTTTCCACGTTTTATATCTTCCTCTATTTCTTTTTTCAATGACCTGTAGTTTTCTGTGAAGAGGTCCTTTACTTCTTTGGTTAAGTTTATCCCTAGGTATCTTAATTTTTTTTGCTGCGATGGTAAATGGGATTGTTTTTTTAGTTTCTCTTTCTGTGATTTCATCATTGGTGTATAAGAATGTCATCGATTTCTTGACATTAATTTTGCATCCTGCTGCTTTGCCAAATTCATTTATTAAGTCTAGTAGATATTTGATGGAGTCTTTAGGATTTTCTATGTACAATATCATGTCATCTGCAAATAATGACAGTTTTACTTCCTCCTTCCCAAATTGGCTCCCCTTTATTTTTTCTTTATGTCTAATTGCTATGGCTAAGACTTCCAGTACTATGTTAAACAAGAGTGGCAAAAGTGGGCATCTCTGTCTTGTTCCCATTCTTAAGGGGAATGTTTTTGCTTTTTGCCCATTGATAATGATGTTGGCTGTAGGTTTTTCATATATGGCCTTTATGATGTTGAGATATGGTCCCTCTATTCCCACATTGCTGAGCATTTTTATCAGAAATGAGTTCTGGATTTTGTTGAATGCTTTTTCAACATCTATTGATATGATCATATGGTTTTTATCTTTCATTTTGTCAATGTAGTGTATCACATTTACTGATTTGCAAATATTGGACCATCCTTGCATGCTTGGGATGAAACCCACTTGGTCATGAGGAATAATTTTTTTGATGTATTGCTGGATCCTATTTGCTAATATTTTGTTAAGGATTTTGGCATCTGTGTTCATCAGGGATATTGGCCTGTAGTTTTCCTTCTTTGTAGTGTCTTTATCCGGTTTGGAATTAGGATTATGCTGGCCTCATAAAATGAACTTGTAAGTGTTTCGTCTTCTTGGATTTTTTGGAATAGTTTGAGGAGAATGGGTATTAGATCTTCTTTGAATGTTCGATAAAACTCCCCCGTGAAGTCATCTGGGCCTGGGCTTTTGTTTGCTGCGAGTTTCTTAATTACATCTTCAATTTCCTTTGTTGTTATTGGTCTGTTCAAGTTTTCTGTCTCTTTCTGGTTCAGTTTTGGGAGACTATGTGTTTCTACAAATTTGTCCATTTCTCCTAGGTTGTCCAATTTGTTGGTATATAATTGTTCATAGTATGTTTCGATGGTCCTTTGAATTTCTGTGGTGTCAGTTGTTACTTCTCCTCTTTCATTTCTGATTTTGTTTATTTGGTTCCTCTCTTTTTGTTTCATGGTGAGTCTGGCTAAAGGTCCATCGATCTTGTTTATCTTTTCAAAGAATGAGCTTTTTGTTTCATTGATCTTTTGAATTGTTTTTTTAGTCTCTATGTCATTTATTTCTGCTCTGACCTCTACTATTTTCTTCCTCCTACTAGCTCTGGGTTTTTCTTTTTGTTTACTTTCTAGTTCTTTAAGTTGTAGTGTTAGAAAGTCAATTAGGAATTTTTCTTGTTTCTTGAGGTAGGCCTTTAGTGCTCTGAACTTCCCTCTCAGGACTGCGTTCCCTGTGTCCTATAGATTTTGTGCTGTTGTGTGTTCGTTTTCATTGGTTCCAGGAAATTTTTAATTTCTTCCTTGATCTCATTAGTAACCCATTTGTTGTTTAATAGCATGCTATTTAGCCTCCAAGTGAGTGTTTGAATGTTTTTGTGTGTTTTTACTGTAATTAAGTTCTAGGTTCATGGCACTGTGATCTGAGAAAATGCTTAATATGATTTCAAATCTTCTTGAATTGTAGAGACTTGCTTTGTGTCCTAACATGTGGTCTATCTTTGAGAATGACCCATGTGCACTTGAGAAGAATGTATATTCTGCAACTTTGGGGTGAAATGTTTTGTAAATATCAATGAAGTCCAACTGACCTAGTTTGTCTTGTAAGGACTCTATGTCCTTGTTAATTTTTTTGTCTAGAAGATCTATCCAGTGGTGTCAGTGGCGTGTTAAAGTCACCCACTATTATCATGTTGCTATTGATCTCTCCCTTAAAGTTGTCCAGAAGTTTTTTTTTTTATATATATATAATTTGGTGCTCCTGTGTTTGGTGTGTATATGTTTACCAGGGTTATATCCTGTTGTTGGATTGATCCTTTTAATATTATGTAGTGACCTTCTCTGTCTCTTATTATGGCCCTTGTTTTGAAGTCTATCTTATCAGATATGAGTATTGCTACACCAGCTTTTTTTTTTTTTCATTTCCATTTGATTGGAAAATTTTTTTCCATCCCTTCACTTTCATCCTGTGTGAGTCTTTTGTTGTGAAGTGGGTCTCTTGTAGACAGCATATATATGGGTCGTGTTTTCTTATCCAATCAGCTAACTTATGTCTTTTTATTGGAGCATTTAAACCATTTACATTTATAGTAATTATTGATAGATAGTTATTAGTTGCCATTTTTATTTTATGCCTGTGTTCCTCTCTCTCTCTCTGTTTCTTCTTCTTACAACAGTCCCTGCAGCATTTCTTGCAGTGCTGGTTTGGTGGTAGTAAATTCCTCTAGTTTTTTTTTTTTTTTTTTTTTTTTTTTTTTTTTTTTTTTTTATCCGTGAAGTTCTTTATTTCTCCTTCAATTTTGAATGATAGTCTTACTGGATAGAGTAGTCTTGAATTCAGACCCTTGCCTTGCATTACTTTGTACACTTCATGCCACTCCTTTCTGGCCTACATTGTTTCTATTGAGAAATCATCTGACAGTCTAATGGGAGCTCCCTTGTAGGTAACTTTCTGTCTGTCTCTTGCTTCCTTTAAGATTCTTTGTCTTTAATGTTTGCCATTTTTATTATGATGTGTCTAGCTGTGGGTCTTCTGGGATTCATCTTGCTTGGGACTCTCTGTGTTTCCTGGACTTGTGTGACTTTTTCCTTCATTAGTTTAGGGAAGTTTTCTGTCATTGTTTTTTCAAACAGGTTCTCTATTTCTTTCTCTGATTCTTCTTCTTCTGATATCCCTATAATGCAAATGTTGTTACATTTGGTATTGTCCCACAGCTCCGTTAAACTTTCCTCCTGCTTTTTAAACTTTTTTTTTTTTTTATTTGCTGCTCTATTTGGGTGTTTTTCTCTATCTTGTCTTCTAAGTCACTGATTTGGTCTTCAAATTCTTCTAACCTACTATTGAACTTTTCTAAGGTATTTTTCATAACAGCTATGTCATTCTTTTTTTCCTTTTGATTTTTATGCATAGCTTCCACCTCTATTTTTAGGCTGAAGTAGTTCCCAGTGAGCTCTTCATAATTCTTATTAAGTTGTTTGTAGTTCTCACTAAATTGTTTGAGCACCCTTAAAATCATTGCTTTGAATTCCTTATTTGACAAGTTGCTGTCTTCCATTTCCTGTAGTTCCTTTTCTGATGATTCCTCTTTTTCTTTCCCTTGGGTATTGTTTCTTTGTCTCCCCATTTTAGCCGTCTGGTAGCTCTAGACCCTGTGAGGGTTCTTTGGATGTCAGGCAGCTCACTGTATATCAAATAATGCTACTGTGCCTCCCAGACTGTTTTATTGCATTTCGCCTCCTGCCCGCTGTGGATCCTGGAGGATTGACTACTGGGGGCTGGTATTGGTGTGGCCTGGTAGGTGCTGCTGCTGGATCACGTGAGCCCCTCTGGAGCTGTGTTCCCAGCTGGTCACTGGTCCCACTTGTAGCTGTATAGCTCAGGTACTGTTGGAGTTGTGCTCCCTGTCTGTATCACGGGCAGCTGTGTTGCACAGGCCTCACTGGAGCCCTGGCTCCCTGCCGATCTTTTGGGCAGTTGGGTGGTACAGGCTCTGTTGGAGCCCCCACTTCCCGCTGATCCAGTGGGCAGCTGGGTTGAGCAGGCCTCTCTGGTGCCCTAGCACCCTGCAGGTTTCTAAGGCAGCTGGATCGCACCATCCTTTTGGCGACCTGGTCCCATGCCTATCTTGTGGGCTGCTGGGTCATGCAGGCCTCTATGGTGCCCCAGCACCCCGCAGGTCCCACAGGCAGTTGTATTGCAAGCCCTGGCTTCCCACCGCTCTTGTTGGCCACTGGGTCTCTGGGGCTTCTGTGGAGCCCCAGGTCCCGCCGCTGCTGGCTGGGGAGTGTCATTGCCCCTTGGAGCTCAGCTCCTACTCAGCCTTTGCTGTAGTTTTTGGGGATGGGTCTCAGCTGCTGGTCTGTGCTTCTGTTGCTTGGTGATGGATATCTGCTCCCCAGCCTCTGTTGCTGGGGGTATATCTTGACTCTGATCAGGCTGCTAGTGTGGGGGATAGTGCTGGACTCCCAGCCGTTTGTGGCTTCTGAAACCAGCACCTTGGCAGTTCCTCTACTGTGCAGTCGTCTGTGTTGACACAGGGTGTCCACTGGTCCGATGGTGCCAGGTGCACTGGTGGGCTCAGGTTGCTGGGCCCTAGCTGCTCCTACTGCCTCCTCCCAGGGAAGACCACAGATCTTCCAAGATGGTGGGACCTGCCCATGGTGCAGGGAGGAGTGCCCTGAAGGGCTGCTTACTGCAGTAGCTGGCTGCTCCTGGTCCACAGCACAGGAACCTTCTGCTCAGCATCTCCGCACTGCATGAGGTTGGTCGTCCACCTTCAGGTCCATTCACACTCTCTCTCACACACTAGTTCACTGTCCCATGCACTCACCCTCCCTCCAGTCCTGCTCTCCGCCATCTTCCCCAAGTCCCATTTCCTTGTTTTTCATTACCTTGATTACTTCATGCCATTCCCTTCTGGCCTATAGTGTTTCTGTTGAGAAGTCTGGTGCTAGCCTTATGGGGTTTCTTTGTAGATAACCTGTTGCTTATCTCTTGCTTCCTTTAAGATTCTCTCTTTGTCTTTAATTTTTGACATTTCAATTATTGTGTCTTGGTGTGGGCTTGTTTGGGTTCTTCTTACTTGGAGCTCTCTGTGCTTCTTGTACTTGAATGCCTTCTTCCTTCACCAAGTTAGGGAAATTTTCTGTCACTATTTCTTCAGATATATTTCTCTAACCCTTGCTCATTTTCTTATTCTTCTGGAATTCCTATGATGCGGATGTTGTTATATTTCATATTGTCCCACAATTCTCTTAGGCTTTCTTCCTGTTTTTTAATGTTTTTTCTTTCTGGTTCTCTGGGCGATTTTTTCTACCCTGTCTTCTAATTCACTGATCCGATCCTTTGCCTCCTCTATTCTGCTGGTTATTCCTACCAGTGTGTTCTTTATTTCTGCTATGTCATTCTTCATTTCCAATTGGTCGATTTTCAATGCTTCTATATCTTTACTCATGCTGTTGAGCTTCCTAATGATTATTACTCTGAACTCTCCCTCGGATATCTTGCTCAATTCCCTTTCATTTATTTCATCTTCTGTCAAATTATCTTATTCTTTCATTTGATATTTGTTTTTTTTGTTTGTTTGTTTCACCATTTTGGCTGTCTCAGTGGGTTTTGGAGCTTGCCAAATTTTCCCTGTGGGTGTTGGTGTTCCACTGGTTGTGGCTCTCTCTGTTGGGTTTGGATGAGTGTGGGAGGACCCACGTTAAACTCCACTGTCATGTCTTACTTTCCTGGGTAGATTTCCAAGCCCAGTAAAGGTTCAGTTATCCTCTAGCTTTTTGCATGGAAGCTATTAGTCTTAGTTACTGGATGAGCCTTGGGGTGTAGCCCTCAACTGAATGAAAAAAATCCCTGATGTGTTCAAGGTAAGAGGATTTCCAGTGGGTGGGACAGATGCTTGTTGGTTGTTAATGAGCCTCAATTTGCATTTCTCTGGCCTGTCTGGGTGGTGTTAAATTCCTGAGGGAGGGGCTGTTGTTTCTCCCCAGGGCTCTGGGGCTCTTTAAGTAAGATGGCTACTGCCCTATGAGGCAGTGATTCAGCACAAAACTCCCAGTGCCCTCCAAATCCCGAGTCTCTCCACACAGTTCAAGTCCAGTCTGCCCTCCCTCTGCTGAAGCTCAAGGTGAGTGGCTGTAGCTAATGTAGTGCTCTATCCTGGCCCTCTGTGCTGTGGAGCCAGCTCGGGATTTTAACCCTGAGGAAGCTGCTCACAGCTAAAGCAGCTGCTGTCCGTGGGCACCCAACCCTCTCTCTCATGCCTCCACACTTCCTACAAGGTTTGATTTAGTGTCCTTCTACTGTCTCTGGTTATATGGGTCCTCTTTAGCTCCTTTTCTGTTGTTTTTTCCTGACAATTTGTCTTTATTTTATTTGTAATTCTATTTTGGTCATGGGAGATGGTCTGTGTAGTTTCCATTCTCTCTGCCACCATTTTGGAATCCCTCAGAAATCTTCTCTTTAAACAGAAGATGAGGGTGGACTAGCTGGGAGAGGGGCCACACTATTGGGTTGCCTTTTCACTATGTTAATAGTGTCCTTGATGCACAAAATTATTAATTTTGATGAAAATATGGTTGCTTTTTAAGGGCTAACAATCTGTGGAGAGACTGAGACTCAGCATGAAGTTTGGGGTGGGAAAGCTTGTGTTCAGAGGAGTACATCAGCAGGTCTGAAAATGTCATGGAGGGAAGTGCTTGGTAATCCAAGGATGGCATGAGGTCTCTGGAAGCACTGGGTAGAAAGGGCAAAAGAGGGGAAAATAATAATAGATAGCATTTGCTGAGATCTTATTATATACCAAGCACTGTGCTACACACCATATGTCCATTACTTCATTTAATTCTCCTAAGAATTCAGTGAAGTAAGTCTTTTTATTAGCCGTGATTTGTAGATGAGGAAATGAAGGCATAGAGAAATTAAGCAATTTATCCAAAATCACACAGCTATAAAGTGATAGAGCTGGGATTTGAACCCAGTCAGTCTGGTTTCAGAGCCTGTGCTCTCATCCACTGACCTTCTGCACTAGACAATTAAAGGACATATGGGACAGGACATGGAGGACACTGTGGTTGTTAAAACTATGATAAAAAAAAAAAAACAAGTCACAGGTTAGCAGGAAAGGATGCCTTTAAGAGTATAGAGAAAGTTGCCCGGCCTGTGTGGCTCAGTGGACTGAACATCATCCCATGGACTGGGAGGTCCAGGTTCAATTCCTGTCAGGGTACATGCCTGGGTTGCAGGCTCAATCCCCAGTAGGGGGTGTGCACCAGGCAGCCGATCAATGTTTCTCTCTCACATCGATGTTTCTATCTCTCTCTTCCTTCTTCTCTCTAAAAATAAATCAGTGAAAACATATTAACATAAGAGTATGGAGAAAGTAGTCAAGGGTAGCCCTTTGTTTTATTTTACTACATTTTTTATCATCTGTGTCCTTGATGTTATTTACATCTTATCTGTATGGTGTCAATATTATATGATAGTGTGCCACTTTGTTTTTGTTTTTAAATTTATTTATCTTTATTGTTGAAGGTATTACAGATGTCTCCCATTTTCTCCCATTGTCCCCCTCCACCCAGTTCCTGCCCAGCCTAGGCCTTCACCACACTATAGTCTGTGTCCATGGATTATGCATATATGCATATAATTTCTTTGGTTATTCTCTGCTGGACCCCCCTCCCCCTTTCTTTCTGAGGCCCTTTTTTAAAAAATATGTTTTATTGATTTTTTTAGAGAGAGAGGAAGGGAGAGAGAAATAGAAATATTGATGTGAGAGAAAAACATGGATTGGCTGCCTCTTGCATGCCCCCCACTGAAGATCGAGCCCACATCCCAGGCATGTGCCCTGACTGGGAATCAAACTGGGACCTCTCAGTCCATGGGACAGTGCTCAATCCATTGAGCCACATTTGCCAGACTGAGGCCCTTTTTAATATGCTGGGTACACAAAGGCAATTGTATTTGTCAGAGCAGAATAGAGTGGTATATATATATAATGAATATTATTCAACTTTAAAAAGTAAAGAAATTATGATACATTCTACAACATGTATGAAACTTGAAAACATTGTGCTAACTGAAAAAAGCCAGACATAAAATGACAAATATTGCATGATTCCATTTATAGGAGGTACCTAGAGTAGTCAAATTTATAGAGACAGAAAATAGAATGGTGGTTACCAGGTGTTGAGGATGGGGAGGAGAAAATAGGGTGTTGTTTTTTGGGTACAGAGTTTCAATTTTGAGACATGAACAGAGTTATGGAGATGGATGATGGTGATGGTCGCAGAACAATATGAAAGTACTTAACGCCATTGAACTATAAACCTAAAAATGATGAAAATGGTAAATTTTGTTATGTATATTTTAGCACAACTTAAAAAAGGCAATTCTTTTAAAAATAAATTCCTTAACCCTATCATGCTCTTAGGCACTGAGGATACACTGGCGAACAGGACAGACAAGGTTCCTGCTCCCATGGAACTTATACTCCAGAGAGGAGGGGAGACAAAATCTTGTCAACAAGTGAACAAATAAGATATTGTTAAATATTGATAAGTGCTATGAAGAAAATAAAACAGTGATGGAGGAAGCTACTTTAGATTAAGTATTTCCAGAAATATTTTTTCTGAGGAAGTGACATTATGACATTTAATCTGAATTCTGAATCATAAAAGGAATCAGTCATATGAGGATTTGGGGGAAGGACACTCTAGGTAGAAGGCACACCTATTGAAAATGCCCTGAGTCTTGAACTAGTTTAGTGTGAACTAAGAACCTAAAGGCCAGTGAACATGGAGGTGAGTTTGGAGAGACAGTAAAAAACAAACAAACAAACAAAAGATCCTGGATAACCTTACAGGCCATGGTGAGGGTTTGGATCCTAGTCTAAATCCAACAGAAAGCCATTAAACAGTTTTAAGCAGGAGACTGACATGATGTAAATAACTGCCTTAATTATATCATTGATATCTGTGTGGAGAAGATTCCAGGTAAGAGATGTGTCTGGCTGGGACTACATTGGCAACAATGGAGATAGAGAGAAGTAGATAGATGCTGGATGTATTTGGGAGCTTGATCAGCTCTATTGAAGGACTGGATGTAAGACATAAGGTAAAATAATTACAGAAAGGATGATACTTGGACTTTTCCTGACCAACTGGATAATTGGTGGTGCCATGTACTAAAGATGAGGAAAAGTGGGAAGGAATGATTTGGGAGGTAGAAATTAAGACTTTTGTTTCGGCAATGGTAAGTCTGAGGTGCCTATGTGACACTCAAGAGGAGATGCCAAGTAGACAGTCAGAAATAATAATAATAATAACAATCTACTACAACTAACATTTATTGATGTTCATTTTGTGCCAAATACTTTCCCAGATGCTTTATACATATTAGATCATTTAATTCTTACATCATCTCTGTAAGATCAAGTGTTATTGTTATCCCACTTTATAGAAGACGAAATGAAGACAAAAAAGGATAAACAACTTGCTCAAGGTCACATAGTAAGAAGTAGATCTAGAATTCAAACTCAGTCTGTCCAATTTCAGAGTGTGGGCTATGTGCCATAAGTTGGGAGCTCAAAGAGGAGGTGAGGGCTAGACATGGAAATTTGGGGGTGCTTATCTTATTAATGCTATTTAGAGCCACGTGACTGGATGAAATTATCTTGAGAGTGAGAGGAGGGATTTAGAGTTGAGCCTTGCAGCATGTCAAACATTTAGAGGTAGAGGAGAGGAAAAGGAGCAGTGAAGTAGACTGAGAAAGCCCAAGGTAGGAGGCCAGCCAGGAAGGTGTGGTATCATGAGAACCTAGAAAGGAGAGTGTCTCAGGCCAACTATGTGCAGTGATGCTGAGAGGGCTGGAATACTATGGGCAGAAAAGTAAGCCCATTGATAAGACCAATGTTGAAGAGAAGGAAGGCTAGTTTTCTAATGTTTGCATGCCAAAACTTGCCCCTTCTCTTCCTTTCCTTTCTTTCTTCTCTTTCTCCCTTCATCTAATCAAATACACTGAGGCCCATTTCATTTCTAGAATCTATGAAAGGTGATCAAATCTATGAAATACCTATAATCTCACTGTATCCTATTTAGTCTCAGGTTGCAAGAGAGAATTTAATCTTGCCTGACCTGAAGAAGGCTTCCAGTAAGACAAGACAGCCTTGGGGTGTTGCTAATTTACTGATGGTAAGGAAATTGGCACCAAACTCGCAGCTTGGGCCTCCTTCCTGCCTTCCTAGGAACACAGCCTCAGGAGCAAGGCACCTTCTAATTGGCCAGACACCTCTTTAGAGTAAGCAATAAACACCTACCACCACATCTTTCTCAACACATAGACTTTCTGGGGAACAAATACATTCTGTACATCATTTTTACAGTAAAGACTCAGAGTCCAGTTTTGTGTTTCTCAGGGATTCCCTGATTCAAGACTATTAGTTCACTCCAATCTATTCCTGATTACTATCCAGCTCTCAGAAAAGCCTGTTATTTTTCTTTGGTCCATGCTGAGCCTTCTGTGAGTAATCAGTAGATCTGCTCTACCTTCCAGATCTTACAGAGACCTATACTGCTTTGTTTCTGTCTTCTTCATTTTTTCTTTTTTATTGAATTTATTGGGGTGGCACTGGTTAACAAAATTATATAGGTTTCAAGTGCACAATTCTACAACACATCATCTGTACACTGCATTGATTATTCATCACCCCAAGTCAAGTCTCTGTCCATCAGCATTTACCCCCTATACCCTCCTTGTTTTTGTCTTCTTTAAATTGTTCTATACTTAGTTCCCACCAAGAATAGTGAGACCTGTATTTTTTCTTATTTTTTGGGTGAGGACCTGCTGGCTACATTAAGGCCAGAGGGGCCTGTCCCCCAAACCAATTACATTGTAGCTCCATTTAAGACTATATACAAGCCCCATCATTTAGCATAGATATTCCCACTGTATTAAGGTAGAAGGATGCTATTTGGAAAAGTGAGGGGTTCACTAAACTTTTCAAGTAAAACTAAATTTGACTATATATACATATATGTATATATGAATATTCACACACATATAACAATACATATGTAAAACTATATAAAATAATATGTACATAAAACTACTGATATTTGTAGATTGAAATCTATATATAAAACAAACGAATGGAGAGCTTCCCTCTTCCCAAGACACACAGTGTCTCACAACCTCCTGAGATTCAACTTTACCAGAAGGACAAGTGACTTGAAACCATTTTTGTAACCTTCTTAGCATCCAGCCTAGGATCACACATGCATACAAAAACACACACATACATAGTAGGTCCTTACCAGGTACTTGTTGAATCTGTGAGAATTAAATGTGGTAGGCCTTGGTGTCTGATGTTGCTAACATCTGTAAGGCTATGCTGAGGTTCTAGTTCAGTGTTATCTTTATTAAGTAACTTTATCTTTCTGGCTCGGACTTTTGACATCTGCAAAAAGAACAAATTAAACCAGATGATTTATAAAAGGTCTTTCCAACTCTGCTAGTCAATGATTACCCCAGAATTGGGATCTATAGAAGATGGAAAGGATCAAAGGGAAATCTCTTCTTTAAGAAAATGTAGTACTGAAAGGCTCACAATGTCTGTAGAAGAATTAAGAAATTAGTTAGGAAAGGGAGGAGCATGTATTCAAAACTAGAGGAGTAGGAGGGTGCAAGAGAAAAAAAAGATTTTTCATTCAAAATAATAATAGTGAACCCTAACCAGGTGCCAGGCCCGTTACCTGTCTCATTTAGTCCTCACAACTCTATGAGTTAAGTACTGTTGTCACACTCATTTTAGAGATGAAAAACTGGCACATAAAAGATAAGTAAATTGTGCAAGGCTGCAGAGCTGGCAAATGGCAGAGTTGGGCTACAAACCCGGGCGGTCCGACTTAACTACTCTGTCTCCAGAGACAGGAGAGGGAGATTATTTCAAATAACGGATCCATTTGGGTATTTGGTGACCAACTTGGAAAAAAGGGAAACCAGGCCAACATTGGGAAGAAACCAGCATTAGGCTCTAAATCACTTGCATATAGTATGGCAGTTGGCTTAGAGCCTTTTCACTGCCAAGACTGGAATAACCACTGCTGCTCTCGAATACTTGGGGGCTGAAGAATCCAGGGAAGTTGTGTTCCAAGGACTGAGACTCTCTGTTTTTCCTGAACCACTGGAGGGTGGTAGTAAGGACAGCGTGACCTGCCAGCCCAGCAGCAAGCTGTGTGCTGCCACCAGCTTTTTCAATCACTGTGAGAGAAGGAACACAGTGTCCTGTTTTTGCCCTGGGCCGTGAGAAACATGCTGAACACTGGAGGGGCATTTTTCATGCTTTCCACTCCAAGCCCTCCTCACTTATGAAAAATGTCTTCAGTGTTCATTTCTTTACTTACAACTCCCAATCCTTCCCTCACCTGAAGGAATCTGTCAGTCGTCTCTTGAAGAGGAGCCGAAGACTGACCTACATGCAGCACTAGTTCAAAATTGATCAAATAAACTCCTGTTTTAAATTTACTCATTCCAGAAAGATTATGAGTGATTGCAGTGCCTGGGAATTTGGCCAGAGGCAAGTTCCAAGCACAGGGTAGACAAAGCTGAAGTTGCCTCCCTGGAAAAGGGGAGGAGCAATTTCCTGGAGCTGGGATTCTAGGCCTGCTAAACTGGGACCTTTTCCCTGTGAGCCATCTTGCTCCCTCCCAGCTCCTCCAGTAGCACCACCCATAATTCTTCATTGACTCTTTCCCATGCTTCACTATTTTGGTTCACCTCATTAGAAGAACATTTTCTCCAGGAAAGCCCAGCCAGCTAAAGGGGTGGGGGTCCATGGGATTGTCTAAACCTCAAAATCTCCCTACTCACAATTTTCCAGTGGCAGATATGAG
This sequence comes from Tadarida brasiliensis, assembly GCA_030848825.1. Classification (NCBI taxonomy): domain Eukaryota; kingdom Metazoa; phylum Chordata; class Mammalia; order Chiroptera; family Molossidae; genus Tadarida; species Tadarida brasiliensis. The sequence continues at coordinate 31,444,830 of CM061280.1, read as the reverse complement.
GCTGAGGTCAGGAGGGAGAGACCTTACAGGTCTGACCCAACCATTGTCCCAGTATCACCTAGGATCTTAGGGAAGTGGCTCTATAAGATCATGACAGTCTGCTTCCCCAGCTCCCAGCCCAGGCTCTCTTTTTCTGACCCCAAGATAATCTACAGCTCATCCACCAAGAAGTTTCCAAACTCTTCTTCAGAGTTGTCCACTAAATCAATTGCATCTACTGGACCCACCTCTAGTTCCTGGCAGGCACAAGTGCAGGCCCACTAAGAGGAGGCCAACTCCCCAGTGAGTGTCAAAATGCTGGAGAGTCTTATTGGATAGACTAAGACAAGGGTGGGGAACCTTTTTTCTGCCAAGGGCCAGTTGGATATTTATAACTTAATTCCCGGGCCATACAAAATTATCAATTTAAAAATTAGCCTGCTATATTTGGTCAAACATTTAATTTACTTAGCCCTAATATAATGATTGGAACTCCTTCTCTTTGGTGAGGCGTGTGATGTTAGCTGATATTGATGATGTTACTACTCACAACTGCTTTTCCAGGTTTGTGTTGGTCAGTCTGGAGTGCAGTTGACTCTTTGTGATGGTAAGTCTAGAAAAGAATTGCTCACAGCAGTAAGTTGTTCCGAACACAGATGCATATTTCAATACTTGTCTCTTCAAAGTGGGAAATTAATCATTGCTTATGTAATGTTTATAGAACTCAAGCAGTGGGAGGTTGTTGTACCTAGCTTTTAGCTCATCATTGCTTTGCAGCTGAATGATTTTGTGTTGTAGGTTATCAGGCTCATCAGCTGGTTCCACATTGAATGGTGGGTGTAGCAAAGATATTCAATTCCATTTGTTTACTTTTCAAGTCCTTGAATCTTTCATTAAATGCATCAATTAGTTTCACACATTCACCAGCATAGTCAAGTGCCATAGAAGGCTTTTGTCCTTCCAGAGTGGGGAAATGCACCGTGTTATTCCTTTCGAGGTGCACTTTCCACAGCTTTAATTTAGCTTCAAATGATTTCAAATGATTTGAAAACAGGGAGCAGAGAAGCTAGTTGGGGCCCCGCAGCTTGATGTTCAGCTCTGAGAGGTATTTAGTAATGTCCACCATGAACACTAAATCACACAGCCACTTGCTATCATTGAGTTCCCTGACAGGTTTTCCCTTCATCTCTTTGAACTACTTGACTTCATCCTGTAGTTCCTAGAACCTCATGAGCATGTTCCTGCGACTCAGCCACCGCACTTCACAATGATAATCAAGATCACCGTACTCAGGGTCAAGATCATTCAGTAACTCCTTAAACTGGCAGCTGTTAAACCCTCTGCTTTTGACAAAATTTATGCATGACATTACTGTTGACATCACATTGTTGAGCCGCAATGACTGTGCAGAGACTTTCTTGGTATATGATGCAGTGGCATATAATTAAATCACTTGGATCAAGACTGAGACGATTTCAGTTCTTTCTTAACAAATGCAATTAACTCTTTTTGTGAGCCAACTACGGCTGGAGCTCTATCTGTAGTAAGACCACTTAACTTTTCAAATGTTAGCTCAAGTTTTTTTTTCATTGATAAAACAAGTTTCCCAAACAAATCCTCACCTCTTGTGGTGCCATGCATGGCTTCCAGTGACAGTAGTTACTTTCATGTGTCAAATTCTGTAGTTATCGCCCTGGCCGGTTTGTTTCAGCAGTTAGAACATCGGCCCGCTGACCAGAGAGTCCTGGGTTCGGTTCCAGCTAAGGTCACTTACCTCACTTGAAGTTTGTCCCTGGCCCTGGTTGGGGTCCTGTGGGTGGCAACCACTTGATGTGTCTCTCTCACATTGATGTTTCTCTCTCTCTCTTCCTCCCTCTCTCCCTCCTGCTCTATCTGAAGATAGATGCAGAAATGTCCTTGGGTGAGGATAAAAAAAAAAAATTCTGTGGTTATCCCACAAATGAAAATGGCTAGTTGGGCAGCATTTGTTATGTCTGTTGTCACGTCACAAACCAGAGAGAAAAATTGGAAATCTCCTGCAGAATACTTCAGTGTGTTTTCAATATCTTGTGCTAAGTCAGTAATCCAATCTGAGACAGTTCTCCGAGACAAACTAACATGCTGAAACAATTTTACTTTGTCTGGTGCTAACAACTCTGCAGTAGCTACCATGCACTCTTTCACAAACTTTCCCTCTACACGAAGCCTCTGCTTCTTTGTGATTAGCTCGCTCACTACATAACTGTCTGAATAGTGTTGTCTCTGTCACAATGAGGCCTAGTGAAAGTGACTTGTTGTAATTCCAAACCCCGCTGAAGAGCATTGATTTTGTCCAGACGCATTTGGCCTCCCAATTCATTGAGTTTAGCGTGTTTTGAGCTGTAATGATGCTCCACATGGGCTTTTTCATTACTGCTAATGCATCGCCACAAACTAGGCACACAGGTTTGCCTTTGACTTCTGACAAAAAAACAATCATTTGTCCATTTCTTTTGGAAAGATTGACACTCTGCATCGACTTTTCTTTGTAGTTGCCATTTGTAGAATGTCGCGTCACTTAAGTTTTAACAACTATCCAGTGTGTCACCAGCAACATGATTATTTTACTTTGATCGCTGTTCTAATCCTGCATCATGGATTTGGAACATATCCAATGTTCATATCATCAACTCTTGAGGTCTTTTGGTGTACTGTAATGTCCTGAATCTTCATCTGAGATTCCGTTTTTGTGAGGATTGTTGATCGTGGAAGTGTGGATAAAGGTTGGATTGGAATTATCATCTGTGTTGAAAAAGAAGTCAACATCGTCATCAATCATTTGAGGGAAGGTCATCAACGTTGCGAGGAATCATATCATCGCATCTCGTCTCATCACTGGATCACCGTAGTTTCCCCACAGTGTGTTAATACTTTTGCAACATGTACACTCCCAGCCTGCCTGACACTGACTGTCTTCTGAGTCACCACAATACTGACAGATGGGCTTTGTACAGCAGACAAGAAGCATACATATCTGTCCTGTCATGTGCTAGTACGTGTCCTGTCTATCCCATAATAGACATTCCTTACTTGTCCCTCAAAATTTACGTTATTGTTATGATTCACTTAATATAAATTTATGTTGCTATGAAAAAAGCTCCTGGATTTATTGAATTTCAAATCCCACCTGCAGTTGCCTTGACATGGCCAGACCAAATGATTTTGTGGGCCACACATTCCTCACCCTTGGGCTTAAGAGATACCTCTGTTCTCCGTTTCTTACACTCCCTGTAGGAGGCCCACTTATAATTTCTTTTTCCCTTCAAGGCATTCTTTGATGCTCTTTTTAAGAGGATTTCAGCTCTGAAGGGATAAGCACACACCTGATTTGCCCAGCTCACACCCCCATAAGGAAGATTTAGAGCCCTTTCTGTTGTACTATTTGTCTGTAGATCCTTTCTCCTCTAATACCCATCCCTGCTCTTCCTCTTTGGGAGGGCACTGCCTTTCCACAACAGGACATTTTCCATCTCAACTGCTAGTTGGTTACAGATAGGAAGTTTGGAGAGGCCTTTTAATGTGGAGTTCCCAGGGTGATATGTGTGGTGGAATCCATATTCCTGGGCCACCTTCTGTGGAGGCACTGGATATAGAATGGTGAAAAAGACAAACTGTTCTTGTACTCATGGGGCTTACAGTCTAATGGGAGAAAAACATTAACCAAATCATCACACACATAACTAATATAACTACAAGTTGAATAAGAGCAATGAAAGATACAAATGGTGTTCAAGTAGAGAATAACAAGAGTAAGAGAAGTTGATTTCATTTTTATCAAAATCACACATGCACCTGGTTAATAAACATACCAGGACTTCTGGTCAAGATGGTGGCGTAGGTAAAGGCAGTACTCACCTCTTCCCACAACCACATCAAAATTACAACTACAGAACAACCATCATTCAGAACCACCTGAAATTGAGCTGAATAGAAGTACTACAACTGTGAAATTGAAGAAGCCATATCAAGGATGGGCGAAGGCACAGAAGGGTTGGTCCCACACCTATGTGTGGTGGATAAAAATCAGGAGGGATACTTAGGCTGTGAAGGTCCTCCCTGAGGAGCAAGGGGTTCCAGTCCCACACCAGGCCCCCCAGCTCAGGATTTCAGTGCCAGGAAGAGACGTCCCCATAACTTCTGTCTGTAAAAACCAGTGAGAATTGAGGCTGAGGGAGGCTGAGGCTTCTAGAGTCCCAGACAGTTCCTCCTGAAAGGGACCACTCATGGACTAACTCAGATCTGCTCCCTCTGGGCTTTAGTGTGGGGGAGGCAGCTTAAAATGACATATGGGGAAGAATTGAGTTCTTTGGCATTGGGGTGAGAGCTGGAGAGGCAGCTTTCTCCCAGACAGACTTGCTGGTGGAGGCCATTGTTCCATTGGTGAGCCCTTCCCACATGAGGCCTGCAGGCTGGTGCTTTATCTGGGACTCCAGCAACCTGGTTCACACTGTTTGCCCCACCCTGGTGATTGCCTGAGGCCTGCCCCACTCAACTTTTGGGCCCACCCAAGCTGTTTCCAGTGGCTTTATCATAGAAATGACCTGTCTGGGCTCATGCTTTGGATTTTCCTAAAAACAAGCAGCATGTGGCCTTAGTGAGCCCTACTGATAGCTTTGTAGTTTATGCCTGGTGGCCCCAGGTAGAACACAGGCAGTGGCTAACCTTGGCCTGGGTCTCCCAGGAGGCCCCATAGCCAACACACCCAATAGACAGCTTCAAACCATGTCAAAGCACCACCACCCAACCACCTCCACAAGTGACACACTCAAGGTGTGCGCTCAGTGGATACTAGAGCCCTGCTGAAGTAACTATTGCTCTGTGTGATGAAACCCTGCACAGCTGATCCTCCAAGATGGTGAGGTCAGTGGTCAGTGCACACAGCCAGTCCTTGCAGCTGATCAGCTTGAGTAAATCCTTCCCACTGATGTGCCAACAGCAATTAAGACTCAATTACAACTGAAAAGTATACCGTACACATGAGGTGTGCACTTCAAGTGCCCAGCTGGGTGATCAGGGAGGCTGTGCCACTGGACCCTACATGATAATTACTACAATAGGGTGCCATACCAAGCCTAGGAGACATAGCAGCTCTATGTAGTACATAGAAACACAGGGAGGCAGCCAAACTGAGGAGACAAAGAAGCATGTTCCAAATGAAAGAACAGAACAAAACTCCAAGGAAAGAACTAAACCAAATGGAGATAAGCAATCTAACAGATGTAGAGTTCAAAACACTGCTTACAAAGATGCTCAGTGAACTTAGTGATGGCCTCAAGAGCATAAAAAAAGACCAGTCAAAAATGAAGGATGCATAGTCAGAAATGAAGGATGTACTAACCGAAATAAAGAATAATTTACAGGAAATCAATAGTAGAGTAGGTGAAGCTGAGAAGCAAACCATCGATTTGAAGTAAAAGGAGCCAAAAACATCCAATCAGAACAGAAAAAAGAAAAAATAATCCAAAAAATGAGGATAGTGTAAGGAGCCTCTGGGACAACTTCAAGCATATAAAAATTCACATCATGGGGGTGCCAGAGGAGAAGAGAGAGAACAAGAAATTGAAAACCTATTTGAAAAAAATAATGACAGAAAACTTTCCTAACTTGGTGAAGGAAACAGATATACAAGTCCAGGAAGCACAGAGAGTCCCAAACAAGATGAACCCAAAGAGATCCATGCCAAGACACATTATCATCAAAATACAAAAGGTTAAAGATAAAGAGAGAATCTTAAAAGCGGCAAGAGAAAAGCAGTTCGTTACCTACAAAGGTGCTCCCATAAGACTGTCAGCTGATTTCTCAAAAAAAAAAACTTTGCAGGCCAGAAGGGAGTGGCAAGAAATATTCAGAGTGGTGAAAAGCAAGGACCTACAACCGAGATTACTCTATCCTGCAAAGCTGTCATTTACAATCTACGAACATATAAAGAGCTTCCCAGATAAGAAAAAGCTAAAGGAGTTCATCACCATCAAACCAGTATTATATGAAATGTTGATGGGTCTTCTAGAAGAAGAAAGGAGAAAAGGTGAAGGAGGAAGGAGGAGGAGGAGGAAGAGAAGAAGGAGAAGGAGAAGGAGAAGGAAAAGGAGAAGGAGAAGGAGGATAAAAATATATACACAATAAAATGGCAATAAATATATATCAACAATTGAATCTTCAAACAAAATTAGCAAGCAGAACAGAAACAGACTCATAGATAAAGAGAACTTTTTGTTGGTTGCCAGATGGGAGTGGGGTTGGGAGCATGGGTAAGAAAGATGAAGGGATTAATATGTACACACTTGTTAGACTGACAAACCTCAGAGGGAAGGGAGGAGGAGTGGCGGAGATAAACCAAAGATAAACCAAAGAACTTCCATACATATACGCAAAACCAGTGGACACAGACAATAGTGTGGGGAAGGCAGGAGGGGTATGGGAGTGGGGAGGAGGGGATCAATGGGGGACAAGGGGGGACATTTGTAATACTTTCAACAATAAAGATAAATTAAAAAAAAATTTTAAATCAACACTGTAGTAAAACCTATAATGAAAAGCAGAATTTTTTGTTCCAGTCCTCTCAACCTTCAGTTCCACAAAGCTGCTATTTTAAACTTTTTTCTTTTAATTCTACTGACTGACCTCTATTTCTCTAAATAATATGCTTTGTTCTCTTTTTCTGATTTATCAATTTGAGATATTTATTTATTGCATTTTTACTAAGATTGATGACAATGCAGTGGTCAACCATATATCCACTTCCATTTCTCCACGCCTCCTGAAATAAGTGTATAATATTGTAGCTTTATTACTAAATAACTTATAACATTAAATAATGTACACAAAACCCTGTATATTTTTCCATCAACTATAGACAGCATTTCTTGACTCCTCACTTTTATCAGATGAAGATTTTCAAGTCTGTACCCTACCCTCTACTTCTTTTCCTCTTCTACCTGTAGTTTCTGTCAAATCTATAATTACTTTTTACATTATCAAGGTTGATAACATTTACATCACATTCATCACTATAACTATGATTACATCTCCCATGCTTTGTAAGTTGATTCCAAAAATTGACAGCCAATACAAATGTTTATATTACTGTAACTTTGTAAATATAATTCACTGCAGACAGGGATGTATTATGATTTTCATGGGCCCTAGGCAATTTTGCTTTGGTGGGCTGTATTAGTGTAAAGACAAATATTTAATATCATATATTAAAGTTTTTTTTTTTTTTTTTTTTTTACCTAAGAGTTTATTTTTCCTTCTGATTTTAAAATAAAATTAAACATTTTTATGGTCTCAACATTTATATAATGGAATCATACGTATGTTTTCTTTCATGCGTGACTTTTTAAATTAACTTAGTGTAATTTTTCTAATCTTTTAAAACAGTTTTATTGAGAAATAAGTGATCTGCAATTAATTGCACTTATGTAAAGTACACTATTTAATGTTATGGCATATGTATATTTCTGTGAAACCACCACCACAATCAAGATATTGAACATATCCAACACCCTTAAAAGTTTCCTTGGGCCCTTTATAATTAATTTCCCCCATCCTTAGGTAACCACTGACCTGCTTTCTGTCACTATAGATAAGAATTTTGTACAACTGGGAAAATGCAAAATGTATAGTTTGTATCTAACTTCTTTTACACATCATATTGGTGAGATTCATCTATGTTGTTGCATGAATCAGTAGTCAATTTCTTTTTATTGCTGAGTAGTATTCTATGGTATGGTTATACCACAACTTGTTCATCTATTTGCTTTTACTGGGCATTCACGTTATTTCCAAATTTTGACAATTGTAAATAAAGTTTCTAAGGACATTCATGTACAAGTTTTTGTGTGGACATATGTTTTCCCTTTTTCGCTACAAGTGAAATGGCTAGATCATGTGGTAGGTATACGTTTAACTTTAACAGACAGTGTCAAAGGGCTTTCTAAAGTGGTTGTGCCATTTTAAAATCCCACCAACAATCAATGAGTTCCAATTGCTCCTCATCCTTGCCAAAACTTGGTATTGATATTTTTAAATTTTAATTTCAAGTGACTGTATAGAGGTATATGATTGCTTACAGTTTTAATTCTCATTTCCTGAATAATCATTTTAATGTTCATGAGCCATTTTTATATCCTCTTTTGTGAAGAGACACTTCAAATCTTTTGTTCATTTAAAAAAATAGTTTTGTTTCCATAAATCTTATTATGGAGTTGTAAGAGTTCTTTATATATTCTGGATACAAGTTCTTTGTCATTATATAATTTGCAAATATTTTTCTCTTAGTTTGTAGGTTGTCTTTTCATTCTCTTCTAATTGCTTTTCACAGAGTTTTACATTTTGCTTTACATTTTGAAGTCCATTGTGTCAATTTTTTTTCTTTTATGGATCAATCTTTTGAAGCCATGTCTAAAAATTATTTTTCTAACCCAAGGTCATGAACATTTTCTTCTGTGTCTTCTAAAAGTTTTAAGTTTCACATTTAGACTTAATGTTCATTTTAAATTAATTTTTATATGAAGTATGAGATTAAGAGCAATTTTTTTAAACATACAGCTATCCTAGTCTTTCATCATTATTTGTTGAAAAGGCTATGCTTTATCCATTGAATTTCTTTTGCACCTTTATCTCTTTTTATAGGTCTCTGTCTGAACGCTCTTCTGCCCCATTGATCTATGCAGCCTATCCTTTCACCAATACCACACCATCTTGATTACCTAGATTTATATAAATGTTAAAATTATTCAGGGTGATTCCTGTAACTTTATTCTTTGTTTTTTTTTTTTTTTTTTCAGATATTGTCTTGGCTTCTTTCTCTCTTTTTTTTTTTTTTTGGTCTTGGATTTTCTAATTCCTTTGTCTTTCCATATTAATTTTAGAATAAGCTTGTCTATATCTATAAGAAACCTTCTGAGATTTTGATAGACATTACATTAAAACTATCAATCAGTTTGGGAGAATTGACATTTTAACCATATTGAGTCTTCTAGTCCATGAACACGGTATGTCTCCCCATTTACTTAGGTTTGAGTTCTTTATTCGGTGTTTTATAATATTTGGCATATAAACCTAAACCCTCACATGGCTAAGAACTGTGGCTTTGAAAAAATTAATTCTGCATGACAATCAGTTCACTTTTTCTGTTAGAAAACTCATGTATTCCATCAACTTTGGAAAGTTTGTCCATAAAACTCCTTTGAAAAATTTCCCTCCTTCTTTTTGGAATTACTAATAGTTGGATTTTAGACACTGAACCTCTTGAATTTTTTATTTATTGTTTTTCTTTTCTCCTTTATTTGTCATCATTTTTTTCTTCATTGTGAGATATTTTCTTATCTTTATCTTCAAATTCACTGTAGTAGGCAGAATTCTAAGATGACCCCTAAGATTCTTGTCCCTGGTGTACACACCCTGTATAATCTCCTCCCCTTGAGTGTGAGTGGAAACTGTGAATTTGATGGGATGTTACTTCCATGATTAAGTTAGATGGCAAAGGTGAAGGATTTTGTAGATGTAATTCAGGCCCCAAATCAGTCTCTTTAGTTAATCAAAAGGGAGATTATCCTCGGTGAGACTGTCTTAATCAGATGAGCTCTTTAAGGGGATCTAGGTGTTAGAGACAGAAGTCAGAGACATTCTCCTGCCGTCTTTGGAGGAGAAAACAAACACACTGTGAACTATCTAAGGAGAGTGGTGGCTTCCAGGAGCTGAGATTTTCATTGTAACTTTTAAAAAAAGGGAATTTTTCCCATAACCTGAATGAGTTTGGAAAAGAATTCTGAGATCTAGATGAGAACACATCTTGGGGACACTTTGATTGAATCATGGTGAGAACCCAAGCAGGAACTCTGCTATGCTGTGTTTAGACTTCTGCTCTACAGAAGCTGAGATAATAAATGTATTATTTTTAGCCCCTAAGCTTGTGGTAATTTGTTACACAGCAATAGAAAACTAATGCATCGTCTATGACTTTTTAAATTTTCCAATTATATATTTTTATATACAAGAACTCACCATTTAAAAATTAAACTCATTTATTTATTTCAAATAAGCAATATCTTCCATGTGGTTCAAAAATCAAAGCAATATACACAAATTTGTATTATTTTTAATACCTTTTTACTCTTGTTTTACAGAATGTAAATACATTCTCAAAGTTCTCTGTAGATAGTTTTGGAGTTTTATTTAAAGCTACCTTTAGTTCCCTAAATGAACTCTCTCGTTCCATTTATCTTGTGATTTCTCCTAAATGTTTCAACCTTTCCTCATATGTCTAATGCTCCTTTGTTTTCCCTTCATCCTTTTTTTCTTTATTGGTTTTTAGAGAGAGAGGAAGGGAGAGGGAGAGAGAGATGGAAACATCGATGAGAGAGAACATCGATTGTCTGTCTCTTGCATGCTCCCCACTGGGGATCGGGCCCACAACCTGGGCATGTGCCCTGATCGGGAATCAAACCAGCGACCTCTTGATACATGGGATGATGTTCAACCAGTGAGCCACACCGGCCGGGCCGATTCATCTTTTAAAATGAGGCAATAGTCTGAATGGGAGCTGAGTGTATGAGCAGAACTTGTCAATGGGCAGATTTTGCTTAAGGATGATGGGAGGGGAGCTGAGTATGAATTTTCTGCAGATCTGAAGGAGTGAAGGGGACAGGTCCAAATATCAGACTGCAGAAGACTTAACTCTGAGGCACTAACACCCAACTAGCTGCCCTAATTCTCTCTAGATAGTTTGTTCAATTTCTGTACAGAAGAAAATTTTGTTTTTAGGCCAACAAGTAAATATTTGGCTGTGAGGTTGTCTCCATGTAGGGGTTGAGGGTCCACTCTTCTTTGTGCAGACCTTCAGTTGTGTGGCCCTGTTGTCAGCCTCACTTCTCATTTCTCCTCTGTGTCATACTTATAGTCTCTGAGGCCAGATGCTGCTAAAGTTTGCAAGGTAGGTGGGCTGCCTCTTTAGCTGCAGTATTTCCATACAGAGTTTAAACTGATTGTTTGCTTCACTCTGCTTCATCAGTTAGCACTCCTCCAGATGCTTTCTGACTTTGGAAGTTTATTTAAATTTCTCATCCACTGACAGCTCCGGTCCTGTTCTCTTTAATGTGGTGGGTTTATGCATTTTAAAATTTCTGTACTATTATTTTAATGAGGTCTCTGGAGGGAGATGACTTAAATGTTTGTGCTCAGCCTACCATCTTGAACTGAAAAATGTACAATGGGGAAATAGTGGTGCCTATTACATAGGTTTTTTGAGGATTAAATGATTTATGTAAGTTGCTTAGCACAGCACCTGGCATGCATTTGATTATTTATAAATATTAGTTATTGTTATTATTATTATTACCTTGACAAGCAATTGGGAAATATAGTTTGGGGCAGGGAATCTTTTCCTAATGCCATTTGAAAACACACCAGAAGGGTGACCACTGCAGTCACCATCGAGTCAGGACTGACTGAAGTCCGAGTTTCAGGGCTTTTGGTTCCAAAAATGATGTTTCAGGAAACAGCCTTAGGTTTGGGGAGAAACCATGGGTGTAGAATGGTGGGTGGGGGGAAAGGCTGCATGTCCTGGGGGGCGTTCCCTAAAATGGAAGCAGTGAAACACAACCAGAGCCACAAAATCTCAACTTTCCCTTGAAGGAAACTGGGAGCCAGTTGTGCTGATGGATGGAGAGTGGTCCTCAGCAGCAACAGCAGCAGCAATCTCAAGTAGACCAGAGCCAAAGCAAAGAAGCTGACAACAAAGGGCTCATATTTGCCATTGACCCAAGGAAGCCAGGGTGGATGGAAGCTGGAACCGGGAGGCGATTTAATAGGAATTGGATTTGTTCTCTCGGAAAGCTTGGAAACCTTCCCATTAGCAACTCATTTATTTCCCTGTTCATCAGGCTCCCTTGCTTCCTCCTGAGTGATTGAGGGTACTGCGCCTGGCTGCACCCACTAAACCTTTGACAGAGGCCAGAAAGGTGAGTCACTATAGGCCTGCATCTTCAGTCCTTCCCTCCAGCAGAGCCAGCTCCCTGAGGATGGGGCTGATCTTATAGGCAGTAAGTAAGAGAAGGAAGCTTGCCTAGGTTTGTAAAATCTTTAGCAGAGCTACCAAGACATGATCTGGACCAGAGATACCTCCCTTGCTAGCCTGCTATGCTATGTGAAATCCCACAGTTCCTTTGGGGTTGGTGTCTTCAGAGTTCCTAGTTAAAATGTAAACATCATGGGAAGTTTGGTATTCAGGCATGAGTCCATTATCACCTTGAAGACATTAGTTCTAAGCACCTAGCAGGCTTCCTGAAAGAGGTGGAGGGTGGGGAGGGGGACGATGGGGTACCTGTACTTGGCAGAGAGAGATGGAAAGATAAATCAGAAATAGGGGTACCCTGCATGCAATCTCAACTTGGATGAGAGGCTGGAATGCTTTCCAAAGTCCTTTCTCTTCTGGGATTCCACATTTTGTAGAGGCAAATAGGTGAAATGATTTGGCAATTCCTATTGCTTATTTGGGGATTCCATAATGTCCAGTCAGTTGAAAAAAGAGGGAAAGACAACAGGGCCCAGGGAGTGGGTGAAATGTCTGGAAGAGAATTGGGGGCAAAGTCCTGGGAGGCCCTTTTCCTTCACAGCACCTTTTGTGAAACAGATCTAAGAGAGCCTTGAAACCTGACTTTGGGCTATGATTCTAGCCCTAACTCTCACTACATTCCAGGGCAATCACTTGATTTTTCTGCCTTAGTCTTTTAATCCAACTCTTTTCCTCCACAAGGGCAAAAGCTGTACCTGTTTGGCCCACTGCTGTATTCCCAGAATCTGTCACTGTACCCAGCACATATTAGATCTTCAATAAATATTTGTTGAATTAATTAGTACATCTACTTATTTTAATTAAAAACTATTCTGTGTGCACAATTTTATATACTTCTTTCTTCATCTAATTATAACGTGAGTACTTCCTGTGACATTAAAAATTCTTTAAGAATTCTATTTTTAATATCTCCATGGTATTTCATCATATCAGTGTATAAGCCCTTTATTATTGGACATTTGTGTTGCTTCCAAACTTCTACTATAATAATTAAAGCAGATAAATATCCTCACAGCAAAATCTTTTTGCTCATACATGTTTATTCCTTTGGATAAATTGTCAATGGGATTCTTGGGTAACATGGTAAGTATATTTGAAGGACTTTTAATACATATACGAGACTACCCTCCATGAAAGTTGTACCAATTTACTTATCTGCCAGCAGTGTCTATGTTTTTTTTAATGCTCACATTTTTTATTTTGACTTTGTCAGATCTATTTATAATTTTCCTTTGTGAATTCTTCTATTGCATTTAGGCTTAGAAAGTCCTCAGGGAAGATCTTTTAAAACAATAAAAGATCAATTTGTATGCAGTTCCTGTTTTTGCAATGCAATGTATTCATGGAAGCTTTATCATAAGACAGTCTACATATTGGGAAATGGACCAAGCTCATGCATACACATGGCTGTATTCATCCATTTCAACTTGATTGGTTTCATCAGCAGAAACTAATGAATATGTGGGTAAAGGCAACAAGGGGTGAAGTATAGGTCTTCCAAAAGCAGAGCTGCAGGACAAACAGTGAAGAGCAAGACTTGTCTCTTAATGGTTCCTATGTGTTTCTTGGATATTGCTTTTCAAGCAAACTCAGTTCAGAAAACCCCTTTCCACAGCTGGAACCTGTTCAAATTCTGTGTGACCTGCAAGGTGTCTTACTCCCTCTGGTGGAAGGTAGGCCTAAGGAAAGCCTAGGATTATTCTTAGATTAAGGAGATGCTGGAGAGTAATAAGCACTTTAGAGAAGCTTGCCCTTGATTTTGACCTTCCTTAACTGAGAGTCTTGAGTGATTTTGAACTGGCTGGCTAGATTTTGGAATGAATAAAGCTCAAGTTGGCCCTCAGCAGGGAGGTGCAACAGTGTCTTTGGCCAATGTTGCCCAAGAAAGCCACCTGTGGCTCAGTCTGAGACAAAGGAGATAAAAGAGACTCAAAAAGAGTTCGTTGATCATCTCTATCTCCACAACATCTGGCAGAACACTGAGCACATAATAGATGTTCTGCAATTATTTGTAGAATGAATGACCCAATAAACTAATATTTGCTTTATTAGTCTATGCAGCCAGAGAGTTTCTTACACACTCTCTGGCATTTTCTATGCCTGGCTTCCTCCTTTACCATCCAAACTTCCCTATCCTGTTTCCCATTCTCTCAGGGAGTCTTTCTCAAGATCCTGAAACTGGATATTTGAATTGTAACATTGGGTAGTGACTGAGAGCATGGGTGTTAGGGCCATGTAGATTTGAGGTAAGACCTTCAATTTACCATTGAATGGTGTGTGACATTGGGCAAGTTATTTACCATTTCTAAACCTCAGTTTCTCCATCTGTACAATGGGGTTAACAATAGTATTGCTGTTGTGAAGATTAAATGAGATAACACATGTAAAGGATTTAGCATAGTACCTGGCACATAGTGAACACTGGCTGCTATAACAAAACATCAATGATTAGGTAGCATATAAACAACAAAAATTTATTTCTCATAGTTGTGGAGGCTGGAAGTCCAAGATCAGAGAGTCAGCATGTTTGGATTGTGGTGAAAACCTGCCCTTTGGTTCATAAATGGCTCTTTCTGGTTGTGTCTTAACATGGTATAATGTGCAATGGGAACTCTGTGGGGTCTTTTTTTATATAAAATCACAAATTTCATTCACTAAGGCTTCACTCTTATGATCTAAGCACTTCCCAAAGGCCCCCACCTCCTAATACCATCACAATAGCATTAGGATTTCAATATACAAACTTTGAGGGGACACATTCAGATCATAGCACTGTTGTAAGAAGTTATCACAAATTTAGTGGCTTAAAACAACACAACTTTTTTCACCTGCCCCCCAACTATTATAAAATAATATTGAATGTCAACTGTAATTGAAAAATAAATATAAAAATAAATAAAAACAAATAAACACCAAAACAACACAAATGTATTCTCTCACAGTTCTGGAGGCCAAAAGATTAAAATCAGTTTCACAGGCTGAAATCAAGGTGTCTCACTCCCTCTGGAGCTCTAGGGCAAAATCTTTTCCTTGTCTCTTCCAGCTTCTAGTAGCTGTCAGCATTTGCGGCTTGTGGCTGCATCACTCCAATCTCTGCCTCTGTGTTCACATTACTTTATCCTCTTCTCTTTCTGTGTGTGTGTGTGTGTGTGTGTGTGTTTAATATCCCTCTGCATTCCTCTTATAAGGATACACGGTACTGCCTTCAGAGTTTACCTGGATAATCCAGAATAATCTCGTGTAGGGTAAGGCCTAGAATTTCATGTATACCTTGACATCTTTGACTGTCACAGGGCTTCAACGTTCTAACTGTGGTTTCCTCTGCTCTTGCCAGTAGGAAAGGCTCTACACGCAGCAAGTCCCCCTATCAGCCAGATCAGCTGCATCCCACCAGGCCCAGTTCTCAACCTAAGGGGTTTTACCTCCCTGAGAGCCTGTGAAATTATTCAAACAAGCCAATCACATCCTCCCTTGGGAACCTAGGGGAACCCCACACTTCTGTTACTACAAAGCCTGCCTCCAACAATCCCTTCTGGTTTACTCTATTCTCAAGTGTAACCTTTGTGTAGCCCTGCATGGCATGTGGCATCCTCCTCCCCTAAGCTATGAGTATATGTGACTAATAAACTGCCGATGTGCCCAGTGTCAGATGCCATGAATTTGACCATCTCCAGAACCCCAGATTGGCACTCCTTCCCACACCACTGGGGTTAAGAGGAAGGAAAAAAATATATTTCCCCATCTCAAGATGCTTAATTTAATCACATCTGCAAAGACAACCCCACAATACACACCTTTTGCCATATAACGTGGCAGTCACAGTTTCCAGGGAGTAGGAGGTGAATATCTTTTGGGGGGCATTTTTAGCCTACCACAGTAGCCTTTATTATTATTCAAGAGAGTACAATTTCACAAGCTAACTCCAAGGCGCTGATTATTTAATTCAGCTTATCTCTCAGTTCTTACTGATTTTGCTCTTAAGGAGTACCAAGGACCTAACCAAAATAATAATAGTAATAATAAGGGAAGTGAGACAAAAAATTTAAGATTATTTTTGAAATTCACTTAATGGTGGCAATATTCTTTATTTCAGTTCTCCCCTCATACCTGATTTTCAGGACTGTGGCAGAGCCTGCTGGTTGTACCCTCATATCCATTCTCCTTTTCTTCCATAATACTAAAAATTTTAGCTGGGTATATGGCTTCCCAGAAAAAATAGTCTATTTCCTAGCTTCCTTTCTAGGTAGAAGTGGCCATGGGTGTAAGCCAGTAGTATGTAACATTCAGGTCAGTGGGATATAAGCTTAAGTGATGTGTGTCAACTTCGAGGAAATTTCTTTAAGAAAGCTGCCCATGTCCTTTGCCTCTTCTTAAACCTTCCACATCCTACTCTCTAGAATGCAGATGTGATGCTTGGAGCTCTAGCTCACCACCTTAGACTATGGGTACAGGGCAATATTGTAGGAATGGCAGAACATTAACCTGGAAGTAGCCTTTATCCCAGAGCCTGACACATGAGAGAGAAATAAACTATATTGTTTACATCATGGTTATTTTGGGTTTTCTGTCAGTAGAAGTTGATCCCAACTGAAATAGAATTTTCTTCTCCTTCTCTTTCTCCTCTTTTTCCTCCTTCTCCTTTCTGGTTGTTATTGTTCTCCAAATGTTCCACTTGCTAAGAGTATTCAAATACGATGACCTTTGCTCATTATCCTATATGATTTCAACATCCATGTGGACAACTCATTCTACCAGCCTCTTAAGTTCTTTGGTACTTCATTCCAATAACCATGTCCTCTATACCAGTTCAGCCACCCATGACTTTTTTTGTAATCCTCACCTGAGGATATATTTTGGACAGAGGAAGGGAGAGAGAGAGAGAGAGAAACATCATGTGATAGAGAAACATCTATCGGTTGCCTCCCGTACATACCTGGACTGAGGATGGAACCTGCAACCTAAGTATGTGACCTGATCAGGAATAGAACCCACAACCTATTGGTGTAGGGGATCATGCTCCACCCATCTAAGCCACCAGGCAAGGGCCAGCCACCCATGACTTTAAAAAAAATTTTTTTTCCTTTATTAATTTTAGAGAGAGAGAAAGTGAGAGGGAGAGAGAGAGAGAAGCATCAATGGGAGAGAACATCAACTGGCTGCCTCCTGCATGCCCCCCACTGGGGATTGGGCCCACAACCTGGGCATGTGTCCTGACCGGGAATTGAACCGGCAACCTCTTGGTGCATGGGCCGATGCTCAACCACTGAGCCACACTGGCCGGATTTTAAAAAGTATATCTTGCCCTGGCCGGTGTTGCTCAGTGGTTAGAGGGTCGGCCTGTGGACCAGAGAGTCCTGGGTTCGGTTCCCGCTAAGGGCACGTACCTTTGTTGAAGTTTGGCCCTGCCCCGGTTGAGGTTGGGTGGCAACCAGTCCATGTGTCTCTCTCACATCGATGTCTCTCTCTCTCTCTCTTCCCTCATCTCTCCCTCCCGCTCTATCTGAAGATAAATGCAAAAATGTCCTCGGGATGAGGATAAAAATATATATATATATATATATCTTTATTGTTGAAAATATTACAATGTCCCTCCTTTTTTACCTCATTGACACCATTTTCTCCTCTCCCTCCCTATCCCCCTGTCTTCACTGCACTGTTTGTGTCCATTGGTTGTGCATATGTGCATATAAGTTTTTTGGTTTCTCTCTTCCAGCCCTCCCATCCCCCTTCCCTTTGAGGTTTTCAGTCTGTTCCCTACTTCCATGTCTCTGGCTCTATTTCGTTCATATATTCCACAAATAAGTGCGATCATGTGGTACCTGTCTTTCTCTGACTGGCTTATTTCGCTTAGCGTAATACTCTTTAGGTCCTTCCATGTTGTTTCAAAGGGTAAAAGATCTTTCTTTTTTACAGCGGCATAGTATTCCACGGTGTAAATGTATCCCAGCTTTTTTATACATTCATCTATTGATGCATACTTTAGCTGTTTCCAGATCTTAGCTATTGTAAATAGTGCTGCTATGAACATAGGGGTGCATATCTTCGTTCTAATTGGTGTTTCAGCCTTTTTAGGATATATTCCTAGAAGTGGGATCGCTGGGTCAAAGGGCAGTTCCATTTTAATTTTTTGAGGAAACACCATAATGTTTTCCACAGTGGCTGCACCAGTCTGCATTCCCACTAGCAGTGTACTAGAGTCCCCTTTTCTCCATATCCTCGCCAGTACTTGTTGTTTAATGATTTGTTGATGTCAGTCATTCTGGTAGGTGTGAGGTGATACCTCATAGTCTTTTTAATTTGCATCTCTCTGATGATTAGTGATATCCAGCATTTGTTCATATGACTCCTGCCCATTTCTATGTCCTCTTTGGAGAAGTGTCTATTCAGGTCCTCTGCCCATTTTTAATTGGATTGTTTATCTTCCTTTTGTTGAGTTGTATGAGTACTTTATACATTTTGGATATTAACCCCTTATCCAATGTATCGTTGGCAAATATGTTCCCCATACAATGGGTCCATTTCATTTTGATGCTGAAATCTTTTGCTTTGCATAAGATTTTTAGTTTAATTTAGTTCCATTTATTAATGTTTCCTTTGATTCTCTTGCCCTGGGCAGTGTATCAGTGAAAATTCTGCTATGTGTGTGATGTCTGAGATTTTGCTGCCTACATTTTCTTCAAGGATTTTTATGGTTTCATGACTTACATATAAGTTTTTTATCCATTTTGAGTTTATTCTTGTGTATGGTGTAACTTGGTGATCTAGTTTCATTTTTGCATGTAGCTGTTCAATTTTCCCAACACCATTTATTGAAGTGACTGTCTTTACTCCACTGTATGCTCTTGCCTCCTTTGTAAAATATTAATTGAGCATAATGGCTTGGGTTGATGTCTGGGTTTTCTGTTCTGTTCCACTGCTCTATATGCCTGTTCTTGTGCCAGTCCTAGGCTCTTGATTAAAATGGATTTGTAGTATAACCTGATATTGGAATTGTGATCCCTCCATCTTTGTTCTTCCTTTTCTTTTCTTTTTTTTTTTTTATCCTCACTCGAGGACACTTTTTCATTTTTTGTTCAGATAGAGTGGGAGGGAGAGAGAGGAAGAGAAAGAGAGAGAAACATCGATGCGAAGGTGACACATCGAGTGGCTGCCACCCGCACGACCAACCAGGGCCAGGGACAAACTGCAACTGAAGTACATGCCCTTAGCAGGAACCGAACGCGGGTCTCTTTGGACCACAGGCCGATGCTCTAACCGCTGAGCCAAACCGGCCAAGGCTGTTCTTCTTTTTCAAGATCGCTGTGGCTATTCGGGGTCTTTTATGGTTCCATATGAACTTTTGGAGTATTTGTTCTAGATCTGTGAAATATGCCTTTGGTATGTTAATAGGGATTGCATTGAATCTATAGATTACTTTGGGTAGTATGGACATTTTAATGATGTTGATTCTTCCAATTCATAAACATGGTATATGCTTCCACTTTTTATGTATGTCTTCCTCTATTTTTTTTTTTCAATGTCCTGTAGTTTTCTGTGAACAGGTCTTTTACCTCCTTGGCTAAGTTTATTCCTAGGTATCTTAATTTTTTGCTGCAATGGTAAATGGGATTGTTTTTCTGGTTTCTCTTTCTGAGTGTTCGTTATTGGTATATAAAAATGCCTTCAATTTCTGGATGTTAATTTTGTACCCTGCTACTTTGCCAAATTCATTTATTAACTCTTGTAGTTTTTTGGTGGTGTCTTCAGGGTTTTCTATGTACAATATCAGGTCATCTGAAAATAATGACAGTTTCACTTCCTCCTTTCCAATTTGGATCTTTTATTTTCTCTTCTTGTCTGATCCCTGTCGCTATGACTCCCAGTACTATGTTGAATAAAAGGGGTGAAGGAAAACATCCCTGTCTTGTTCCTGTTCTTAAGGTAAATGCTTTTAGTTTTTTCCCATTGAATATATTAGATGTAGTATTGTCACATATGGCATTTATTATGTTGCAGTATGATCCCTCTATTCCCACTTTCTTGAGAGTTTTTATCAGAAATTGGTATTGGATTTTGTCAAATGCTTTTTCAGCATCTATTGATATGCTCATATGATTTTGATCTTTCATTTTGTTTATGTGGTGTATCACATTTATTGATTTGCAAATATTGTATCAGCTTTGCATCCCTGGGATAAATGCCACTTGGTTGTGGTGAATAATTTTTAAAAATGTATTGCAATTTGCTAATACTTTGTTGAAGATTTTGACATCTATGTTCATCAAGGATATTAACTTGTAATTTTCTTTTTTTTGTAGTGTGTTTATTGCTTTTGGAATTGAAATTATGCTGGCTTCATAAAAAGAGCTTGGAAGTCTCCCTTCCTCTTGAGTTTTTTGGAATAGTCTGAAGAAAATAAGTGTTAGTTCCTCTTTGAAAGTTTGGTAAAAAAAAAAAAAAAAAAAAAAAAAAAAAGTTTGCTGGGAGTTTATTGATTACTGCTTTAATTCCCTTAGCTGTTATTAGTCTGTTCAGGTTTTCTGACTCTTCCAGGTTGAGCTTTGAAAGATTGCATGATTCTAGGAATTTGTCGATTTTGCCTAGGTTGTCCAATTTGTTGGCATATAAAAGTTCATAGTATTTTCTTATAATTCTTTGTATTTCTGTGGTGTCAATTGTTATTTCACCACTTTTGTTTCTGATTTTATTTATTTATGTTGTCTTTCTTTCTTGGTGAGTCTGGCTAAAGGTTCATCAATCTTGTTTATCTTTTCGAAGAATCAGCTCGTGGTTTCAGTGATCTTTGTATTTTTTTTTTTTTTTTTAGTCTCTATGTCTTTTATTTCCACTCTAATTTTTATTATTTCCCTCCTTCTACTTACTCTGTTTTGTTGTTGTTGTTGTTCTCTTTCTAATTCTTTAAGTTCTAGGGTTAGATAATTTATTAGAAAATGTTCTTGTTACTTGAGGTAAGCCTGTAATGCTATGATATCTCATTGGTAACCTATTTATTGTTTAATAACACACTATTTACCCTACATGTGTTTGAATGTTTTTCAGTGTTTTTATTGTAATTGATTTCCAGTTTCATGCCATTGTGATCTGAGAAGATGCTTGATATGTTTTCAAACTTCTTGGACTTGTAGAGACTTAGTTTCTGTCCTAGCATGTGGTCTATCTTTGAGAATGTCCCAGGAACACTTGAGAAGAATGTATATTCTGCAGATTTCGGCTGAAATATTCTGTAAATATTAATTAAATCCATCTGATCTAGTGTGTCATTTAGTGTCTCTGTTTCCCTGTTAATTTTTTGTCTAGAAGATATAGCTAGTGATGTCAGTGGGGTGTTAAGGTCCCCTACCATGGTATTGCTGTCAATCTGTTTCTTAAAGTCCTCCACAAGTTTGTAAATATATTTTGGTGCTTTCATATTGGGTGCATATATGTTTACCAAGGTTATATCCTCTTGTTGGATTGATCCCTTTTTTTATTAATTAATTTACTTTTGTTACAGATGTTTCTCCTTTTTCCCTGAAACACGCCCCTCCCTATCCCACCCTCACCCCAAGCATTGTTGTCTATGTCCATTGGGTATGCATGCATGCATATAAGTTCTTTGGTTATTTCATCCCTCCCCCCCCCACCCTCCATCCTCTGAGGTTTCTCTGTCTGAACCATGCTCATTTCTATGTCTCCAGGTCTGTTTTGTTCATCAGCTTTTTTTGTTCATTATATTCCACAAATAAGTGAGATCACATGGTATTTGTATTTCTCTGATTGCCTTATTTTGCTTAGCATAATACTCTGCAGGTCCTTCCATGTTGCCTCAAAGGATAAGATAGTTTTCTTACAGCTGCATAGTGTTTCATTGTGTATATGTACCACAGCTTTTTTATCCACTCAGCTATTGATGGACACTTGGGCTGTTTCCAGATCTTAGCAATTGTAAATAGTGCTTCTATGAACATAGGGGTATATATATTCTTTCTGATTGGTGTTTTAGGCTTCTTAGAATATATTCCTAGAACTGGAATCACTGGGTCAAACGGCAGTTCAATTTTTATTTTTTTGAGGAAACACCATATTGTCTTATATAGTGGCTGCACCAGTCTGCATTCCTACCAGCAGTATACTAGAATCCCCTTCTCCTCACACCCTTGCCAGCACTTGTTGTTTGATGATTTGTTGATGGCAGCCATTCTAGCAGGTGTGAGGTGATACCTCATAGTCCTTTCAATTTGCATCTCTCTGATGATTAGTGACATTGAAGATTTTTTCATATGTCTCTTGGCCATTTGTATGTCCTGTTTGGAGAGGTGTCTATTTAGTTCGTCTGCCCATTTTTTTTTTTTAATTTTGTTTTCTTTATTGATTTTTAGAGAGAGAGGAAAGGAGAGGGAGAGAGAGATAGAAACATCGATGAGAGAGAACATCGATTGGCCGCCTCCTGCATGCCCCTCAATGGGGACTGGGCCCACAACCTGGGCATGTGCCCTGACCGGGAATCAAACCGATGACCTCCTGGTACATGGGTCGATGCTCAACCACTGAGCCACACTGGCCGGGCTCGTCTGCCCATTTTTTAATTGGGTTCTTTGTCTTCCTTTTGTTGAGTTGGATGAGTACTCTATATATTTTGGAAATTAACCCCTTATCTCATGTATCATTGGCAATTATGCTCTCCCACATAGTGGGTTCCCTTTCCATTTTGATGGTTGTTTGTTTTGCCTTGCAGAAGATTTTTAGTTTCATGTGGTCCCATGTATTAATTTTTCCTTTGTTTCTCTTGCCTTAGGCATTGTATCAGTGAAAATTCTGCTGCATGTGATGTCTGAAATTTTGTTGCCTACATTTTCTTCTAGGATTTTTATGAATTCACGAGTCACATTTAAGTCTTTTATCCATTTTGAGTTTATTGTTGTGTCTGGTGTAAGTTGGTGGTCTAGTTTCATTTTTTTGCATGTAGCTGTCCAATTTTCCCAACACCATTTATTAAAGAGGCTGTCTTTATTCCATTGTATATTCTTGCCTCCTTGTTCAAATATTAGTTGAGCATAATGTCTTGGGTCAATTTCCGGGTTCACTGTTCTGTTCCATTGATCTATATGCTTGTTCTTGTGACAGTACCAGGTTGTTCTGATTACTATGACTTTGTAGTATAACCTGATATCCGGTATTGTGATCCCTCCTACCTTGTTCTTCTTTTTCCAGTTTGCTGTGGTTATTCGGGGTCTTTTTTGGTTCCATATGAACTTTTTATGTATTTGTTCTAGTTCTGTGAAATATGTAGTTGGTATTTTAATGGGGATTGCATTGAAGCTATAGATTGCTTTGGGCAGTATGGACATCATTAAAATGATGTTAATTCTTCCAATCCATGAACAAGGTATATGCTTCCACTTTTTTTATATCTTCCTCTATTTCTTTTTTTCAATGTCCTGTGGTTTTCTGCAAATAGGTCCTTTACTTCTTTGGTTAACTTTATGCCTAGAGATCTTAATTTTTTTGCCACAATGGTAAATGGGATTTTTTTAGTTTCTCTTTCTGTGAGTTCATTGGTGTATAAGAATGCTGTCGTTTTCCTAATGTTCAATTTGTATCCAGGTACTTTGCCAAATTAGTTTATTAAATCTAGTAGATTTTGGTTGGAGTATTTTTTTAAACTTATCTTTATTGTTGAATGTGTTACAGATGTCCCCCTTTTTACCCCCCTTGAACCCCTCCTTCCCAATCCAGCCCCCCCTCCTGCCTTCTCCATCCTATTGTTTGTGTCCATTGGTTGTGCATATATGCATAGAAGTTCTTTGGTTTATCTCTTCCTTCCCTCCCTCCCCCCTTCCCTTTGAGGTTCATCAGTCTAACAACCAATTTGTACTTCTTAATTCCTTCATCTTCTTTACCCATCCCTCCAGCTCCCTCTCAGTTGGCAAGCAACAAACAGTTCTCTGTATCTATGAGTCTGTTTCTGTTCTGCTTGCTCATTTTTTTTGTAGATTCAATTATTGATAGATATGGGTTTACTGTCATTTTATTGTTCATATTTTTGTTCTTTTTCTCCTTCAGGAAGACTCTTCAACATTTCATATATACTGGTTTGGTGGTGATGAACTCCTTTAGCTTTTTCTTGTCTGGGAAGCTCTTTATATGTCCATTGGTTCTAAATGGTAGCTTAGCAGGATAGAGTAATCTTGATTGTAGGTTGTTGATTTTCATCACTTTGAATGTCTCTTGCCAAGACCTTCTGGCCTGCAAAGTTTCTTTTGAGAAATCAGCTGACAGTCTTATGGGAGCTCCTTTGTAGGTAACAAACTGCTTTTCTCTTGCTGCTTTTAAGATTCTCTCTTTGTCTTTATCTTTTTGTATTTTGATGATGATGTGTCTTAGTGTGGACCTCTTTGGGTTCATCTTGTTTGGGACTCTCTGTGCTTCCTGGACTTGTATATTTGTTTCCTTCACCAAGTTAGGGAAGTTTTCTGTCATTATTTTTTCAAATAGGTTTTCAATTCCTTGCTCTCTCTCTTCTCCTTCTGGCACCCCCGTGATGAGAATGTTGGTACACTTCAAGTTGTACCAGAGGCTTCTTACACTATCCTCATTTGGAGGGATTCTTTTTTCTTTTTGATGTTCTGATTGGGTGTTTTTTTGCTTCCTTATATTTCAAATACATGGTTTGTTTCTTGGCTTCACCTACTTTAATATTGATTCCCTATAAATTATTATTTATTTCAGTTCGTGCATACTGCATTTTTGACTGGTCCTTTCTTATGTTGTTGATGTTCACATTAAGTTCATTGGAGTTCTCCTTAAGTTCCTTGAAGGTCTCATTAAGTTTCTTGAGCATCCTTATAACCCGTGTTTTGAACTCCGCATCTGATGGATTGCTTATCTCCATTTTATTTAGTTCTTTTCCTGGAGTTTTGTTCTTTTCTTTCACTTGGGGCATGTTTCTTTGTCTCCTCATTTTGGCTGCTTTCCTATGATTGTTTCTATGTATTAGGTAGAGTTGCTATGTCTCCTAGGCTTCATAGGGTGGTTTATTTTTGTAGGTGTTCTGTGGGGTCCAGTGGCACAGCCTCCCTGCTCACACCAACTGGACCCTCGAGGTGCACCCCTATGTGGACTATACACCCTTTTGTTGTAATTGAGTCTTGATTGCTGTTGGCATGGCAATGGGAGGGATTTACTCAGGCTGATCAGCTGCAAGGACTGGCTGTGCTCACTGAATACTGGCCTCTGACTCCCTTGGAGTATCATTAGTGTATGGGCCCAACACACAGAGCAAGACTTATTTCAGCAGGGCTCTGGTACCCACTGAGTCTACTCATTGAGTGTGTCACTTATGGAGGTGGTTGGGTGGTGGTACTTCAATGTGGTCTGAAGCTATCCACTGGGTTGGCGTGCTGGTTCTGGGGCAAGGTGAGCCTCTGCCTGTGTTCTACCTGGGGCTACCTGACATAAGATACAAAGTGGTCTGCAGATTGTCTGTTTCTTGTGCTGGGCTTGGAGGTGCCTAGGAAAAGCCAAGCTGAGAACCACATCTGGCTGCTTCAATTGCCAGGTCTGGGGCCACTTAACGAGATGTATGGGGCTCGCTGAGACCAGATGCTGCTTGTTTGAGAGATTTTAGGAAAATCTGAAGCAGGATCCAAGACCGACCAATACTATGGTAAAGCCACTGGAAACAGCTTGCATGGGCCCAAAGGTTGAGTGGGGCAGGGTCTCAGAGAATCACCAGGGCAGGGCAAACAGTGTGAACCAGTTTGCTGGAATCCCAGATATGGCTTTCCTCTGCTGCCCCAGGGAAGGGCTCACCAAAGGAATAATGGCCTCCCACAGCAAGTATGTCCAGGAGAAAGCTGCCCCTCCAGCTCTTGCCCCAATGTTGAATAATTCCGTTCTTCTCAATACACCTCTGGTGACTTTCAAGCTGCCTCCCCAATGCTGGAACCCAGAAGGAATGAGTCTGAGTAAGTCCATGTGCAGGCTCTGTAGGAGGAACTGCCTGGGGCTCCATAAGCCTCAGCCTCCCTCAGCCTCAGTTCCCGCTAGTTTTGCAGCCAAAAGTGATGGGGACTTTTCTTCCTGGCACTGGAACCCTTAGCTGGGGGGCCTGGTGTGTGATGGGGACCCCTCACTCCTCAGGGAGAACCTTCACAGTTGAGATATCCTCCTGATATTTATTTGCCACATGTTAGTGTGGGACCAGCCCATCAGCGCCTATGCACATCCTACCAGTCTCAATGTGGCTTCTTTAATTTCATAGTTGTAGGACTTCCATTCAGCTCAATGCCAGGTGGTTCTGAATGACAGTTTTTCTGTAGTTTAGTTTTAATTTTGATATGGTTGTGGGAGGAGGTGAGAACAGGTTTACCTACACCATCCTCTTGACTAGAAGTCTGTTTTTGATAGAGTCTTTAGGGTTTTTTTTATGTACAATATCATGTCATCTGCAAATAATGACAGTTTCACTTTCTTATTGCCAATTTGGATGCTTTTTATTTTTTCTTCATGTCTAGTTGCTGTAGCTAAGGCTTCCAGTACTATGTTAAATAAGAGTGACAAAAGTGGGCATCCCTGTCTTGTCCTTGTTCGTAAGGGAAATGCTTTTAGTTATTGCCCATTGAATATGATGTTGGCTGTAGGTTTTTCATATATGGCCTTAATTATGTTGAGATATAATCCATCTATTCCCACATTGCTGAGAGCTTTTATCAGAAATGGGTGCTGGATTTTGTGGAATGCTTTTTCAGCATCTATTGATATGATCTTTCATTTTGTTTGTGTAGTGTATGACATTTATTGATTTCCGAATATTGTACCATCCTTGCATCCCCAGGATGAATCTCACTTGGTCATGGTGAATAATTTTTTTAATGTGTTGCTGGATATAATTTGCTAATATTCTGTTAAGGATTTTGGCATCTACGTTCATCAGGGATATTGGCCTGTACTTTTCATTTTTTGTAAGGTCTTCATCTAGTTTTGGAATTAGAATTATGCTGGTCTCATAAAACCAGTTTAGAAGTCTTCCTTCTTGGAATTTTTAGAATAGTTTGAGGAGAATGGGTGTTAGATCTTTGAATGTTTGGTAAAACTCCCCTGTGAAGCCATCTGGGCCCGGGCTTTTGTTTGTTGGGAGGTTCTTGATTACATCTTTAGTTTCCTTAGTTGTTATTGGTCTGCTCAAGTTTTCTATTTCTTCCCGGTTCAGTTTTGGGAGACTACGTGTTTCTAGAAATTTGTCCATTTCTTTTAGATTGTCCTATTTGTTGGCTTATAATTGTTCATAGTATTTGTTAATGATCCTTTGTATTTCTGTGGTGTCAGTTGTTACCTCTCCTCTTTTGTTTCTGATTTTGTTTATTTTGGTCCTTTC
The DNA here is from genome assembly GCA_030848825.1 of Tadarida brasiliensis. Taxonomy (NCBI): domain Eukaryota; kingdom Metazoa; phylum Chordata; class Mammalia; order Chiroptera; family Molossidae; genus Tadarida; species Tadarida brasiliensis. Next base: position 31,417,381 of record CM061280.1, on the reverse strand, counting down.
TCTTTGTTTCTTGGTGAATCTACCTAAAGGCCCATAGATCTTGTTGTTGTTGTTTTTTTTTCAAAGAACCATCTCTTTATTTCATTGATCTTCTTAATTTTTTTTTTTTTTTAGTCTCCATGTCATTTATTTCTGCTCTGATCATTAGTATCTATTTTCTTCTATTGCTCTCAGTTTTTCTTTTTAGTTTTTAAGTTGTGAGGTTAGATATTCAGTTAGAAATTTTTCTTGTTTCTTGAAGTAGGCCTGTAGTGCTATGAACTTCCCTCTCAGGACTGCTTTCACTGTGTCCCATAGATTTTGCATTGTTGGGTGTTCATTTTCATCGATTTCCAGGAAGGTTTTAATTTCTTCCTTGATCTCCCTGGTAACCCATTCTTTGTTTAAGAACATGTTGTTTAGCCTCTATGTATTTAAATGTCTTTGCGTGTTTTTGTTGTAATTGATTTCTAGTTTCATGCCATTGTGATCTGAGAAGATGCTTGATATGATTTTAATCTTCTTGAACTTGTAGAGACTTAGTTTGTGTCCTAACATGTGGTCTATCTTTGAGAATGTCCCATGTGCACTTGAGAAGAATGTGAATTCTGCAGTTTTGGAGTGTAATTCTCTGTAGATATCTATAAAACCATTTGATCTAGTGTATTAGAGTCTCTGTTTCCTTGTTAATTTTTCTCTAGAGAATCTATCCACTGATGTCAGCGGGGTGTTGAAGTCCTTTGCTATGATTATATTGTTGTCAACTTCTCCTTTGAAGTCTTCCAGAAGTTTCAAAATATATTTTGGTGCTCCTATATTGGTTGCACATATGTTTACCAAGATTATATCTTTCTGTTGGATAGATCCTTTCAATATTATATAGTGGCCTTCTTTGTCTCTAATTATGGCCTTCATTTTGAAGTCTATTTTATCAGATATGAGTGTTGCTACCCCAGCTTATTTTTTCCTTTCCATTTGTTTGGAATATTTTATTCCATCCCTTCACTTTCAGCCTATCTGAGTCTTTTGTTGTGAGGTGGGTCTCTTGTAAACAATATATATATATGAGTCATGCTTTATTATCCACTCAGCTACTCTGTGTCTTTTGATTGGAGTGTTCAATCCATTTATATTTAAGGTTATTATTGATATGTACTTATTTATTGCCTATTTTGTTTATTGTGGTTATAGTTTTCTTTCAATTTCTTCTACTAATTACCACACTCCTTTTAACATTTCTTGCAGTGCTGGTTTGGTCCTACTATATTCCCTTAGCTTACTTTTTTCTCTCAGATGCTTTTTATTTCACCTTCTATTTTGAATGATAGCCTTGCTAGTAGAGTAGTCTTGGATTCACATCCTTGCTTTTTATTGCCTTGTTTACTTCATGCCATTCTCTTCTGGCCTGTAGTGTTTCTATTGAGACGTCAGCTGATAGCTTTATGGGGGTTCCTTTGTAGGTAACCTGTTGCTTATTTCTTGCTGCCTTTAGGATTCTCTTTTTTTCTTTAATTTTTGGCATTTTAATTATTATGTGTCTTGGTGTAGGCCTGTTTGGGTTCTTCTTCCTTGGGGCTCTCTGTGCTTCTTGAACTTGAATGCTTCTTTCCTTCACCATGTTAGGAAAGCTTTCTGTCACTATTTCTTTAAATATATTCTTTAACCCTTGCTCATTTTCTTCCTCTTCTGGAACTCTTATGATGCAGATGTCATTACGTTCATGTTGTCCCACTGTTCCCTTACGCTGTCTTCCTGTTTTTTAATTGTTTCTTTTTTCTTTTTGGTTCTCTGATTTGGTGATTTTTCCTACCCTGTCTTCTAATTCACTGATCCGATTCTTGGTTTCCTCTACTCTGCTGATGATTCCTTCCAATGTGTTCTTTATATTTGCTATGTCATTCTGTATTTCCAATTCGTTGATTTTCAATGTTTCTATATCTTTACTCATGCTGTTGAGCTCTTTACTCATGCTGTTGAGCTTCCTCATAATTATTACTCTGAACTCTACCTCTGATATCTTGCTTAACTCCATTTCATTTATCTCTCCTGTAGAATTTTGTTGTTCTTTCATTTGGTGTTTGTTTATTTGTTTCACCATTTTGCCTGTCTCAGTGAGTTTTGAAGCCTGCCAAATTTTCCCTTTGGATTTTGGTGTTCTGTTGGTTGTGGCTCCCTCTACTGGGTTTGGATGAGTATGGGAGGACCCATGTTAAACACCACTGTCAAGACTTACTTTCCTGAGTATATTTGCAAGCCACGGAATGGTTAAGTTATCCTCTCTTTTTGCCTTGATGCTATTAGTCTCAGTTACTTGACGAGCCTCAATTTGTAACCCTCAGCTGAATGAAAAATCCCTCAGGTGTAAAAAGATTTCCAGTGGATGGGGCACTTGCTTGTTGTTAATAAGGCTCAATTTGCATTTATCTGGCCTGGTATAGTGATTTTGCATTCCTGAGTTACAGGCCGTTGCTTCTCCCTGGAACTCTGGGAAGGGGCTCTTTGAATAATATGGCTACTGTCCATAAGGGAGTGATTCAGCACAAAATTCCTGGTGTCCTCCCCTCCAGCTCTCTCCTGAGCCAGGAGCTTTGGTCTCTCTCTGCATTATTCCAATCCAGTCTGTTCTCTCTCTGCTGCAGCCCAAGGTGAGTGGCTGTAGCTGATTTGATGCTTTTTAAATCCTCCACTTTCTCAGCAGGAACTGCTCACAGATAATACAACCCTCTGCTGCTGTCCGTGACTCCTAGTCTGCCCTCTCACACCACAGTTTCTGTTAGGCTCAGTTTGGCATCTTCTTTCCACCCCTGGTTACATGTGTTCTCCCTAGCTGCTTTTCAGTTGTTTTTTCCTGACAATTTGTCTTTATTTTAGTTGTAATTCCAGTTTGGTCCTGGGAGACAGTCTGTGTAGGTTCAATTCACTTCACTGCCATTTTTTTCTCCCAGAATCCTGTCAATTTAAATTCACCTAATGTCCCCTGGTCCCCCAGTTGCTCCTCTCATGGTTAGCCTTGCTCCATACCTCATGACCTAGGGAGATGAGTTTTCACATTAGTACTTTATTATATGTGGTTTTATTTTCTTTGATTTCAGTTATTCATGGTCAACTTCAGTCTGAAAATATTAAATGGAAAATTCCAGAAATGAACAATTAATGAGTTTTAAATTATGGCCATTCTGAGTATGAGGATGAAATCTTGTGCCTTCCACTCAGTTTCACCTGAGACAATTTCTTTGTCCACCATCTCCTTGCTGCACACACTCCCTGCTTGTTAGTCACCTAGTAGCCATCTTTACTGTCAGATTGATTGCCAAGTTATCACAGTTCTTGTGATCAAATAACCCTCATTTTACTTAGTAAAATGGGCAGAGGAGGCTCATCCTGGGCTAACCCCCTGAACCTATCTCCAAGGCCTCCTTTTCTCTGATTTTCCAGTGACCCAAAGCAGCCCCTCCTATGTTCATTTATTTTTTTACAACATTTCTAGAAAGCCAAAGCAGCACTTCTTAGGCTCTTTACTATTGTTTTTCTACCTTAAGCCCTTCCTTGTTTCACTGTTCCCACCTTTAATAAATGTAATCTTTTAAACAAATTTTATCTTCATTGTTGAAAGTATTACAGATGTCCCCCCTTCCCCTCCCATTGACCCCCTCCAACCCCCCATCCCCGAGGCCTTCCCCACACTACTGTCTGTGTTCATTGGTTATGCATATATACACCTGGACTTGTGTAATCTTTCCTACACAAAGTCAAGAATCCACATACTACAGGCTGGCCTGAGAGAGACCTGCTCCAGGCCAGGTTCCTGTCTGGTAACAGTTTTGCATGGGCTTCTTCAGAATCCTGCAATATTATGCCAAGTAAGTGTTGACATAAGAATCATTCAACCCTGAGTTTGTCTCTCTGTGCACATTGGACAAAAGAAACACTTGAACTGGAGTTTACAGTGTAGAAAGAAGTTTATAGAATTAGCCAATCTAGAGTGCATGCAAGCTAATGTTCTAAAAGATCCAATTTACCGAAGGTCTGTAGATTATTTATTATTGCGGGTAAATCAGAAGACACCATGGTTTAGGAGTTTGGAGTTATGTTGGGAGCTGATTGGTTGGCGGTGAGAAAAGGGTGATGAATCAGGGTAGATAAGGATCTTGAAGACATTTCTGAGGCCTGTTGGAGTGTTCCTTTATCTGGGTTTGTGAAAAAGTAGCCCAGGGTAGTTCTACCTTAGGGCTCAGGAGCTGAAACATAACTTAGGTCAAGATGTTATCTTTAGCCTGCCAGAGGTCGAGACCTTGTGAACATTAGTCATGTCAAGGCTATTGTCTTCTACTCAAGGATTACTGATTATCTAGGGGAAAGGCTAGGTCTACAAGGGGTGTATTAAGAGAAGAGAAAATTAATTTCTAAAGCTATAATCACACTCATATCAAAGTTGCAAGAATCTTCCATTTCACTCGTAGAGAATTTTTATGAGTTTTTTTTTTTTTTTTTTTTTTTTTTTTTTTTTTTTTAGCCAAACTGACATCAAGTGTCAGGGAGCAAGACTTGAATACTCCCAAGAATAACAGTTTTGCAGTTTCTTTTATGCATTTGAAATTAAGTAGGGAACATAACACAGATTATTGAAGGTGGAGAAAGCAAGGCAGGGATGGGATTATAGGATAGTTAAAACTTTTTTCTCTTAAGGGTGGTCATACTTTAGGACAAATGTTTAATGACCTATATTCCTTATTATAATATCATAGAGAATATTTTCACTGTCATAAAATTCTCTGCACTCTGCCTACTCATTTTCCCCCTCCTGAAACCAATTTTTTTATATTAATTTCTTGGATTGGGCATTAAAAACAACAACAAAACAAAACCCAAAATAAATGGACAAACAAAATTGAAACAGCCTCAAAGAAACAAAAAGCAGACTGATAGTTGCCAGAGGGGATGGGGGTTGGGAGACTGAGTGAAAAAGATGAAGGGATTAAGAAGTAAAACTTTGTAGTTACAGAATAGTCACAGGAATATAAACTACAGAATAAGGAATATAGCCAATAATATTGTAATAACTATGTATTCTGTCAGGTGGGTACTGGAAATATCAGGGGGAACACTTTTTAAAGTATATGATTATTTAACCACTATGCTATACACTGAATCTAATGCAAAATAATATTGAATGTAAACTGTAATTGAAAAATAAAATTTAAAAAACAACTTTCATTTAAAGATATAAATAGACAACAGAAGATCACCAGACATTTGTGGAAGTTCTTTAACATGAAAAAAATAACACACACACACACACACACACACACATACATAGAGCAAGAGAACTCAAAGGAAAGAGAGACAATGCATAGAGCAGGAAACTTATAAAAACCAATAATTAATATCATTTGGGATATAAGATATTTGACACAATAAGCAGAAATAGGATGCTTAAAAATAAAAAGGAATAGAGAACAAGAAAGAGCAATTAGTAGTTAAAGAACGTAGCTCAATTAAAAAAAAAATCAGTGGAAGAATTATAAGATAAAGACTTTTACCCAGAAAGAAAACAAAAAGATAAAGTCATGGAAAATCAGAGAGAGAAGATAATAAACATTAGAGAATCAATCAAAATGACCAAATTTAATCAATAGGAGCTCTAGGAAGAGAGAAGAGAGAAAAATAAATAGGGAGAAATTATAAAAGAAATAGTGTAAGTTTCCCAGGAATATAATACATTAGGGTCTAGATTGCAAGGGTCCAACAAATGTCCAACTTAATTAATGAAAAAGGATCTAGATTATGACAAAGCAGCATGAGAACTCAGAATAGTGGAGATAAAATAAAAGCAATGCAAGCTTTCAAAAATGAAAAACAAGTTACATAAAAAGGATTGGGGAATCAACATGGTATGAGACTTTTTAACAGTCACGCTGGAAGTTAGAATATAATGGGAAAGTGTTTTGAAATTCTAAGGGGAAATTCTTTTCATTACTTATTATTGACACTATTACAGATGTCCCCCATTCCCACCCTTCCCTTTTCCCATCTCCACTCAGCCCCTGCCCCCTAAGGGGAAATTCTTTTTAAATAAGAATTTTATATCCAGCAAAACTATTAATTAAGATTTGAGGTAGAATAAATAAGTTTTCAGAAATACAAGGTGTTAGAAACAACTCCTGCACACCCCTTCTCAGGAAATGACTAGAGAAGTGCCCCAGGAGACAGCAACATTTGAGACCCAAGAAGGAGGAGATTCATCATAAGAGAATGAAAGAAGCACTAAGATGACAGCTGTGCAGCACAGCTAGAGGGCAATCAGTCTATATTGAAGCAAGAAAGAGAAGGCCTGCGGTACAGATGTCTCCATTAAAAAACAAAAACGGAACTGACAGAATCCCAGATGTCTTTGACAAAGTAAAAACCAATAATCTTGGGAGAGGAGAATTAAAAGAATATGGATAATAGACAAATAGAAAACAAACAAAATTTTTAAAAGGACAAACTCACCCTATATAGAAAAAAGGATGGAGAAGAAAGGAAATATAATTAAAGTACACTACTTGGCTCAGCAATGAATGATATTGACATAGCCATAATAACGTAAATGATGAGTATCCATTTTAACAATAATTGTGATGTAACTCTATTGGAAGGATGGAAGGTAGAGAAGTTTGTGTGAGCATGTGTGTGCATGTATGTGTGTGATGTTTTCAAGAGCAAATCTCTATGCCCATTGTTATTGATGATTTGATGATTTTTTTCTCTATATTAAAATGTTCCATTTCTATAGTGTCTGTCCACTTTTTAACATGTTTAAAACTCTCCCATTAATAAAATAAAACAAATCACTATCATCAATAAATCAACAAACAAGTGTTGGCGAGGTTGTGGAGAAAAGGGAAACCTCATGTACTGTTGGTATGAACGCAGATTTGTGCAGCTACTACAGAAAACAGTATGGAGGGCCCTCAAAAAATTAAAAATAAAACTGCCTTATGACACAGAGATTCCACTTTTGGCAACATATCTGAAGAAACCAAAACACTGATTTGAAAGAATAGATGCACACCTATGATCATTGCTGTGTTATTTACGATAGCCAAGATTTGTGGATGAGTGGTTAAAAAAAATGTGGTACATTTACACAGTGGAATATTACTCAGCTGTAAAAAGATGGAAATATTTCCCTTTGCCATAGCATGGATGGACCTGAAGAGTATTATGCTAAGTGAAATAAACCAGTTACAGAAAGACATGTATCATATGATTTCACTGATGTATGGAATCTAGTGAACAAATGAAACTAACAAACAAAATAGAAATAGGCTTATATAGAGAACAGACTGACAGCTGTCAGAGGGGAGGGGTGTTGTGGGGCTGGGTAAAAAAGGTGAAGGAATTAAAAAAAAAAAACAGCAAAAAACAAACAAACAAACAAAAAAATCTCATAGACACAGACAACAGCATGGTGATTACCAGAGAGAAAGAAGCATTGGGGGTGTTAGAAGGGGATATAACAGGGATAAATGGTGGTGGAAGGAGACTCAACTAGAGGTGATGAACACACAATACAATATACAGATGATGTATTATAGAATTGTACACCTGAAACCTATATCATTGTATTAAACAATGTCACTCCAATAATTTTGAAAATATTTTTATTTCAATTAAAAAATTTAAAATGTTTTCATTGATTTTTTAACATTTTTATTGATTTTTTTAGAGAGGAAGGGAGAGAGAGAAACATAGATGTGAGAGAGAAACATCGATCAGCTGCCTCCTGCACGCCCCCTACTGGGGATGGAGCCTGCAACATATGCCCTGACTGGGAATCGAACCTGGACCTCTCAGTCCATGGGACGACGCTCAATCCACTGAGCCACACTGGCTGGGCTCAATTTAAAATTTTTTAATTTGAGTCTTCTTTGTAGCTTGTGTTTGTTGTTTTGAGGTTTTTTATTTCTTTTAAGAGAATTTATATTTTTTCATTTGTTTTAGATATGTTCATGACTGCCCATTAAAGCATTTTTATAATGACTGCTTTAACATCCTTGTAGGATTATTTTAACATCTGAGTGAGCTTGGTGTTGCATCATTAATTGTCTTTTTATTTTTAGTTTTAGATTTTCCTGGTTCTTGGTATGATGAGTGATTTTCTATTGAATCCTGTACATTTTAAGGCAGGAGAAAGGAAGAAGCAAGTGCTGCCTCATTACTGCCAAGTGGGGCCAAAAATCTAGGATTCCTACTTGGCCTCTGTTGACACCAAGGAAGCAAGGCTTTTCGAAATTACTGAGCAAAAGTGGCAATTCCAGTTTTCCACTAGGCTTCCATTGATACCTCCCTGGCTGGGAGGAGTAAAAAAGAAAAGAGGACTATATACCAAACAACAACAAAAATCCTTCAGACTCACATAACCCTTCGTCTAACTGCCCTCTATCTCCTTTTATCATGGCCAAGTGTCTTGATGGAGTGGTTTATATTCACTTCCATTTTCTCTGCAAAAAAAGCTACTTCCTCTGCAAAGTAAGTGAGTTTGGCAAGGTTGCAAGGCACAAGATCAATATATAGAAATCAATTGTATTCTTACAAGATGTCCATTCTCTATAATAAACATAACAGTCTGGGGAACAGGGTAGACCCAGAGATGTGAAAGTAGGGTACAGACTGACAAGCCTCAGAAGAGGGGGTGGGGGGAAGGGAAGAGATAAACCACAGAACTTATACGCATGTATGCATAACTGATGGACATGGACAACAAAGCTGGGGAAGGGGTGGAGGGATGGGGAGGAGGGTGTCAATGGGGGAAAAAGGAAAAACATCTGTAACAAAAATAAATTAATAATAATAATAAAAAAGATGTCCATTCTCTGCAAATTGATCTATAGATTCAATGCAGTGCTGATCTATATCCCAGCAGACTTTTTGGGGTAAAAATTGACAAATTGATTCTAAAATTTATATGCAAAATCCAAGGACCTAGAATATCAAAAATATTTCGAAAAAGATATACTAATCTAGACAGTGTGGTAATGATGTAAGAATAGATATACAGATTAGTGAAACAGAACAACACACACACACACACACACACACACACACACACACACACACCAGATTTATGTCAAAACTGACATTGCAGTTTAGTGAGGGAAAGAATAGTCTTTTCAATAGATGGTGCAGGGTCACTTGGTTATTTATTCATACAGGAGCAAATGTATGCTGACTCCTTCTTCATGCCACACACAAAAAAATGAATTCCATATAGATTGCAGAAATAATTATAAAAGGTAAAACAATAAAACTTTCAGAAGAAAACTTAAGAGAATAACTTTATAGAGCAGGCAACTTGAAAGAGCTCTCAGTGGCCAAATCTGGGGCAATGTGAATGACAAAATAAATAATGATAGTAATATATTAAATGGATTATAATTCATAGAATAAAATAAATATATCTGGATCCACACTGATGTAAGTATATAAGTAAATAAACAAATTGGGGTATAGCTCTTTCTTACAGAAGAATTCCAATTAATAAACATAGAGGCAATAATGGAAACAGATAAACATCATTGGGCAAACACCACGATAATATTTATTGCAAGAAAGCAACATTGATGGATGCTAAAATTAGTGAACAAAAGTTTAAGGAGAAACAGGATATTGACATAGTCTCAAAGTATTTCCCTGCAAATATTTATCAGTTACAAAAGGAAAAATAAAAATTTTACAAAGGAGAAACCTAGTAGACACTACCATAAGCAAGTGGTCAAGGTTACCATCACTAGTAATAGGGCACAACGATCTCACATATCCCCTGACATGATGAACTGAAAAGAAAAGAACATCTTCTCTGTGGTATTGCAAAAAAGCCCAAAACAGCATAACCTCAATCAAATTATGAGAAAACATCAGACAAGCTCATATTAAGGTCATTCAACAAAACTAGTACTCTTCAAAAGTGTAAAGGTCATTGTATTAGTTTCCTATTGGTGTTGTAACAAATCACCACAAGTTTAGTAGCTTAAAACAAAACAAATTTATTTTCTGACATTTCTGGAGATCAGAAGTCTAAAGTCACAGGTGTCAGCAGAGCGGCATTCCTCCTGGAGGCAATAAGGACATAATCTATTTTCTTGTCTTTTCAGCTTTCAGAGACCACTTGCATTCCATGTTTCTTGATTCCTCCTTCTTTTCATTGCTCCATCATCTTGCTTTCGTTGTTACATCTCATACTACTGACTCTGATCCTCTGCCTGCCTCCTCTTTATAAGTACTCTTGTGATTACATTGGGCCTACCTGGACAATGTGAGATAATCACCCTGTCTCAAGACCCTTAACTTAACCATACCTGCAAAGTCTCTTTTGACATATATGATAACCTTAATAGGTTCTAGAGATTAAAACATGATATTTTGGGGGGCCATTATTCAATTTTCCACAGTCATGAAAGACAAAAACTGAGGAACTTTCATGGATTGGAGGAGACTAAGCAAACATGATAATTAAATGTAATTGGATCCAGGACCAGAAAAAAGACATTAGTAGGACAACTGGAAAAATTCAATTAAGATCCATAAATTAGTTAATAATAATGTATCAATGTTAATTTCCTGATTTCTATAGTCACACTATAGATATATAATAGGTTAACATTAGGGGAAGTTGGGCGAGGGGCATATGGAATTCTTTATACTATTTTTATATATTTTTCATAAGTCTAAAATGATTTCAAAATAATTAAAATAAAGACACAAAAAACAGCAACCCACAATAAGACACCACTAAATATCCACCAGAATGCCTAAAATGAAAATAATAATAATAATAATAATAATAATAAAATAAAGAAAATAGAATATCAACTGTTGGTGAGGATGAAGAGAAACTTGAATTGTCATTCATTGCTTTTGGAATTATAAATTGGTACAAACTTTTGGCAAATTCTTTGGCAGTATCTTGTAAAGCTAAAAATATATCTATACTGTGTGACCCAGTGATTCCATTTCTAAGCATATACTCAACAGAAGTACAAATAATTTTATCAAAAGATATGCTGTACATGGCTGCCACTGCAGCCATAGTTCCTGAAAGCCTGAGAAAGGGGAAGTAAAAGGGAGCTATTGACTGTCTTCAGATGGTGGCAGCAGTGGCAGTCTCTGCCACTGAGGGGGCACAGTGGCCAGAGGTGGACAGGAGGAGGCAGTGGCCTATACCAGCCACAGGGAATAAAAACAAGGAGAAAGAACCACTAAAAGAAGGGAAGAGTGGGAAAAATTCAAAAGGACAAGATACAATAGAACCAGAGTACTACTGTCAAAGAGCTGGAGCTATAGCCCTGGACAGGTGGCTCAATTGGTTGGAGTATTGTCCATACATGAAAAGGTTGGATCTGCCGTGGTGCATACAGGAGGCAACCAAACGATGTATCAATGTTTATCTTTCTCTCTCTCTCTCTTCTTCTCTCTATAAAATCAATTTAAAAAGTACATTCTCAGGTGAGGATTAAAAAAAAAAAAAGCTGAAGCTAAAGAGCTTCAAATTATCACCGAAAAGTACTGAAATGTTGGGCCCTTCAGCACCTCCTCATGGATACCAGAGACAGCATGTCATATTAAGCCTGATATATAGCAGAACATTGCATAAATTATTTTGTAGGAATCTAACTTGATTCACTTATGGTACATCTGAACTTTGAATTGATCGTTACTTTTTTATTGCTGTTTTTTTTTTTTTTTCTAGTTTCCACCATCCTATTTCCATCCACTTCTAGTTCCACTCATTAAATAGGATTGACACATGCATGTGAATTAAATGATTATTGTTCACGTTTTTACTCTCCTTTCTCTCAACATTACTCTTAAGTCGAACATTTCAGCCTTAACATTTCAAACATATTGATATTTCCATACCACTTTTCACATTTTAAAATATCACACCCACTTTCACAATCAACAGTGGTTTATCCTGGGAGTTTCCTTCTGTTAGGGAAATATATTACAATTTTGATTTCATATCTTTGAGAGATATAGAGAACATGTACCAGTCATGGACAGTGTAGCCCCAAAGGCTTGGGAAATAATACTAATAAAGAAAATGTTAAAGAACTTGGCAACCTGGTTCATTGTACTTCAAGTATGTGAAAGGTTTTTATAATAAAATACTGAGTGGTTGTTTTCTAGTCTCACCAAAGAGAATACAGGGGAGAAATTGGCTTAAATTGTGGAACATTTTCTTTTAATTAGAAGCAAGGGTAATTTTTTGTGGTATGGTTTTTTGGGTAAGAAAGTTGAAGTCTTAGAGATTGGTAGTAAAAGAGTGGTTAAGTGGAAAATGCTTCAGGTGAATGGTTACAAAATAAAAGTGCAATTCCTGCCTACCATAAAAGTCACTGTACACTAATCATTTAACTTCTGTGGTACTGTTTCCTTGACTCTCAGATGATTTGATGAGGTTAAGGTTTAGTTGTTTTTAACTATCTTGGATAGATTAAGCAGGATCCTTCTTGAAGGAAATTTCCCTGCAAAATATATGGCCAATTATATTTTACAATGTAGTAACAAAATGCTATTCAAAATTATAACTCCTTTGGTGTAATATTTGCCTTTTCCTTATTTTGTTCTCGACTAAAGTGAATTGGTACATTTTGTCTTCTTCTTTTTCTCATTAAAGTGGAATGTTTGTTATATACTAGTATCCCTTATGAATATAGACACAAAAATCCTCAAGAAAATACTAGCAAACTGAATCAAATGGATTATACACCGTGACCAAGTGGAATTTATCCTAGGAATGCAAGGGTAGTTCAACATATAAAAATCAATCAATGTAACACTAAATTAATGGAAGGAAGAAAAAAAAAAAAAACCATGATCATCTCAATTGAATCAAAGGACATTACTAAGGAAGTGAAAAAAAGAACCTACAGAATGGGAGCGAATATTTGCAGATCATATATCTAATAAGGGTCTAGTGTCCAGAATATATAAATAATTCTTACAACTCATCACAAAAAGTCAAACAACCCAATTAAAAAATAGAAAAAAGATTTGAACAGACATTTATCCAAAGAAGTTATACAAATGGCTAACAAGCATCTGAAAATGTACTCAGCATCATTAGTTATTAAGGAAATGCAAATCAGCACCACAATGAGGTACCATTTCACACTAACTGGGATAGATATTACAAAAGAGAGAGAGAGAGAGAGAGAGAGAGAGAGAAATAAATAATAAATGCTGGTGAGGATGTAAAGAAATTGGAAACCTTGTACATTGCTAGTGAAAATGTAAAATAGTTCAGCCACTGTGCCAAACAGTTCTGTGGTTTCTCGAAAAACTAAACATAGAATTATTACATAACCCAGCAATTTCACTCCTAGGTGTATGCGTAAAAGAATTGAAAATAGGGACTCAAATAAATACATGTATATTTATGTATATAGCAGTATAATTCACAATAGCCAAAAGGTGGAAATAGTCTAAATGTACATCAATGAATAAACAAATGGTAGTATATACATACAATGGAATATTATTTGGCCATAAAAAGGTATAAAGTACCAATACATGCTACAATGTATGCATGAACCTCAGAAACACTATGCTAAGTGAAAAAAAAAAAAAAAGCCAAACACAAAAGGGTACATATTGTACCATTTCTACAAAGTATCTAGAATTTATAGGAAATATCCAGAAAAAATCTATAGAGACAGAAGGAAGGTTGGTGGTTGTCAGGGGAAGAGGGAGGGAGAAGGAGGATCGGGGAGCATCTGCTTAACAGGCACAAGGGTTTCCTTTTGGGGTGATAAAAATGTTTTGGAACCAAGATATAAGTGATTGTTGTACAACACTGAGATCATACTAAGTGCCACTGAGTTGTTCACTTTAAAAATAGTTAATTTTTTACTATGTGAATTTCACCTGAATAAATTTAAAAAAATAGAATGCTTCCACATCCTAGCGACTGTGAATAGTGCTGCTATGAACATATGGGTGCTTATATTCATTCTGATTGGTGTTTCAGGATTCTTAGGATATATTGCCAGAAGTGGGACAGCTGGGTCAAAAGGCAGGATCTCTTACCCTTTGAGGCAGCATGGATGGACCTGGAGATTATTATGCTAAGCAAAATAAGCCAGTCAGAAAAAGACAAATATCACATGATCTCACTTATATGTGGAATCTAATGAGCAAAATAAACTGACGAACAAAATAGGTCCAGGGGCATGGATACATGGAACAGACTGACAGATCTCAGAGGGAAGGGGGGTGTGAGGGTGGGAAGAGGTTAACAGAAGAACATATATGCATTTATGCATAGCCCATGGACACAGAGAATAATGTGGTGAAGGCCTAGGAGAGGCAGGGGCTGGGTGGAAGGGGAAAGGAGGAAAAATGGGGCACGTCTATAATACTGTCAACAATAAAAAAAAAAAAATAGTGCTTGAATTTGACTTGTTGCCTATCCACATATGACCTGAAAATAAAGGTTTCTGTCCAATATTTAACTGCAGGCTTATTTCATAGCAAACATTTAAGGAATGTGCCCATGAATAAACTCATGAATCACTTCAAGTAGGAAAATTTCTTGGAGGTTAACAGAGGGAATTCGTTTTTGAACGACTTTCTCATTGTAATCTTCAATCTATGGGCATATAACTAGAAATATTTTATGAATACTTAGAATCTTAATAATTTGCAGAAATTCATGAAGTTAACTTTGTAGGATCAGATCATAGCATGGTCTTTTTTTAAGCTTTGAAGTTTTTAAAAAGATTTGTGTATTTTTTTACAAAGTTGTTTTAAAATGTTTTAGTGCTTTTTGAAAAGTGATTTTTTGGAAACACATTAAATATTATTTGAGTATTAAAAAAGATACACACACAAGTTTATAATAGTCCTAAACTGGAATTTACCTTAATGCCCTTTGATAGAAGAATGGATAAATTAACACAATGAAATAATATACTGCCATGAGACTGAATGCACTTCTACTACACACAACAATATGGATGTACCTCATAGGCAATGTGGAGTAATAAGAGCTACACACGAAAGAGTTCATACTGGATGATTCTATTACAGTTCAAAATAAGGAAAATTATTCAATTATTCCATGGTGTTAGAAGTTAGGATAATGGTTACCTTTGTAGAGGCTAGTAACTGAAAGATATCAGAAGGAGTTTTATGGGGTATTCTCTCTCCTTTTAAAAAATAATATATAAATTTTAAGAGCAGCTTTAGGTTCACAGTAGCATTGAGCAGAAGGTACAGAGATTTCCTATTAAACTTCTGCCACGCACATGCAAAACCTCACCTGTTATCAATATCCCCCACCAAAATGTTTCATTTGTTACAATCAATGAGCCTACATTGACACATCATAATCACCCAGAGTCCATAGTTTATATTAGGGTTCACTCTTGTTGTACATTTTATGGGTTTAGAAACATGTAAAATGATATGTATTGACCATTACAGTATCCTACAGAGTAGTTTCACTGCCTTAAAAATTCTCTATTCATCCCTCCCTCCCCACTTACTCCCAGCAACCACTGATCTTTATACTGTCTCCATAGTTTGGCTTTTCCAGAATAGTTGGAATCATAAAGAATGTAGCCTTTAGGTGTTTCCCTCTTCTTATTGCCTTATTTTATTTTATTTTTTAAATTAACTTTATTGACTGACTTTCAGTCAAGACGGCGGCATACGTAAAGGCAGTACTTGCCTATTCCCACAACCACATCAAAATTACAGCTAAACTACAGAATAACCATCATTCAGAACCATCTGAAGTCGAATTGAATGGAAGTCCTACAACCATGAAATTAAAGAAGAGGCCACATTGAGACTGGTAGGAGGGGCAGAGGTGCGGACCAGCTGGTTTCATACTCACACATGGCGGATAACAATCAGGAGAGATATCTTGGAAGGGAAGGTTCCCCTGAGGAGCAAGGGGTCCCTATCCCACACAAGGCACCCCAGCATAAGGCTCCAGTGCCAGAAAGAGAAGACCCTATAACTTCTGGCTGTAAAAACCAGCAAGAATTGAGGCTGAGGGAAGCTGAGGTTGTTGGAGTCCCAAGCAGTACCTCTCAAAGGGCCCCCACAAGGATTTACTCAGACTCGCTCCCCCTGGGCTCCATCATGGGGGAGGCAGCTTGAAAGGCACCAGAGACATACAGGGAAGAACTGAGTTGTTTGGCATCTGGGCCAGAGTTTAAGAGTCAGTTTTCTCCTGGATAGACGTGCTGGTGGAGACCCTTGTTCCTTTGGTGAACCCTTCCCCCATGGGGCCAGCACACGGGCACCATAGCTGGGACTCCAGCAATCTGGTTCACACTATTTGCCCTGCCCTGGTGATTCCCTGAGGCCCTGCTCCATCCAAGTTTCAGGCCCACCCAAGCTGTTTCCAGTGGCTTTACTATAGGATTGGCCTGTCTTGGCTCCTGTTTCAGATTTTCCTAAATTCTCTCAAACAAGCAGCATCTGGCTTCAGTGAGCCCCATACTTCTTGCTAAGTGACCCCAGGCTTGGCACTAGAAGCAGCCACGCCAGCCTTAATTCACAGCTTGGCTTTGACTATGTACCTTGAAGTCCAGCACAACAAGCAGCCAGCTGCATATCACTTTATAGCTTATGCCTGGTGACCCTGGGTAGAACAGAGGCAGTGGCTGACCTTGCTCCAGAGCCAGTACACCCAGTGGACAGCTTCAAATCATATCAAAGCACCACCACCCAACCACCTACACAAGCGACACACTCAAGGAGTGGACTCACTGGGCACCAGAGACATGCTGAAGTAAGTCTTAATCTGTGTGGTGGGCCCTTACACAGCTGATCCTCCAAGGTGGTCATAGGTCAGTCGTCAGTGCACACAGCCAGTCCTTGCAGCTGATTAGCCTGAGTAAACCCTTCCCACTGATATGCCAACAGCAATCAAGACTCAATTACAACTGAAGGGTGTACAGTCTACATGAGGGGTGCACTTCAAGGGCCCAGCTGGAGTGATAATGGATGATCACTGGTCCTACAAGACATCTACCATAATAGGCCACCCAAAGAAACCTAGGAGACATAGCAACTCTACCTAATACATAAAATCAAACACAGGGAGGCAGCCAAAATGAGGAGACAAACAAACATGTCCCAAATAAAAGAACAGAATAAAACTTCAGGAAAAGAACTAAACAAAATGGAGATAAGAAATCTAACAGTTTCAGAGTTCAAAACACTGGTTATAAGGATGTTCAAGGAACTTAGTGAGGACATCAAGAGCATAAAAAAGGGCTAGTCAGAAATGAAGGATGCACTAACTGAAATAAAGAATAATTTATAGGAAATCAATAGTACAGTAGATGAAGCTGAGAAGCAAACCATTGGCTTGGAATACAAGGAATCAAAAAACACCCAATCAGAACAGCAAAAAGAAAAATATAAGAAAAAACTTATCTTTGTTGTTGACATTTTTACAGATGTCCTCTCCTTTTTTTTTTTTACACTATTGACCCCCTCCTCCCTGCTCCCACCACCCTCTTGCCTTTCCTACACTATAGTCTGTGTCCATTGGTTATGCATATATGTATACAAGTTCTTTGGTTTATCTCTTCCCACCCCCTCTCACCCTTTCCTTTGAGGTTCATCAGTCTAACAACCAATTTATACTTCCTAATCCCTTCACTTTTTTTGCTCACCCCCCAAATCCCCCTTCCATCTGGCAACCATCAAAAATTATCTGTATCTATCAGTCTGTTTCTCTTCTGGAAGTTCATTTTGTTTGTAGATTCAGTTGTTGATAGGTATGTATTTATTGTGATTTTATTGTTCATAATTTTGATCTTCTTCAAGAAGATCCTTCAACATATCATGTAATACTGGTTTGGTGGTGATAAACTCCTTTAGTTTTTTCTTGTCTAAGAAGCTCTTTATATGTCCATTGATTCTAAATGATAGCTTTGTAGGGTAGAGTAATCTTGGTTGTAGGTCCTTGCTTTTCATCCCTTTGAATATTTTTTGCCACTCCTTTCTGGCCTGCAAAGTTCCTTTGGAGAAATCAGCTGACAGTCATATGGGATCTCCCTTGTAGGTAACTAACTGCTTTTCTCTTGCTGCTTTTAAGATTCTCTCTTTGACTTTAACCTTTTGCATTTTGATTATTATTATTTTTAACTTATCTTTATTGTTGAATGTATTACAGATGTTCCTCATTTTCCCCCCATTGCCTCTCTCCTCCCCATTCCTGCCCCCCTCCTGCCTTTCCCCACACTGTTGTCTGTGTCCACTGGTTATGCATATATACATATAAGTTCTTTGGTTTATTTCTTCCCAACCCCCAACCCCCCTTCCCTTGGAGGTTTGTCAGTCTAACAATCAATTTGTACTTCTTAATCCCTTCACCTTTTTCACCCATCCCCCCAGCCCCCATCCATCTGGCAACCAACAAAAGTTCTCTGTATCTATGAGAATGTTTCTGTCCTGCTTGTTCATTTTGTTTGTAGATTCAATTGTTGATAGATATGTATTTATTGCCATTTTGTTTGTTCATATTTTTTTATCTTTTTCTTCAAGAAGACCCTTCAACATTTCATATAATACTGGCTTGGTGGTGATGAACTCCTTTAGCTTTTCCTTGTCTGGGAAACTCTTTATATGGCCATCAATTCTAAATGACAGCTTTGCAGGATAGAGTAATCTTGGCTGTAGGTTCTTGCTTTTCATCACTCTGAATATTGCTTGCCACTCCCTTCTGGCCTGCAAAGTTTCTTTTGAGAAATCAGCTGACAGTCTTGTGGGAACTCCCTTGTAGGTAACTAACTGCTTTTCTCTTGCTGCTTTTAAGATTCTCTCTCTGTCTTCAACCTTTTGTATTTTGATGATGATGTGTCTTGGTGTGGGCCTTTTGGGGTTCATCTTGTTTGGGACTCTCTGTGCTTCCTGGACTTGTATGTCTGTTTCCTTCACCAAGTTGGGGAAGTTTTCTGCCATTATTGTTTCAAATAGGTTTTCGATTTCTTGTTCTCTCTCTTTCCTTCTGGCACCCCCAAGATGCGAATGTTGGCACGCTTGAAGTTGTCCCAGAGGCTCCTTACACTATCCTCATTCTTTTGAATTCTTTTTTCTTTTTGCTGTTCTGATTGGGTGTTTTTTGCTTCCTTATATTCCAAATCCATGGTTTGCTTCTTGGCTTTACCTACTCTATTATTGCATCTGTGTAAACTATTCTTTATTTCAGTTAGTGCATCCTTCATTTCTGACTGGTCCTTTTTTATGCTCTTGAGGCCCTCACTAAGTACACTGAGGTTCTCACTAAGTCCATTGAGCATCCTTATAAGCAGTATTTTGAACTCTGCAGCTGTTAGGTTGCTTAACTCCATTTCACTTAGTTCTTTTCCTGGAGTTTTGTTCTGTTCTTTCATTTGGGACCTGTTTCTTTGTCTCCTCATTTTGGCTGCCTCCCTGTGTTTGTTTCTATGTATTACTTAGTGAGAGGTATGGGGCTAGCTGAGACCAGATGCTGCTTGTTTGAAAGAATTTAGGAAAAGCTGAAGCAGGATCCAAGACAGGCCAATCCTATGGTAAAGCAACTGGCAACAGCTTGGGTGGGCCTGAAAGTTGGGTGGGGTGGGGCCTCAGGGAATCACCAGGGCGGGGCAAACAGTGTGAGCCAGGTTGCTGGAGGCCCAGATATGGCGCTTCTGCTGGCCCAGGGAAGGGCTCACCAAAGGAACAAAAGCCTCTGATAGCACATCTGTCCAGGAGAAAGCTGCCTGTCCAGCCCTTGCTCCAATGCCAAACAGCTCAGTTCTTCCCCATATGACTCTGGTGCCTTTCAAGCTGCCTCCCCCATGCTGGAGCCTGGAGGGAGCAAGTCTGAGTAAGTCCGTGCTCGGGCCCTTTAAGAGGAGCTGCCGGGGGCTCCAGCCACCTCAGCCTCAGTTTCCGCTGGTTTTTCCAGCCAGAAGTTATGGGGACTTCTCTTCCTGGCACTGGAACCCTGAACTGGGTGCCTGGTGTGGGACGGGGACCCCTCAGTCCTCAGGGAGGACCTTCTCAGCCGAGGTGTCCCTCCTAATTTTTATCTGGCACACGTGGGTGTGAGACCAGCCTGTCGCGCCTCCGCCCCTATTACCAGTCTCAATATGGCTTCTTCTTTAATTTCGTAGTTGTAGGACTTCCATTCAGGTTGATTTCAGGAGGTTTTGAATGATGGTTGTTCTGTAGTTTAGTTGTAACTTTGATGTGGTTGTGGGAGCACGCGATACCACGTTTACCTATGCCGCCATCTTGACCGGAAGTCTGATTATTATGTGTGTTGGTGAGGGCTTCTTTGTGTTCATCTTGTTTGGGACTTTCTTTGCTTCCTGGACTTGTATGTCTGTTTCCTTCGCCAAGTTAGGAAAGTTTTCTGTCATTATTTTTTCAAATAGGTTTTCAATTTCTTGCTCTCTCTCTTTTCTTTCCCGCACCCCCATGATGTGAATGTTGGTATGTTTGAAGTTGTCCCAGAGGTTCCTTACACTATCATCATTATTCTGGATTCTTTTTTTGTTGTTGTTGTTCTGATTGGGTGTTTTTTGATTCCTTGTATTCCAAGCCAATGGTTTGCTTCTCGGCTTCATCTACTGTACTATTGATTTCCTATAAATTATTCTTTATTTCAGTTAGTGCATCCTTCATTTCTGACTAGACCTTTTTTATGCTCTTGAGGTCCTCACTAAGTTCATTGAGCATCCTTATAATCAGTATTTTGAACTCTGCAACTGTTAGATTTCTTATCTCCATTTTGTTTAGTTCTTTTCTTGGAGTTTTGTTATGCTCTTTCATTTGGGACATGTTTGTTTGTCTCCTCATTTTAACTGCCTCCTTGTGTTTGGTTTTATGTATTAGGTAGAGTTGCTATGTTTTCTAGTCTTGGTATGGCATCTTATTTTAGAAAGTGTCCTCTAGGGTCCAGTGGCACAGCCTCCCTGATCACCCCAGCTGGGCACTCATGGTGCACCCCTAGTGTGGGCTGTATACCCTTCAGTTGTAATTGAGTCTTCATTGCTGTTTGCATGTCAGTGGGAAGGGTTTACTCAGGCTAATCAGCTGCAAGGACTGGCTGTGTGCACTGATGACTGACCTCTGATCACCTTGTAGTATCAGCTGTGTAGTACCCCACCACACAGAGAAAGACTTACTTTAGCAGGGCTCTGTTACTCACTGAGCCCACTCTTTGAGTGTGTTTCTTGTGGAGTTGGTTGGATAATGTTGCTTCTATGTGGTCTGAAGCTGTCCACTGGTTGTGTTGGCTGTGGGGCCTCCTGGGAGTTGCATTCCAAGGTTAGCCACTGCCTGTGTTCTACCTGGGGCCACCAGACATAAACTACAAAGTTATCTGCAGATGGCTGCTTCTTGTGATGAACTTGAAGGTGCCCAGGAAAAGCCAAGCTGTGAACCACGTCTGGCTGCTTCTAGTGCCAGGCCTAGGGCCACTTAGCAAGAGGTATGGGGCTCACTGAGGCCAAATGCTATTTGTTTTTAGGAAAATTCAGAGCATGATCCCATACAGGCCATTCCTATGATAAAGCCACTGGAAACAGTTTGTGTGGGGCAGAAATTTGGGTGGGACAGGGCATCAGGGAATCACCAGGGTGGGGCAAAAAGTGTGAACCAGGTTGCTGGAGTCCCAGGTAAGGCACCCACCTACTGGCCCATTGAGGGAAAGGTTCACCAATGGAACAATGGCCTCCACCAGCAAGTCTGTCAGAGAGAAATCTGCCTCTCCACCTCTGGCCCCAATGCCAAATAACTCAGTTCTTCTTCATATGTCTCTGGCGCCTTTCAAGCTGCCTCCCCCACACTGGAGCCCAGAGGGAACAAGTCCAAGTAAATCTGTGAGTGGGCCCTTTCAAGAGGAACTGCCTGGGACTCCAGAAGCCTTAGCCTCCCTCAGCTTCAATTCCTGTTGGTTTTCACTGCCAGAATTTATGGGGACTTCTCTTCCTGGCACTGGAACCCTGAGCTGGGGAGCCTGGTGTGGGATTGGGACCCCTTGCTCCTCAGGGAGGACCTTCACAGCCTAGGTATACCTCCTGATTTTTATCTACCCCACATGGGTGTTAGACAAGCCCTTCTGTGCCTCTGTCCCTCCTACCAATCTTGATGTGGCTTCTTCAATTTCATAATTGTAGGACTTCTATTCAGCTCGATGTCAGGTGGTTCTGAATGGTGGTTGTTCTGCAGTTTAGTTGTAATTTTGATGTGGTTGTGGGAAGAGGTGAATACTGCATTTACTCACACCACCATCTTTACTGGAAGTCCTACTTATTTATTTATTTATTTATTTATTTATTTATTTATTTATTTTCTGAATGCTGGTTTCATGGGTGTGTTCAGAGTGTGGAAATTCATCAAGCTGTGCAACTGATTTTTGCTTTACAGTATGTATGTTATACTTCCTTTAACATATCAAAAAACAAACAAATAATCACCCTCCTCCAAATCCCTCAAACTCACATACTCTTTCAGCTAACTGCCCTATATGTTTTTCCTCCTCCTTTTCATATCTAACTTCTTGAGTTTTTTATACTTATTTTCTCACTTTCCTCTCATTCTTCAACCTACTCCAATCTGGCCTTCTGTCCCCATAATTCTCCTAAAACAGCTCCACAAAGATCACCAATGGCTTCCTCCTCCTGTGTGGTCAAATCCAATGGAAAATTTTCTGTCTTTAACTTGTTTCACTTCTCAGAAATATTTAATACTACTGACCACATTCTCATTTAAAAAATATTATTTTCCCATGGATTTTTTTGTGACACAATGCTCTCACAGTATTCTTCTTACCTCTCTGACTATTCCATCTGTTTCACCAGAAAGCTCAGCTCCAGGTTTTCTCTTCTCTTTTTACACTGTCTCCTTAATTGAGCCCATTCCTTCCCATGGCTTTCAACACAACGTATATCATAACTCCCAAGTTATAGCAATATCCCAGACTTCTCTAAGCTCATACCCATATATTCAATTACCTAATTTACACCTCCATTTGAATGTTTCACAAACATCTCAAACTTAACTTGTTTAAGACTAAAATCTTGATTTCTCCCTGACCCAAGCCTTTTCTTATCCATCTCAATAAACTGCACCAGCACCCATCCATTTGTTCAAGCCAGGGAAATTTTTTGCATTCCCCAGTTGTTCATGCCCCAAATTTGAGAGTCCTTTACTTCTCTTTCTAATTGTCCATTCTAGCCATGTAAGAATGTGGTAAGATAGGTGAAGGTGAGAAGATGGACAAAAACCTGTTCTGAAGCGTTCTTTGAGGTCTGGCAAGGAAAACAACTGTAGTGGATATTGTGGTGCATTAACCTCACCCTGCCCAGCTGCTGGAAATGTTGGTTGTTGCTGGCTCACAGTTGTGTCCCTCTCTTGGTATTGCTCTTAGCCAAATGTGGTCTTGCCCAAGGTTATTCCCTTTCAGACAGGGGAGGGTGTGGTAAGTAACACATATCCAATGAGAGTACAAATGTTCACACACCTTGCATCAATTTTGGACAACTTTGAAAGGCCATCCCAATTCCAGAACTGTCCATGGGAACAGGCATGGCTTTCCAGTTCATCTTCTCCCTCTTCTAAATCCTGTTTTCCGTGCTTCCTCACAGGCATTGGTCCCAAGTGCACTCCCTAATAACCTTCCTGTATGCAAATCTCTGCATCAGAGTGTTTCCAAGAAATCTGATTCAGGATAAAAAACTATAAATGTGCCTACCTGGGAAAGTCAAGGAGGAAGAGGCAACACTTCAATGTAATATAAAGAGGCAAGTATAAATATTAGGGTGAGGTGGAGGGGGAGTGTAACAACTCTACCCATAAGAAAGTGAAGATGGTTACAGATCAGGAAATTAATTGGGAAGTTGAGAAGGCTGTGATTTTAAAGGTATAATTAAGAAAGATTTTACCTCTGTTCAGTAGCAGATGTCAGCCTGGCCCCTTCTTAGGCTTCTAGTTTAGGTTACAACTCATTTCTATTTCTTTATGAAAATAAACTCCTGGACCACCAAACCCACAAAATGGTACTTTGTTAATGGCCATCGTATGAAAAGGATGATGGTGGAGTCAGTCTCCTTCTTCCTTGTGCACATCTATCCTCAACACACACATACACAAACACAGGCACAGACACAGACACATGCAATCACAGACACACACAGACAGAAATGTACACACACACACACACACACACACAAGGTATTGTTTACCATAGACCAGGGTCTAAAAATTTGATTTACACACCACCCTGAGGATATTTATGTTTTTGAAAAAGAAACTCACTGAAGGGCAAAACAATACTCCAGCTCAAAGAATTAAGGATTTATACCTGTATTCCACACAGAGATTTATATTTTTATCTCTTATCTTTAGGTCTTGAGTTCATTTTGAGTTAATTTTTGTATATGGTATGAGGTAGGGGTAATTCTTTTACATGTGAATATCCACTTGTTCCAGCACCATTTGTTGAAAAGTTTATTTTTGAGCCAATGAAATGTATTGACATGTTTGTTGAAAATCATTTGATTATAAATGGCAGAGTTGGAATTCAGTTCTTTCTTTGAAAATAATTTGATATATAAATATTTAAGAAAAAATAATATGTTCATTGCAGAAAAATATATGTGAGCAAAAATGAAAATCACATATCATTCCACCTTCCAATCTCAAGATTACACATTCTACTACTGTTAACATTTAAAAATATCTTTCCTGACTGTTTACACAAATGATGATATACTATAATGTTGAATTGCATCTTGCTTTTAAAAATGCTTCACACTTGACTTTCGGTCAAGATGGCAGTGTAGGTAAATGCAGTATCACCTCCTCCCACAACCACATCAAAATTACAACTAAACTACAGAACAACCATCCTTTAGAACCACCTGAAATTGAGCTGAATGAAGTCCTACAACTACGAAATTAAAGAAGCAGCCACATCAAGACTGGTAGAAGGGGTGGAGGTGAGGACGAGCTGGTCACACACCCATGTGTGGCAGATAAAAATCAGGAAGGACACCTCGGCTGGGAAGGTCCTCCCTGAGGAGTGAGGGGTCCCCATCCCACACCAGGCACCCAGCTCAGGGATCTGGTGCCAGGAAGAAAAGTCCCCATAACTTCTGGCTGGAAGAACCAGTGGGAACTGAGGCAACTGGAGGCTGCGGCTGCGGGAGCCCCAGGCAGATCCTCTTAAAGGGCCCATGCACAGACTTACTCAGTCTTGCTCCCTCTGAGCTTGGAGGGGAGGCAGCTTGAGTGGCGCCAGAGACATACAGGGAAGAATTGAGCTGTTTGGCCTCAGGATGAGGGCTAGAGGAGCAGCTTTCTCCTGGACAGAGGTGCTGGTGGAGGCTGATGTTCCTTTGGTGAGTCCTTCCCTGGGGCGGCAGATGGCTGCCATATCTGGGACTACAGCAACCTGGCTCACATTGTTTGCCCTGCCCTGATGATTCCCTGAGGCCCTGCCCCACCCAACTTTCGGGCCCACCCAAGCTGTTTCCAAAGGCTTTACCATAGGATTGGCCTGTCTTGGATCCTGCTTTAGAGTTTCCTAAAATTTCTCAAATGAACAGCATCTGGTCTCAGGGAGCCCCATACCTCTCGTTCAGTGGCCCCAGGCCTGGCACTAGAAGCAACTAGCCTTGGTTCACAGCTTGACTTCTCCTGGACACCTCCAAGCCCATCACAAGAAGCAGCCATCAGAAGATCACTTTGTAGCTTATGCCTGGGGGCCCTGGGTAGAACACAGGCAGTGGATGTCCTTGACCCAGAGCCAGCACACCCAGTGGACAGCTTCAGATCACATTGAAACACCACCACCTAACCACCTCCACAAGTGACACATTCAATGAGTAGGTGTCAGAGCCCTGACGAAGTAAGTCCTGTTCTGTGTGGTGGGCCCCTACACAGCTGATCCTCCAAGGTAGTCAGAGGCCAGTGGCTAGTGAGCACAGCCAGTCCTTGCAGCTGATCAGCTTGAGTAAATCCCTCCCATTGATGTGCCAACAGCAATCAAGACTCCATTACAACAGAAAGGTGTACAGTCCACACTAGGGGTGCACCTCGAGGACCAGCTGGGGTGATCAGGGAGACTATATCATTGGATTCTACAGGACACCTACAACAATAGGCCACCCTACAAAGCCTAGGAGACATAGCAACTCTACCTAATACATAGAAACAATCACAGGGAAGCAGCCAAAATGAGGGGACAAAGAAACATGTCCCAAATGAAAGAAAAGAACAAACCTCCAGGAAAAGAACTAAACAAAATGGAGATAAGCAATCAATCAGATGTAGAGTTCAAAACACAGGTTTTAAAATTGCTCAAGAAACTTGGTGAGACATTCAAAGGATTTAGTGGGACCTTCAAGGAAGTTAAGGAGACCTCCAAGGAACTTAGTGAGGGCCTCAAGAGCATAAAAAAAGGACCAGTCAGAAATGAAGGAGGCACTAACTGAAATAAAGAATAATTTACAGGGAATCAATAGTAGAGTAGGTAAAGCCAAGAAACAAACCATCGATTTGGAATATAAGGAAGCAGAAAACACCCAATCAAAACAGCAAAAATGAAAAAAGAATCCAAAAAATGAAGATAGTGTAAGGAGCCTCTGGGAAACTTCAAGCATGCCAATATTCACATCATAGGGGTGCCAGAAGGAGAAGAGAGAGAGCAAAAAATTGAAAATCTATTTGAAACAATAATGACAGAAAACTTCCCTAACTTGGTGAAGGAAACAGACATACAAGTCCAGGAATCACAGAGAGTCCCAAACAAGATGAACCCAAAGAGGTCCACACCAAGACACATCATCAAAATGCCAAAGGTTAAATACAAAGGGAGAATCTTAAAAGCAGCAAGAGAAAAGCAGTCCATTACCTACAAAGGAGCTCCCATAACACTATCAGATGATTTCTTAAAAGAAGCTTTGCAGGCCAGAAAAGAGTGGCAAGAGATATTCAAGGTGATGAAAAGCAACGACCTACAACCAAGATTACTCTATCCTGCAAAGCTATCATTTAGAATCAACGGACATATCAAGAGTTTCCCAGACAAGAAAAAGCTAAAGGATTCCATCACCACCAAACCAGTATTATATGAAATGTTGAAGGGTCATCTTGAAGGAGAAGAACAAAAATATGAACAATAAAATGGCAATTAATACATATCTATCAACAATTGAATCTACAAACAAAAGAAGCAAGCATAACAGAAACAGACTCATAGATACAGAGAACTTTTTGTTGCTTGCCAGATGGGTGGGGCCTGGGGGGATGGGTGAAAAAGATGAAGGAATTAAGAAGTACAAATTGGTTGTTAGCCTGATGAACCTCAAAGGGAAGGGGGAAGGGAGGGCGGGATGAGATAAACCAAAGAATGTCTATGCATTTATGCATAACCAATGAACACCGACAATAGTGTGGGGAAGGCAGGAGGGGGGCAGGATTGGGAAGGAGGGGGTCAAAGGAGGGAACATCTGTAATACATTCAACAATAAAGATGAGTTTAAAAACAAAAAGAAAAAGAAAATAAAAATGCTTCACAGTGTCATGGACATATTTCCATGTCAATAAATACAAATCTATATCACATCATTGGTTTTATTGGCTTCATGACAGCCCATGATATAGCTGTGCCCTCATTTTTTACCCCTTTCCTTATTGGTAGAAATTAGGTAGTTCCCAGTGTTATTCCATGGTAACATAGCTGTCACAAACACCCTTATGCATACATTGTATACACCTGTCCAGTTATTTCAGTGGAAGCAAACTTCCAACCACTGATTGATTTCTGCTCACAGCTGTGTTTTGTTTAGACAGTGTAGATTTTATTTTTAAATAAAAAGTTTATTTTGAATTTGGATAATTTGTTAAGATACATTCCTAGAAATAGGATTGCTGTGTCTCATGGCATTAGGTTCTGATTTAGCAAAGCTTTGCTATTTGCTTGCCCCCAAATGATTATTGGACTCTCTCCCTGGGGTAGTGCCATACTGGGTGGGTGGAAAACAGAGAGTATGCTAGGAGGCAAGCCTTAGAATTATTCTCTGAGTTTACTGATGACCTGACCAAAAGTGGTCTCTTTTGGGATGTAACACCAATTTGGGAGGACTACTGGATTAAGCATCAGAAGACTGGGATCTAGTTCTAGCTCTATTAGTATATAGCTCTCTGACTTTGGGCTAGCTTTGTAGCCTAAGTTTCATTTGCTTACAAGGTTGTTAAGAAATCAAATGAGATATTGTGTCAAACATGTTTTGAAAAGCATAGGCCTATACAATTTTGAGGAAGTACTATTTTTGTGAATTGCCAAAAGTGTATTTATAGGGGGTCAAACAGACCCAAGCTTACAGTGTAAAGCATTGTTTGCTCTCAGAACCCTGCTTTTAGAGGAGCTACTTTCCAAGGATAAACATGATACTAGGTTGTCAGTATCTGATTTGGTGCACTTCAGTTCTCAATCATTTATGGATGGCTTCCCATGCCAGACACGGTCGGTACAAAGATGATTATGATTGGTCCCTGTCTTTGCAGTACTTTACAGTCCACTAGAAAGAGACAAATATGTATTGAGATCATCAGAAAACAGAGGGATAAATGATGTAATAGAGGAGAGAGCTAAGAATGCAATGCATAGGAGAAACACCCAGTGACTGAAAGGGTGCCATTTGAGGCAGGGTTCCAAAAATAGTACTGAGGAGGAGAAAGGACTAAGTGTGCGTATGCATGCATGCATATGTATGCATGTTCATATGTATACGTATACTCACATCGGTGCGTGGTAGTCTATGCCAGTCAAGCCCATCTAGGACTAGACATTATCATAGACTGTGTTCATTTCTATGCATTTTATATTTTCTTTTTATAGTTTTGTGTTTCTCTTCATTTTCTAGTTAAGTTTTTAAAATGCTAATCTGGTCTTAGCTGTACTAACAGGAAAAGGGATTTGTCTACACCCATGCCAAGAGTGTAGACTTGGAGAACCCAGAGTGTTCTGGAAGTCAGTATTGCTGATGAAATGAAGAACCCATTTGGAAACTACAGAAGAGCTTGAAGGCACTCATTCCTCCCTCGATGCCTGCTTCATCTTGCATTCTTCCCAGACCATTTTCAGATCCATCACCCTCCAACCATTTGTCTGCTGCCACTGCAGCAGCAACCACAGATTTTAGAAAAAGCCAACTAAACATTTCCTTGTCTTTCTCTTTAGCTCATCTTCTTCCCCCTGTTTTGGTCATCTAAAATTTTCCACTACAAAAAAAAATAACAAAACAAAAAAACAAAAAAAACGGCAATAATTATTGAAGCCAGAGGAAATAAAGGAAATACTCTTAATGCTTATTAAATTTGGACTTAATCTTCTTTATCGCAATTAAGCCTTTAAACCAGCCAATATACTTAAACGAGTTGAAATGAAAAGACTTACTGTAAAAGATGACAGGAGGCTCTTCGGGAAATTAAAATCTCCAAAGAGTTCCAAAATGAGAGATACTGAGCCAGGAAGGGGAAAGAAAGAAAAGGATTTTTAAAGCTTAATAAACAGGATGCCAATTAGGCTTTGGAATTAAAAAGCTAGGTGATGTCAGTATCATCGATGGGAAAAGGGGTTAACTGGAGCCAGGGAATTAATAAGCACTGTGTTGTTTCCAGATCCTTCTTTAATTCTTTTTTTAAAAAGCTTGCCTAGATGTACCTTTCCTGTCTCAGTTTACCCTTCTATAACATGGGAAGAAGCACTTGGTGATGAGGAAATGCCTACCTTCTTGTGTAAAGGTTATAAAAAGTCTTTCCCCATTTACCAAGTCCTGATCCTGCTCTGACACCTTTAAGGCTGTAACACGAGTGAGCTCCCTGCCTAGTGGTTACAGACTGAGACTATGCCATCTCAGGAGGGAAGATGCCAAGGCTACCTAATAACCTAATATAGGCTTGAGCTGGGAAAATGACCTCTGCTGGGTTCCATGAATGCCTGATTTTCTTTCCATTTTTTGGACAGAAGGCCTCCCTCCCCACAAGCTTTCTCCTAGGAACAACCAGAAGTAGCCCTAAGGCATGGGAAGGACACCTCCAACTTGCAAGGTTTTGTAGGGCCTCAGTTTCAACCAGCCAGAAGTTTGATTTACTGGCACAATCTGGAAGAAGACAAATGGCCCCTTCTTGCTGTGCTGGTCAGATGCAGGAAGGAAGAAAGGAGAAAAAAAGGAGGAAGACAAATTAGTAAATCAATAAATATTCAAGTGACATACAACAAATGAATAAATAAAAATTCCTCACAGGAAGGTGGCGGGTGTCCTGAGATGGTGATGTTGAAGTGGAAGGAGTGACACTTTCTTTTTCTTTACCTCAAGGATAATCTTTTAAATTCTGGGTACAGATAATACAATAGAACTCTTATGGTTGCCATGATGATGCAAATCTCTCTCTCTCTCTCTCTCTCTCTCTCTCTCTCTCTCTCTCTCTCTCTTTCTCCTGATGTCAGGCTACCCCTCCCCCCTTTGGAATCCAGAATGCCTTTTTTCTTTCTGAAGTAAATGCTGTACTTAGTGTCAAGGGCTCAATGATGGGCTCATCGAATAACTCCTATCTCCCAGGACTATTTGTATCAGAACCCTATGGTCACATTCCTTTTGGGGAAGAGGGAGCCTTCTATTTGGAAGGTTAGACCAGGGCAGATTGTTCCATTTAGGAATATGACCTATTTCTGCTGATATGTGGATCAGTCTCTGACCAGTCAAAGGTCCACACCTCATCCTACCTCCACTTTACATTAGTTCATGCTGTGTGACATAGTCATATCTGCCTTTATTGTAATATAGAACTAGAGTCTGCTTTGGAGAGCAGGCTGTGGACTACGGTATACAACTGACCACTGAACAAAAGGGGTTTGAACTGCATGGGTCCATTTATATGCACATTTTTTCAATGAATACTACGTATGTAGTTTCTCTTCCTTATGCTTTTCTTAACATTTTCTTTCTCTAGCTAACTTTATTGTAAGAATACAGAATATAATATATAAACATGCAAAATATGTGTTGATTGACTGTTTATGTTATCAGTAAGGCTATTAGTAGTTAAGTTTTTGAGGAGTCAAAAGTTATATGTGGATTATTTTGGGAAAGATACTGGTGGGCAGGACCAGAGTGTGGGTGAGTGTGTGAGAGTGTGAGACAGTGTGAGAGAGAGTGTGAGTGAATGTGAGCATGGACGACCAACCTTGAGCAGTGCAGAGACACAGGGCAGAAGGTTCCTGTGCTGTGGACAGAAAGCAGCCGGCTACCGTGGTAAGTGGCATGTCAGCAAACTTTCCCCTTTGTGGCCGGGAGGACTTGCCATTTTGGAAGATCCTGGGTCTTCCCTGGGAGGAGGAAATGGGGAGCTGCTGGGGATGAGCAACCTGAGTCCATTAGAGCATCCTGCACTGTCTGTCCAGTGGACTCAACTCTGTTGGCACAGTCAGCACACAGTAGCAATGCTATCGAGGTGCCTGTAGCAGTAGCCAAAACTGGCTGAGAGCTGGAACCCCACCCCCAACAGCAGTGGCAGCTCACCCAGGCCCACGGTGGCATGGAGGCCCACCCAGGCCCACCCAGGCTCCAGGCCCTCGGTGGCGCAGCAGCCCACCCAATTCAAGGCAGTCCACCCAGGCTCATGGGGGCACTAGCATCAGCTTGGGAGCCTGGCACCCACAGCAACAGTGACTGGGTGAGAGTAGAGCCCTACCCCCAACAGGCATTAGCAGCTCAGACTGGCAGCTGAAACCCATCCCCAGTGGCATCAGGAAAGACTGATCAGGAGTGGTGCCCCACCAGGCAGCAGGGTTCCCCAACAGAACACCAGCGAGACCCATGCACCCCAGAAGTGTACCAGAGGGACCCACGAACCCCAGCAGGGCACCAGATGGACCCGTGCACCCCAGGCAGCAGTAGCACATATTGGCAGCTAAGACTCATCCCCAACAGCATCAGCAGAAGCTGCTCAAGAGCGGTGCCTCAGCTCAAGCAGCAGCAAGTCTCAGGGAGCCAAGACCTGCACGACAGACTCATTCCAGCTACCAAGTGTCAACGCTCCAGGACCCACAACAGACAAGAGGATCTATATACCAAAAACAGACTGGGAGGCACAGTAGCCTTAGTTGATAGACACCGGCCTGCCTACACATTCCAACATCCCTCACCGGGCTTAGAACTACCAGATTGCTACAATGGTGAGACAAAGAAACAACATCCAAATGAAAAAAAAAAAAAAAGAAGAATCACCAGAAAAGGAACTACAGGAACTAGAAAAAAAGCAACTTGTAAGATAAAGAATTCAAAGCAATGATTACAAGGGTGCTCAAACAATTTGGTGAGAACTACAATCAACTTAAGAATTATGAAGAGCTCACTGGGAACTACTTCAGCTTAAAAAAGAGGTAGAAGCTATGCATAAAAATCAAGAGGAAATAAAGAATGACATAGCTGTTATGAAAAATACCTTGGAAGGGTTCGATAGTAGATTAGAAGAAGCTGAAGACCAAATCAGCAACTTAGAAGACAAGGTAGAAAAAACCCACCAAAATAGAGCAGCAAATGGGGAAAAAAATTGAAAAGCAGGAGGAAAGTTTAAGGGAGCTGTGGGACAATACGAAACGTAACAACATTCGCATTATAGGTGTACTGGAAGGAGAAGAATCCGAGAAAGGAATAGAGAACCTGTTTGAAGAAATAATGACAGAAACTTCCCTAAACTGGTAAAGGAAAAAGTCACACAAGTCCAGGAAACACAGAGTCCCAAGCAAGATGAACCCCAAAAGACCCACAGCTAGACATATCATAATAAAAATGGCAAACATTAAAGACAAAGAAAGAATCTTAAAGGAAGCAAGAGAGAGACAGAAAGTTACCTATAAGGGGGCTCCCATTAGACTGACAGCTGATTTCTCAATGGAAACACTGCAGGCAAGAAGAAGGAAGTGGCATGAAGTGTACAAAGTAATGCAAGGCAAGGGTCTGAATCCAAGAATACTCTATCCAGGAAGGCTATCATTCAAAATTGAAGGAGAAATAAAGAGCTTCACAGATAAAAAAAAAAAAAAAAAAAAAAAAAAGCTAAAGGAATTTACCACCACCAAACCAGCACTGCAAGAAACGTTGAAGAAACTGTTGTAAGAAGAAGAAGAAATAGAAAGAGAGAGAGAGAGAGAGGAACACAGACATAAAATAAAAATGGCAAATAAAAACTATCTATCAATAATAACCTTAAATTTAAATGGCTTAAATGCTCCAATCAAAAGACATAAGGTAGCTGATTGGATAAGAAAACACAACCCATATATATGCTGTCTACAAGAGATTCACCTCACAACAAAAGACTCACACAGGATGAAAGTGAAGGGATGGAAAAAAATCTCTGAAGCAAATGGAAATGAAAAAAAAAAAAAAAAGCTGGTGTAGCAATATTCATATCTGACAAGACACTACAAAGACACTATAAAGACTTCAAAACTAGGGCCATAATAAGAGACAAAGAAGGTCACTACATAATATTAAAAGGATCAATCCAACAAAAGGATATAACTCTGGTAAACATGTATGCACCAAATATGGGAGCACCAAAATGCATTAAAAATCTTCTGGAGGACTTCAAGGGAGAGATCAATAGTAATACAATCTTAGTGGGTGATTTTAACACCCCACTTACACCACTGGATAGATCTTCCACAGAGAAACATAACAAGGCCATAGAGTCCTTAAATGACAACCTAGATCAGTTGATCTTAATTGATATTTACAGAACATTTCATCAAAAGCTGCAGAATATACATTCTTCTCAAGTGCACATGGGACATTCTCAAAGATAGACCACATGTTAGGACACAAAGTCTCTACAAATTCAAAAAAATTAAAATCATATCAAGCATCTTCTTGGACCACAATGGCATGAAACTAGAACTCAATTACAACAAAAACACACAAAAACATTTAAACATTTGGAGGTTAAATAGCATGTTATTAAATAACGGATGGGTTACCAAAGAGATCAAGGAAGAAATTAAAAACTTCCTGGAACCCACTAAAAATGAACACGCAACAACACAAAACCTATGGGACTCAGCGAAAGCAATCCTGAGAGGGAAGTTCATAACACTACAGGCCTACCTTAAGAAACAAGAAAAATTCCTAATTGGCTTTCTAACCCTACAACTTAAAGAACTAGAAAGAAAACAAAAAGAAAAACCCAGAGCAAGTAGAAGGAAAGAAATAGTAAAGATCAGAGCAGAAATAAATGACATAGAGACCAAAAAAAAATTCAAAGGATCAATGAAACAATGAGCTGGTTCTTCGAAAAGATAAACAAGATCGATGGACTTTTAGCCAGACTCACCAAGAAACAAAAAGAGAGGACTCAAACAAAATCAGAAACGAAAGGGGAGAAGTAACAACTGACACCACAGAAATTCAAAGGATCATCGAAACATACTATGAACAATTATACGCCAACAAATTGGACAATCTAGGTGAAATGGACAAATTTCTAGAACACACCGTCTCCCAAAACTGAACCAGGAAGAGATAGAAAACTTGAACATACCAATAACAGCAAAGGAAATTAAAGATGTTATTAAGAAACTCCCAGCAAACAAAAGCCCAGGCCCAGATGTCTTCATGGGGGAGTTTTACCGAACATTCAAAGAAGATCTAATACCCATTCTTCTCAAACTATTCTAGAAAACCCAAGAAGACGGGAAACTTCCAATCTCCTTTTATGAGGCCAGCATAATCCTAATTTCAAAACTGGATAAAGACACTACAAAGAAGGAAAACTACAGTCCAGTATTCTTGATGAACACAGATGTCAAAATCCTTAACAAAATATTAGCAAATCAGATCCAGCAATACATCAAAAAAATTATTCACCACGACCAAGTGGGATTCATCCCAGGTATGCAAGGATGGTACAATATTCACAAATCAATAAATGTGATACACCACATAAAAAAAAAGAAAGATAAAAATCAACCGATCATATCAATAGATGTTGAAAAAGCATTTGACAAAATCCAGCACCCATTTCTGATATAAACGCTCAGCAATGTGGGAATAGAGGTATCATATCTCAACATAGTAAAGGCCATATATGAAAAACCTACAGCCAACATCATACTCAATGGACAAAAACTAAAAGCATTTCCCTTAAGAATGGGAACAAGACAGTGATGTCCACTTTCGTCACTCTTATTTAACATAGTACTGGAAGTCTTAGCCACAGAAATCAAACATGAAGAAAAAATAAAAGGGATCCAAATTGGAAAGGAGGAAGTGAAACTGTCATTATTTGCAGATGATATGATATCATACATAGAAAACCCTAAAGATTCCATAAAAATCTACTAGACTTAATAAATGAATTTGGCAAAGTAGCAGGATACAAAATTAATGTCAAGAAATTGACAGCATTCTTATACACCAACAATGAATTCACAGAAAGAGAAACTAAAAAATAAATCCCATTTATCATCACGGCAAAAAAATCAAGATACCTAGGAATAAACTTAACCAAAGAAGTAAAGGATCTCTTCATAGAAAACTGTAGGTCATTGAAAAAAGTAATAGAGGAAGATATAAAAAAGTGAAAGCATATACCTTTTTCATGGATTGGAAGAATTAACATCGTTAAAATGTCCATACTACCAAAAGCTATGCATAGATTTAATGCAATTCCCATCAAAATACCAATGATATTCTTCACAGAACTAGAACATATACTCCAAAAGTTTATATGGAACCAAAAAAGGCCCTGAATAGCCACAGCAATCTTGAAAAAGAAGAACAAAGTAGGAGGGATAACAATACCAGATATCAGGTTATATTACAAAGCCACTGTAATCAAAACAGCCTGGTACTGGCACAAGAACAGACACATAGATCAATGGAACAGAACAGAGAACCCAGAGATTGACCCAAGACAATATGATCAATTAATACTTGACAAGGGTGGCAAGAGCATACAGTGGAGTAAAGACAGACTCTTCAATAAATGGTGTTGAGAAAATTGGACAGCTACATGCAAAAAAAAAGCAGCTAGACCACCAACTTACACCATACACAAGAATAAACTCAAAATGGATAAAAGACTTAAATGTGACTCGTGATTTCATAAAAATCCTAGAAGAAAATGCAGGCAACAAAACTTCAGACATCATACACAGCAGAATTTTCACTGATACAATGCCTAAGGCAAGAGAAACAAAGGAAAAAATGAACACACGAGACTACATCAAACTAAAAACTTCTGCACAGCAAAAGAAACAACCATCAAAACGGAAAGGGACCCACTATATGGGAGAGCATAATTGCCAATGATACATTAGATAAGGGGTTAATTTCCATTGTCTATAGAGTACTAATACAACTCAACAAAAGGAAGACAAAGAACCCAATTTAAAAATGGGTAGAGGACCCAAAGAGACACCTCTCCAAACAGGACATACAAATGGGCAAGAGACATATGACAAAAATGCTCATCGTCACTAATCATCAGAGAGATGCAATTTAAAACAACAATGAGGTATCA
Organism: Tadarida brasiliensis; assembly: GCA_030848825.1. Lineage (NCBI taxonomy): Eukaryota > Metazoa > Chordata > Mammalia > Chiroptera > Molossidae > Tadarida > Tadarida brasiliensis. Next base: position 31,380,823 of record CM061280.1, on the reverse strand, counting down.
CTTCGCACCTGTCAGAATGGCTGCCATCAACAAATCATCAAACAACAAGTGCTGGTGAGGGTGTGGAGAAATGGGGATCCTAGTACACTGCTGGTGGGAATGCAGACTGGTGCAGCCACTATGGAAAACACTATGGTGTTACCCCAAAAAATGAAAATTGAACTTCCATTTGATCCAGTGATCCCACAACTAGGAAGATATCCTAAGAAGCCTGAAACACCAATCAGAAAGAATATATGTACCCCTATATTCATAGTAGCACTATTTACAATAGCTGAGATCTAGAAACAATCCAAGTGTCCTTCAGTAGATGAGTTGATAAAAAAGCTGTGGTACTTATACACACAATGGAGTAATATGCAGCTCTAAGAAAGAAAGATCTCTTATCCTTTGAGATAACATAGAGGGACCTGGAAAGTATTATCCTAAGTGAAACAAGCCAAGCAGAGAAAGACAAATATCACATGATCTCACTTATTTGTGGAATATAATGAACTAAACAAATTGATGAACAAAATAGACCCAGAGTCATAGAAGTAGGGTACATACTGACAATCCTCAGAAGAGGGGGAGGTGGGAGAGGAAAAGATAAACCACAGAACTTATATGCATGTGTGCATAAACCGATGGACATAGACAACAAAGCTGGGGATGGGGTGGGGGGGGATGGGGAGGAGGGTGTCAATGGGAGGACGAAGGAGTAACATCTCTAACAAAAATAAATTAGTAATAATAAAAAAAGTTATATATGGATTTTTTACTGTGTGGAGGTTGGTGCCCCTAACATCCTCATTTTTCAAAGGTCAACTGTATTTTGAAGCCCACCTGTCAAAAATCTCTTCCCCAGCTGGACTGACTGAAACTCTCATTATTAGAATCATTTTAAAAGACAAATAAAAGCTCTAAAATTAGCTGCCAAATGAAAATGTTCCCTGTATCAGGAGTGGGGAACCTTTCTTCTTCCAAGGATCATTTGGATATTTATAACATTGTTCAAGGCCATACAAAATTATCAACTTAAAATTTAACCTGCTAAATTTGTTCAGGCTAATTTGGTGAGGTGTGTGTTGTTAGCTGGTATTGATTTCATGGGCCTTATATAGCCCATGGATCAGATGTTCTCCACTCCTGCACATGATAAGACTAACTAGCTTATAATACCATAGTATAAATTAGGAAGGGAGGACAGAGTTCGTGAGGAGCCAGGGCATAGGATAGATACATTTTGATGAAGGAAGTTGAAGGAATAGGTTCATAACACTAGACACACCTTAGCACTCACTGTCTTTTCACATTCCTCTCAAACCTATTCCCTTTTCTATGTCTTAGTTCAGTAAACAGGGAAGGCATTCTTCATACCTCCTTTTCAGCACTCTAATCATTAATTCATATCAATTTTAACTTTTAACATCTTTCAAAGCCATCTATCTACTTCTCTTCACCTCCATAGACATTACCCTAGTCCAGACAACCATCATTTTTCAAATGAGTTACTTTACTGTATAAGTCTTCTAATGCATCTCCCTACTCCCATTTTTGTCCTTTTCCCACCCATGCTCCACTTCACAACCAGAGTGATCACTCTAAAACAGGAATGTGATCATCTCAGTCCTCTGATTAAAACATTTCAATGGAGTTCTGTTTCTTGCTGGGTAGAATCCAGCCCTGCTTAACTCGATTTTCAAAACCCTCCAGATTTGATCCAGCTCTTGCATCTCCAGGTAGGTGAAATCTCCCACCTCAACCCAACATTTCCCACACAAATTACAATCTAACTAAAATTAACTGCTCCTGTCCGGTTGGTGTGGCTCAGCAGTTGAGCATCGAACCATGCACCAAGAGGTCGCCGGTTCGATTCCAGGTCAGGACACATGCCTAGGTTGTGGGCCCAATCCCTAGTGGGGGGCATGCAGGTGGTGGCCAATCGATGTTCTCTCTCATTGATGTTTCTATCTCTCTCTCTCCTTCCCACTTCCTCTTTCTCTAAAATCAATAAAGGAAAAAAAAAACATTAAAATTAACTTCTCCTTGTGATATGTCTAACTCATGTTTCTGATATTTTGTACTAGAGGCCTGTTCTCCCTGGGACCCTCTCCAATTGCTTTCCTTTCCACCTAGTTTGATCCTCTTAGTCTTTCAAGGGTCAGCTCATGTGTCACCTACTCCAAGTCTTTCTTCACCCCTTCCCTCCTCCTGAGTCTAGGTTAGTTATTTTTCTGCCAGTCAACCACAGTACTTATGCATCTCTCAAGAAATGCACCAACTACTTTGTCTTGTAATTACTTATTGTCTTATCTATATCTCCCAGTAGACTGTAAGTTTGAATTTCATGAGGGTAAAGACTGTATAATTATGCATTGTTATATATCTAGTCCCTAAGACAATATCTGTCAATCAACAATACAAAGTAAATATTGGTAGAATGAATGATCAATATCCAGATGGTATGGATAACTGCTGTTCTTGGTGAGAAAGAGATGGCAAAAGGGAAAACTGAAACTCAGCAGGGAAAGGATTAATAAAAAGTCAGGAAAATTCTGGAAAAAAAGCACATTTGAGGAGGAACAAGGTATATCAGATCAAAACATGTTGTGATGCTACCTTAAAATAGTCTGCTTTCTCCACTCTTATTCAACATAGTACAAGAAGTCTTAACCAGAGCAATCAGATAAGAAGAAGTAAAAGGAATTCAAATTGGAAAGGAGGAAGTAAAACTGTCATTATTCCTAGATGACATGCTATTGTGCATAGAAAATCCTAAAGACACCATATTAAAAACACACACACACACAAAAGAAACAAAACCAAAAAACACTACATCTAATAAATAAATTTGGCAAAGTGGAACGATATAAATTTAATATTCACAAATAGGTAGCATTTTTATATACCAATAATGAACTATCAGAAAGAGAAACTAAGAAAACAATCCCATTTACTATTGCAACAAAATAAACATACTTAGAAATATATTTAATTAAGGAAGTAAAAGGTCTGTACTTGGGAAACTATAGGATATTGAAGAAAGAACTTGAAGAAGATACAAATAAGTGGAAATATGTACCAGGTCCATGGACTGGAATAATTAACATCAATAAAATGTGATACTACCTGAAGTAATCTATAGATTCAACACAATTCCTATTAAAATACCAATGACATATTTCACAGATCTAGAACAAATATGACAAAAATTTATATGGAACCCAAACAGACCCCAAATAGTCTTAGCAATTTTGAGAAAGAAGAAAGTTAGAGGTATCACAATACCGGATATCAAAGTATACTATAAAGCCATTTTAATAAAAACAGCCTTGTACTGGCATAAAAACAGGCATACGTATCAATAGAACAGAACAGAGAGCCCAGAAATCAACCTATGTTTCTATAGCCAATTAATATTAGACAAAGGAGGCAAAAGCATACAATGGAGTAAAGATAGTCCCTTCAATAAATGGTGTTGGGAAAATTGGACAGGTACATAAAAAAAGAATGAAACTAGACCACCTCCTTATACCTTACACAAGAATAAACTCAACATGGATTAAAAACTTAAATGTTAGACTCCAAACCATAACAATACTAGAAGAAAACTCAGGCAGTAAAATCTCGGACATTTCTCTTTTTCTTTTCTTATTTATTTATTTATTTATTTATTTATTTATTTATTTATTTATTCATTTATTTATTTATTTATTTTTGTTACAGATGTTTTTCCTTCTTTCCACCATTGACACCCTCCTCCCAAATGTGCACCCACCCCAGCATTATTGTCTATGTCCTTGTTTACACATACATGCATATAAGTTCTGTGGTTTATCTATTCATCCCCCCACATCCACTTCTTTTGAGGTTTGTCAGGCTGCACCCCCACTTCCATGTCTCTGGGTCTACTTTGTTCCTCAGACTGTTATGTTCATTATATTCCATAAATAAGTGAAATCGTGTGATACTTGTCTTTCTCTGACTGGCTTATTTTCCTTAGCATAGTACTCTTCAGGTCCCTCAATGATCTCTCAAAGGATAAGAGATCTTTCTTTCCTATGGCTCCATGGTATTCCATTGTGTATATGTACCACAGGTTTTTTATCCACTCATCTATTGGTGGACACTTGAGCTGTTTCCAGATCTTAGCGATTGTAAATAGTGCTGCTGTGAACATAGGGGTACATATAATCTTTTTGACTGGTGTTTTGGGGTACTTAGAGTATATTCCTAGAAGTGGGATCACTGGGTCCAATGGCAGTTCAATTTTTAATTTCTTGAGGAAACACCATCTTATTTTCCATAGTGGCTGCACCAGTCTGCATTCTCACCAGCAGTGTACTAGAGTCCCCTTTTCTCCACATCCTCGCCAACACTTGATGTTTGATGATTTGTTGATGGCGGCCATTCTGACAGGTGTGAGGTGGTATCTCATAGTTGTTTTAATTTGCATATCTCTGATGATTAGTGATGTTGAGCATTTCTTCATATCTCTCTTGGCCATTTGTATGTCCTGTTTTGAGAGGTGTCTATTTTTTCCTCTGCCCATTTTATAATTAGGTTCTTTGTCTTCCTTTTGTTGAGTTGTATGAGCACTCTATATATTTTGGAGATTAACCCTTTATCTGATGTATCATTGGCAATTATGCTCTCCCATATAGTGGGTTCCCCTTCGAATTTGATGGTTGTTACTTTTGCTGTGCAGAAGCTTTTTAGTTTGATGTAGTCCCATGTGTTCAATTTTTTTCCTTTTTTTTGTTGCCTTAGGTGATGTATCAGTGAAGATTATGCTACGTCTGATGTCCAAAATTTTGTTCCCTACATTTTCTGCTAGGATTTTCATGAAATCACCAGTCACATTTAAGTCTTTTATCCATTTTGAGTTTATTCTTGTGTATGGTGTAAGTTGAGGGTCTAGTTTCATTTTTTTGCATGTAGCTGTTCAATTTTCCAAACACCATTTATTAAAGAGGCTGTCTTTTTTTTATTATTATTAATTTATTTTTGTTACAGATGTTTCTCCTTTTTTCCCCATTGACACCCTCCTCCCCATCCCCCCACCCTGTCCCCAGCTTTGTTGTCCATGTCCATTACTTATGCATACATGTGCATAAGTTCTGTGGTTTATCTCTTCCCTCCCACCCACCCCCTCTTCTGAGGGGTGTCAGTTTATACCCTACTTCCACATCTCTGGGTCTACCCTGTTCCTCAGACTGTTATGTTCATCATATTCCACAAATAAGTGAGATCATGTGATATTTGTCTTTCTCTGCTTGGCTTGTTTCGCTTAGGATAATACTCTCGAGGTCCCTCCACGCCGTCTCGAAGGATAAGAGATCGTTCTTTCTTACAGCTGCATAGTACTCCATTGTGTATATGTACCACAGCTTTTTTATCCATTCATCCACTGATGGACACTTGGGCTGTTTCCAGATCTTAGCTATTGTAAATAGTGCTGCTATGAACATGGGGGTACATGTATTTTTTCTGATTGGTGTTTCAGGCTTCTTAGGGTATATTCCTAGAAGTGGGATCACTGGGTCAAATGGCAATTCAATTTTTAATTTTTTGAGGTAACATCATAGTGTTTTCCACAGTGGCTGCACCAGTCTGCATTCCCACCAGCAGTGTACTAGAGTCCCCTTTTCTCCACACCCTCGCCAACACTTGTTGTTTGATGATTTGTTGATGGCGGCCATTCTGACAGGTGTGAGGTGATACCTCACTGTTGTTTTAATTTGTATCTCTCTGATGATTAATGATGTTGAGCATTTCTTCATATGTCTCTTAGCCATTTGTATGTCCTTTTTGGAGAGGTGTCTATTTAGTTCATCTGCCCATTTTTAAATTGGGTTCTTTGTCTTCCTTTTGTTGAGTTGTATGAGCACTCTGTATATTTTGGAAATTAACCCCTTATCTGATGTATCATTGGCAATTATGCTCTCCCATAGAGTGGGTTCCCTATCTGTTTTGATAGTTGCTTCTTTTGCTGTGCAGAAGCTTTTGAGTTTGATGTAGTCCCATGTGTTCATTTTTCCCTTTGTTTCTGTTGCCTTAGGTGATGTATCAGTGAAGATTCTGCTGCGTATGATGTCTGAAATTTTGTTGCCTACATTTTCTTCTAGGATTTTTATGAATTCACGAGTCACATTTAAGTCTTTTATCCATTTTGAGTTTATTCTTGTGTGTGGTGTAAGTTGATGGTCTAGTTTCATTTTTTGCATGTAGCTGTCCAATTTTCCCAACACCATTTATTAAAGAGGCTCTCTTTACTCCATTGTATGCTCTTGCCACCTTTGTCAAATATTAATTGAGCATAATGTCTTGGGTCAATTTCCGGATTCTCTGTTCTGTTCCACTGGTCTATATGCCTGTTCTTGTGCCAGTACCAGGCTGTTTTGATTACAGTGGCTTTGTAGTATAAGCTGATATCCGGTATTGTGATCCCACCTACTTTGTCCTTCTTTTTCAAGATTGCTGTGGCTATTCGGGGTCTTTTTTGGTTCCATATGAACTTTTGAAGCATTTGTTCTAGTTCTGTGAAATATGTCACTGGTATTTTGATGGGGATTGCATTGAATCTATAGATTGCTTTGGGTAATATGGACATTTTAATGATGTTAATTCTTCCAATCCATGAACAAGGTATGTGCTTCCACTTTTTTATATCTTCCTCTATTTCTTTATTCAATGTCCTGTAGTTTTCTGCAAATAGGTCCTTTACTTCTTTGGTTAAGTTTATTCCTAGGTATCTTAATTTTTTTGCCGCGATGGTAAATGGAATTGTTTTTTTTAGTTTCTCTTTCCGTGAGTTCATCATTGGTGTATAAGAATGCCGTTGATTTCTTGACGTTAATTTTGTATCCTGCTACTTTGCCAAATTCATTTATTAAGTCTAGTAGATTTTTGATGGAGTCTTTAGGGTTTTCTATATATAATATCATATCGTCTGCGAATAATGACAGTTTCAATTCCTCCTTTCCAATTTGGATTCCTTTTATTTTTTCTTCACGTCTGATTGCTGTGGCTAAGACTTCCAGTACTACGTTAAATAAGAGTGGCGAAAGTGGGCATCCCTGTCTTGTTCCTGTTCTTAAGGGAAATGTTTTTAGTTTTTGGCCATTGAGTATGATGTTGGCTGTAGGTCTTTCATATATGGCCTTTATTATACCAAGATATGATCCCTCTACTCCCAAATTGCTGAGAGTTTTTATCAGAAATGGGTGCTGGATTTTGTCGAATGCTTTTTCAGCATCTATTGATATGATCATGTGGTTTTTATATTTCATTTTGTTTATGTGGTGTATCACATTTATTGATTTGTGAATGTTGAACCAGCCTTGCATCCATGGGATGAATCCCACTTGGTCATGGTGAATAATTTTTTTGATGTATTGCTGGATTCGATTTGCTAATATTTGTTTAGGATTTTGGCATCTACGTTCATCAGGGATATTGGCCTGTAGTTTTCTTTCTTTGTAGTGTCTTTTTCTGGTTTTGGAATTAGGATTATGCTGGCCTCTTAAAACGAGTTTGAAAGTCTTCCTTCTTCTTGAATTTTTTGAAATAGTTTGAGGAGAATGGGTGTTAGTTCTTCTTTGAATGTTCAGTAAAACTCCCCCGTGAAGCCATCCGGGCCTGGGCTTTTGTTTGCTGGGAGAGTCTTGATTACAACTTCAATTTCCTTAGCTGTTATTGGTCTGTTCAAGTTTTCTATCTCTTCCCAGTCAAGTTTTGGGAGACTATGTGTTTCTAGAAATGTGTCCATTTCACTTAGATTGTCAAATTTGTTGCCATATAAATGTTCATAGTATTTGCTAATGATCCTTTTTATTTCTGTTGTGTCAGTTGTTACTTCTCTTTCATTTCTGGTTTTGTGTATTTGGGTTCTCTCTCTTTCTTTCTTGGTGAGTCTAGCTAAGGGTCCATCAATCTTGTTTATCTTTTCAAAAAACCAGCTCTTTGTTTCATTCATCCTTTGAATTGTTTCTCTGGTCTCTATGTCGTTTATTTCTGAAAGAGGCTGTCTTTAATCCATTGTATGCTCTTGTCACCTTTGTCAAATATTAATTGAGCATAATGTCTTGGGTCACTTTCCGGATTCTCTGTTCTGTTCCACTCGTCTATATGCCTGTTCTTGTGCCAGTATCAGGCTTTTTGATTACAGTAGCTTTATTGTATAACCTGATTTCTAGTATCGTGATCCCATCTACTATGTCCTTCTTTTTCAAGATTGCTGTGGCTATTCGAGGACTTTGGTTCCATATGAACTTTTGAAGTATTTGTTCTAGTTCTGTAAAATATGTCGTTGGTATTTTGATGGAGATTGCATTGAATCTATAGATTGCTTTGGGTAATATGGACATTTTAATGACGTTAATTCTTCCAATCCATGAACAGAGTATGTGCTTCCACTTTTTTATATCTTCCTCTATTTCTTTTTTCAATGTCCTGTAGTTTTCTGCAAATAGGTCCTTTGCTTCTTTGGTTAAGTTTATTCTTGGTATCTTAATTTTTTTGCCGCGATGGTAAATGGGATTGTTTTTTTAGTTTCTCTTTCTGTGAGTTCATCATTGGTATATAAGAATGCTGTCGATTTCTTAATGTTAATTTTGTATCCTGCTACTTTGCCAAATTCATTTATTAAGTCTAGTAGATATTTGATGGAGTCTTTCAGGTTTTCTATGTATAATATCATGTCATCTGCAAATAATGACAGTTTCAGTTCCTCCTTTCCAATTTGGGTCCCTTTTATTTTTTCTTCATGTCTGATTGCTGTGGCTAAGACTTCCAGTACTATGTTAAATAAGAGTGGCGAAAGTGGACATCCCTGTGTTGTTCCTGTTCTTAAGGGAAATGTTTTAGTTTTTGTCCATTGAGTATGATGTTGGCTGTAGGTCTTTCATATATGGCCTTTATTATGTCAAGATATGATCCCTCTGTTCGCGTACTGCTGAGTGTTTTTATCAGAAATGGGTACTGGATTTTGTCAAATGCTTTTTCAGCATCTATTGATATGATCATATGGTTTTTATCTTTCATTTTGTATGTGATGTATCACATTTATTGATTTGTGAATACTGAACCAGGATTCAGTATTTTGTTCAGGATTTTGGCATCTATGTTCATCAGGGATATTGGCCTGTAGTTTTCTTTCTTTGTAGTGTCTTTTTCTGGTTTTGGAATTAGAATTATGCTCGCCTCATAAAACGAGTTTGAAAGTCTTCCTTCTTCTTGAATTTTTTGAAATAGTTTGAGGAGAATGGGTGTTAGTTCTTCTTTGAATGTTCAGTAAAACTCCCCCGTGAAGCCATCCGGTCCTGGGCTTTTGTTTGCTGGGAGAGTCTTGATTACATCCTCAATTTCCTTAGCTGTTATTGGTCTGTTCAAGTTTTCTATCTCTTCCCGGTCCAGTTTTGGAAGACTATGTGTTTCTAGAAATTTTTCCATTTCACTTAGATTGTCGAATTTGTTGCCATATAAATGTTCATAGTATTTGCTAACGATCGTTTGTATTTCTGTGGTGTCAGTTGTTACTTCTCCTCTTTGATTTCTGATTTTGTGTATTTGGGTTCTCTCTCTTTGTTTCTTGGTGAGTCTAGCTAAGGGTCCATCAATCTTGTTTATCTTTTCAAAAAACAAGCTCTTTGTTTCATTGATGTTTTGAATTTTTTTTTTGTCTCTATGTCACTTATTTCTACTCTGATCTTTATTATTTCCTTCCTTCTACTTGCTCTGGGGTTTCCTTTTTGTTTGCTTTCTAGTTCTTTAAGTTGTGAGGTTATATAGTCTATTAGAAATTTTCCTTGTTTCTTGAGGTATGCCTGTAGTGCTATGAACTTCTCTCTCAGAACCTGCTTTCGCTGCATCTCATAGATTTTGTGTTGTGTGTTCATTTTCACTGGTTTCCAGGAAGTTTGAAATTTCTTCCCTGTTCTCCTCTATAATCCATTCATTGTTTAATAACGTGCAATTTAACCTCCATGTGTTCAAATATCTTTTCATGTTCTTGTTGCAATTGATTTCTAGTTTCATGCCATTGTGATCTGACAAGATGCTTGATATGATTTCAATCTTCTTCAACTTGTAGAGATTTAGTTTGTGCCCTAACATGGTGTCTGTCTTTGAGAATGTGCCATGTGCACCTAAGAAGAATATGAATTCTATAGTTTTGGGGTGTAATTCTCTGTAGATTTCTATTAAATCCATTTGGTCTAGTGCTTCATTTAGAGTCTCTATTTCCTTGTTAATATTTTGTCTAGAGGATCTATCCTGTGATGTCAGCGGGGTGTTGAAGTCCCCTGCTATGATTGTATTGCTGTCGATTTCTCCTTTGAAGTCCTCCAGAAGATTTTTAATAAATTTTGGTGCTCCTATATTAGGTGCATATATGTTTACCAAGGTTGTATCTTCCTGTTGGATAGATCCTTTCAATATTATGTAGTGACTTTCTTTGTCTCTAGTTATCGCCTTCATTTTGAAATCTATTTTATCAGATATGAATATTGGTACCCCAGCTTTTTCTTCCTTTCTGTTTGCTTCAAAGATTTTTTTTCCATCCCTTCACTTTCAACCTATGTGAGTCTTTTGTTTAGGTGGGTCTCTTGTAAACAACAAATATATGAGTCATGTTTTTTTTTATCCAGTCCGCTACTCTGTGTTTTTTGTTGTTTTTTTTTTTTATCGGAGCATTCAATCCATTTACATTTAAGGTGATTATTGATATGTACTTATTTATTGCCATTTTTGTTTAGTGTGGTTCTATTTTCCTTCCTATTTCTTCTACTAATTACAGCAGTCCTTTTTAACATTTCTTGCAGTATTGGTTTGGTACTAATATATTCCCTTAGCCTTTTTTTTGTCTGGGAAGCTCTTTATTTGACCTTCTATTTTGAATGATGGCCTTGCTGGGTAGAGTAATCTTGGATTCAGATCCTTGTTTTCATGACCTTGATCACTTCATGCCATTCCCTTTTGGCCTGTAGTGTTTCTGTTGAGAAGTCAGCTAACAGCATTATGGGGGTTCCTTTGTAGGTAACCTGTTCCTTATCTCTTGCTGCCTTTAGGATTCTCTCTTTGTCTTTAATTTTTGGCATTTTAATTACTATGTGTCTTGGTGTGGGCCTGTTTGGGTTTTTTTTACTTGGGGCTCTCTGTGCTTCTTGAACTTGAATGCCTTCTTCCTGCACCAAATTAGGGAAGTTTTCTGTCACTGTTTCTTCAAATATATTCTCTATCCCTTGCTCATTTTCTTCTTCTTCGGGGACTCCCATGATGTGAATATTATTATGTTTCCAGTTGTCCCACAGTTCTCTTAAGCTGTCTTCCTGTTTTCTAATTGTTTTATTCCTTTTGGTTTTCTGATTGGTTGATTTTTTCTACTATCTCTTCTAATTCACTGCCAAATTTTCCTGTGGATGTTGGTGTTCTGCTGTTTGTGGCTCCTTCTACTGGGTTTGGATGAGCATGGGAGGACCCACGTTAAACACCACTGTCAAGTCTTACTTTTCTGAGTAGATTTGCAAGCTCAGGAATGGTTCAGTTATCCTCTAGCTTTTTGCCTAGCTGCTATTAGTCGAGGTTACTTGAAGAGCCTTGGGTTCTCAGTTGAATGAAAACCTCCTTCAGGTGTTCAGGGTAAGAGGATTTCCCGAGGGTGGGGCAGATGCTGGTTGTTAATTAGCCTCAGTTTGCATTTCAATGGCCCACCTGGGTGGGGTTGAATTTCCCAGGGAGGGGCTGCCGCCTCTCTCCTGAACCCTGGGAAGGAATAAGATGTCTGCCGTCCTGTGTGGCAGCAACTCAGCAAAAGCTCTGAGCGCCCTCCAAATCCCAAGTGTCCCCACGCAGTTCCAGTCCAGTCCTCCCTCTCTCTGCTGGAGACCAAGGTGAGTGGCTGTGGCTATTTTAGTGCTCTCCTGCCCTCTGTGCTGTGGAGCGGGCTTGGGACTTTAACCTCGAGGGTGCTGCTCACAGCTAAGACCGCTGCTGTCTGTGGGCTCCCATCCCTCCTCTCGCACCTCCGCAATCCTACCAGGATTGATTCAGTGTCCCTGGTTATATGGTCCTTGCAAGCTGCTTTTTTGTTTCTTTGTCCCCACCATTTGTCTTTATTTTAGTTGTAATTCCAGTTTGGTTCTGGGAGATGGTCTGTGTAACTTCCATTCACTCCACTGCCATTTTGGAATCTCTCAGAAATATTGCTCTTTTCTCGTGAATGTCAAGAAAATTCGAATGACTGGGGGTTGGGTTCTTCTCTGGAGGTTGTGCCCTATTCCATGCTCACAATTCAAAATTCATTTCTTTCAGCTGCAGAATTCAGGGACATTTACTTCTTCTTCAGGGCCAGCAGAAAACATCTTTCTAATTCTTCATCCTCTTTGAAAGGCTCCTTTGATTAGATCAGGCCTACTCAGGCTTGGTCCTGCCCAATCCAGATTACTGGTTTATTATAAAAGGATAGAAGTCAATAACAGCCAGATGGAAGAGATGCTTAAGGCCAGGTGTGTGGGAAGTGGGTGGAGCTTCCATGTCTTCTCCAGGTGTTCAGCAATCTCCCAATCTCCACATGTTCACCAACCTGAATGCTCTCCTAACCCCATGCTTTTGGGGTTTTATGGAAGCTTCATTTGGTAGACATACCCACTGATGATTGAACTTCACCTTCAATTTTGAATGAAAGCCTTGCTGGATAGAGTAGTTTTGGATTCAGACCCTTACCTTTCATTACTGTGTACACTTCATGCCACTCCCTTCTGGCCTTCAGTGTTTCTGTTGAGAAATCAGCTGACAGTCTAATGGGCGCTCCCTTGTAGGTAACTTTATGTCTCGCTCTTGCTTCCTTTAAGATTCTTTCTTTGTCTTTAATGTTTGTCATTTTTATTATGATGTGTCTAGCTGTGGGTCTTTTTGGGTTCATCTTGCTTGAGACTCTCTGTGTTTCCTGGATTTGTGTGACTTTTTTATTTTCCAAATTAGGGAAATTTTCTGTAATGACTTCTTCAAACAGGTTCTCTATTCCTTTCTCTGATTCTTCTCCTTCTGGTACCCTTATGATGCAAATGTTGTTACATTTTATATTGTCCCAAAGCTCCCGTAAACTCCCCTCCTATTTTTTGTTTTCTTCATTTGCTGCGTTATTTGGGTGTTTTTTTTTCTACCTTGTTGTCTATCTCACTGATTCGGTCTTCAGCTTCTTCTAATCTACTATTGAATCCTTCTAAGGTGTTTTTCATATCAGCTATGTCTTTCTTTATTTCCTCTTGATTTTTATTCATAGCTTCTACCTCCTTTTTAATCTGATGTAATTCCCACGGAACTCTCTATAATTCTCATTACGTTTATTGTAGCTCTCACTGAATTGTTTGAGAACCCTTAAAATCATTGTTTTGAATTCTTTATCTGACAAATTGCTTTCTTCCATTTCATGTAGTTCTTTTTCTGGTGATTCCTCCTTTTCTTCCATTTGGGTACTATTTCTTTTTCACCCCATTTTAGCTCTCTGATAGTTCTAGACCCAGTGAGGGATGTTGGGATGTGTAGGCAGATCAGTGTGTATCAAATAAGGCTGCTGTGCCTCCCAGACTGTTTTGGTGTGTGGTGCCTCTTGCCTGCTGTGGGTCCTGGAGGGTTGACTACTGGTGGCTGGAATTGGTCTGTCCTTATAGGCACTGCTGCTGTATCACACAGGTCCCACTGAAGCTGTGCTCCCTGCTGGTGCCACAGGCAGCTGTACTGCACAGGCCCCACTGAGGCTGAAGTCCCCACCAGTGCCACAGGTAGCCCTGTGGGCCTCACTGTAGCCCTGGGTCCCACTGCTGGTGGCTGGGGAGAGCTGCTGCCTGGTGCATCTCAGCTCCTGTTCAGCCTCTGCTGATGCTTTTGGGGATGGTCTCAGCTTCTGATCTGTGCTGCTGCTGCCTGACGATGGATGTCTGCTCCCAAGTTTCTGTTGTTGGGTGTGTGTCTTGGTTCTGATCAGGTTGCTGCTGTGAGGAATGGTGCTGGGCTCTCAGCCACTTGTGGCTTCTGCAATAAGCACCTTGACAGCATCACTACTGTGCACTGGTCTCTGTTGGCACATTGGGGTTCATTGGTTCGATGGTGCAAGGTGCACTCAGTTTGCTGGGTTCTAGCCACTCCAGCTGCCTCCTCCCAGAAAAGACTAGGGATCATCCAAAATGGCAGTGCTTCCCAGTCACACAGGGAGAAGCACCTTGATAAGCTGCTTGTTATGGTAGCTGGTTGCTCCCTGTTCACAGCACAGGAACCTTCTGCCCTATGTTTCATCACTGCTCGAGTTTGCTCATCCACACTCACATCCATTTACACTCTCTCACACTTGCTTACTCTCTCACACACTCACCCTCCCTCTAGTCCTGCACACCATCATCTTCAGAATCTCAGACATTTCTCTTATCAATATTTTTTTCTGATATATTTATTGGGCATTGAAAACAAAATTAAAAAATAAACAAATGGGACTACCTTAAACTAAAAAGTTTCTGCACAGGAAAGAAACCCATCAACAAAATGAAAAGAGAACCCACTGAATGGGAGAATGTACTAGCCAATGATACATCTGATAAGGGGTTAATACCCAAATTAATATAGAACTTATAAAACTCGCCCTGGATAGTGTTTAGAAATGAAGAAGATGGCAGTGGGCAGGACCCGAGGGAGGTTGAGTATGTGAGGGTGTGAGCAAGTGCATGAGAAAGTGTGAGTGGATATGAGTGTGGATGAGTAACCTTGAGCACTGCAGAAATGTAGGGCAAAGGGTTCCAGTGCTCTGGACAGGGAGCAGCTGGCTACCACTGTGCATATCTTGTCAGGGCACTTCTCCCTGTTTGGCCAAAAGGCCCTGCCATTTTGGAAGACTTGTTGGTCTTCTCTGGTATTAGGCATGATGGAGCAGCTAGTGCCCATCGACCTGATGCCACCAGTGCACCTTGCACCATCTTATCAGTGGACTCTGCTGTGTCAATGTGGACCAGCACATAGTAGCAGTGCTGTCAAGGTACCTGCTTGTGGAAGCAACAATTGGCTGGGAGCTGAGCACCATCCCCCACAGCAGTAGCAGTAGCACCAGCTTGGGAGCAAAGCAAGAGCCCCAATAGCAGCTGAGGCTCAGAGGCTGAAACACACCCCCAGCAGCGGAGGCTTGGGGTACACATCCATCCCCCTGCAGCAGCAGCAGTGCAAATACACAGCTGAGACCCATCCCCAGCAGCATCAGCAGAGGCTTATCAGGAGTGGTGCCCCAACCCAAGCAGCAACAAGGCTCAGGCAACCAAGACCCGCTTCTGACAACAGCAGCAACAGATTGGGAATGGAGCCCTTCCCTTAGCAGCAGCAAGGTCCTGGGAGCTGAGCATCTTCAGCCCCCAACAGCAGCAGAGGATTCGGACCTGAGAACACCTCCTGGTAACAGCAGCAGCAGTAGCAGCACAAACGGGGAACTAACATTCGCCCCCAGCAGAATCAGCAGCAACTAATCAGGAGCTGAACCCCACCAGGCAGCAGTGGTACCTGAGGACCCATGCACCCCAGTAGCACCTACCATGACAGACCAATACCAGCCACCAGTTGTCAGTCCTCCAGGACCCACAGCAAGCAAGAGGCACCACACACCAGAACAGTCTGGGAGGCATAGCAGTTTCATTTGATATACACAGACATGCCTATACATCCCAGCACACCCCACCAGGCCTGGAACTACCAGACTGCTAGAATAGTGAGACAAAGAAAACACCCAAATGGAAGAAAAGGAGGAATCACCAGAAAAGGAACTATGTGAAATCGACCCAAGTAATTTGTCAGATAAAGAATTCAAAGCAATGATTTTAAGGGTGCTGAAACAACTTAGTGAGAGTTACAAGCAACTTAATGAGAATTATAAAGAGGTGAATGGGAAGTAAATCAGCATAAAAAAGAGGTAGAAGCTATGAATAAAAATCAGTGGAAACAATGAATGACATAACTAATGTAAAAAAATAACTTGGACGGATTCAATAGTAGGTTAGAAGAGGCCAAAGACCAAATCAGCGAGTTAGAAGACAAGGCAAAAAAAAAAACCCCACCCAAATAGAGCAGCAAATGGGAAAAATATTAAAAAGCAGGAGGAGAGTTTAAGGGAGATTTGGGACAATAAAAAATGTAAAAACTTTTGTATCATAGGGGTACCAGGAAAAGAATTGGAGAAAGAAATAGAGAACCTGTTTGAAGAAATAATAATAGAAAACTTCCCTAATGTAGTGAAGGAAAAAGTCACACAAGTCCAGGAAACACAGAGAGTCCCAAGCAAGATGAACCCAAAATGACCCACAACTAGACACATCATAATTAAAATGGCAAACATTAAAGACAAGTAGAAATACTGGGAAACAGGGTGGAGAAGATGGCAGCAGGCAGGGCCAGAGGGAGGGTGAGTGCATGAGAGAGTGAGCTAGTGTGTGAGAGAGTGTGAGTGGACGTGAAGGTGGATGACCAAACTCGTGCAGTGCAGAGACGTGGAACAGCAGGTTGCTGTACTGT
Source organism: Tadarida brasiliensis (assembly GCA_030848825.1). NCBI lineage: Eukaryota > Metazoa > Chordata > Mammalia > Chiroptera > Molossidae > Tadarida > Tadarida brasiliensis. Next base: position 31,364,302 of record CM061280.1, on the reverse strand, counting down.
GGACAGGAGCAGCTGGTTACGGTGGTAAGCGGCACTTCAGGGCGCTTTTCCCTGTGCCGCAGGGAGGTCCCACCATTTTGGAAGATCCTGGGTCTTCCCTGGGAGGAGACAGTAGGAGCAGCTAGGGCCCAGCAACCAGAAACCACCAGTGCACTTGGCACATTCGGACCAGTGGACACCCTGTGTCAACACAGACCAGTGCACAGTAGTGGAGTTGCCAAGGTGCTGGTTGCGGAAGTTGAAAACGGCCTGGAGCCCAGCACCATCCCCCACAGTAGCAGCCTGATCAGAGTCAAGATATACCCCCAGCAACAGAGGCTGGGGAGCAGACATCCAGCCCCAGGCAACAGAAGCACAGACCAGTAGCAGAGAACCATCCCCAAAAACTACAGCAAAGGCTGAGCAGGAACTGAGCCCCACGGGGCATCAGCACTCCCCAGCTGCCAACAGAGGGACCTGGGGCTCCACAGAGACCTGTGTGACCCAGCGGCCCACAGAGCAGTGGGAAGCTGGGGCTCGAGAGACACCAGTGCAATCCAACCACCCTCAGGACCTGCGGGGTGCTGGGGCACAAGAGAAGCCTGCATGACCCAGCTGCCCACAATATAGGTGTGGAGATTGGTCTCCAAAGTGTCTGGGTGATCTAGCCACTTGTGGGACCTGTGGGGTGCTGGGGCACCAGAGAAGCCTGCACGACCCAGCAGTCCACAAGATATGTGTGGAATCGGGCCCCCAAAGAAACTGTGTGATCCAGCTGCCCACAGGACCTGCGGGGTGCTGGGGCACTTGAGAAGCTTGCGTGACCCAGCTGTCCACAAGATAGGCATGGAAATGGGTCTCCACAGGGTCTGTGCAATCCAGCTGCCTGTGGGACCTCTGGGGTGCTAGGGCACCAGAGAAGCCTGCGTGACTCAGCAGCCCACAAGATAGGCATGGAGTCACGTCTCCAAAGGGGCTGTGTGATCCAGCCACCTGTGGAACCTGTGGGGTGCTGGAGCACCAGAGAGGCCTGCGTGACCCAGCTGCCCACGGGATAAGCAGGAAGCGGGAGCTCTAAAGAGGCCTGTACAACCCAGCTGCCCACAAGATCGGTGGGTAGCCAGGGCTCCAGTGAAGCCTGTGCAACACAGCTGCCCATAGTACGGCAGGGAGCACAGCTCCAACAGTACCTGAGCTATACAGCTACAAGTGGCAACAGTGACCAGCTGGGAACACAGCTCCAGAGGGGTCCACATGATCCAGCAGCAGCACCTACCAGGACACACCAATACCAGCCCCCAGTAGTCAGTCCTCCAGGATCCACAGCAGGCAAGAGGCGACAGGCAACAGAACAGTCTGGGAGGCACAGTATCCTTATTCGATATACAGTGAGCTGCCTAAACATCCAAACATTCCTCACTTGGTCTAGAGCTACCAGACAGCTAAAATGGGGAGACAAAGAAACAACATCCAAATGAAAGAAAAAGAAAAATCACCAGAAAAGGAACCACAGGAAATGAAAGACAGCAACTTGTCAGATAAAGAATTCAAAACAATGATTTTAAGGGTGCTCAAATAATTTGGTGAGAATTACAAGCAACTTAATAAGAATTATGAAGAGCTCACTGGGAGCTACTTCAGCCTAAAAAAGAGGTAGAAGCTATGCATAAAAATCAAGAGGAAATAAAGAATGGCATAGCTGTTATGAAAAATACCTTAGAAGGGTACAATAGTAGGTTAGAAGAAACTGAAGACCGATTCAGTGATTTAGAAGACAAGGTAGAGAAAAACACTCAAATAGTGCAGCAAATGGAAAAAAAATTTAAAAAGCAGGAGGAAAGTTTAACGGAGCTGCGGGAAAATACAAAATGTAACAACATTCGCATTATAGGGATACCGGAAGTAGAAGAATCAGAGAAAGGAATAGAAAACTTGTTTGAAGAAATAATGACAGAAAACGTCCCTAAACTGGTAAAGAAAAAAGTCACACAAGTCCAGGAAACATAAAGAGTCCCAAGCAAGATGAACCCCAGAAGATCCACAGCTAGACACATCATAATAAAAATGGCAAACATTAAAAACAAAGAAAGAATCTTAAAGGAAGCAAGAGACAGACAGAAAGTTACCTACAAGGGAGCTCCCATTAGACTGTCAGCTGATTTCTCAATAGAAACGCTGCAGGCCAAAAGGGAGTGGCAAGAAGTGTACAAAGTAATGCTAGGCAAGGATATGAATCCAAGACTACTCTATCCAGCAAGGCTATCATTCAAAATTGAAGGAGAAATAAAAAGCTTCACGGATTAAAAAAAGCTAAAGAAATTTACCACCACCAAACCAGCAATGCAAGAAATGTTGAAGGGACTGTTATAAGAAGAAGAAGAAACAGAGAGAGAGAGAGGAACACAGGCATAAAATTAAAATGGCAACTAATAACAATTCCAATCATAAGACTGATTGGATAAGAAAACACGACCCATATATATGCTGTCTACAAGAGACCCACCTCACAACAAAAGACTCATATATGATGAAAGTGAAGGGATGGAAAAAATTTTTCCAAGCAAATGGAAATGCAAAAAAATCTGGTGTAGCAATACTCATATCTGACAAGATAGACTTCAAAACAAGGGCCATAATAAAAGACAGAAAAGGTCATTACATAATATTAAAAGGATCAATCCAACAAGAGGATATAGCCCTGATAAACATATACGCACCAATCATGGGAGCACCAAAACATATTTAAAAACTTCTGGAGGACTTCAAGGGAGAGATCAACAGCAACACAATCATAGTGGGTGACTTTAACACGTCACTGACACCACTGGATAGATCTTCTAGACAAAAAATTAACAAGGACATAGAGTCCTTACAAGACAAACTAAATCAATTGGATTTCATTGATATTTAGAGTTCACCCTAAAGCTGCAGAATATACATTTTTCTCAAGTGCACATGGGTCATTTTCAAAGATAGAACACATGTTAGGACACAAAGCAAGTCTCTACAAATTCAAGAAAATTGAAACCATATCAAGGAACATCTCAGATCACAGTGGCATGAAACTATAACTCAATTACAGTAAAAACACACAAAAACATTCAAACACTTGGTGGCTAAATAGCATGCTATTAAACAATGAATGGGTCACTAACGAGATCAAGGAAGAAATTAAAAATTTCTTAGAAACCAATGAAAATGAACACACAACAACACAAATTCTATGGGACACAGCGAAAGCAGTCCTGAGAGGAAAGTTCATAGTACTACAGGCCTACCTCAAGAAACAAGAAAAATTCGTAATTGACTTTCTAACCCTAAAACTTAAAGAACTAGAAAGTAAACAAAAAGAAAAACCCAGAGCTAGTAGGGGGAAGGAAATAGTAGAGGTCAGAGCAGAAATAAATGACATAGAGACTAAAAAATCAATTCAAAAAAAAAAAATCAATGAAACAAAAAGATGATTCTTTGAAAAGATAAACAAGATCGATGGACCTCTAGCCAGACTCATCAAGAAACAAAAAGAGAGGAAACAAATAAACAAAATCAGAAATGAAAGAGGAGAAGTAACAACTGACACCACAGAAAATCAAAGGATCATCAAAAAATACTATGAACAGTTATACGCCAACAAATTGGACAACCAAAGAGAAATGGACAAATTTCTAGAAACACACAGTCTCCCAAAACTGAACCAGGAAGAGATAGAAAACTTGAAAAGACAAACAACAACAAAGGAAATTGAAGATGTAATTAGGAAACTCCCAGCAAACAAAAGCCCAGGCCCAGATGTCTTCATGGGGGAGTTTTACCGAACATTCAAAGAAGATCTAATACCCATTCTCCTCAAACTATTCCAAAAAATCCAAGACGACGGAACACTTCCAAACTCATTTAATGAGACCAGCATAATCTTAATTCCAAAACCGGATAAAGACTACAAAGAAAGAAAACTACGGGACAATATCCTGGATGAACACAGATGCCAAAATACTTAACAAAATATTAGTGAATCAGATCCAGCAATACATCAAAAATTATTCATCATGACCAAGTGGGTTTCATCCCAGGCATGCAAGGATGGTAAAATATTCCCAAATCAATAAATATGATACACCACATAAACAAAATGAAAGATAAAAACCATATGACCATATCAATAGATGCTGAAAAAGCATTCGACAAAATCCAGCACCCATTTCTGATAAAAATGCTCAGCAATGTGGGAATAGTGGGTCCACATCTCAACATAATAAAAGCTATATATGGAAAACCTACAGCCAACATCATTCTTAATGGGCAAAAACTAAAAACATTCCCCTTAAGAACAGGAACAAGACAGGGATGCCCACTCTCACCCCTCTTATTCAACATAGTACTGGAAGTCTTAGCCACAGCAATTAGACATGAAGAATAAATAAAAGGGATTCAAATTGGAAAGGAGAAAGTAAAACTGTCATTATTTGCAGATGACATGATATTGTACATCGAAAACCCTAAAGACTCCAACAAAAATATACTAGACTTAATATATGAATTCGACAAAGTAGCAGGATACAAAATTAACGTCAAGAAACAAAGGCATTCTTATACACCAATGATGAAATCACAGAAAGAGAAACTAAATAAACAATCCCATTTACCATTGCAGCAAAAAAATTAAGATACCTAGGGATAAACTTAACCAAAGTAAAGGATCTCTTCACAGAAAACAACAGGTCATTGAAAAAAGAAATAGAAGAAGATATAAGAAAGTGGAAACATATACCTTGTTCATGGATTGGAAGAAATAATATCATTAAAATGTCCATACTACCCAACGCAATCTATAGATTCAATGAAATCTCTATCAAAATACCAAAGACATATATCACAGAACTAGAACAAACACTCCAAAACTTTATATGGAACCAAAAAAGACCCTGAATAGCTACAGCAATCTTGAAAAAGTAGAAAAAAGTAGGAGGGGTCATATTACCAGATTTCAGGTTATACTACAAAGCCATTGTAATCAAAACAGTTTGGTACTGGCCTAAGAACAGGCAGATAGATCAATGGAACAGAATAGAGAACCCAGAAATTGACCCAAGACAATATGCTCAAGTAATATTTGACAAAGGTGGCAAGAGCATACAGTGGAGTAAAGACAGTCTCTTCAATAAATGGTTTTGGGAAAATTGAACAGTTACTTGCAAAACGAATGAAGCTAGACCACCAACTTACACCATACACGAGAATAAACTCAAAATGGATAAAAGACTTAAATGTGACTAGTGAATCCATAAAAATTCAAGAAGAAAATGCAGGCAACAAAATTTCAGACATCATACACAGCAGAATTTTCACTGATACAACACCTAAGGCAAGAGAAACAAAGGAAAAAATGAACACATGGGACTACATCAAACTAGAAAGCTTCTGCACAGCAAAAGAAACAACCATCAAAACAGAAAGGGATCCCACTCTATGGGAGACCATAATCACCAATGATGCATCAGATAAGGGGTTAATTTCCAAAATATATAGAGTGCTCATACAACTCAACAAAAGGAAGACAAAGAACCCAATTAAAGATGGGCAGAGGACTTAAATAGACACCTCTCCAAACAGGACATACAAATGGCCAAGAGACATATGACAAAATGCTCAATGTCAGTAATCATCAGAAATATGCAAATAAAACAATTATGAGGTATCACCTCACACCTTTCAGAATGGCCGCCATCAACAAATCATCGAACAACAAGTGTTGGGGAGGGTATGGAGAAAAGGGGACTCTAGTACACTGCTGGTGGGAATACAGACTGGTGCAGCCACTGTGGAAAACACTATGGTGTTACTTCAAAAAGTTAAAAATTGAACTTCCATTTGACCCAGTGACCCCACTTCTAGGAATATACCCTAAGAAACCTGAAACACCAACCAGAAATAATATATGTACACTTTATTTATAGCAGCACTATTTACAATAGCTAAGATTTGGAAACAGCCCAAGTGTCCATCAGTAGACGAATGGATAAAAAAGCTGTGGTACATATACACAATGGAGTACTATGCAGCTGTAAGAAAGAAAGATCTCTTGTCCTTTGAGATGACATGGAGGTACATGGAGGGACCTGGAGAGTATTATCCTAAGCGAAACAAGCCAAGCAGAGAAAGACAAATAGCACATGATCTCACTTATTTGTGGAATATAATGAACATAGCAGTCTGAGGACCAGGGTAGACCCCGAGACATGGATGTAGGGCACAGACTGACAACACTCAGAAGAGGGGTTGGGGGGAGAGGGAAGAGATAAAGCACAGAACTTATATGCATATATGCATAACTAATGGACATGGACAACAATGCTGGGGATAGGGGGGATGGGGCGGGAGGGATGGGGAAGAGTGTGTCAATGGAGCAAAAAGGAGAAACATCTGTAACAAAAACAAATTAATAATAAAAATAAAACATTAAAGACAAAGAAAGAGTCTTAAAGGAAGTAAGAGAGAGACAGTTACCATTTGATCCAATCATCCCACTTTAGGAATATATCCTAAAAAATCCTGAAACACCCATCAGAAAAAATATATGCACCCTTATGTTCCTAGCAGAGTTATTTACAATAGCTAAGATCTGGAAATAGCCCAAGTGCCCATCTGTGGATGAGTGGATAAAAAATCTGTGATATAATTACACAATGGAATACTATGCAGCTGTGAAAAAAGAAGGAATTCTTGCCCTTTGAGACAGCATAGAGGGACCTGAAGTGTAATATGTTAAGCAAATAACCTAGTTAGAGAAAGACAAGTGTCACATGATTTCATTTCCATGTGGAATCTAATGAACAAAATAAAGTTATGAACAAAATAGATCCAGAGACATGGAGACATGGAACAGACTGACCAAACTCAGAGGGAAGGGGGTATGAGAATGGGAAGAGATTAACCAAAGAAGTAGTATGCATATATGCAGGAGTGAGGTGGAGGAGGTCAATCTGGGGAAAATGGGGGACATATGTATATTTTCAACAATGAAGATCATTTTTTAAAAATGAGAGAAACAAAGAAAAAATATAAACAAATGGTACTAGAGCAAATTAAAAAAAAAAAAAACTGCATACCAAAGAAACCATATACAGAAGAGAAAAAAATGGTGGCAGAGTGAATGAAAGCTACACAGATGATCCCCCAGGACCAAAAGGGAATTACAACTAAAATAAAGACAAATCATTGGAAAAAAGCAACAGAAAAGCAGTGGGAGAGGACCATATAACCAGGGGCACTGGTAGAATCTGCAGAGGTGAAAGAGGGTGGTGAGCTGTGAGCCCACGGACAGCAGCGCTCTTAGCTGTGAGCAGCGCCCTCGGGATTAAAATCCCAAGCTGGCCCCACAGCTCAAAGGGCCAGGACAGAGGGAGGGCAGATTGGAATGGAACTCTGTGGGGACATCCAGGATTTGGAGGGTGCTCAGTGTTTTTGCTGAGTTGTGGCCACAAAGGATGGTGGCCAGCTTACTCTTTCCTGGCCACACAGGATAGTGGCCAGCTTGCTCCTTCCTGGAACTGTGGGGAAAAGCAGCAGCCCCTCCCTCAGAGGTTCAACCCCACCCAGGTGAACCAAAAAATGCAAATTGAGGCTCATTAACATCCAGCATGTGCCCCACACTCTGGAAAGCCTCTTACACAGAACACCTGAGAGCTACATCCCAGGCCCTGAGTAACTAAGACTAATAGCCTCCAGGCAAAAAGCTAGAGGATAACTGAACCTTTACTGGGCTTGCAAATCTACCCAGGAAAGTAAGACTTGACAATGGTGTTTAATGTGGGCCCTCCTGCACTCAACCAGACCCAGTAGAGGGAGCCACAAACAGCAGAACACCAACATCCACAGGGAAAATTTGGCAGACTCTGAAAATCACTGAGATAGCCAAAATGGTGAAACAAAGAAACAAATCCCAAATGAAAGAACAAGAGAACTCTACCAAAGATGAGATAAATGAAATGCAGTTAAGCAAGTTATCAGAGGTAGAGTTCAGAGCCATGATCTTGAGGAAACTCAACAGCATGAGTAAGGACATCAACACCATGAGTAAAGATATAGAAATACTGAAAACCAACCAAGTGGAAATGAAGAATGACATAGCAGAAATAAAGAACACATTGGAAGGACTGACCAGCAGAGTAGAGGAAGCTGAGGACCGGATCAGTGAATTATAAGACAGGGTTGAAAAAATCAACCAACCAGAAAACCAATAGGAAAAAACAATTAAAAACAGGAAGACAGCTTAAGAGAACTGTGGGACAACTGGAAACGTAATAACATTCACATCATAGGAGTCCCAGAAGAAGAAGAAGAAAATGAGCAAGCGTTAGAGAATATATTTGAAGAAATAAAGACAGAAAACTTTCCTAACCTGGTGAAGGAAGAAGGCATTCAAGTTCAAGAAGCACAGAGAGCCCCAAGTAAGAAGAACCCAAACAGGCCCACACCAAGACACATAGTAATTAAAATGCCAAAAGTTAAAGACAAAGAGAGAATCCTAAAGGCAGCAAGAGCTAAGCAACAGGTTACCTACAAAGGAACCCTCATAATGGTGTCAGCTGACTTCTCAACAGAAACACTACAGGCCAGAAGGGAATGGCATGAAGTAATCAAGGTCATGAAAAACAAGGATCTGAATCCAAGACTACTCTATACAGCAAGGCTATCATTCAAAATAGAAGGTCAAATAAAGAGCTTCCCAGAAAAAAAAAAAAAAAAAAAAAAAAAAAAAAAAAAAACTAAAGGAATATATTAGCACCAAACCAGCACTGCAAGAAATGTTAAAAAGATTGCTGTAATTAGTAGAAGAAATAGGAAGAAAAATATAACCACACTAAACAAAAATGGCAACAAATTAGTACACATCACTAATAACTTTAATTCTAAATAGATTGAATGCTCCAATAAAAAGACACAGAGTAGCTGACTGGATAAGAAAGCATGATTCACATATTTGTTGTTTACAAGAGACCCACCTCACAACAAAAGACTCACATAGGTTGAAAGTAAAGGGATGGAAAAAAATCTTCCAAGGGAACGGAAAGGAAAAAAAAAGCTGGGGTAGCAATACTCATATCTGATAAATTAGATTTCAAAATGAAGACCATAACTAGAGCCAATGAAGGCCACTACATAATATTGGAAAGATCTATCCAATGGGAAGATATAACCTTGGTAAAGATATATGCACCCAATATAGGAGCACAAAATATATTAAAAATTTTCTGGAGGACTTCAAAGGAGAAATTGACAGCAATACAATCACAGCAGGGGACTTCAACACCCCACTGACATCACTGGATAGATCATGTAGACAAAACATTAGCAAAGAAACAGAGACTCTAAATGAAGGACTAGATCAAGTGGATTTAATAGATATCTACAGAGAATTACACCCCAAAACTGCAGAATTCACATTTTTCTCAAGTGCACATGGGACATTATCAAAGATAGACCCCATGTTAGGACACAAACGAAGTCTCTACAATTTCAAGAAGATTGAAATCATAGCAAACATCTTCTCAGATCACAATGGCATGAAACTAGAAATCAGTTGCAACAAGAACATGCAAAGACATTTGAAAACATGGAGGCTAAATAGCATGTTATTGAACAATGAATGGGTTACCATGGAGATCAAGGAAAAATTAAAAACTTTCTGGAAACCAATGAAACTGAACACACAACAACACAAAATCTATGGGACACAGCGAAAGCAGTTCTGAGAGGGAAGTTCATAGCACTACAGGCCCTCCTCAAGAAACAAGAAAAATTTCTTATTGACTACCTAACCTTAAAGGAACTAGAAAGCAGACAAAAAGAAAACCCAGAGCAAGTAGAAGGAAGGAAATAGTAAAGATCAGAGCAGAAATAAACGACATGGAGACCAAAAAACAACTCAAAGGATCAATGAAACAAAGAGCTGTTTTTTTGGAAAAATAAACAAGACTGATAGACCCTTAGCTAGACTCACCAAGAAACAAAGACAGAGAACCCAAATACACAAAATCAGAAATGAAAGAGGAGAAGTAATAACTGATACCACAGAAATACAAAGGATCATTAACAAATACTGTTGGGAGCGGTGTCGCTGGAACAGCAACCACCACGGTTTGACACAGTCCCAGGTGAGCTCCATGGTTTGACATAGTCCCTGGAGATACGAGGACCACCACGGTTTGACACAGTCCCGGGTGAGCTCCATGGTTTGACATTGTCCCTGGAGAAGTGGATTCACTGCGTGGCAGGAATCACAAAAAACAATGACTGAAGATATAAAGTAAATGGGAAAATAAAAATGCAGGATGGCAACTGAAGGAGACTAATCTTTGCTTTCTCTATCTGTTAGCTGTCTGTTAGAAATTATTATAGAAGTAACATATAGATGACTAATGATGTAAATGGTAGAAAAGATTGCAGGAAGAAAAGCAAGAAAATAATGAAGATTTAGGATAGAAGTGTGGAAGCTTAAAAAGATCTTAGATAGGAGGAAAGGTCAGGAGTTTTAAGAGGATGTCTGGATGAAGGGTGAAAATAGTTAGTAATTAACATGTAATATACATAAGAGTTGGGTAAACAACCAAAAGAATGTCTGTACTTTTTTGCTTAAAAGGTTTGGGGGAAACAATCTAACCTGTGGATCTATATACATAATAAAAGTCTCTGCTAGTCTGAGGCATAAGGAGAAGCAGAAGCATTAAGACTAAGCAGAAGAAAGATCAAGGATTTTCTGTCTCCCACGTTGCGCGCGCTCTCTCTCTCTCTCTCTCTCTCTCTCTCTCTCTCTCTCGCTGACTCCATCCACACCTTTGGGAACCCCTGGACCTGCCAAGGCTGGACCCCGGCAAAATACTATGAACAATTATATGACAACAAATTGGACAATGTAAGCGAAATGGACAAATTTCTAGAAACACATAGTCTCCCAAAACTGAATTGGGAAGAGATAGAAAACTTGAACAGACCAATAACTACAAGGGAAATTGAAGATGTAATCAAGACTCTTTCAGCAAACAAAAGCCCAGGTCCGGACAGTTTCACAGGGAAGTTTTACCAAACATTCAAAGAAGAACTAACACCCATTCTCCTCAAACTATTCCTAAAAATTCAAGAAGAAGGAAAACTTCCAAACTCGTTTATGAGGTCACCATAATTCTAATTCCAAAACCAGAAAAAGACACTACCAAGAAACAAAATTACAGGCCAATATCCCTGATGAACACAGATGCCAAAATTCTGAACAAAATACTAGCAAATATGATCCAGCAATATATCAAAAAAATTATTCTCCATGCTCATGTGGGATTCTTCCCAGGATGTAAGGCTGGTACAACATTCGCAAATCAATAAATGTAGTACACCACATAAACAAAAGGAAAGATAAAAAAACATATGATTATATCAATAGACACTGAAAAAGCATTGGACAAAATCCAGCACCCATTTCTGATAAAAACGCTCAGCAATTTGGGAATAGAGGGATCATATCTCAACATAATAAAGGCCATATATGAAAGACCTACAGCCAACATCATACTCAATGGAAAAAAACTAAAAGCATTTCCCTTAAGAACAGGAATAAGACAAGGATACCCACTTTCACCACTCTTATTTAACATAGTACTAGAAGTCTTATCCACAGCAATCAGACATGAAGAAAAAATAAAAATGGGATCCAAATTGGAAAGGAGGAAGTGAAATTGTCATTATTCGCAGATGACATGATCTTATACATAGAAAACCCTAAAGACTCCATCAGAAATCTACTAGACTTAGCAAATGAATTTGGCAAAGTAGCAGGATAAAAATTAACATCAAGAAATCGACAGCATTCTTGTACACCAATGATGAACTCACACAAAGAGAAAGTTAAAAAACAATCCCATTTACCATTGTGGCAAAAAAATTAAGATGCCTAGGAATAAACTTAACCAAGGAAATGAAGGACCTATTTGAAAAAACTACAGGACATTGAAAAAAGAAATAGAGGAAGATATAAAGAAGTGGAAGCCCATACCTGTTCATGAATTGAAAGAATTAACATCATTAAAATGTCCATACTACTCAAAGCAATCTATAGATTTAATGCAATCCCCATCAAAATACCAATGGCATATTTCACAGAACTAGAACAAATACTTCAGAAGTTCATATGGAACGAAAAAAGACCCAGAATAGCCACAACAATCTTGAAAAAGAAGGACAAAGTAGGCGGGATCACAATACCAGATATCAGGTTATACTACAAAGCTACTGTAATCAAAACAACCTGGTACTGGCACAAGAACAGGCACATAGATCAATGGAATAGAACAGAGAACCCAGAAATTTACCCGAAACGTTATGCTCAATTAATATTTTACAAAGATGGCAAGAGTATAGAATGGAGTAAAGACAGCCTCTTTATTATTTTTATTATTATTTTTTAAAATTATTTTCCTTTATTGATTTTAGAGAGAGAAGAAGTGAGAGGGAGAGAGAGATAGAAACATCGATGAGAGAGAACATCGATTGGCCGCCTCTTGCATGCTCCCCACTGGGGATCAGGTCCACAACCTGGGTATGTGTCCTGACTGGGAATCGAACCAGTGACCTCTTGGTGAACGGGTCAATACTCAGCCATTGAGCTACACTGACCGGACAAGATAGCCTCTTCAATAAATTGTATTGGAAAAATTGGACAGCTACAAGCAAAAAATGAAGGTTAACCATCAACTTACACCATACACAAGAATAAACTCAAAATGGATAAAAGATTTAAATGTGACCCATGAATCCATAAAAATCCTAGAAGAAAATGTAGCCAACAAAACTCAGACATCATACACAGCAGAATTTTCATCGACACATCACCTAAGGCAACAGAAACAAAGGAAAAAATGAACACATGGGACTACATCAAACTCAAAAGCTTCTGCACAGCAAAAGAAACAACCATCAAAACAGAAAGGCAATCCACTGTATGGGAGAGCATAATTGCCAATGATATGTCAGATGAAAGGTTAATTTCCAAACTATATAGTGTGCTTATAGAACTCAACAAAAGGAAGACAAAGAACTCAATTAAAAAATGGACAGAGGAGCTAAATAGACACCTCTCCAAACAGGACATACAAATGGCCAAGAGACATATGAAGAAATGCTCAACATCACTAATCATCAGAAAGATGCAAATTAAAACAACAATGAGGTATCACCTCACACCTATCAGAATAGTCGCCATCAACAAAGCATCAAACAACAAGTGTTGGCGAGCGTATGAAGAAAAGGGGACTCTAGTACACTGCTGGTGGGAAATCAGACTCATGCAGCCACTATGGAAAACAGTATGGTGTTACCTCAAAAAATTAAAAATTGAATTGCCATTTGACCTAGTGATCTCACTTCTAGGAATATACCCTAAGAAGACTGAAACACCAATCAGGAAGAATATATGTACCCCCATGTTCATAGCAGCACTATTTACAATAGCTAAGATCTGGAAACAGCCCAAGTGTCCATCAGTAGACGAGTGGATAAAAAATCTGTGGTACATATACACAATGGAGTACTATGCAGCTGTAAGAAAGAAAGATCTCTTATAATTTGAGACGACATGGAAGGACCTAGAGAGTATTATCCTAGGCGAAACAAGTCAAGTAGAGAAAGACATATATCATATGATCTCACTTATTTGTGGAATATAATGAACATAACAGTCTGAGGAACAGGGTAGTCCCAGAGACGTGGAAGTAGGGTACAGACTGACAATCCCCAGAAGAGGGGGTGGGGGGGGAAGAGATAAACCCTCGAACTTATATGCATGTACTCATAACCAGTTGACATAGACAACAAAGCTGGGGACGTGGGGAGGGAGGGGGAGGAGGGTGGCAATTGGGGAAAAAGGGAAACATTTGTAACAAAAATAAAAAAAAATAAAAGAAAAAGAAAAAGAAACCATCTTCAAAATGGAAAGGGAATCCACTCTATGGAAAAACATATTTGCCAATGTTACATCTGATAAGGGGTTAATTTTCAAAATATATAAAGTACTCATACAACTCAATAAAAAGAAGACAAGTAATTCAATTAATAAATGGTCAGAGGAGTTGAAGAGACACTTCTCCAAAGAAGACATACAAATGGCCAAGAGACATATGAAAAAATGCTCAACATCACCCATCATTAGAGAGATGCAAACTAAACAACAGTGATGTATCACTTCACAGCTGCCAGACTTGCTACCATTTGTAAATCAACCATCAACAAGTGCTGGCAAGGATGTGGAGAACAAGGAACCCTAGTACATTGCTTGTGGGAATGCAGACTGATGCAGCCACTGTGGAAAACAGTTTAGAGTTTCCTTAAAAAATTAAAAATCCAACCGCCATGTGACCTAATGACCCTACTATTAGGAATATATCCTAAGAATCCCAAAACACCAACCAGAAACAATATATGCATTCCTATGTTCACAGCAGCATTATTTACAATAGTTAAAATTTGGAAACAGTTTAAGTGCCCATCAGTAGATGAGTGGATAAAAAATCTGTGATACATTTACACAATGGGATACTATGCAGCCATGAAAAAATAAGATCTGTTACCCTCTGAGACAGCATGCAGGGACTGGAGATAATTATCCTGAGAGAAATAAGTCCGTCAGAGAAAGACAAATATCACATGATATCACTTCTATGTGGAATCTAATGAAGAAAATGAAGTGATAAATAAAATAGAACCAGGGGCATGGAAACATGGAATAGACTGATGAACCTCAGAGGGAAGGGGCGGGGGGGGGGAAGAGATTAACTAAAGAAGCTATATGCATGTATGTATTGCCCATGGACACAGAAAATAGGGTGGTGACAGCCTGGGGTGGGATGGGAAAGGGCAATGGGGGAACAAAAGGGGGGACATCTGTAATACTCTCAACAATAAAGATAAAAAATATTAAAAACAGAACTACTTTGCCCAGCTGGTGTGGCTCACTGGTTGAGCATTGACCCATGCACCAAAAGGTCGCTGGTTCGATTCCTAGGCAGGGAACATGCCCAGGTTGTAGGCCAAATTCCCAGTGGGGGGCATGCAGGACTCGGCCAATCAGTGTTGTCTCATTGATGTTTCTACCTCTCTCTCTCTCCTTTCCTCTCTCTAAAATCAATAAAGAAAAAATATTTTAAAAAAATGGAAGTACCTTATGACCCAGAGAGTCCACTTGGGAATTTATATGAATAATCCCAAAGTAATATATATGCACCCTTGTGTTCATTGCAGCATTACATAAAATAGCCAAGATCTGGAAACAGCCCAGGTGCCCCTCAGTAGATGAGTGTATAAAAATGTTTATACAATGGAATACTACTCAACCATAAAAGAGAAGGAAATCTTACCTTTTGCCACAGCATGGATGGATCTTGAGATTATTATGCTAAGTGAAATAAGCCAGTTAGAGAAAGACAAATACCATATGATCTCACTTATATGTGGAATCTAATGAACAAAATAAACTGATGATCAAAATATAACCAGAGGCACAGATACATGGAACAGATTGATAGAGGTTAGAGGGGAGGGGAATGGGGGGACCGGGTGAAAGACGGTGAAGAGATTCACCAAAGAACACATATCCATAGCCAATGGACACAGACATCAGTGTGGTGATGGCCAGGGGATAGAGCGGGGGCTGGATGGAGGTGGGTAAAGGGAGGGAAAATGGGGGACATCTGTAATAATATCAACAATAAGTTAAAAGAAAGAATACAGAAAAGAGAAAAAAACAGTTGGGTTCTTAGAAAAGAAATCAAAGTCTATTTACAATCTTCAATACATGTGAGAAATTAGTACATTTTAAACATGGCATATCAAATCAATCAGAGAAAAAGATGGATTACTTAAAAATTTATTTGCATAATGGGTTAGCTGAATTCTCTAACTTACTCTTTTCATCAAAATTCATTTTACATTAATCCAAGATTTTAATGTGAAAAATGAAACCTTAAAAGTACTACAAAAATATGGGAGAATTTAAATACATATAATCTTGAAAAGGGGAATGCCTTTGGTAAGCAGGTGACAAATCCAGAAATCATTTAAAAATTGATGAATGTAGCTACATAAAAATTGAAAACTTCTGCACAGCAAAACTATATAAACAAAGTCAAAAGACAAATGACAAACTGCAACAAGATATTTGCAACACTATGTCAAGCAAAGAACTAATTTCCTTAATTTCTAAAGACCTCAAACAAGAAAAATGCGAACAACCCAAAGATAAGGAAATGATATAAACAGGCAATTCACCAAAAATGAAATACAAATGGAAAATACACATATAAAAAGATATTCACCCTTGTTCCTAAACAAAATAATGTAAATCAAAACAGCAAGATGCCCCTTTTCACCTACTGGACTGGCAAATATTTTTTTTTTTTATCCTCACCTGAGGACATTTTTTCATTTTTTGTTCAGATAGAGTGGGAGGGAGAGAGAGGAAGAGAGAGAGAGAGAGAGAAACATTGATGTCAAAGGGACACATCGAGTGGCTGCCACCCGCATGACCAACCAGGGCCGGGGACAAACTGCAACCGAGGTACATGCCCTTTAGCGGGAACCGAACCCGGGTCTCTCTGGACCGCAGGCCGACTCTCTAGCTGCTTAGCCAAACCAGCCAGGGCTGGACTGGCAAATATTTTAAAAGATTGATAATATCCAGTGTTGACAAGGGTATAGGGAAACAGACAATTTAGCTACGGCAGTTGACCCTTGAACAACGTGGGGATTAGAGGTGCCAACACCCTTACACAGTTGAAAATCCACATATAGCTTTACTTTGTTCTCGGCATCTGTGGATTCTCAACCTCAGATCAAAAATACTCTTTTCAATCCACAGTTGGTTGAATCTGTGGATGCAAAACCTAGGGATATGGAGAACCAACTGTCTATTTATTGAAAAAAAATCCATGTATAAGTGAACCTGCACAGTTAAAACCCATGTTGTTCATGGATCAACTGTATAATTTTATTTTATTTTAATCCTCACCCAAGGATATTTTTCTATTTATCTTCAGACAGAGTGGGAGGGAGAGAGAAGGAGAGAAAAGGAGAGAGAGAGAAACATCGATGTGAGAGGGACACAACGACTCGACCAGGGCCGGGGACAAACCGCAACGAAGGTACATGCTCTTGGCTGGAATTAAACCCGAGACTCATTGGTCCGCAGGCCGACAGTCTACTGCTGAGCCAAACGAGCCAGGGCTCAACTGTATAATTTTTAGTGTACATGTCCACTGACCTAGTAATTCCATATATATAGCATAGTAATTAGGAGCACAGGTTCTGGAGTCAGACTGAGCATGTTCAAGTTCTGTTTTTATAACTTAGCTTTGCAATCTTGGAAAAATTCTTCACCATCTTCAAGCCTGTTTCCCTATCTGCAAAATGGAGATAATTATAGTATTGTCTTAATCTGTTTGGACTGTTATAACAAAATATCATAGACTGGGAAGCTTATAAACAAAGAACAGAAATTTATTTCTCAGTTCTAAAGGCTGAGTAGTCCAAGATGAAGGTGCTATCATGGTCAGGTTCTGGTAAAGGCCTTTCGGGTTGCAGGCAGCCTTCCTCTTGCTATGTCTTAACATGACTGAAGAGGCAAGAAGGTTTTCCAGGTCTCTTTTGTAAGGACACGTACATGTATCCCATTCATAAAGGTTCTGCTCTAATGATCTAATTACCTCCCAAAGTCCTCACTTCCTAATACCATCACATCAGACATTAGGGCATACAGACATTAGATTTTCAACATATGAATTTTGGTGACACACAAACATTCAATCTATAGCAAGTACTTGCTTCATAGAGTTGTAGGTATAAAATGAGATAGGACATATAAAATGCTTAGCAAAGTCCTTAGCACATAGTAAGCACACAATAAATGTTAGCTATCATTATTATTATTGTGCCCAATGAGGCATTTATTAGTATATTATTTGCAATATTGTTTATAATAGTAAAAACAAACCACTTTAGAAATAACCTAAATACCCATCAATGAGGAATTTGTTTAAGAAATTATGATAGATAGATTCCAAAATGGTGGCGGAGTGAATGGAAGCTACACAGACCATCTCCCAGGACCAAACTGGAATTACAAGTAAAATAAAGACAAATCGTCAGGAAAAAGCAACAGAAAAGCAGCTTGCGAAGACCATACAACCAGGGACACTGAATCGATCCTGGTAGGATTGCGGAGGAGCGAGAGGGGGGCTAGGAGCCCACGGACAGCAGCGGCCTTAGCTGTGAGCAGGACACGGCCCTCGGGATAAAGCCCGAGCTGGCTCCACAGCTCAGACGGCCGGGACAGAGCGCTAAAACAGCAACAGCCACTCACCTGGGCTCAGGCAGAGGGAGGGTGGACTGGACTGGAACTGTGTGGGGACACTCGGGATTTGGAGGGCGCTCAGAGCTTTTGCTGAGTTGCGGCCATGCAGGACTGTGGCCTGGCCATCTTACTCCATCCCAGGGCTCTGGGGAGAGGCGGCAGCCCCTCCCTCGGAGATCCAGCCACACCCTAGTGGGCCATTGAAATGCAAACTGAGGCTCATTAACTACTAGCATCTGCCCTACCCTCTGGAAATCCTCTCATGCTGAACACCTGAGGGAGGTTTTCATTCAACTGAAATCCCAAGGCTCTTCAAGCAACCACAACTAATAGCCTCTAGGCAAAAAGCTAGAGGATAACTTAACCTTTGCTGGGCTTGCAAATATACCCTGGAAAATAAGACTACACGGTGGTGTTTAATGTGGGTCCTCCCATGCTCATCCAAACCCAGTAGAGGGAGCCACAAACAACAGAACACCAACATCCACAGGAAAATTTGACAGGCTCCAAAAACCACTGAGATAGCCAAAATGGTGAAACAAAGCAACAGAAACCAAATGAAAGAAAAAGAGACCTCTACCGAAGATGAGATAAATGAAACGGAGTTGAGCAAGTTAACAGAGCTAGAATTCAGAGCCATGATCTTGAGGAAGCTCAACAGCATGAGTAAGGACATCAGCACCTTGAGTAAAGACATCAACACCATGAGTGAAGACATAGAAATACTGAAAACCAACCAAGTGGAAATTAAGAAGCAGCAAGAAGAAATGAAGAATGACATAGCAGAAATGAAGAACACATTGGAAGGACTGACCAGGAGAGTAGAGGAAGATGAGGACCGGATCAGTGAATTAGAAGACAGGGTAGAAAAAAATCACCCAATCAGAAAACCAAAAGGAAAAAACAATGAAAAAGCAGGAAGACAGCTTAAGAGAACTGTGGGACAACTGGAAACGTAATAATATTCGCATCATTGGAGTCCCTGAAGAAGAAGAAAATGAGCAAGGGTTAGAGAATATATTTGAAGAAATAGTGACAGAAAACATTCCTAACCTGGTGAAGGAAGAAGGCATTCAAGTTCAAGAAGCACAGAGAGCCCCAAGTAAGAAGAACCCAAACAGGCCCACAGCAAGACACATAGTAATTAAAAATGCCAAAAGTTAAAGACAAAGAGAGAATCCTCAAGGCAGCAAGAGCTAAGCAACAGGTTACCTACAAAGGAACCCCCATAAGGTTATCATCTGACTTCTCCACAGAAACACTACAGGCCAGAAGGGAATGGCATGAAGTAATCAAGGTCATGAAAAAGAAGGATCTGAATCTAAGACTACTCTACCCAGCGAGGCTGTCATTCAAAATAGAAGGTCAAATAAAGAGCTTCTAAGACAAAAAAAGGCTAAGGGAATACATTAGCACCAAACCAGCACTGCAAGAAATGTTAAAAGGACTGCTGTAATTAGTAGAAGAAATAGGAAGGAAAGTAGAACCACACTAAACAAAAATGGCAACAAATAAGTACATATCAATAATCACCTTAAATGTAAATTTATTGAATGCTCCGAGAAAAAGACACAGAGTAGCGGATTGGATAAGAAAGCATGACCCATATATATGTTCTTTACAAGAGACCCACTTCACAACAAAAGACTCACATAGGCTGAAAGTGAAGGGATGGAAAAAAATCTTCTAAGCAAATGGAAAGGAAAAAAAAAGCTGGGGTAGCAATACTCATATCGGATAAAATAGATTTCAAAATGAAAGCCATAACTGGAAACAAAGAAGGTCACTACATAATATTGAAAGGATATAACCTTGGTAAACATATATGCACCCAATATAGGAGGACCAAAATATATTAAAAATCTTCTGGAGGACTTCAAAGCAGAAATCGACAGCAATACAATCATAGCAGGGGACTTCAACACCCCCCTGACATCACTGGATAGATCCTCTAGACAAAAAATTAACAAGGAAACAGAGACTCTAAGCGAAGCACTAGACCAAATGGATTTAATAGATATTTACAGAGAATTACATCCCAAAACTACAGAATTCACATTCTTCTCAAGTGCACATGGGACATTCTCAAAGATAGACCACATGTTAGGACACAAACGAAGACTCTACAATTTCAAGAAGATTGAAATCATATCAAGCATCTTCTCAGATCACAATGGCATGAAACTAGAAATCAGTTGCAACAAGAACATGCAAAAACATATGAACACATGGAGGCTAAATAGCATGTTATTAAACAATGAATGGGTTACCAAGGAGATCAAGGAAGAAATTAAAAACTTCCTGGAAACCAATGAAAATGAACAAACAACAACACAAAATCTATGGGATGCAGCAAAAGCAGTTCTGAGAGGGAAGTTCATAGCACTACAGGCCTACCTCAAGAATCAAGAAAAATTTCTAATGAACTACCTAACCTCACAACTTAAAGAACTAGAAAGCAAACAAAAAGAAAACCCCAGAGAAAGTAGAAGGAAGGAAATAGTAAAGATCAGAGCAGAAATAAATGACATAGAGACCAGAAAAACAATTCAAAGGATCAATGAAACAAAGAGCTGGTTTTTTGAAAAGATAAACAAGATTGATGGACCCTTAGCTAGACTCACCAAGAAACAAAGAGAGAGAACCCAAATACACAAAATCAGAAATGAAAGAGGAGAAGTAAAAACTGACACCACAGAAATACAAAGGATCGTTAGCAAATTCTATGAACATTTATATGGCAACAAATTCGACAATCTAAGTGAAATGGACAAATTTCTAGAAACACATAGTCTCCCAAAACTGGACCGGGAAGAGATAGAAAACTTGAACAGACCAATAACAGCTAAGGAAATTGAAGTTGTAATCAAGACTCTCCCAGCAAACAAAAGCCCAGGCCCGGATGGCTTCACGGGGGAGTTTCACCGAACATTCAAAGAAGAACTAACACCCATTCTCCTCAAACTATTTCAAAAAATTCAAGAAGAAGGAAGCCTTCCAAACTCGTTTTATGAGGCCAGCATAATCCTAATTCCAAAACCAGAAAAAGACACTAAAAAGAAAGAAAACTACAGGCCAATATCCCTGATGAACGTAGATGCCAAAATCCTAAACAAAATACTAGCAAATCGGATCCAGTAATACATCAAAAAAATTATTCACCATGACCAAGTGGGATTCATCCCAGGGATGCAAGGCTGGTTCAATATTCGAAAATCAATAAATGTGATACACCACATAAACAAAATGAAAGATAAAAACCACATGATCATATCAATAGATGCTGAAAAAGCATTCAACAAAGTCCAGCACCCATTTCTGATAAAAACGCTCAGCAATTTGGGAGTAGAGGGATCATATCTTGGTATAATAAAAGCCATATATGAAAGACCTACAGCCAACATCATACTCAATGGACAAAAACTAAAAACATTTCCCTTAAGAACAGGAACAAGACAGGGATGCCCAGTTTCGCCACTCTTATTTAACATAGTACTGGAAGTCTTAGCCACAGCAATCAGACGTGAAGAAAAAATAAAAGGAATCCAAATTGGAAAGGAGGAATTGAAACTGTCATTATTCGCAGACGACATGATATTATATAGAGAAAACCCTAAAGACTCCATCAAAAATCTACTAGACTTAATAAATGAATTTGGCAAAGTAGCAGGATACAAAATTAACGTCAAGAAATCAACGGCATTCTTATACACCAATGATGAACTCACAGAAAGAGAAACTAAAAAAACAATTCCATTTACCATCGCGGCAAAAAAATTAAGATACCTAGGAATAAACTTAACCAAAGAAGTAAAGGACCTATTTGCAGAAAACTACAGGACATTGAAAAAAGAAATAGAGGAAGATATAAAAAAATGGAAGCACATACCTTGTTCATGGATTGGAAGAATTAACATCATTAAAATGTCCATATTACCCAAAGCAATCTATAGATTCAATGCAATCCCCATCAAAATAGCAGTGACAT
The DNA here is from genome assembly GCA_030848825.1 of Tadarida brasiliensis. Taxonomy (NCBI): domain Eukaryota; kingdom Metazoa; phylum Chordata; class Mammalia; order Chiroptera; family Molossidae; genus Tadarida; species Tadarida brasiliensis. The sequence continues at coordinate 31,341,947 of CM061280.1, read as the reverse complement.
ATTTCACAGAACTAGAACAAATATTTCAAAAGTTCATATGGAACCAAAAAAGACCCCGAATAGCCACAGCAATCTTGAAAAAGAAGGACAAAGTAGGTGGGATCACAATACCGGATATCAGGTTATACTACAAAGCTACTGTAATCAAATAAGCCTGGTACTGGCACAAGAACAGGCATATAGACCAGTGGAACAATATAGAGAATCCGGAAATTGACCCAAGACATTATGCTCAATTAATATTTGAAAAAGTTGGCAAGAGCATACAATGAAGTAAAGACAGCCTCTTTAATAAATGGTGTTGGGAAAATTGGACAGCCACATGCAAAAAAATGAAACTAGACCATCAACTTACACCATACACAAGAATAAACTCAAAATGGATAAAAGATGTAAATGTGACTCGTGAATCCGTAAAAATCCTAGAAGAAAATATAGGCAACAAAATTTCGGAGATCATACGCAGCAGAATCTTCACTGATACATCACCTAAGGCAACAGAAACAAAGGGAAAAATGAACACATGGGACTACATCAAACTCAAAAGCTTCTGCACAACAAACAAAACAACCATCAAAACAGATAGGGAACCCACTGTATGGGAGAGCATAATTGCCAATGATACATCAGATAAGGGGTTATATATAGAGTGCTCATATAACTCAACAAAAGGAAGACAAAGAACCCAATTAAAAAATGGGCAAAGGAACTAAATAGACACCTCTCCAAAAAGGACATACAAATGGCTAAGAGACATATGAAGAAATGCTCAACATCACTAATCATCAGAGAGATGCAAATTAAAACAACAATGAGGTATCACCTCACACCTGTCAGAATGGCCGCCATCAACAAATCAACAAAAAACAAGTGTTGGCGAGGGTGTGGAGAAAAGGGGACTCTAGTACACTGCTGGTGGGAATGCAGACTGGTGCAGCCACTGTGGAAAACAGTATGGTGTTACCTCAAAAAATTAAAAATTGAATTGCCATTTGATCCAGTGAACCCATTTCTAGGAATATACCCTAAGAAGCCTGAAACACCAACAAGAAAGAATACATGTACCCCCATGTTCATAGCAGCACTATTTACAATAGCTAAGATCTGGAAACAGCCCAAGTGTCCATCAGTGGATGAATGGATAAAAAAGCTGTGGTACATGTACACAGTGGAGTACTATGCAGCTGTAAGAAAGAAAGATCTCTTAGCCTTTGAGACGACATGGGGGGACCTCAACAGTATTATCCTAAGCGAAACAAGCCAAGCAGAGAAAGACAAATATCACATGATCTCACTTATTTGTGGAATATAATTAACATAACAGTCTGAGGAACAGGGTAGACCCAGAGATGTGGAAGTAGGGTATAGACTGACACCCCTCAGAGGAGGGGGTGGGGGGGAGGGAGGAGATAAACCACAGAACTTATGTGCATGTATGCATAGCTGATGGACATGGGCAACAGGGCTGGGGATGGGGTGGGGGGATGGGGAGGAGGGTGTCAATGGGGAAAAAAGGAGAAACATCTGTAACAAAAATAAATTTAAAACAAACAAACAAACAAAATACATGTATATTTAAAAAAAAAGAAATTATGATAAAGAGTATAGTGGTATGCAGTCATTAATAAGAATGAGATGGTATACATCTTCATGGACCAATATGGAAAAATCTCTAAGCTATGAACTGTATAAAAATGTATGCTTCCATTTATGTAAATAAAGAAGGAAATGTGCCTTTCTATAGACAAACACACACACACATGTGTATTTTTATTCTTAAAGGTTTTATTCAAGATATTGTAAATAGTATTTATATTTGGAGAAAAGGTCTGGTGGGGATAGATGGAAATATGGAAGGGAAAGTTTTGTTTTTCATTTCATACTTTTATGCACAGTTTGATTTTTCATCATGTAAATATATACTAGTGTTTTAAATGTAAGGAAATTATCTGATCCTGTTACTGTTCATAATCCTCCAACAACTTCCCACTTCATTCTGAGTAAAAACCTACGTCATTCCAATGGCCTGCAAGGCCCTCGGGATCTGACCTCTAGCTTTGCCATTATCTCTCCAATCTCATCTTCTGCCCTTCTTTCCCTCACTCATTCTGCTCCAGTCACAATGGCTTGCACACTGTTTCTTAGACATGCCAGCCAGGGTCCCCCACCTCAGGACTTTTGCCCTTGCTATTTCCCTCTACCTTTGAAGTTACTCACATGGTTCACTTTCTCGTAGTCTTTAAGTCTTAACTCAAATGGTGCATTCTCAGTGAGGCATCCTCTGTCCTCCCATTTAGAATTACAACTCCTGACACCTCTATCCCCATATCCTGCTTAATTTTTCCCCATTGTGTTTATGATAATGTATTTTACTATATACAGGTTCATGCAAAGTAGGTTTACAATGGTTCGTTAATAATAATAGAAGAATAAACTGTTTCGTGCACTCAACTGTAAACCTACTTTTTCCCCACCCTGTATATTCCTCACTACTTTATGGCCTGTCTTTCTCCACTATCGTGTAAAATTCATAAGGACAAAGATTTTTGCCTGTTTTATTCTTATTCATTGTTCTATATCTAGTGCCTACTGTCTCACAAATATATACAGTCATCCCCCCTTACCCGCACGGAAATCTTCCAAGACCCCAAATGGATGTCCGAAACTGGGAATAGTACAAAACTATGTTTTTTCCTATGCATACATACTTATGATGAAGTTTAACTTATAAATTAAGCACAGTAAAAGATTAACAACAATTTATAATAAAATAGAACAGTTATAACAATATACTGTAATAAAAGTTATGTAAATGTAGTCTCTCTCACCCCCTCTACTAACTAGCCCAAAATTGTATTTTCTTTTTTTTAATTTCAGAGATAGAATATTAATTCTTACTGTACATCTTAGCAACCTCAGCATGCAATTTTTTCTATTTTCTTATTAAGTGGAGAACTTTCACCTTTTCACTTAAAGGAAGTACTTTATGGCTTCTCTTTGTCATATCAGAGTTGCCAGCATCACTACTTTTGTACTTTGAGGCCTTTATTAAGTAAAATAAGTGTTACTTGAACACAAACACTGAGATACTGTGACAGTTGATCTAATTACCAAGGGGGCTATTAAGTGACTAACGAGTAGGGATCTTACACAGACAGCATGGACTCACTGGACAAAGGAATGATTCATGTCTTACGTGGGAAGAAGCCAGACGTCGTGAGATTTCATCACACTATTTGGAACATTGTGCAATTTAAAATGTATACATTGTTTGTTTCTGGAATTTTTCATTTAATATTTTCAGACTATGGTTGAACGCAGGTAACTGAAGTGGCAGAAAGCAAAGTTGCAGATAAGGGGGCACTACTATACTAAAATATATATATATATATTTGTTGAATGAATGAATACATGAGATTTCCAGGCAAGAAGGAACCAGGGAACTCAGACCTCCATTTGCCTTATCCCAGATCTTTGGGATTCTCTCTTAATCCTTCTCTGCATTTCCAACTTCTCTTTAACCTTGTGCATGGCACAGAGCTCAGAAAAGATTTGTTGAAGAATGGATTTAATAGACCAATTCTGAGATGTGAGTGATTGATAAGTAAAGAATAAAAAGCCAAGAGTATTTGAATTTTATTAGGGATCAAAACCTACTGGCAAAAGGATTAGCCAGTTTCTTGGAGTCCCTGAGATCTCCCTACAGTAAACTGGTACATTTTTCTTAAATGTTGAGGACCTACCACCTTCACTTTCCCTCTTCCATGGACCTAGCATTGGCTTTAACATTATTATTCAGTTTTCACAGTTTCCAGGTCCTAAAGATAGTATATAAAAGGAAAAACAAACTCGCAGTGCAAATAATGAATATAATGAAAGAATCATATACATAAATAGGCATATACACATGTAAATATGTACACATACATTTTCATACATCAGTTCTCAGAAATTTATCAGGGAAATTCCTAAGCAACTACCACAAACAACAGTGATATTTCATATTCTTAAAATAATGAAGTCCTTGAAAAATTCTCAGTCCTGCCAAATCTTGTCTTTATGGGCCAACAAAAAGATAATCCTAGATCCAGGCATTTCTAGGTGACTCATATTGGTCTCTTCTTCTCCAAAGAGACAGGAAACAGAGAAAACTCTTTTAATAGAATTATACTTATGTATGTGTATGTGTGGGAAGGGCTGGGGTCACAATAAGCCCATTCTGTTTTATTTAGATAAGCAGTGTGTGTATGGGGGGGGGGCTCATTTATCTTGAGTAGTGGGGTTAAAGTTTCTTAGAATATTCTCAGCTCCTATCCAATGTTCATACCAGACACTTTGCATCCTCTAGCACTGACTCCGATACTCTTCCTTGGGCAGTCAGAAATCCCTTGTGAAGTCTGGTCATTTCTGGGAGGTGGGAAAGGTGGCTGCAGAGCTTAAAGCTGATGGGTATTTGGACCATCTGGATATCAAGCAACACCTCATTACAGTATCCCTCCAAAACTAGTGACTAACAAAAAGATCAAAAGTATGATCAAATATGAGTCAAATATGTCAGCTTAAGAGAACCAGCTCATTGGTCTGAAAGAATGTTCTATTGTTCAGACCTCAGGTCATTTGACCATTGTAGAGAAGGGAACCTGCTTGTATCTCAGTGGTTCTCAAACTTTAACTTGCTTGTTAAAAGTCAGTTTCCTAGGCCTCATTCACACAGATTCTTATTCAGGTAAGTTGGGCAAGGACTTATGAATCTGCATGTATGAAACACAGGTTTTGCCAGTGCTAATGGTTCTTCAAGAACCACACTTTGAGAACCACAGCTCTTAATGTTTTAGCTCAACACTTCTCAGGTTTTAATGTTTATACAGATCATCTGAGAATCTTATTAAAATGCAGATTCTGATTCAGCAGGTGGGGTGGGGCATGAGGTTCTGCATTTCCAACAGGCTTCCTGGGGGTGGCAGTGCTGCTGATCCACAGATCACACTTTGGCTAGTACAAGTTTAGTTTTTGTCCCCTGTGATAGTTAATTTTATGACTGGGTCACAGAGTGTTCAGACATTTGGTCAAACATTATCCTGAGTGTGTCTTTAGGGGTGTTTCTGGATGAGATTAACATTTGAATACATAGACTGAGCAAAATAGATTGTCCTCCCCAATGTGGGTGGGCCTCATCCAATCAATTGAAGGCTTGGATGGGACAAAGGTTCGATAAAAGGGAACACCTGCTGCCTGATTATTGAACTAAGACATACATCTTTTCCCATTTTAGGACCCAAACTGAAACATTGGCTTTTCTTGGGTTTCAAGCCTGCTGTGTTTTGAACTGGAACTTAGACCATCAGTTTTCTTGGTTCTCAGATACTTGGACTCAGACTGGAACTACAGTACTGGCACTTCTGAGTCTATAGCTTGCTGACTTTAGATTTTGGGGACTTCTCAGCTTCCATAGTTGCATGAGCCAATTCCTCATACTAAATTTCTCTCTCTCTCTCTCTCTCTCTCTCTCCCTCCCTCCCTCCCTCTATATCTATCTCTATCACTATCTCTATCTGTGTATCTCTATATCTCTATCTTATTGGTTCTGTTTTTCTGGAGAACTCTAACTAACATGTCCCCATTTAAAAATCTGTTCTTTCAGTGACTGAGCACTATATTTATATGGCAGGAGATATTAGTTTATATTAGGATTTTGGAAGCCTCAAGAGTCACACTCTTTGGAATTAGAAGCAGGGGTCAAAATTTGCCATGGATTCATGGGTTCCCTGAGCCCCATAAACAATAACAATTAGTATTTACTGAACTGTCACCAGTGTACCAGGAACTATGGCTAAGCATTTACATGAATTATCTTTTTTTGAAACATCCAGCAGGTATTATTACCATGTCAATTTTTTAAGTGAGAAAATGGAGACTCACAGATTTTTATTAAGTTAAGTAAGAGAAACACAACTTTACTCCTTTAATTTCCAAAAGAAATTTTGCTAAGTGTTTCAAAGGGGTTTTGAACCCAGGCAGCTTTATAGCAAGCACAAGCTTCTATCTATAACATGACACTGTTTTTCTTGCAGGTCACTTATGCCATTGTCTGATTCACATGAGGGGCATAAAGGAGATTTTAGGTCCACATCTGTCAGCTAGTTTTGCAGGAGACACACTGAAAATACTTACTTTGGTTTCCATCTTCCACAATGATTGTGGGTTGTTTACATATTAAAACATGACAATATTGCTCAGCTCTGTGTGGCTCACTTTTGAGTCATGGCTCTATGTTGGGTTTCCTTGGTTTAGGCAGGTTACAGCCAGTACCTTCTTCATGCTCATATCAACCTAAAGATTTGGGCTATTTTCAGTAGGCCAACAACATTTATAGATCTTGTGTACAAGACATCAGCTTCCAGAACATAAGATCTAGCACTTTGGATTATGGGCAGGGAGCCTATAAATTTCAGTCCCAGGAGATGTTTCCTATCTGTATAGGTAGCAGCAGTCAGAGTGATGGACCAGCTGAAACAAACAGTTCCAGGAGTGGCTGAAGCCCAAATCCAATAAGAACTTTTTTTGAAGGCTCCATTTCTGAAATAACCCATAATTCTCAGAGAAGAGGAGTATGGTTATTTCAAAGCCAAAAGCAAACCTTCTATGAGTAGATTAAATCTTCTGCCACAGAGGTAAAGCTCAAAACTAAAAACTGGCCCAGGTGTTATGCTGATGCCCAATCCATCAACAAATTCAAGGGAGAATTAGATAGTACACATGATGGCAGACAGAGTCAAACCACTGAAGTCAACTGGGCCCTTAACTGTCAGAATAAAAAATATTTCTCTGTTCATTTGGTGGCATTAAGATCCCAAGGTACTGTGGCTCATTTATGGTGGTTGCTGATATCTTTGCTTAGTGATCATATAAAGTGTGTGTGTGTGTGTGTGTGTGTGTGTGTGTGTGTGTGTGTGTCCTTACCTCTTTTCTGTGTGGGCCTCCTCTCTCCTCCATGCAATTACTGCTGCACAAACTCAAAAGTCTTTTGGGCTGGAAGTCTGAGTGGTTTGACCAAGCATCCACCCTTTGTACAAAGGTTTTAATGAGGAAAAGGAACCAGGGCTGAGTAGCTTATAAGCTTTAGATTTTTGTGGCTTTGGCTAAAGATGCTTGTACTGTCAATACCTCCATTTCTATGTTTGCATTTGATTTCTAATTCCAACCTTATCTCTGCTGAAGTGAGGGATTTGTTCACAATTGGCCAGCTTAGCTAAGGAAACACTGGGTTGTCAGAGGCCAGATGTGGTGGTGGCAGCATTAATCTTGGTTCAGGATTCTAGTGAAAGCTTGCAGAGGTGGATGGAGGGGCAGATGGAGAGTGGAAGACAGGAGGGGGTGGGTAGGTCGCTGAGGCTGGTGTGTCTTTCCTGTTTGAGACTATCCTTCCCTTTTGATTTCTCTAACAGGAATGGCCCACACTACATTATTTTAACATCTCAGATTTTGCAATATGAAGTGCCGCCAGGGCAACTAATTCACAGACCCCAAGAAAAGAGAGGCCAGCAGGACCACTGTGCCCAGATCTTGAATGCAGTGCAACATCAGATTATGTCTGATGCGTAGGGGCTTGTTTGTTTGTTCTAGCGAGCAAGATGGGGGTGGGTCTCCTCATAAATATTGATCCATCTATCCTGCCCCCACCTCACTCTCAGCAATAACCAAATCTGTAGATGAAAAGATAGATCCAGGGGAGAGGTGCCTCAAAACCAGAAAGCTGCATGGGTTTCTTTGAGAGGCTTGGGGGCTTATGAAGTGGCAATTTAAAAATTATTGGAGCCAAATCAGCATGTCATCTTAGCTCATAGATTTTCATTTATTTGATTTTGTTTTCGTTTTATTTTATTGTGGCAAAAAAAAAAAATCCCTTAAATTGCTTCTGTTAAGTAAGTTAAGGCCAGTATTCACCTTTGTGCAAGAGAAAAGGTATTGTTACATGATCTTTGGCCTGATGCCTCTCCAGCCACATACCCCCCCACACACACACTTTGAAGCAGGAAATGAGGTGTGTGTGTTAGAGGGGAGGGGCCTGATGGGAAGAAAAAGAATGGGACCCCAGGCTCTCTTACTAGAGATTTCAGGATAGGAAAACCTGACCAAGTAGAAAGGACTAACAGCAGTCTCCTAGCAGGGAAGAACATCACAGACCTCAAGCAGCAGTTTAGTGCAATGGAAAGGGAGTCAACCATTCTGGAGGGCTTCTTCTCCTCTGCTCCCTACTCTGCTTCTGGTTTCTGCAGCTGTATATGCTGCTGTTTTACTTCCCTTGGAACTCTAAGCAAAACCTCAGTCCTTTATCTGATTTAAAAAAAATCTACTCATCTCCAATATTCATCAAGTCTGGGGAGACTTTACTGATTTTGGGGGAAGGGTGCCAGGGAGAGGGTCATGGCACAGAGCCTTCCACCAGCTCCTTGGCATTCTTCTCCTTCTCCTTCTTTCTATTTTTATCCTCTTCTCTCCTAGATTGTGTTTCTAACTGTCCCACAATTTCTTCTTCCTCTGTTAGATAGAGAATCTATCAGGTCAACCCATTAAGGCCTCAACAGAATGAAGAAGCTTTCTTCCATGTACCAGTAGCCACTCTCTTTAAAAGGAGGTTTGGATTATAAATAGCTATTTATTTTTGCTGTATTATTTATCCTCATACTTTCCCATAAGGCAGGTGGAAAAACTGAGATAATAGCCACCTAGCAATCCAACAGTGTTGCTCAGCAACAGGTTCAAGTCCTCTGCATAATTAGCCTGGTTCTCTTTACTCCAAATCTTTCTCTTTTCTTTGTAGAAGCTTTACAAGTTTCACATATTCTAATGTGGAATCTTTTATGGATGGTGGATGGTCTTGTTGTTATCCCTTAGGCTCCATGCTTCTCTGGGATCCCAGGAGCAAACACCATCTCCTCAAGAGTTGGGAGCTCTTGGAATGCAGCCAAAAACCCTTCCAGGATCCATGAGATTTGTTTGGCTTGTCTGCAGTATGTTTCCCACTTTTTAAAACCCACTTTCATTGGCTATGAAATAAGTGAGAGGGATGAGTGGAAAGGATGAGAAAATAACTTGGTCACAAAGGATTTTTTTCTTTTTAAAGCCAGATAGCCACCTACCACTGTGGTCAAGGCAGGCAACCAAATACTGGCCTTGTTCAAAAAAGACCTGCTCCTGCTCTTACACAAAAAAACACCTGCCTCTGAATTCTGTATGCAGGGAGACACAGCAGAGCTGGAGGAGGTTCACAGAGACAGTGAATGCAGATGTGGTCACAAAATCTAGGAGATTCTATCAGAGCCCACTTGAGGCTTTGAAAAAGGTCCATTTAGAAAAACACAAATAAATGTGATATTATGCATGGCGAAACAAATGTATAGAATTCATTATCCTTGAGAGTTAATGTAAGCTGAAAGGATGTATAAATACCTTTTTAAAAGGGTTAGATGCATTCATAAATTTATGCATAGCTGGTTACTAAGGGCAACTAGAATGTTTTCATCAGAAGCTGGAACAGAAGAGACTTTAGAGATCAACTGATCTCTATCCCTTCCACCCCCTTCCTAACCTCTGCAGTGAGGGGGCATCAGAAGGGGGCTCCTGGAGCCAAAGAGGGGACTAGATGGGAAATGAGTGATTCCTAGTGGTCTCCCAGGTAACACCCAACCCCACCCTCCATCTTTTTTTCAAAGTTAAGTTTTTAGAGATGGAGAGAGACACCAAACAAGCTTAAAAGCCTCTAATTAGCTAGAGGAACCACATAGACTCTTTGTATGTGGAGCTTGTGCAGGGGTGGGTTGGGCCGAGGGTGAATATACAAAGATAGATAAAAAGCGTCTTTCTTGACCTTGGAGAGATCCTAGTCTAATAAGGGACATACAAAATAATAAAATATTCAAGTTTATGTACAGCACGACAGGGTATTCTGTGAGGGTGGGATGGGTACAGAAGCAATGAGTAGTGTGTACAAAGTGGGAGCAAAGCAAACTGGCCTCCACATGTGAGAGAACCTGAAGCAAGTGGCAGCATTTGGCTTAAACACATGAACAGGGAACATTTAGCCCTACCATCATGCAGTCAGGCCTACATAGTCAGTTTAAAGCTCAAAATTCTTCAGAAACAATGTAAATTGTGCCCCCTGGAGTTGTGCATCTCAGCAGCCCTCCTCAAAAATTAGCTACCATGACTTCCCCATTGCCAGATGAGGAAACAGAGGTCTGGGGAGATGAATGAGTGGAGTACTTGGGTCGCATAGCTATTTCACCTCAGAGTGGGATTTTAGTTTGCCTTTACCACACTACCTTGCCTGGAAGTTGGGTTATCAAAGGTAGCCCAGTCCTCCCACAACACACGCCTAGAGACATCTTCATCAGGTCCACAGCTAGCCAACACATATTCAAATTAAATGTTTCATTAATTAGAATTAGAAATACTTCTTTCCATGAGTGAAAAAAGGGGTATCTTTTCCCCTAGGCAGATGCAGACTCTCACAGGGTGCTTGGCTTGGCAAGTAGACCTTGAGTTCAGCATCAGCTTCCACGGTCTTCCTCAGCTGGGTGTCATGCATTGAACAAACTGCCAAACCTTATGTGGTAGCCCTGCCTATTAGGGACAAGAGTCTTGGGCTAAAGAGACTGTGAAGCTAATCCAGGAAGCATCGTTCCTATAAGCCACTGCTGTCATCTGAGCCAATTCCTCCCCAACCTGGTCTCCAGCCCCTGCAGTGATGGCATTTCAGTAGTGGAAGACACAGGCCCTGTCTAGTTTCTCTTAGATTTTGAAGTCTGTAAAGTGGTGTGGACTCCCTCAGGCTACAAGACAGTTCATGAACATAAGATGTTATTATATCATTATTGAATAAGCAGTACAATGATTAAGTTTTATTTGAAAATATGAATCAGCTTCCTTCACACTGCTGGAAGTTCTCAAATAAGGAGCTAAACTTCATTTTTAGTGTGTGTTGAATAAATAGCTCACTCAGCTGCCTTTCTCCTAGCAGAATCTTCCAGTTTTGCAATTCCAGTCACCTCCTCAATTCTGGGGGGGCCTCAGCAGCCAGGAGCAGTCAGCTTCCTCCTCCTACAACTCTCTGAGGGCTGTGGTATCAGAACTAGGTCTCATCCCCTCCTCTCTGGTCTATGTGACTTGTGTAGTACATAGCATTTTCAGACTGGCTTGTTTCAGAATTATAACCAATTAAGCACAACAACAGAAACTTAAAATTGAGCCTGTCCATGCCCCTTCTTCTATTGCTTCTCAATTTCCTATGACCAAGAATATGAGATTGAACAAAAAGCCTGGGGAGTCCTGGCCAGGTAGCATAGTTGGTTGGAGCATCGTCCCCTACACCAAAAGACTGCAGGTTTGATTCCCAGTCAGAGTACATACATAGGCTGTGGGTTTGATCCCCATTAGGGGGGAGTGCAGGAGGCAACTGATAGATGTTTCTCTTTCATCTCTCTCTTTCTCTCCCCTCTCCAAATCAATGAACATATCCTCAGGTGAGGATTAAAAAAATTTTTCTCCATTGGTCACATCACTCACTAGTGCCTGGAATTCTCCCATGAGGCTAATTCCTTCCTAAGATGTGACTCCAACAATCCCCAGGTAACTTTAATGAAATGGATGTACTCCATCAAAGGTAGCTGTAAAATGAATTCTAGTTTTACATTAGTTGTTTTCTTTCTCCCTTCCTTCATTTCTTCCTTCCTTCCTTCTTTCCAACCTATTTTCTCTCTCCCTCCCTTCCTTTCCTCCTTCCATTTGGGAGGGCAATAAAAATGGAATTATTATGGGGAAAATACTTTCAATAGAGTCAAACTCTTAGATAACAGTTTAATGGGACTTCAGTGGGACAAAGAGGAGAGGTTGTCAGAGGCAGAGGGATTCCTGTGCCTCTCTGAGACTGTCCCGAATGGGATTCAGTTACTGTGTGAAACTTGAAATCCATATGGGGTTAAGACCAGTGCTAGAGCCCAGCACGGCTGCAGGTTTTAGTGGGAGGAGGTTTTTTGCAGCTCTTTTGGAACCTAACTGTCCCTTTTAAACATCAACATCTATGCTCCATGCAATAGCAGGAGTTTCTGTCTCCTCACTTGCACTTTCCAAAACTATTTCGCACATATTCCCTCCACTTTTTAAATTTAATAGACTATTTTTAGAGCAGTTTTAGATTTACAGAAAAAATGAGCAGAGACTACAGAGAATTCTACCCTCTCTTCCTCTGCACACAGTTGCCTCTATAATTAACATCTTGAATTAGTGTGGTACATTAGTTACAATTGATGAAGCAATAATGATGCATTATTATTATTATTATTATTATTATTTATCTCTAAATTTCTTTATTTTTATTTTTTTAATTAATTTATTTTTGTTACAGATGTTTCTCCTTTTTTCCCCATTGACACTCTCCTCCCAATCCCCCCACCCCGTCCCCAGCTTTGTTGTCCATGTCCATCAGTTATGAATGATGCATTATTATTAAAGTCCATAGTTTACATCAGTGTTCACTCTTTGTATCGTACAGTTCTACGAGTTTTGACAAATGTATAATGACATGTATCCACCATTATTGTATTGTTCAGAATAGTTTCACTGTCCTAAAAAATCCCCTGTCTTACATTTATTCATGCCTTCCCCTCACCTTTCAGACCCTGGCAACCACTAATCTTTCTACTCAATGTGGTTTTGCCTTTTTTAGAATGTGATATAATTGCAATTGTGCAGTAGGTAGCCTCTTCGGATGGGCTTCTTTCAATTAGCGATGTGCTTTTAGGTGTTATCCATGTCGTTTTGTGGTTTGAGTGTTCATTTCTTTTCATTGCTGTATAATAGTCCATTGTATGAATGCACCACAGTTTGTTTAATCTATCTACCTATTGAAAAATATCTTGTTTGCTTCAAATTTTTGGTAATTATGAATGAAGCTGCAACAAATACTGCGTGCAGGTTTTTGTGTGGACATGAGTTTTCAATTCATTTGGAAAATACTAAGGAGTGTGGTTGCTGGATTGTATGGTAAGACTATGTTCAGCTTTGTGAGAAACTATCAAATTGTATTTCAAAGAGGCAGTACCTTGCATTCCCATCAGCAATAAACGAGAGTTCCTTTTGCTCTACTTCCTCCTTGCTAGCATTTGGCGGTGTTAATATTTTCGATTTTAGCCATATGAATAGGTGGGGTAGTTAGTGGTATCTCATTATTGTTTTAATTTGCAATTCCCTAATGACATATAATGTTGAACATCTTTTTATATGCTAATTTTCATCTGTATATATCTTTTGTTGAGGTGTCTTTCCAGACCTTTCACCCACTTTTTAATTGAGTTTTTTCTTATTGTTGAGTTTTAAGAATTATTTTAAATTTGGGTATCAGTATTTTATTTAATATGTGTTTTACAAATATTTTCTCCCAGTCTGTGGCTTATTTTTTTTCATTCTCTTAACAGTGTCTTTCACAGAGGAGATGTTTTTAATTTTAATCAAGTCCAACTTACTGTGTTTTTTTTTTTTTTCTTTCATGGGCCATGCTTTTGGTATTGTATCTAAAATGTCATCATCTGGATTTTCCTTTATATTATGTTCTAAAAGTTTTATAGTTTAAAAAAAATTTTTTTTTCTTTATTGACTTTTTTCTTTATTTATCTTTTAGAGAGGGAGAAAGGGAGAAAGAGAGAGAGATAGAAACATCAATGAGAGAGAACATCAATTGGCCACCTTCTGCATGCCCCTCACTTGGGGATCAGGCCCACAACCTGGGCATGTCCCTGACTGGGAGTCGAACTGGAGACCTCTTGGTGCATGGGTCAGTGTTCCACCACTGAGCCACACTGGCCGGGCTAGAAGTTTTATAGTTTTACATTTAGGTCTAAGATCCATTTTGAATTCATTTTTGTGAAAGGTATAAGGTCAGTGCTTAGGTCCACTTTTCCACTTTTTTTTTTTTTTTTTTTGCTTGTGAATGTTCAGTTGTTCCAGCACCACTTGTTGGAAAGACTATTCTTTCTTTCTCCACTGAATTGCCTTATCTTTTGCCAAAGATAAGTTCACTATACTTGTGTGGATCTATTTCTGGATGCTCCTTTCTGTTATATTGATCTGTCCATTCTTTTGCCAATACCGTACTGTCTTGATTAAGTCTTCAAGTTCGACAGTGTCAGTCTTCCGACTTTGCTCTTCTTCTTTAATATTTGTTGGTTATTCAGGGTCTTTCATCTTTCCATATAAACTATAAAATCAGTTTGACAATATTCACAAAGTAACTCTAGTATTTTGATTTTGAGTTGAATCTATAGATGAAATTGGGAAGAGCTTTGTATCTATGTTTATGAGAGAGATTGGTCTGTAGTTTTCCTTTCTCATAATGTCTTTGTTTGGATTTAATATTAGGGTAATGCTGGCCTCATAGGACAAGCTAAAAAAGATTCCCTTTGCTTCTATTTTCTGAAATACATTCTAGAGAATTGATACCATTTCTTTGTAAGTGTTTGGTTGAATTCACCAGTGAAACCACCTGGGCCAGCTATTTTCTCTTTTGAAAGTTTACTAATTATTGATTCAAATTATTTAATCCACATAGGCCTTTTCAGATTGTTTATTTCTCCTCGCGTTAGTTTTGGTAGTTGTGTCTTTGAAGGAGTTTGTCCATTTCATCTATGTTTTCAAACAGGTGGGCATAGAGTTATTTATAATATTTCTTTATTTTCTCTTTAATGTCCATGTGATATCCTCCACTTTTAACCTATTCATTCATTTAAAAATTATGTGTTGAGTAGTTAGTATTAACAACATGAATTCAATATATATTTATGGAATGTTTATTATGTGTCAGGTACTGTCTAAGGCTGGAGATTGCATGACGTCCTTTCAGAACTTACATTCTAGTGAGGAAGATCAACTTTGAATAAATAGCCACATCAGATAATTGCAGTTGTTATGAATGCTAAGGAAGGAAATGAACAGTAGGGGAGAGAACTTATGTAGCAAAGGTAGGCAGAGAAAGACTCTCTAAGGTGGTAACATTTTAGTGAAAACTAAAAACAGAAAGATCCAGCTTTGAGAAAAGCCTAGAAAAGAGCATTCCAGGCAAAGAGAGCCATATGCGTAAAGACCTCCAAGAGAAGGAAGAGCTCAGAAAATAGGAGGGAAATAAATAAAGTCAGTGTGTCTGGAGTGTAGTGAGCAAGGGAGACAGTTGCCACAGAAGAGGTCTGAGAGGTGGGAATGAGCCTTATCCTGGAGAACATAATAAACTATGGGAAGGAGTTTGGATTTTATTCTAAATGAAATGAATGAAAAGCTTTTCAAGAGTTTTTTGGTTTTTTTTAAACTTATCTTTATTGTTGAATATATTACAGATGTTCTTCCTTTTTCCCCTATTGATCCCCACCTCTCCACACCCGCCCCCCTCCTGCCTTTCCCCACACTGTTGTCTGTGTCCATTGGTGATGCATATATGCATATAAGTTCTTTGGTTTATTTCTTCCCACCCCCCACCCCACCTTCCCTTTGAGGTTTGTCAGTCTAACAACCAATTTGTACTTCATAATCCCTTCACATTTTTCACCCATTCCCCCAACCCCCCTCCCATCTGGCAACCATCAAAATGCTCTCTGTATCTATGAGAATGTTTCTGTTTTGCTTGTTCATTTTGTTTGTAGATTCAATTGTTGATAGATATGTATTTATTGCCATTTTATTTGTTCATATTTTTTATCTTTTTCTTTAAGAAGACCCTTCAACATTTCCTATAATAATGGTTTGGTGGTGATGAACTACTTTAGCTTTTTCTTGTCTGGGAATCTCTTCATATGGGCATTGATTCTAAATGATAGCTTTGCAGAATAGAGTAATCTTGGTTGTAGGTTCTTGCTTTTTATCACTCTGAATATTTCTTGCCACTCCCTTCTGGCCTGCAAAGTTTCTTTTGAGAAATCAGCTGACAGTCTTATGGGAACTCCCTTGTAGGTAACTAACTGCTTTTCTCTTGTTGCTTTTAAGATTCTCTCTTTGTCTTGAACCTTTTGCATTTTGATGATGATGTGTCTTGGTGTGGGCCTCTTGGGGTTCATCTTGTTTGGGACTCTCTGTGCTTCCTGGACTTGTATGTCTGTTTCCTTCACCAAGTTAGGGAAGTTTTCTGTCATTATTGTTTGAAATAGGTTTTCAAATTCTTGTTCTCTCTCTTCTCCTTCTGGCACCCCCATGATGCAAATTTTGGTATGCCTGAAGTTGTCCCAGAGTCTCCTTGCACTATCCTCATTTTTTTGGATTCTTTTTTGTTTTTGCTGTTCTGATTGGGTGTTTTTTGTTTCCTTATATTCCAAATTGATGGTTTATTTCTTGGCTTTACCTGCTCTACTATTGAATCTCTGTACATTATTCTTTATTTCAGTTAGTGCCTCCTTCATTTCTGACTGGTCTTTTTTTATGCTCTTGAGGCCCTCACTAAGTTCATTGAAGTTCTCACTGAGTTCATTGAGCATTTTTATAAGCAGTGTTTTGAACTCTGCATCTGTTAAGTTGCTTATCTCCGTTTCACTTAGTTCTTTTCCTGTAGTTTTGTTCTGTTCTTTCATTTGGGACCTGTTTCTTTGTCTCCTCATTTTGGCTGCCTCCCTGTGTTTGTTTCTATGTATTAGGTAGAGTTGCTATGTCTCCTGGGCTTCATAGGGTGGCCTATTGTAGTAGGTGTCCTGTAGGTCCAGTGGCACAGCCTCCCTGATCTCCCAGCTGGGCCCTTGAGGTGTACCCCTCGTGTGGACTTTACACCCTTCTGTTGTAATTGAGTCTTGATTGCTGTTGCCACATCAATAAGAGGGTTTTACTCAGGCTGATCAGCTGTAAGGACTGGCTGTGCCCACTATCTACTGACCTCTGACTACCTTGGATGATCAGCTGTACAGGGGCCCACCACATAGAGCAAGACTTACATCAGCAGGGCTCTGGTACCCACTGAGTCCACTCATTGAGTGTGTCACTTGTGGAGGTGGTTGGGTGGTGGTGTTTTGCAGTGTTCTGAAGCTGTCTACTGGATGTGCTGGCTCTGGGACCAGGTCAGCCACTGCCTGGTGTTCTACTCGGGGCCACCAGGCATAAGCTACAAAGCAGTCTGCAAATGGCTGCTTCTTGTGCTGGGCTTGGAGGTGCCCAGGAAAAGCCAAGTTGTGAACTAAGGCTGGCTGCTTCTAGTGCCAGGCCTGGGGCCACTTAATGAGAGGTATGGGGTTCGCTGAGACCAGATGCTGCTTGTTTGAAAGAATTTCGGAAAATCTGAAGCAGGATCTGAGACAGGCCATTCCTTTGGTAAAGCAACTGGCAATAGCTTGGGTGGGCCTGAAAGTTGGGTGGGGCAGGGCCTCAGGGAATCACCAAGGCCAAGGCAGGGCAAACAGTGTGAGCCAGGTTGCTGGAGTCCCAGATATGGCGGCCCTCTGCCTGCCCTGTGGGGGAAGGGCTCACCAAAGGAACAAAGGCCTCTGACAGCACATCTGTCCAGGAGAAAGCCGCCTCTTCAGCCCTCGCCCCAATGCCAAACAACTCAGTTCTTCCCCGTATGTCTCTGGTACCTTTCGAGCTGCCTCCCCCATGCTGGAGCCTGGAGGGTGTGAGTCCGAGTAAGTCCATGTGCGGGCCCTTCAAGAGGAACTGCCTGAGGCTTCAGCAGCCTCAGCCTCCTCTGCTTCAGTTCCCACTGGTTTTTACAGCCAGAAGTTATGGGGACTTCTCTTCCTGGCACTGGAACCCTGGTGTGGGACAGGGACCCCTCACTCCTCAGGGAGGACCTTCCCAGCCAAGGTGTCCTTCTGATTTTTGTCTGCCACACGTGGGTTTGGGACCAGCCCGTCCACCTCTGCCCCTCCTACCAGTCTCAATGTGGGTTCTTCTTTAATTTCTTAGTTGTAGGACTTCCATTCAGCTCAATGTCAGGTGGTTTTGAATGATGGTTGTTCTGTAGTTTAGTTGTAACTTTGATGTGGTTGTGGGAGGACATGATACCGTGTTTACCTACCCAAGAGTTTTAAGAAGGAGAGGAATGTGATCTGCTTTACTTTTTCTTTTCTGTGTGAAGTGCTGACTGGAAAGTGATTCCTGTTTTTAATGATAGTTTTATTGAGGTATAATTGCCAATCAACTGCACATTATTAAAGTATAAAATTTGATAAATTTTTACATAGAGATACCCATGAAACCATCACCACAGTCAGGATAGTGAATTTATCCATCATCCTCAAAAGTTTTGTCCGTCCCTTTTTTGTGTGTAGCTTAAACAACAGACATTTGTTGATTCCCATGATTTACATTTTTAAAGGATCACTCTGTGATCTTTCCTTACTGTTGTGAGGAAAATAGAATGAAAGGAGCAAGAGTGACGGCAGGGAAACCAGATAGGAGCTATTACAATTGTTTATGCAGAAAGAATTGTGTACCTGGACTTGAGCAGAGTGGGCAGTGACAGTTGAGATGGAGAGAATTAAAAATAAATGAATGCAGATTTAATTTTCCAGACACTGGACTGGACATTATAAGCTTCATTAATTGGGCAAACTCACTTCCTCCATCCAGCCACAGAAGCGTGCCTTCCTCCATCTCCAGTTTGAGAATTTCTTCCTGAAGAACCTCAATTGCCCATGAGCCGTAAAGTCACCCTGTTGATTCCTCATTTTATCCCAATAAGCTCTGGAAGTGACTATTGTATTTCCCTGTGTCTATCAACGACGTACATTCAGGGGACCACTGTTTCCATCTCAAACAGATGTTTCTACATTCTGGGCACATTAAAAATAGTGCATACCTTGGGGATCACTGTTTTCATTTCTCCCAGGTGGGAGACACTTAGAATGATTATTGTTCAGCAACACCCAGGCTTCTACTAAATGGTATGACAGAAGGAAGAACTTGGACTATCAGCATGATTAGACAGTGGAATGGATTGCCAGAGGAGGTTATGAAGGTTCCTTCAGCCAGACAAGTTGCTGAAATATGAAGACATTATGTATCAACGTGAGCAGCATCTTTACATACAAAGAGTGGGTAGAGAAAGCAATTCAAGTAACAAGGGGAATAAGGTGGAAGGACACTGTCAATGCTGTCATGGGTGACTGCCAAACAATGCAAGGCAGGATTTGCAGCCAGGTTGACCCAGCAGGTGAATGGGGAAGCTACAAATGACCAGGGAGCTAGTTACCGTAAGTTATGAGGGTGAAGCCAAGGTTTGAATTCAGGGTATAAAGCTAAACTGGGGGACACAGACCAGGTTTGGATTCTGAATAGATAGGTAAGAGTGAATGTGCAAAGGTCCAAATCAAGCAGAAGGCAGTGTCAGGAGAATCCTGGGCCAATGTTGGTATTGGTCTGTGCCTGGACTTCAAGCCAAGATGAGGGAAATAGATGGAGATAAAATCACAATTGAATAAATATCTCCTGAATCAGGACGGCTAGATGGGTCCACACCATAGCTCAGCCAGGGTGTTCCAGTGGATCCCAGAACTAGGACCCATCTGCCCTCTGCTCTGTTTTGAAGCTTCCCAGAGAGAGACAGAGTTTCACAGATTTTTGTGGCTTCAGCACAGTGCTAGTGCCTTTGGAGGATGGGACATCACTAGGTGATCTATTACCCCTCTTCCTTACATTTCTGTAGTCAGTGGATATCCTTGTGACTTGGGGAACAAGTTGGAAGTAAAATAAAGTTCAAAATATAATCACAAAAATGAATTTCTCTGACATTGCCCCTGCTGTATTTGCCTCTCCTCAAAGGCTTTCACTGCTCAACTATTTCTGTGACTCTCCAAGAGGTCTGCCAAATAGGTTTATTAACAGAATCCTTTCGCCTTCCCAGTGGCTTCCACCATTTCTTCTTCTCCTTCTCTAGTTCCCTGGGATGATAATCTGCTGCCAAGGCTTTAGATGCTTATAACACAGATATTGATGTATTCAGGTGGCTGTTGCTTTCACTGCTGCTGTCATAAAGCTGCCTTCCACCCAGATGAAATTACTAAAGCCAATGTTTCTGATGTGGCATGTGTATTCAATGCCCCACAGAGATTTTAGTGAAACAGTCCTTTAAATTGATAGTTACTCCTACAAAACCCTCTCTACTTCGGACTCAGGTATGAGTCCTGAGAGCTGGATCAGAAGACAACCATGGTAGTGGCCTCCGGTTGTTGTTATCATTGTTTTGTTGTTGTTATTGTTTAGTTTTAGGTCTTCTCAGCAAAACTTTTCATTTCCATTTAACTGGTTATAGACTCTACTCCTGGCATCAGGAGTAAGTATCTGAACTAGACCTGGCCAATTAAAGAACATCCATTCTCTTAGCAACAGTGATTGGATCAAGTTATGGACACATGACCCAAAAAGGCCAATTAAAATTATTCCCTGGAATATATCCATGGACTCTGGGAGACAGAAGTTCTGTTTGCTAAGCTGCAGCAGCTGGTAGCTGTGTTTCCTACAATATGAAGAAGACCAATCTATAACAGGAAAGAATGAGACAACTTGGGAAAGAGAAGCAGAGACAAACAGAAATGAGATATAGATACAGAGAGTTCTGACCATGTTGATTCCCCAGCCCTGGTTCCTTTAAGCATCCTACACTTCTTCCTAGCCTTTTGAACCAATACAGCCCTGTTTTACTACTTCAGGTGAGCTGAGTTAGGTTTCTGTTATTTATTATTTTAAAATGTCCTGATTAATTATAAGCTGAGAGTTATACTCAAAATCCACCCCTTCCTTCCAACATGAAGTCTAGGAGAAACTTACATTTTCACTTTTTTTCCCATTAGGATGAAATCTTTTTAAAAAGCTCCTTGGGCTTCTGAAGAAATAGTTTCCTGGTAGACTCACCTCCTAGACCCTCCAGACAGACACAAGATGTATGTGAATCCAATTTAGGCTGTCAAGTTGGGCCTCATACACCTAACCATTCACTCATTTAACAAATGTTTATTGAGCTCTTACTATGTGCTAGACACTATTCTAGGATCTGAAAATATAGCAATGATTAAACCGACATTTCTTTGGTAGTTGCAGAATAGCCACAGAGATGTAGATTATAGCATAAGGAATATAGTCAATAATATAGACATAATTATGTATGGGACCAGGTAGTTGCTTGAAGCAGCACAGGGACCACTCTATAAAAGCACATGGTTTTCTTTTTTTTTGGCTTGAGCTGTCTGGTTCGGTGGTCTGGCAGAATGTCACACACAAGCTCAGTCACTGCAAACAATGGTTTTCTGGTTGCGGCCACTGGCTGTCACTTCTAGCACAGAGGGAATGGAGAGTGAGCACCACTTCTGACCATGTCCTCCCTCAGACTGCCAAGCTCCCTCTACCTGCCCCCGTGCTGGATGCAGCAGAGATCGCCGACCAATCAGCCCAGGGCAAACGAACAGGGAGAGACCAGTCACTTCTCCAACTACAGCCAGACTCACCTTCACAGCAGTAACTGTGGCTCTGGCCTGGACTCCCGTACAGGAATCAGGCTCTGGCAGTGGCAGCTGGAAAGGGTAATAGGACCTCCTGCTAAACGAGGGAAGTGGGGCGAATAGATGGGTGAGCTGCAGGGGTCACTTGCAAATGGACCAGGAGTAATAAGGAAACAACTCATTCAGGCAGATGCTTTTGACATCTAGCTCCCAAACCTGCCTGCTGCATGAGGGGAAGCCATCTCCCGTGGGAGAGAGTCACGGGGTGGGAGGCCACATTCTCACTATTGAGTCTAGGAGCCAGGGCTGCAAGGCACAAGGCTCCTGGTTCCTTCTCCTCTCAACCACCCCCTGTACTCTGCACTCTCACTCCTTGTGCTTCTTCTTCTTCTTCTTCTTCTTCTTCTTCTTCTTCTTCTTCTTCTTCTTCTTCTTCTTCTTCTTCTTCTTCTTCTTCTTCTCCTCCTCCTCCTCCTCCTCCTCCTCCTCCTCCTCCTCCTCCTCCTCCTCCTTCTTCTTCTTCTTCGCCGCCTTGCTGTCTTTTGATGTGTGCCTTGCCCTCTTGCCAGTATCACTCCCAGAGTCTGAGCTGTCAGAATCAGATGACTTCCTGCCTCTATATTTCTTTTTCTTCTTTTCCTTCTTTCTTTTTCTAGAATTCTTTGTGGGGTCAGGCTTCTCAAACTCTGCTGACTTTGCTTCTTCCTTCTCCTCATCCTCATCAGGTATCAGAGAGTATTTGGTCCCACCTGGTTGCATGAAACAATCCTTTGCAAAGTGACCTTTACAGCCACACTTCTTGCAGGTAGTGTTCAGGACAGCCTCGAGGGTGATCTTCTGCCCAGTGTAATCTTGGAAGGACCGCCTCCGCCTCTCTTCTTGCTCAATGATAACATTGTTGGGGTCGAGGTCTTTCCCAGTCCCTTGGTTGACAACTTTCATGGAGAGGGATACTTTTATCCTATCATTTTTCATCTCTCGGCCAATAAGCTTCACCCATACTTTGTCTCCAACATCTACTATTTCAGAAGGCTTATCCACACGACAGGATGACATGTGAGTTCGATGGACCAGACCTTGCTTCCGACAGCCTGGGATTTTGATAAAGGCTCCATAGTCTGTCACCATAGCAACCTCTCCTTGGAAAATAGTGTAGAGAGCAGGCAAGTTTTCCATGGTCTCAGGTCTTCCTGAATTCATCCTTAATGTTCTATGACTCCTCCATATCTCTTCTGCTAAAGCTAATTCAAGGGTCTCAGCATCAGCTCCAGGTCTCCAAGCACATGGTTTTCTATACATCTGAAACTAATACAGAATAATATTGAATGTAAACTATTATTTAAAAATAAAATAATTAATAAAAATAATAATTTCAGGATTTTTATAAAAGGATATATGTTAGCACAACTGTTCACAGTACACTAAGTCCACATTCAGACCAAATATCAAGCTAGTTATGGTTCTGAATTCTCACATTTATTTATTTATTCATTCATAGAAAAAAAATCCACAAAAAAACCCCAGACATTTCTTCCCTCATGAAGCTTACATACTAATGAAAAATAGATAATAAAAACTTGATCATGTATAATATAATCTCATCAATATCGTGGGAAAAAAATAGGGCAAGTTAATAAGATAGAAAGTGATGGGGTACAATGCTGTTTTAGGCAGTATGGTCTGGGAAGGCCTCCGAGGAGTGAACAGTCCTGAATAAAGTGAGGATATGAGTTATGTGGATACTTGGGAGAAAAGTATTTTAGGCTAGGGGGACAAAAAGTGTAAAGGCTTAGAGGTGCTTGACATATTCAAAAGACAGGCTAGTAAAGTGAGATGAGAAAGGAAAAGTGGTAGGAAATTAGGCCAGAGAGGCAGCCAAAGGCCAAACTGCAGAAGGTCTTGGAGGTTGGAGTAAGACCTTTGTATTTTTATTAATTGTGATGGGATGCCATTAGAGTGTCTTGATCTGGAGATGAATAGTGTCAGACTGACCTTTTACAAGCATCCCTCTGGCTGTAGCATAGATAATGGAGTGTAGGAGGTGAGAGCGGAAGCAGGGAGACCAGAAAGGAGACTATTGAATTAGTCCAAATGAGAGATGATGGCGGTGTTAACTAAGGTGGCAGCAGCAGAGACTGAAAAGTAGATGGATTTGGAATATATGTTAAAGCCTGTTAAAGTTAATAGAATTTGCTGATGAATGGGATATGGAGTGTGACAGAGGGTCAAGGATAACTCCAAACTGTTGGCCTTAGTAACTAGGTGAATTAGGATAACATTTATTGAGATGGGGAAGAATAGAAGAGGTGCAGTTTCAGGGGATCGGGAAAATTATGAGTTTAGTTTGGGATCTATTAAATCTAAGATGCCTCTTAGATATATAAGTGGAGATGTGAAGTCTGGAGAAAGGAAATATATGTCAAACAAAGGGGAGCAAAGTGTTTGGATGAAAAAGAGGCATTCCAGAGAAGCAAGGATCCATACCCACGCAAAGCACATCACTTGGCCAATATTGAAGGATGGTAAATATATTTATTTTCTCTTTTCTCATTATTTTCCCAAACAGAGCTTGGCAAAAATTCAATCTATGTTAATAGAAGGGGGTTTTGTTACTGTAAATCAAGGTAGGTAAAGGGACAGAGACTCTTGTAGCATAGTCATCCACCAAAGGCATGCTAAGAGAATGTCAATATTGGCTGGGTGGAATGTACACCTTTCTCAAAGATATTCCACCCTGAGGTCAGTTTTTGGTCAGGGCCTCTTTTATTTATTTATTTATTTATTTATTTATTTATTTATTTATTTATTATTAATTTGTTTTTGTTACAGATGTTTCTCCTTTTCCCCCCATTGACACCCTCCTCCCCATCCCCCCCGCCTCATCCCCATCTTTGTTGTCTATGTCCATTGGTCATGCATACATGCATATAAGTTCTGTGGTTTATCTCTCCCCCCAATACGCCCTCCTCTGAGGCTTGTCAGTCTGTACCCCACCTCTATGTCTCTGGGTCAATTTTGTTCATCAGTTTGTTTAGTTCATATATTCCACAATTAAGTGAGATCATGTGATATTTGTCTCCCTGCTTGGCTTGTTTCGCTTAGCATAGTATTCTCCAGGTCCTTCCATGTCATCTCAAAGGGTAAGAGATCTTTCTTTCTTACAGCTGCCTAGTATTCCATTGTGTACATGTACCACAGCTTTTTTATCCACTCATCTACTGATGGACACTTTGGGTCGTTTCTAGATCTTAGAAATTGTAAATAGTGCTGCTATGAACATAGCGGTACCTATATTCTTTCTGATTGGTGTTTCAGGTTTCTTAGGGTATATTCCTAGAAGTGGGATCACTGGGTCAAATGGAAGTTCAATTTTTAACTTTTTGAGGTAACACCATAGTGTTTTCCACAGTGGCTGCACCAGTCTGCATTCCCATCAGCAGTGTACTAGAGTCCCCTTTTCTCCACATCCTCGCCAACACTTGTTTGATGATTTGTTGATGGTGGCCATTCTGACAGGTGTGAGGCGATACTTCATAGTTGTTTTAATTTGCATCTCTCTGATGATTAGTGACGTTGAGCATTTTTTCATATGTCTCTTGGCCATTTGTATGTCCTATTTGGAGAGGTGTCTATTTAGCTTCTCTGCCCATTTTTTAATTGGGTTCTTTGTCTTCCTTTTGTTGAGTTGTATGAACACTCTATATAATTTGGAAATTAACTCCTTATCTGATGCATCATTGGCGATTATGGTCTCCCATATAGTGGTATTCCTTTCCGTTTTGATGGTTGTTTCTTTTGCTGTGCAAAAGCTTTTGAGTTTGATGTAGTCCCATGTGTTCATTTTTTCCTTTGTTTCTGTTGCCTTAGGTGTTGTATCAGTGAAAATTCTGCTGCATATGATGTCTGAAATTTTGTTGCCTGCATTTTCTTCTCAAATTTTTATGAATTCACGAGTTACATTTAAGTCTTTTATCCATTTTGAGTTTGTTCTCGTGTATGGTGTAAGTTGGTGGTCTAGCTTCATCTTTTTGCAAGTAACTGTCCAATTTTCCCAACACCATTTATTGAAGAGACTGTCTTGACTCCACTGTATGCTCTTGCCACCTTTGTCAAATATTACTTGAACATATTGTCTTGGGTCAATTTCTGGGTTCTCTATTCTGTTCCATTGATCTATCTGCTTGTTCTCGTGCCAGTACCATGCTGTTTTGACTACAGTGGCTTTGTAGTATAACCTGTTATCTGGTAATGTGATCCCTCCTACTTTGTTCTTCTTTTTCAAGATTGCTGTAGCTATTCAGGTTCTTTTTTTGTTCCATATAAACTTTTGGAGTGTTTGTTCTAGTTCTGTGAAGTATGTCATTGGTATTTTGATGGGGATTGCATTGAATCTATAGATTGCTTTGGGTAGTATGGACATTTTAATGATGTTAATTCTTCCAAAACATGAACAAGGTATATGTTTCCACTTTTTTATATCTTCTTCTATTTCTTTTTTCAATGACCTGGAGATTTCTGCGAACAGGTCCTTTACTTCTTTGGTTAAATTTATTCTTAAGCATCTTAATTTTTTTGTTGCAATGGTAAATGAGATTTTTTTTAAGTTTCTCTTTCTGTGTTCAGTATTGGTGTACAAAAATGCCAGTGATTTCTGGATGTTGATTTTGTATCATGCTACTTTGCCAAATTCATTTATTAAATCTAGTAGTTTTTTTGACGGACCCTCTATGGTTTTCTACGTACAATATCATGTCATCTGCAAATAATGACAGTTTCACTAATTCCTTTCCAATTTGGATCCTTTGTTTTTTTGTCTTGTCTGATTGCTGTGGCTAAGACTTCCAGTACTATGTTAAATGAGAGTGGTGAAGGTGGACATCTCTGTCTTGTTAAGGGAAATGCTTTCAGTTTTTGCCTATTGAGTATGATTTTGGCTGTAGGTTTGTCATAAATGGCCTTTATTATGTTGAGATAGTATCCTTCTATTCCCACTTTGCTGAGAGTTTTTATCAAAAAATGGATGCTGGATTTTGTCAAATGCTTTTTCAGTGTCTATTGATAATCATATCACATGATGTTTATCTTTCCATTTGTTTATGTGGTGCATCACATTTATCGATTTACGAATATTGTACCAGCCTTGCATCCCTTGGATAAATCCCACTTGACTGTGGTGTATAATTTTTTAAATATATTGCTGGATTTTAGTTGCTAAGATTTTGTTGAGGATTTTGGCATCTGTGTTCATCAGGGATATTGGCCTGTAATTTACTTTCTTTGTACTGTCTATCTGGTTTTGGGATTAGGATTATGCTGGCCTCATAAAATGAGTTTGGAAGTCTATCTTCCTCTTGAATTTTTTGGAATAGTGTGAGGAGAATAGGTGATAGTTCTTTGAGTGTTCAGTAAAACACCTCCGTGTAGCTGTCCAGACAAGGGCTTTTGTTTGCTGGGATTTTATTGATTACTTCTTCTATCTCCTAATTGTTATTGGTCTGTTTAGGTTTTCTGACTCTTCCCAGTTGAGTTTTGGAATAGTATATAATTCTAAGAATTTGTCCATTTCGCCTAGGTTGTCAAATTTGTTGGTATATAATTGTTCATAGTATTTTTGTTTTTTTACAATCCTTTGTATTTCTGTGGTGTCTGCTGTTACTTCACCTCTTTCATTTCTAATTTTATTAATTTGGGTTCTCTCTCTTTGTTTCTTGGTGAGTCTGGCTAAAGGTTGATCAATCTTGTTTATCTGTTCAAAGAACCAGCTCTTGGTTTCATTGATCTTTTGTAGTGATTTTGTATGCGTATGTGTGTGTGTGTGTGTCCATGTCATTTATTTGTGCTCTGGTTGTTATTATTTCCTTCCTTCTACTAACTCTGTTTTTGTTGTTGTTGTTCTCTTTCTAAATCTTTAAGTAGTTGGGTTTGATAGTTTATGAGAAATGTTTCATCTTTCTTGAGGTCAGCCTGTATTGCTATGAACTTCCCTCTCAGGACTGCTTTGGCTGTATCCAATAGATTTTCTACTGTTGTGTGTTCATTCTCATTAGTTTTCAGGAAGTTTTTTTTTTTTTTCTTTCTTGATCTCACTGGTAACCCATTTGTTGTTTACTAACATGGTATTTAGCCTCCATGTGTTTGAATGCTTTTGAGTGTTTTTATTGTAATTGGTTTCTAGTTTTATGCCATTGTGATCTGAGAAGATGCTTGATATGATTTTAATCTTCTTGAATTTGTAGAGACTTACTTTGTGTCCTAACATGTGGTCTATCTTCGAGAATGTCCTGTGTGCACTTGAGAATAATATATATTCTGCAACTATGAGGTGAAATGTTTTGTAAATATGAATTAAGTCTAACTGATATGGTTTGACATTTAAAGACTCTGTGTCCTTGTTAATTTTTTGTCTAGAAGATCTATCCAGTGGTGTCAGTGGCGTGTTAAAGTCACCCACTATGATTGTATTACTTTTGATCTCTCCTCTGAAGTCCTCCAGAAGTTTTTAAATACATTTTGGTGCTCCTATTTTTGGTGCATATATGTTTACCAGGGTTATATCCTCTTTTTGAATTGATCCCTTTAATGTTCTGTAGTGACCTTCTTTCATATCAATAGACACTGAAAAAGCATTTGACAAAATCCAGCCTCTATTTTTGATAAAAACTCTCAGCAAAGTGGGAATAAAAGGACCATATCTCAACATAATAAAAGCCATTTATGACAAACCTACAGCCAACATCATACTTGATGGGCAAAAACTCAAAGTATTTCCTTTAAGAACAGAAACAAGACAGAGATATCCACTTTACCCCTCTTATTTAACATAGTACTGGAAGTCTTAGCCACAGCAATCAAACGAGAAAATAAAATAAAAGGGATCCAAATTGGAAAGGAATTAGTGAAACTGTTATTATTTGAAGATGACATGATATTGTACATAGAAAACCCTAGAGAGTCCATCAAAAAACTACTAGATTTAATAAATGAATTTGGCAAAGTAGCAGGATACAAAATCAACATCCAGCAACCACTGGCATTTTTATACACCAATAATGAACACAGAAAGGGAAACTAAAAACCAATCCCATTTACCATTGCAACAGCAACAAAAAAATAAGATGCCTAGGAATAAACTTAACCAAAGAAGTAAAGGACCTGTTCACAGAAATCTACAGGACATTGAAAAAAAGAAATAGAAGAAGATATAAAACAATGAAAGACTATACCTTGTTCATGGATTGGAAGAATTAACATCATTAAAATGATGTCCATATTACACAAAGAAATCTATAGATTCAATGCAATCACCATTAAAATACCAATGACATATTTCACAGAACTAGAACAAACACTCCAAAAGTTTATATGGAACTGAAAGAGACCCCAAATAGTCACAGCAATATTGAAAAAGAAAAACAAAGTAGGAGGGATCACAATACCAGATATTAGGTTATACTACAAAGCCACTGTAATCAGAACAGCCTGATATTGGCACACGAACAGGCATATAGATCAAGGGAACAAAACAGAGACCCCAAAATTGACCCAAGACAATATGTTCAATAAATATTTGACAAAGGTGGCAAGAACATACAATGGAGTAAAGACAGCCTCTTTAATAAATGGTGTTGGGAAAACTGGACAGCTACAAGCAAAAAAATGAAACTAGACCACCAACTTACACCATACACAAGAATAAACTCAAAATGGATAAAAGACTTATACGTGACTTGTGAATCCAAGAGACACAAAGGAAAAATTAATACATCGGACTACATCAAGCTGAAAAGCTTCTGCACAGCTAAAGAAATAAGCATCAAAGTGGAAAGGGAACCCACAATATGGGAGAGCATAATTGCCAATAATACATCAGATAAGGGGTTAATTTCCAAAATATATAGAGTACTCATACAACTCAACAAAAGTAAGACAAAGAACGAAATTAAAAAATGGGCAGAGGTCCAAAATAGACATCTTTCCAATTAGAACATACAAATGACCAAAAGACATATGAAAAAATGCTCAGCATCACTAATCATCAGAGAGATGCAAATTAAAACAACTATGAGGTATCACCTCACAACTGCCAGAATGGCTGCCATCAACAAGTCATCAAACAACAAATGCTGGCGAGGGTGTGGGGAAAAGGGGACTCTAGTACACTGCTGGTGGGAATTCAGACTGGTGCAGCCACTATGAAAAACACTATGGTGTTACCTCAAAAAATTAAAAATTGAATTGCCATTTGACCCAGTGATCCCACTTCTAGGAATATGCCCTAAGAAGCCTGAAACACCTATCAGAAAGAATATATGTACCCCTATGTTCATAGTAGCACTATTTACAATTGCTAAGATCTGAAAACAGCCCAAGTGTCCATCAATAGATGAGTGGATAAAAAATCTGTGGTACATATACAAAATGAAATACTATGTAGCTGTAAGAAGAAAAATCTCTTATCCTTTGAGACAGCATGGAGGGACCTGGAAAGTGTTATCCTAAATGAAATAAGCTAGTCAGAGAAAGACAAGTATCTCATTATTTCACTTATTTGAGGAATTTAATGGACAAAATAAGATGATGAACAAAACAGACCCAGAGACATAGAAATAAGGTTCAGACAGACAAACGTCAGATGGTGGGGGGGGGGGATAAACCAAAGAACTTTTGCGTATAACATAACCAATGAACATAGACAACAATGCTGGAGGTAGGGAGGACGGGAGGAGGGTGTCAATGGGGAAAAGGAGAAACATCTGTAACAAAAATAAATTAATATAATAAAAAATAAATAAATAAAAGGAAGCAAATTAGAGAGGTTAAACTTATTAAAAAAGACAGATAGAACCGAGCAAGTTTTGGCTGCCAGCTTTCTTGCTTTACTCCTGCCAACAGGGTGTGCAGCTTTGATGATGAGGACCTTTTGTTGCCCTTATGCAACAATAGAGTGCTCACAGAAGAATACTCAGTTTCAGCACTCAGGGGTCACAGCCAGGCAGTGGGAATGTAAGAAGAGATGTCATATGGAACATCCTACATAACAGGTAGCTAGTGAAAGTTAATATATAACAGGATAGAAAGAAGGGTGTGCATATGGGGGCACCCTAGCTCTTGGTGTCTGCATGTAAATAAAGAATGGAAATGCTATAGGTTGCCAGATAATGGTGCCTTGTTAAAATAAAGAGAATGCTATGCTACAGTCCACCTATTTTAAACAGAGAGGAGACTGAAGTATGGTGACCAAGCATTGGTGTCAACCGAGTGGTATTAGCATCTCAGTTCTGTCATTTAAAAGTAACTTCTTTGGGCAATTCCCCTGACTTCTAAGTCTCAGTTCCTTGTCTGTAAAGTAGGGACAATAAAACCCAAATCACATGGTTGTCATTAGGATTAGCAATGCACGGATGATACCTTGCACATAGGAGGCAGTCAGTACTACTACTGCTACTACTGCTACTATAACTACTACTACTACTTATTCTACTATTATTCAACCATCTATTTACTTTAAAAATAAACAAACAAAATACACCGTTGGAGATTATTTCAGCCCTAACAAAAAACTTCTTTTTTCTCACGGTAAAGAAAGAGAGTGAACCAAAGGAGGAAGGGCAAAAAGTGTGATCTTAGACATAAATGTATTATTATATATAATATATATATAAACAAACACAGCAAGAGATCAGAACAGGAATAGCATATATTAAATTCAAGCTACAGGACACTAAATGAGAAAAAGATGAAGATTAGAGTTCAGTGTGTTGAAAAGTGATATTGATCTTTTGTGGGAAGGTGTTTGGCAACAGGAAATGAACTGTAAATGGGCAGAATATCTTTAATCTTTTATAATTAGAAACCTCATGACGTGGCCTTCCCTGGAGCTCCTTAAGAATTAGCCTTCATCTAGCCTATGGAGAGACACAGAGAAGTACTGAATAATACTATCTTTTTTAGAGCTTCCTCTTTTTACTTCTCTTCTTTTCCAAACAAGCCCCCACCTGTATTCAAATGTCGCAGAACCTCAGAGCTGAGCTGGGCCACACATTGATAAATTGCTTGTCAAGTAGAGCTGGGATGGAGGAGGGGTGGTGGTTTCTTCTCTTTTCTTGGCCATGTGTCTTATTTTAGTAACAAACAACAAGCAATACAGAGAATGCTCAGACTGAGGGGGAAGAAGACAAGATAGACAATCCTCACAACTCTGGTGAAAGCATGTTCCTGGGGCTGGGAGAAGGAGTGCTGTCCAAAGAGAAATGCATTTCAACAGTGGTTCTGAAGAGGAAAAAGAACCCCAGAAGGAGATGGAGACTGGAACAAGCTGTGCAGCCAACCAAATCACAAAGGTGCTAGTAAGAAGAGCAAGGCTTAGAGCAGCCCAAGAGTTAAAAAGGAGAGAGCTTAGAAATGCAAAAGGCTATCTACCTAGGCTGTTCTACAGGGGGCAGGCTGGCCGCCGGCTTGGGATCAGGGTCAGGGGCCCAGAAAGGCCGTATGAAGAGAGGCTTACATAATTTTCAGGACTCAGAGCAAAGTAAAAAGGCAGGGTCCTTTGTTCAAAAATTATTAAGAATTTCAAGACAGTGATAGCATAGCATTGAGCCAAGTTTGGGCCCTACTCAGCATGGGCTCCTGTGCTACTGTACAGGTCTCACACCCATGACACCAGCCCTGCCTAGGAACATATTTAAGTGGATCCCCAAATGTGGGCTCATTATTTTATTTAACAAATCAAGATGATTGGGCTAGAATAAGTTTTGTGTTGCTTTCTTGCAAGTTTTGTTTTATGAATTTAAAACTTCTATTATTATTTTATATTATATATAATGTATATTATAACAAGGCAACAGTATTATCATAACAAGTGAAGAGAACATATAAATTTCTTTTGCAGATGTGCATGAATGGCTTAGCACCTGTCTTTTTTTAAAAAAAAAATGTTTTTATTGATTTTAGAGAGAGAAGAAGGGAGAGAGAGAAATATCAATTAGAGGGAAACATGGATCGGCTACCTGCTGCACTCCCTCTACTGGGGATAGAGCCTGCAACCTAGACATGTGCCCTGACCAGGAATCGGAACCATTGACCTCTTGGTGCATGGGTCAACGCTCAACCAATTTAGCTACACCAGCCAGGCCACCAGGCACCTGTCCGTTAACCAGGCCCTCTGTTTCCTATTTCCTTTAGTTGCCCAGCCGTGTGAGATTTTGACTGAGGCTCCATAGAAAGAAGAAAAAAGTTGGAGAAGGTTATTTCCAGTGTTCTCCTTCTCACAGCCCTGTACTCCTCTACATGTTCTCATTTTGGGCTCTTCTCCCAGCTCCCCTCCCTCCCAGATCTTTCCCTGAGCTCTTTAATGTTTATTCTGCTTATTTGTCACCCCTTGTGGCAGCTATTAAACCAAATTCTTACTTTGAGACTTGGTAATTAAAGGGAAAGAATTAAGCATTTATGCTGCCTTCCCAGTAGGAGCTATATTTCATTATAACTAGTCATAATTTAACTTTTTATTTATTTAACACTTACATAGCACTTACTGTGTAGCAGGCTTATTCTGATTGCTTTACTAATATTACCTCATTTAATTCTTATAGCAACCACATTTTACCGATGAGGAAATTGAGGCACCTAAAGTAAAGTGATTTAGTCACACAGGTAGGAAGCAGTGAGGCCAGGATTTAACTCCAGACAGTGTGGCTCCAAAGTCCATGCTCTGACACACTGCACTAGGTTGCCTTCATTGAACAAGATAAGTTCTCATTGTGAATGCTGGCTAGTAAATATAGAGTGATAGAATTAGAAAATTATTTTTAAACCTGTTATGAATTCATTGATCCAGACAAGAATTGTCAAGTGGGATTAAAACTATCATGTGAATAGTTGATGGGTAGCTGGACATTTGTATGGTGACAAAGTAGCAGCCCACAGATTATTTTCTGGGCTTCAGGAGGCAAACCTAATTATAAAATGAATCCAGCTTTCATAATGCTGATACAAGTGGTCAATCACAACATTACTATAAGCAGGGCAAACACGTGTATCCTGATGTGCTGCAATGTCATGTTGATGTATTCTAGTCAAATATATATTTAACTTGAATGTGATCAAGACTTTAGACCTACCATCCAATTTACAAGAAATGCAGGAGATTGAGCAACAAGCTAAACACCACAAATAAGCACTTAGACAAATCCAAAAAATGGGATATTTTTCAAAACAACTGGCCCAATTTCTTTGATAAGTCAATATAACATTAAATAAAAAAGAGTATCCTCAAGTTAAGGAGATTTAAGGGACATTAAAAAATGAATGTGTGATTTTGGATTGAATCCTGATTTGGACAAACTAGCTGTAAAGGACATTTCTGGAATAATTGGAGGAAGTTTGAATATGATTTGAACATTATGAAGTGTTAAGAAATTTGCACACTGAAGTAAAGAATAAATATAATTATTTTTTAAATGTCCATTCTAAAGTAAATTAGGTCTTTCACTCTCTCCATAATTACAGAATGGTCTCTCCATTCCCTTGTCCTGATGGAATCCTGGTTCCCTGCTTGCAGGTCACTTCTTGTAGCAGATACTGTCAGTGCTCCACTAATGTTCCTTGGGACTTTACTATTTCTGTCCATGCCAGTCTAACTACCAACTGCCAGCCCCTGCATCTCTTTTCCTAGAGGTTTTCCTCTTGCCCCCAGAGCTCTCTTTGCCTATACACAGAAGCCAAAAGTGCCAGGGGATGAAGGACCTCCCTGGAACAGCTCTGAATCAATGACTGTCAGGAGTAGGTTTTCCCTCAGGTGGAATAACTTTGAGTTGCATGTTCAGCACTATTTCCTAAAATTTTCCAGAATGATTAAGCTCCAGTTACCCACAGTGGTAATTTGCTTTAAAACATGCCCCTTTATTGGCTTTCTTCCCTCCCTTATCTCACCCTCAACTCTTTTTTAAAAGAACATTGTTTTCTGTATGAGATTCATTATTATCTACTTAAAATTTTTTTTTCCTTTATTGATTTTAGAGAGAGAGAGAGGAAGGGAGAAGTAGAGAGAGATAGAAACATTGATGAGAGAGAACATTGATTGGCCACCTCCTGTATGCCCCCCACTGGGGATTGGGCCCACAACCTGGGCATATGCCATGACCGGGAATCAAACCAGGGACCTCTTGGTGCATGGGTCGATGCTCAACCACTGAGCCACACCGGCTGGGTTCACCCCCAGCTCTTTATGAGTATTTTCTCCCCCCAAAAAACTACTTATCCTGGAATCCTTATCTTAGAGTCTAATTTGGAGAAATACAGACTAAAACGTTTCTTCTGAAGCCCTCTCACATATGAACTTTTTCCTCCCAAAGCCTGAGAGCAAAGGATACCACCAGCATTTTCCTAGTGCCCTTCTTTTACTCTCATGCAGCATTCCTTCTTTCTTTGATTCTCACACTATTTACCCTTTATGCCTCCCTACTGTTAACATTTATCAGCATTCTAGTTACTATCTCAGATCCATAGAAGATCATGGTATGCCCCTGTATCCCAAATTATGGCATTAACCTGAGGGCCCCAGATGGAAAGACCAACTCTTGGCTCCATGACTCCCTCATTTCAGGTTATCTTCAGCTCTGCTCCATTTTAGCCACTGCCTTAGCCACATGGTGGACCTCATCATCACTCAGAACTGCTCTATCTTTGAAACTTTAAACTCCAATTTCCATTCTTAGACTATAAGATCCCATTTCACCAGCTCTCTTACTCCTTCGACACTTGTTCTTGGGATGCACCTGCCCTAAAAGCCTTGACCCATAATCAGTCCTATAATCTTTTTTTTTTTTTTTTCTCCTGAGGACTACTGAAGATCATCCGGGCTTGCAAAGTGTTGACATGGTCTTCAGTCTCATTTGTACTCTCAACTCTTAGTCAATCCTTTTGCTTATTGTAGGGCAGCAACCTCTTTCTTTCAAGCAATGTCCTTGATAGTTGTCTAGGGCCCTTCTCATTTGTTCTCAGGCTACTCACTTCTGTTCCAATTGGGTTTCCATTTTGCCTCTGCCTCTTGTCTCTGTATTCTTTTACAATCTTCTTTTTGTCATGGAGCAGTTCCATCCTTCCTCAAGATCTTGGCTCAAATGTGTATGCATAGCATTTCCTCTAGCTGTCACTTCAGGACCACAACTCTGTTTCTAGCCTTGGAATGGAAACCCTTCTGGGGCTATTCAACTTCACTGCTTCCCCAGTGCTTTCTTCCTCCCCTCTCAATCACTAAGAGTGGATTTGGACATCTCCTATTTATTAATTCAGAATTTCAACAAGTAGTTGTTGAGTATATATTGAGCTTGTTGACAAGCATAGTGCCAGGAACTATGCAAGGTGCTGGTATATAATAATAAATAAGAAAGACAATGTTTCTCACCTTATGTACTCGCACATTGTGTCAATACCATTGAAGAAAATAGTAAGAAAGAACTCATTTAGATAAAGTAGTCCAGGTACCTCTATGGGAAAGTACCATTTAATTCAAGACTTGAAAGTTGAAAAGCAGTCAGTCATGTGGAGAAGTTAGTGGAAAAACATTTCAGGCAGAGGGACCTACAAATGAAAGAGTTCTGAGGCTACAAAGTGCATTATACATAATGCAAATACCGAAGACCAATATGGATGGAACATAGTAAGTTGAGGCAAAACAAGTAGGAGAAATGAAAATGAACAAAGAGGCATCCAGACAATGGGGCCATATCATGTAGGAGCTTGAATTTTATTTTAAGTGTAATAGGAAGCCATTAGAGGGTTTTGATCAGAAGAGTGACATGATTTAATTTCCATTTTAAAAAGATTATCTTATCTTACAGTTAGGGCAAGAGATGACTTTCCCTTAGAGTAAGGTAAGAATAGTAGAGGCCAAAGAAGTGGATGAATTAGAAATTCATATCAGATGTAGAATGGTCAGAATTTGCTGATGGATTGAAATTTGAGAATGAGAGGGAAGGAGGAATAAATGATGACTTCCAGGATTCTGACATATTAATGTTATTTTCTAAGATGGAAAATATAGGGCAAGTGCAGATTGGATAGAAGGAGGGTGTCAAGAGTTCTATTTTACATGTATTATGTAAGAGATGTCTAATAGATGTCTAAGCAGAGATTTAATAGGCAGATAAATATATGAATCTGAAGTTTAGAGTCTTTTGAGGACCTTCACTGGGAGTCATCAGCATAAAGATGGTATTTACAGCTATGGGAATGGGAAACCATCTAAGGAATGATTTGAAAAACAGAAGAGAAGACTGAAAAAAAAAAGTATGGATGCCCTGGCCAGTTTGGCTCAGCGGTTAGAGCGTCGGCCTGCGGTCCAGAGAGACCCCGGTTCGGTTCCCGCTGGGGGCATGTGCCTCGGTTGCGGTTTGTCCCCGGCCCTGGTTGGTCGTGCGGGTGGCGGCCACTCGATGTGTTCCTTTCACGTCGATGTTTCTCTCTCTCTCTCTCTTCCTCTCTCTCCCTCCCACTCTATCTGAACAAAAAAAATGAAAAAATGTCCTCGGGAGAGGATTAAAAAAAAAAAAAAAAAAAAGTATGGATAACTCCACTATTTAGAGTTCAGGTAGAAGGCACTGAAAAGGAGTGGCTAGATAGGTAAATATATGGTATTAACAAAGTCAAAAGAGGAAAAGTTTCAAAGAAATAGAGAGTGACCATTTATTTCAAATGTTAATGAGAGGACTAATAAAATCAAGACAGAAATGTGACCATTGGGTTTGGCAACATAGAGATCTCTAGGGATCTTGGCAAGAGCAATTTTGGTGGATTGATGGGTACGGAAACCAGAATGGAGTGGACTTACGAATAAATAGGAAGCGAGGAAAAAGAGATTGCATATGTAGACAATTATTTCAAGAATTTTTGCTGTTAATGGGTACAAAATGTGAGGAAGCAGCTTGGAGGGATAGTAGGTCAAGGAAGAGTTTACATTTGCGATAGTAAAAGCTAACTCAAGTTTATATTGTTAAAAATTATTTGGTAGGAAGATAAAAAATCCTTAAAAAGGGAAAAAGTGATGCCGTGGCAATGACTTCTAACTAGTCTCTAATATCTGCCTCTTCTTCTTCCACAATAATAAAATTTCTAATTCATAGTTAGCCTCATAAATATTAGAATAAAATTATACTTTCAAGACCTCCTTGCTGCTAGATGTGGCCATGTATTATCTCTGGCCAATAAGATATAATCAGAAGTGTCATGTGGGAACCTTCTTTGAAAGACATCTAGTACATGTCCTTTGTCCCATCTTTTGCCCTTCCTCCATCCAGTTGCCTGAAATTTGGATGTAATGGCTGGAACTCAAGCTACCATTTTGGACTTTGAGGACAAGGGCCACACCTAAAGGATGTGGAGAGTTTAGAGGAGCCTAGGTTTCTAAAGATTTCATTGAACAAGATCGCCATATTAACTCTGGACCACCTACTTCCACTCTTATGTGTGAGAGAAATAAACTCTCTTGTTTAAGCCAGAATTATTTTGGATCCCTGTTGCTCTTAGATGAACATAATCCTAACTGATTCAGATGGGATCCAATGCACAAATGCAAGGAATGACATGTAAAAGGAGACAATTCAGCCAGCACATCAGAAAGTAAGGCTATAGATGGTGGTAGGTAGATAGATGTGGTGGTGGGAAGGTAAAGGAGTTTCTATTTCATTCATTCTCTTTTCTCAATGAAGTGGGAAGTAAGGTATTCAGGTTAGAATGAAGATGGATAGTAGAGGGTTGTACATAAAAGAGAGAAGGTGTCATAAAGACTCTTTAATATCTAGACACTATGATCACCTTATCATGATTTATTTCCACAGAGTACTCTAATTTTGATATTCTTATCATTTCCACCCTGTATTTCCAAAGCTGTGTCCTCCTCCTTAGTTCCCCAGCTAGGATCTGGAATCTCAGAACTTTCTTAAAATTGAACTAGATTTGTCATGCTTTGTTGGGCTGGATTTGCAGGTTTTAATACTCCACACCATACCACCCTAGTCTGACCATTTACATTTCCAATTTGCCTTGTAGTTCCTCTAGCTTTCTTTCTCTTAAGTAAACTCTAGCCAACAAATTACATCCTTTCCACTTCTTATACCAATTTTTGGCTTGCCAATTCTTCAAAACCCAGCTCTTGTCCCACTTCCTTCAGGAAGCCTTTTCTAACTATTTCAATCTACCTTGATGTTTTTAATTAATGAATGAATATATTGACACTTATTATGTGACTAAAGTTGATTGCAGTCTCTGAATATCCATATATACATATCTATACACTTCTCATCTGTACTAGTTCAACACATGTAATATATGTTCTTTTTCAATGCAATACATGTGACATATGGAAGTTTCTTTCCACTTGCCCCACTCTCTCTGTTCTTTCCTTGCACCTTACCACCTTACTAAGAGTGGGCATTTTTGCAAATAAAAGTAAAGATTCAGTTTTTCCCCCTCCAAAATAAGCATTGGAGTCATGCCTCACAATGAAGTCAATACTAGCAAGAGAGATTTACGTTGTACATGTATCAATCTGAATAACATGAAGGACCAAAGACAGTGTTTTTTGTACCATTTACATCAGACTCAATCTGGAAAGCTGGTTAAAAACTGAAGATTTCTATCATCCCAGAGACATATATAAGAATATTTATGGTAGTATTTGTCATAATAGCAAAACAAAACAAAACACCACAAAACAAAAACTGGAAATAACACAAATGACCAGGAACGGTAAATAAATTATGGTGTAATCATACAATCGAATATTGCATAGCAGTGAAAATGAGTAAACTATAGCCAAATGCATCAAAATGAATGAATCTGAATCAGAAGATGGTGGCAGGCAGGACCAGAGGGAGGGTGAGTGTATGAGAGAGTGAATGAGTGTGAGAGAGAGTGTGAGTGGATGTGAGTGTGGACTAGCAACCATGAGCAGTGCAGAAACGTGAGGCAGAAGGTTCCTATGCTGTGGACGGGAAGCAACCTGCTACCGTGGTAAACGGCTCATCAATGCGCTTCTCCCTGTGTGGCCAGGAAGACCCGCCATTTTGGAATATCCCTGGTCTTTTCTGGGAGGAGGCAGCTAGAGCGGCTAGGGCTCAGCAACCTGAGCCCACCAGTGCATTTCGCACCACCGGACCAGTGGACCCTGCTGCGTCAACACAAACCAGTGCATAGTAGTGGCATTGTCAAGGTGCCTGCTGCGGAAGCCACAAGTGGCTGGGAGCCCAGCACCATCACCCACAGCAGCAGCCTGATCAGAGCCCAGACACACCTCCAGCAACAGAGGCTTGGGAGCAGACATCCATCCCCAGGCAGCAGCAGCACAGATTGGCAGCTGAGACCCATCCCCAATGGCAACAGCAGAGGCTGAGCAGGAGCTGAGCCCCACCAGGTGGCAGCACTCCCCAGCTGCCAGTGAAGGGACCCCGGGCTCCAGTGGGGCCCTTGCGATACAGCTGCCTATGGCACTGGCTGGTACTGCAGCTTCAGTGGGGCCTATGATATATAGCTGCCTGTGGCACTGGCAGAGACTGTGGCCTCAGTGGGGCCTGTGCAATACAGCTACCTGTGTCTCTGACGGGGAGCATGGCTTCAGTGGGGCCTGTACGATACAGCAGCAGCGCCTACCTTGACAGACCAATACCAGCCGCCAGTAGTCAATCCTTCAGGACCCACAGCAGGCAAGAGGTGCCATGCACCAGAACAGTCTAGGAGGCACAGCAGCCTTATTTGATACACACTGATCTGCTTACACATCCCAACATCCCTCACTGGGTCTAGAACTACCAGATGGCTAAAATGGGGATGAAATGTTGGCCGAAGGAGGAACACACCTGGATTCAGGCAAGAGAACTTTACTGGGGAGTTACCTGCTGGGCTGACTCCTAAGGCAGGGTCAGCGCCGGTATCTCTAACAGGCAGGATTATATAGGGGATGTATGGGTGAGGGGCTGGCAGCCCTTAGAGGGAGAGGACAATGTGATTTGGCTACTTTCGTAGGTATAACCGCAAGGAGACCAAGGGGGGGTCTCCACTCCCAGGGTGATTCAACCTGGATACCTGGAGTAGTGTTCTGGAACATCCTGTTTCTCAGAATTCTTTTCATATATCAAGGGAGGAGGGAGTTGGAGACCTTGGCATACATCAAGGGAGGAGGGAGTTGGAGACTTTGGCTGCAACCCAGTCATTCCAGCCTTTTGTTATATGGTTGAGGGGCGATAATTATTCTTCTGTAGCTGCTTCTTGCTGACAAGGGGCAGCGAGTTAAGGGAGGGGGCGGCTGGAGGTTTGACTGATCACGGGTGGCAGTGGTGAAGTAGGGACGTT
The DNA here is from genome assembly GCA_030848825.1 of Tadarida brasiliensis. Lineage (NCBI taxonomy): Eukaryota > Metazoa > Chordata > Mammalia > Chiroptera > Molossidae > Tadarida > Tadarida brasiliensis. The sequence goes on along the minus strand of CM061280.1, from coordinate 31,301,154 downwards.
TTGATAGCTGGCTTGGATCAACAGGAGTTCATGGGCCTTCTGGTTAGTAAAGGCTTTTAAGCGATCCTGGAAGAAGTTCAAAAACAGGTGCAGGGGACAGGGTCCAAATGCTAAAATGACAAAAATGAGGGTGAGCAGACTGATAAATGGTAACAGCCAAGATGCTCAGTTTGTGCGGAGCCATTGATTCCAAGACCCCTCCTGTCTTTCACGGATTTGTTGAGACTGTTCCTTTAATTTTGTTGCTGCGTTTCTAACCAGCCCTGACTGGTTGAAGTAAAAGCAACACTGTTCCTCTAGGAAGACACAGATACTCCATTTTTCTGCTGTTAGGAGGTCCAGGCCTCAGCGATTTTGTAGCGTGACAGTGGCCAGGGAGTTGAGTTGATCTTGGAGTCTCACTAGAGTGGAGGCAATTTCTTCTAGGGAGTTCTGGAGGTCTTCGGAGAGAGAGTGAAAGTAAGACAGGGAGGTGCCTAGTCCCCCAGCCCCAGGTCCACTGCTGTAGTGATTCCTAGGGCAGCTAGGAGAGGGATTACCTGTACTGTTTGTTCTTTTACTTGACCAGTAGAGTACTAGGAACTGGAAGAGGCTCATAGGGTGGAACTAGGTTGATGTTTGGGGTGAGATAGACCAAGGTACAAGTTCCTGTCCAATTAGTTGGGAGGCACATATAGGTGTTAACTCCACACAAAAAGAAAGCTCCTGATTGGGTGATGCAGGCTGAGAGATGAAGAGAAAATAGATGGATGAGGGGCTGGCTCCGTCCTACCTTCTCTGAGCTCCAGGCAGTCAAGGTAGATCAAAGTGCAGTCCCGACAAGGGGGAGATATGAATAGAGGATTGTTTTGAGCATAGTAATTTTAAGGAGGAAGTAGTGAGCTAGTGGGATAGGAGCACTTGTGCTGTGAGGCCATAAGAAGAGGAGGCTCTGTGAAGCGAACGGGATAAGTAAATAATCCGTTTGCTTCTGGAGATACCTGATAATTGACCTGGCTGTTTTGATGGTTCTGGGGAAATTGAATGTTTACTGTGGTGTTGCAGAGTTTAGAGGGAAGATGGCCTACTGGGATGGTGCCTTGAGCAGTAAAACATAAGGGAGCAGGTGAAAGGAGAGAGGTATTAAGAGTGACTGGCCCTTGGGCAGGAGGGTTGAAGGTTTTAATTCCTCAAGATGTGAATAGTAAGTATGATATAGCCTGTTTGCTCGGTTGGTGGCTGAGGTGGGATAATCTCCTAGGAGAGTATCAGCTCTCTCAAAGAAGGTGGCCCCCTTCTGGGCTTTATATATGAGTGGTCAGAAGAAGATAGGTGTTGCTACTAGGAATAGGTAGAGCGGAGTAGGCTGAGGAGGACATGGATAGGCACATCCAGCAATTGGCTGCACAGGAGGAATTTGCCTTAATTAGAAGATTTTGAGTAATATTAAGGGAGCATTCTAGATGTGAAGATTCTAAAAGAGAGGGTATGGGGGCAAAATGTCCCCCTAGGGATAGGGAGATAAGAAAAAGCAGAATAAATTGGAATTCTTATTCTTGTTGTTGTCAAGGGAAAACCATGGTTACTCACAGCTCAGATTGTTCTTCGTCTTCTGGGATTTTGGTTAGTCTGATCTTGGTGGGTCCCAGGGGGGAGCAGGAATACTTAGGCTTAGGCAATAGTCCGGGTAGAATGGAAGGGTCCATGGACGTGTTAAGAAATGGTGTTTCTGTCTTCTTTAACCTGGAGAGATGGAACCAGGAGGCTTTTCCCTGGAGTTTTGCGGCTGTGGGGGTGGTGAGGAGAAACTGGAAGGGGCCCGTCCATTGAGGGTGCAAATCAGATGGGTGGAGCATTTTTAAAAGGACACAGTCCCCTGGGATGAATATTAGGGTCAAGGGCAGTTCAGCTAGGGGTTTTGGAAGGACCTGGTCTGCATGTTCTCGTAGTAGTTGTCTGACAAGGTTAAGGATGGGGATATAATCTCCTAGAGAGGAGATTTGACTGGGGAAATTGCCAGGAAGGTAGGGTCGGCCATACATGAGCTCAAAAGGGCTGAGAAAGGATGGGCTCCTGGGACTAGCCCGGATTTGGGTAAGCACGATGGGAAGGAGCTTAGTCCATGGCTGCTGTAGTTCTAGGGTAAGTTTGGTTAATTGGGTTTTGATAAACTGTTGGCTTTTTCGACTTTTCCTGAAGATTGGGGACGATAGGGAATATGAAGTTTCCATGTGATTCCTAGAGCCTCTGCTACTTGCTGGGTGATCTTAGAAATAAAAGCGGGGCCATTATCCGATTGGAGGGATTTGAGTAATCCAAAGTGTGGGATGATTTCAGAAACAAGGACTCTAGTAACCTCGGCCGCTGTTTCAGAGGTGGTGGGGAAAGCTTCTACCCATCCTGAGAAGGTATCGACCAGCGTTAGAAGATATGTAAGCCTTTTATTTGGTGGCATGTAGGTGAAGTCAATCTGCCAATCTTCCCCAGGAATGTGTCCTCTAGCTTGGTGGGTGGGGAACAAGGGAGTATGAAGCCATCCCTGAGAGGAGACCACTGAACAAATAGGGCAAGACCTGGTTATTTCCTGTAGAAGGGATAGGAGGTTTGGGCAGATCAACGGTGGTTTCAAGAGATGATGTAGAGGGCTAAATCCTATCTGTAAGGCCTGGTGTATGGTAGTCAGAATATCATGAGCTTGATTTTGAGGTAAGACATATCGGCCCTGGATGAGGAGCCAATTCCCTTGTGGGGTGGCCCCTGCTTTTAGGAGATTTTCCCTCTCATTAGGGGTGTAGAGAGGTTGAATAGTAGGAATGGCTAAGAACTGTGCTGCCGGGCTAGGGCAAAGAGCGGCCTATTTGGCCTCCGTATCTGCCTTGTTTCCTTTTGAGATGGGATCGTCCCCTGGCTGATGGCCCCTGCAGTGGATTACACTGGCCTTTTGGGGAAGGTCTGCAGCCTTCAATAGGCACAGGATGAGGGGCGCATTGGTGATGGGAGATCACTTCATAGAGAGGAATCCACGCTCCTGCCAAATGACAGCATGAGAGTGAAGAATATGATAGGCATATTTGGAGTCAGTATAGATGTTAATCCTCTGTCCTTGGGCTAATGTTAGTGCCTGGGCGAGGGCTATAAGTTCTGCCTTCTGGGAGGAGGTACCCCTAGGTAGGGGGTTGGCTTCAATTATGTCTGTAAGAGTTACAATGGCATATCCTGTGACCTTGGACCCATCAGGGGTAGTAGTAGAGCTACCATCTATAAAACAGGTGTCTTCAGGGTCATCTAATGGGTCAGTGAGGATATGACTAAAATGAGGTGTTAAATCTTCCAAAGTCTCTAGGCAGGAGTGTGTAATTATCCTGTTTGGGTCTGGTAGGAGTGTGGCTGGGTTCAATGAGGGTCAACTATTGACTGAAAATTCTGGGGACTCAATGAAGGTAGCGTGTAAGAGATAGAACCTAGAGGGGGAAAGCTGTCTCAGGGCCTTATAGGAAAGGAGATTCTTTAAATGATGAGGTGATAGAATGGTAGTCTGTTGGCCAAAAGTGAGTTTTCAGCTTTCCTGGGCAAGAAGGGCTGCTGCAGCTATAGCACAGAGACAGGTTGGCCAGCCTCGTACAGTGGTGTCCAGTTGTTTCAATAGATAGGCTACCGGGGTGAAAGTGGGGCCCTTATATTGCCCCAAGACTACCAGGCCAATGCCCTGTTTCTCTGTGACATATAATAAGAATGGTCTGGTAATATCAGGTAGGGCAAGAGTTGGGGCAGTCACAAGGGCCTTTTGTAGAGTTTTAAAGGCTAGAATGATGTTTTTGGCGGGATCGAGGGGCTTATTTAAGTCTCCCTTTGCTGCCTCATAAAGGGGCTTGTCTAGGAGGCTGAAGTTTGGGATCCATAGGCGGAGGTAACCCACCAGGCCTAGGAAGGAAAGTATGTCTGACTTGGAAGCAGGTGGAGCAAGTGAGGCGATAATGCCCTGGTGGTCTGCAGTAATCCTTCTCTCTGTTGGAGAAGGGAGACCCCAAGGTATGTGACCTCAGGGGTTGAAAGTTGGGCCTTTTTGGGTGAAACCCAGTATCTGTGATTGGCTAGGAAATTTAGAAGAATAGCTGTATGCTGGAGAGCTCATAGGAGGGGCTGCAAAGAAGGAGATCATAGGCATATTGGAGGAGGATGCTAGGGGAGAGGGGGAGGGTGGCTAAATCTGAGGCTAGAGCCTGACTAAAGAAGTGGGGGCTATCCCTGAAGCCCTGGGGCAGGACTGTCCACATGAATTGTTGTGACTGTTGAGTGTCTGGGTCAGTCCAGGTGAAGGCAAACAAGTCCTGAGTATCAGGGTGTAGGGGAATAGTGAAGAATGCATCCTTAAGGTCTAGGACCATGAAATGGGTGGTTGTCAAAGGAATCTGAGACAGGAGGGTATAAGGATTGGGAACTATGGGGTGGATAGGAAGTACTGCTGCATTAATGATGCTGAGATCCTGGACTAATCTATAAGAGCCATTTGGCTTTTTGATGGTAGAATGGGAGTATTATAAGGCGAATGGGTGGGTCGAAGGAGGCCTCGACTTAAGAGTTTCCTAATAATGGGTTTCAAGCCTTTCTGATGCATGAGGGATATGGGATATTGAGGCTGGTTGGGGAACTGGGATGGATCCCGGAGCCTGATTTGGACAGGGGTATGATGAGAAGCTACTGATGGTAGGGAGGTATCCCACACCTTGGGATTCACTATATCTGGAGGCAAGGATAAGTCTTTAACAGAGGTAGGCGAGTCAGGCTGGCTGAGGACAAGCAACAAAGTGGACTCCGAGGTCGGGAGGTGGAAGGAGAGGGAGGTCCTAAATTTGGAGAGTAGGTCTTGGCCTAGAATAGGTGTAGGGCACCTGGGCAGGAGGAGAAAAGAGTGTGTAAAGGAGACATTATGTATAAGACAAGGCAAAGGATCCGTGGCGAGCGAGGAAGAGACAAGACCATCAACTCCCACAACAGAGATTTTAGAGGGATGAACAGGACCCGAATATTTGGGTAAGGCAGAGTAAGTGGCCCCCGTGTCTATAAGAAATGAGATCGGCTTACCTGCTATTTGGATGGTTACCCTAGGCTCTTCGATGGTGATGTGAGATGGGGCTGAAGGCCCTGGGCACCTTCAGTCCTCAGTGGCAAGTCCCAGCAGGCTGGGCAAGGTTAGGTCAGGAGTGGCTGGGGTAAGGGTTGAAGGGGCTGAACCCTCCCTTTGAGAGGAGTGGGGGCAGTCAACCTTCCAGTGTCCCTTTTTCCCACAGCGAGGGCATGGCTATGGCAGGGACCATGGAGCTGGACAGGCTTTTTCCCAGTGACTTTCCTTTCCACATTTGAAGCAGAACCCTGCTGGATTATTATGAGAGCCCCTTTGGGGGATACTTCTCTCATGGGAGCCTTTTAGGGCAGCTGCAAGCAGCTGATATTTCGCCTGATCTCTTTGGGCCTTTTCTGCCTTTGCCTGTTCTTCTCTGTTATTATAGACTTTAAAAGCCATACTAAGGAGATCTCATTGAGGGGTTTGAGGGCCCTCTTCTGCCTTTTGAATTTTTTTTCCTGAATATTGGGGTCTGACTGGGAGATAAAATGAGTGTTAAGAACTATAGCCCCCTCGACCCAGTTGGGGTTGATTTTAGTATATTTTAGGAGTGCCTCTGTTAGGCAGGCCAAGAATTGGGCTGGATTTTCATCTGCTCTTTGTGAAATTTCTTGGAGCTTTTCATAGTTAACTGCTTTGTGAGCGGCCTTCTGGAGCCCGGTTATTAGGCAGGTGACCATATGGTTACAAAGGTCTCTGCCAGGTTTACCAACCTGATAGTCCCAGTTGGGGTCTTCCCAGGGAACAGCTGCTGCTCCCACAGGTTTTTGGTTGTCTGCCCTATGGAGGTTGTCCGTGTGTGCCTATGCAGCCAGCCAGACCCACTCTTTCTCTTCAGGTAGTAAGGAAAAAGAGAGGATAATATAGAGGTCATGTCAGGTGAGGTCATATGACTGGGTTAGGTATCTAAACTCCTTCAAATAAGTGTCTAGGTTGGTGGAGAAGAAGCTTATTCTCTTCTCTACTTGGGACAGGTCTGAGAGGGAGAACGGGACATGGACTCTAATAATCCCCTTAGTGCCTGCTACTTCTTGGAGGAGGAGGAGAGATGCCAGAGGGTCCGCAGGGGCCCCCTGTCCTGTGCGTGAGTGAGTATGAGGGGGAGAAGGGAGACCTGGGGAGTCAGGATCTGACTCTGAGCTTGAACGATCCTCAGATGGGGGGGAGGTGTCTCAGGGTGAGGGGTCTTAAGGAGGAGCATAACGAGGAGGAATAGATGGGGCTGATGGTGGGACACTCTGATTGGGAGAATCAAAGAGGGGAGATTCAGAGTTGGCTGGAGGAGGAGGTTTGGAGTGTGCTAAAAGAATTTGATATATAGAGCAGGACTGACAGAGAGAGGTGAAGATCAGAGAGTGAAGAAGGCCTGAATGTAAGGGATTTCCAACCATTTGCCATTGCGTTGATAGAAGTTATCAAGATCTCGAAGTGTGTTAAAGTCAAAAGTGCCATTTTCAGGCCATTGAAACCCATTATTTAGCTGGTACTGGGGCCAAGCAATATTGCAATAAAAGATGAGTTTCTTGGGTTTGACTACATCTCAAAAACCGAGAGACTCAATATTCCGAAGGAGACATCCCAATAGAGTGTCCTTCAAAGGCAGAAACTGCGAGGTTCCCATGATGTGGAGTTGGAGGCTATAAAGGGTGAGTGCGAGGGTCCCTAGGAGGAGAAGGGCAAAAGGAAGGGGCATCCTCGTTTCCCTGGCCAGTTTCTGAGAGGTGAGAGGAAGATTACTCACAAATTGGGCATCCCCGAATTAGTGAGGATCAGGACCCGAAGGTTGAGAAGGTCTTCCTCACCTAGAGCTAGGACTTTTGAGGACCAAAGCCAACAGAGAGACAGGAGACCTGGACTAGGAGACCTCATTACTCACCTGTAGGAGGAGAAATCAGGCCAGTGGTATTTGTATAGTCAGCAATGGCAGGGGTGGAGAGACCCAGAGAGAGTGCATCCTCTTGGCAGGTTCAAGAGGGGCAGCCAGGAGGTGGATCAAGCCCAGGGGGAGAATAAAGGGAGAGAAAGGCAATCCAGCAGGTCCTGGCAGGCACCCCTCCTGGGTTTCGGCACCAAGATGAAAGGTCAGCCGAAGGAAGAACACACCTGGGTTCAGGCAAGAAAACTTTATTGGAGAGTTACCTGCCAGGCTGACTCCTAAGGTGGGATTAATGCCGGTATCTCTAACAGGCAGGATTATATAGGGGATTTATGGGTGAGGGCCTGGCAGCTCTTAGAGGGAGAGGACAATGAGGTTTGGTTACTTGCATAGGTATAACCACAAGGAGACCAACAGGGGTCTCCATTCTCTGGGTGATTCAACCTGGATACCTGGGGTAGTGTTCTGGAACATCTTGTTTCTCGGAATTCTTTTCATATATCAAGGGAGGAGGGAGTTGGAGACCTTGGCATATACCAAGGGAGGAGGGAGTTGGAGACTTTGGCTGCAACCCAGTCAGGGGAGACAAAGAAATAACGCCCAAATGAAAGAAAAGGAGGAATAAAAAAAAAGAACTATATGAAATGGAAGAAAGTGATTTGTGAGATAAAGAATTCAAAGCAATGATTTTAAGGGTGTTCAAACAATTAAGCAAAAACTACAAGCAACTTAATGAGAATTATATAGAGCTCAGCCAGAACTACATCAGCTTAAAAAAAGAGAGAGAAGCTATGAATAAAAATCAACAGGAAATAAAGAACAACATAGCTGATATGAAAAACACCTTAGAGGGATTCAATAGTAGATTAGAAGAAGCTGAAGACCAAATCAGTGAGTTACAAGGCAAGGTAGAAAAAAAGAGATAGAAAACTTGAATAGACCAATAACAACTAAGGGAATTGAAGATGTAATCAAGAAACTCCAGATAGTATGACAGACCAATCAAAAAAGATGGCGGCGGGCAGGACCAGAGCGAGGGTGAGTGTGTGAGGGTGTGAGAGAGTGTGAAAGAGAATGTGGGTGAGTGTGAGTGAGGACGACCAACCTTGAGCAGTGCAGAAACACGAGGCACAAGATTCCTGTGCTGTGGACAGAAAGCAGCCAGCTACTGCAGTAAGTGATATGTCAGCAAACTTCTCTCCTGCTCGGCTGGGAGGCCCCTACATTTTGAAAGATCCCAGGTCATCCCTGGGAGGAGGAAACAAGGAGTGGCTAGGGCCGAGAGACCTGGGTCCACCAGAGAGCCTTGCACCATCGGTCAAGTGGACTTAGCTGTGTCAACATGGTCAGTGCACAGTAGCAGCGCTGCCGAGGTGCCTGCTCCAGTAACTGAGGCCCCCGGGAGCCAGAGCACAACCTCCGGTAGCAGCAGCAGCTCGCCAAGGCTCGCGGGAGTACAGCCGGCCCAGGCTCCCAGCAGCATGGCCCTCCCAGGTCCATGGTGGCTTGTGCGTGGCACTAGCACCAGCTTGGGAGCCTGGCACCCCACCCACAACAACAGTGACTGGGCGGGAGTAGAGCCTCACTACCAACAGGCATTAGCAGCTCAGATAGGCAGCTGAAATCCATCCCCAGTGGCATCAGCAAAGGCTTATTAGGAGCAGTGTCCCAGCCCAAGCAGCAGGGCTATGGCAGCTGAGACCTGCCCCTGACAACTGCAGCAGCGGAGTTGGAGTGGAGCCCCTCCCTCCAGCAGCAGCAAAGTCCCAGGTGTGGAGCATCCTCAGCCCCCAACAGCAGTAAAGGATTGGGACCTGAGAACACCCCCTATCAACAGCAGCAGCAGTAGCAGTGCAAACCTGGAGTTGACACTTGCTCCCAGCAGCGTCTGATCAGGAGCTGAGCCCCACCAGGCAGCAGGGTACCCCAACAGCACACCAGTGGGACCCACGCATGCCAGCAGGATACCAGTGGGACCCACGAACCCCAGCAGCATACTAGAGGGACCCACAATCCCCAGCAGCGTGCCAGTGGACCCCATGCACCACAAAAGCATACTATCAGAACCCCATGCACCCCAGCAACATACCAGTGGACCCATGCACCCCAGCAGTACACAAGATGGACCCATGCACTCCAGGCTGCAGCAGCACATATTGGCAGCTGAGACCCAACCCAGCAGCATCTGCAGAAACTGATCAGGAGTGGTGCCCCAGCCCAAGAAGCAGCAAGTCTCGGGGAGACAAGACCTGTACAACAGACCAATACCAGCCTCCAGGTGTCAACCCTCCAGGACCCACAGCAGATAAGAGGTGCCATACACTAAAACAGGCTGGGAGGCACGGCAGCCTTAGTTGATATGCACCAACTTGCCTATACACTTAAACATCCCTCACCAGGCTTAGAACTACCAGATTGCTAAAATGGTGAGACAAAGAAACAACACCCAAATGAAAAAAAGAGAGGAATCACAAGAAAAGGAACTACAGGAACTAGAAGAAAGCAACTTGTCAGATAAAGAATTCAAAGCAATGATTATAAGGATGCTCAAACAATTTGGTGAGAACAACAAACAACTTAATAAGAATTATGAAGAGCTCACTGGGAACTACTTCAGCTTAAAAAAAGAGGTAGAAGCTATGCATAAAAATGAAGAGTACATAAAGAATGACATAGCTGCTATGAAAAATACCTTGGAAGGGTTCAATAGTAGAATAGAAGAAGCTGAAGATCGAATCAACAATTTAGAAGACAAGGTAGAAAAAAACACCCAAATAGAGCAGCAAAATGGGGTAAAAAATTAAAAAACAGGAGGAGAGTTTAAGGGAGCTGTGAGACAATACAAAACATAACAATATTCACATTATAGGTGTACTGGAAGGAGAAGAATCAGAGAAAGGAATAGAAAACCTGTTTGACAAAATAATGACAGAAAACGTCCCTAAACTGGTGAAGGAAAAAGTCACACAAGTCCAGGAAACACAGAGTCCCAAGCAAGATGAATACCAAAAGACCCACAGCTAGACACATCATAATAAAAATGGCAAACATTAAAGACAAAGAAAGAATCTTAAAGGAAGCAAGAGAGAGACAGAAAGTTACCTACGAGGAAGCTCCCATTAGACTGACAGCTGACTTCTCCATAGAAACACTGCAGGCCAGAAGAGAGTTGCATGAAGTGTACAAAGTAATGCAAGGCAAGGGTCTGAATCCAAGACTACTCTATCCAGGAAGGCTATCATTAAACATTGAAGGAGAAATGAAGAGCTTCATAGATATAAAAAAAAGCTAAAAGAATTTACCACCACCAAACCAGCACTGCAAGAAATGCTGAAGGGACTGTTGTAAGAAGAAGAAGAAACAGAAAGAGAGAAAGGAACACAGGCTTAAAATAAAAATGGCAACTAATAAGTATCAATAATAACCTTAAATGCAAATGGCTTAAATGCTCCAATCAAAAGACATAGGGTAGCTGATTGGATAAGAAAACACGACCCGTATATATGCTGTCTACAAGAGACCCACCTCACAGCAAAAGACTCACACAGGATGAAATTGAAGGGATGGAAAAAAATTTTCCAAGCAAATGGAAATGAAAAAAAAAAGCTGGTGTAGTAATACTCATATCTGACAAGATATAGTTCAAAACGAGGCCCATAATAGAAGACAAAGAAGGTCATTACATAATATTAAATGGATAAATCCAACAAGAGGGTATAAACCTGGTAAACATATATACACAAAATATGAGAGCACCGAAATATATTAAAAAACTTCTGGAGGTCTTCAAGGGGGACATCAATAGCAATAGGATCATAGTGGGTGATTTAACACCCCACTGACACCACTGGATAGATCTTCCACACAAAAATTTAACAGGGACATAAAGTCCTTAAATGACGACCTAGATCAGTTGGACTTAATTGATATTTACAGAACATTTCACCCCAAAGCTGCAGAATATACATTCTTCTCAAGTGCACATGGGACATTCTCAAAGATAGACCACATCACAGGAGACAAACTAAGTCTCTGCAAGTTCAAGAAGATTGAAATCATATCAAGCATCTTCTGGGATTACAATTGCATGAAACTAGAACTCAATTACAACAAAAACACACACAAATATTCAAACACTTGGAGGCTAAATAGCATGTTATTAAACAATGAATGGGTTACCAATGAGATCACGGAAGAAATTAAAAATTTCAAGGAAACCAATGAAAACAAACACACAACAACACAAAATCTATAGAACGCAGTGAATCAGTCCTGAGAGAGAAGTTCATAGAACTACAGGCCTACCTCAAGAAACAAGAAAAATTCCTAATTGACTCTCTAAACCTACAATTTAAAGAACTAGAAAGAAAACAAAAAGAAAAACCCAGAGCAAGTAGAAGGAAAGAAATTACTAAGTAAAGGTCAGAGAAGAAATAAACATCATAGAGATTAAAAAAAAACAATTCAAGAGATCAATGAAACAAAGAGCTGTTTCTTTGAAAAGATAAACAATATTGATGGTCCTTGAGCTAGACTCATGAAGAAGCAAAAAGAGAGGACTCAAATAAACAAAATCAGAAATGAAAGAGGAGAAGTAACAACTGTCACCACAGAAATACAAAGGATCATCAAATCATACTATGTACAATTATACGCAAACAAATTGGATAATCTAGGTGAAATGGACAAATTTCTAGAAGCACACCGTCTCCCAAAACTGAACCGGGAAGAGATAGAGAACTTGAATAGACCAATAACAAAAAAGGAAATTGAAGATACAATTAATAAACTCCCAGCAAACAAAAGCCCAGGCCCGGATGGCTTCATGGGGGAGTTTTACCGAACATTCAAAGAAGATCTAACACTCATTCTCCTCAAACTATTCCAAAAAATCCAAGAAGATGGGAAACTTCCAAACTCATTTTATGAGGCCAGCACAATTTTAATTCCAAAACCGAATAAAGACACTACAAAGAAAGAAAATTTCAGGTCAATATCCCTGATAAACACAGATGCCAAAATCCTTAACAAAATATTAGTAAATAGGATCCAGGAATACATCAAAAAAAAAAAAAAAAAGATTCACCATGACCATGTGGGATTCATCCCAAGGATGCAAGAATGGTACAATATTCACAAATCAATAAATGTGATACACCACATAAACAAAATGAAAGATAAAAACCACATAATCATATCAATAGATGCTGAAAAAGTATTTGACAAAATCTAGCAACCATTTCTGATAAAAACACTCAGCAATGTGGGAATAGAGGGATCATATCTCAACATAATAAAGGCCAATATTTGTAAAACCTACAGCCAACATCATAGTCAATGAACAAAAACTAAAAACATTTTCCTTAAGAACGGGAACAAGATAGGGATGTCCGCTTTCCCACTTTTATTTAACACAGTACTGGAAGTCTTAGCCACAGCAATTAGACATGAAGAAAAAATAAAAGGGATCCAAATTGGAAAGGAGGAAGTGAAACTGTCATTAATCGCAGATGACATGATATTACACATAGAAAACCCTAAAGACTCCATCAAAAATATACTAGACTTAACAAATGAATTTGGCAAAGTAGCAGGATACAAAATTAACGTCAAGAAATCGATGGCATCCTTGTACACCAACAATGAACTCAATGAAAGAGAAACTAAAAAAGCAACCCCATTTACCACTGGGCCAAAGAAATCAAGATACCTAGGAATAAACTTAACCAAAGAAGTAAAGGACATATTCACAGAAAACTTCAGGTAACTGAAAAAAGAAATAGAGGAAGATATAAGAAAGTGAAAGCATGCACCTTGTTCATCGATTGGAAGAATGAACATCATTAAAATGATCATACTACTCAAAGCAATCTATTGATTCATTGCAATCCCTATCAAAATAACAACGACATATTTCACAGAACTAGAACAAATACTCCAAAAGTTTATACGAAACCAAAAAAGACCCCCAAATAGCCACAGCAATCTGGAGAAGAAGAACAAAGTAGGAAGGATCACAATACCGGATATCAGGTGATACTACAAAGCCATAGTAATCAAAACAGCCTGGTACTGGCAGAACAACTGTCATATAGATCAATGGAACAGAACAGAGAACCCAGAAATTGTTCCAGGTCATTATGCTCAATTAATATTTGACAAAAGTGGCAAGAGCATACATGGAGTAAAGACAGCCTCTTCAATAAATGGTGTTGGGAAAATTGGACAGGTATATGCAAAAAAATGCAGCTAGACCACCAACTTACACCACGCACAAGAATAAACTCAAAATGGATAAAAGACTTAAATGTGACCTATGAATCCATAAAAATCCTAGCAGATAATGTAGGCAACAAAATTTCAGACAACACACACAGCAGAATTTTCACTGATACAATGCCTAAGACAATCGAAATAAAGGAAAAAATGAACACATGGGACTACATCAAACTAAAAAGTTTCTGCACAGTAAAAGAAACAACCATCATAATGGAAAGGGAATCCATTATAATGGAGAGCATAATTGGCAACGATACATCAGATAAGGGGCTAATTTTCAAAATATATAGAGTACTCATACAATTCAACAAAAGAAAGACAAAGAACCCAATTAAAAAATGGGCATAGGACCTAAATAGACACCTCTCCAAAAAGGACATACAAATGGCCAAGAGACATATGAAAAAATGCTCATCGTCACTAATCATCAGAGAGATGCAAATTAAAACAAATATGAGATATCACCTCACACCTGCCAGAATGTGCCATCAACAAATCATCAAACAACAAGTACTGTCGAAGGTGTGGAGAAAAGGGGACTCTAGTACCCTGCTGGTGGGAATACAGGCTGGTGCGCGATTGGAAAACACTATGGTGTTACCTCAAAATTTATAAGTTGATCTGCCATTTGATCCAGTGATCCCACTTCTAGGAATATACCCTAAGAAGCCTGAAAACACCAATCAGAAAGAAGATATGTACCCCTGTGTTTGTAGCAGCACTATTTACAATAGCTAAGATCTGGAAACAGCCCAAGTGTCCATCAATAGATGAGTGGATAAAAAAGCTGTGGTACATATACACAATGGAATACCATGCAGCTGTAAGAAAGAACGATGTCTTATACTTTGAGACAACATGGAGGGACCTGGAGACTATTATGCTAAGCGAAATAAGCCAGTCAGAGAGAGGTAAGTATCTCATGATCTCACTTATTTGTGGAACATAATGAATAAAACAAACTGAGAAACAAAATATTCCCAGAGACATGGAAGTGGTGTGCAGACTGACAAACCTCAGAAGAGGTGGGTGTGGGGGAGTGAAGAGATAAACCACAGAATTTATATGCATGTATGTGTAAACAAGGACATAGACAATAATGCTGGGGGTGGGGCGGGTTTGGGAGGAGGGTTTCAATGGGGGAAGAAAGGAGAAACATCTGTAACAAAAATAAATAAATAAATAAATAAATAAATAAATAAATAAATAAATAAATAAAATAATGTTGAATGACAAAATCAAGTTGCCGGAGAATATAAATAGTATGATACCATTATATAAGGTTTCCAAACAAGGAAACTGAACAGGTTTTTCTTGTTCAAAGATATAATCACATGTAGAAAACATTAAGAAAAGCAAAACGTGATTAACATAAAATGCAGAAGAAAGGAATACAATTGGTGAGGGGTACACAGAGAAATGTTCCACTTTCAAGACTCAGTGATTGGTACATCAGTGTTTATTTCCTTATTAGTTTTTGAGTTATATATATGTATCATATATGTCCTTTTTGTATGCATATCTCACACTGGAAAATTATAAGTGTAGATTTCTAGGCCCTGCCCACATGAACTCCTGAACATGAATTATTCATGGAGAAGTCCTTTAATCTGCATTTTAATTTGGCACCCCTGATGGTTCTGATGTCTGAGAACTACTGATAAAGTCTCTTTGAATAATCCATAGGACCTAAAGAATCTCACAGATGTTGAAAAGCAGGCTAGAAAAAGACCCAGGGGTCTGTGGAAGAGGAGAAGAGGAAGAGAAACTATAGTGAGAAGGGATCCTACATGCTCCTTCTAGATGCCCTATCTGCAGTCTGATAGAAGACCTGAAGTTTAGGAAAAGCCAAGAAACATTTTATACCATCTTTTGATCTCCATATTTAATTTTGATTGGTGATAGAAAGGCTTTCTGGGGGAAAAAAAAACTATATTACACATCCTCCCAGATATAACAAGTGTAAGTAAAGGGTTACACATTTTTAAAAAATATTGCTACAAGCCACACCACTATATGTCTTAGTTAGCTAGGGCTGCTATAACAAAATATCATAGACTGCATAGCTTAAACAACAAAAATGTATTTTCTCATAGTACTGGAGGCTAGAAGTCTGAGATCAAGGTGTATGCAGGGTAGATTTCTTCTGAGGCCTTTCCCCTTGGCTTGCAAATGCCACCTTCTGCCTGTTTGTTCACGTGGTCATCTCTCTGTGCATGCACATGTCTGATGTCTCTCTCTGTCTATATCTTAATCTCTTCTTCTTGTAAGGACACAAGTCTTATTGGATTAGGGTTCACAATAATGATTCCATTTACAATTAATTACATTTTAAAGGCCCTATCAGCTGCATTCTGAGGAACTAGAGGTTAGGGATTCAACATATGAATTGGGGTAGGGGACTACAATTCAGCCTATAACAGTATGGAATATGTATTTTGTTTTTGTTTCTTTGTTTTGGTATGATGTTCATGGTACCCTATGCAGAGCTAAGCATACAGTTGGTGCCTAATTATTTATTTCTTTTTAATCCTCACCAGAGGATATTTTGTTTCCATTGATCTCAGAGAGAGTGGAAGGGAAGGAGGGAGAGAGAGAGAGAGAGAGAGAGAGAGAGAGAGAGAGAGAGAGAGAGAGAGAGAGAGACATCGATGTGAAGGACACATTGATTGGCTGCCTCCCACACAACCCCCAACCAGGGCCAGGGATTGAACCTGCAACCCAAGTATGTGCCTTTGACTGGGAATCGAACCTGCAACCCTTTGGTCCCCAGGCCAAAGCTCTAACTGCTGAGCCAAACCAGCCAGGGGGAATTGGCACCTAATTAAGATTGATTGGTAACTCAGCTAAAAGGATTCATGGGAAGAAGGTATAAAGCAATGAATTAAATGGATTCATCTTTCTTCAGAGTTTGCTGTGCTTGTTTCATGTTTATTAGATTGACTAACTGATCAGTTCTTTCCTTTTTTCAATTTTTATTAATTTATTTTGGTTACAAATGTTTCTCCTTTTTCCCCACTAGAAACCCTCTTTCTGATCCCGCACCCCACCCCCACGTAGCATTGTTGTCTATGTCCATTGGTTACGCATACATGCATATAAGTTCTTTGGGTTATCGCATCCATCCCCCCAGCACCACTGTTCTCTGAGATCTATCAGACTGAACTGTACTCTTTTCTATGTCTCTGGGTCTGTTTTGTTCATCAGCTCATTTTGTTCATTATATTCCACAAACAAGTGAGATCATGTGTCATTTGTCTTTCTCTGATTGGCTTATTTGGCATAGCATAATGCTTTCCAGGTCCCTCCATGCCTTCTTAAAGGATAAGATATCTTTCTTTCTTACAGCTGCTTAGTATTCTATTGTGTATATGTACCACAGCTTTTTTATACACTCATCTACTGATGGACACTTGGGCTGTTTCCATATCTTAGCAATTGTAAATAGTGCTGCTATGAACATAAGGGTACACATATTCTTTCTGTTTTGTGTTTCAAGCTTCTTAGGATATATTCCTAGGAGTGGGAACACTGGGTCAAATGGCAGATAAATTTTTAATTTTTTGAGGAAACACCATATTGTCTTCCATAGTGGCTGCACTGGCCTACATCCCCACCAGCAGTGTACTAGAGTTCCCTTTTCTTCACACCCTCGCCAACACTTGTTGTTTCATGATTTGTTGATGGCAGCCATTCTGGCAGGTGTGAGGTGATACCTCATTGTTGTTTTAATTTGCATCTCTCTGATGATTAGTGACAATGAGCATTTTTTCATATGTCTCTTGGCCATTTGTATGTCCTTTTTGGAGAGGTGTCTATTTAGGTCCTCTGCTCATTTTTCAATTGGGTTCTTTGTCTTAATTTTGTTGAATTGTATGAGCACTCTATATATTTTGGAAATTAATCTCTTGTCTGATGTATCGTTGGCAATTATGCTCTTCCCTTTCCATTATGATGGTTGTTTCTTTTGCTGTGCAGAAGCTTTTAAGTTTGATGTAGTCCCATGTGTTCATTTTTTTCCTTTATTTTGATTGCCTTAGGCGCTATATCATTAAAAATTCTGCTGCGTATGATGTCTGAAATTTTGTTGCCTACATTTTCTTCTAAGATTTTTATGGATTCACAAGTCACATTTAAGTCTTTTATCCATTTTGAGTTTATTTTTATGTGTGGTATAAGTTGGTGGTCTAGTTTCATTTTTTTGCATGTAGCTCTCCAATTTTCCCAGCACCATTTATTGAAGAGGCTGTCTTTACTCCATTGAATGTTCTTGCTACCTTTGTCAAATATTAATTGAGCATAATGTCTTGGGTCAATTTCTGTGTTCTCTGTTCTGTTCCATTGATCTATATGCCTGTTCTTGTGCCAGTACAGGCTGTTTTGATTACTATGGCTTTGTAGTATTACCTAATATTTGGTATTTTGATTCCCTCCTACTTTGTTCTTCTTCTCCAGATTGCTGTGGCTGTTTGGGGACTTTTTTGGTTCCATATGAACTTTTTTTTTTTTTTTTTTTATTAATTTTCTTTTTTTTTTTTTTTTTTATTAATTTACTTATGTTACAGATGGTTCTCCTTTTTGAAGTATTTGTTCTAGTTCCATGAAATATGTCGTTGGTATTTTGATGGGGATTGCATTAAATGTATAGATTGCTTTGAGTAGTATGAACATTTTAATGATGTTAATTCTTCCAATCCATGAACAAGTTGTGTGCTTCCACTTTTTATATCTTCCCCTATTTCTTTTTTCAATGTCCTGTAGTTTTCTGCAAATATGTCCTTTACTTCTTTGGTTAAGATAATTCCTAGATATATTAATTTATTTGCCACCATGGTAAATGGGATTGTTTTTTTAGTTTCTCTTTTTCTGAGTTCATTATTGGTTTATATGAATGCCCTTGATTTCTTTCTTTTTCTTTCTTTCTTTTTTTTTTTTTTTGCAGAAAAAGAGCATTATATTTATTTATTTATTTATTTTTAACTTATCTTTATTGTTGAATGTATTACAGATGTTCCTCATTTTTCCCCCATTGCCCCCCTCCTCCCCATTCCTGCCCCCCTCCTGCTTTTCCCCACACTGTTGTCTGTGTCCATTGGTTATGCATATATACATATAAATTCTTTGGTTTATTTCTTCCCACCCCCCAACCCCCCTTCCCTTTGAGGTTTGTCAGTCTAACAACCAATTTGTACTTCTTAATCCCTTCACCTTTTCACCCTTCCCCCCAGCCCCCACCCATCTCATACCCAACAAAAGTTCTCTGTATCTATGAGAATGTTTCTGTTCTGCTTGTTCATTTTGTTTGTAGATTCAATTGTTGATAGATATGTATTTATTGCCATTTTGTTTGTTCATATTTTTTTATCTTTTTCTTCAAGAAGACCCTTCAACATTTCATATAATAATGGTTTGGTGGTGATGAACTCCTTTAGCTTTTCCTTGTCTGGGAAACTCTTTATATGGCTATCGATTCTAAATGACAGCTTTGCAGGATAGAGTAATCTTGATTGTAGGTTCTTGCTTTTCATCACTCTGAATATTGCTTGCCACTTCCTTCTGGCCTACAAAGTTTCTTTTGAGAAATCAGCTGACATTCTGATGGGAACTCCCTTGTAGGTAACTAACTGCTTTTCTCTTGCTGGTTTTAAGATTCTCTCTTCATCTTGAACCTTTTGCATTTTGATGATGATATGTCTTGGTGTGGGCCTCTTGGGGTTCATTTTGTTTGGGACTCTCTGTGCTTCCTGGACTTGTATGTCTGTTTCCTTCACCAAGTTTGGGAAGTTTTCTGCCATTATTGTTTCAAATAGGTATTCGATTTCTTGTTCTCTCTCTTCTCCTTCTGGTACCCCCAAGATGCGAATGTTGGCACGCTTGAAGTTGTCCCAGAGGCTCCTTACACTATCCTCATTTCTTTGGATTATTTTTTCATTTTGCTGTCTGATTGGGTGTTTTTTGCTTCCTTATATTCCAAATCGATGGTTTGCTTCTTGGATTTACCTACTCTACTATTGAATCTGTGTAAACTATTCTTTATTTCTGCCTCCTTCATTTCTGACTGTGATTCCATCATTTCTGACTGGTCCTTTTTTATGCTCTTGAGGCCCTCACTAAGTTCACTGAGGTCCTCACTAAGTTCACTGAGGTTCTCACTAAGTCCATTGAGCATCCTTATAAGCAGTGTTTTGAACTCAGCATCTGTTAGGTTGCTTAACTCCATTTCACTTAGTTCTTTTCCTGGATTTTTGTTCTGTTCTTTCATTTGGGACCTGTTTCTTTGTCTCCTCATTTTGGCTGCCTCCCTGTGTTTGTTTCTGTGTACTACTTAGCGAGAGGTATGGGGCTAGCTGAGACCAGATGCTGCTTGTTTGAAAGAATTTAGGAAAAGCTGAAGCAGGATCCAAGACAGGCCAATCCTATAGTAAAGCAACTGGCAACAGCTTGGGTGGGCCTGAAAGTTGGGTGGGGCGGGGCCTCAGGGAATCACCAGGGCGGGGCAAACAGTGTGAGCCAGGTTGCTGGAGACCCAGATATGGGGGCTGTCTGTTGCCCCAGGGTAGGGCTCACCAAAGAAACAAAAGCCTCTGATAGCATGTCTGTCCAGGAGAAAGTTGCCTCTCCAGCCCTTGCTCCAGTGCCAAACAGCTCAGTTCTTCACCATATGACTCTGGTGTCTTTCAGGCTGCCTCCCGCTTGCTGGAGCTTGGAGGGACTGAGTCTGAGTAAGTCCATGCACAGGCCCTTTAAGAGGAGTTGCCGGGGGCTCCAGCCGCCTCATCCTCAGTTCCCGCTGGTTTTTCCAGCCAGAAGTGATGGGGACTTCTCTTCCTGGCACTGGAACCCTGAGCTGGGTGTCTGGTGTGGGACAGGGACCCCTCAGTCCTCAAGGAGGACCTTCCCAACCGAGGTATCCTCCTGATTTTTATCTGCCACATGCGGGTGTGGGACCAGCCTGTCGCGCCTCTGCCCCTCCTACCAGTCTCGATGCAGCTTCTTCTTTAATTTTGTAGTTGTAGGACTTCCTTTCAGCTTGATTCCAGGTGGTTTTGAATGATGGTTGTTCTGTAGTTTAGTTGTAACTTTGATATGGTTGTGGGAGGACGCGATACCGCGTTTACCTACGCCGCCATCTTGACCCTGAATGCCCTTGATTTCTTGATGTTAATTTTGTCTCCTGCTACCTTGCCAAATTCGCTTATTAAATCTAGTAGATTTTTAATGGATTCTTTAGGGTTTTCTATGTACAATATCATGTCATCTTCAAATAATGACAGTTTCACTTCCTCCTTTCCAATTTGGATCCCTTTTATTTTTTCTTTATGTCTATTTGCTGTGGCTAAGACTTCCAGTGGCTAAGAGTGGTGAAAGTGGTCATCCCTGTCTGGTTCCTGTTCTTAAGGGAAATGCTTTTAGTTTTTGTCCATTAAGTATGATGTTGGCTATAGGTTTTTCACATATGGCCTTTATTATGTCAATATATGATCCTTTTATTCCCACATTGCTGAGTGTTTTTATCAGAAATGGGTGCTGGATTTGGTCAAATGCTTTTTCAGTGTCTTTTGATATGATCATATGGTTTTTATCTTTCACTTTGTTTATGTGGTGTGTCACATTTATTGATTTGTGAATATTGTACCAGCCTTGCATCCCTGGGATGAATCCATTTGGTCATGGTGAATAATTTTTTGGATGTATTGCTGGATCTGATTTGCTAATATTTTGTTAAGGATTTTGGCATCTATGTTCATCAGGGATATTGGCCTGTAGTTTTCTTTCTTTGTAGTGCATTTATCTGGTTTTGGAATTAGAATTATGCTGCCCTCATAAAACGGGTTTGGAAGTCTTTCTTCTTCTTGAATTTTTTGGAATACTTTGAAGAGAATGGGTGTTAGTTCTTGTTTGAATGTTTGGTAAAACTCCCCCGGGAAGCCGTCTGGGCCTGGGCTTTTGTTTGCTGGGAGAGTCTTGATTTCACCTTCAATTTCCTTAGTTGTTATTGGTCTGTTCAAGTTTTCTATCTTTTCCCAGTTCAGGTTTGGGAGACCATGTGTTTCTAGAAATTTGTCCATTTCGCTTAGATTGTCCAATTTGTTGCTGTATAATTGTTCACAGTATTTATTAAAGATCCTTTATATTTCTATAGTGCCAACTGTTGCTTCTCCTCTTTCATTTCTGATTTTGTTTATTGGGGTCCTCTCTTTGTTTCTTGGTGAGTCTGGCTAAGGTCCAGCAATCTTCTTTATCTTTTCAAAGAACCAGCTCTTTATTTCATTGATCTTTTGAATTGTTTTTTTATTTTTTGTCTCTATATAGTTTATTTCTGCTCTTATCTTTACTATTTCTTTCCTTCTACTTCCTCTGGTGTTTTCTTTTGTTTGCTTTCTAGTTCTTCAAGTTGTGAGTTTAGAGATTCAATTAGAAATTTTTCTTGTTTCTTGAGGTAGGCCTGTTGTGCTATGAACTTCCCGTTCAGGACTGCTTTCGCTGCATCCCATAAATTTTGTGTTGTGTGTTCATTGAAAATAGTTTCCAGGAAGGTTTTAATTTCTTCCTTGATTTCCTTGATAACTCATTCATTGTTTAATAACATGCTATTTAGCCTCCATGTGTTCAAATGTCTTTGCATGTTTTTGTTGTAATTGATTTCTAGTTTCATGCCATTGTTACCTGAGAAGATGTTTGATATGATTTCAATCTTCTTGCACTTGTAGAGACTTAGCTTGTGTCCTAACATGTGGCCTATCTTTTGAATGTTTCATGTGCACGTGAGAAGAATGTGAATTCTGCAGTTTTGGAGTGTAATTCTCTGTAGATATCTATTAAATCCATTTTATTTAGTGCATTTAGAATCTCTGTTTCTTGTTTAAGTTTTTGTCTAGAGGATCTATGGAGTGATGTCAGCGGGCTGTTGAAGTCCCCTGCTTTGATTCTATTGCTGTCAATTTCTCCTTTGAAGTCCCCCAGAAGATTTTTAATATATTTTGTTGCTCCCATATTGGGTGCATATATGGTTACCAAGGTTATATCTTCCTGTTGGATAGATCTTTTCAATATTATGTAGTGGACATTTTTGTCTCTATTTATGGCCTTCAACTTGAAATCTATTTTTATCAGATATGAGTATTGTTACCCCAGCTTTTTTTTCTTTTTCATTTGCTTGGAATATTTTTTTCCATCCCTTCACTGTCAACCTATGTGAGTCTTTGGTGTGAGGTGGGTCTCTTGTAAACAATGTATATATGAGTCATGCTGTCTTATCCAACAGTTACTCTGTATCTTTTGATCGAAGCATTCAATCCATTTACATTTAAGGTGATTATTGATATGTACTTATTTATTGACATTTTTGTTTATTGTAGTTATATTTTACTTCTTATTTCTTCTACTAATTACAGCAGTCCTTTTAACATTTCTTGCAGTGCTGGTTTGGTGCTAATATATTTCCTTAGTCTTTTTTTGTCTGGGAAGCTCTTTATTTGACCTTCTATTTTGAAAGACAGCCTTGCTGGATAGAGTAGTCTTGGATTCAGATCCTTGTTTTTCATGACCTTGATTACTTCATGCCATTCCCTTCTGGCCTGTAGAGAAGTCAGCTGATCGCCTTATGGGGTTCCTTTGTACGTAACCTGTTGCTTATCTCTTGCTGCCTTTAGCATTCTCTCTTTGTCTTTAATATTTGGCATTTTAATTACTATGTGTCTTGGTGTGGGCCTATTTGAGTTCTTCTTACTTGGGGCTCTCTGTGCTTCTTGAACTTGAATGCCTTTTTCCTTCACTAACTTAGGGAAGTTTTCTGTCATTATTTTTTCAAATATATTCTGTAACTCTAGCTCATTTTCTTTTTTATCTGGAAGTCTTATGATGCGGATGTTGTTATGTTTTAGGTTATCCCACAGTTCTCTTAAACTGTCTTGTTGTTTTTTAATTGTTTCTTCTTTTTGGTTTTCTGATTGGTTGATTTTTTCTACCCTGTCTTATAATTCACTGATCCAGTCCTCATCTTCCTCTACTGGTTATTCTTTCCAATGTGTTCTTTATTTCTGCTATGCTATTCTTCATTTCCAGTTGGTTGGTTTTCAATGTTTCTATATCTTTACTCATGTTGTTGAGCTCTTTCCTCATGCTGTTGAGCTTCCTCAAGATCATGGCTCTGAACTCTACCTCTGATAACTTGCTTAACTGCATTTCATTTATCTCTTCTTTGGCAGAGGTCTCTTGTTCTTTCATTTGGGATTTGTTTCTTTTTTTTCACCAATTTGGCTATCTCAGTGAGTTTTGCAACCTCCCAAATTTTCCCTGTGGGTGTTCATTTTTCACTGTGGCTCCCTCTACTGGGTTTGGATGAGTATGGGAGGATCCACATTAAACACCACTGTCATGTCTTATTTTCCTGGGTAGATTTGCAAGCCCAGGAAAGGTTCAGTTATCCTCTAGCTTTTTGCCTGTAGGTTATTAGTGTCAGTTACTTGAAACTTTTGTTGTAGCCCTTATCTGAATGAAAAAATCCCTCAGGTGTTCAAGCTAAGAGGATTTCCAGAGGGCGGGCAGAAGCTTGCTGGCTCTTAATGAGCCTCAATTTGCATTTCTCTGGCCTGGCAGAGTAGTGTTAAATTCCTGAAGGAGGGGATGTTGCTTCTCCCTGGGGCTCTAGGAAGAGGCTCTTTGAGTAAGATGGCTACTGTCCTATGAGGGAGTGATTCAGTAAAAAAAAAAAAAAAAAAAAACTCCCACTGCCCTCCCAGCTCTCCAAGCTCCTGATTCTCCACTCAGTTCCAGTCCAGTCTGCCCTCCCTCTGCTGGTGCCCATGGTGAGTGGCTGTAGCTAATTTAGTGCTCTGTCCCAGCCTTCTGTGCTGTGGAGCCAGCTTGGGATTTTAACCGCAAAGAAGCTGCTCACAGCTAAAACAGCTGCTGTCCATGGGCTCCCAGGCCACCCCCTCGTGCCTCCGCATATCCTACCAGACTCAATTTAGTGTTCTTTTTCCCTGTCCCTTGTTATATGGGTCCTCTCCAGCTGCTTTTCTTTTGCTTTTTCCCAATGATTTGTGTTTATTTTAGTTGTAATTCCAGTTTGGTCCTGGGAGATTGTCCGTGTAGCTTCCATTCACTCCACTGCCATTTTAGAATCTGATCAGTTATTTTCAATTCTAAATAAGTCATAATTAAGAATCCATGAGGCATTCACTCCAAAACATTATAAAGCATTAAGCTGCTTGAAGCCTGAACTCTTAACACTTTGACATTTCCTTTAAAAGCTGTTGGAATCTCCCTCTTCAGGAAGCCCAGTCAGAGGGAGCTTAGTGTTTTGCTCATCCAAGTCTTTGCAGCAGTGAATTAAACATGTATGGGAAAGGGAGGCATCGCATCTTGCAGTATCTTCCTCTCCCATGATGAACTGGCACATCCCAACAGCAAGGCCAGTCAGTCTTGTCATGGAGTGGTGAAGTCAAATAGATTTATTGGAGAGGAAGAACAAAACAAAGAAAATCATTTTTTTGGAAAAGAAAGAGCCTTTGATTTCTCAGCTCATCATCCCAGACAGAGCTGCTGGGACTGTTTCTTCAGTTCCCACCAGCTCCAGCCTAACCTCTGGGGGAACTGGCAGGCATGTAGGGACTAGGAATGAAGGAAGGAAGCATAAGTTAGATCATGTTATGAAGTTGTAAAGAAAATACACAAGGGCAACCTGGCCAGACCCTAATAATAATCATCCATTCTGCTCACCATACACTTAACTTGGCAGAGCACATTGACATCTATCACTTCATTTCACCCTCACAACAACCTTAGGAAGTAAGCAAAACAGGTCATATTTCCTTCTTATTATAGATAACAAAAAAGAGGCCCAGAGAGATGAAGATGCATACAGTCAAACAGCTGGTTGATGGTAAAGGTGAGACTGGATGCCAAGGTTCCAGACTCTAAACTCAGGGCTATTTCAACAGACTGGCTCGCCTTAAATTAGGAATTAATCTAACTTCCTGCCACTCAGATTTTATTTAGGTAAAAAGTTGGGGGGTGATACTGAAGATTTTAGAATAGAAACGTCAAATTAGAAATCATCACAAGAGAGTATAAAAATTTAGGGAAAGAACTAGCGGGACTCCAGAGGCCTATTTTTTTTATTATTAATTTATTTTTGTTACAGATGTTTCTCCTTATTCCCCCATTGTCACCCTCCTCCCCCTCCCTCCCTGCCCCGTCCCCAGTTTTGTTGTCCATGTCCATTGGTTATGAGTACATGCGTACAAGTTCTGTGGTTCATCGCTCCCCTCCCCCACCCCCTCTTCTGGCAATTGTCAGTCTGTACCCTACTTCCATGTCTCTGGGACTACCCTGTTCCTCAGACAGTTATGTTTATTATATTACAGAAATAAGTGAGATCATATGATATTTGTCTTTCTCTGCTTGGCTTGTTTCACTTAGGATAATAGTTTCCAGGTCCTCCCATGTCGTCACAAAGGATAAGAGATCTTTCTTTCTTACAGCTGCATAGTACTCCATTGTGTATATGTACCACAGCTTTTTTATCCATTCGTCTATGATGGACACTTGGGCTGTTTCCAGATCTTAGCTATTGTAAATAGCGCTGCTATGAACATGGGCATACATATATTCTTTCTGATTGGTGTTTCAGGCTTCTTAGGGTATGTTCCTAGGAATGGGATCACTGGGTCAAATGGTAATTCAGTTTTTAATTTTTTGAGGTAACACCATAGTGTTTTCCATAGTGGCTGCACCAGTCTGCATTCCCACCAGCAGTGTACTAGAGTCCCCTTTTCTGCACACCCTCGCCAACACTTGTTGTTTGATGCTTTGTTGATGGTGGCTATTCTGACAGGTGTGAAGTGATACCTCATTGTTGATTTAATTTGCATCTGTCTGATGATTAGTGATGTTGAGCATTTCTTCATATGTCTCTTGGCCATTTGTATGTCCTCTTTGGAGAGGTGTCTATGTAGTTCATCTGCCCATTTTTTAATTGGGTTCTTTGTCTTCCTTTTGTTGAGTTGTATGAGCACTCTATATATTTTGGAGATTAACCCCTTATCTGATGTATCATTGGAAATTATGCTCTCCCATACAGTGGGTTGCCTTTCCACTTTGATGGTTGTTTCTTTGGCTGTGCAGAAGCTTTTGAGTTTGATGTAGTCCCATGTGTTCATTTTTTCCTTTGTTTCTGTTGCCTTAGGTGATATATCAGTGAAGATTATGCTGTGTATGATGTCTGAAATTTTGTTGCCTACATTTTCTTCTAGGATTTTTATGGATTCATGAGTCACATTTAAGTCTTTTATCCATTTTGAGTTTATTCTTGTGTATGGTGTAAGATGATGGTCTAGTTTCCTTTTTTTGCATGTAGCTGTCTAATTTTCCCAACACCATTTATTAAAGAGGCTGTTTTTACTCCATTGTATGCTCTTGCCACCTTTGTCGAATCTTAATTGAGCATAATGTTTTGGGTCAATTTCTGGGTTCTCTGTTCTATTCCATTGATCTATGTGCCTGTTCTTGTGCCAGTACCAGGCTGTTTTGATTACAGCAGCTTTGTAGTATAACCTGATGTCCGGTATTGTGATCCCGCCTACTTTGTCCTTCTTTTTCAAGATTGCTGTAGCTATTCGAGGTCTTTTTTGGTTCCATATGAACTTCTGAAGCATTTGTTCAAGTTCTGTGAAATATGTCGTTGGTATTTTGATGGGGATTGCGTTAAATCTATAGATTGCTTTGGGTAGTATGGACATTTTTATGATGTTAATTCTTCCAATCCATGAACAAGGTATGTGCTTCCACTTTTTTATATCTTCCTCTATTTCTTTTTTCAATGTCCTGCAGTTTTCTGCAAATAGGTCCTTTACTTCTTTGGTTAAGTTTATTCTTAGGTATCTTAATTTTTTTTGCTGCGATGGTAAATGGGATTGTGTTTTTAGTTTCTCTTTCTGTGAGTTCATCATTGGTGTATAAGAATGCCATCAATTTCTTAACGTTAATTTGGTATCCTGCAACTTTGCCCAATTCATTTATTAAGTCTAGTAGATTTTTGATGGAGTCTTTAGGGTTTTCTATATATAATATCATGTCATCTGCGAATAATGGCAGTTTCACTTCCTCCTTTCAAATTTGGATCCCTTTTATTTTTTCTTCATGTCTGATTGCTGTGGCTAAGACTTCCAGTACTATGTTAAACAAGACTGGTGAGAGTGGGCATCCTTGTCTTGTTCCTGTTCTTAAGGGAAATGCTTTTAGTTTTTGTCCATTGAGTATGATGTTGGCTGTAGGTCTTTCATATGTGGCCTTTATAATGTTGAGATATGATCCCTCTATTCCCAAATTGCTGAGAGTTTTTATCAGAAATGGGTGCTGGATTTTGTCAAATGCTTTTTCTGCATCTATTGATATGATCATGTGGTTTTGTTTATGTGATGTATCACATTTATTGATTTGCGAATATTGTACCACCCTTGCATCCCTGGGATGAATCCCACTTGGTCATGGTGAATAATTTTTTGGATGTACTGCTGGATCCGATTTGCTAGTATTTTGTTCAGGATTTGGCATCTATGTTCATCAGGGATATTGGCCTGTAGTTTTCTTTCTTTTTAGTGTCTTTTTCTGGTTTGAGAATTAGAATTATGCTGGCTTCATGAAACGAGTTTGGAAGCCTTCCTTCTTCTTGAAATTTTTGGAATATTTTGAGGAGAGTGTGTGTTAGCTCTTCTTTGAATGTTTGGTAAAACTCGCCTGTGAAGCCGTCAGGGCCTGGGCTTTTGTTTGCTGGGAGAGTCTTGGTTACATCTTCAATTTCCTCCTTTGTTATTGGCCTGTTCAAGTTTTCTATCTCTTCCCAGTTCAGTTTTGGGACACTATGTGTTTCTAGAGATGTGTCCATTTCACTTAGATTGTCGAATTTGTTGCCATATAAATGTTCACAGTATTTGCTAACGATCCTTTGTATTTCTGTGGTGTCAGTTGTTACTTCTCCTCTTTCATTTCTGATTTTGTGTATTTGGGTTCCCTCTCTTTGTTTCTTGGTGAGTCTAGCTAAGGGTCCATCAATCTTGTTTATCTTTTCAAAAAACCAGCTCTTTGTTTCATTGATCCTTTGAATTGTTTTTTTGGTCTCCATGTCGTTTATTTCTGCTCTGATCTTTACTATTTCCTTCCTTCTACTTGCTGTAGGGTTTTCTTTTTGTTTGCTTTCTAATTCTTTAAGTTGTGAGGTTAGATAGTCAATTAGAAATTTTTCTTCTTTCTTGAAGTGGGCCTGTAGTGCTATGAACTTCCCTCTCAGAACTGCTTTCACTTCATCCCATAGATTTTGTGTTGTTGTGTGTTCAGTTTCATTAGTTTCCAGAAAGTTTTTAATTTCTTCCTTGATCTCCATGGTAACCCATTCATTGTTCAATAACATGTTATTTAGCCTCCATGTCTTCAAATGTCTTTGTATGTTCTTGTTGCAATTGATTTCTAGTTTCATGCCATTGTGATCTGAGAAGATGCTTTGTATGATTTCAATCTTCTTGAACTTGTAGAGACTTAGTTTGTCTCCTGTCACATGGTTTATCTTTGAGAATGTCCCATGTGCACTTGAGAAGAATGTGAATTCTTCAATATTGGGGTGTAATTTTCTGTGTATATCTATTAAATCCATTTGATCTAGTGCTTCATTTAGAATTTCTGTTTCCTTGTTAATTTTTTGTCTAGATGATCTATCCAGTGATGTCAGTGGGGTGTTGAAGTCTCCTGCTATGATTGTATTGCTGTCAATTTCTCCTTTGAAGTCCTCCAGAAGATTTTTAATATATTTTGGTGCTCCTATATTGGTTGCATATATGTTTACCAAGGTTATATCTTCCTGTTGGATAGACCCTTTAAATATTATGTAGTGACCTTCTTTGTCTCTAGTTATGGTCTTCCATTTGAAATCTAATTTATCAGATATGAATATTGCTACCCCAGCTTTTTTTTTCCTTTCTGTTTACTTGGAAGATTTTTTTCCATCCCTTTACTTTCAATCTATGTGAGTCTTTTGTTGTGAGGTGGGTCTCTTGTAAACAACATATATGTGAATCATGCTTTCTTATCCAGTCAGCTAATCTGTGTCTTTTTATGGGAGCATTCAGTCCATTTACATTTAAGGTGATTATTGATATGTACTTATTTATTGCCATTTTTGTTCAGTGTGGTTATATTTTTCTTCCTATTTCTTTTACTAATTACAGCAGTCCTTTTAACATTTCTGGCAGTGCTGGTTTGGTGCTAATATATTCCCTTAGCCTTTTTTTTGTCTGGGAAGCTCTTTATTTGACCTTCTATTTTGAATGATAGCCTTGCTGTATAGAGTAGTCTTGGATTCAGATCCTTGTTTTTCATGACCTTGATTACTTCATGCCATTCCCTTCTGGCCTGTAGTGTTTCTGTGGAGAAGTCAGCTGATCGCCTTATGGGGCTCCTTTGTAGGTAACCTGTTGCTTATTTCTTGCTGCCTTTAGGATTCTCTCTTTGTCTTTAATTTTTGGCATTTTAATTATTGTGTGTCTTGGTGTGGGCCTGTTTGAGTTTTTCTTACTTGGGGCTCTCTGTGCTTCTTGAACTTGAATGCCTTCTTCCTTCACCAGGTTAGGAAAGTTTTCTGTCACTATTTCTTCAAATATATTCTCTAACCCATGCTCATCTTCTTCTTCTTCGGGAACTCCTATGATGTGAATGTTATTACGTTTCCAATTGTCCCACAGTTGTCTTAAGCTATCTTCCTGTTTTTTAATTGTTTTTTCCTTTTGGTTTTCTGATTGATTGATTTTTTTCTACTCTGTCATCTAATTCACTGATCCGGTCCTCCACTTCCTCTACTCTGCTTTTCAGTCCTTCCAATGTGTTCTTTATTTCTGCTATGTCATTCTTTATTTCCACTTGGTTTGTTTTCATGGTGTAGATATCCTTACTTATGCTGTTTAGTTTCCTCAAGATCATGGCTCTGAACTCTACCTCTGATAATTTGCTTAACTGCATTTCATTTATCTCATCTTCGGTAGAGTTCTCTTGTTCTTTCATTTGGGATCTGTTTCTTTGTTTCGCCATTTTTGCTATCTCATTGGGTTTTGGAGCCTGCCAAATTTTCCCTGTGAGTGTTGGTGTTCTGCTATTTGTGGCTCCCTCTCTTGGGTTTGGATGAGCGTGGAGGGCCCTCCTTAAACACCACTGTCAAGTCTCACTTTCCTGGGTAGATTTACCAGCTCAGGAAAGGAGGCTATTATGCTCTAGCTTTTTGCCTGGAGGCTATTAGCCTCAGTTACTTGAAAAGCCTTAGGATCTCAGTTGAATGAGAAACTCCCTCAGGTGTTTATAGAGTAAGAGAATTTCCAGAGGTTGGGGCCAATGCTGGTTGTTAATGAGCCTCAATTTGCATTTCTTTACCTCTTTGCCTCACCTGGGAATCTCTGAGGGAGGGGCTGCCACTGCTCTGGGAAGGAGTAAACTTGGCTGCCGTTCTGTGTAACCAGGAAGGAGTGGGCTGGCCACCACCATCCTTTGTGGTCACAGCTCAGCACAAACTCTGAGTGCCCTCCAAATCCCACGTGTCCCCACAGAGTTCCAGTCCAGTCCGCCCTCCCTCTGCTGGAGCCCCAGGTGAGTGGCTGTAGCTATTTAGCACTCTGTCCCAGCCCTCTGCGCTGTGGAGCAGCTTGTGGTCTTAACCCCAAGGGTGGATGCCGCAGCTGCTCACAGCTAAGGCCGCTGCTGTCCGTGGGCTCCCAGCCCGCCACCCTCACGTGCCTCTGCAGATCCTACCAGGCTCATTCAGTGTCCCTGGTTGTATGATTCTCTCTCGCTGCTTCCTGTTGCTTTTTCCCAATGATTTGTCTTTATTTTAGTTGTAATTCCCGTTTGGTCCTGGGAGATCATCTGTGTAGCTTCCATTCACTCCACTGCTATTTCTGAAATCTCCCTGAGTATCATTTTGAAGTTTCCTTCACATATATCAGTCATATCCAATCCATCACAAAGTGCTGCCTATTTTACATCCTTTAAAAAAAATTGACATTTCCTTTCTACACACATGGCTCCAGTTTAAGACATCACTATCTTTCACTTGGATGGCAACAACAGCTTCCCTCCTAATTGGGTTCTTCCTTTCTGGTCCTGTTCCTCTATAACTCATCCCTTACACTGCTGGTAGAGTGATCTATATGTCCAAAACTATGCATGTCCATTTGTCTTCCCTGTTTCAGATCTTCCAATGACTCTGTTCTACTGATTAAAGACTAAGCTCTGGAAATAACATACAAGGCCCTGTTTTTTCCCTCTGCTCTAGCTCATCTGCTGCTACAACTTGCCTTTCATTTTACATCTCAGCATCACCACATTGTTTATTCCTACATGCTGTTTCTCACCTCTATGCCTTTGCTTCTGCTGAAGCCCTCTGCTTGGAATATCATCTTTCCATTTCTTCCTTCATAAGACCTCTGCTAGGATAATTCAGATTATGTTCATGTGTAACTTCTTCCAGGAAACTTTCCCTGTCTTCTCTCCCATTTCCAGTCTGAATAAGGTAGTTCTCTATGTCCTTGTCTTACTTTTATCATTGCATATCTTCCCATTATTTTTTCCTGTAAAAGGCAGAGCCTGTGTCTTATTCATATCTATATTTACAACAGGTAGAATAGGTCCTGGCACCCAATAGGGGTTCAATTTTTGTTTAGTGCATTAAAGAAGGAGGGAAAATGAAGTTGAAGTATAATAAGCAGGCCAGTGAGGACAAAGGAGAGGGGGAAGAATAAAAGAAATGGTTGAATCTAGAAGAGATTGGAGGGGAGAAGAGGGAGAGAGAGAGAGAGAGAGAGAGAGAACAAACCACCATACTGGTTTGAAGTCAACTTTATTCTGACCTAACTCAGAGAAAGTAGCCACAGGGCTGGGATTTGGATCACCTCCCTTTACCCTCTCCTAGAATCACAAAAGCTGACAAAGTTATGTCCAGGCAAGAGCTGGGCATAAGAAGCCCTGGAGATAACTGGAAATATGGGCTAAAGGACTGTCAACTGGGTCACTGCTGACAGGTGTAGCAAAAGGGCAGCAGACTATAAGAGGATGAGGTCCTACTAGGATGATGGAAACATGAATGGGAGAGCCATCAGTTATTAATAACCATAACTAGGCCATGGGGGCCCAGTGAGATGACAGCCTCCAATTGTCTAGGATTCCACTTTTCTAATAAGCTATTGCTTTACACATCTGTGGACAATGATGCCATTCCCAAATAAAGCTATAGTCTTATCAACCAATTCTAGGGGTCTTGGCTTTTATTTTATTTTAACTTTTTAAATTTATTTTTATTGTTGAAAGTATTACAGATGTTCCCCCTATTTTCCTTTATTGACCTCTCCTACTCCTCATTCCTACTCTCCTCCTGCCTTCCCTACACTATTGTCTGTGTCCATTGGTTATGCATATATTCATATAAGTTCTGTTTTATCTTTTCCTGCCCTCCTACCCCCTTCCCTCTGAGTTTCATCAGTCTAACAAACAATTTGTACTTCTTAATCCCGTAACCTTTTTCACCCATCTCCCCAGCCCCCTCCCATCTGGCAACCAACAAAATGTCCTCTGTATCTATGAATCTGTTTCTGTTCTGCTTGTTCATTTGATTTCTAGGTTCAATTGTTGATAGATATGTATTTATTGCCATTCTATTGTTCATATTTTTTATCTTCTTCTTCAAGAAGACCCTTCAACACTTCATATAATACTGATTTGGTGGTGATGAACTTCTTTAATTTTTTTCTTGTCTGGGAAGCTCTTTATATGTCTATTGATTCTAAATGATAGCTTTGAAGGATAGAGTAATCTTGGTTGTGGGTCCTTGCTTTACATCACTTTGAATATTTCTTGTCACTCCCTTCTGGCCTTCAAAATTTCTTTTGAGAAATCAACTGACAGTCAAATGGGAGCTCCATTGTAGGTAACTAACTGCTTTTCTCCTGCTGCTTTTAAGATTCTCTCTTTGCCTTTAACCTTTTGCATTTTGACGATGATGTGTCTTGGTGTGGGCCTCTTTGGGTTCATCTTGTTTGGGACTCTCTGAGCTTCCTGGACGTGTATATCTGTTACCTTCACCAAGTTAAGGAAGTTTTCTGTCATTATTTTTTTCAAATAGGTTTTCAATTTCTTGCTCTCTCTCTCTTCTCCTTCTGGCATTCCTATGATGTGAATGTGGGTACACTTGAAGTTGTCCCAGAGGCTCCTTATATTATCCTCAGGAATCTTGGCTTTTAAACTACATAGAGAAAAGGCAAATGACAAGGGCTATGAGATAAGAGGCTGAAAGGCTAGAATTTATGACAGTGTGGCCTAGACTCAAGGAAGGCCAATCCCAGTAGAAGGAGAAAGAAAGTCCTTCCCCTTGAACAGACTGTTTGTCCATTCTCCTGTCACCCTCAAATCACTCCTCGGCCAGACTTTCCCATTTCTGTAGAGGGTTTCAACAGTCTCTTAGTCAGCAGGATTTTCTACACTAACTAATCATTAATTAGTCAAGACTTGCCTAATCTTTCTATAGAGTTTCTTTCTGCCCTTCCCCAGTTAAGTTTCTGTCACCTCACACTCATACTAACACATAACATAGGTGTCTTCTAAAGCCCAAATCTAGTGGCTCCACAATGGCCAACAAATGCAATTTACATAGCTGATCCCAAGCTCTCTTTCCAATTTTGTTTCTTACCATCTCCAGCATGAACCTTTTATTCTGAACAATCTAGAAACTCATAATTATTTCTCTGAATCCCTTTCCTCTTATGCTGTACCATATCTTGGTTTGACTTGGGATTCCTTCCATGTGGAATGCTCTTCACCAATCTCCCCCACAAGGACATCGCAGTGGTAAGTACTGTTAAGTCCATAGTCAGAGACAAGTCCTGCCCTGTCATTTACCATCAGTGTGATATTGGGCCAGTTATGCTTTCCCTAAGCTTTAGTTTTCTCATTAGTAAAAGGGATAAAAATATTCAGAGCTGTTGAGAGAAATATATAATTTTTTTAAAAAAGTTTTATTCAGTGCTCCTTATTGCAAACAAATGAAAAACAACTCCAGTTATGTTCAGAAGAGGGATTTATTGAAGGGATTCCAGGTTGCTCACAGAATCAACTGAAAGGATGACTATCCAGTTCAATAAATGGTCAGGGACAAAAAGAGGCTGAGCAGAGTAACCCCTAACTAGCTCACATTTCAGGTCAGTATAGCTAAATAAAGTGTCACCGCTGATGCTACTGTGCTACTGGCACTACCCTCAGACATATGACCTCCTTCCATCTTTCTTATACTCCCTCAAAATTCAGAGTCCTGGGTGGGAACATAAGTTTGACCAAGAATATGGCATGTGACTGTGCTCTAAGAGCCAGGGAGCTAGAAGAGGAAATATCTGCCTCCTTTGTTTCCTCTATATATACATAGCCCAGATCCTGGTGTATGCTTAAGTGCTCAGTGAATGATACTTTTCATAGTAAATCTTTACCATCTTTCAAAGCTCAACTCAATAACAACAACAATAATACCTTCTACAGATTCTAACATCCTTAAATGTTGATATTCTCACTTGCTCCTCAGAAACACCTTGTCAGGTAGAAAGGCATCCAACTGGTGCAGAACTTATTAGCCCTAGGATACATAGCAAGTAAGTGGCAAACTGCAAGTCAGGTCTTCAGTCCGTAAATTCTATAACAGTAAAATGTATGTGATGATTACTATGTACCACGCACTGTTCTAATAGTTTTGTGTATATTAACTTACCTAATCTTAATATAAACCTAAAAGATAAGTATTGTTATATAGTCCCATTTTACAGATTGGGGAACTGAGGAACAGAGAGGTTTAGCAACTTGCCAAGGTCACATGCTAGTAAGTACCAGATATGTACCCAGACAATTTAGCTTTAGAGTCTGTCCTCTTAAGTGCAACACCCAGGCCAGAGTGGCTTCAGAATTTAAGCTCTTAATTGCTACACCATATTGCACTGCAAGTCTTACATCCCTTTTTCCACAGACTAATATTCCTCCTTCTCCGCTAACCAGACTAGAAGTGATGCCACACACCAAGTACATCTCTAACCTTACAGGGTAGATATGTACCCTTTATAAGACATTAAAGTTCCTTGAGGGCAAGGTGTTATATTATTTGCAGCACCTCAGTAACTGCTGAGTGAGCAAGAGAATGAGTGAAGAAGTAAGTGAATGAAGGAAGATAAAGGCAAATGAATTCAACTATGAAGAAATGAGCATTGGGTCTGGGGTAAGGGTTAGGGGAAGAGTATAACTCTGGTCAAGCTCCATGTCAGAGGCACAGATGATCCAGATTCAGAGATGGGTCTGAGGTTACCCCAGCATCCCAAAGTTTAACTGGAACCCAAGCTTTGCTGATGATTGAACCCTGTCTTAGTGTGCTAGGAATGCCATAACCAAATACCACAAACTGGTTGATTGAAGCAAGAGTTATTTTCTCACAGTTCTAAAGTCTAGAAGTCCAAGATCAATGTGCCTCTGAGGCCTCTCTCCTTAGCTTATAAATGGCTGACCTCTTGATGCCTCTTCACACGATCATCCCTCTCTGCATGCATATCCCTGTGTGTGTCCAAATTTTCTTTTCTTTTAAGGACATCACTCCAATTGGATTGGACCCCAACATACCATTATGTAACTTAATTGTAACTTAATTACCTCTTTAAAG
Source organism: Tadarida brasiliensis (assembly GCA_030848825.1). Lineage (NCBI taxonomy): Eukaryota > Metazoa > Chordata > Mammalia > Chiroptera > Molossidae > Tadarida > Tadarida brasiliensis. Next base: position 31,265,181 of record CM061280.1, on the reverse strand, counting down.
GCCTTATCTACACATGTAGTCATTTTCTTTTTTTTTTTTTTAATCCTCACCCGAGGACATTTTTTCATTTTTTGTTCAGATAGAGTGGGAGGGAGAGAGAGAAAGAGAGAGAGAGAGAAACATCGACGTGAAAGGGACACATCGAGTGGCTGTCACCCGCATGACCAACCAGGGCCGGGGACAAACTGCAACCAAGGTACATGCCCTTAGTGGGAACCGAACCCTGGTCTCTCTGGACCGCAGGCTGACGCTCTAACCGCTGAGCCAAACCAGCCAGGGCAAGTAGTCATTTTCTGATGCATTAATGGTTAGGGCTTCAACATATGAATTTTAGAGGGCAATACAACTCAGTCCATAACAGATTCCATCTTGCCCTTGGCTTTCTCCCAACTAGAGTAGGAGGGAAATGGGTGTGAAGTGGAGGCAAATGCACTGAATCACACAAGGCCTTGTTCAACTACCTGTGAGAGCTTAGGCACGTGTGACTCAATGTATTTGTTTTAACACAAAAGCAGGTATCTTTTCAGACTGGACTTAAGGTTAAACAGGACAATGCTGACACTCTAGTGCTTCCCTTCTAGATATACACAAAATGCAAGTTGTGCCATCTGGCTTTTAATATTCCACTAGGGTGCTATCTATTTAGTTGATAAAAGAAAACCTTAATCACTGTCCCTTGTTAAGTGAGCTGTTATAACATCTGTTTGAACACCCCCAACACAAGTAATTAAATAAGCATAACATCCTTTAGGGGTTAGTCAGGGAAGCCATAGCTGCACTTGCAAAGTTCTCCAGCTGTACAGTTCTCAACATCCCAGAATGCTAGTTTATTTAGCAACTATTTACTCAATGCCTACTACTGATTGGGCCTGGGGGAGCAGGTGGGAATAGAGTCAGAGAGAGAGGCATAATTCTTACTTTAAAGTAGCCAGATAATTCAGTACAGTGATCAGTGCTCTGACAGAGGGAGGCACAGAGAACTGTGTAAGTGGAGAGGTGCATTACACCTAGCCTTAGGAGCCAGAGCAGGCTCCCTGGAAGAAGAGAAGATGAAGAGCTCAGTTCTGAAGAAATAGAAGTTAGTGAGGTAAAGAGGGCACAGGCTGGGGTAGGGTGGTGACTAGGTAACTGCAAGCAGGGCAATTATGTTGCACAAATCCAGGGTGCGGGGGTGGCATTCACACTGTTGTCTATTATATAAAAAATATCTTCTGGAATTGTGTGGCTCAATGACTGAAATGACTTAGCCTCTCAATTTTTCAGAAAAACTTAAAAAAATCTAGGCTGAGAATATGGATTAAGATGATCTCATCATATGTTAATTGCAAAGAAGAGAGGTATTTAAGAATGAACTGTAGCAGGAGAGAAAGGGGTGGGGGTCAGGTTTTAGGTTCTTGCAAAGATTGAGTCTGAGCTCTCTCCACTGAAAACATCTTAAAATGCCTCATACCTGGAAACTGTGGTGGGGCCTGGCTGGAGAATGGAGTGGCAAAACTAGAGAATGCTGGAACCTCAGACCCAGGAACACTAAGAGACATGGTTCATCTCTACCAGAAACCAGGCAAGAAATTTACACTTAGTCTCATATTTTACAATCTGGAATTGCTTATTTTTATAAACCCACTTCCAATAAGAGAAAGTCCTAGAAAAGATTATGAAAGAAAATAATCATAGTCCTTTCATTCATGTTGTACTGTGTAGTTCACATAAAGTTTTGTTCATTTTTTTTTCCGTCTGAGCTACACAATAACCCTGTGAAGCAGGTAGAAGAGGGACTACCATTCCCTTCTGGAAGATGAATAGTTAAGGTCCAGAATACTTAAGTTATCTCAATTCAAAGACCCCTTAGGTGGAGCAGCCAGGCTAAAATTCAAACCCTTTGAGACCTGGTCCATGCACCACACTCCTTACATCCACCCCTGGAAACCTTCTAATTTATCTCCACATTCTATGGCTACTTTCTCTAAGCCACACTCCCTCCTCTACACCAAACCTTTCTTTGATCTCAAGAAGGTGTTGATGCAGAGGAGCTCTTTAAAGGTTCTATCCCATTATTGGGTGTGTGTGGGGGTGCTACCCACTAACTTAATTTACAAATTCTTGCTGAGAAGTTTGGGAAATAATTGTTGCTCTTCCCAGATAACAATGCACTTATCTAAAAGACAGACTCCAGCAGTGGGAATTTTAGCATTTTGGACTACTTTGAAGCACCCTCAGATCCTACTATGTAAGTGCCTCCCCTCTCCCCTGCCCCACACACCTGGACTAGTCCTACCTGGGTGAGCTAACGAGCTACTCATCCAGTCCTTTGTGCATAGATGCCTTCTTCTCTCTGAAGCTCAGGAAACACATCTCCCTGACTCACAGCTGAAGATTGACCCCATGTCCTGCTCACACGAAGAGCACTCCACAGGAGTCAGCTTTTGATGAGCTAACAGAACACTTCTGCCTGGTCTGGAGTGCCTACAACCTGCCAGCCATAGGGCCCCTATTCTCAACCCTCTAGGTAACTAGAACTTCCTCTCCTTCCCTCTGAGATGTTATAGGATTCTTATCAGGTAGGAACCAGGAAGGAGTTGACTGTTCAGATTTGTCACAGTGAGAAAATGGAAATCACAGCGCATACATACTATGTGCTGACCAAGGTATCAGTACTGGGCAGGTCCACTCAAGCCCCTAGGAACAGAAAAAATGAGGAAGTTCATTTAAAAGCCAACGAAACCCAGAAGGGAGAGTGGTTTTCTCTAAGAAGGCCTTATGTCTGGCATTGACCTAGAGACAAGTTGGGAAAACGGAGCAAGCTGATTGCAGGCCTGGTTGGGGTGCTGGGAGGGAGACTAGGAGGTTCACTTAGCACTTTGTTCCTGCCATCTCTCTCAGACTGTCAGGTACATGGGGCGAGGGTCAAATCCTCTCCCTGCAAGCCTTTTGGCTGTAAAGGGATGTCTTTCAGTTGTTCATGCAACCTTGGCACTTAGGCCTGAGCCCCTGATATGCCCTCTGGGCTTTTCACACAGAGCTCCCTCTCATCCTTGGTCTCTCCTTTCCAGCCCTCAGAGAGACCTACTCTCCCCCAGTCCCCTCCTTCCACAAAGAAGGCTCCAAAGCTCAATTATGTTTCCCGTGTTGCCCTGTTCCCCTTCCTGTAAAACTGCCTGACTAATTTAGCTCTTTGGCCTGGATTTGCCACTTAGGGAGCATATCTCTCCCTCTCCCTCACTTTTTATTTTTATTCTTTATTTTCTGAAATCTGTTTACCTTCTCCGAGTCTTCAAAATTGGAAATAAAATTAGAGCTATAAAACACCATGTCAATGGTGTAATGAAGCAAAAGTTTTGTTCAAAATGCTTATTAATATTGTACGCCAAATGTCTGTTTTGTGTATTGAAGCTTTTATGTGGTTTGAAGCTGTCCACTAGGTGCACTGGATACAGTCTCCCAGGAGGTGCAGGTCAAGTTCACCCACCACCTGTGCCCTGCCTGGGGCCACCCAGCATGAGCTACACAGTGATCTGCAGATGGCTACTACTTGTTCTGGGCTTGGTGTTTGCCAGGAGAGCCCAAACTACAAACCAAGGCTGGCTATCAGTAGTGCTGGGTCTGGGGCCACTTATTGAGAAATATGAGGTATGCTGAGGCCAGATGCTGCTTGTTTGAGAGGTTTCAAGAAAGTCTGAAACCTGAGACAACAGAGGCCATTTGTATGGAAAAGCCACTGAAAAGAGCTTGGGTGGGCCCACAAGTTGGGTGAGGTAGGGATTTTAAGAAATCACCAGGACAGGACTATAGTGATGGGTAGGTTGAGGTAGACTCAGATATGGCACCAGCCTGCCAGCTTTGTGTGAGTAGGGCTCAGCAAAGGAACAATGGACTCTGCCAGCACTTCTTTCTGTGAGAAAGCTGCCCCCGAGCTCTCACCCTGATGCCAGGTAATTCAGTTCCTCTCTGTATGTCCTTGGTGCCTTTTGAGCTGCTGTTCCAGCACTGGGTCTTGGAGGGTGTGAGTCCAAGTAAGTCCATGCAAAGGCCCTTTAAGAGGAACTGCCTAGGATTTCAGCAGTTCTATGTCCAACTCAGCTATAATCCCTACTGGTTATTACAGACAGAAGTTATGGAGGCTTCTCTTCCTGGAACTGGAACTCTGGGCTGGAGGGCCTGGTATGAGGTTGGGATCCCTTGCTCCTCAGCAGGGACCTCTGCAGCTGAGATATCTCTCAATTTTTATTCACCACACATGAGTGTGGAATAAACCCATTCTTCATCTCTGACCCTCCTAATAGTCTGGATGTGGCTTCTTCTTTATATCCTTAGTTGAAAGACTTCAGTTTAGCTAGATTTTAAGCAATCCTGAATGATGACTGTTCTGTAGTTTACTTGTAGTTTTGATGTAGTTGTAGGAGGATGTGAGTACTACATTCACATACACTGTCATCTTGACTGGAATCCGTAAATAAATTTTCTTAATTTTACTTTAAGATTGTTTTTGTAATTGTATAGAAATACTATTGACATACCCAATGGGCAAAAGCTACAAGTGCTTCCCTTAAGATTGTGACCAAGACAGAGATGTTCACTTTCACCATTCTTATTCAATACAATACTGTAAGTCCCAGCCACAGCAATAAGACAAGAAGAAGAAATAAAAAGTATGTGAATTGGAAAAGAAGAAGTAAAACTGTCATTATTTGTAGATGACATGATGCTGTATATAGAGAACCCTAAATATTCCACAAAAAAACTACTAGTTTTTTGATAAATAAACTCAGTGAAGTAGAAGGATACAAAATTAGTATCCAGAAATCAGTTGCATGTCTACACACAATAATGAACTATCAGAAAGGAAACTAAGAAAACAATCCCATTTACTATTGCATTAAAAAAAAAAAAAAAAGCCTAGGAATAATTTTAACCAAGGATGTAAAAGACTTGTACTCGAAAAATTATAAGACACTGAAGAAAGAAATGGAAAAAGATACAAATAAGTGGAAACATATAACGTGTTCATGAATAGAAAGAATTAACATCATTAAAATGTCCATACTACCCTAAGCAATCTATAAATTCAACACAATTCCTACCAATAAACCAATGGGGTATTTCACAGAACTAGAAAAAATATTCCAAAATTTTATATGGAATCACAGAAGACCCTGAATAGCCACAGCAATCTTGAGAAAGAAGAATAAAGTTGGAGGAACCACACTACCTGATATCAAACTATACTACAAGGCCATAGTAATCAAGAGCATGGTGCTGGCATAAAAACACACATATAGATCAATGATACAGAATAGAGAGCCCAGAAATAAACCCACACTATTATGGTCAATTAATATTTGACAAAGGAGGCAAAAACATACAATTGGGTAAAGATAGTCTATTCAAAAATGATGTTGGGAAAATTGGACAGATATATACAAAAAAATGAAACTAGATCACCTTTTTATACCATACACAAGAATATACTCAAAATGGATTAAAGACTTAAATATTAGACTCAAAACCATAAAAGTCTTAGAAGAAAACATAGGCAGTAAAATCTCGGACATTTCTCACAGCAATATTTTTTCTGATATATCTCCTTGGGCAAGGGAAACAAAAGAAAAATAATCAAATGAGACTACATTAAACTAAAAAGTTTTTACACAGCACAGACAACCATTAACAAAATGGAAAGACAACTCACTGAATGGGAGAATGTATTCGCCAATGATAAATATGATGAGGGGTTAATATTCAAAATTTATAAAGAACTTATAAAACTCAACATCAAAAAATAAACAAACAAACAATTTGCCCTGGCCAGTGTGGCTCAGTTGGTTGGGCGTTGTCTCATCCCATGCTCCGAAAGGTTGCCAGTTCGATTCCCAGTAAGGGTACATGCCCAGGTTGTGGGCTCAATACCAGGTGAGGGGCATGCAGGAGGCAGGTGATCAATGCTGTGCTCTCATATTGATGTGTCTCTCCCTGTCTCTTTCTCTAAAAATCGATAAACATTTTAAAAAACAAATAATCCAATTAAAAAGGCAAAAGACCTAAATAGACACTTCAAAGTGGACATGCAAATGGCGAATAGACATGAAATTATGCTCAACATCACTAATAATCAGAGAAATGAAAATTAAAACCACAATGAGATATTGCCTCACACCTGTTGGAATGGCTATCATCAATAAATCAACAAACAATAAGTGTTGGAGAGGATGTGGAGAAAAGGGAACCCTCATACACTATTGATGGGAATGCAGATTGGTACGGCCACTGTGGAAAGCAGTATGGAGAGTATAGAGTTACCTCAAAAAATTAAAAATGAAACTGCCTTATGACTCAGCAATTCTACTTCTGGGAATTTATCTGAAGAAACCTGAAACACTAAATTCAAAATAATATATGCACACCTATGTCCATTGCAGCATTATTTACAATAGCCAAGATCTGGGAGCAGCCCAAGTGCCCATCAGTAGATGAGTAGATGAAAAGCAATGGTACATTTATACAATGGAATACTACTCAGTCATAAAAAGGAAGGAAATCTTACACTTTGTGTCAGCATTAGTAGGCCTGGAGAGCATTATGGTAAATGTAATATGCCAATCAGAGAAAGACAAGTACCATATTATTTCACTCATATGTGGAAGCCAATTAATAAAATGAACTAACAAACAAAATTTTGACAAACATTGATAGAGAGCAGGCTGACATCTGTCTGTGGGGTGGTGTCTGGGTGGGTGAGGTGGAGGGATTGAGCAAAGAGAAAAAACTCATGGACGCAACAACAGTGTGGTGATTGCTGGGGGTGGAGGAGGGTATAGGTGGGATAAATGGTGATGGAAGGAGACTTGACTGGGGGTGAGCACACAATACGGTATACAGATGATGTGTTACAGAAATGTGCACCTGAAATCTATATAATTTTGTTAACCAGTGTCACCCAATAAATTAAATAAAAAGGATAAAAAGAATAGAAGAAATTCAAAATAAAGATCTCAAAAAATAAATAAAAGTCTTTTTAACAGAGTGTGGGTTTCCCTGATCTGCCCCAACCATCTGTAAAATTGGTGCCATTCAACTAACTTTCTGGAGGATATACTGGAGCCTTCTACTGTTTATTTTTTTTCCCCACTTTCTATTTACTAGTGTATCATTAGACTGAGTGCTGCCAAAGTAGTAAAATTCAGTGATAGCTTTTAGTTTCATATTACTGATGAAAATATTGGTTTCCATGTATATTTATACTGCAACCCTTCATTTGCTTTTAATTGCACTTTGAAAAAAAATTTGAACTTCTTTCTGTGGCTTACAAACCCCTATGTAATCTGAACTCTGCCCACCTTTCTGATCTCATCTTGTACCATGCCCACAGCATTCACAAATTATTCAGTCCTGCAGACCTTCTTTCTGTTTCTTTAACCACAAGTCCATTTCTACCTCATGGAATTTATACCTGCCATTTCTTCTGCCTGGTACAATCTCCCCAGATCCTTGATTAGCTGGCTCATTCTCAACATTCAGATATCAGATTAAATGTCATACTGTCAAAAAGGCTTTTCCTAGCCTCTCAATTAAAAACAAAACAAAAGCCGAACTTCTGGTCAAGATAGAGGCATAGGTAAACACGGTACTCACCTCCTCCCACAACCACATCAAAATTACAACTAAACTACAACACAACCATCATTCAGAACTGCCTGAAATCAAGCTGAATGGAAGTCCTACAACTATGAAATTAAAGAAGCATCCACACCGAGACAGGTAGGAAGGATGGAGGCACAGACCGTCTAGTCCCACACCCATGTGTGGCAGATAAAAATCAGGAAGACTATCTCAGCAGGGAAGGCTCTCCCTGAGGAGTGAGGGGTCCCCATCCCACACCAGGTGCCCAGCTCAGGTTTCCAGTGCCAGGAAGAGAATACCCATAACTTCTGGCTGTAAAAACCAGTGGGAACTGAGGCTGAGGGAGGCTGAGGCTGAGGGAGGCTGAGGCTTCTGGAGCCCCAGGCAGTTCCTCTTAAAGGGCCTACGTACAGAATTACTTGGACTTGCTTCCTCTAAGCTTGGAGGGAGGGCAGCTCGAGGGGCGCCAGAGACATATGAGGAAGAACTGAGCTGTTAGACCTCGGGACAAGGACTGGAGAGGCAGCTTTCTACTGAACAAGCGTGCTAGCAGAGGCTGATGTTCCTTTGGTGAGCCCTTCCCTGGGGCTGGAGATGGCCACCATATCTGGGACTCCAGCAACCTGGCTCACACTGTTTGCCCCACCCTGCTGATTCCCTGAGGCCCCGCCCCAACCAACATTCGGGCCCACGCAAGCTGTTTCCAAAGGCTTTACCATAGGATTGGCCTGTCTTGGATCCTGCTTCAGATTTTCCTAAAATCTCTCAAACAAGCAGCATCTGGTCTCAGCGAGCCCCAAACCTCTCTTTAAGAGGCCCCAGCTCTGGCACTAGAAGCAGCTAGCCTTGGTTCACAACTTGGCTTTTCCTGGGCATCTCCAAGCCCAGCACAGGAAGCAGCCATTGACAGATCACTTTGAAGCTTATGCCGGGTGGCCCCAGATAGAAGAGAGGCAGTGGCTGACCTTGCCACAGAGCCACCACACCCAGTGGACAGCTCCAGACCACATCAAAACACCACCACCCAACCACCTCCACAAGTGACACACTCAATGAGTGGACTCAGTGGGTACCAGAGCCCTACTGAAGTAAATCTTGCTCTATGTGGTGGGCCCCTCCATAGCTGATCCTCCAAGGTAGTCAGAGGCCAGTGGTCAGTGGGCACAGCCAGTCCTTGCAGCTGATCAGCCTGAGTAAATCTGTCCCATTGACGTGCCAACAGCAATCAAGACTCAATTACAGCCCTGGTCGGTTTGGCTCAATGGTTAGAGCGTCAGCTTGTGGTCCAGAGAGACCCAGGTTCGGTTTCCGCTGAGGGCGCGTACCTCGGTTGCAGTTTGTCCCTGGCCCCTGGTGGGTGGTGCGGAGGGATCCACTCGATGTGTCCCTTTCACGTCGATGTTTCTCTCTCTAAAAAAAAAAAAAAAGACTCAATTACAACAAAGGGGTGTACAGTCCACACTAGGTGTGCACCTCGAGGGCCCAGCTGGAGTGATCAGGGAGGCTGTGCCACTGAATCCTACAGGACACCTGCAAAAATAGACCACCCTACGAAGCCTAGGAGAGATAGCAACTCTACCTAATACATAGAAACAATCACAGGGAAGCAGCCAAAATGAGGATACAAAGAAACATGTCCCAAATGAAAGAAAAGAACAAAACTCCAGGAAAAGAATTAAACAAAATGGAGATAAGCAATCAATCAGATGCAGAGTTCAAAACACAGGTTATAAGGTTGCTCAAGGAACTTGGTGAGACATTCAAGGGATTTAGTGAGACCTTCAAGGAACTTAAGGAGATCTCCAAGGAACTTAGTGAGAACATCAACAACATAGAAAAAGGACCAGTCAGAAATGAAAGATGCACTAACTGAAATAAAGAATAATTTACAGGGAATCAATAGTAGAGTAGGTAAAGTCAAGAAGGAAACCATAAATTTGGAATATAAGGAAGCAAAAACAGCCAATTAGAACAGCAAAAAGAAAAAAGAATCCAAAAAAATGAGGCTAGTATAAGGAGCCTCTGGGACAACTTCAAGCATGCCAACATTCACATCATAGGAGTCTAAAGGAGAAGAGAGAGCACAAGAAATTGAAAACCTATTTAAAACAATAATGACAGAAATCTTCCCTAACTTGGTAAAGGAAACAGACATACAAGTCCAGGAAGCACTGAGAGTCCCAAGCAAAATGAACCCAAAGAGGTCCACACCAAGACACATCATCATCAAAATGCCAAAGGTTAAATATAAAGAGAGAATCTTAAAAGTAGTAAGAGAAAAGCAGTTCATTACCTACAAAGGAGCTCCCATAAGACTATTAGTCAATTTCTCAAAAGAAATTTTTCAGGCCAGAAAGGAGTGGCAAGAGATATTCAAGGTGATGAAAAGCAACGACCTACAACCAAGATTACTCTATCCTGCAAAGCTATCCTTTAGAATCGATGGACATATCAAGAGTTTCCCAAACAAGAAAAAAATTAAAGGAGATCATCACCACCAAACCAGTATTATATTAAATGTTGAAAGGTCTTCTTGAAGGAAAAGAAAAACAAAAATATGAACAATAAAATGGCAATAAATACATATCTATCAACAACTGAATCCATCAACAAAATGAGCAAGCAGAACAGAAACAGACTTATAGACACAGTGAACTTCTTGTTGCTTGCCAGATGGGTGGGGGTTGGGGGGATGGGTGAAGAAGATGAAGGAATTAAGAAGTACAAATTGGTTGTTAGACTGATAAACCTCAAAGGGAAGGGGAGAGGGAGGGCAGGATGAGATAAACCAAAAAACTTCTATGCATATATGCATAACCAATGGACACTGACAATAGTGTGGGGAAGGCAGGAGGGGGCGAGATTGGGGAGGAGGGGGTCAATGGGGAAAAAAAGGGGGGACATCTGTAATACATTCAACAATAAAGATGAGTTAAAAAAAAATAGTGGAAGCATATACCTTGTTCATGGATTGGAAGAATTAACATCATTAAAATGATGATCATACTACCCAAAGCAATCTATAGCTTCAATGCAATCCCCATCAAAATACCAACAACATGTTTCACAGAACTAGAACAAACACTCCAAAAGTTCATATGGAACCAAAAAAGACCCCGAATAGCCACAGAAATCTTGAAAAAAAAAGGACAAAGTAAGAGGGATAACAATACCAGATATCAAGTTATACTACAAAGTCACTGTAATCAAAACAGCCTGGTACTGGCACAAGAACAGGCATATAGATCAATGGAACAGAACAGAGAACCCACAAATTGACCCAAGTCATTATGCTCAATTAATATTTGACAAAGGTGGCAAAAACATACAGTGGAGTAAAGACAGCCACTTTAATAAATGGTGTTAGGAAAATTGGACAGCTACATGCAAGAAAATGAAACTAGACCACCAACTTACACCATACACAAGATTAAACTCAAAATGAATAAAAGACTTAGATGTGATTCATGAATCCATAAAAATCCTACAAGAAAATGTAGGCAACAAAATTTCAGACATCACACGCAGCAGAATTTTCACTGATACAATGCCTAAGGCAAGAGAAACAACAGAAAAACTTAATATATAGGACTACATCAAAGTAAAAACCTTCTGCACAACAAAAGAAACAAGCATCAAAATGGAAAGGGAACTCACTATATGGGAGAGCATAATTGCCAATGATACATCAGAAAAGGGATTAATTTCCAAAATATATAGAGTACTCATACAACTCAACAAAAGGAAGACAAAGAACCCAGTTTAAAAATGGGCAGAGGACCCAAACAGGACATACAAATGTCCAAGAAACATATGAAAAAATGCTTAACGTCACTAATTATCAGAGAGATGCAATTTAAAATGACTGTGAAGTATCACCTCACACTTTCCAGAATGGCTGCCATCAACAAATCATCAAACAAGTGCTGGCGAGGGTGTGAGGGAAAAGGGACTCTAGTACACTGCTGGTGGGAGTGCAGACTGGTGCTGCCACTATATAAAACAATATGGTGTTTCCTAAAAAAATTAAAATTTGAACTGCCGTTTGACCCAGTGATTCCACTTCTAGGAGTATTCCCTAAGAAGCCTGAAACACCAATCAGAAAGAATACATGTACCCCCATGTTCATAGCAGCACTATTTACAATAGCTAAGATCTGGAAACAGCCCAAGTGTCCATCAGTAGATGAGTGGATAAAAAAGCTGTGGTACATCTACACAATGGAACACTATGCAGCTGTAAGAAAGAGAGATCTCTTATACTTTGAGACAACCAGGAGGACCTCGAGAGTATTATGCTAAGTGAAATAAGCCAATCAGAAAAAGAAAAATACCACATGATCTCACTTATTTGTGGAATATAATGAGCAAAATAAGGTGATGAACAAAATAGACCCAGAGACATAGAAAAGAGTACGTTCAGACTGACAAACTTCGGAGGGGGGGATGAGGTAGAACAAAGTACGTATATACATGTATGCGTAACCAAAGGGCATAGTCAACAAAGCTTGGGGGGGGGGGGATCAGGAGAGGGTGTCTGGGGGGAGGGAAAAGGAGAAACATCTGTAACAAAATAAATTGATTAATAAAAAATAAACATATATTGATCGGGGTATACTCTCATTCTCTGCAGGTGGGATTGTAAATTTGCACACTTTTCAGAGAAGCGTTTTTGCAATATGTATCAAGAGCTTTAAAAATTTTTATGTTTTTTAACTAATTTCTGATTTTAAAAAATAAGGCTATTGATCTCAGTGTTTTTATCACACAAAATGTCCAATAACAGGGGTTAAGAAAATTATGATATAGTCAAATAATTAAAAATACTAAGCCACAAAATCGTGTTTTCAAATATTCAGTGCCATTTAAAATGCTCATGATCTAATATTAAGTTAAAAACATAATCCAAAACTGTACATACAGTATGATCCCAATTATTTTTTTAATTCAAAGATAATATAGATTGTAAGACATTGGGTTATTAATCACTTTTAGAGAAAAAAAAACTACTTTAGTATACCCAAATTTTATTCTGTTGACAGTAACGTACATATATCCATACAATTATATACCACTCTTTTCTTCAGTAATACTACCAAAAGTAGAGTCTAGGCTATCTTCATATTGCAGAGTCTAAAGATACTTCTGAGTTATGTTTGGACATTGGCAGTGATGCAGCATATTTTGGTGATGTGTGGCTGTTTTTCATAACCCCGGCTTGTGATGATGTGACAAGATCATATCAGAGCACGTAGAAAAATCCGAGGAGTTTTTCCTGCCTTTCCTGTTTGGTTAAACTTATAGTTTCTTTGTTTTCCTTTTTCTTTTCAAATCAATTACATTAGCTAGAAATCGATCAGTTTCTCTTGAAAGACACTTGGAAGCTTTTGAGTAATAGTCCCTCACAATGCATGAAATGATCACACCAACCTTTCCTAGCTTTGAAAACTGCATGATCTATTCCAATAGATTTGGCTATTTCTACTGCCTTTAATTGCATTGTCTGGCATGTGACAGGCAATCTTTTGTAGACACAATAATTTTTCATTTCAATGATGCATCATAGTGTAATTTTTAGAAGACATTTTAAGTGACAATTAGGGAGAAAGCCAAAATTAAATTACAAATTTAACCATGAGTGGTGCTACCAACGCAAATAACTCAATTGAAGTAACAATCATATGAATAAATATCCTCTATGCCCAGCTAAGTCTGCACATACATAAGCAATGACAACAATATCACAGTGGATTCCTCTGCCTGGCCACTTGCAAATCACTTTTATCATCCATTAGAAGCATCTTGAGTTCAGAAATGAAGAACATGTGTCTTAGAATGCAAGAAATATGGAATGAAATATGTACACATTGTGTATACAAAAGCACATATACACACAGGAAAAAGGCAAAAAAGAAACAAACCAAAATACTTACAGCAGTTGTCTCCGGGTGGTGGAACTGCAGGTTGTGTATATTTTTGCTTATTTTCATTTTTCTAAATGTCTGAAATAAGCTTGTATTACTGTTAAATTGTGAAAAATCATAGATGCTTAAAAGGATGGCTCTTTGTAATTTGAAGGTTGTCACTCCCTATTGGGAGATAAAATGTTGGAACAGAGAAGGACAAATTTAAATCTGAATCAGATGGCTACTTGGAGGACCCTAGTAATCTTTGAATCTTCCTGGCCCAACAGAATAAATAAACAAGTATCCTCAACTCAGAGATAACTTAAAAGTAAAGCAACAAATCAGAAACTTTGAGGCTACATTTGTCATTTCAGTCTAGTTTCTGATTTGTCACACAATTTTGTTTTCTTGCCTGTACATAGAGACAATACCTCCACCCTTCCTCTTCATGGTAATGGCAGAAATGTGGTTAAAAACATAAACAAAGATATTGATCAAATACTTCACAGTCTTGCTTGTGTTCCCATAAGCAATGCAAATATAGATCAATTACCCATATATATGCCGGTGACTATTTTGGAACTGATGCCTGAGGACTGTTTCTGTCCTTGCAGCCCATTTCATAGGAGGATCTCACCAGAAAGATTCCTCAGGGTGTGTGTGTGTGTGTATGTGTGTGTGTACACACGCACATACATTTGGAAATGCAGGATCCGGAGTGGTGGAGAGGGATGGTGAGCAGAGAGCCACAGGGCTGACAGTCTGCACACAGTTCTGTTTCTGAGCCTTGGGGGGAATGACAGAACTTATGTAATTTCTGTTACTGGGCACAGGCAAATGAATTCTATCATTTCAGCAAATTAATGTGCCCCCAGTTCCCCATCCCCACAACCTGTTGATGAGGACAAGGGCCTGGGAAATTTGCTTCATTCACCTTACACACTTCTGCTGTCTTACTCCCAGGCCTGACTCGTAAAGCAAAGTTGGGTGACAGGGAGACAGGGCTGTCAATGAGGAGCTCTGTCTACAGGAAGCAGATCCGCACTGTGATGTGATGAAAAGTAGTAGAGCTCACAGCACCACACCCAGTGTAGCCCTCAGGATATATGCACTGCAGAGTTGCAATACCTTAGCTCATTTAATCTTTCCAACAGCCCAAGGTTGTACACAGTGGGATTTGGAGGAACCTGAACTACTTAGTTCATGTCTAGCTCAATATACTGTCAAAAACCAGTACCAGCTTTCATTCTCATTACCATCATCATTATTCCCACTACAGAAAGGGCCTGTGGTCAGTATCCTATCCAGGCAAGTTTTCCAATGTCAGCACACCCCAACCTGCACTGTCCTACCCTGGGAGCTTAGATTATTCCTTTGAGGTAGAGCAGTGAAGACCTTATTACGATGCAGATGTATTCTGGAAGATGATCTGCCTCAAGCCTTTATCATCTTTTAATGGGTAGCTGGAGTGGTGGTCCAGAGAACTACATGATTGAAAAAGAAGGAGCCAGAATGCAGTGGCTGGGTCTCTCAAGGTTGCCTCTAACAAGCCAGCCTGTAGGGTCGGTAAGCAGGGCAGTGGAGGGGATTGAACCAAGACTTCACCACAGGCTAGCTCCCTACCCAGGTCTGTATGGATCAGGATTGGAGAGAGGGGAAAGCCACAGAAGCCACGAGGGGCCTCATACCTTAGCCTCAAAAGCCAAGAAGACCCCAGGTTTTGATATGGTGAGTTTATCTAGACTGGAAGAAGGAATATGTCCTTCTATTTCCTGGGCTCTTGAGCATCACAAGGGGAGGCCTAAGGCAGTGTGTGTGTAAGACTGGGTGGGGACAGAGGCTTGTGCTCTCCAGCAAAAAGCAGGATGCTGCTTTGGACAAGCAGGTGGGACACAATAATTGATTGCCTTCTTGCTGCAAAATCAAAAAGGTTTTTGATGTTCAGCTATTCATTGCTGTAACTGGAATAATAACACAATTCATTTTAGCTGTAGCCCAGCAAATGGATGGCTTTAATAATGGCTAATTTGAGATGATGAATGTGCCATTTGGGGGTGAAATTAGTGCTGAATAAGGAGAAGGGCATGCAAGAGAAAGAGGGAGGAAAGAATGAGCTATACAAGACTAGCCATGTTTGCTAACTTCCAATGCTGCAAGTCCTTCAATTCCACTGTACAGTATTGAGTGAGCAAGCACCTACTCCCTACCTAGCACCAGGCTGAAGGTTGGGAGAAATTCTGAAGAGATCTATGACTAGGGTGACCATATGTCCTGGTTCCCCTGAGACAGTTCAAGTTTATGCTGGGACCCAGCGAAATTATTAATAGCTCCCACTGCCACTCTCAAAAATGTCTTGGTTTGGGTAATAAATTATTTTATCATTCTGTGTGGCTTCCTCTGTGCTTTGCATGAGCATACAGCTTTTCCAGGAAGACAAGCCTTATTTATACACATGGAGCAATTATAGATTGTCAGGAGACAATATGTAACCAATAGAATCAAATGAGTGCGAGCACCCAAATCAATGCTTACAAATTTGAAATTGATGATGGCTGTGGATTTCAATGTGTTGAAGAAGACATTCATATGCATGGGGATGATAAATCCCAATACACTGTCTCACATGATCTTCACCGACAATTTCATGTGACCCCTGTCTCATACATGAGGAACTAGAGGCCCAGAGAAAGAAGTTGACTGCTCAAGGTCACAGAGCTAGTAAGTGCTAGAGCTAGGATTTGAATCCAAGACTGTTTTAACTTAAAAGCCAACTATATTTCTCCTTCAGAACAGACAGAACAGACATCAGGGCTGGCTGGAGACATCAAGGAAGCCCAAGAAGGAAGCATACTGTTATCAGTAAAATGAATCTACAGATAAAAGGGAATAGAGTAAAAAGTGGAAGATGTAAGGCTGAGAAGATAGATTAAAGACATTTAAGTGAGGTGAGATAAATCAGGGATGATTTTCAGAGGAGGTGAATTTTGTGATAGGTTTAAAATTACAGATGAATACAGATTAAAAGAGATCAAAGAAAGGGCTTTCCCATGCATGGGAATGATAAACTCCAAAATCAGGGTGCTATTTTTTGAAAGTGGGGAAGTTGATGGGAATGGTGTAATCAGTA
Source organism: Tadarida brasiliensis (assembly GCA_030848825.1). Lineage (NCBI taxonomy): Eukaryota > Metazoa > Chordata > Mammalia > Chiroptera > Molossidae > Tadarida > Tadarida brasiliensis. The sequence goes on along the minus strand of CM061280.1, from coordinate 31,248,534 downwards.
GTTGCCAATTATATTTGAAAAGGTTTTATTTATTTATTTTATCTCCAATTTTTATTAATTTATTTTTGTTACAGATGTTTCTCCTTTTTCCCTCCTAGTCCCCCTCCTCCCCATCCCACCCCCCCATCCCCCTAGCATTGTTGTCTATGTCCACTGGCTATGCATACGTGCATATAAGTTCTTTGCTTCATCTAATCCATATTCCCCGCCCCCCTCCTCTGAGGTTTGTCAGTCTGAACCATACTCCTTTCTATGTCTCTGGGTCTATTTCGTTCATCAGCTCACCTTGTTCATTATATTCCACAAATAAGTGAGATCATGTGGTATTTGTCTTTCTCTGATTGGCTTATTTCGCTTAGCATAATACTCTCCAGGTCCCTCCATGTTGTCTCAAAGGATAAGAGATCTTTCTTTCTTACAGCTGCATAATATTCCATTGTATATATGTACCATAGCTTTTTTATCCACTTATGTATTGAAAAAGCTTTATTTTTTAAACACAGTGGTGAATGAAGTTGTGTTCATTATACTATCGTATATATTTTGTATATCCGAATATTTTATGACAAAATATTTTAATAAGAGAGAGATTGACTATTCCAGCTGATGGGAATGCATTAAGCAGGACATAGAAACATGGGAAACAAATGTCCATTCTGGTGCTGTTTTAACCAGAATCCTTATGTCTGAGATGAGCATTCATAGTCTTCTTAGCAGAGTGACCCACAGCCATTTCTTCCTCTCAGCACAGCACATTTTGAGAGCCTTGTTTGGCCTTTTCTCTTATTTGACTCAAGTCTTGGAACTTTTAAAAGTGCCCATTTACTGCCTTCTTCTAAGGTGTGTGGTCCATCTGCCTCATGCGCTTTGGGAAACTGGAATGCTGCACTAAGTATTGGCGTGTTTACTACTTGAGGGACTCGGTGTATAAGCAAAAACATTGTTTTCTTCCAAGTATTTGGCCTCCCGATTGAAATCTAGGGTCAGAGGCCTCCTCACAGCCCCTCTCCAGCTCCCCAAGACAGAGAACCAATCCTGAGGGGCCAAGGGAGCTGCTGAAAGTCAAGGGTTTGGCTTCCTCCAAGCCTTGCAGCCGTTACGCACCAATAAACAAAGGCATAAAAAGACTGCATACAAATCTCATCACTGTGGCTCCTCAGGGCCCATAAAAAGACCGCAACACAAGGTTCCATGTACTTCACCACCAAACAGGGCAGCAGCAGCAGCTGGCATGCTGTGAGGGGGTACTGCAGTGAACACAGGTTATCAGTGGGCACAGCATGGATGCCAGTTGTGAAACCCTGGGTCTTATTGCAAGATGAGTAGCAGGAAAGTGCTTCAGTGTGTGTGTATATGTGTGTGTGTCTGTGGTGTGTGTGTGTGTGTGTGTGTGTGTGTGTGTGTGTGTGTGGCAGGAGGAAGCCTGTCTCTTAGAATCCCTAGGAATCCTCTCTCTGTCTTGGAGCAGACCAGCCTCACTCTGATCCATGTCCTCAGGTCCCAAGCCTACAGCCATCTATACGATCTTTTTCATTTCAGCTGGTCCAGGCTGAGTTCTTTTAGCCACTGTCCCAGACAAATGGAGGAGCTTGGAGGAGCCACAGAGGTACCTGACATTTCCTCCTGTAATAGGAAACTGAAAAATTTCAACACACATATACTCATTACCATGCAGGGCACTCCCCAGCAGAGGACGGGGTTTCTCCTAACACCTTTTGTTTTGTTTTTTAATTTTTTTTCTTTATTGATATTAGACAGAGAGAGAGAGGAAGGGAAAAGGAGAGAGAAATAGAAACATTGACGAGAGAGAACATTGATTGGCTGCCTCCTGCATGCCTCTCACTGGGGATTAGCCCCACAACCTGGGCATGTGCCCTGACCAGGAATCGAAACGGCGACCTCTTAGTGCATGTGTCGACACTTAACCACTGAGCAACACCGGCCTGGCATCTCCAAACACCTTTTGATTCAGTCTCCAAGGCCACTGCTTCCAAGTTCCCAGATGGATGTGACAGAGAGTCTAAGAGGAATCAATGTGGGAGGTCAGCCAGGTGTGGTAGAAAGGTTGAGAGTCATAAGAAAGAGTTCCTGTCCTGACTACATTCAATTGGCCTGACCTTGGGGAAGTGTCACAAGCCATGTTCCCAGGGAAACAGTGTGAGACAGAGCTTAGTGAGCCGGAGGATTCTTGGGGAGTACTCTTAGGATCAACACCTTTGGGGGTGAAGACAGCAGCACTGGACAGAGAAGGAAGTTGAACTGTGATGCAGCCACAGCAAAGGCTCCCACAGGGAGCTCTGGAACCAGCATGGCCCCTCAGAATTGTCTTAAATTGTGGTGAAGGGGCCAGGGCTTTATGCCCCTGCACTGCCCAGTCCCCTGAGATGGGTGCACAACCTTGGGCATGGTGGCTTTCTTCAGCCAAAGACCATTCCTGGTAAAGGGCTCAGTACACTGTCCATCACCATACTCCCTACAGATGGGGATACAAGGGCTTCAGCACTAAAGGGGTGGGGGGAGCTGGGCAGTGCCCCACAGCATCCTTTCAGCAAACTTCTTGCCCTCTCCTGGCCCAAGTTTTCTCATTTTTCAGATGAGTGACAAAGATGAGCTCTAGAATTCCTTCTAGCTTCCACCAGCCCACCTCTCTGTTCTTACTATCACCTCACATTCTCCTAGTCTACACCTAATTTGACCTCCAACCTCTTCTAAACCTTTTGTAGTGACTCCTCATTGACTATGATAAAGTACAAATTCCTTAAGTGACTTTCAAGGCCCTGCACAATGGAGCTCTGAACTATCCCTTCAGCCTCCTTCCTCATTGCTTACTCTTCCTGGTGAACATTTGGTTTCTACATGTTATTTCCTGTAATTACTCTCCCTCCTTTTCTCTGCTCTTTCAACAAGGATGTATCCTTTGGGCATTCATGAGCAGGGTGCAGTTGAAAGGGCTTTGGAGGTAGACTTGGGATAATAACCCAGGTCTACCACTTATCACCTGTGTGACCTTACCCAAGTCACTTAAATTCCCTGAGGTTCAGTTTCCTCATCTGAAAAAATGGGAATGTTATTTTTATTGATGTGCTTTTTTGTATGGTTGTTGTGAGAAGCAAACAAAGTAACATATATAAAGGGCCTAGCGTGAAGTTTAACTGAGCTCAAGCCTCAATAAATGTTGATTCTCTTACCTCTTCCCTTTGTTGAAATAGTGGAACCTAAATAATATCATCCAATGATTAGTTTCAAATATATTTTGAATGAATACATGTTGTATATAATTTGGAAGTTTTCTCACTAATCCGTAAGTCAACAGAAATCTAGTCATATAGAATATTTAACCTGTACATAAATTCCAAATCTTTGTTCAGACAGCTCACTGGTCTGCATCTCTCTCAGTAGCCATGGCCTTTCTGCCTCAGTCATAAGAACTTACAACCACAGAAGACTTTTTATTCACTTGACCAAGGAGGATCAGTCATCACACCTGGGGAGTTGTTGGAAACATACATTGTTAGCCACCGCCATACCAGACCTACTGACCAGAAGCTGTGGGGGTAGGCCCAGCACTCTGGATTTATCAAGCATCTCTGCCTAGGTGACTCTGATGAAAGCTCAGTTTGAGAACTACCTCTGCAATATAGCACAGGGCTATAGAGTCGGTCCTCATTTATTGTGGTTAATCAGTTCCAGACTCTACCGCGATAAATTAATTTCCATGAAGTAGGATTCTTTTTTTATTTATTTATTAAATTTTGTATTAATTTGTTTTTATTACAGATGATTCTCCTTTTTCCCCCATTGACACCCTCCTCCCCATCCCCCCCGCCCCATCCCCAGCTTTGCTGTCTATGTCCATTGGTCATGCATACATGCATATAAGTTCTGTGGTTTATCTCTTCCCCTCCCAACTCCCCCTCCTCTGAGGCTTGTCAGTCTGTAGCCCACCTCTATGTCTCTGGGTCAGTTTTGTTCATCAGTTTGTTTAGTTCATTATATTCCACAAATAAGTGAAATCATGTGATATTTGTCTTTCTCTGCTTGGCTTGTTTCACTTAGCATAACGCTCTACAGGTCTTTCCATGCCATCTCAAAGGATAAGAGATCTTTTGTACTTACAGCTGCATAGTATTCCATTGTGTACATGTACCACAGCTTTTTATCTACTCATCTACTAATGGACACTTGGGTTGTTTCCAGATCTTAGCTATTGTAAATAGTGCTGCTATGAACATAGGGGTACATATATTCTTCCTGATTGTTGTTTCAGGTTTCGTAGGGTATATTCCTAGAAGGGGGATCACTGGGTCAAATGGCAGTTCAATTTTTAACTTTTTGAGGTAACACCATAGTGTTTTCCACAGTGGCTGCACCAGTCTGCATTCCCACCAGCACTGTACTAGAGTCTTCTTTTCTCCACACCCTCGCCAACACTTATTGTTTGATGATTTGTTGATGGTGGCCATTCTGACAGGTGTGAGGTGATACCTCATAGCTGTTTTAATTTGCATCTCTCTGATGATTAATGACGTTGAGCATTTCTTCATATGTCTCTTGGACATTTGTAATTCCTGTTTGGAGAGGTGTCCATTTAGCTCCTCTGCCCATTTTTAATTGGGTTCTTTGTCTTCCTTTTGTTGAGTTGTATGAGCACTCTATATATTTTGGAAATTAACTCCTTATCTGATGTATCATTGGCAATTATGCTCTCCCATATGGTGGGTTCCCTTTCCATTTTGATGGTTGTTTCTTTTGCTGTGCAAAAGCTTTTGAGTTTGTTGTAGTCCCATGAGTTTATTTTTTCCTTTGTTTCTGTTGCCTTAGGTGATGTATTGGTGAATATTCTGCTGCGTATGATGTCTGAAATTTTGTTGCCTACATTTTCTTCTAGGATTTTTATGCATTCACGAGTCATATTTAAGTCTTTTATCCATTTTGAGTTTATTCTTGTGTATGGTGTAAGGTGATGGTTTAGTTTCATTTTTTTGCATGTAGCTATCCAATTTTCCCAACACCATTTATTAAAGAGGCTGTCTTTACTCCATTGTATGCTCTTGTCACCTTTGTTGAATATTAATTGAGCATAATGTTTTGAGTCAATTTCTGGGTTCCCTGTTCTATTCCATTGATCTATGTGCCTGTTCTTGTGCCAGTACCAGGCTGTTTTGATTACAACAGCTTTGTAGTATAACCTGATATCCGGTATTGTGATCCCGCCTACTTTGTCCTTCTTTTTCAAGATTGTTGTGGCTATTCGAGGTCTTTTTTGGTTCCATATGAACTTTTGAAGCATTTGTTCTAGTTCTGTGAAACATGTCATTGGTATTTTGATGGGGATTGCATTGAATCTAGATTGCTTTGGGTAGTATGGACATTTTAATGATGTTAATTCTTCCAATCCATGAACAAGGTATGTGCTTCCACTTTTTTATATCTTCCTCTATTTCTTTTTTCAATGTCCTGTAGTTTTCTGCAAATAGGTCCTTTACTTCTTTGGTTAAGTTTATTTCTAGGTATCTTAATTTTTTTGCCGCAATGGTAAATGGGATTGTTTTTTTAGTTTCTCTTTCTGTGAGTTCATCGTTGGTGTATAAGAATGCCGTCGATTTCATGATGTTAATTTTGTATCCTGCTACTTTGCCCAATTCATTTATTAAGTCTAGTAGATTTTTGATGGAGTCTTTAGGGTTTCTATGTATCTGCGAATAATGATACTTTCACTTCCTCCTTTCCAATTTGGATCCCTTTTATATTTTCTTCATGTCTGATTGCTGTGGCTAAGACTTCCAGCATTATGTTAAATAAGAGTGGCAAAAGTGGGCATCCTTCCCTTGTTTCTGCTTTTAAGGGAAATGCTTTTAGTTTTTGTCCGTTGAGTATGATGTTGACTGTAGGTCTTTCATATATGCCCATTATTATGTCGAGATATGACCCCTCTATTCCCAAATTACTGAACGTTTGAATCAGAAATGGGTGCTGGATTCTGTCAAATGCTTTTCCAGCATCTATTGATATAATCATATGGTTTTTATCTTTCACTTTGTTTATGTGATTTATCACATTTATTGATTTGCGAATATTGTATCAGCCTTGCATCCCTGGGATGAATCCCACTTGACGTGGTGAATAATTTTTTGATGTATTGCTGGAACCAATTTGCTAGTATTTTTCTGAGGAATTTGGCATCTATGATCATCAGGAATATTGGCCTGTAGTTTTCTTTCTTTGTAGTGTCTTTTTCTGGTTTTGGAATTAGAATTATACTGGCCTCATAAAACAAGTTTGGAAGTCTTCCTTCTTCTTGAATTTTTAGGAATAGTTTGAGGAGAATGGGTGTTAGTTCTTCTTTGAATGTTTGGTAAAACTCCCCTGTGAAGCCATCCAGGACTGGGCTTTTGTTTGCTGGGAGAGTCTTGATTACATCTTCAATTTCCTTTGTTGTTATTGGTCTGTTCAAGTTTTCTATCTCCTCCCAGTTCAGTTTTGGGAGACTATGTGTTTCTAGAAATTTGTCCATTTTGCTTAGTTTATCCAGTTTGTTGCCGTATAATTGTTCATAGTACTTGTTAACTATCCTTTGTATTTCTGTGGTGTCAGTTATTACGTCTCCTCTTTTATTTCTGAGTTTTTGTATGCAGGTTCTCTCTCTTTATTTCTTGATGAGTCTAGCTAAGGGTCCATCAATCTTGTTTATCTTTTCAAAAAACTAGCTCTTTGTTTCATTGATCCTTTGAATTGTTTTTCTGGTCTCTATGTCATTTACTTCTGCTCTAATCTTTACTATTTCCTTCCTTCTACTTGTTGTGGAGTTTTCTTTTTGTTTGCTTTTTAGTTCTTTAAGTTGTGAAGTAAGGTAGTCAATTAGAAATTTTTCTTGTTTCTTGAGGTGGGCCTGTAGTGCTATGAACTTCCCTCTCAGAACTGCTTTCGCTTCATCCCATAGATTTTGTGTTGTTGTGTGTTCATTTTCATTGGTTTCCAGGAAGTTTTAATATCTTCCTTGATCTCCATGGTAACCCATTCATTGTTCAATAATATGCTATTTAGCCTTCATGTTTTCAAATGTCTTTGCATGTTCTTGTTGCAATTGATTTCTAGTTTCATGCCATTGTGATCTGAGAAGATGCTTGATATGATTTCAATCTTCTTGAACTTGGAGAGACTTAGTTTGTGTCCTGTCATGTGGTCTATCTTTGAGAATGTCCTATATGCACTTGAGAAAAATGTGAATTCTGCAGTTTTGGGGTGTAATTCTCTGTATCTATCTATTAAATCCATTCGATCTAATGATTTATTTAGAGTCTGTTTCCTCGCTAAGTTTTTTGTCTAGAGGATCTATCCAGTGATGTCAGCGGGGTGTTGAAGTCCCCTGCTGTGGTTGTATTGCTGTCTATTTCTCCTTTGAAGTCCTCCAGAAGATTTTAAATATATTTTGGTGCTCCTATATTGGGTGCATATATGTTTACCAAGGATATATCTTCCTGTTGGATAGATCCTTTCAATATTATGTAGTGGCCCTCTTTGTCTCTAGTTATGGCCTGCATTTTGTAATCTAATTTATCAGATATGAGTATTACTACCCCAGCTTTTTTTTTTTCCTTTCTGTTTGCTTGGAATATTTTTTTCCACCCGTGTACTTTCAACCTGTGTGAGTCTTTGTGTTGAGGTGAGTCTCTTGTAAACAACAAATATGTGAGTCATGCTTTCTTATCTAGTCAGCTACTCTGTGTTTTTTTTTATTGGAGCATTCAATCCATTTACATTTAAGGTGATTATTGATATGTACTTATTTATTGCCATTATTGTTTAGTGTGGTTATATTTTTCTTCCTATTTCTTCTACTAATTACAGCAGTCCTTTTAACATTTCTCGCAGTGCTGGTTTGGTGCTAATGTATTCCCTTAGCCTTTTTTTGTCTGAGAAACTGTTTATTTGACCTTCTATTTTGAATGATAGCCTTGCTGGATAGAGTAGTCTTGGATTCAGATCCTTGTTTTTCATGACCTTGATTACTTCATGCCATTCCCTTCTGGCCTGTAGTGTTTCTGTTGAGAAGTCAGCTGATAGCCTTATGGGGTTCCTTTGTAGGTAACCTGTTGCTTATCTCTTGCTGCCTTTAGGATTCTCTCTTTGTCTTTAATTTTTGGCATTTTAATTATTATGTGTCTTGGTGTGGGCCTATTTGGGTTCTTCTTGCTTGGGGCTCTCTGTGCTTCTTGAACTTGAATGCCTTCTTCCTTCACCACGTTAGGAAAGTTTTGTGTCACTATTTCTTCAAATATATTCTCTAACCCTTGCTCATTTTCTTCTGCTTTGGGGATTCCTATGATGGAAATGTTATTACATTTTCAGTTGTCCCACAGTTCACTTAAGCTGTCTTCCCGTTTTTTAATTGTTTTTTCCTTTTGGTTTTCTGATTGGTTGAGTTTTTCTACCCTGTCTTCTAATTCACTGATCCGGTCTTCAGCTTCCTCTAGTCTACTGGTTATTCCTTCCAATGTGTTCTTTATTTGTGCTATGTCATTCTTCATTTCCACTAGGTTGGTTTTCAATGTTTCTATATCTTTACTCATGTTGTTGAGCTTTCTCAAGATCATGGCTCTGAACTCTACCTCTGATAACTTGCTTAACTGCATTTCATTTATCTCATCTTTGGTAGAGTTCTCTTGTTCTTTCATTTGGGATTTGTTTCTTTGTTTCACCATTTTGGCTATCTCAGTGGGTTTTGGAGCTGTCAAATTTTCCTTGTGGGTGTTGGTGTTCTGCTGTTTGTGGCTCCCTCTGCTGGGTTTGTGTGAGCCCAGGAGGGCCCACGTTAAACACCACTGTCAAGTCTTACTTTCCTGGGTAGATTTGCAAGCCCAGGAAAGGTTGAGTTATCATCTAGCTTTTTCCCTGGATGCTATTAGTCTCAGTTACTCAGGGCCTTGGGATGTAGCCCTCAAGTGTTCTGCATAAGAGGATTTCCAGAGGTTGGGGCCGATGCTGGTTGTTAATGAGCCTCAATTTGCATTTCTTTGGCTCACCTGGGTGAAGTTCAGTCTCTGAGGGAGGGGCTGCTGCTTTTCTCCACAGCTCCAGGAAGGAGCAAGCTGGCCACCTTCCTTTGTGGCTGAGACTCAGCAAAAAGTCTGAGTGCCCTCTAAATCTCAGGTGTCCCCACAGAGTTCTAGTCCAGTCTGCCCTCCCTCTGCCAGAGCCCAATGTGAGCGGCTGTAGCTAATCTAGTCCTTTGTCCTGGCCCTCTTTGCTGTGGAGCCGGCTTGGGATTTTTACCCCGAGGACACTGCTCACAACTAAGACTGCTGCTGTTTGTGGGCTCCCAGCCTGCCACCTTCTCGCGCCTCTGCAGACCTACCAGTGTTTCTGGTTACATGGTCCTCTCCCACTGCTTTTTTTCTGATGATTTGTCTTTATTTTAGTTGTAATTCCTGTTTGGTTCTGGGAGATCATCTGTGTAGCTTCCATTCGTTCCGCTGCCATTTTTTCTCTCTCCAGAGACTCTTGATCTTCAAGCCTACTCAGCACAGCCCATAAAGCAGTGGTTTTCAAAGTGTAGTCCCCATTATCACTGACTTTATTGAAATAGGAAGTATTATGAGGAATACTATTAACAATTGTATACCAATAAATTAGATGATTTAAAAGAAATCGACAAATTTGTGTTTCATCAAACACAAAGAACTGCAAGTGACTCAAGAAGAGAGTATTGAATACATTTTAACAAGTCAAGAGATTTGAAAGATTATATTAGTAATTAAAAAACTACCCTCAAAGGAAAGCCCAGTAAGAGATGATTTTACTGGCAAATTCTACCAAATATTTGCATAAGAATTAACACTAACTGTTCATAAACTCCTCCAAAGATAGAGGAAGAGGGAGCTCTACCCAACTCCATCTATGAGGGCAGCAATACCTGATATCAAAACCAGACAAAAACAATACAAGAAAATTACTGACGAATATGTCTTCTTGAATATGGATGCAAAAATTCTACAACAAAGTACTAGCAAACCAAATCCAGTAAAAATTTAAAAATAACTAGACACCATGACCAAGTGTGATTTACTCCAGCATTGGAACATTGGTTAAATATCAGGAAACCAGTGAGTGTAATAAACAATTTCAGTAAAATAAAAACCAAAAACCAAATGACCATCTCAAGAGACAAAGAAAAAGCATTTAAAAAATCCAACACATTTTCATGAAAAACAAAAAAAAAACAAAAACAAAAACCCCACTCAACAAACAACGAAGAGAAAGAAACTTCTTTAACCTGATTAAGGGCATCTATAAAACACAGCAACACAGCAAAATCATACTTAATGGTGAAAGTGTCATGCTTTTCCCCTAAGATCAGGGACTAGACAAGTATGTCTACTCTCATCACTTTTAGTCAACATTGTACTTGAGGTTATGCCCAGGTCAGTCAAACAAGAAACAGAAATAAAAGGCATTCAGATTGGAAAGGAAGAGGTAAAAACTATTTGTATTTGCAAATGACATGATCTCACATATAGAAAACACACATACAAACACACACATATACACACTCACATACACTATTAAAGCTAATAAATTAATTCAGCAGGATACAAGATCAATACATGAAAATTAATTGTATTTCTTTTTTTCTATTTAATTGTTGCTTAGTGTTTTTTACTAAATTTATTGGGGTAACTGGTTAATAAAATTATATAGGTTTCAGGTATACATATCTATAATGCATCATCTGTATATTATCTTGTGTGTTCACCACCCCAAGTCAAGTCTCCTCCATTGCCACTTATTCCCACATACCCTCTTCTAACACCACCCCCTCTCCTCTGGTAATCACTATACTGTTGTCTGTGTGTCTGTTTGCCTTTTTTTTTTTCTTAATCCCTGCATCTTTTTCACCCACTCTTGCAACCCCATTCCCCTCTGACAGCTGGCTATCTGTTCTCTATCTATGAGTCTGTTTCTATTTTGTTGGTTGGTTTATTTTGTTCATTAGATTCCAGATATGAGTAAAATTATATGGTATTTTTCTTTCTCTGACTGGCTTATTTCACTTAATGTAATGCTCTCCAGGTCAACCCACGCTGTTGCAAAAGGTAAGATTTCCTTCCTCTTTATTGCCAAGTAGTATTCCATTGTGTAAATGTACCACTGTTTTTTTATCCACACATCTAATGATGGGCACCTGGGCTATTTCCAAATCTTGGCTACTGTAAATAATGCTGTAATAAGCATAGGGGTGCATATATTCTTTCAAATTAGTGTTTCAGGTTTCTTCAGATAAATTCCCAGAAGTTTTTCTCTGATTGGCTAATTTCGCTTAGCATAATACTCTCCAGGTCCTTCAATGTCATCTCAAAGAATAAGAGATCTCTCTTTCTTATAGCTACATAGACTTCCATTGTGTATATGTACCACAGCTTTTTATCCACTCATTTATTGATGGACACTTGGGCTGTTTTCAGATCTTAGCAATTGTAAATAGTGCTGCTATGAACATAGGGGTACATACAGTCTTTCTGATGAGTGTTTCAGATTTCTTAGGATATATTCCTAGAAGCTGGATCACTGGGTCAAATGGTACTTCAATTTTTAATTTTTTGAGGTAATTCCATACTGCTTTCCACAGTGGTTGCACCAGTCTGAATTCCCACCAACAGTGCACGAGAGTTTCCTTTTCCCCACATTCTCTCCAACACTTGTTGTTTGATGATTTATTGATGGGAGCCATTCCGGCAGGTGTGAGGTGATACCTCCTTGTAGTTTTAATTTGCATCTCTCTGATGATTAGTGATGTTGAGCATCTTTTCATAGGTTTATTGGCCATCTGTATGTCCTCTTTGGAGAAGTGTCTATTCAGATCCTTTGCCCACTTTCTAACTGGATTGTTTGTTTTTTTTGGTGTTAAGTTTTATCATTTTTTTATAAATTTTGGGTATTAACCACTTATCATATGTATCATTGGTACATATATTCTCCCACTCAGTGGGTTGTCTTTCCATTTTGTTAATGTTTTCCTTGCTGTGCAAAATTTTTTAGTTTGATGTAGTCCCATTTGTTTTTCTTTTATTTCCTTTGCCTGAGGAGATATATCAGAAAAAGTATTGCTATGAGAAATGTCCATGATTTTACTGCCTATGTTTTCTTCTAGGATTTTTATAATTTTGAGTCTAACATTTAAGTTTTTAATCCATTTTGAGTTTATTTTTGTGTATGGTGTAAGAAGGTGGTCTAGTTTCATTTTTTACATGTATCTGTCCAATTTTCCCAACACCATTTATTGAATAGACTAACTTTACCCCATTGTATGTTTTTGTCTCCTTTGTCAAATATTAATTGAACATATAGGTTTTGGTTTATTTCTGTGTTCTATATTCTGGTCCATATATAATTATATACATATAATCTGTTTTTATGCCAGTACCATGCTGTTTTGATTACTATGGCCTTGTAGTATACTTTGATATCAGACAGTATGATTCCTTTAACTCTGTTCAAGATCACTGTTGCTATAGGGGGTCCTTTGTAGTTCCATATAAACTTTTGGAATATTTGTTCTAGCTCTGTGAAATATGCCATTGGCATCTTGATAGGAATTGCATTGAATCTATAGATTACTTTGGGTAGTGTGGCCATTTTAATGATATTAATTATTCCTATCTATGAACACGCTATATGCTTCCACTTATTTGTATCTTTTTCAATTTCTTTCTCAGTGTCTTACAATTTTTTGAGTACAGTTCTTTTACTTCCTTGGTTAAATTTATTCCTAGGTACCTTATTTTTTTGTTGCAATAGTAAATGGGACTGTTTCCTTAGTTTCCCTTTCAGATAGTTCATTATTTGTGTATAAAAATGCAATTGATTTCTGGATATTTATTTTGTATCCTGCTACTTTGCTGAATTTATTTATCAATTCCAGTAGTTTTTTGATGGAATCTTTAAGGTTCTCTATATACAGCATCATGTCACCTGCAAATAATGACAGTTTTACTTCTTTTCCAATTTGGATGCCTTTTCTTTCTTTTTTTAAATATTGTTGAGAGTATTACAGATGTCTCCCTTTTCCCCCCCTATTGTCCCCCTCCACCTGGCTGCCACCCTGTCCCAATCCCTTACCACCCTATAGTCTGTGTCCATGGGCAATGAATATATGCATATAAATTTTTTGGTTAGTCTCTTCCTGCCACTCTGCCCCCGCACCCCTTCCCTCTAAGATTCATCAGTCCGTTCCATGTTTCCACTCCCTCTTGTTTTATTTTATTAATGAGTTTACTTTGTTCATTAGATTCCACATATAAGTGACATCATGTGATGCCTTTTATTTCTTCTTCTTGTCTGATTGCTTTGGCTAGGACTTCTAGTACTGTTGATAAAAATACTTTTAAACTAAAGAATGCAGAATGCACTCTAGTTGGATACTTAATCAACAAAATAAGGTAGAATAGACTGGTGAGAAGATTCTTTATTTCACTGGCCTATTTCACCATTAAGATACAAATAGCTTTCAGCCCACTTCTAGTGGCCAAAAATCTGTGCTGAAAACCCCACCTGAACACCCTGACTAAGGTTTAGGTGTTGGAAGAGCAAAGCGCTAAGCAAGAAGATGTCCACAGAGCATCTACTCTCCCTTTCTGATAAATCACTGCAGAGAAACCATACAGAAGCTTGGACTCATTTTCAATTTCTTTCTGCCAGCTTCAGGATTTGGAGTACTATAGGTGCAGTTATAATTCCACCATTACACAACCCATGTGCCCTCTAAGTTTCTTTCTGTATGTGGAACTTCCCTTAAATAAATCTTAGGAGAGAGATGGGAACAAAAACCCACTGAAGTACTCTGTCAGAATTTAGGCTTTTTGTTTAGAGTGAACCAAGAAGACTGTTTTCTCCTGAAGCTGGAGCAAGACAGAACATCACCAACTAGGGAAGCATTTTGAGATGGTAGAAATGTGGAGGCCGTTTCAATCCCAACCCCACCCCCCAAAGAGGAAGGAGCATTTGATAAGGAAGGCAAACCTAAAGCTCATATCTTAACACTGTACATGTGGAGGGTTGAGCACACAGAGAGAAGGGGAATTTAGAAGACAACAAGGAGGAGGTCCAGATGGATGCTGCAGACTGCCAGGAATCTAAGGTAATGGACAGCCAGATAAGACAAGGTCTTTGCATGAGAAAGAAGAAAACAAAAAAGCCAAGGCATTGGGACTGCCAAGTTATAAGAAGAGGACTACTTATATTTTTTTGTCTCCAGAGGATATGTAGAATCCAGGGTGTTACAGGCAAGGGGATAAGTTACCAGCAGTGAAAGTGAGGAGAGGGTTTTAAATTGTTTCCCCTAATGAGTATGCAAAAATTAAGGTAACATCCAGGCCATGGATGCATTTAAAATGTTAGATGGGAGAATTGAAATTGCTTCTAAAACATCAGAGGAGTTTGACCATGTATATTAAATTCAAAACACAAGTATCTTATCCAAAAATCTAGCATCTATTTGGAAGCACCAAAGAAGGGAAGGATCTAAAATTTTAAAAATTAGTGCCTGGGGAGAGGTTATGTTGGTCTCTCAGTGAAAAGGAGCCCTAACAAGAGGACAGGAAGAGAATTGAATGAAGGAGCTACATGCTGTGAATAAAATGGCTTACCTAGTGAGAAGAACCTAATGGAAGTGTGTGGGAAGGGCTGATTAATTAACTGACTTGTATTGAGTTATATAATTATAAATCCCCCACAATTCTATTACAGTGACACCATTAGGGGAGCCATTTACTTCATAGCTCTTGAGCACCTGAATCAACAGTGCATGCAGTGTTCCTTCCCCCTCCATATGAGACCATCCTCCGAAACTGACTGGAGATCAAAGATCATATGTGAGCAGTGCATGAAATTGTACTAAGCCAGGAACATGTGGGATGAAAGGTGAAGGGAGAAAACAGTGACTTCAAGGTGGGGAGCCCATCTTTTAAACTGCTGATTGGCTACTCAAGTGCCAAGGGCCTATTAAGAAAAAGTCATATTAATTGTAGCCCATCCCTTCTTCCTAACATATTGCAGAGCTCCGTTAGGCTATGGAATATGACACCTGGGATTGGTGGAAAGACAGAGTAGCAACTGGATGATATGTGGTCCAGTAGACAGCTGAAGCTGCAAGTTGGATGCAGAACATAAGGGGAAGGACTGAATGTCACAGCTCCTATAAAGGAACATATCACAAAGGAGTCAAATTTTATTATATTGTTTGACTGAATGTGCTTGAAATATAGCAAACTGTCCAATACTATGACACTTAAAAGATTTTGGCCTGAAAGTCCCTGATCCCTTCAATATGGGTGGCACTTCATTTAGAAAAATACATGACCCTTGCCAGAGAAGATATAAAGATGAGAGAGAGAGCCTAGAAACAGTCAGAGCTCTGTTGGCTTTTTTCTCAAAATTGGGTTGATCTTTCAAGTCTGAATTGTATTGTGTTTTCACAGAGCCTTTAGTTATTCTTCAAAAGTGTTCAGAGTGGCAGTAAGCTATAGAGGTGGAATCCTGAATTATATTCAGACCACCTGCCTGACTTCCATCAAGTGACAGAGCAAGGAAATGAGTGGCTTAACCTCTCCAACTCTCAGTTTCCTCGCTCTATCAAAAGGAGTAACACCTCATATACCTCACAAAGTTGTTTTGAAAGTCAGCTGAGAGAAAATGGATGTGCCTCATAAACTCAAATGCACTGTATAAATGTAAGGGATTATCATTTATCATCACCATAGATCAGGGTCAACAATATTTTTAAAAATAAAGAGCCAGATAGTAAATATTTTAGATTTTGTTGCCCACAAAAGGTTCTGTCACATATTATTCTTTGTTATTGCTTTTAATCACCTTTAGCTCACAGGCCTTACAAAATAGGCCACCGCCCAGATTTCACCTACATACTGTACATTACCCACCTCTGTCCCAGATTATCAACGTACTTTTGGGCTGATGATCCACCTTCTCTGTATTTTGTAAGGTTTCCCAGAAGTCTACTATATTTAAAAGCATGTTTTGTTATCCTCACCCGAGGATATGTTTATTGATTTTTAGAGAGAGGATGGGAGAGAGAGAGAGAGAGACAGAAACATTGATGTGAGAAACATCAATCATCGATTGGTTGCCCCCCAAACATGCCACAATCAGGGATTGAACCCGCAACCTAGATATGTGCCCTGGCCATGAATCGAACCTGCAAACTTTTGGTGTACAGGACGATGCTCCAACCAACAGAGCCACCCAGCCAGGGCAGTAAGTCTACTATCTTGATTGTAAAACAATAAGGATTATGTAAATCTTTCCATTTTTATTGAGGTAAAATTTACATAACATAAAATTCTCTATTTTAACCATATTAAAGTATACAATTTAGTGGCTTTTAGTATATTCACAACATTGTGTGACCGTCACCACTATATAATTCCAGAACATTCTGAGCACCCCATAAAGAAACCCATACCATGAAGCAGTTGCTTTCCTCTTCCCCCTTGCCCCAGCCCCTGGCAAGCAACAATTTGCTTTCAGTCTCTATGAATTTACCTATTATAGATATTTTATATAAATAAAATCATATATTTCATTTTCTGCCTGGTTTCTTTCATTTAGCATAATGGCTTCAAGTTTCATTGATGTTGTATCATGTGTCAGTATTTCATTTCTTTACATGGCTAAATAATATTCCACTATATGAACATTTTCTTTAGCCATTCATCAACTTATGGATATTTGAGTGTTTACACTTTGGAATATTGAAATAATGCTTATATATAAACTCTTATGTACAACTTTTTGTGTGGACATATGTTTTCATTTCCCTTGAGTATATACTTAACAGTGGAATTGCTGGGTCATATGGTAATTCTGTTTAACGTTTTTTTTAATTTTGATTAATTTTTTTATTACACATGTTCCTCTTTTAACCCATTGACACCCTCCTCCCTGCTCCCACAGTCCCACCCCCTGCCTTCACCACACTGTTGTCTGTGTCCATTGGTAATACATATGTGCATATAAGTTCTTTGGTTTGTCTCTCTCTGCCCACCACCCCCTTCCATCTGAAGTTTGTCAGTCAGTTCCCTACTTAAATGTCTCTGTATCTATTTTGTCATCAGCTTATTTTGTTCATTACATTCCACAAATAAGTGAGATCATATGATATTTGTCTTTCTCTGGTTGGCTTATTTCACTTAGCATAATACTCTCCAGGTCCCTCTATGTCATCTCAAAGGATAAGAGATCTTTCTTTCTTACAGCTGCATAGTATTCCATTGTGTAAATGTACCGCAGCTTTTTTATCCACTCATCTACTGATGGGCACTTGGGCTGTTTCCAGATCTTAGCTATTGTAAATAGTGCTGCTATGAACATAGTGGTGCATATATTCTTTCTGATTGGTGTTTCAGGTTTCTTTTTTTTTTTTTTTAATAAATTACTTTTTATTTATTTATTTTTCCCTTTATTGATTTTGCAGAGAGGAAGTGAGAGGGAGAGAGAGATAGAAACGTCGATGAGAGGGAAGAGCGATTGGCCATCTCCTGCATGCTCCTCACTGGGGATTTGGCCCACAACCCGGGCATGTGTCCTGACTGGGAATCGAACGGGTGACCTCTTGGTGCATGGGTCAATGCTCAACCACTGAGCCACACTGGCCGGACGTGTTTCAGGCTTCTTAATATATATATTCTAAGAAGTGGGATCACTGGGTCAAATGGCAGTTCCATTTTTAATTTTTTGAGGAAACGCCATAGTGTTTTCCATAGTGGCTGCACCAGTCTGCATTCCCATCAGCAGTGTACTAGAATCCCCTTTTCTCCACACTCTCGCCAGCACTTGTTTTTTGATGACTTGTTGATGGCAGTCATTCTGGCAGGTGTGATACCTCATAGTCATTTTAATTTGCATCTCTCTGGTGATTAGTGATGTTGAGCATTTGTTCATATGACTCATGGCCATTTGTATGTTGTCTTTGGAGAAATGTCTATTCAGGTCCTCTGTCCATTTTTAATTGGATTGTTTGTCCTCTTGTGGAGTTGTATAAGCACTCTATATATTAATATTTTGGAAATTAACCCCTTATTCAATGTAGCATTGGCAAATATGTTCTCCCATACAGTGAATCCCTTTTCATTTTGATGCTGGTTTCTTTTGCTGCACAGAAGATTTTTAGTTTGATATAATCCCATTTATTATTTTTTTCCTTTGTTTCTCTTGCTCTAAGTGATGTATCAGGGAAAATTCTACTACATGTGAAGTCTGAGATTTTGCTGCCTATATTTTCTTCTAGGATATTTATGGTTTCATGAGTTACATTTAAGTCTTTTACCCATTTTGAGTTTATTCTTGTGTATGGTATAACTTGGTGATCTAGTTTCATTTTTTTTTGCATGTACCTGTCCAATTTTTGCAACACATTAAAATTTTTTTTTATTGATTATGTTTTAGAGAGAGAGGAAGGGAGAGGGAGAGAGAGATGGAAACATCAATGAGAGAAAACATTGATTGGCTGCCTCCTGCATGCCCCCTACTGGGGATTTGACCCAGAACTTGGGCATGTGCCCTGACCGAGAATTGAACTGGCGACCTCTTGGTGCATGGGTCGATGCACAACCACTGAGCCACACCAGCCAGGCTCCCAACACATTTTTTGAAGAGACTGTCTTTATTCCATTTTATGTGCTTCCTTCCTTTGTCAAATATTAATTGAACATAGTGTCTTGGGTCAATTTGTGGGTTCTCTGTTCTGTTTCATTGATCTATATGCCTGTTCTTATGCCAGTCCCAGGCTCTTTTGTTTTAAATGGCTTTGTAATGTAACCTGATATCCGGAATTTTGATCCCTCCAACTTTGTTTTTATTTTTCCAGATTGTTGTGGCTATTCGGGGTCTTTTATGGTTCCATATAAACTTTTGGAGCAGTTGTTCTGGATCTGTGAAATATGCCATTGGTACTTTAATAGAGTTTTCATTGAATCTTTAGATTGCTTTGGGTAGTATGGAGATTTTAATAATATTGATTCTTGCAATCCATGAATATGGTATATGCTTTCACTTTTTTATATCTTCCCCTATTTCTTTTTTCAATGCCCTATAGTTTTCTGAGAACAGGTCTTTTACCTCCTTGGCTAAGTTTATTCCTCAGCATCTTAATTTTTGCTGCAATGGTAAATGGGATTGTTTTTTAGTTTATTTTTCTGTGTGTTCATCATTGGCGTATAAAAATGCCAACAATTTCCAGTTGTTGATTTTGTATCCTGCCACTTTGCCAAATTCATTTATTAAATCTAGTAGATTTTTTATGGAGTTTTCAGGGTTTTCTTTGTACAGTATCATATCATCTGCAGATAATGACAGTTTCACTTCCTCCTTTCCAATTTGGATCCCTTTTATTTTTTGTTCTTGCCTGATTACTGTGAGTAGGACTTCCAGTACTATGTTGAATAAGAGTGGTGAAAGCGTACATCCCTGTCTTTTTCCTGTTCTTAAGGAAAATGCTTTTAGATTTGCCCATTGAGTACGATGTTGGCTGTAGGTTTGTCATATATAACCTTTATTATATTGAGGTATGATACTTCTATTCCCAATTTGCTGAGAGTTATTTTTTATCAAAAATGGGTGCTCCCTGGCTGGTGTAGCTTAGTGGTTGAGCATTGACCCATGCACCAAGAGGTCACCAATTCGATTCTTGGTCGGGGCACATGCCCAGTTTGTGGGCCTGATCCCCAGTGCAGGGGCATGTGGGAGGCGGCCAATCAATGTCCTCTTTCATCGATGTTTCTATCTCTTTCTGTCTCTCTCCTTTCGTCTCTAAAATCAATAAAGAAAAAAAATTTAAATCGGTGCTAAACTTTGTCAAATGCTTTTTCAGCATCAATTGATACGATCACATGATTTTTATATTTCATTTTATTTATGTGGTGTATCACATTGATTGATTTGTGAATGTTGTAACAGCCTTGCATCCCTGGGATAAATCTCACTTGCTCATGGTGAATGATTTTTAAAATATATTGCTAGATTCAATTTGCTAATATTTTGTTGAGGATTTTGGCATTTATGACCATCAGGGATATTGTTCTGTAATTTTCTTTCTTTGTAGTGTCTTTATCTGTTTTGGGGATTAAGATTATGCTGGCCTCATAACAAGAGCCTGGAAGTCTTTCTTTCTCTTGAATTTTTTGGAACAGTTTGAGGAGAATAGATGTTAACTCTTCTTTGAATGTTTGGTAAATCTCCCCTATGAAACCATCCAGACCAGGGCTTTTGTTTGCTGCAAGTTTATTGATTACTGCTTCAATTTCCTTAGTTGTTATTTGTCTGTTCAGGTTTTCTGACAATTCCTGGTTGAGTTTTGGAAGACTGCATGACTCTAAAAATTTGTCCACTTCACCAACATTGTCCAACTTGGCATATAATGGTTCATAATATTTTCTTACAATACTTTGTATTTCTGTGGTGTCAGTTACTTCACCTCTTTCATTTCTTATTTTATTAATTTGTGTCCTCTCTCTTGTTTTTTGGTGAGTCTGGCTAAGGTTGATCAATCTTGTTTAGCTTTTCAAGGGACCAGGTCTTGGTTTCATTGATCTTTTGTATTTTTTTAAAGTCTCTATGTCACTTATTTCCACTGTGCTCTTTATTATTTTCTTCCTTCTACTACTCTGGGTTTTTATTTTGTTCTCTGTCTAATGCTTTAAGTTGTAGGGTTAGATAGTTTATTAAAAATGTTTCTTGAGATAGGAGTTTTTAAATTTGTCCCTTCATCTCATTGGTAACCCATTCATTGTTTAGTAACGTGCTATTTAACCACCATGTGTTTGAATGTTTTGGGGTGTTTTAATTGTAATTGATTTCTGGTTTCATGCCATTTGGATCCAAGAAGATGCTTGATATGATTTCAATCTTCTTGAACTTGTAGAATCTTAATTTGTGTCCTAACATATGGCCTGTCTTTGAGAATGTCCTGTGTGCACTTGAGAAGAATGTATATTCTGCAGCTTTGTAGTGAAATGTTCTGTAAATATCAATTAAATCCGTCTGATCTGGTTTGCTGTTTAGAGTCTCTGTTTCCCTGTTCATTTTTTTTTTCCTGGAAGATCTAGCTGGTGATGTTAGTGGGGTGTTAAAATCCCCTACTATGATTGTATAGCTGTCAATCTCTCCCATGAAGACCTCCAGAAGTTTTTAAATATAGTTTGGTGTTCCTATATTCGGTGTATATATGTTTACCAGGGTTATATCCTCTTGTTGGATTGATCCTTTTAACA
Source organism: Tadarida brasiliensis (assembly GCA_030848825.1). NCBI lineage: Eukaryota > Metazoa > Chordata > Mammalia > Chiroptera > Molossidae > Tadarida > Tadarida brasiliensis. The sequence goes on along the minus strand of CM061280.1, from coordinate 31,227,253 downwards.
TTATGTAGTGGTTTTCTTTGTATCTTATTATGTCCTTTATTTTGAAGTCTATTTTATCAGATGTGAGTATTGCTATACTAGCTCTTTTTTCAATTCCATTTGAATAAAAGAAAATTTTTTTTCCTCCCTTCACTTTCAGCCTATATAAATCTTTTTTTTTTTTTTTTCTGAGGTAGGTCTCTTGTAGACAGCATATATGGGTCATGTTTTCTTATCCATTCAGTTACCCCATGCCTTTTGATTAAAGCATTTAAGCCATTTACATTTAAGGTTATTACTGATAGATAGTTATTAGTTGCCATTTTAATTTTATGCCTGTGTTCCTCTCTCTCTCTCTTTCTATTTCTTCTTCTTTTTACAGCAGTCCCTTTAGCATTACAGTGCTGGTTTGGTGGTGGTAAATTCCTTTAGCTTTTTTTTGTCTGTGAAGCTCTTTATTTCACCTTCAATTTTGAATGATAGTCTTGCTGGACAGAGTAGTCTTAGATTCAGTCCCTTGCTTTTCATTACTTTGTATACTTCATGTCATTTCCTTCTGGCCTGCTGTGTTTCTATTGAGAAATCAGCTGATAGTCTAATGGGAGCTCCCTTGTAGGTAACTTTCTGTTTCTCTCTTGCTGTCTTTAAGATTCTTTCTTTGTCTTTAACATTTGCCATTTTAATTTTGAGGTGCGTTAAGTGTGAGTCTTTTTTGGGTTCATCTTGCTTGGGACTGTCTGTGTTTCCTGGACTTGTGTGACTTTTTCTTTTACCAGATTAGGGAAGTCTTCTGTTATTATTTCATCAAGCAAGTTCTCTATTCCTGCCTCAGATTATTTTCCTTCTGTTACCCCTATGATGTGAATGTTGTTACATTTCATATTTTCCTGAACCTCCCTTAAACTCTCCTGATTTTTAACTTTTGTTCCATTTGTTGCTCTAATTAGGTGTTTTGGGTTTTTTTTCTACCTTTTCTTCTAACTCACTGATTTGATCTTCAGCTTCTTCTAATCTACTCTTAAGTTTTTCCAGGGTATTTTTTTTATATATCAGCTATGTCATTCTTTATTTCTACTTGACTTTTATTCATAGCTTCTACCTCTTTGTTTTGCTGGTGTATTTCCCACTGAGCTGCTTATAATTCTCATTAAGTTGCTTGTAATTCTCACTAAGTTGTTTGAGCACCCTTAAAACATTGCTTTGAATTCTTTACATGAAAAACTGCTTGCCTCCATTTCATTTAGTTCCTTTTCTGGTGATTCCTCCTTTTCTTTCATTTGAGGGTTGTTTTTTTGTCTCACCATTTTAGCAGTCTGGTGGTTCAGGGCCAGGTAAGGCAAAATGGGATGTGTAGGCAGGTCAGTGTGTATCAGATAAGACTGCTATGCCTCCTGATCTTGGTGGTGTGGCCTTCTTGTGGGACCCAGTATAGTAGTCATCTTGATCTTCTGAACTGGGTGCTCTAGGAATGACTCTCATGTGGGTTATGTGGGTTCTACTGTTCACTTTGGGTCTTGATTATTGTTGTCGGTTTATGGGTGAGCTCAGCTCTCAGGATTATTGTCTGTCTCAATCCTCACCCTATCATGCCAACTGTTATATAGGTGTTGACAGAACAAAACAAAGCAAAACCAGACCAACCCGAAAAGAACCCCAAAATTATCAGTATCAACAATAATAAAAGCAACTGCCTCAACAAATAGATTAAAAGACAAACAAACAACACACACACACACACACACACACACACACACACACACACAGAATAATAGGAGGTACAAGACCAAAAGAATTAGAAGAGGGAGAAAAAAATATGAAAGTATTTAAGGCAAGGCTAAACCAGACCAAACCAAAAAGAAACTGAAAAAAATATCACCATCAACAATGATAAAAGCACAAGCCTCTACAAAAAGATTAAAAGACAAACAAACAAACTAAAACACACACACACAAAGAATACCAGAAAGTGTGAGACCAAAAGAGTTAAGAAAGGGAGGGAAAAAAAAGTATATGAGTGCAAAGAAGGCAGAGAGCGGAAATAAGGTAAGTATAAAAATAAAAGGTAGAAAAATAATGACATTAGTTTTAGGAAAGCAGGAGTGGGGTAGTAGTGGGGAAGAGGGGGTCAATGGTGGATAAAAGGGGGGACATCTGTAATACTTTCAACAGTAAAAAAGAAAAAGAATGAAATAATAAAAATAATTTTAGAGAGTAATAATGCTAAATTGAATAAAATATAGACTAGGAAAGTAAACAATGAGAAAGAAAAGAAGAAAAAAATGGAATTAAAAGTTAAAATTAAAAAAATAATAAACACAAACACACCAACACAACCACAACAAGAACAGCAGCAAGAAACCTTGGGTCTGCTATTTATGGAGCTCACTGGCTTTTTCTCTGATGTTGTTGGAACTGGCCCCTTGGTGTGTGGATCCCTCTCCTTTTGTCAGTTCTTTGGTGCAGTTCTCTGAATCGCTGTCCCTGCCTGGCCCTGGGCCTTCTGGTTGAAGTCCTGCAGAGCAGGATCCCAGGTAGTCTGGTGGGTGGGGCTTCCCTAGCTTAGAGATTGTGTCAGTTTTGGGGCCCACCACTTGAATGCATTTTTTTCTGAGCTGCTTTCCCTCCCCCATGGCACTGGGCTCTGTGGGGTATCAGGTCCAGTCAGAATGGTTTAAATAGATTTGTGTTGGGGATGGTGCCTGTAGCTTATAGGATGGGCAGACAGTCTCTTACTCTCCTTCCAATGCCTCGGCTCTGCCTGGGTTGCTGGCACCTCCTGGTCACCATCCCAAGCAAGGGAGGATAAAAAAAAAAAAAAGGAGAGGAAAAAAAAATCTCTGCTTGGCTCTTTAATTTTTCAGCACAGACAGCTCTCACTGGGTGGGGCTTCTGCCTTGGCTTCCACCTGGCCAGATGCCCAAATCTCCAGCACCACCATGCCCTGCTGCTGGGGTGCCGATTTCCAACCCAGAGCTGTTCCACAGGTGGGGGAAGGAGGTCTTCTCTTCACTAGAGGTGGGGAAGAATGTGCCTCTTTCCCCAGGACTCTCACTAGGCCCCATCAAAGTTCTTTCAGCAAATACTTGGCCCTTCAGATTCACTGCTGTGTGATCCAGTCTGAACATTGTGTGATCCTCCTCAGGTCTGCTGTTCTGTTTTATGGCCTCTCTGGTTCCCACAATTAGGGTGAGCTTCCCAGGCTGGTGTTCTAACCATGTACTCACTTCTAGCCTGGGACAGTGCTGAGTCTCCCCAGTGGGCCAAATCACCTCTGAGTCCCACTGTCCGATGCTATGTGAGTTCACCTTCCCATCTCTGTTGCTCTTGTTTAGGGAATCTTTATGTGAGGCTGAGTCCCCCCCCTTCCCAGGGGGCAGGAGCTGCACTGCCACACCTTCCCTCAATCTTCCCAGCTATGCTGCACAGATGCTTGAGTTCACTCATCCATTTTGCATCTTCTGTCCCCTCTCCATGCTCCCTGCTTGCAGTATTTCCAATCAGCTATTTTCAGATGGTTTTTCAAGTTGAATGTTCTGCAGTTTAGCCTCAAATCTGGTCCTGTTCTAAGAGCAAGTGGATGGAACTTCCTTAGGCTTCAGCCATCTTGCCTCCTCCCCTGTTTAAGATTTTGATATGTGGTTTCCACAGTGGGTGCCCCATTGTACATTCCCACCAGCAATGTTTGAGGGTTCCAATTTTTCCACATCTACACCAGCACTTGTTATTACCTGTTTTTATAAATTATAGCCACCCTAATGGGTGTGAAATGGTATCTCATTGTGGTTTTGATTTTGATTTGCATTTCCTTAATAACTAATAATGTCATGTGTTTATTGGTCATTAGTATATTTTCTTTGAAGAGATGTTGTCTCATATCCTTTAAGTTGAGTTACTTGTCTTTTTGTAGTTGGGTTGTAAGAGTTCTGTGTATTCTGGATACTAGACACTTGTATGTGAGTTGCTTATCTTCTGCTTCTTTCTGAATTATCTTTGTCATCTGACAGCTTGATTATAATATGTGTTAGTTTCTATCTCTGAATTTATCCTTCTTGAAGTTCTTGAGCTTATTAGACATGTAGATTCATGTATTTCATTGTACTTGGGATATTTTGGCCATCATTTCTTCAAATATTTTTTCTGCACCACCCTCCATCTCCTTCAGGGACTACCATTGTGTGTACAATGGTACACTTGAGCCCTGGCCAATGGGGCTCAGTTGGTTGGGCATTGTTCTGTGTACTTAAAGATTGTGAGTTCAATCCCCAGTCAGAGCATATGTCTGGGTTGTGGGCTCAATCCCCAGTAGGGGCTGTGCAGGAGGCAGCCAATAAATGTTTCCCTCTCACATCAATGTTTCTCGCTCTCTCCCTCTTTGGCCTCTCTTTCTAAAAATCAATAAAAATAACTTAAAAAAATAGAAAAAGATGGTATACTTGATGATGTTCCATACGTCTCTGAGGCACTTTTCATTTTTCTTTATTTTCCTTTTATGCTCCTAATACTGGATAATTTCAACTGTCCAATGTTTAGTTATTATTTTCTTCCATTTCAAATCTACAGTTGAACTCTTCTAATAAATATTTTTATTTTAGTTATTGCAGTTTTTAACCTGAGAATTTCTATTTGGTTCCTTTTATAATTTATATCTCTTTATTCATATTGTCTATTTGGTAAGATATCATTTTCATCATTTCCTTTATTTCTTTGTACATGGTTTCCTTTATCTCTTTGAACATATTTAAGAGCTGATTTAAAGTATCTAATAAGTCCAATGTTTGGGCTTCCACGGGGATAGTTCCTATGATTTTCTTTTTTCTTTTATACAGGCCCTACTCTGGTTTTATTTTATTTTTTTAAATTCATGCATACCTTGTAATTTTTTGTTGAAAACATTATGAATAATATAATGTGTCAACTCTGAAAATATGTTGTCCCCCCTCTGCATAGTTTTCTCTTGCTTTGTATTGTGGTTGCCCTTGTTTGTTTAATCAATGACTTTTCTGAATTAACTTTGTGAGGTCTATATTTCTTATTGTATATGGCCATTGAAGTTTCAGTTAAGTTAGCTTAGTGATTGGTTAGTGAGTAAAAAGTCACAAAGCTCTCCTACAAAGATTCATTTCCTCCTTTCTTTATTAAGCATTCACATGATTGTTATAAATTTTGATAAGTTTCCAGAGATACAAAAAAGTTGAATCTGATAGTTTTGCCCATTTATTCACTATTTTTATTTATTTATTTATTTTTAATTAATTTATTTTTGTTAACAGATGTTTCTCAATTATCCTGCATTGACACCCTCTTCCCCATTCTGCCCCCCTCCACAGCATTGTTGTGCATATATGCATTTAAGTTCTTTAGATTATCTCATCCTTCCCCACCACCCCCCTCCTCTGAGGTTTGTCAGTCTGACCTGTACCGCTTTCCATGTATCTGGGTCTATTTTTTTCATCAGCTTATGTTGTTCATTATATTTCACAAATAAGTGAGATCATGTGGTATTTGTCTTTCTCTGATTGGCTTATTTCACTTATCATAATACATTCCAGGTCTCAAGGATAAGAGATCTTTTTTTCTTACAAGTGCATAGTATTCCATAGTGTATATGTACCACAGCTTTTATATCCACTCATCTATTGATTGACACTTGGGATGTTTCCAGATCTTAGCAATTGTAAATAGTGATGCTATGAACATAGGGGTACATATATTCTTTCTGATTGGTGTTTCGGGCTTCTTAGGATATATTCCTAGAAGTGGGATCACTGGGTCAAATGGCAGTTCCATTTTTAATTTTTTAAGGAAACACCATAGTATTTTCCATAGTAGCCGCACCAGTCTGCCTTTTCTCCACACCCTTACCAGCACTTGTTGTTTGATGATTTGTTGATGGCAGTCATTCGGGCAGGTGTGAGGTGATACCTCATAGTTGTTTTAATTTGCATCTCTCTGATGACTAGTGATATTGAGCATTTTTTCATATGATTCTTGGCCATTTGTATGTCTTGTTTCAAGAGGCATCTATTTAGGTCTTCTGCCCAATTTTTAATTGGGTTCTTTGTCTTCATTTTGTTGAGTTGTATGAGTACTCTATATATTTTGGAAATTAACTCCTTATCTAATTTATCATTGGCAATAATGGTCTTCCATATAGTGGGTTCCCTTTCCATTTTGATGGTTGTTTCTTTTGCTGTGCAGAAGCTTTTTATTTTGATGTAGTCCCATGTATCAATTTTTTCCTTTGTTTCTCTTGCCTTGGGCATTGTATCAGTGAAAATTTTGCTGCGTGTGATGTCTGAAGTTTTGTTGCCTACATTTTCCTCTAGGATTTTTATGGATTCATGAGTCACATTTAAGCCTTTTATCCATTTTGAGTTTATTTTGTGTATGGTGGAAATTGGTGGTCTAGTTTCATTTTCTTGCATGTAGCTGTCCAATTTTCCCAACACCATTTATTAAAAAGGCTGTCTTTACTCCTTTATATGCTCTTGCCACCTTTGTCAAATATTAATTGAGCATAATGACTTGGGTCAATTTGTGGGTTCTCTGTTCTGTTCCATTGATCTGTATGCCTGTTCTTGTGCTAGTACCAGGCTGTTTTGATTACAATGGCTTTGTAGTATAACCGGATATCTGGTATTGTGATCCCTACCACTTTGTTCTTTTTCAAGATTGCTGTGACTATTCAGGGTCTTTTTTGGTACCATATAAACTTTTGGAGTATTTTTTCTAGTTCTGTGAAATATGTCATTGGTATTTTGATGGGGATTGCATTGAATCCATAGATGGCTTTTGGTAATATGGACATTTTAATGATGTTAATTCTTCCAATCCATGAACAAGGTATATGCTTCTATTTTTTTTTTATATCTTCCTCTATTTCTTTCTTCAATGTCTTGTAGTTTTCTGAGAACAAGTTTTTTACTTCTTTGGTTAAGTTTATTCCTAGGTATCTTAATTTTTTTGTTGTTGCAATGGTAAATGGGATTGTTTTCTTAGTTTCTCTTTCTGTGAGTTCATTATTGGTGTATAAGAATGCCGTCAATTTCTTGATGCTAATTTTGTATCCTGCTTCTTTTCCAAATTCATTTATTAAATCTAGTAGTTTTTAATGGAGTTTTTAGGGTTTTCTATGTACAATATCATGTCATCCGCAAATAATGACATTTTCACTTCCACCTTTCCAATTTGAATCCCTTTTATTGCTGTGGCTAATACTTTCAGTACTATGTTAAATAAGAGTGGCAAAAGTAGGCATACCTGTCTTGTTCCTGTTCTTAAAGCAAATGTTTTTAGTGTTTGCCCATTGAGTATGATGTTGGCTGTAGGTTTTTCATATATGGCCTTTATTTTGTCAAGATATGATCCCTCTATTCCCACATTGCTGAGTGTATTTATCAGAAATGAGTGCTGGACTTTGTCCAATGCTTTTTCAGAATCTTTAGATATGATCATATGTTTTTTATCTTTCATTTTTTTACATGGTGTATCACATTTATTGATTTTAGAATATTGTACCAGCCTTGCATCCCTGGGATGAGTCCCACTTGGTCATGGTGAATAATTTTTTTTAATGTATTTCTGGATCCAATTTGTTAATATTTTGTTAAGGTTTTTGGCATCTATGTTCATCAGGGATAGGCCTGTAGTTTTCTTTATTTGTAGTGTTTTTATCTGGTTTTGGAATTACAATTATGTTGGCCTCATAAAAGAGTTTGTAAGTCTTTCTTTTTCTTGAATTTTTGGGATAGTTTGAGAAGAATGGGTGTTAGTTTTTCTTTGAAAGTTCGGTAAAACTCCCCCTTGTAGCCGTCCAGGCCCGGGCTTTTGTTTGCTGGGAGTTTCTTGATTACATCTTCAATTTCTTTAGTTGTTATTAGTCTGTTCAAGTTTTCTATATCTTCCCAATTCAGTGATGTGAGATAGTGTGATTCTAGAAATTTGTCCATTTCACCTAGATTGTCCAACCTTTTGGTGTAAAATGGTTCATAATGTTTGTTAATGATCCTTTGTATTTCTGTGGTGTCAGTTTTTACTTCTCCTCTTTTGTTTCTGATTTTGTTTATTTGGGTCCTCTCTCTTTGTTTCTTGGTGAGTCTGGCTAAGGGTCCATCAGACTTCTTTAGTTTTTTAAAGAACCAGATCTTTGTTTCATTGATCTTTTGAATTGTTTTTTTAGTCTCTGTGTCATTTATTTCAGCTCTGACCTTTACTATTTCTTTCCTTCTACTTGCTCTGGGTTTTTCTTTTTGTTTACTCTCTAGTTCGTTAAGTTGTGAGGTTAGATAGTCAATTAGAAATTTTTCTTGTATCTTAAGGTAGGCCTTTAGTGCTACGAACTTCCTTCTCAGGACTGCTTTCACTGCGTCCCATAGATTTTGTGTTGTTGTGTGTTCATTTTCCTTAGTTTCCAGGAAGTTTTTGATTTCTTCCTTGATCTCCTCGGTAACACATTCATTGTTTAATAACATGCTATTTAGTCTCCATGTGTTTGAATGTTTTTTAGTGTTTTTATTGTAGTTGATTTCTAGTTTTATGTCATTGTGATCTGAGAATATGCTTGATATTATTTCAATCTTCTTGAAATTGTAGCGACTTAGTTTGTGTCCTAACATGTGGTCTATCTTTGAAAATGTCCCATGTGCACTTGAGATGATTGTGAATTCTGCAGTTTTGGGGTGTAATTCTCTGTAGGGTTCGATTAAATCTATTTGATCTAGTGTATCATTTAGAGTCTCTGTTTCCTTGCTACATTTTTGCTTAGAGGATCTATCCAGTGATGTCAGTGGGGTATTGAAGTCCCCTGCTATGATTGTGTTGCTGTCAATTTCTCCTTTGAAGGCCTCCAGACACTTTGTATTTGGTGCTCCTATATTGGGAGCATATAAGTTTACCAAATTTATATCTTCCTTTCAATATTGTATTAGGGGGACCGGAAAGTAATGTCGTTTCTGCACGTTTCGCTATTCGGTTGTCATTTATCAGCTTGTTGTGTACTTCAAAATCGTGCCAAAGACATTTTAAGGTTAGAGTGACTTGTTTATTTGTAAATAATCAAATTTTAATTTTTTTTTTGCAATTTATAGTGAAATGGCCAGCCAAATACCAGAAGAGGTACATATCTGGCATTGCACGCTTTTTGAGTTTCACAAGGGTAGTAATGCAATAGTTGCTACCAAAAACATTTGCGATGTTTATCCAAGTGTATTAGATGTTTGTAAATGCCAAAGGTGGTTTTCTAAGTTCAAATCCGGTAATTGTGATCTTTCTGACTCGTATCAATCAGGAAGACCAACAACTTTAGACAATGACATGTTAAGGGTGGAAGTGGAAGCAAATCCGTGTCAGACAATCAAGGAACTGTCAAACACTCTTAACCAACCTTGGTCAACCATCCAAGAACATTTGCAGCAGATTGGTAAAGTAAGCAGAGCAAGTGTTTGGGTCCCGCATAATCTGTCCGAAGAAAACAAAGCTAACCGGTCCACCACATGCAACTTATTGCTTCAGCGGCACAATACAGAAGCGTTTTTTGAACGCTTGATCACTGGAGATGAAAAATGGGTCCTCTATGATAATCCAAAATGCAAAAGGTAGTGGCTCTCTCCGAATAAATTGCCATGAAGTACAGCTAAGCCAGGTTTAAGGCACTTTTGTGTGTTTGGTGGAGTATTCATGGGGTCGTTCATTTTGAAGTGCTGAAACCTGGACAAACTGAATGCAGACCTTTACTGTGAACAATTGGATTGAGTAAATCAATCTTTAATTGAAAAGTGCCCAGCGATTGTCACCAGAAAAGGAGTTATTCTGCAACACGATAATGCAAGACTACACTGCACAAGACGAACCCTAGAAAAAATTAATGAATTGGAGTGGGAGGTATTGCCTCACCCACCATACTCGCCCGATATTGCGCCATCAGATTTCCATTTATTCCGATCTTTACAATATTTTCTAAGTGGCAAAAAATTTGAAAATTTAGATGATGTCCAAAATGCCATCTCCAGATATTTTGCTCAAAAGCCAATTGATTTTTATCGATCCGGCATTGAAAATTTGCACACTAGATGGCAAAATGTTGTTGATAACAAGGGTGATTACATCATTGATTAAAAATAAAAACTTTATTTTTAAAACTTTAAAAATAAAGTCTTAAAAATTTATCTCTTTGAATTAATGTTGTAAAAACACGACATTACTTTCAGGTCCCCCTAATATAATGGCTTTCTTGGTTCTAGTTATGGCTTTAATTTTGAAGTCTAATTTATCAGATATGAGTATTGCTACCCCATCTCTTTTTTCCTTTCCATTTGCTTGGAAGATTTTTTTCCATCTCTTCACTTTCAACCTATGTGAGTCTTTTGTTGTGAGGTGGGTCTATTGTAAACAACATATATATGAGTCATGCTTTCTTTTCCAATCAGCTACTCCGTGTCTTTTGATTGGAGCATTTAATCCATTTATATTTAAAGTTATGATTGATATGCACTTATTTATTGTAATTTTTATTTATTATTATTATTATATTTTTCTTCCTATTTCTTCTACTAATTACAGCAGTTCTTTTAACATTTCTTGCAGCGCTGGTTTGGTGTTAATACATTTCCTTAGCCTTTTTCTTTTTAGTCTGAGAAGCTCTTTATTTTACCTTCTATTTTGAATGATAATTTTGGTGGATAGAGTAATCTTGGATTCAGATTGTTGTTTTTCATTACCTTGATTACTTCATTCCATTCCCTTATGGCCTGTAGGGTTTTTGTTGAGAAGCCAGCTGATAGCCTTATGGGGGTTCCTTTGTAGGTAACCTGTTGCTTATCTCTTGCTGCCTTTAGGATTCTCTCTTTGTCTTTAATTTTTGACCTTTTAATTCTCTTATGTGTCTTGGTGTGGGCCTGTTTGAGGTCTTCTTACTTGGGGCTCTCTGTGCTTCTTGAACTTGTATGCCTTTTTTCTTCACCAAGTTAGGGAAGTTTTCTGTTGCTATTTCTTCAAATATATTCTTTAACCCTTGCTCATTTTCTTCTTCTCCTCCTATGATGCAGATGTTATTATGTTTCATATTGTCCCACAGTTCCCTTAAGCTGTCTTCTTGTTTTTTAATTGTTTTTTCTTTTTGGTTCTCTGATTTAGCAATTTTTTTCTACCCTGTCTTCTAATTCACTGATCTGATCCTTGGCTACTACTATGTTGGTTATTCCTTCCAATGTGTTCTTTATTTCTGCCATATCATTCTTCAGTTCAGTTTGTTGGTTTTTCATTTCCAATCAGTTGATTTTCAATGTTTCTATATCTTTATTCATGCTGTAGGGATCCCTCATTATCATTACTCATAACTCTACCTCTGATAACTTGCTCAACTGCATTTCATTTATCTCATCTTCTGTAAAATTCTCTTGTTCTTTCATTTGGGATTTGTTACTTTGTTTCACCATTTAGGCTGTCTCAGTGGGTTTTGGAGCCTTCCATATTTTCCCTTTGGGTGTTGGTGTTTTGCTGATTGTGGCTTTCTCTCTTGGATTTGAATGAGTGTGGGAGGACCCATGTCAAACACCACTGTCATGTCTTATTTTCCTAGGTAGATTTGCAGGCCAATTAAAGGTTCAGTTTTCCTTTAGCTTTACCTGCTAGCTATTAGTCTAAGTTACTTGATGAGCATTGGGTTGTAGCCCTCAGCTGAATGAAAAAAATCCCTCAGGTGTTCAGGATAAGAGGATTTTTGCAGAGGGTGGGGCAGATGCTTGCTGTGTGTCTCTAGCTGTTAATCAGCCTCAGTTTGCATTTCTTTGGCCTGGCAAGGTGGTGTTCAATTCCTGAAGGAGGGGCTGTTGCTTCTCCCTGGGGCTTTGGGAAGGGGCTCTTTCAGTAAATTGGCTTTTGTCCTATAATGGAGTGATTCAGCACAAAACTCCCAGTGCCCTTCCAGCTCTCCAAACTCCCAAGTCTCTCCACACAGTTCCATTCCAACCTGCCCCCCCTCTGCTGGAGCCCAAAGTGAGTGGCTGTAGCTAATTTATTTTATTTTATTTATTTATTTTTTATAATCTTCACCCAAGGATATTTTTCTATTTATCTTCAGATAGAGTGGGAGAGAGAGAGAGGGAGAGAAAAGGAGAGAGAGAGAAACATTGACATGAGAAAGACACATTGACTGGTTGCTTCCCGCACAACCCTGACCAGGGCCAGGGATAAACTGCAACCGAGGTATGTGCTATTGGCCACATTCAATCCCAAGACTCATTGGTCCACGGGCTGATGCTCTATTGCTGAACCAAACCATCTAGGGCACTGTAGCTAATTTAATGCTCTGTCCTGACACTCTGTGCTGTGGAGTCAGCTTGGGATTTTAACCCTGAGGTAACTGCTCACAGCTAAAACAGGCTGCTGTCCATGGGCTCACAGCCCACCCTCTGATGCCTCCACAGTTCCTACAAGGTCAATTTGGTGTCCTCTTTTTTTTTTTTTTTAATCCTCACCCGAGGACATTTTTTTCATTTTTTGTTCAGATAGAGTGGGAGGGAGAGAGAGGAAGAGAGAGAGAGGAAGAGAGAGAGAGAGAAACATCAATGTGAAAGTGACCCATCGAGTGGCTGCCACCCGCACGACCAACCAGGGCTGGGGACAAACCGCAACCGAAGTACATGCCCTTAGCGGGAACCGAACCCAGGTCTCTCTGGCCCGCAGGCCGACGCTCTAACCGCTGAGCCAAACCAGCCAGGGCCAATTTGGTGTCCTCTTTCTGTCACTGGTTATATGGGTTTTCTCCAGCTGCTTTTCAGTTGGTTTTTCCTGATAATTTGTCTTTATTTCAGTTGTAATTCCAATTTGGTCCTGGGATAGGGTCTGTTTAACTTCCATTCACTCCACTGCAATTTTAGAATCTCCTATTCACTATTTTTATGGAGGGATGGGTCCTTGGATTTCCCTACTTGCCACTTTCACTGACTACCTGAATCTATAATTTTAAAGAAAATTGTGAATCTTCAGGTATATGCAGTTTTTTGTTTTTGTTTTTTGGTTTGGATAAGTCATCAAAATAATGATATCATATGACAACCCTGGACTCAAATCCTAGTTCTTTTATTTGTTATATAAAAAACCCTTCTGACCTCAGTTTCCTCATCTGGTGAATAAGAGGAATATGACTTACTCTATTAGGTTGTTATGAAAATTAAACTACAAGCTAGTACAGTAACCTAGCAATATATGCTTTCCAAAACACTATTTGGAAAGAGTATCACACTAAACCATTATAGATCATTACCATGTTAGCTTTAATTGGTTTCCAAGGCAAAGGTGGATTTTGAGAGAAATGTGACATAGGACAGGTAAGTTGGATTAAGTAGAGGAGAGCACAATGAATGCTACTCCTTATCTCCTAGGCAGTTTGAGAAGCATTAGAACACTGCCTAGGAATAGGGGTGGAATCACAAGGCAGTAAAGCCAATATTTCACTTTATAATTTTGTCCTAGATTAATCCAGTGGTTACCACATAACTTAGCCCCACAGAAAGCCTCTCAAACAAACAAGAAGCACAAAATAAGCAAAAGCAAAAGATCCCTTGCTTATTAAGACCTCATTTAATTTCTAACCTTTTCTCCAAATTTTTCTGACTTGTCCAATTCACAAAGAATTCTCCAAATGTAAACTGACTTTTGTTTACATTACTGTTTTGGCATTGAATCATAAATTACTTTTGTAACACTGCAGTGTTAACTTTGCATGTGTACCAAGTCAATTCCTCCACTACTGTTTGTCTCTCATTGTACCATAATCTCCCTTAAACTGTATTTTAACATGTACTTATTTATATTTGTTATAACACACAACACAGTGTTAGGCACATAGTAGGTATCTAATAAAAATGTTTGAAATATGTATAGTATTATAAAATCTCTATCTCAGAAAATAGATGGAATTCTTTCAGTATCTCCATGCCAAGGCAAATCATTTGAGTGAGAACTAGTTCTTTGAGCTCATCTACAAACTTGATATGCTTCAACAGAGGGCCTGGGCCCTATATAATACTTAAAATGGAGTAAAATTCTTTACCCAAATCTAAGAAATTCTTTTTTAAGGAAAACCCTTCTATTTCCAAGTCCTATTTCTCTTTATTAATCCAGAGATACTTCTTACTATATCAAAAGCCATAGAAGCTCTTTTAGCCCAAGTAACCCTGGTTTCAAAGTTAAACGTCCCAGCACATTGTGTTGATTTTTCATCTCAAACCTTTTAAGAAGCAACAGAAACTTTGCGCTTTTCCATTGTCCACAGTATATCCAATCAGTTACCTCTGGGATGAATCAGCTCATCCCTTTAGTATCCAGGCTGTCAGAAAGTGATCATTAATTATAGGAACTCCTTTTCAGCCTCTTGGTTTCCTTACGCCTCTTGATTACATAGGGCAACCTGGCCCATTCTACAGAGCTTCTTTCTGCCATCATACTATTGACCCTTAGTTATGAAAGCTTTTGCCTGGAAAGTTGTATCAGAGGTTAATGTGACTTTTTTCTCCTCATACTCACTATACAGGAAACAAACTTCCCAGAATGCTACTTAGATGGTTATTTATCTTTATAACTTGAAAAGGCCATGTTCATGTTAGGGGCTCTGAGTGAATCTTACCATTGTTATTTTTCCTCTGTCACCTCCCACCAGTCTCATCAACTAAAAGATCCAAAACAGATTGAAAGAGAGTAGCTCAATGGGATGCAGGGCTTGACCTCCTGAAGGCCATAAATTTTTTCCCCAAAGTGGTTTGTCATTGGACACTGGAAAACAAGGACATGAATGGCTCTCTAGGGCTTTTCCATCTTGAATTTGAATGAGCCTGGCTCAGGGTGAATCAATAATAATCTTTGCTTTATGGTTTTCATCCACCCTAATATGCTGCTCAGAGCAACATTTCTGTTAAAACATGGGCTGAAGGGTAGTTTTGTTGTATTGAAAGGGTAGTCACATTTTCTTTCCAGTTTAATCTTAACTCAGGATTTTAGCTTAGTACTTTCTCTGAGGCTTGAAGTTTGGGGGGGATAATGGGTGGTCCACCCTACTATTTCAGAAACCAGATTGTAGCTTCTCTAGGGATACCTCCTTCATCTGGAAGGACAAAAATATAAAAATATGAGTTATGTCCTAAACATGGGAGAGCCTTAAGGCTGGATGGAGAGCAAAGACTGGACCAGCCCTGAAGCCTGGTTCAAAGGCTACCTATTCTGGGATGATTTAATGATTCTCTGTTTCGTGTTTCCAGATCACTTAAAAATTTTTTTTTCTTTATTGATTTTAGAGAGAGAGGAAGGGAGAAGGAGAGAGAGAGAAACATCGATGAAAGAGAACATCGATTGGCCACCTCTTGCATGCTCCCCACTGGAGACCTGGCCCATAACCCAGGCATGGGCCCTGACTAGGAATCGAACTGGCAACCTCTTGGTGCATGGGTTAATGCTCAACCACTGAGCCACACTGGCCGGGCTCCAGATCATTAAAAAAAATAAAAATGTTACTTTATTATTAATTAATTAATATATGAGTACATTCTTATTTTAAAGGATTCAAATGACGTAGAATAAAAGATAAAGATCCACTTACTTACCTCCTTGCCCAGCATTTCTAATCCCCTCTCCAGAGGTAACCCCTGTTATCAGCTTGGTATATCTCCTTTCAGATTTCTTGTATGCACACGCAACATTGAAAACACATTGTTTTTACAATTTAGAATAGTGTCACGCTGCATATTTCATTCTACATCTTTTTTCCCCTTCGAAACCAGTAGTTCCCAAATGTTAGTGTGTACCAGAAACACCTGGGGGGATGGGGCTTATTAAAACACAGATTTCCTGTTACCACCTCCAGAGTTTCTGGGATGAATCCCCAAAATGCGCATTTCTATAAAGTTCTCAAGTAAGCTGAAACTGCTGATCCAGGGACCACACTTGAGGAATCAATTCCTTAAACATTATGTCTAGAAATCTTTCCATGAATACACTTCATTCTTGTAACTGCTCCATAGCATTCCATAATAGCATGTTGTACATACTTCTACAGTGTTTATTATGTGGAATTATAGTTAACAACTCTCTCTGCCATCATTGCCACCGCCACCCTGACACCCACTCACAATAGAGTGTGCTCTGTAAGAAACAAGGTTGTATCTTGATCTGTATAGCCCTCATAGTGGTTGGCATGTAACATACACCAAATAAATTAAAGAATAAAAAGAATGAATGACCTAAATGATCTGAGGGGCTATTTGAAGCTGAGTTTGTATTTTGGGAAAGGTCCAGTAAGTAGATATCTTGAACTCCCTTTGGACTCCGATGAGACACTGATACATCCACGGGAAGGATGTGTGTATATTAGGGTGGGGATAGGAAATGTATACTTGAGGAAATAGCTTGCACAGTGGCTTCTATATCTCCTACACCTCTTCCTCACCCTTCTACAACCCAATGTCTGTCCATCTGTCTTGAAAAAAAGAGAAAGAAGTGGCTATACAAGGGCAAAATAAATGGCCTCTCTCTGTGCCCAGTTCTAGTATTTGCTGGTTACATGTTACCAGGTGTAGAAAACCCTCATCTTGCACTTTAGTATTATCATCTGTAAGATGGAATGGTACTGGGAAAGGTGACTCAATTTACACTTTGTATTTAACACTTTTCATTTGAGAATCATAAAACATTTTTATTGCTTTTGTCCTTATCTCTTTTGCCTAGGGCCTGATAGTTTGCTATCAGACAAACATTTACTACAGTCAAATGCAGATAACTGACATATCTGCAGTGGACTTGCAATATGTTTCTCAGTTGCATTTCTTTACTAAGGTATGAATTACAATCCTCTTCCCATTGAATAATGTAACTGAAATTACTTATTCATACTATTACCTACTACTAACTGATACTGTGCTAGAACTTGAGCGTCATAGAAAAATTTTAAGGTGAGATTTCTGTTCTCAAGTTTAGATATTAGGTATAAAGATCAGACATTAACATATGAAACATTCAAGCAATACATGATATATGATTAGGTGCCAATATGTAGAGTATAAATCTGTGTTGTCTAATACTAGCCACATATGGCTATCAAGCAACTGAAATGTGACTAGTCAGAATTGAGGTGTGCTATAAATGTAAAATACAAGTAAGATTTTTAAAACTTAAGACAAAGAAAAGTATGTAAAATATCTCATTATGAATGTTTATATTGATTATATGTTAAAATGATAATATTTTTAAAAATTGGGTTAAATAAAATAGTTATAAATGTATGTCTCCTGTATCTTTTCTCTTTTTAAAATGTGGCCACTAGAAAAATTAAAATTAGATAGATAGATGATAGATGATAGATAGATAGATAGATAGATAGATAGATAGATAGATAGATGGCCCACATTGTCTTTCTGTTGAATAGAGCTGGTATAGATAAGTGTGAGAATCAAAGAAAAAAAATGCTAATGAGCTGGAGTTGTCACAGAGGAGATGAGACTCTTTGTTACAAATGATGAAAACTCAACATGGACAGCTTAATTAAACACATACAAATATTGGGTGATACTTTATTGGCTCAGTTAACTAAGAGGCCTACAAAATATATTTGGGACTGCAGGAGGCCATCTCATCTACCATGTGAAAACAACATAGTCAAGTCAGGAAAAATTCTGATGATGTTTCTGCCATATGTCACATCCTTTAGCACTGAACTTTTTCTCCATTAATGTCTTCACTTAAATGACTACAGTCGTCCCTCACCACTTCGCACTTCAACTTTCGTGGCTTCACTCTATTGCAGTTTTTTCAAATATATTCATTAAAAAGTTGATCGAGACAGTGAAAATGATACAGCACGCACTCAGTTGTCTGAGTCAATTATACACCCCTGTATTACAATTAAAATTAAAATTACTGTACATATGGACTGTAAGCCTATGTACCCAAGCACTCCAGGAATCCTTCAACACCAGGTGCAACTGCTCGACCACTCCTTGTGTGTGGGCAATAACTTTTTTCCAAAAAATCGGGTGTGGTGAAACCAAGCCAATCAGAGCATGTTGTTCACTGATGGGCTATCCTATCCTCTTCCTTCCCTGGTCACTGATTGATTCAGCCTCATGCAAGTTTGTTTCTCACATACACACTTCTACATCGCTTCGCATTGGAAGCATCTTTGCTCTTGTAAGTGTTTGCAATTTCTGAGAACTCTTATCTAAGCCCCACAATGGCTCCTAAACATGTTGCTTCTTCTAAGCCTTCTGACAATGAAACTAAGCACCAGAGGAAGCTGCTTACCATCCAAGAGAAGGTGAAATTCTTGGATATGATCAAAGATGGCAAGAAATTGTGGAGGTTGCCCGCCATTACGACTTGAATGAGTCTACCGTTCACTCCATCCGTAAAGATGAAAAGAACATCCATGCAATGGCTACTGTCTCTTTCAACAAGAAAGCAAAGTGCATCATGACAAGTCATAATAAGTTCATAGTGAAAACAGTGTCTGCCCTAGCCTTTGGATCAGTGACAGCCGCAAGAAAAACATTCCATTGGATTTGCTGGTCATCCGGGAGAAGGCAAGGCAGCCCTATCAGCACTTTATGGTGGACAAACCTCAATCAGGACCCTCTTCTGCAACGTTCATGGATTTCATGGCGAGCAAGGGTTGGTTCGAGAAGTTCCAGAAGAGGTATCATCTGAAGAGTGTCATTCTCCACGGAAAGCTGCCTCTGCTGACCAGCCTGCAGCAGAGGACTACGTGAACAACATGTTCCAGAAGATCCTTGAGGAGGGCGAGTATCATCTAGAACAGGTGTTCAGTATGGATGAAACAGAACTGTTCTGGAAAAGAATGCCTTCCCGGACATTCATTTTCAAGGATGAGGCCAAGGTCCATGGCTTCAAGGCATATAAGGATCGCGTGACTATCGTTATGTGTGGAAATGCTGTGGGATTTTTGCTCAAGCCTGCCCTTATCTACAAGGCCAAGAACCCTAGGGCCTTGAAGAATAAAAACAAGAACCTGCTGCCAGTGCATTGGATGCACAATGACAAAGGCTGGATCATGAAGCAGCTGTCATCAGACTGGTTCCACGAGTGCTTCATCCCCCAAGTCAAGCTGTATCTTGTGGAGAAGGGACTCGAGTTCAATGTCCTTCTCCTCATGGACAATGCTGGAGGTCATGTGCAAGACCTATCCTATGATGGTGTGCGGATCGAGTTCCTTCCTCCCAACACCACTTCGCTGATCCAGCCCATGGCTCAAGGCGTTATTTGTATGTTCAAGGCCTTCTACACGTGAAACACCCTGCAGCACCTTGTCAAAGGCATGGACCTTGGGGAGAACTTCTTGCTGAAGGACTACTGATGGCACTATACCATCGTGACCTGTCTGAAGAACATCCAGGCTGCGTTGAAGGACATAAAGACAGAGACTGTGAAGGCCAGCTGGAAGATGTTGTGGCCTGAAATTGTCCACGACTACAGAGGATTCACCCCAGAGGATATAAGCAACTCAGCAGTGGATAAGGCAGTTAGGCTAGCCTGGATGCTGGGAGGAGAAGGTTTTGCAGATATGACCCGTGATGATGTGGATGAGCTGCTGGAGACACATTCGGATCCCTTAACTGACGAGGATCTGGTGGAGATGACTAAGTCTGCGAGTGAGGAGGAGGAAGAGCAGCCAGAGGTTCCTGGGGGTCAGGAGGAAGAAGTTGGCCTTACACTTGAGCGTCTCTCGCAAGTTGTGAGAACTATTAAGGTAGTACAGGACATGATTGGCAAATGGGACCCACAAATGATGTGTGCATTGCGGTTCTGGAATGCATTTGATGGAGCGATAAAACCCTACAAAAGCCTCCTCACGCATATGAAAAGACAGCGCCAGTAATTGCCTGTCATGATGTTCTACAGCCATGCACCCAGACACCCACTGCCTACTCCTAGTACTCCTTCAGCAGAAAAAAATGACGACGCACCTGCTGAAGATACTGCACCACCTGAGGTCATGCCTTTAGAGGAGCAGTAACCTTGCTCTTCTTTGCTGTGCAGTACATCTCTTCATCTTCATCATTTCATCATTGAACAAGTTGCACTATTTTCATAGGTTAGTGGTTGTGTGTAAGAACTGTGTGTGTGTAATTTCATGTACAATAATAATAATATAATATTTGTAACATCTAATATGTCTTATTTTCTCTTATTTTGTCTAATATATTGGGTAATATGAGTGTAATGGTGACTAAAAGGTGTTATTTCATGTCTAGAGGGCTCTAATAATGTTAAAAAACGTATTTAGAAGGTCGAAAACAGGTTTTCTATGCTCTAACTGAAACTATTTGGTTTATAAATAAAGAATCCTACTTCACGGAAATTCACTTATTGCAGTAGAGTCTGGAACTGATTAACCGCGATAAACAAGGGCCAACTGTATACCTTTTCACTTGCCCTCAATTTGCTACTGTGTGTTGTGAGCATCACACACAGTGTTTCTTGGTCATCTTCTCCTGTCTCATTTCATATACTTCTTCTCACATATAATATTCTTACTGGTGAACCATTTGTGTTTTTATAAATCTGGTGACTTTTAAAAACAACAACAATGTCTAAGACACTGGCCCAGGGCATTGCATTGCCAGCCTATTTTGATCTGATCTGGCAGCCTCATTTAGTCTTCCAGGCCAGGCCTTCCTTAAGCCATTCCATTTTCCTTCATCTTATCTCTAGGGAGGTAGTCTAGAAAAGTCATATATTTTAGTGATTTTAGAGTGTGTTAGTTAAGAACAAGAGCTTTGAAATTACGTAGACCTAAGTTTGAACCAAAAGTTTGCCACTTACTAGCTATGACCTGAGGTTACTGAGCCTGTGTCCTCATATGTAAAATGAGGATAATAATGATATCTACCTCATTAGGCTATTGTAAGGATGAAATGAGATAATATATGTCAAATACCTAGCATACAGTAAGTTCTTATTTGTTATTATTCCATTATTCTTGCTCTTTCTGCCCTTAGACCTCACAGCATGCCATCTATGCACCAACAGACTTTTTTGAGATATCCGAGGCCAGGATCCATTTTTCTAGTCTTTTTGTCTCCTAATGTCCTACATGCTTTAGCTACCTTGTGACTTTATTAAACTAAAACAGATGACTGGGCATCATAGTGGAAGAATGTGGCTACTGACCAGGGATAGTAGAAGGTTCATTCCCTCCCCTGTTTAAGTGATAAGCCTAGATAGTCTTACAGTCTTTTCTTGCCTACTCAGACCTTTGTGTGTGGTTTAGCAATGTCCCATCTAGGCCACCATAGGTATGCGGTAAATATCAATGAACGGGCAGGCTTATCATTTTAACCAGTCCTACCATATCCCTCAGGCCCTAGAGTTCAACTGATCGCTCCTGCTTTAGTCAGAAATATGGTTGCTTTACTCAGATCATTTTAAACAGGTTGGTGGGATAATTTTCCCCCAATCCTAAGGGAGAATTTTCAAGGTCAGTTGGAGAAAATAAACAATACCAACAACATTATCACAAACCTTTCTTTCCCCATGAAAGCTACTATACACTAGAGCAGTGGTTCTCAAAGTGTGCTCTCTGGATCAGCAGTATCAGCACCACCCAGGAATTTGTTATAGATGCAAAGTCCTGTAATGTATGGCAGACCTTCTGAATGAGAATCTCTGGAGGTTCTTTGTATTAACAAGCTATCTATGTGACTCAGATAAACACTAAAGTTTGAGAGCCACTGATGTAGTGGTTAGGAGCACAGACTCTGAAGACACATTATTTAGGTACAGTTCCATTACTAGCTGTGTGACTTTGGGCAAGCTACTTATACTCCTACACCTCATTTTTCTTATCTGTAAAATGAGAATAATAGTACTCTCTCTCTTTGAAACTCCCACTATTTTTTTTTCCCGTCTTGCCTTTAGCAACACTACATTTTCCTCATTTATCTTATACCTCACTGGCCCCTCAGCCTGTTTTGCTGGTTACTTCTCCTCTCCTTCACCTCTAAATGTTGGAGGCTCCAAGGCTCAGTCCAGGAACCACTTCCTCTTTTTTATTCCATTCTCTCCCTAGATAGTGTCATCCAACACCAAAACTTTAAATATTATCTATGTGCTGTTGACTTCCAAATTAACTTATTATATCTCTGTCACTGACATCACCCAGAACTTGAAACATGTACATCTGACTATTTGACAGCTCATTTTGGAGTTTTATTAAGCTTCTGGAGCTTCACATATCCAAAACTGAGCTCTTAATATCTGATCAATCCTTATTCTTGAGTCTTTCACATTTTAGTAAATGATCCCAACATTTACCCAAGTCAAAAAAACTGGATATAATATATGAGTTTGGATGTATAGCAGGCCCATCCCCCTGGGTCTCTCATAGTGCCCCATGCCAGGGTAAACTGTGTACTTGAACCATTGCTTGACCTCTGCCCATAGGCTGCAGGCACTCAAGAAGTTTGCACAGTGGGGGAAGAAAAGAAGAAGAAACCTGAGAATTCCTCTGAGTCTTCTCTTTCCTTTTACACCTTATATCTAGATCATCACCAAAACCTATGTCCCTAACTCAAAAATACATACAGAATTGTCCTTTTATCTGCTCCCCACCACCTTAATTCCAGCCACTACCATCTCTTAAGTTGTCTACTTGTGGTTTTTCTGCTTCCACTTTCATTCCATTATGGTCCATTCTCCAAAAGTGCCAGAGAAATCTTTAAAAATGTGAATCTGGATTTCAAGAAGATGGCTGCAGGCAGGACCGGAGCAAGGGTGAGTGTGTGAGAGTGTGAGAGTGTGAATGAACGTGAGTGTGGACGACCAACCTTGAGCAGTGCAGAAATGTGGGGCAGAAGGTTCCTGTGCTGCAGATGGAAAGTAGCCGGCTACCGCAGTAAGCATCAGCGAGCTTCTCCCTGTGCAGCCAGGAGGCCCCACCATTTTGGAAGATCCCTGATCTTCTCTGGGAGGAGAAAGTGGGGAGTGGCTAGGGCCGAGCGACCTGAGTCCACCAGAGCACCTTGCACCATCACACCAGTGGACCTCAATGTGTCAACGTGGACCAACGCACAGTAACGGCACTATCAAGGTGCCTGCTGCAGTAGCCACAACCAGCCGGGAGGAGAGCACAATCACCCACAGCAGAAGCCTGATCAGAACCCAGCACCTTCCCCCACAGCAGCAGTGACTGGTTAAGAGTGGAGCCCCACCCCCAACAGCAGCTGAGGCTAGGGAGCTGAGACACACCCCCAGCAGCAGAGGCTTGGGAGTGGACATCCATACCCAGGCAGCAGCAGCACAGATCAGCAGCTGAGACCTATCCCCAGTGGCATCAGCAGAGGCAGATCAGGAGCGGTGCCCCAGCCCAAGCAGCAGCAAGACTCGGCCAGCCGAGACCCGCCTCTGACAACTGCAGCAGTGGATTTGGAGTGGAGCCCCTCCCCTGGCAGCAGCAAAGTCCCAGGAGTGGAGCATCCTCAGCCCCCCAAAACAGCAGAGGATTGGGAGCTGAGAGCACCCGCTGACAACAGCAGCAGAGGCAGTGCAAACTGGAAGCTGACACTCGACCCCAGCAGCAACTGATCAGGAGCTGAACCACACATGGCATCAGCATACCCCAGCAGCAAACCAACAGGACCCACACACACCAGCAGTGCATCAGCTGGACCCACACACCCCAGAAGCATACCAGTGGGACCCACTCACCTCAGGCAGCAGCAGAACAGATCAGCAGCTGAGACCCATCCCCAGTGGCATCAGCAGAGACTGATCAGGATGGGTGCCCCAACCCAAGCAGCAGCAAAGCTCGGGGAGCCAAGACCTGCATGACAGACCAGTATCAGCTGCCAGTTGTCAATCCTACAGGACACACAGCAGGCAAGAAGCGCCATACACCAAAACAGTCTGGGAGGCACAGCAGCCTTATTTGACACACATCAACCTGTATACACATTCCAACATCCCTCACTGGGCCTAGAACTACCAGATTGCTAAAATGGTGAGACAAAGAAATGACACCCAAATGAAAGAAAAGGAGGAATCACCAGAAAATGAACTACAGGAAGTGGAAGAAAGCAATTTGTCAGATAAAGAATTCAAAGCAATGATTGTAAGGGTGCTCAAACAATTTAGTGAGAACTACAAGCAGCTTAATAAGAAATATGAAGAGGTCAGTGGGAACTACATCAGCTTAAAAAAAGAGGTAGAAGCTATGAATGAAAATCAAGAGAAAATAAAGTATGACATAACTGTTATAAAAAATACCTTGGAAGGATTCAACAGTAGATTAGAAGAAGCTGAAGTCTGAATCAGCAACTTAGAAGACAAGGAAAAAAACAACCAAATAGAGCAGCAAATGGGAAAAAAAATTAAAAAGCAAAAGGAGACTTTAAGGGAGCTTTGGGACAATATACAACATAACAACATTTGCATTATAGGGGTACTGGAAGGAGAAGAATCAGAGAAAGGAATAAAGAATTTGTCTGAAGAAATAATGACAGAAAAGTTCCCTAAACTGCTGAAGAAAAAAGTCACACAAGTCCATGAAATACAGAGTCCCAAGCAAGATGAACCCCAGAAGACCCACAGCTAGACACATCATAATAAAAATGGCAAACATTAAAGGCAAAGAAAAAATCTTAAAGGAAGCAAGAGAGAGACAAAAAGTTACCCACAAGGGAGCTCCCATTAGACTGTCATTAGACTGTATTGTTTTCTCAATACAAACACTGCAAGCCTGAAGGGAATGGCATGAAATATACAAAGTAATGAAAGGCAAGCGTCTGAATCCAAGACTATTCTATCTAGCAAGGCTGTCATTTAAAATTGAAGGAGAAATAAAGAGCTTCACAGACAAAAAAAAAAAAAAAAAGCTAAATGAATTTACCACTATCAAACCAGCACTGCAAGAAATGCTGAATGGACTGTTGTAAGAAGAAGAAGAAACAGAGAGAGAGAGAGAGAAGGGGGGGGGGGTACACAGGCATAAAATAAAAATGGTAACTAATAAGTATCTATCAATAATAACCTTAAATGTAAATGGCTTAAGTGCTTCAATCAAAAGACATAGGGTAGCTGATTGGATAAGAAAACACGACCCTTATATATGCTGTCTACAAGAGACCCACCTCACAACAAAAGAGTCACACAGGATGAAAGTGAAGGGATGGAAAAAAATTTTCCTAGCAAATGGAAATGAAAAGCTGGTGGAGCAATACTCATATCTGATAAGATACATTTCAAAACGAGGGCCATAATAAGAGACAAAGAAAGTCAATAATGATATTAAAAGGATCAAACAATCAAGAGGATATAACTCTGGTAAACATATATGAACCAAACATGGGAGCACCAAAATATATTAAAAAAATTTCTGGAGGACATCAAGGGAGAGATCAATAGCAATACAATCACAGTGGGTGACTTTAACACCCCACTGACACCACTGGATAGATCTTCTAGACAAAAAATTAACAAGGACACAGAGTCCTTAAATCACACACTGGATCAGTTGGACTTAATTGATATTTACAGAACATTTCATCCCAAAACTGCAGAATATACATTTTTCTCAAGTGCACACGGGACATTCTCAAAGATAGACCACATGTTAGGACACAAAGTAAGTCTCTATATATTCAAGAAGATTGAAATCATATCAAGCATCTTCTCAGATCACAATAGCATGAAACTAGAACTCAATTACAACAAAAACACAAAATCATTCAAACACTTGAAGGCTAAATGGCATGTTATTAAATAACAAATGGGTTACCAAGGAGATAAAGGAAGAAATTTAAAAATTCCTGGAAACCAATGAAAATAAACACACAAAATCTATGGAACGCAGCAAAAGCAGTCCTGAGAGGGAAGTTCATAGCATTACAGGCCTACCTCAAGAAACAAGAAAAATTCCCAATTGACTTTCTAACCCTACAACTTAAAGAACTAGAAAGTAAACAAAAAGAAAGACCCAGAGCAAGTAGAAGGAAAGAAATAGTAAAGGTCAGAGCAGAAATAAACGACATACAGACCAAAAAACAATTCAAAAGATCAATGAAACAAAGAGCTGGTTCTTTGAAGAGATAAACAAGATTGATGATCCTTAAGCCAGATTCACCAAGAAAAAAAAAAAAGAGGGGACCGAAATAAACAAAATCAGAAATAAAAGAGGAGCAGTAACAATTGACACCACAGAAATACAAAGGATCATTAAAACATACTACGAACAATTATACGCCAACAAATTGGACAATCTTGGTGAAATGGACAAATTTCTAGAAACACACAGTTTCCCAACACTGAACTGGGAAGAGATAGAAAACTTGAACAGACTAATAACAACAAAGGAAATTGACGTTGTAATCAAGAAACTCCCAACAAAAAAAGCCCAGGCCCAGACGGCTTCACAGGGAAGTTTTACTGAACATTCAAAGATGATCTAACATCCATTCTCCTCAAACTATTCCAAAAAATCCAACTGGATGAAACACTTCCAAACTCATTTTATGAGACCAGCATAATCCTATTCCAAAACCAGATAAAGACACTACAAAGAAAGAAACCTACAGGCCAATATCCCTAATGAACATAGATGCTGAAATCCTTAACAAAATATTAGCAAATCGGATCCAGCAATACATCAAAAAAATTATTCACCATGACCAAGTGGGAGTCATCCCAGGGGTGCAAGGATGGTACAATATTCGTAAATCAAAAAATGTGATACACCACATAAACAAAATGAAAGAGGAAAACCATATGATTATATCAATAGATGCCGAAAAAGCATTAAACAAAATCCAGCACCCAGTTTTGATAAAAATGCTCAGCAATGTGGGAATAAAGGGATGATATCTTGACATAATAAAGGCCATCTAGGCAAAATCTACAGCCAACATCATACTCAATGGGCAAAAACTACAAGTATTTCCCTTAAGAACAGGAACCAGACAGGGATGCCCACTCTCACACCTCTTATTCAACATAGTACTGGAAGTCTTATCCACAGCAATTAGACATGAAGAAAAAATAAAAGGGATCCAAATTGTAAAGGAAGAAGTGAAACTTTCATTATTTGTAGATGACATGATATTGTACATAGAAAACCTTAAAGACTCCATCAAAAGTCTACTAGACTTAATAAATGAATTTAGCAAAGTAGCAGGATACAAAATTAACATCAAGAAATCGATGGCATTCTTATACACCAACGATGAACTCACAGAGAGAGAAACTAAAAAAAAAAAAAAAATCCCATTTACCATTGTCACAAAAAAATTAAGATACCTAGGAATAAACTTAACCAAAGAAGTAAAGGACCTTTTCACAGAAAACTACAGGTCATTGAAAAAAGAAATAGAAGAATATATAAAAAAGTGGAAGCATATACCTTTTTCATGGATTGGAAGAATTAACATCATTACTCAAAGCAATCTATAGATTCAATGCAATCCTCATCAAAATACCAATGACATGTTTCACAGAAAGAAGACAAACACTCCAAATGTTTATATGGAACCAAAAAAGACCCCAAATAGCCACAGCAATCTTGAAAAAGAAGAAGAAAGTAGGAAGGATCACAATACTGGATATCAGGTTATACTACAAAACCACTATAATCAAAACAGCCTGGTACTGGCACAAGAACAGGCATATAGATCAATGGAATGGAACAGAGAACACAGAAATTGACCCAAGACAATATGCTCAATTAATATTTGACAAAAGTGGCAACAGCATACATTACAGTCAAGACAGCCTCTTCAATAAATGGTGTTGGGAAAATTGGACAGCTACATGCAAAAAAATGAAGCTAGTCCACCCAATTACACCATACACAAGAATGAACTCAAAATGGATAAAAGACTTAAATGTGACTAGTGGATCCATAAAAATCCTAGAAGAAAATGTAGGCAACAAAATTTCAGGCATCACATACAGCAGAATTTTCACTGACACAACGCCTAAGGCAAGAGAAACAAAGGAAAAAATGAACACATGGGACTACATCAAACTAAAAAGCTTCTGCACAGCAAAAGAAGCAACCATCAAAATGGAAAGGGAACCCACTATATGGGAGAGCATAATTGCCAATGATAGATCAGATAAGGGGTTAATTTCCAAAATATATAGAGGACTCATACAACTCAACAAAAGGAAGACAAAGAACCCCATTTAAAAATGGGCAGAGGACCCAAACAGGACATACAAATGTCCAAGGAACATATGAAAAAATGCTCAACGTCACTAATCATCAGAGAGATTCAAATTAAAACAACAATGAGGTATCACTTCACACCTGTTAGAATGGTGGCCATCAACAAATCATCAAACAACAAGTGCTGGTGAGGGTGTGAAGAAACGAGGACTCTAGTACACTACTGGTAGGAATGCAGACTTGTGCAGCCACTATGGAAAACACTACGGTGTTACCTCAAAAAGTTAAAAGATTGAACTACCATTTGACCCAGTGATCTCACTTCTAGGAATATACCCCAAAAAGCTTGAAACACCAATCAAAAAGAATATATGTGCCCCTATGTTCATAGCAGCACTATTTACAATAGCTAAGATCTGGAAACAGCCCAAGTGTCCGTCAATAGTTGAGTGGATAAAAAAGCGGCGGTACGTATACACAATGGAGTACTATGCAAGTGTAAGAAAGAAAGATCTGTTATACTTTGAGACGACATTGAGGGACCTGGAGAGTATTATCCTAAGTGAAACAAGCCAATCAGAGAAAGACAAATATCACATGATCTCACTTATTTGTGGAATATAATGAACAAAACAAACTGATGAACAAAATAGACCCAGAGACATAGAAGTAGAGTACAGACTGACAAACCTCAGAAGAGGGGTTGGGGGCGGGTAGGGAAGAGATAAACCACAGAACTTATATGCATGCATGTGTAACCAATGGACATAGACAACAATGCTGGGGTCGTGGCGGGGGGTGTCAATGGGGGAAAAAGGAGAAACATCTGTAACAAAAATAAATTAATAAATAAATTTTTTAAAAATGTGAATTTCTGCTTTAGACCTTCCAACATCTTCTCTGAACAATTATTCGGAACAAGAATGAAATCTAAGGCCCTGACCCAGGCCCATAAGGCCTGCAAGATCTAAACCCTGCCTGGTTCTCCAACTTTATCTCACATGACTCTCTCCATTGTTCCTGACACTGCTGTCACACCATTTTTCTGTGTATTTCTCCAACATGTCAAGCTCCTTCCTGCCATCAGGCTCCCACACTCACTATCCTTTCTGCTTGGAACATTTCTACCCCAGGTCTGCAAATATCTGGCTTTCTATCATTTGGATCTTGGTTCAAATGTCACCTCCTCAGAAAGCTAGTCCCTTACCAACTAATCAAATGTAGACCCTCTGTCTCAAACACATCATCTTGTTTTTTCTTTTGTTCATAGCACTTATCAAAGCACTTGTCATTATTTGTGTGTTTGTCTCTCTGCACTAGAAAGTAAGGTCCATGAGAATAGGGACCTGTCTGTCTTGTTCACTGTTGTATTCCAGTCTCTAGCACTGTGCTGGCACATAAAAAGCCCTCAGTATATATTCACTAAATTCATGAATATTCTCAAATAGTTGTAGTTCTCAGAAAATGGGTGTTTCTCATCTATATGCTGAAACATGCCAGAAATATGTTCCTACATGCATGCCTGTATTCACACTTAACCTTAGATTCTTTTTTTCCCTCTGAGCAACTTATGGCTCAATATATATATATATAATAAATGTGCTCAATAAATGTTCATGGAATGAATAAATAAAGGAATAAATTTCTACAACCTTTTCTCTGTTTCACGAAGCACAGAGATGATCCTGATTCTAGCAACAGTGATAATCCTTTATTTGCTTATCCATTATATTGCCCTGAAAGCACTGCCCTCCAAATGAAGGAAGAGGGTTATCTACATATAATAATAGAAGGAAGTAACAGTTAAAGCAGTTAGCAAAGCCAGTTCCAGAGTAAGCCTGCTTCAGGTTGGGGGTGGTCCTCAGTTTGGAGCAGAGGAGATGCAATGCTTTACCCACTGCAGTGGATTTCAAACTTCAGTGTGTATTTATTTATAAGATATCAGTGATTCTGATTCAGCAGGTCTGGGGTAGGGGTGACCACTGACCTGATTTGTTTCCCAATTTTGGTACTGAAAGTCCAGTGTCTGGGGAAAGCCCTGAGTCTGGGGAAAACCCAGATGATTGGTCACTCTGATGCTGAGTGAATTATTTGAAAACAACACCCCCAGGTGTTTCTGAGGCAGATGATCCCTGGGCCACATTTTGAGACACAGAAACTTGAGTAAAAGTCTTAGCAATAACTGAATTTACCTGACTAACTCTGATCTCCACTCTGATACCAAATAATAGGGTTGGCTCAGCTGCTGCAGTTCTTTTTTTTCAAACTTAGCTAAAAGGGACTCTTCGTAAGACTTAAGTTGATTCAATAAGATTGAAAGTACAGGGCTAAGTGATTAATCCTTTTACAGATGTAAGAATATTTAAGTGCCTAAATTGCCTGAGTACTTTAAAAACAGGGAGAAATGGCCAAACTGTATCACCCAGAAAGTTCTAAAATAATCAACTAAAAGGAACCATTCAGAATGCGAGTGGCATAGTATCATTTCTTCCCAATGTGCTGACCTCTTCACTTCAATGGCTATGGGCAAAGTTGTTAAATGATCTATGAAATGTTAACCTTTCTATTATGGCTGCACATGCTGTCACCAGGATAAATTTGAATTCAGTCAATGAAAGGGTGTCAAAGGACACCAATCTCTTTTTCCTCAATCATCTCCGATTCTTGCAAAGATTTTCTGCTCAGTTGTCACTGGTACTTGAAATTCATTTCAGTTCCTTCACCTTACATTTCATAGTTGAAGTGTGTACAAATAAAGCAGGGTGAAGAGAGCCAACTACCTATATGAAAGTATATTTTCAATATAGATGCTATTAATGGTTTGTGGTATGTTTGGACAGGGATGTGGAGAAATTAGAACCCTCATACATTGCTGTTGGGAATGTATAATGGTGTAGCTGTTGTAGAAAATAGTTTGGCAGTTTCTCAAACAGTTCAACATAGAATTACCATATGACTCAGCAATTCTACTCCTAGGTACATGTCCCAAAGAATTGAGAACAGAGAATCAAACAAATACTTGTATGGAAATGTTCATAGCAGCACTATATGCAATAGCCAAAAGGTGGAAACAACCCAAATGTACATCAATAAATGAATAAATAAATTGTGGTTTATACATACAATGGAATGTTATTCAGCCATAAAAAGGAATGAAATCCTTTCATCCAGAGTGGAAATCAGATACATGCTACAACATGAATGAACCTTGAAGACATCATGCTGAGTGAAATAAGCCAGACACAAAAGGACAAATATGGTATGATTTTACTTATATGCAATATCTAGAGTAAGCAAATTCATAGAGACAGAAAGTAAATTAGAGGTTACAAGGGGGTGGGGAGAATAAATGAGGAGTTATTGTTTAATGGGTACAGAGTTTCTGTTTAGGGTGATGAAAAAATTTTAGGAATAGATTACAGAAATCACTGTACAACAATGTGCATGAAATTAATGCCACTGAATTGTATACATTAAAAAGCCTAATATTTTATGTTATATATATTTTACCACGATAAAAATACCTGATAGTGAGTAGGAACTAGGAAGTTGGGGGTAGCAGTGGGTTGGTAGAGAGAATGGGAAGCCTGTTGCCCTGAAGAAAGTTGCCTGATAAGCCTGCAGCTTTGAAGATAAGGATTAAATAGGGTCTGCAACACTGCAACAAAGATACAGAAGGTGGTATATGAGGTGCCACTCAGGTGAGTCATACAGGTAGTCCTTGGAGCACACTTCCATAAGCTATAGTAGATGGATAAGTGATCAGCACAAGTCTTGGTAAGTAGAAATTTGGGTGAGTGAACAAGCACTTAGTAGGTGCTCTAAAAAAATTCTGTTGCATTCTTGATTGATGGGAGAAAAATGAACCCTCAATAAATATTTTTGATTAAATAAATTTGTATTGTTGCCTGTTTTTAAGATGCCTTTTCCTTTAATTTCTGGGAAATTCCTGCCACCATCCCTCAAAACTTGGCTTAAACACAGCTTTCTCTGTGAAGCCTTTCCTGATTTCATGTTTCCCTGATACTGGCCACTAAATGAGCCCAAGGCTGCTTGTCACTAGTTGAGCAAAATTAAGCAGAGACAGAGTTGAATCATATATGAGCGGTTATTCCAATAATGCCACTAGTATGGGGAGAGCAGTAAGTCATCCTCAAAATTCTGCTCTCTGACCCTACCCCTCCCTCCTTGGTGGCTGGCTGATTACATACCGGTGAAGGAGAAGATACCTACATGCAGCAGCAAGCTGTGAGTGTAACAGGGAAAAGGATAGGGTAGAGTCTGCAGTCTGGCCTTCAGGATCTCAAAGTCTGGTAATAAGGTGGCTAAACTTCTATGATATTACAATCAGCTCAGCCTGTTCCTGGGATCAGGCACAGCAACGAAGTCAAAGTGTGTCCTGTCCTTGTGTTAGGAGAAAAATATCAGGGCTGGAGGAATAGGGAAACTAAGGCAGGAAATTAAACAAAGCCAAAAAGCTTTGCAGACTGCTTGGAGCAGGGCCTTCTCTTGAGAACACAAGGGTAAAACCTCTCCTTCTCACAGAATAATGCAGGAAAGGAGGGAGGATGGAAGGGGAGAAGAGGAGGAGGAAGCAGAGACCATTTAGTGCAAATCATCCTGAAGTTGTTAGGACATCAGGGAGGAGGAGAAAAGAAGGGTATAAACAAACAAACAAACAAACAAAAAGAAAAGAAAAGAAAACAAAACAAACGAAAATCTAGGAGTCTGGATTTAATTGTCAGACACCTTCCATAAATTGTGGGAAACAAAGAAAAGGGGAGACTTTTAGAGTTAATCTGTACCAGGATATCTAGCAAAGAAACTTAAAACAACAACAACAACTTATAGCCCTGGCCAGTTTTGCTCAGCAGTTAGAGCATCAGCCTGCAGACCAAAGAATCCCAGGTTTGATTCCGGCCAAGGGCCCATACCTCGGTTGTGGTTCATCCCTGGCCCTGGTTGGGGTCGTGTGGGAGGCAACCAATCAATGTGTTTCTCTCACATCGATGTTTCTCTCTCTCTCTCTTCCTCCCTTCTTCCCTTCCACTCTATCTGAAGATAAATTGAAAAAATCCTAGGGTGAGGATTAAAAAAACAAAAACTTATAGACAGAAGGGTATATAAGGTAAAAACCACCCACCCTACTTGCTCTTCAGATTAGCTGAGAGCCCATCTGTGCTTCATAAGCCAGGTGTATAGGTTTGCTTGCTTTGTTTCATTAATAAAGGTACATGCTTTAATGTTTTAATAAATTCACTGAACACAACACAAGTATTATCTAGAGTCTCTTATATAAATTATTTTATATGAGAAGACAAGGATTGAGGTTGGGGAAATCCTGCTCCCTCTGATTCAGAGGGCTGTCCAGTAACACCTCTATGGTGTCTGTGAGAGATGCATGTCACATTTTCTTCACATTTTGTCTGCTTTTAAAATGTATTTTCTTTTCTGAGTAATGCACCCATCCAGGCACTGAGGCATCTTATACAGCCTTGTTTCATTCTCCAGTTTTCCAGGGTCTATAAGAAAACCTTTTATCTATAGTTAGTAAGGTGAATGATCATTAAACAACTGTGGTTCTATTCTTATTACATGCCCTTCCTCCTATAACCCCTTCCCTAAATAGATGTGACCTCTCTTGTGGCTATGAGGAGTTACCCAGAGGCATTAGTGCTAGGATTTAAGGGGTTATTGGCACTAGGACGGGACAGCTAGGCTAGAAATGTAAGGAAGGATCATAGGTTTGCACTTGGAATTTGGACACAGGAATTGGGGTTGCTGTAAAGTCAGGAAGCTGAGGGTCAACCAACAACAAAGTAAGTGAAGGAAAGCCCCTCTGATCAGTCAGAAAAATAAACACAAAATATAAGTTGGAGAGAAATCAGTAAACCAAAGTAACACAGGCCTAGCCCCCTGATGGGTCCCAGTGACAAATTCAAACCATGTAGCAACCTCTCTCTTTCCCTTTACATTGATGATCATGCCTCCTTCTGGAACATTCTTTCTTTTCCCATCTTTGCATGTGGAAATTCTGCCCTGTTCATCAAGGCCCAGTTTAGACAAGCCTCTTTTTATGAAGCTTTCTGTTTTCTTGTCTCCCAATCCCAACAGGAAGATGAGATTGCTCTCATTACAATGAAAAGAGATATGAGGGACCAAACCTGGAGTGTAGGCCATTGTTGGAGATCCTGAAATAAGAGAGATCGGATAGTGCTGGAAGGATGAAGTTAGGTTTTGTATTAAGATTTTGCACCGGAGCCCAGCTGGTGTGGCTCAGTGACTGAGTGGCATCCCATGGACTGAGAGGTCCCGGTTTGATTCCCAGTCAGGGCACATGCCTGGGTTGTGGACTCAATCCCCAGTAGGGAGATTGCAAGAGGCAGCCAATCAGTGTTTCTCTCCCACAACAATGTTTCTATCTCTCTCTCTCTTCCTCTCTCTCTAAAAAATCAATAAAAACATATTTTAAAAAAAAAAGATTTCACACCTGGGTTTGTTCAGTTACATTGCAGTTACTATAACTAACAAACTAACCAACTGGGGCCTCTGATGGTAAGCACTAATCTAATGAGGTAGGAACTACATGAATGAAGACAAAGAGTTGACAGTGACACAGAAGAAGGGAAGGTAAAACTACTAATTGGCAGAATTAAGATTTGAACCCAGGTTCTTCTGACTTTAAAACCCATGAATGTCTTCTGGTCAAGAGGGTGGTGTAGGTAAATGCAGTATCACCTCCTCCCACAACCACATCAAAATTACAACTAAACTACAACACAATCATCATTCAGAACCACCTGAAATAGAGCTGAATGTAAGTCCTACAACTACAAAATTAAAGAAGCAGCCACACCGAGACTGGTAGGAGGGGCGGAGGCGCAGACAGGCTGGTCCCACACCCACATGTGGCAGATAAAAATCAGGGGGGACACCTCGGCTGGAAAGGTCCTCCCTGAGGGGTGAGGGGTTCCCATCCCACACCAGGCTCAGAATTCCAGTGCCAGGAAGAGAAATCACCATAACTTCTGGCTAGAAAAATTGGTGGGAACTGAGGCTGAGGGAAGCTGTGACTGCTGGAGCCCCAGGCAGTTCCTCTTAAAGGGGCCATGCATGGACTTACTCGGACTCGCTCCCCGTAAGTTTGGAGGGGAGGCAGCTTGAGGGGCACAGAGACATACAGGGAAGAACTGAGCTGTTCGGCCTCGGGACCAGGGCTGGAGAGGTGGCCTTCTCCTGGACAGACGTGCCGGCGGAGGCTGATGTTCCTTTGGTGAGACTTTTCCTGGGGCAGCAGACAGCCGCCACATCTGGGACTCCAGCAACCTGGTTCACACTGTTTGCCCCACCCTGCTGATTCCCTGAGGCCCTACCCCACCCAACTTTTGGGCTCACACAAGCTGTTTCCAAAGGTTTTACCGTAGGATTGGCCTGTCTTGGATCCTGCTTCAGATTTTCCTAAAATTTCTTAAACAAGCAGTATCTGGTCTCAGTGAGCCCCATACTTCTCGTTAAGTGGCCCCATGCCTGGCACTAGAAGCAGCCACACTTGGTTCACAACTTGGCTTTTCCTGGGCACCTCCAAGTCCAGCACAAGAAGCAGCCATTGACAGATCAATTTGTAGCTTAAGCCTGGTGGCCCCGGATACAACACAGGCAGTGGCTGACCTTGCCCCAGAGCCACCACACCCAGTGGACAGCTCCAGACCACATCAAAACACCACCACCCAACCACCTCCACAAGTGACACACTCAATGAGTGGACTCAGTGGGTACCAGAGCCCTGATGAAGTAGATGTTGCTCTGTGTGGGGGGCCCCTACACAGCTGATCCTCCAAGGTAGTCAGAGGCCAGTGGTCAGTGGGCACAGCCAGTCCTTTCAGCTGATCAGCCTGAGTAAATCCCTCCCTTTGATGTGCCAACAGCAATCAAGACTCAATTACAACAGAAGGGTGTACAGTCCACACTATGGGTACACCTTGAGGGCCCAGCTGGAGTGATCAGGGAGGCTGTGCCACTGGATCCTACAGGACACCTATAACAATAGGCTACCCTATGAAGCCTAGGGGACATAGCAACTCTACCTAATACATAGAAACAATCACAGGGAAGCAGCCAAAATGAGGGGACAAAGAAACATGTCCCAAATGAAAGAAAAGAACAAAACTCAAGGAAAAGAACTAAACAAAATGGAGATAAGCAATCAATCAGATGCAGAGTTCAAAACACAGGTTATAAGGTTGCTCAAGGAACTTGGTGAGACATTCAAGGAACTTAGTGAGACCTTCAAGGAACTTAAGGAGATCTCCAAGGAACTTAGTGAGAACATCAACAACATAAAAAAGGACCAGTCAGAAATGAAAGATGCACTAACTGAAGTAAAGAATAATTTACAGGGAATCAATAGTAGAGTAAGTAAAGCCAAAAAGCAAACCATCAATTTGGAATACAAGGGGAAAAAACACACCCAATCAGAACAGCAAAAAGAAAAAAGAATCTAAAAAAATGAGAATAGTGTAAGGAGCCTCTGGGACAACTTCAAGTGTACTAACATTCTCATATTAGGGGTGCCAGAAGAAGAAGAGAGAGAGCAAGAAATTGAAAACCTATTTTAAACAATAATGACAGAAAACTTCCCTAACTTGGTGAAGGAAACAGACATACAAGTCCAGGAAGCACAGAGAGTCCCAAACAAGATGAACCCAAAGAGGACCACACCAAGACACATCATCATCAAAATGCCAAAAGTTAAATACAAAGAGAGAATCTTAAAAGCAACAAGAGAAAAGCAGTTCATTACCTACAAAGGAGCTCCCATAAGACTGTCAGCTGATTTCTCAAAAGAAACTCTGCAAGCCAGAAAGGAGTGGCAATAGATATTCAAGGTGATGAAAAGCAACGACCTACAATCAAGACTATTCTATCCTGCAAAGCTATCATTTAGAATCAATGGACATATGAAGAGTTACCCAAACAAGAAAAAGCTGAAGGAGTTCATCATCACCAAACCAGTATTATATGAAATGTTGAAGGGTCTGCTTGAAGGAGAAGAACAAAAATATGAACAATAAAATGGCAGTTAATACATATCTATCAACAATTGAATCTACAAACAAAAGGAGCAAGCAGAACTGAAACAGACTCATAGATACTGAGAACATTTTGTTGCTTGCCAGATGGGCAGGGGCTGGGGGGGATGGGTGAGAAACTGATGGAATTAAGAAGTGCAAATTTGTTGTTAGACTGATGAACCTCAAAGGGAAGGGGGGAGGGAGGGCGGGATGAGATAAACCAAAGAACTTCTATGTATATATGCATAACCAATGGACACTGACAATAGTGTGGGGAAGGCTGGAAGGGGGCAGGATTGGGGAGGAGGGAGTTAATTGGGAAAAAAAGCAGGGACATCTGTAATACATTCAACAATAAAGTTGAGTTAAAAAAAATTAAAAAAGAAAACATGAATGTCATCCTGTATATCAGTTGTTCTCAGACTTCAGTGTGCATTTGAATTACCTAGGAAGCTAGTTGATATGCAGATTCCTGGGCCTCACACCAGAGAGTTTAATTCACAAGATGGGGCCCAGGAATTGGCATTTCAATAAACTCCTCAACAGATTCTGAACTCATTTGTTCCAGGACCACATTCTGAGAAACTTTTCTTTATTTCCTGGTGCCAACGACTTAAATCCTTAACCCACCTTCATTACTCATTTGTAGAAATATGATAAACACTTCATTATAGAAAAGACTGTTTTTCCCCATTGATTGGTCTTGGCACCCTTGTAAAAAATCAATTGACCACAGTTGTATGGGTTTAGTACTAGACTCTCAATTCTATCTCAATTTATAATATATGTCTATCCTTATGCCGGTACCATTCATCCTTTTTATATTGAGGTAAAGGTCACATGACATATAATTCATCATAGTAACCATTTTAAGTATACAATTCAATGGCTTTTTAGAACATTCACAATATTGTACAACCATCTCCGATATCTAATTCAAAACATTTTCATCACACACACACACACACACACACACACACACACACACACACACAAATAAAAAACAAACTATATCCATTAAACAGTCACTGTTCATTCCACTTTCTCCTAGCTCCTGGCAAACACTAATCTGCTTTCTGTGTCTATGGATTTGCCTGTTCTGAAAATTTCATATAAATGAAAACATATAATATGCAGCCTTTGTGTTTTCAAGGTTCTTTCTTATGGTGGATAATATTCCATTGCATGAATATATCTCATTTTGTTTATCCATTCATCAGTTGGTGGGCGGTTAGGTTATTTTCACTCTTTTGCTATTATGCATAATGCTTCTATAAACACTAGTATACAAGTTTTTGTGTGGACATATGTTTTAATTTCTCTAGGCATGGAATTGCTGGGTCATATGGTAGTTCTGTATTTAACTTTTGGAGGAACTGCCAAAATGTTTCCACAATGACTGCGCCATTTTATATTCCCACCAGCAATGTATGAGGGGTCCAGTTTCTCCACATCCTTGCCAATGCGTGTTATTATATTTTTAAAAATAATTATAGCCATCCAAGTGGGTGTGAGGTGGTATCTAATTATGGTTTGAATTTGCATTTCCCTAATGACTAAAGATGTTGAGCATCTTTTCATGTGCTTCGCGGCAACTTGTATTTTTTTTTGTTTCAATAAATGTCTATTTAACTCCTTTGCCCATTTAAAAATCGTGTTGTTTTTCTTTTTCGTTGTTAAGTTGTATGTGTTCTTTATATAGTATTTACACTAAACCTTTATCAGATATATGATTTACAAGTATTGTCTCTCATTCTGTGAGTTCTCTTTTCACTTCCTTTATAGTGTCCTTTGATGCCCAAAAGTTTCAATTTTGTTAAAGTTGAATTTATGTATTTTTTTCTTTGGTTGTTGGTTCATTTGTCATATCTAATAAGAATCCATTGCCAAATTCATGCAGATTTTACCTCTATATTTCCTTTTAAAGAAGCTTACAATTTTAGCTCTTGAATTTAGGTATGTGAGCTGTTTTCAGTTAATTGTTGTATATTGCATGTAAATATCCAATTGTCTCAGCACCACGTGTTGAGACTATTTTTTCCTATTGCATGATCTTGGCACCTCTTTGAAAATAAATTAAACTTAGAGTAAATGAGTTTCTCTCTGACTGTCAATTATATTTCATTAATCTATATGTCTACCCTTATGCTAATGCCACACTGTTCTGATTATTGTACTTTTTAGTAAATTTTGAAATTGAGAAGTTCTTTTTCAAGATAATTTTGGTAATTTCGGGCCCCTTGAAATTCCATATAAATTTTAGGATAATCTTGTTCATTTCTGCAAATAGGCAATAGCATTTAGATGAGCATTGAATTGAATTTGTAGATAGCTTTAAGTGATATTGTCATCTTAACAATATTTAGTCTTCCAATCCATAAACACAGGATGTTTTCCATTTATTTAGGTCTTCTTAATTTCTTTCAACAATGTTTTGTAGATTTCAGTGAACAAATCTTGCACCTCCTTGGTTAGATTTAGTCCTAAGAATTTTATTATTTTTGATCCTATTGTACTTACAATTGTTTTAATTTTATTTTCAGACTCTTCATTGGTATCGTATTTCTTTTTTTTCTCTTTTTTTATTAATTAATATATTTTAGTTATAGATGTTTCTCCTTATTCCCCACTAGACACCCTTCTCCAGATCCCGCCCCAACCCAAACCACAGAATTGGTGTCTGTGTCTATTGGTTATGCATATATGCATATAAATTCTTTGGTTTAACTCATCCCTCCCCTCCCCCTCCCACTTCCTCTGAGGTATGTCCGTCTGAACCATACTCCTTTCTATTTTGGGTCTATTTTGTTTATAGCATATTTTCTTCATTATATTCCACAAGTAAGTAAGATTGTGTGGTATTTGTCTTTCTCTGATTGGCTTATTTCTCTTAGCATAATACTCTCCAGGTACCTCCATGTCATCTCAAAGGTTAAGAACTCTTTCGTTCTTACAGCTGAATAGTGTTGCATTGTGTATATGTACCACAGCTTTTTATCCACTCATCTCTTGAATGACACTTGGGCTGTTACCAAACCTTAGCAATTGTTTTGGTCCCCCTATATTGGTTGCATATATGTTTACAAAGGTTATATCTTCCTGTTGGATAGATCCTTTCAATATTATGTAGTGACCTTCTTGGTCTCTAGTTATGGCTTTCAATTTGAAGTTTATTTTATGGGATATGAGCATTGCTATCCCAGCTCTTTCTTCTATTCTGTTTGCTTGGAAGACTTTTTCCCATCCCTTAATTTTTAATCTATGTGAGTCTTTTGTTGTGAGATGGGTCTCTTACAAACAAGGTACATATGAGTCCTGCTTTCTTATCCATTCAGCTATTCTGTGTCCTTTGATATTAGCATTTAACCCATTTGCAATTAAGGTTATTATTGGCATGTACTTATTTATTGCCATATTTGTTCATTATGGTTGTTTCCCTTCCTATTTCTTCTGTTAATTACAGCAGTCCTTTAACATTTCTTGCAGTGCTGGTTTGGTGACAATATATTCCCTTAGCCTTTTTTTTGACTGGGAAGCTCTTTATTTCACCTTCTATTTTGAATGATAGTCTTGCTGGATAGAGTAGTCTTGAATTCAGATCTTTGTTTTTCATTACCTTGATTACTTCATGCCATTCCCTTCTGGCCTGTAATGTTTCTGTTGAGAAGTCAGCTGATAGCCTTATGGGGGTTCCTTTGTAATTAACTTGTTGCTTATCTCTTGCTGCCTTTAGGATTCTTTCTTTGTCTTTAATTTTTGACATTTTAATTATTATGTGTCTTGATGTGAGCCTGTTTGGGTTCTCCTTACTTGGGGCTCTCTGTGCTTCTTCAACTTGAATGCCTTCTTCCTTCACCAAGTTAGGGAAGTTTTCTGTCACTATTTCTTCAAATATATTCTCTAACCCTTGCTCATTTTCTTCTTCTTCTGGAACTCTTATGCAGATATTGTTATGTTTCATATTGTTCCACAGTTTTCTTAAGTTGTCTTCCTGTTTTTTAATTGTTTTTTTTTTTCTTCTTGTTTCTCTGATTGGGTGATTTTTTTCTACCCTATCTTCTAATTCACTGATTCGATCCTTGGTTTCCTCTACTCTCTTGCTTATTCCTTCCAATTAGTTCTTATTTCTGCTTCTTCATTTCAGCTTGGTGGTCTTTCATTTCCATTTTGTTGATTTTCACTGTTTCTATATCTTTCTTTTTTATTAATTTAGTTTTGATACAGATGTTTCTCTTTTTTCCCCCATTGACACCCTCCTCCCCAACCCCCCACATTGTCCCCAGCTTTGTTGTCCATGTTCATCAGTTATGCATGCATGCGTATAAGTTCTGTGGTCTATTTCTTCCCTCCCCTCCACCCCCTCTTCTGAGGGTTGTCAGTCTGTACCCTACTTTCACACCTCTGGGTCTACGCTGTTCTCCAGACTGTTATGTTTATTATATTCCACAAATAAGTGAGATCATGTGATATCTGTCTTTCTCTGCTTGGCTTGTTTCGCTTAGCATAATACTTTCCAGGTACTTCCATTTGTCTCAAAGGATAAGAGATCTTTCTTTCCTACAGCTGCATGGTACTCCATTGTGTATAGGTACCACAGCTTTTTTATCCATTCATCCACTGATGGACACTTGGGCTGTTTCCAGATCTTAGCTATTGTAAATAGTGCTGCTATGAACATGGGGGTACATGTATTCTTTCTGGTTAGTGTTTCAGGCTTCTTAGGGTATATTCCTAGAAGTGGGATCACTGGGTTAAATGGCAATTCAATTTTTAATTTTTTGAGGTAACACCATAGTGTTTTCCACAGTGGCTGCACCAGTCTGCATTCCCACCAGCAGTGCACTAGAGTCCCCTTTTCTCCACACCCTCCCCAACACTTGTTGTTTGATGATTTGTTGATGGCGGCCATTCTGACAGGTGTGAGGTGATACCTCATTGTTGTTTTAATTTGCATCTCTCTGATGATCAGTGATGTTGAGCATTTCTTCATATGTCTCTTAGCTATTTGTATGTCCTTTTTGAAGAGGTGTCTATTGAGTTCCTCTGCCCATTTTTTAATTGGGTTCTTTGTCTTCCTTTTGTTGAGTTGTATGAACACTCTATATATTGTGGAGATTAACTCCTTATCTGATGTATCATTGGCAATTATGCTCTCCCATACAGTGGGTTCCCTTTCTGTTTTAATGGTTGTTTCTTTTGCTGTGCAGAAGCTTTAGAGTTTGATGTAGTCCCATGGGTTCATTTTTTTCCTTTGTTTCTGTTGCCTTAGGTGATGTATCAGTGAAGATTCTGCTGTGTATGATGTCCGAAATTTTGTGGCCTACATTTTCTTCTAGGATGTTTATGGATTCACGAGTCACATTTAAGTCTTTTACCCATTTTGAGTTTATTCTTGTGTATGGTGTAAGTTGATGGTCTAGTTTCATTTTTTTGCATGTAGCTGTCCAATTTTCCCAACACCATTTATTAAAGAGGCTGTCTTTACTCCATTTTATGCTCTTGCCATGTTTGTCAAATATTAATTGAGCATAATGACTTGGGTCAATTTCCAGATTCTCTGTTCTGTTCCACTGGTCTATATGCCTGTACTTGTGCCAGTACCAGGATGTTTTAATTGTAGTAACTTTGTAGTATAACCTGATATCCGGTATTGTGATCCCACCTACTTTGTCCTTCTTTTTCAAGATTGCTGTGGCTATTCGGGGTCTTTTTTGGTTCCATATAAACTTTTGGAGTATTTGTTCTAGTTCTGTGAAATATGTCACTGGTATTTTGATGGGGACTGCATTGAATCTATAGATTGCTTTGGTTAATATGGACATTTTAATGATGTTATTTCTTCCAATCCATGAACAAGGTATATGTTTCCACTTTTTTATATCTTCTTCTATTTCTTTTTTCAATGTCCTGTAGTTTTCTGCAAATAGATCCTTTACTTCTTTGGTTAAGTTTATTCCTAGGTACATTAATTTTTTTGCCATGATGGTAAATGGAATTGTTTTTTTAGTTTCTCTTTCTGTAAGTTCATCATTGGTGTATAAGAATGCCGTCAATTTCTTGACGTTAATTTTGTATCCTGCTACTTTGCCAAATTCATTTATTTTTTTTTTATTATTTTTTTTTTTATCCTCACCCG
This sequence comes from Tadarida brasiliensis, assembly GCA_030848825.1. Taxonomy (NCBI): domain Eukaryota; kingdom Metazoa; phylum Chordata; class Mammalia; order Chiroptera; family Molossidae; genus Tadarida; species Tadarida brasiliensis. The sequence goes on along the minus strand of CM061280.1, from coordinate 31,183,908 downwards.
AGGACATTTTTTCATTTTTTGTTCAGACAGAGTGGGAGGGAGAGAGAGGAAGAGAGAGAGAGAGAAACATTGACGTGAAAGGGACACATCGAGTGACTGCCACCCGCACGACCAACCAGGGCCGGGGACAAACTGCAACGGAAGTACATGCCCCTAGCGGGAACTGAACCCGGGTCTCTCTGGACCACAGGCCGACGCTCTAACCGCTGAGCCAAACCAGCCAGGGCCAAATTCATTTATTAGATCTAGTAGATTTTTGATGGAGTCGTTAGGGTTTTCTATGTATAATATCATGTCATCTGCGAATAATGACAGTTTCACTTCCTCCTTTCCAATTTGGATTCCTTTTATTTTTTCTTCACGTATGATTGCTGTGGTTAAGACTTCCAGTACTATGTTAAATAAGAGTGGTGAACGTGGGCATCCCTGTCTTGTTCCTGTTCTTAAGGGAAATATTTTTAGTTTTTGCCCATTGAGTGTGATATCAGCTGTAGGTCTTTCATATATGGCCTTTATTATATCAACATATGATCACTCTATTCCCAAATTGCTGAGCGTTTTTATCAGAAATGGGTGCTGGACTTTGTCAAATGGTTTTTCAGCATCTATTGATATGATCATGTTGTTTTTATCTTTCATTTTGTTTATTTGGTGTATCACATTTATTGATTTGCGAATATTGAACCAGCCTTGCATCCCTGGGATGAATTCCACTTTGTCATGGTGAATAATTTTTTTGATGTATTGCTGGATCCGATTTGCTAGTATTTTGTTAAGGATTTTGGCATCTATGGTCATCAGGGATATTGGCCTGTAGTTTTCTTTCTTCGTAGTGTCTTTTTCTGGTTTTGGAATTAGGATTATGCTGGCCTCATAAAACGAGTTTGGAAGTCTTCCTTCTTGAATTTTTAGAAATAGTTTGAGGAGAATGTGTGTTAGTTCTTTGAATGTTCAGTAAAACTCTCCTGTGAAGCTGTCCGGGCCTGGGCTTTTGTTTGCTGAGAGAGTCTTGATTACAGCTTCAATTTCCTTCTTTGTTATTGGTCTGTTCAAGTTTTCTATTTCTTCCTGGTCCAGTTTTGGGACACTATGTGTTTCTAGAAATTTGTCCATTTCACTTTGATTGTCGAATTTGTTGCCATATAAATGTTCATAGTATTTGTTAACGATCCTTTGTATTTCTGTGGTGTCAGTTGTTACTTTTCCTCTTTTGTTTCTGATTTTGTGTATTTGGGTTCTCTCTCTTTGTTTCTTGGTGAGTCTAGCGAAGGGTCCATCAATCTTGTTTATCTTTTAAAAAAAACAGCTCTTTGTTTCATTGATCCTTTGAATTGATTTTCTGGTCTCTATGTCATTTACTTCTGCTCTGATCTTTACTATTTCCTTCCTTCTACTTGCTCTGGGGTTTTCCTTTGTTTGCTTTCTAGTTCTTTAAGTTGTGAAGTTAGAAACTCTATTAGAAATTTTTCTTGTTTCTTGAGGTAGGCCTTTAGTGCTATGAACTTCCCTCTCAGAACTGCTTTCGCTGCATCTCATTGATTTTGTGTTGTGTGTTCATTTTCGTTGGTTTCCAGGAAGTTTTTAATTTCTTCTTGATCTCCTCGGTAACCCATTCATTGTTTAATAACATGCTATTTAGCCTCTATGTACTAAAATGTCTTTGCATGTTCTTGTTGCAATTGATTTCTAGTTTCATGCCGTTGTGATCTGAGAAGATGCTTGATATGATTTCAATCTTCTTGAACTTGTAGAGACTTCATTTGTGTCCTAACATGTGGTCTATCTTTGAGAATGTCCCATGTGCACTTGAGAAGAATGTAGATTCTGTAGTTTTGGGGTGTAATTCTCTGTAGATATCTATTAAATCCATTTGGTCTAGTGCTTCATTTAGAGTCTCTGTTTCCCTGTTAATTTTTTGTCTAGAGGATCTATCCAGTGATGTCAGCGGGGTGTTGAAGTCCCCTGCTATGATTGTATTGCTGTCGATTTCTCCTTTGAAGTCCTCCAGAAGATTTTTAATGTATTTTGGTGCTCCTATATTTGGTGTATATATGTTTACCAAGTTTATATCTTCCTGTTGGATAGATCCTTTCAATATTATGTAGTGACCTTCTTTGTCTCTAGTTATGGACTTCATTTTGAAATGTATTTGATCAGATATGAGTATTACTACCCCAGCTTTTTTTCCTTTCTGTTTGCTTGGAAGATTTTTTTCCATCCCTTCACTTTCAACCTATGTGAGTCTTTTGTTGTGAGGTGGGTCTCTTGTCAACAACATATATATAGGTCATGCTTTCTTATCCAATCCGCTACTCTGTGTCTTTTTTTTTGGAGCATTCAATCCATTTACATTTAAGGTGATTATTGATATGTACTTATATATTGCCATTTTTGTTTCGTGTGGTTCTATTTTCTTTCTATTTCTTCTACCAATCACAGCAGTCCTTTTAACATTTCTTGCAGTGCTGGTTTGGTGCTAATGTATTCCCTTAGCCTTTTTTTTTTTTTTTGTCTGGGAAGCTCTTTATTTGACTTTCTATTTTGAATGATAGCCTTGCTGGATAGAATAGTCTTGGGTTCAGATCCTTGTTTTTCATGACCTCAATTACTTCATGCCATTCCCTTCTGGCCTGTATTGTTTCTATTGAGAAGTCAGCTGATAACCTTATGGGGGTTCCTTTGTAGGTAACCTGTTGCTTAGCTCTTGCTGCCTTTAGGATTCTCTCTTTCTCTTTAATTTTTGGCATTTTAATTACTATGTGTCTTGGTGTGGGCCTGTTTGGGTTCTTCTTACTTGGGCCTCTCTTTGTTTCTTAAACTTGAATGCCTTCTTCCTTCACCAAATTAAGGAAATTTTCTGTCACTATTTCTTCAAATATATTCTCTAATCCTTGCTCATTTTCTTCTTCTTTGGGGACTCCTATGATGGGAATATTATTATGTTTCCAGTTGTCCCACAGTTCTCTTAAGCTGTCTTCCTGTTTTTTCATTGTCTTTTCCCTTGGTTTTCTGATTGGTTGATGCTTTCTACCCTGTGTTCTAATTCACTGATCCGGTCCTCAGCTTCTTCTACTCTGCTGTTTAGTCCTTCCAATGTGTTCTTCATTTCTGCTATGTCATTCTTCATTTCCAGTTGGTTTATTTTCAATATTTCTATGTCTTTGCTCATGGTGTTGATGTCCTTGCACATGCTGTTGAGCTTCCTCAAGATCATGGCTCTGAATTCTAGTTCTATTAACTTGTTTAACTCCATTTCATTTATCTCATCTTCGGTGGACGTCTCTTGTTCTTTCATTTGGCATCGGTTTCTTTGTTTCAGCATTTTGACTATATCAGTGGGTTTTGGAGCCTGCCAAATTTTCCCTGTGGATGTTGGTGTTCTGCTGTTTGTGGCTCCCTCCACTGGGTTTGGATGAGTGTGGAAGGACCCACGTTAAATACCACTGTCAAGTCTTACTTTCCTGGGTAGATTTATGGGGCAATCAAAGGTACAGTTTTCCTCTAGCTTTTGCCTGCTAGCTGCTAGTTTCAGTTACTTAATAAGCCTTTGGTTGTAGCTCTCAGCTGAATGAAAAAAAGAAATCCCTCAGGTGTTCAGGATAACAGGATTTCCAGTGTGAGGGGCAGATGCTTGCTGGCCATCTCTAACTTTTAATCATCCTCAATTTGCATTTCTCTGGCTTGGCCAGGTGGTGTTAAATTCCTATGAAAGGGGCTGTTGTTTCTCCCTGGGGCTCTGGAAGGGGCTCTTTGAATAAGATAGCTACTGTCCTATGAGGGAGTGATTCAGCACAAAACTCCTGGTGCCCTCCCAACTCTCCAAACTTATGAGTATCTCCACACAGTTCCAGTCCAGTCTACACTCCCTCTGCTGGAGCCCAAGGTGAGTTGCTGTAGCTAATTTAGTACTCTGTCCTGGACACTCTGTTCTGTGGAGCCAGCTTGGGATTTTAATCCTGGGGGCACTGCTCACAACTAAAACAGTCCTCAGCTGCTGTCCATGGGTTCCCAGCCTGTCATTTCTTGCACCTCCACAGTTCCTACCAGGCTCAATTTGGTGTCCTCTTTCCGCCCCTAGTTATACAGGTTCTCTCCAGCTGCTTTTCCGTTGGTTTTTCTCAAAGATTTGTGTATATTTTAGTTGTAATTCCAGTTTGGTCCTGGAAGATGATCTGTGTAGCTTTCATTCACTCCACCACCATTTTAGAATTCTGTATTTCTTTTTCTTAACTAATTTCACTGTTTAAATTTTTTTTCTTTATTAATTTTAGAGAGAGAGAAAGGGAGAGGGAGAGAGAGATAGAAATATCCATGAGAGAGAACATTGATTGACTGCCTCCTTCAAGCCCCCCACTGGGGATTGGGCCCACAACCTGGACATGTGCCCTGACTGGGAATCTAACCAGCAACCTCTTGGTGCATGGGGCGGTGCTCAACCACACTGGCTGGGCTAATTTCACTGTTTAGAACTTTCAGCACAGTGTTGAATATAATTGTAAGAGTGGACATCCTTTTGTTGTTTCTGATTCCCAAGTAAAACCTTCCAGTCACTTACCATCAGTGTGAAGTAAGGTGTGAGTCTTTCATAAATACTTTTTATCAGGTTGAGGGGTATCCTTTCTATTTCTAGTTTGTTGGGGGTTTAAACTTGCCTAACATTCATGGAATAAATCCCACTTAGTTATGGTATATAATCTTTTTAATCTGTTACTAGAGTCATATTGGTGGTATTTGCTCAGTGTTTTGCTTCTATATTCATAAGGAATATTGGTCTTCTGATTTTCTGTGTGTGTATTGTCAACACTCAACCACTGAGCCACACTGACTGGGTAATACTTTTTTTTCTATATAAATTGCTAGTAATGTTCTTTCTTTCATTTCAATTTTTATAATTTCAGTCTTTTTTCTTTTTTTTATTGGTCAATGTCAGTAAAATTAGTCTATTTTATGTTTTCAAATATCAAATTTTGGTTTTAGTAATTTTCTCCATATTTTCTATCCTCTGTGTTATTTATTTTGTCTTTAATATGTATTATTTCTTTCCTTCTATTTGCTTTGGATTTAGTTTGTTCTTTTTTATCTTTTTTTAAGGTCATAAATAATGTTTTTATTTGAGATTTCTTTTTCTAATATAGGCTTTTACAGGTATAAATTTACCTTTGAGCACTGGATTTGTACCATCTCTTAAGTTTTTGAATGTTGTATTTTTATTTTAATTCATCTCAAACTATTTTCTTATTTGCTTTGTGATTCTTTTTTAATCCATTGGTTGCTTAAGAGTATGTTGTTTAATTTCCACATTTTTGTGAACTTTCCAGATTTCCGTTTGTTGATGATTTCTAATTTCATTTCATTGTGATCTGAAGACATATTTTGTATGATTTAAATACCCTTAAATTGATCAAGACTTGTTTTATGGCCTAACATATATTCTATTCTGAAGTATGTTTCATGTGCAGTTAAAAAAGAATGCGTAGACTCTTGTTATTTGGTGGAATATTGTTTAGATGTTTGTCATATATAGTTGGTTAATAATGTTGTACAAGTCTTTTATATCTTTGCTCACCCTCTGTCTAGTTGTTCTATCCATTATTGATAGTGGTATGTTAAAATCTCCAACTATTATTGTTGAATTGTCTAGTTTACCCTTCAATACTGTTTGTATTTGTTTCAAGAACTTTGGATTTCTGTTGTTAGGAACATATATGTTTGTAATTGTTTTATCTTCTTTTTGAATTGATTATTTCATGTTTATAAAATGTCCTACTTTGTCTCTGAAACGTTTTTGTATTTATGTCTATTTTGTCTGTTATTAGTCTGGCCACTCCAGCAATCTTTTTGTTACTGTTTGCATGATATAACTTTCCCATGATTTTACTTTCAACATATTTACATCTTTGAATCTAAAAGAGTTTCATGAAGATAACATAAGTTGAATTTTGATTTTGTAATCATTCTGTCAATCTCTACTTTAAAAAATCCTCACCTGAGGAAGTTTATTAATTTTAGAGGGAGAGGAAATGAGAGAGAGACAGAGAGAGAGCGAGAACATCAATATAAGAGAGAGACATTGATTGGCTGCCTCCCTTTTGAGCCTTGACCAGGGATTTAACCACAAACTCGGTATATGCCCTGACTGGAAATCAAACCTGCAACCTTTTTGGTGTATGGAATGAAGCTCCAACCAAGTGAGCAACCCCACCAGGCCAATCTCTACCTTTTGATGTGAGGGTTTAATCTATTTACACTTAACATAATAATTGATAAGATAGAATTTAAACCTGCCATTTAGCTTTTTTTCCTGTTTCTTATACCTTTTTTGTTTCACTATTCCTCAATTATTGCATTCTTTTGTGTTAAATAGATATTATCTAATGTACCATTTTAATTCCTTGTCTTTTTAAATGTACTATATATGGTTTAGTATTTTTTACTTTTTGGTTACTAGGGAATATAATTAGCTTCTTAATTTGCAAGAATCTAGATTAAAATCAATGGAAAACTTTATTCCTATAAAAAAACTTTACTCCTATATTGCTTCAACCACCCCCTTATCCATATTATTGTCATAAATTACATCTTTATATATTGTATTCATCAACATGGATTTATAAATATAATTTTCTAAATTTGTCTTTTAAGTCAGTTATGAAAAAATGGAGTTACATGCAAAAATACATTTGTACTGTCTTTTATATTTTCCTATATAGTTACCTTTACTGGTAATCTTTATTTCTTCATGTTGTTTCAAGTAAATATCTTCTGTCCTTTCATTTCAGCTTGAAAAAATCACATCAGCACTCTTGGAGAACAATTCTGCTAGAGATTAACTCTCAGGTTTTGTCTATCTGCAAGTATCTTAATGTTTCCTTCATTTTGCAGGTACTTTTGCCAGATATAGAATACTTGGTTGACCTTTAAGTTTTTTTTGTTTGTTTCATCACTTTGAATATGCAATCCCACTGCCTTCTGGCTTCCATGGTTTCTGATGATAAATCAGTTGCTATCTTATTGAGGATTCCTTGTGTATGCTTAATCACTTCTCTCTTGCTGCTTTCAAAATTATTTTTCTTTTGACAGTTTGATTATGATGTGCCTCTGTGTGGATCTCTTAGTATGTCCTATATTGATTTCATTGAGCCTCTTTTATGTGTAATATTTTTCATCAAATTTGGGGAGTTTTTCCAAATTTGGGAAAACTCATATTTCTTCAAATATTCTTTCTACCTCTTTTTCTCTTTTTTTCCTTCTGAAGCTCACAGTATATGTATGTTGATATACTTCATAATATCCCACAGGTCCTTAAAGTTATGATCTTTTTTCATTATTTTATCTTGCTGTTCCTCAGACTTGATAATTTCAACTGATCTTTTATCACGTTTATTGACTTTTCTGTTCAAATATGCTGCTGAGCCCATCTAGTGAAATTTTCATTTCAGTTAATGTACTTTTAAACTTGAGTATTTCCATTTAGTTTATTTTTATACTTTCTATCTCTTCTATACTGTCTGTTTAATGAGACATTGTTCTCACAATATCTTTTAGTTTTTTAGACATACTTTCCTTTAGGTCTTTGAATATATTTAAAATAACCAATCAAAAGTCTATATCTAGTCAGAGAAATAAAATACCACATGATTTCACTTACATGTGGAATCTAAAGAACAAAATAAAGAAACACACAAAATATAAACATACTCATAGATACAGAGAACAGACTGACTGTTGTCAGAGGGGAGGAGGTTTGGGTGTCTAGGTGAAAAGGATGAAGGGGTTAAACAGTACAAATTGTAGTTACAGAATAGTCACAGAGATGTAGATTACAGTACAAGGAATATAGTCAATAACATCATGATAACTATGTATGGGGTCAGGTGGGTACTTGAAGCAGTGGGGCACCACTCTGTAAAGTACATGATTTTCTAATCACTTTGCTGTACATCTGAAACTAACAGATAATTTTGAATGCAAACTATAATTAAAAGATTGTTTAAAAAGGTAACAAAACCAAAAAAAGATAAGAAACTCACATTCCTGTTATAAAACTGGTATTAAAAATGTTATTCTACATTAAAAGAGTATTTTTAAAAGTTAAAAAAAAGTCTATGTCTAGTAATTACAATGTCTGTACTGCTTCATGGACATCAATATTGCTTTTTTTTTTTCTGTGTTCTGGCCATGATATTTTTTTCTTTTTTTATGTCTCATAATTTTTCATCAAATACCAGATATTGTAAATAATATAATTTGACAACTTTGGAAATTATGTTGTTTCCTCTCCCTAGGGTTTGTTGTTTTTGCTGGGTTTTTTGCTTTTTGCTTATTCAGTGATTTTTTTTTTAACTAATTCAGTAAGCTCTGCATTCTTTGTCATATGTGGCCAGTGAAATCTCTGATCAGTTAGCTTAGAGGGTAGTCAATAATTAGACTGATATTTCTTTAAATGCCTAGAATTAAAAATCTTCCAGTCTTTACCAATGAGCTATGTAAGCACATTGTGTACACTTTCAACTCTCGGCTAGACATTTTACCACTCTGTGAAACTACACTTTCTGCTTGCACAGAACCGCAAAGTCAGTCACAGGTGAAAGCTTATGGCTTTCTCAGGTCTTTCCTTAGTGTGTACATGACCCTACACATGTGCCTGGTCTTCTAGAATACAAGGAATATGTAGTAGCTTTTTAAAGTCCCTTTGAACAACTCATTTTTCCATTTTCCTTTTCAGCTTTTTAGGTAATCTATTGTTTGCTCCAACTGTTATGCATTACCTCAGGCATCCTTGCCATTAAAACACTTGCTGAAGTCTTCACAAAGTTAATTTCTCAATACTTTGAAACAACAAATAATTTTGCTTACATTATTTCCTAGAAAATCAATGAAAGGTAAATTCAAGTTTAGTTCATTTTTATAGTTTAGCTCATTTCAAGTCAAACTATTTCAAAACAATATAATTTTCTAAGCATTTTAAATATTACTGAGAATCAGGTTACCAAGCTTTGCCAGAGTCTTATTGCTAAATCATGCTAGGCTTTAAAAAAAAAGAAAAAATTTAGAACAAGCTGTAGGTGGGAGAATACTAGCACAGTTAATGAGAGAAAGTGACAATGATGCCTTGCCATATCAAGACTCAAAGGTATTAACTAACTTCAAAGCTGTGAAAATAGTAAAGGTACAGTAGTTGTCATGAATACAGTCTGTGCCACAATTCAGCCCTAAGTCTGTCTAACTCTACAGCCTATGCTATTTAATTAATCGGTTATATATTGCCTCTCCTCTCTGTATCAAGTCAATTATCTGATAAAAATCTGGATTTACTGGATCAAAACTAAACTCCTCTGCTGAATTTTAAGCTCCTTTTAAATTTTTTCTCCACCTACCTAGCTAGATTTGTTCTCTGCTAATCCCTAAAGCAATCATCCAATTTAGTCAGATCAGTTTCCATACTGTGCTTCAAATCTGTCATATTAATTTCTCATTCTGGGCCTTCACTTACCTGGAGTGCCCCCCAAATCAGATCAAGACACATCTCCTGTAGGAAGCCTTCTTTGATCTCCTATTCCTCTATAGGTTTTAAAAAGAAAAAAAAAACACTATAGAATTTATCATCTGTAGCACATAAACTTTTCATCTGGTTTATTTTTAAATAATTTTTTTTTATCCTCACCCGAGGACATTTTTGTATTTATCTTGAGACAGAGTGGGAGGGAGAGAGGGAGGAAGAGAGAGAGAGAGAGAAACATCAATGTGAGAGAGACACATGATCCCAACCAGGGCCGGGGACAAACTGCAACCAAGTACGTGCCCTTAGTGGGAACCGAACCCGGGCCTCTCTGGTCCGCAAGCCGATGCTCTAACCGCTGAGCCAAACTGGCCAGGGCTATTTTTAAATGATTTTTAAAAAATATTTTTCTTTATTGATTTTAGAGAGAAAGGTAGGGAGAGGGAGAAAGAGATAGAAACATTGTTGCGAGAGAACATCGATCAGCTGCCTCCTGTATGCCAAACACTGGAGATTGAGCCCAAAACCTGGGCATGTGCCCTGACCAGGAATTGAATCGGCAACCTCTTGGTGAATGGGTCGACGCACAACCAATGAGCCACACTGGCTGGGCTAAATGATTTTTTAATTGAGTTATAATTTACATACTGTAAAATTTACCCTTTTACAGTGCACAATTCAGTGGTTTTAGTATACACACAAAGATATACAATCATAATTGGATTGCCTGCTCTTCATGTTTTTTCTATATGAACCCTCAACAGATTGGATAATACCCACCCACATAGGGGAGAGCAAACCTGAGTCCATAGACTAAAATGGTAATTTATCCCAAAACACCCTCACACACACACCCAGAATTAGTGCTTAGCCAAATATCTGGACACTCTGTGATCCAGTCAGTTTGACACATAAAGTTAACCATCATAAGCTCCAACCTCATTTTATTCCCCCGCCCCCATTGTTTCCAGGATGCTTGTTTCCACTATGGTTGTGGCCCGTTGGTTTTCAGAGTTACCGTAGAGTTCAGGAGAGGGTGGAGGTGAAAATAGAGTAAGTTAAAATCCCACAAACCTTTTTATTCAGATTCAGCCATTTTTCTTGAATAAGCACTCTCTGGATTGTTGCACGCTTTTGATTAATTTCTAGAGTTCTTAGAAAGTTCATTCATAGAGTTTTTGCTATTTTTCTCATTGTTTTTATGGAGAAGAGGATTTTCAGTGGTCTTTACTCAACCATTTTCTCTAACATCCTGCAGTACACAATTTAATACTTACTGCATATTGTCTTATTTGTTTTCTTTTGTATTGTGTGCTACTCGTGTTTTTTATTTTCAAACTAAACTGTAGGTGTTTTTTTCTTTTACTATATATATCTGTAAACCACCTCTACAGTGTCTAGCATAGAAGTTAATTTATCAACCTTATTGCAATTGAGATTGAGTTCATTGTTTCTTTATGTATTTATGTTAAACAAGTTGTATTTGGAAGTAAAACCAAATGTCATTAACAAATTCCCTCCTTGGTGCAGCAAATTTGAAACACACCATAGGTGAAGATGCCAAAAAATAGAGTCCCAAGCTGCAAAGGAAGACAGAACAGTATTGCTATAATCATAATCTTGTAGGTGACTTTCTTTTCTACTAACTTTTACAAACAAACTTTTTATTTTGAGATAACTTTAGACTCACAAGAAGTAGCAAAAATTGTACAGAGAGTTCTCATGGTTCACCCAGCTTCCCCTATGTTAATATCTTGCATTTCAATAATCCAATTATCAAAATTGAAAAATTAACAGAGGTACAATACTATTAACTAAACTACAGACTTTATTTAAATTTCTCAACGGACTTTTAAAGTCTGTGGTACAGCAATGATTGTAAAAAAAAAAAAAAAATTGGATGCAGGGGACTACCAGAAGCTGTATAGGGCCAAAGGCATCTGAACAAGAGGGAGCAGGCTGAGGCCAAAATTCAGCATAGACACTATTTAATGTCTCTTCTAATTGGCCTCTGGGGGGCTGTGCCTTTTTGTAATTAGTCTGATTGTGGAGGGTGCATTTTTCTTATTTGCATTTAGAATCTGTGTTAACCTTGGTCTTGCCTTTCAGTGTATTCTGAGTTGTCCATAAGGTTAAGTTTGTAAACAAAAAAAAATTACTTTCACCATTACTGCCTATATGTTTAATCCCCATCTGCACTCCTGAAAGTGGAACTATTCAGACAGTATATTTAAATAAAGACACTGCTTAGGTTAAAAGGTGATATAGTCTTTTTCTGCATAGATTAAGAAACAAAAATAATTAAATAGATTGGCAGATGGGGAAAACAGGTTGCTTTCCAGTTTCTTTGTAGTAGAATGTTAATAATGAGGCCTCTTAAATTTGTACTGGTACAAATTCAGTGTAAGACCTATTCATATGTATATGTGAAATGTATTTTAAAGTCAAATAGAAACATTTAAAAATTATCTTGACAGAAGACTTGACTAGAAGTGCATTACTCTCAAATTCTGTTACTTTATAATATATTACAAATCATCAACTGCTCATCTAACAGCATAATTTATGGATGATTTCATGGCAAAATTAAATGGGAGAAGCCACAGTGTGACAGTGACTGTTTTAGACATAGTTTATAATGCTCAAGTCTAGTACTAGGAGGCTAAAAATTAATTGTTCTAAAATAAATTCCAGATAGATAGAATTAAAAGTAAAAAATAAAACCTTAAAATCACCAAAATAACAATAAGTGTATAATACGCCTATGTATGTACCACTTGAAAATAAAAACTTCCTATTAAAAATACTATTGTTGCCCTGGCCAATTTGGCTCAGCAGTTAGAGCATCAGCCTGTGGACCAAAGAGCCACAGGTTCAATTCTGGTCAAGGGCAGGTACTTTGATTGTGGTTCAGTCCCTGGCCCTGATTGGGGTCCTACAGGAGGCAATCAATCGATGTGTCTCTCTCACATCATTGTTTCTCTCTCTCACTCTCTCTGTCTCTCTGTCTCTCTCTCTCTGTCTCCCTCTTCCTCTCTCCCTCCCACGCTGTCTGAAAATATCCTTGGGTGAGGATTTAAAAAATATACTATTGTCAATGTAAGAAACAGTCAACCTATGAAGAATTTTTGTGAGTTTATTTGAGCCAAATTGTCCACAATTGTTGGGAAGCAAAATCTCAATGGACTAAGATAATGCTCCAGAGAATGGCAGTTTTGCACCTTATTTTATATGTAATAATAAAAAGAGAAGACATAAGTGAGTTATATGAAATTTATTGGTGATAGATTAGGGAGGTGGAAGAAGGCAAAGTGGGGAAACTTCTGGGATTGGATGAAAAGTAAAATGATAGACATATATTTTATATAGGAGAGTACAGGATAATTAACAGTCAACCATTAACTCAGTAGCAATGAGGGGATTTGTGGTCTCCCCAGAGTAGTGCCTGTGCTTTGAGGGGTCCGGAAAAAGGAAAATTACTTTGACACTCCAAAGATATATTATCATAGATGCAAAAAGACAATAGACAGGTTCAGTTAAGGTAAAGATTGATCTTTGTTAGGAAGATGCTAGCCTAGGACATGACTACCTGCCATAAACTACTTTTAGTTAAAAAGTTTTAATTTCAGACTATCCTTTATGGTTACTTTAGGTCTTTGAGTTTGCAAGGCTGCCATGCAGGCCTTCCCTGAGCTTGTCAGGTTAGCATGTGGCCCCTTTTCATCCACACACACCCCTTTTGTTCATAAATCAATCCAAAGGATGCATTGATGACCAACCTTTTAGTTGGATTATGAGGTCCCAGGGTGCTAGGAAGGCTTAATCCTAGGAAGTCTCAGTGTCAGTATTTGTCTTGTTGCTGAAGATGGGGCAAAACCATAACCTTAAATGGCATTCAAGGTCAAATTATTATTATTTTTCAAATAAAAAGGCAGGTGAATAGGAGGCAGTCAGATTCTATATGTCCTTGTTAAAAAATATTTAGGATCATTTCTAATTTTTGAGCTACCATAATCCAAGTATTTTTTTTGCTGTTTAAGTTTTTTGTTTTTGTTTTACATCTAGTATAACATTTGTATTCCAGGAACAAAAGCAACAATATTAAACCAGTAACACCAATTAAGAACAGAAAATATCTAATACTAGACAAGAAAGGGTCTGAGGGAAACAAGCATCTCAACCAACCAATAAACCCTTTATATGTATTATCAAAAATGTTATTAAGCTAATTATGTTTTTAAATTCATTGCCACTTGTACCTTATGATATGTTTGGCCAGATAAATTATGACACTCTACTATTTTATTATTATAACTGATCATCATAATATCATTGTTTAGTAAGTGGGAAAGATTAGCAGGTACCCAAGTTAAATGTTTTATATCTAATAAAGGAGAGGGTCTGGGGAGACATATTTTTTTCCATTAGGAAAGCATAAGGAGGATAATAACAATATAAAGATCATTTTAAGTACACTTAATCAATAACAATTAAGTGATATAAAAATAAGGTTTGAGCAGCATTAATTTGTGAGCATACAAACACTTTAAAGTTTTGGAATAGCTGTGTACCTCCATGGTTGGCAGCTTTTCATTTTTGAAAAGTCTTTGATCTCCACTGTAGATGGAGGTGAGTGTCAGAAACAGGGGCTCCTATATTGGGTGCATATATGTTTACCAAGGCTATATCCTCCTGTTGGATAGATCCTTTCAATAATATATAGTGGCCTTCTTTGTCCCTTGTTATGGCCTTCATTTTGAAATCTATTTTATCAGATATGAGTATTGCCACCCTAGCTTTTTTTTCCTTTCTGTTTGCTTGGAAGATTTTTTTCCATCCCTTCACTTTCAACCTATGTGAGTCTTTTTTTGTGAGGTGGGTCTCTTGTAAGCAACATATATGTGAATCATGCTTTCTTATCCAATCAGCTACTCTTTGTTTTTTGATCAGAGCTTTCAATCCATTTACATTTAAGGTTATTATTGATATGTACTTATTTATTACCATTTTTGTTTTATTGTGGTTATATTTTTCTTCCTATTTCTTCTACTAATTACAGCAGTCCTTTTAACATTTCTTGCAGTGCTGGTTTGGTGCTAATATAGTCCGTTAGCCTTTTTGGATAACCTTTTAAATCTTTCTACAATTTTTACAAAATTTCTTACCCATTTAGAAATAACTATCCTTAGAACAACTTGCTTTCTTTTCTCTCAAAAATGAATTTCCATACTTTATGCATTCTGTTACCAAAACTATATAATTTCTTTCCAACTTTAGTATATCCAACTTTTAGAAACCAAAATATCCAATGATAACCAAAAAAGTAAGCAACCAGTATTCCCTAGATTGACTTTTATGAACATATTTTATAATCATTGGAGACATAGTTTCCTTTATCAGCAAACACACTTTTAAGAAACACTCACCTAACAAACCAATAGACATTTATTAACAGGTCCAAATTCACTCCTCAGCACCTCTGTAACAAAAACCCCAAAGCAGGCAAACCAAACACTTGTCTAGCAATCATTGTTTCACTATTTCACGTCATTTCAAAGTATTTTATATTTAACAACTTATATAAAATTAAATAATTTAGAAAGGAATAGCTGAAATAAGTTAAATTGATTTGCTTAGATGGCTAAGTTTTTTCCCCCCTTTGATAAGAATCACCTTCCAAAAATTTGCATTTTAAAAAGATGGCCCAGATAAGAGTTTTGATGATGTTCATGTATTTGCATTTCAAAGGTCATAGGATTTTGGTTAACAAAGCCAATTATCTATCAGCCACTTGAGATTAATAAAAGAGGTTTGGGGAAGGTAAAAGGATTTGATGTGTTTTTGACCTTTTAGAGCCACACCTTTGGCCCTGTAAAGACTAAATTTGTAAAACAAGAACAGTATTTTATCTATTTATTTATTTATTTGTGTATTTATTCATTTTTATCTTTATGCTGAGAATATTACAGATGCCCTCCCCTTTTACTGCCAGTATTGCCCCCTCCACCCAGTTCCCACCCCACCCCAGGCCTTCAATACCCTATTGTCTGTCTCTATGGGTAATGCATATATACATTTAAGTTTTTGGTTAGTGTCTTCCCAACTCCCCTCACCCCTTCCCTCTGAGATTTGTCAGTCTGTTCCAAGTTTCCATGCCTGTAGTTCTATTTTATTCATCAGATTATTTTGTTCATTAGATTGCGCATATAAGTGAGATAATGTGACACTTGTTTTTCTCTGACTGGTTGATTTTGCTTAGCGCAATCATCTCTAGGTGTCTCTTTGCTGTCTCAAAGGGTAAGAGATCCTTCTTTTGTTACAATTGCATAGAACTCCATTGTATAAATGTACCCCACCTTTTTTATCCACTCACCTACTGATGGGCACTTCGGCTCATTCCAGATCTTAGGCATTGTAAATAACACTGCTCTGAACATAAGGGTACATATATTCTTTCTGATTGGTGTTTTGGGATTCTTAGGATATATCCCTAAAAGTGGAATCACTGTGTCAAATGGCAGTTCAATATTTAATTTTTTGAAAAAATTCCATGTTGTTTTCCACAGTGGCTGCACCAGTCTGCATTCTCACCAGCAGTGTGCTAGTGTTCACTTTTCTCCACACCCTCACCAGCGCTTGTTGTTGATTTATTGATGGCAGCCATTCTGGCAGGTGTGAGGTGATACCTCATAGTCATAGTAATTGCATCTCTCTGATTAGTGACATTGAGCGTTTTTTCATATATTTCTTGGCCACCTGTATGTTTTCTTTGGAGAAGAATCTATTAAGGTCCACTGCCCATTTTTTAATTTCATTGTTGACTTCCTTTTTTGAGTTGTATGAGTACTTTATATATTTTGGGAACTAACCCCTTATCCGATGTATCACGGGCAAATATGTTCTCCCATACAGTGTGTTCCCTTTTCATTGTGTTGTTGGTTTCTTTTGCTGTGCAGAAGAATTCTAGTTTGATTGTTATAACCTGATGGCGAGATAACCAGAGACACACAGCCGAATTGTAAAGGAGCACTTTATTTCACTGGCGGGCTGTGGAGGGCATAGTCTCCCCTCAGATCAACAGCCCTGATTCTTCTTGCTCCTCCCATTTTAAAGACAGAAACCCCCTCCTCCTTTTGCCCCCCTCCCCTCAGGGAACCAGTACAATAGTGGGAGTGACAGAGACTACAGAAGTCAAAATTAGCATTATTCACTGACAGCACAAGTACTTGCAAATACCTGCAAATACCTATACTCAGGAAACTGCAAATGCCTCCTAGTACATGGGGTAACTATAATCTTAGGCAAAATTCCTTCCCATCTAGGGGTAATTAACCTATTATTGGAAGAATATCGAGGAAGGTCTATCGATGATAAAAAATGGAGTCATTTAGTCGCCTTAACCAAGGGGCCTACATAAAATGGAATCTAGTTGCCTTAGCCTTGGGGCCCAGATCATTCCTCACTGGTTTTCCTGACAAGTCAAATCGTTGACTCAACTTAGTTTTTATGAGGCCCTTTATTAGATATGGCCCAAAGGCTAGAAGTAAACATAATATAAACCAATTTTCAGATTGTCGCCTTTTTCTTTCTTGTTCCTCGATATTTTTCCTAATTAGTGATAAACTTTCTTGAATAATCCCTGAATTATTTGCAAAAAAACAGATTTTTTCTCCCAGTGCAACACATAATCCTCCTCCCTCAAGAAATAAGAGGTTTAATCTTCTCCTGTTCTGCAGGACCATTTCTAAGTTCCCAGTTCCATTGGTGCCCAGGTCTATAAGGACTCCTCTGTACAGTCATAACCAGAAAAATCAAAGTCCCGATAAACACAAGAGTCTTATCTGGAGGGGCCTGAACAGTCCATTTTGCTATTTCCCCCTCAGCCGGGAATGGTGCTGCCAGATCAGGATGCTGTTGACCTTGATAGTCATTGGTCCAGGCAGGATGACAGTGTATAGTCCCTTCCAGGCTGGAGTTAGTTCCTGGGTGGTGAACTTCTTTGCCCATATCGAGTCCCCGGGCTGGAAGGGTGCATAGGGTCCGAGGTGGGCACAAGCAGGGCATTGCAGACGTGTTTATGGACAGCTTTCTGGGTGGACTGCAGGGCCTGCAAGAACTGTAAGAGGGCAAGGGGCAGAGTGGTCCAGTTTTCACTGGTTTCTAAAGTAAATTTGGTTAAGGTTCCCTTCAAGGTCCTGTTCATTTGCTCTATCTGCCCGGAACTCTGTGGGCAGTAAGCACAATTGAGCTTCCAATTTATATCTAACCCCTTAGAGATATCCTATAATCTCTTTGCTATATAGGTGGGGCCATTGTCTGATCCAAGGTTCAGGAGTAGCCTAAACCGGTTACTCCCTTTACTACATCCCAGACTGTTATTCCATTACCAGGGGCAAACTCTCCCTCTACATAATTCTTCTTTAACTTGCATAGACCCTCTGCGACTTTCCTAGTCCCTCCCCTGAAATGAACCTAAGAGCTTGCTCAATCCACCTGCTGTCTGCACATCCCTCAGCTTTCCTTCTCCTCCTCCCTACTCAGACCCACACATTCTTGCTTCCCTCTGCCTTCTCCCTTTCCCTGTGACCTTACTGGACATTACCTGCCTCTCAGGAGTTCAGTAAGCTTGGTGTAACCTAAGTGGGTAGTCTGGTGCAGCTGGTTGACTAAAGTCCGACCTAGAGCCTCTGGGACTAACAGCCTCCTATCAGGCAGAGTCCATCTCCCGTTTGGCTCTTGGGTGGCTTGCTTCTGTTCAGCCAAGTCATTTTCTGGCCTAGTGTATCTGGTCATTCCCCACTGGTTTTAGGGCCACTCCCAAGCTTTCTGGTGTAGCAGATTTTCCCGTGCCTCATCGGAGTTCCCTTTTTGATGTCCTTCCCGGCCAAGGTTAATAACCCTCGGACCCTGTAGATGGCGTTATGCACGTGCGCTGTGGCAAAAGCATATCTACTGTCAGTGTAGATGGTTACTGACTTTCCCTGGCCCCATCAGAGAGCCCGGATTAGGGCTATGAGTTCAGGCCGTTGGCTGAAGTTCCCCTACTTAATGACTGAGACCAAATGACGTGGTCCAGAGTTACTACCACTGCCCCAGCATACCTGATTTCTTCCTGGACATAGCTGCTCCCGTCCATGAACAATACTTCATCTGATGATGGCACTGGAACATCCTTGAGGTCTGGGAGGGCCATCTGCACTATGTCAATTACCTCCAGGCAGTCCTGTAGAGGTTTTTCTGGGTCATCATCTGGAGGCAGGCTGGCAGGATCAATGGACAATGGCCTGGAGTGGCAGTGGCCAGTAATTGAACAGTCACTGGAGAAGATCACAGTATTTTTCCCAAAGTCTATAGTCCTCTTTGAAGTCCAGGGGTAGGTTAGGGGCCCATTGGCTCGGTCAGGACTGAGTCTGCTGCACCAGTACCTACCAGAAAACTAAACCTAGTTTGTCCCCTATTGTCTTGTTATTCTTGGCTCCTGAGGGCTCAGTTGGAAGAAGCTCTAGCCCTATCATTTTTTCAAATTAAAGATTTTACTCTGTTCCTCTACACCTGACTTTACCCTTGTCTTTTCTATCCCTAATCGGAACCTAGGCCTGCCATTCTGATCCTTCCTCATGTTTCCCTTAAGGTTGGTACTACCACCTTTGCTATTCTTTTATTCTGTTTTTCCCCTGGGGTGTCCCTATTATTATATACCTTCTGAGCTTTTTAACGTATTGGGCCTATAGGCCTAACAGGAGAACATGGTGAAAAGTGTCCAAGGAAGCCCTCCCATGGCAGTATTTTGGTCCCACCATGAGTAGAGGGATGGGAAAATTTACTCTGACCCCAGGTTTACAAAAGGACACAGGAAAGGGGAACACAGGGCAGAGTGTTTTTCAACTCTTCAAGAGCACTTTGTGCATGTGCCTGAGATCCCTATTTTCAACTCCCCAAAATTCAGAGAAGCCTGTTGGAAACTTGATGGCACCAAACCCTGGGCAGCAGACACCCTCCCTTTTCCCATGTTTCCTTTGATAGCACTTTAGCACTTTTCCAGCCGCCTGATGCAGGAAAATTACAACTTGTGCTATCCTAGTTTCAGGTAAAACCTGCACAATGGCCTTAGTGGTCTAGGCCACAACCCCCATTTCCCCCAAATAATCAGAACCAATAACTCCAGGCAATACCTGGAACCCCCCCCCCCCCACAGGTAGACCATTTCTTCCCAAGACCAAACCCACTGTTCCACCAGGCAGTGGCCCACAGACCCCTGCTGGAATAGCTCCCAGCCCCACCTCTGTTGTGGCAGAGGTCTAGCCCCGCACTCCCCAAGGTGGCACCCGTAGAGATCCCGATCATAGTCCTGGCCTCCACCCTGGCTGGAACACCTGAGCAGGGGTGACAGACATTTCCCCCACTGTTGGACAGGGTGGGGCTGGCCCCTGAATCAATTATTACTCTGTTAACTGCCTGTAGCAACCGAGCCACAAAACAGCAAATTTTTCCCTTTTTTTCTCCGGGAGCCGCATGCAGCACCAAGGAGCTCCTGAAGGGACCATGGCGGCTGCGAAACCTTGTGCCCTCAGTCTTTCTTGCCCGCACAGTGACGGGAGATGCCAGGGTGTCCTGCGGGTCACACGTCCCCAGGGCATGGCCCTGTGCATGACATCAGCCTCAGGGCAAGCCACCCCAACAGGGGCCTGGAGGGTGAGGGGCCTCTCCCTACACACACACCCTTTTGTTGGGAGCTCTTTCCAGGCCTTCAAAGCACAGCTGTAGCGGAAGACAGTGGGAGAGTCTTTAAGGACTCACAGCCCCTCTCAGCTTTCCCCAAGTCTTTCACTACACCTTGCTTCCACACCTTATTAGCCTCCTGGATGCGCCCCACTGGGGACCCAGCCCACAACCTGGGTATGTGTCCCAACTGGGAACCGAACTGGTGAATGACCCCCTGGTGCATGGGTCGACACTCAACCACTGAGCCACACCGGCCAGGCCTTTTGCTGTATCTCTGCCCTGCAGGCACTTCCCTACCTTTTCCCAGGCCTCCCCAGGGGCCCAGTCTAGGGCCCACTACCAGTATTCGTGCCCCAATCAGAACCCTCCTCAAATCCTTCTCCAAGAATGCCCCAACATGCAACCCAATGAGACCATCTGAACACTAGGGCCACTATCCATGATCAGACCAACCTCAACAAAGTTGAGGGAGACACAATAGAGAGGCAGACGAGGACAAAAACAAGGGAAGACACACAAGACAGAAACTTCACTTCATCCACCTGGCTGCTCCCCATGCAGGTGAGGACTCACATAGGCTCCGTTACAAATTCATGGAGCACAGTCACTCACACACAATTACATTCACACAGTCACACTCATACACCGTCTGAATTTCCTACCAGAAATTTCCTTCCTGAAATTTCCTATTCTGAGCGGCACCTATGCCGCCTGGGAGGTGATCAGTCTCCCCTTCTGCCCCAGTTGGCAAACCAGATTTGAACCAGAACTTGCCAGATTTGAATCCCACCTAACTTCTTAGGGGGATCCCGGAGAGGAGAGGCTATGCTGCGTCCAGCCCTCTCACTCTCACCCAGATGGACTGGTCACCCAGAACTCATCTCTGGAGGCTTTACCAGGTCTCCTTTAATCTTTTTGGGGATGTCTTGGCGTCTCCTGACTGCTCATCAGAAACCCAAGTAGGATTTTCGAGGCCCTGGAACTTCTCAGGGGGTACCACCCCTGAAGAACTACAGGTATCTGGTGGCCGGACTGGGAGAGGCCGTTCATCCTAGGCGTCTATCCCTTGGTGTCCTAAAGCACCAGGGATCTTGCTGGGGCCTCCAAATGTTATAACCTGACAGCAAGATAACCAGAGATACACAGCTGAATTGTAAAGGAGCACTTTATTTTGCTGGTGGGCTGTAGAGGGCATAGTCTCCCCTCAGATCAACAGCCTCAATTCTTCTGGCTCATCCCATTTTAAAGACAGAAACCCCCTCCTCCTTTTGCCCCCCTCCCCTCAGGGGACCAGTACAATAGTGGGAGTGACAGAGACTACAGAAGTCAAAATTAGCATTATTCACCAACAGCACAATTACTTGCAAATACCTGCAAATACCTATACTCAGGAAACTGCAAATGCCTCCCAATACATGGGGTAACTATAATCTTAGGCAAAAATTCCTTCCTGTCTAGGGGTAATTAATCTATTATTGGAAGAATATCGAGGAATGTCTATTGGTGATAAAATGGAGTCTTTTAGTCGCCTTAACCAAGGGGCCTACATAAAATGGAATCTAGTTGCCTTAGCCTTGGGGCCCAGATCAGATGTGGTCCTATTTGTTTATTTTATTTTATTTTTTTGTTTCTCAATCCCTAGACAATATATCGGTGAAAATTCTGCTACGTGAGATGTCTGAAATTTTGCTGACTGTTTTCTTTGAGGATTTTTATGGTTTCATGATTATATTTAAATATTTTATCCACTTTGAGTTTATTCTTGTGTAGGGTATAAGTTGGTGGTTTAGATTCATTGTTTTTGCATGTAGCTGTCCAATTTTCCCAGCACCATTTATTGAAGAGACTGTCTTTACTCCATTGTATGCTCTTCCTTTTTTTGTCAAATATTAGTTGAGCATAATGATTTTGATCGAATTCTGGATAATCTGTTCTTTTCAATTGATCTATATTCCTATTCTTGTGCCAGTACCAGGTTGATTTAAATACAATGACTTTGTAGTAAAACTTGATATCTGGTACTGTGATCCCTCCAACTTTCTTCTTCTTTCTCAAGATTACTGCAGCTCTTTGGGGTATTTTTTGGTTCCATATAAATTTTTGGAGTATTTGTTCTAGATCTTTGAAATATGCTGCTGGTATTTTAATAGGGATTACATTGAATCTATAGATTGTTATGTGTAGTATGGACATTTTAATGATGTCAGTTCATCTAACCCATGAACACAGTATATTCTTTGACTTGTTTATGTCCTGTAGTTTTCTAAGTACAGGTATTTTATCTTTTTGGTTAAGTATATTTCTAAGTATCTTAATTTTTTTTCTGCTGCAATGGTAAATGGTATTCTTTTCTTAATTTCTCTTTCTGATAATTCATTATTGGTATATAAAAATGCCAACATGCCTGACCAGTGTGGCTCAGTGGATTGAGCATTGTCCCATGGACTGAGAGGTCTCCGATGGATTCCTGGTCAGGGCACATGCCTAGGTTGTGGGCTCGATCCCCAGTAGGGGGCATGCAGGAGGGAGCCAATCAGTGTATCTCCCTCACATCAATGTTTCTATGTCTCCCTTCCACTATCTCTTAAAGAAACCAATAATCCCAACACCATTTACTGAAGAGACTGTCTTTACTCCATTGTATGCTATTCCCTTTTTTGCCTTCCATTCAGTTGAGGGCCACAACACAAGGCTCATCAAGTAACAGAGACTAATAGCCTCCAGGAAAAAAGCTAAAAGATAACTGAACCTTTCTTGGTTTGCAAATCTACCGAGGAAAGTAAGACATGACAGAGGTGTTTGACGTGGGTCCTCCCATACTCATTCAAACCCAGTACAGGAAGCCAAAATCAGTCGAACATCAACACTCACAGAGAAAATTTGGCAGACTCCAAAACCCACTGAGACACCCAAAATGGTGAAAAACAGAAACAAATCCCAAGTGAAAGAGCAAGAGAACTCTACCAAAGAAGAGAGAAATAAAATGCAGTTAAGCAAGTTATCAGAGGTAGAGTTCAGAGCCATGACCTTGAGGAAGCTCAACAGTGTGAGTAACAACATCAACACCATGAGTAAAGATATAGAAACATTGAAAACCAACCAAGTGGAAATGAAAAATGACACAGCAGAATAAAAGAATGGGTTGGAAGGAATAACCAGCAAAGTACTGGAAGCTGAGGACTGGATCAGTGAATTAGAACATGGTAGAAAAAAATCACACAATCAGAGAATCAAAAAAATTTTAAGAAACAGGAAGACAGCTTAAGAGAACTATTGGATAATCTAAAATGTAACAACATCTACATCATAGGGGTTCTAGAAGAAGAAAATGAGCAAATGTTAGAGAATATATTTGAAGAAATAGTGACAGAAAACTTCCCTAACTTAGTGAAGGAAAAAGGCATTCAAGTTCAAGAAGCACAGAGACCCCCAAATAAGAACACAAACAGGCCCACACCAAGACACATAATAATTAAAATGCCAAAAATTAAAGACAAAGAGAGAATCCTAAAGGCAGCAAGAGAAAAGCAACAGGTCACCTACAAAGGAACCCCCATAAGGCTATCAGTTGACTTCTCACCAGAAACACTACAGGCCAGAAGGGAATGGCATAAAGTAATCAAGATAATGAAAAACAAGGATCTGAATCCAAGACTACTTTATCCAGCAAAGCTATCATTCAAAATAGGTCAAATAAAGAGCTTCTCAAAAAAAGGCTAAGGGAATATATTAGCATCAAACCAGCACTGCAAAAAATGTTAAAAGGACTGCTGTAATTAGTAGAAAAAATAGGAAGAAAAATATAACCATAGTAAACAAAAATAGCAATAAATAAGTACATATCAATAACCTTAAATGTAAATGGATTGAAAGCTCTGATCAAAAGACACAGAGTAGCTGATTGGATAAGAAAGCATGACTCATACAGATGTTGTTTACAAGAGATGCACCTCACAACAAAAGACTCATAGAGGTTGAAAGTAAGGGATAGAAAAAAATCTTCTAAGCAAATGGAAAGGAAAAAGAAAAAAAAAAAACAGCTGTGGTTGCAATACTTATATCTGATAAAAGACACTTTAATGTGAAGGCCATAACTAGAGACAAAGAAAGCAACTACATAATATTAAAAGAATCTATCCAACAGGAGTATATAACCTAGGTAAACATATATGCACCCAATATAGGAGCAACAAAATATATTTTAAAACTTCTGGAAGACTTCAAAGGAGAAATCGACAGCAATGCAATCATAGCACAGGACTTCAACTCCCTGCTGACATCACTGGATAGATTCTCTGGACAAAAATTAACAAGGAAACAGACTCTAAATGATGCACTAGATAAAATGGATTTAATACATATCTACAGGGAATTACACCCCAAAACTGCAGAATTCACATTCTTCTCAAGTGCACACAGGACATTCTCAAAGATAGACCACATGTTAGGACACAAACTAGGTCTCTACAAGTTTAAGGAGATTGAAATCATATCAAGCATCTTTTCAGAGCACAATGGCATGAAACTAGAAATCAATTACAACAAAAACATGCAAAGACATTTAAACACATAGAGGCTAAATAGCATATTATTAAACAATGAATGGGTTACCAAGGATATCAAGGAAGAAATTAAAACCTTCCTCAAAACCAGTGAAAATGAACACATAACACAAAATCTATGGACACAGTAAAAGTAGTCCCAAGAGGAAAGTTCATAACACTACAGGCCTACCTCAATAAATAAGAAAATTTTCTAATTGACTATCTAACCTCACAACTTAAAGAACTAAGAAGTAAAGAAAAAGAAAAACCCACAGCAAGTAGAAAAAATAGTAAAGATTATAGCAGAAATAAATGACATAGAGACTGAAAAAACAATTCAAAAGATCAATGAAACAAAGAGCTGGTTCTTTGAAAAGATAAACAAAATTGATTGACACTTAGCTGGACTCAACAAGCAACTAAGAGAGAGGACCCAAATAAACAAAATCATAAACAAGGAGGAGAGGTAACAACTGACACCACTGGAAGTCTTAGCCACATTGATTAGACATGAAGAAAAAATAAAAGGTATCCAAATTGGAAAGGAGGAAGTGAAAATGTCATTATTCACAGATGACATGATATTGTACGTAGAAAACCCTAAAGACTCCATCAAAAATCTACTAGAGCTAATAAATGAATTTAGCAAAGTAGCAGGATACAAAATTAACATCAAGAAATCGATGGCATTCTTATACACCAATAATGAACTCACAGAAAGAGAAACAAACAAACAAACAAAAAATCCCATTTACCATCTCGGCAAAAAAGTTAAGATGTCTAGGAATAAACTTAACCAAAGAAGTAAAGGACTTATTTGAAGAAAACTACGGAACATTGAAAAAAGAAATAGAGGAAGATATAAAAATGTGGAAGCATATACCTTGTTCATGGATTGGAAGAATTAACATCAAAATATCCATAGTACCCAAAGTAATCTATAGCTTCAATGCAATCCTCATTAAAATACCAATGACATATTTCACAGAGCTAGATCAAATATTTGAAAATTTATATGTAACCAAAAAAGACCCCGAAAAGCCACAGAAATCTTGAAAAAACGGACAAAGTTGGTGGGATCACAATACTGGATATCAGGTTATACTACAAAGCCATTATAATCAAAACAACCTGGTACTGGCACAGGAACAGGCATATAAATCAATGGAACAGAACAGAAAACCCATAAATTAACCCAAGACATTATGTTCAATTAATATTTGACAAAGGTGACAAGAACATACAATGGAGTAAAGACAACCTCTTTAATAAATGGTGTTGGGAAAATTGGGCAGCTGCATGCAAAAAAATGAAACTAGAGCACCAACTTACACCATATACAAGAATAAGCTCAAAATGGATAAAAGACTTAAATGTGACTTTTGAATCCATAATAATCCTAGAAGAAAATGTAGGCAACACAATTTCAGACATCACACGCAGCAGAATTTTCACTAATATAACCTCTAAGGCAAGAGAAACAAAGGAAAAATGAATACATGGGACTACATCAAACTAAAAAGCTTCTGCAAGGCAAAGGAAACAAGCATCAAAATGGAAAGGGAACCCACTATATGGAAGAGCATAATTGCCAATGATACATCAGATAAGGGGTTAATTTCCCAAATATATAGAGTACTCATACAACTCAACAAAAGGAAGACAAAGAACCAATTAAAAATGGGCAGAGGATCTAAATAGACACCTCTTCAAACAAGACATACAAATTGCCAGAGACATATGAAAAAAATACTCAACATCACTAATCATTAGAGAGATGCAAATTGAAACAACTGTGAGGAATCACCTCACACCTGCCAGAGTGGCTGCCATCAACAAATCATCAAACAACAAGTGCTGGTGAGGGTGTGGAGAAATGGGGACTCTGGTACACTGCTGGTGGGAATGCAGACTGCTGCAGCCACTGTGGAAAACAATATGGTGTTTTCTCAAAATATTAAAAATCGAAGTGCCATTTGACCCAGTGATCCCACTTCTAGGAACATACCTAAGAAGTCTGAAACACCAATCAGAATGAATATATGTACCCCTATGTTCATAGCAGCACTATTTACAATTGCTAAGATCTGGAAACAGCCCAAGTGTCCATCAGTAGATGAGTGGATAAAAAAGCTGTGGTACATATACACAATGGAACACTATGCAGTTGTAAGAAAGAGATGTCTTATCTTTTGAGTCAACATGGAGGGACCTGAAGAGCATTATGCTAAGCAAAATAAGCCAGTCAGAAGGAGACAAAAGCACATGATCTCACTTATTTGTGGCATATTATGAATAGAATAAGCTGATGAACAAAATAGACCCAGAGACATAGAAAGAATTACAGTTCAGAGTTACAAACCTCAGAGGAGGGGAGCAGGGGGGAGGCATGAGATAAACCAAAGAACTTATATGCATGTGTGCATAACCAATGGATATAGACAACAATGCTGTAAGGAGGAGGGGGATTGGGAGAAGTGTGTCTGGGGGAAAAAGGAGAAACATATGTAACAAAAACAAATTATTAAAAATTGAAAAAATATGCCTTCAATTTCTGGGTGTTATTTTTGTATCCTGCTACATTGCCAAATTTATTTATTAAATCTAGTAGTTTTCTGTGGAGTCTTTAGGGTTTCCTATGTACAATATCATGTCATCTGCAAATAATGGTAGTTTCACTTCCCCCTTTCCAACTTGGATGCCTTTTATTTTATTTTTTCTTGTCTGATTACTGTGGCTAATTCTTTCCAGTACTATGTTGAATAAGCGTGGTGAAAGTAGACAACCTTGTCTTGTTCCTGTTCTTAAGGGAAATGCTTTTAGTGTTTGCTTTTTGAATATGATGTTGACTGTAGGTTTGTCATATATGGCATTTATTATGTTGAGGTCTGATCCCTCTAGTCCCACTTTGCTGAGAGTTTTTATTGAACATGGATGTTGAATTTTGTTGACTGCTTCTTCTGCATCTATTGATATGATCATGTGATTTTTATCTTTCAATTTGTTTATGTGATGTATCACATTTATTGATTTGTGTATATTGTACCAGCCTTTCATCTCTGGAATAAATCCTAGTTGGTCATGGTGTATGATATTTTAAATACATTGCTGGATCAGATTTGCTAATATTTTGTTGAGGATTTTAGCATGTATGTTCATCAAGGATACTGGCTTGTAATTCTCTTTCTTTGTAGTGTGTTTATTTGCTTTTGGAATTAGGATAACACTGGCCTCGTAAGAAGAGTTGGAAGTGTTCCTTCTGCTTGGATTTTTGTGAATAGTTAGAGGAGAATAAGTGATAGTTCTTTGAATGTTTGGTGAAACTCTCCTGTGATTCCATCCAGACCAGAGCTTTTGTTTGCTGAGTGTTTTTTGTTTTTTGTTTTAATTTTCTTAGTTGCTTTTCATCTATTCAGGTTTTCTGAAACTTACTGGTTTAGTTTGGGAATATTGTATGTTTCTAGGAATTTGTCCATTTCATCTAGGCTGTCCTGTTTGTTAGCATATAGTTATTCACAGTATTTTCTTACAATCTATTGTATTTCTGTGGTGTCAATTTTTATTTCATCACTTCCATTTCTGATCTTATTTATTTGGGTCCTCTCTCTTTGTTTTTTGTTGATTTTGTCTAAAGGTTCATGAATATTTTTTTATTTTTCAAAGCACCAGCTCTTGGTTTTATTGATTTTTTTAATTTTTAAAGTTTATTTGTCAATCAAAACTCACTAGTAGAATCTTGATCTTTTGTATTGTAATTTTAGCCTCTATATTATTTATTTCCACTGTAATCTTTATTATTACCTTTCTTCTACTTACTCTGGGCTTTTCTCGTTATTCTATTTCTAATTCTTTAAGTTGTAGGGTTAGATAATCTATTAGAAATGTTTCTTGTTTCTTGAAAAAAGCCTGTGTTGCTATGAACTTCCCTCTCAGGACTGCTTTCACTGTGTCCCATAGATTTTGAGTTGTTTTGTAATCATTCTCATTTGTTTCCAGGAACTTTCTTATTTCTTCCTTGATTTCACTGGTAACCCATTCATTGTTTAATAGAATGCTAGTAAACATGCTATTAGGTGTTTAAAGTTTTTGAGTTTTTATTTTACTTTATTTCTAGTTTTATGCCATCATGATCTGAGAAGATGCTTGATATAATTTAAATCTTCTTGAATTTGTAGAGACTTTGTTTCCTAACATGTAATCTGTCTTTGAGAATAATCCATGTGCACTTGAGAAGAATATATATTCTTCAGCTTTGAGGTGAATTGTTATGTAAATATCAATTTAATCTATTGAATCTAGTGTTTAGTTTATGGTCACTGGTTTCTTGTTGATTTTTTTGTCTAGAAGATCAATCCAGTGATGTCAGTAGGCTTTTAAATTCCACTAATATGATCATACTGCTGCCACTCTCTCCCTTAGTCTTCCAGAAGTTTGTTTTTACATTGGGTGCTCCTCTTTTGGGTGCACATATCATTACCAGGGTTATACTTCTTGTCGTATCAATCCCTTTAGTATTATGTAGTGGTCTTCATTGTCTCTTGTTATGGCCTTTATTTTGAAGTCTATTTTGTCAGATATAAGTATTGCTATCTTAGCTTATTTTTCATTTACATTTTCATAGAAAATATTTTTTCATGCCTTCATTTTCTTCTTGTGTGAATCTTTTGTTCTTAGGTGGGTCTCTTGTAGACAGCATATATATGGGTCATGTTTTCTTGTCCATTCAGCTACCCTATGTCTTTTATTGGAGCATTTAAGCCATTTACATTTAGGTTATTATGATAGGTTTATTGCCATGTTTATTCTTTATGACAGTGTTCCTCTCTCTCTTTCTTTCTTCTTCTTCTTTTGTTTTTTCTTCTTACAACAGTCCCTTTAGCATTCCTTGCAATCTTGGTTTGGTGGTAATAACCTCCTGTAGCTTACTTTTGTCCATGAAACTCTTTATTTCACCTGCAGTTTTGAATGATAGCCTTGCTGGATAGAGTAGTCTGGGATTCAGTCCCTTGCTTTTAATTACTTTGTATACTTCATGCCATTCCCTTCTTGCCTGCAGTGTTTCTATTGATAAATCAGCTGACAGTCTAATGGGAGCTCTCTTGTAGGTAACTTTCTGTCTCTCTTTTGCTTACTTTAAGATTCTGTCTTTGTCTTTAACGTTTGCCATTTTAATTATTATGTATCTAGTTGTGGGTCTTTTCAGGTTCATCTTGATTGGGACTGTCTGTGTTTCCTGGATTGTGAGACTTTTTTCTTCACCAAGTTAGGGAAGTTTTCTTTCATTGTTTCTTCAAACAGATTCTCTATTTCTTGCTCAGAGTCTTCTCCTTCTGGTACTCTTAAGATGAGGATGTTGTTACATTTGATGTTGTCCCAAAGCTTCTTTAAACTATACTCCGTCTTTTTATTTTTACTTTTCCAATTGCTGCTCTGATTGTGTGCTTTGTTTTTTCTACCTTATCTTCTAACTCACTGATTCTGTCCCCAGCTTCTTCTAATCTGCTGTTGATTCCTTCCAGGGTATTCCTTATTTCAGCTATGTATTTCTTTGTTTCCAATGGATTCTTATTGATGGTTTCTACATCCTTTTTTAATGCTGATTTAGTCCCCACTAAGTTCCTTATAGTTTTCATTAAGTTGCTTGTAGTTCCCACTAAGTTGAGTATACTTATAACCATTAGTTTGAACTCTTTATCTGACCAACTGCTTGCCTCCATTTCACTTAGGTCCTTTTATAGGGATTCATCCTTTTCTTTCATTTGTGAGTTGTTTCTTTGTCTTCCCATTTTGGCAGCATGGTAATCCAGAGTGCTGTGTAAGGCATGCCACATCACTGGGGCATGTCTGTGAATCTGGGAGCATTGGATCACATCAGGTTGCAGTGGTGGGTTCAGTGCATGGGTTCATGATGGCAAGATCATGTGTTCAGGTTTGTCAGGTCTTGACAATGGGGTCAGTATTCTTAGGACAGTGGGTCAGGCAAGCCAGGTTGCAGTGACAGCACCATGTGTCCAGGGACAGCCAGTTGCAGCTACAGGAGATCCAGGTGTGTAGGCTCACAACAGTGGTAGGGCAGGGCTGGGTATGATGGCTCACGACAGTGGTGTGGACAGTTGTGGCAGGGGCTTGTGGTTGCAGTGGGGATGGGCTCTGCAGCCGTCCATGGTGGTGGCAGCTCACAGCACCAGATCTGTGCATCCTGGCACATGTGGTCATGGTAGTAGCTGGGCTGAATGCTCCAGTCTGTGGCTTCAGGGCACTGGGTCTCAGCTGCTCCCCACAGCCTCCTCACAAGGAGAACCCTGAGGATCATTCAAAATCATGCACTCTCTAGTTCCTAGCAGAGAGAAGCACCCTGCCAAGAAGCACACAGCTGTGACCAGAAGGTCCCCTGCCAAGAGCACCTGAACCACCTTCCCTGAGTTCCTACATGGACAGACAGATGTCTGCCCACACTGACACCCATGTACATTCTTTCTTGCACATGCTCACCCACTCACACTCTCACCCTCACTCTGGTCCTATCTGCCACCATGTTCTAATTTATGTCGTTTTTTTCACCCAGTCTTTCTTGGCACTACTTTCTTCATGTGTAAAATGATAGATTTGTCCTGGATGCTATGTAAAGTCACTTTCCCTAATATGAAATTCTATAACAATCTCCCTCTTCCCTTACATTGAACACTGATTCCTACTTACATAAAAAAATTAAGTCAAGTGGAAACTGACAGTCATGAGACCTCCAACAGCTGGGGGCATAATTGACATATTTATTTATTTATTTATTTATTTATTTATTTATTTATTTATTTATTTTAATATCTCAACAATGGATTGACAAATCCATTTACCTATTTTTGAAATTTTTCTTCCCATTTGGGTACATTTTTCTAGTTTGCAGACACCATATAGCTTAGGGTTGCCTCTGGGAGCCATAAAGGCTTGGCTATATGAAATCTCTCTCCATTTCCCTTATGAATGGTAAAAGAGGTCTGACTGTAGCATTTGCTAAATAATTTCCTTTTGTATTCATGGTGGTAGCTTTAGAATGTTCTGAAATTTTGATAATTGCCAAATGTTTAAATTCTTTGTATGACATCTAATAATTGTGCAATCTATTTATCATACTTTATGGGCTATCTTAGAAAATTAAAAAGCTTTGCTGCTTCCATAACATTCTAAAGTTGTTAGCTACACCAAAGGCATAGCTACTATCAGTGTAAATATTGGCTACTTGATTTTTGGACAATTACGAGCCTGAATTAGAATAATTAGGCTTGTTGGGTAGAATTTATTCAGGTAAATAGGACTTTCAATTATGTCCACCACGGAATTTACTGAATCTCCACTTCAGTAACATTCCTATTTATACTTTAAAAATCCATTTGTAAACTGAATTAAGTCAGCATTATTAATGACTTTCTTATAAACTATTCATAGGAATAAGGTGGTCAGTAAGCAAAACACAATTGTGGATGACTTTATCCTGCAAAGAGTTGCAAAGTTGCTGGGTTAAGAATGTTACATCTAGGTTTAGAAGGCAAGAGTCAGTCAGCTGACACAGAAATATTTAATGTGATGAGAACTCAGTGGTGATTTAATAGAATGAGGAACATAAACAAAGGAGATCCTATAACTATCTTTTGTTTGTTTTCATAATATGTCTATAGCAGAATTGGCTGTCATGCAACGAGGGAGCCCTTTGGCCACTGACTCTAGTTGCTGACAGTAATAACCTACAGGTATATGATTATTTATATTTTTGAGTTAAAATTTCTATAATTTAGGTATCCCAGAGTGGAAGCTTTAGATAATTCTTTAGAGATTTTACAACTTGTTTCTCTTCTGGGTTTTACTGGATTGGATCAGGTTAATTTAATTTTAATATTACATAATATATGCTGGGCCAGTAATGAAAATTTTGGAATCTGACTGTGACAATATTCAATCAAACCCATTAACCTCTAAACTGTTTTCTTGTGTGTGTGTGTGTGTGTTGTTGTTGTTGTTTAAGAAGAGAAAAACATAGGATTCCTCTTAGTCTTTCAGGGTTAATTAGTAGCCCATTTTTCTTTTTTTTATTATTATTATTTTTAGAGAGAGAGGAAGGGAGAGGGAGAGAGAGATAGAAACATCGATGAGAGAGAACATTGATTGGCCACTTCATGCATGCCCCCACTGGGGATTGGGCCCACAACCTGGTCATGTTCCCTGATGGGGAATCGAACCAGTGACCTCTGGGTGCATGGGTTGATGCTCAACCACTGAGCCACACTGGCTGGGCTAGTAGCCCATTTTTAGATATTAGAACCAAAATATTTTACCTGAGGTAAACAGAACATGTTCTTTGATATTAATGTCCCTTTATAGTTAGCTGTTGTAATAGATATATTGTGTCCTTTTGGTAGTCTAGTAATTTTCTAGAGCATAAAACTAAATCACCCACATGTAGGATTACAGTGGAATATCTGGGAAATTTAAGATAATTTAAATCAGCTTTTAGTATATAAGACAATAGGTGGAACTCCTTGTATGTTCCTGGGGCATTACTGTTGCAGTAAACTTGTAATTTTTCCAGGCTAAAGCAAAGAGATATTGACTATCTTTTTCTATTGTAATGCCAGAAAAGGCACTACATAAATCTATTACTGAAAAATATTGGCAGTCACAGGAATGACTAATAATAAAGCATGTGGATTTTGAACCACAGGATGTCTGGGAATAACTAGCTTATTTATATCTTTGATATTTTGTACACATCTGCATCTTTTCCTGTTTGGTTTATTTATTGGAAGGATAGGGGAATTAAAGGGGTTCATATATGAAATCATAAGCTCCTTCTTTTATGGTGATTTTCATTTCTACTAAACTATTAATAAGAAGAAGGCAAACTGCCTTCTTGTAGTCTTCAGAGTAGCCCTATGCTTGTTTCTTTTTCTTTTAATCCCATTTTAGTTTTCTATAATCCTTAAAGTGGACAGACTTCTGTACAGGACTTTTCTTGTAAACCTTATTTAGTAATTCTGTTTATTTTGCTCCCAGAAACCAGAAGGTATATTAATTAAAATAGGTTAGAATAGCCAGGATTACATGTTCTAACAGTTACATTTCTTTGTGTACAGATCAGGGTCCCAGATAAAATTGAGAAAAATTGTTGGTTTCTCTCTAGCTGAGACAAGCTTTTCTCCAAAGGGAGCTGTTAGAATTCTTATTCTCATTTTCCCTTAAGTCAGTAGGTAGTGGTAGTGGGGGACACAGAAGATAGGAAGGGAAGGGCAAGTCCAGACAAGGAAGCTCAGAGAGCAAAGGATATAGTGGAGGAGCTATCAAAGAGGGAAGAATGGGGTGTAGGCATTTATTAGCTTCAGAATAGTTCAGAGACAGTCTCTAAATTTTTAAATTAATTTCTTTAAGAATTTATCTGTGCCTGGCTGGTGTGGCTCAGTGGATTGAGCATCATCCCATCGACTGAAAGGTCCTGGTTCAATTCCTGGTCAGGGCACATGCTCAGGTTTTGGTCTCGATCCCTGGTGGGGGGTGTACAAAATGTAGCTGATCGATGTTTGTCTCTCACATCCATATTTCTATCTCTCTCTCCCTTCCTCTCTCTCTAAAAAAAATCAACAAAAACATATTTTAAAAAATAATTTGTGCTTCTCCTTAGAAGCTTCTAATTTCCAAATCAAGATATGCTTCCTTTTCATTCATTCAGTTTAATTTTAGAGCCAGCATTTATCTAATTTATTTTTTGCATGTAAAATGTTAATTTAGGGAGAAAATGGTGGCAGAGTGAATGGAAGCGACACAGCCCATCTCCCAGGACCAAGCTGAAATTACAACTAAAATAAAGACAAGTCATTTGGAAAAACCAACTGAAGAGCAGCTGGAGAGAACCCTTATAACTGGGGATGGAAAGAAGACCCCAAATCAGACTGGAAGGAGCTGCAGAGGCATGAGAGTGTTGGTTGGGTGCCCACAGGCAGCAGCTGAGGGCAGTCTTAGCTGTGAGCAGTTCCCTCTGAGAAGTAGGGGGTTAAAACCCAAAGCCAGCTCCCCAGCACAGAGTGGTGGAACAGGGAAAGACACTCACATAACACCTGGCTGAGAAAATCACCAGAGCAGAGGTTTTATCCAGCAGGAGGAGGTGCAGGGAACACCAGCACTGCCCTGAAGGGCCAGTGAACTATATTACAGCTACAGCCACTAACTTTGGGCTCTAGCAGAGAGAGGGCAGACTGGACTGGAACTGTATGAGGAGAGTTGAGGATTTGTGGCACTTGGGAGAGAGCTGGGTAGGAGGCCAATAAGGAGCTCTATGCTGAGTCACTCTCCCACAAGACAGTAGCCATCTTCTTCAAAAAGGCTCCTTCCCAGAGCAGCTTTAGCCCAAGGGAAAAGCAATTGCCCCTCCCTCAGGAATTTAACACCACCCAGCCCAGAGAAGTGCAACCTGAGGCTCATTAATAGCAAGAGACTACCTGCTAGCCAGTAGGCAGAGAAGAGCCTTTGAAAGCTTTGAGCTTTGGACCTGGATCTAAGTGTTGGGAGTCCTGGCTCTGGGGACTGAGCTGTGAAGACTGAGGCCTGGGTCCCTGCACTGAGCCAATAACCAACACTGCAGAAACCATTTTCTTCTCAAATTAACTCTACCCTAGGGGAAAGCAATTGTCCCACCCACTGAAAATCCTCTTACCCTGATTACCTGAGGGATTTTTTATTCAGCTGAGGGCTACAACCTGAGGCCCATTAAGTAAATAAAACTAATAGTTAGCCTGCAGGCAAAAGCTTGGGGATAATTGAATCTTTGCTTGGCCTCTGACTCTACCCAGGAAAATAAGACTAGACATTGATATTTATAACTGTTCCTTCCATACTCATCCAAACCCAGCAGAGGGAGCCACAATCTGTGGAACACTGACACTCACAGGGAATATTTGGCAAGTTCCAAACCCTGCTGAGACAGCCAAAGTGGTGAAACAAAGAAACAAATCCCAAATGAAAGAACAGGAGAATTCTACAGAAGAAGGAATATATGGAATGGAGTTAAGCAAGTTATCAGAGGTAGAGTTCAGAGTAATGATTATGAGGAAGCTCAACAGCATAAGTAAAGATATGGAAACAATGAAAATCAACCAATTGGAGATAAAAAACCACCAAGCAGAAATGAAGAGCACATATAAAGAACTCTTTGGAAGGAATAACCGACAGATTAGAGGAAGCCAAGGATTGGATCAGTGAATTAGAAGACAGGGTAGAAAAAAAAAAATCACACAGAGAACCAAAAAGAAAAAGCAATTGAAAAACAGGAGGACAGAGCCTGGAGGGGCTCAGGATTGCGGAAGTTTTGTGAGGACGGTCTGGTGGCTCTTGGAGCTCTGTGTAGATTTAAAACAAGTCCTGGAAGGGAGGCCACTGCTAGGGGTCAGGGAGTCATTAGCCTGCACACACATTTGGGGCTACACCAGGCACAACTTGACATCACTGCTGTTGGTCCTATGCCCTTATTCCTCCCCAGGGAACTGCCTCAGATCTCTGCCATGGCATCCACTTTGTCCAACCTCCAGAATGTGATAGATCTTGCTAGTAAAGCAGCCCAGAAAGACAAAGCTGGGGTCTATGAGGAAACCCTTCAACTCTACCAACATGCTGAGCAGTATTTGCTCCACGTAGTTAAATATGAAACACAGGGTGATAAAGCCAGGCAAAGTATCAGGACAAAGTATATAGAATATCTTGATAGAGCAGAAAAACTAAAGGAATACCTGAAAAATAAAGAGAAAAAACACAGAAGCCAGTGAAAGAGGGACAACCGAGTCCAACTGATGAGAAGGGCAATGGCAGTGATGGGGAAGGAGAATCTGATGATCCTGAAACAAAGAACCTACAGAATCAATGTCAAGGTGCCATTATTATAGAGTGACCTGATGTGAAATGGAGTGATGTTGCTGGTCTTGAAGGAACCAAAGAAGCTCTTAAAGAGGCTGTGATATTGCTTATTAAATTTTCACATCTTTTTATGGGTAAAGGAACACCTTGGAGGGTAATCCCCTTATTTGGACCACCTGGAACAGGAAAGTTCTATTTAGCCAAAGCTGTAGCCACAGAAGCAAACAATTCTACGTGTTTTTTTTTTTTTTTCCAATACATTCCTCCCACCTTCTTTCTAAGTGGCTAGGTGAAATTGAAAAACTAGTTAAGAACTTATTCCAACTTGCCAGAGAGAATAAACCCTCCATTATCTTCACTGATGAGATCAATTTTCTGTGTGGTTCAAGGAGTGAAAATGAAAGTGAGGCTGTGAGCAGAATTAAGACAGAGTTCCTAGTTCAAATGCAAGGTGTTGGTGTGGACAATGAGGGAATATTGGTTCTGGAAGCTACAAATATACCCTGGGTTCTGGATTCTGCCATTAGGCAAAAATTTGAGAAACAAATTAATATTCTTCTGCCTGAGGCCCATGCCCAAGCCACAATGTTTAAACTACACCTGGGGACTACTCAAAACACTTTGACAGAAACAGGTTTCTGAGAGCTTGGGAAGAAAGTGGAGGGTTACTCAGGGGCAGATATAACTGTCATTGTGTGAGATGCACTTATGTAGCCTATTAGAAAAGTATAGTCAGCCACTCATTTTGAAAAGGTTCAAGGACCTTTATGAACTGATCCTAACAACAGAATGGATGATGTGTTAATGCCCTGTTCTCCTGGGAACACTGGTGCCATTGAAATGACGTGGGTGGATGTCTCTGGGGACAAGCTTTTGGAGTCCATTGTTTCCATGGCTGATATGTAGCTGTCACTAGCTAGCACAAAACCCACAGTCAATGAACACGACTTGCTGAAATTAAAGAATATTTCAGAAGATTTTGGCCAAGAAGGGTAAATCAAAGACATGAGAAAGACATTTACTAAGTGTGTTTTTTCTATCATAGATATCTTTGTCTTTCCTGTATGGTATTAAGATCATTTCCAGTAAAACACTTCTACCCAGAAAAGCAGATACCACTTCAGCATTCCTCTACATTTTATATGTATTTTTCCTCTATTACCAAATAAATGCTCTTTTCAACAAAATTATAAAATGAGTGATACATGAATGGCAAAAAGTAGAAATTACCCAGTAAAAAGAAGATTAAAATTGATTGAGGTAAAATATTTTAAATTGGTATGAATAGTGGTCTTTGTAAAGAACATTTATCTTTTTTCTTTAAACCAAAATGAAATAGGGTTCATTTCATATTTTGTAAAATGTCATAAGCATCATTTTCATCAATGTAAATTTATTTACTTTATTAAAAATTAAAAATGATAGAATCTTTATTCTCAGGGATGTGTGATAAAATAATAAAGAGCATTGTGATTGGGCTTGAAAAATCTGATTGATTTTTTTTGATAGGTTGATATTTTTCTTTGTGTAGATTTAAAAAATTTCTTTAAAAGCTTCAAGCTTTTATATTTAACTCAATAATACCTTTCACTGTGCAATCTCAAGAGAAAGACTTTCTAAATTAAGCATGTCTTTATCTTGAAGGAGAAAACTGTCTATTTCAAATGTGTCTTTTTGTAGCAGGATGGACCTAAACTGGTAGTAAATAAATGTGTCCTTTTAAAATAATTCTACCATAAAATACTGTAATGGGAACCAGTGCTAAAAGGAATGGCTTCCCTCAGATTATGGGAAAGAACTTGTGTGTGATGTTGGGGTGTCTCTGTACATATATGCATATAATTTTTAAAATATGGGGTAGCAAGGGTTCTTAACCATTTTAAGTTCAGGGAGCAGTGTGTCTTGACCTTACATATGTTGTCTGTGTTATGCTTCATGAAGCTTTAGAAATGAGTTGTTATCTCATTCAATAATAAAATGTAAATGTGACACTAGGCTATTTTAATATCTCCAAATAAAAAGTCTGAGGGTGTGTGTTATACACTTTAGCACAAACTCTAAGTTGTGCCTTGTATATTTGCATTGTCTCTACATACAAAAAGTTATTCAGTTTGCTAGAATCCGGTAGGTGCTTTTATCACTATGAACTTCTACTTTGCAAATACTATGGAATAATTTATGTTTAAAAGTCCATTTGCACATTTACACTTTATGCTATATGGTTGCCTTAGGGTTTTCTGTACACATTGTTTTTGTTGATATTGAATGGAAATTACAGACCTGAAACATGCTGTTCTTATGTGAGGTAAATAGATATAACCTAGAAAAAAACAAACAAACAAACAGGAGGACCTTTTAAGAGAGCTATGGGACAATATGAAACATAACAGCATTTGCATCATAGGAGTATCAGAACAAGAAGAAAGTGGGAAAGGGTTAGAGAATATATTTGAAGAAATAATGGCAGAAAACTTCCCTAACTTGGTGAAGGAAAACTGAATTAAAATTCAGGAAGCACAGAAAACCCCAAGTAAGTGAACCCTAAGAGGCCCACACCAAGACACATCATAATTAAAATGCCAAAAATGAAAGACAAAGAGAGCATCTTAAAGGTAGCAAGAGATAAGCAACAGGTTACCTACAAAGGAGACCCCATAAGACTATCAGCTGACTTCTCAACAGAAACACTACAGGCCAGAAGGGAATGGCATGAAGTAATTGAGGTCATGAAAAACAAGGATCTGAATCCAAAACTACTCTATACAGCAAGTTTACCATTCAAAATAGAAGGTGTAGAAAAGAGCTTCCCAGAAAATGACACAGAAGGGAGACAGGAAGATGGCGATGGGCAGGATTGGAGCGTAGGTGAGTGTGTGAGAGTGTGAGAGAGAGTGTGAGTGAATGTCACGTGGAAGACCAACCTTGAGCAGTGCAGAGACACGGGACAGAAGGTTGCTGTGCTGTGGAGGAAAGCAGAAGGCTACATGGTAAGTGGCAAGCCAGCAAACTTTCCCCAGCACAGCCGGGAGGCCCTGCCATTTTGGAGGATCCCAGGTCTTCCCTGGGAGGAGGAAACAGAGAGCAGCTGGGGCCCAGCAACCTGAGTCCACTAGAGCACCCTGCACCATCCATCCAGTGAACTCAGCTGTGTTGGCATGGTCAGCACACAGTAGGTGCCTGCAGCAGTAGCCAAAACCAGCTGGGAGCTGGAGCCCCACCCCCAACAGCAGCGGTGGCTTGCCCAGGTCTGTGGCAGTGGTGCTGCGGCCCACAGGACCCAGGCCCACAGTGGTGCGCACCCAACTCAGGACCCCAGCCTTCGGGAGTGCACACCCAGCCCAGGACCCAGGTCTGCGGCAGTGTGCACCTAGCCCAGGACCCAGGCACGTGGCAGCAGGCAGGCCAGCCTGGGCCCCAGGCTCCAGGCCTGCAGCAGCACAGCAGCCCACCCAGGCTCAAGGCAAGCTTGTCCAGGCTCCTGGGGGCACTAGCACCAGCTTGGGAGCCCGGCACCTCCTCCCACGACAGTAGTGACTGGGCCAAGTAGAGCCCCGCTCCCAACAGGCATTAGCAGCTCAATCTGCAAGCTGAAAACATCCCCAGCGGCATCAGCAAAGACTGACCAAGAGCAATGCCCCAGACCAAACAGCAGGGCTAGGGCAGCTGAGACCTGCCCCTGACAAATGCAGAAGTGGAGTTGGAGTGGAGCCCCTCCCCCCAGCAGCAGCAAAATCCCAGGTGCAGTGCATCCTCAGCCCCCAACATCAGTAAAGGATTGGGAACTGAGAACACCCCCTTGCAGCAGCAGCAACAGCAGCAGCAGCAGCAGCGGCGGTGGCAGCAGCAGTAGCAGTGCAAACTGGGAGCTGACACTCGACCCCAGAAGCAACTGTTCAGGAGCTGAGCCCCACCAGGCAGCAGTGTCCCCCAACAGTACACAAGTAAGACCCACGTACCCCAGCAGGACATCAGCTGGATTCACATGCCCCAGCAGCATACCAGAGGGACCCACGAAACCCAGAAGTGTGCCAGTGGAACCCACGTACCCCAAGAGTGCACGAGTGGAACCCCACACACTCCAATATGATACCAGAGGGTCCCCCACACCCCAGCAGAGCACCAGACGAACCTGTGCACCCCCAGGCAGCAGCAGCACATATCGGCAGCTAAGACCCATCCCTAGCAGCATCAGCAGAAGCTGATCAAGAGTGGTACCCCAGCCCAAGCAGTAGCAAGACTTGGGGAGCCTAGCCCATCACAACAGACCAATTCCAGCCACCAGGTGTCAAACCTCCAGGACCCATAGCAGACAAGAGGAGCCATACACCAAAACAGGCTGAGAGGCACAGCAGCCTTAATTGATACACACTGACCTGCCTACACATTCCAACATCCCTCACCAGGCTTAGAACTACCAGATTGCTAAAATGAGGAGACAAAGAAACAACACCAAAGTGCGCAACAGAGAGAAATCACCAGAAATGGAACTACAGGAACTAGAAGAAAACAACTAGTCAGACAAAGAATTCAAAGCAATGATTATAAGGGTGCTCAAACAATTTGGTGAGAACTACAAGGAACTTAATAAGAATTATGAAGAGCTCACTGGGAACTACTTAAGCTTACAAAAAGAGGTAGAAGCTGCACATAAAGAGGTAGAAGCTATACATAAAAATCAAGAGGAAATAAAGAATGACATAGCTGATGTAAAAAATACCTTAGAAGGGTTCAATAGTAGATTAGAAGAAGCTGAAGACCGAATCAAGGACTTACAAGGTAGACAAAAACACTCAAAAAGAGCAGCAAAGGGAAAAAAAGTTTAAAAAGCAGGAGGAGAGTTTAAGGGAGCTGTGGGATAATACAAAATGTAACAACATTTGCATTATAGGTGTACTGGAAGGAGAAGAATCAGAGAAAGGAATAGAGAACCTGTTTGAAGAAATAATGGCAGAAAACTTTCCCAAACTGGTGAAGGAAAAAGTCACACAAGTCCAGGAAACATAGAGAGTCCCAAGCAAGATGAACCTAAAAAGACCCACACCTAGACACATCATAATAAAAATGGCAAATATTAAAGACAAAGAAAGAATCTTAAAGGAAGCAAGAGAGAGACAGAAAGTTACCTACAAGGGAGCTCCCATTAGAGTGTCAGCTGATTTCTCAATAGAAATGCTGCAGGCCAGAAGGGAGTGGCATGAAGTGTACAAAGTAATGCAAGGCAAGGATCTGAATCCAAGACTACTCTATCCAGCAAGGCTATCATTCAAAATTGAAGGAGAAATAAAGAGCTTCATGGATAAAAAAAAAAAAAAAAACTAAAAGAATTTACCACCACCAAACCAGCACTGCAAGAAATGTTGAAGGGACTGTTGTAAAAAGAAGAAGAAACAGACAGAGAGAAAAAGGAACACAGACATAAAATAAAAATGGCAACTAATAACTATCTATCAATAATAACCTTAAATGTAAATGGCTTAAATGCTCCAATCAAAAGACATAGGGTAGCTGATTGGATAAGAAAGCATGACCCATATATATGCTGTCTACAAGAAACTCACCTCACAACAAAAGACTCACACAGGATGAAAGTGAAGGGATGGAAAAAAATTTACCAAGCAAATGGTAATGAAAAAAAAGCTGGTGTAGCAATACTCATATCTGACAAGATAGACTTCAAAACGAAGTCTATAATAAAAGACATAGAAAGTCACTACATAATAGTAAAAAGATCAATCCAACAAGAGGATATAACCCTGGTAAACATATATGCATCAAATATGGGAGCTCCAAAATATATTAAAAAGCTTCTGGAGGACTTCAAGGGAGAGATCAATAGCAATACAATCTTTGTGGGTGATTTTAACACCCCACTTACACCACTGGATATACCTTTCAGAAAAAAACTTAACAAAGACATAGAGTCCTTAAACAATGACCAAGATCAGTTGGACTTAATTGATATTTACAGAACATTTCACCCCAAAGCTTCAGAATATACATTCTTCTCAAGTGCACATGGGACATTCTCAAAGATACACCACATGTTAGGACACAAAGCAAGTATCCACAAATTCAAAAAGATTGAAATCATATCAAGTATCTTCTCAGATCACAATGGCATGAAACTAGAACTAAATTACAATAAAAACACACAAAAACATTCAAACACCTGGAGGCTAAATAGCATGTTATTAAACAAAGAATGGGTTACAGGCGAGATCAAAGAAGAAAGTAAAAATTTCCTAGAAACCAACAAAAATGAACACACAACAACACAAAATCTATGGGATGCAGCAAAAACAGTCCTGAGAGGGAAGTTCATAGCACTACAGGCCTACCTCAAGAAACAAGAAAAATCCCTAATTGACTCTCTAACCTTACAACTTAAAGATCTAGAGAGAAAACAAAAAGAAAAGCCCAGAGCAAGTAGAAGGAAAGAAATAGTAAAGGTCAGAGCAGAAATAAATGACATAGAGACTAAAAGAACAGTTTAAAACATCAATGAAACAAAAAGTTGGTTCTTTAAAAAGATAAACAAGATTGATGGACCTTTAGCCAGACTCACCAAAAAACAAAAAGAGAGGAACCAAATACACAAAATCAGAAACAAAAGAGGAGAATTAACAACTGACACCACAGAAATACAAAGGATCATTGAAACATACTATGAACAATTATAAGACAACAAATTGGACAATCTGGGCAAAATGGACACATTTCTAGAAACACACAGTCTCCCAAAACTGAACCAGGAAGAGACAGAAAACTTGAACAGACCAATAACAGCAAAGGAAATTGAAGTTGTAATTAAGAAACTCCCAGCAAACAAAAGCCCAGGCACAGATGGCTTCACAGGGGAGTTTTACCGAACATTCAAAAAAGATCTAATACCCATTCTCCTCAAACTATTCCAGAAAAACCAAGAAAATGAAACACTTCCAAACTCATTTTATGAGGCCAGCATAATCCTAATTCCAATACCGGGTAAGGACACTACAAAGAAAGAAAACTACAGGCCAATATCCCTGATGAATACGGATACCAAAATCTTTAACAAAATATTAGCAAATCGGATCCAGCAATACATCAAAAACATTATCCACCATGACCAAGTGGGATTCATCCCAGGGATGCAAGGATGGTACAATATTCACAAATCAATAAATGTGATACACCACATAAACAAAATGAAAGATAAAAACCATATCATCATATCAATAGATGCTGAAAAAGCATTCGACAAAATCCAGCACCCATTTCTGATAAAAACACTCAGCAATGTGGGAATAGAGGGATCATATCTTGACAAAATAAAGGCCATATTTGAAAAACCTACAGCCAACATCATACTCAATGGGCAAAAATTAAAAACATTTTCCTTAAGAACGGGTACAAGACAGGGATGTCCACTTTCGCCACTCTTATTTAACATAGTACTGGAAGTCTTAGCCACAGCAATTAGACGTGAAGAAAAAATAATAGGGATCCAAATTGTAAAGGAGGAAGTGAAACTGTCATTATTTGCAGATGACATGATATTGTACGTAGAAAACCCTAAAGACTCCATCAAAAATCTACTAGACTTAATAAATGAATTTGGCAAAGTAGCAGGATA
Organism: Tadarida brasiliensis; assembly: GCA_030848825.1. NCBI lineage: Eukaryota > Metazoa > Chordata > Mammalia > Chiroptera > Molossidae > Tadarida > Tadarida brasiliensis. The sequence continues at coordinate 31,139,642 of CM061280.1, read as the reverse complement.
AAAAATTAATGTCAAGAAATTGATGGCATTCTTATACACCAACAATGAACTCACAGAAAGAGAAACTAAAAAAACAATCTTATTTACCATTGCGGCAAAAAAATTAAGATACCTAGGAATAAACTTAACCAAAGAAGTAAAGGATCTCTTCACAGAAAACTACAGGTCTTTGAAAAAAGAAATAGAGGAAGATATTAAAAAGTGGAAGCATATACCTTATTTATGGATTGGAAGAATTAATATCATTAAAAGGTCCATACTACCCTAAGATATATATAGATTCAATGCAATGCCAATCAAAATACCAACGATATAATTCACAGAACTAGAAAAAATACTCAAAAAGTCTATATGGAACCAAAAAAGGCCCTGAAGAGCCACAGTAATTTTGAAAAAGAAGATCAAAGTAGGAGGGATCACATTACCAGACATCAGGTTATACTACAAAGCCACTGTAATCAAAACAGCCTGGTATTGTCCTGGCCAGTTTGGCTCAGCAGTTAGAGCGTCAGCCTGCGGACCAGAGAGTCCCAGGTTTGGTTCCTGCTAAGGGCACGTACCTTGGTTGCAGTTTGTCCCCGGCAAAAACAGGGCCGTGTGGGTGGCAGCCAGTCAATGTGTCTCTCTGACATTGACGTTTCTCTCTCTCTCCCCCCCTCTCTCTCTCCCGCTCTATCTGAAGATAAATGCAAAAATGTCCTCAGGTGAGGATAAAAAAAAAAATACAGTCTGGTATTGGAACAAGAAGAGGCAGATAGATCAATGGAACAGAATAGAGAACCCAGAAATTGACCCAAGACAATATGCTCAATTAATATTTGACAAAGGTGGCAAGAGCATACAGTGGAGTCAAGACAGTCTCTTTAATAAATAGTGTTGGGAAAATTGGACAGCTACATGCAAAAAAAATGAAGCTAGACCACCAGTTTACACCATACACACGAATAAAATCAAAATGGATAAAAGACTTAAATGTGACTCGTGATTCCATAAAAATCCAAGAAGAAAATGCAGACAACAAAATTTCAGACATCATACGCAGCAGAATTTTCACTGATACATCACCTAAGGGAACAGAAACAAAGGAAAAAATGAACACACGGGACTACATCAAACTCAAAAGCTTCTGCACAGCAAAAGAAACAACCATCAAAGTGGAAAGGGAAACCACTATATTGGAGAGCATAATTGCCAATGATACATCAGATAAGGGGTTAATTTCCAAAATATATAGAGTACTCACACACCTCAACAAAAAGAAGACAAAGAACCCAATTAGAAAATGGGCAGAGGACCTAAAAAGACCCCTCTCCAAACAGGACATGTAAACAGCCAAGAGACATGTGAAAAAATGCTCAACATCACTAATCATCAGAGAGATGCAAATTAAAACAACAATGAGGTATCATTTCACACCTGTCAGAATGGCTGTCATCAACAAATCATCAAACAACAAGTGCTGGCGAGGGTGCGGAGGAAAAGGGACCCTAGCACACTGCTGGTCGGAATGCAGACTGGTGCAGCCACTATGGAAAACACTATGATGTTACCTCAAGAAATTAAAAATTGAACTGCCATTTGACCCAGTGATCCCACTTCTAGGAATATACCCTAAGAAGCCTGAAACACCAATCAGAAAGAAAATATGTACCCCTATGTTCATAGCAGCACTATTTACAATAGCTAAGAACTGGAAACAGCCCAATTGCCCATCAGTAGCTGAGTGGATAAAAAAGCTGTGGTACATATACACAATGGAGTACTATGCAGCTGTAAGAAAGAAAGATCTCTTATCCTTTGAGACAAATGGAAGTACCTGGAAAGTATTATGCTAAGCGAAACAAGCCAAGCAGAGAAAGACATATATCACATGATCTCACTTATTTGTGGAATATAATGAACTAAACAAACTGATGAACAAAGTAGACCCAGAGTCATGGAAGTATGGCACAGACTGACAGTCCTCAGAAGGGGTGGGGGGGAGGGAAGGGATAAACCACAGAACTTATATGCATGAATGCATAACCAATGGACATAGACAACAAAGCTGAGGACAGGGTGGAAGGGGATGGGGAGGAGGAAGTCAATGGGGAGAAAAAGGAGAAACATCTGTAACAAAAATAATAATAAAAAAAGAGCTTCCCAGACCAAAAAAAAAAAAAAAAAAAAAAAAGCGAAGGAAATATATTAGAACCAAACCAGCACTGTAAGAAATGTTAAAAGGAGTGCTGTAATAAGCAGAAGAAAAAGAGTGAGAAACATAGCCACAATAAAAAAAAAAATGGCAGTAAATAAGTACATATCAATAATAACCTTAAATGTAAATGGACTAAATGCTCTAATTAAACTACAGACAGTACCTGAATGGATAAAAAAGCATTTTATATATATATAATGGAAAAAATTTCCAAGTACTGGAAAGAAAAATAACAACAACCTGGGGTAGCAATACTCACATCTGATAAAAATAGCCTTCAACATGAAGGCCATAACTAGAGACAAAGAAGGCCACTACATAATATTGAAAGGATCTATCCAACAGGAAGATATATCCTTGGTAAACATATATGCACCCAATATAGGAGCACCAAAATATATTTATAAACTTCTGGAGGACTTCAAAGAAGAAGTCGATAACTATACAATCATAGCAGAGGACTTCAACACCCCGCTGACATCACTGGATAGATCCTCTAGACAAAAAATTAACAAGGAAACAGGGACTCTAAATGATGCACTAGATCAAATGGATTTAAAAGCTATTTACAGCCCTGGCCGGTTTGGCTCGGTGGTTGGAGCATCGACCTGCAGACCAGAGTCCCGGTTCGGTTCCTGCTAGGGGCGTGTGCCTCAGTTGCAGTTTGTCCCCCGTCACTCTCACATTGATGTTTCTCTCTCTTTCCCCCTCTCTCCTTCCCACTCTATCTGAAGATAAATGCAAAATTTTCCTCGGGTGAGGATAAAAAATAATAATAATTTAAAAAATAATAGATATTTACAGAGAATTACACCACAAAACTGCAGATTTTACATTCTTCTCAAGTGCACATGGGACATTCTCAATGATAGAGCACATGTTAGGACACAAACTAAGTTCCTACAAGTTCAAGAAAATTGAAATAATATCAAGCATCTTCTCAGATCACAATGGCATGAAACTAGAAATTAATTACAATAAAAACACCAAAAAATATTTAAACACATGGAGGCTAAATAGCAAGTTATTAAACAATGAATGGGCTACCAAGGTGATCAAAGAAGAAGTTAAAAACTTCCTGGAAATCAATGAAAATGAACACACAACAACACAAAATTTATGCAGAACAGCGAAAGCAGTCCTGAAAGGGAAGTTCATAGCACTACAGGCCTAGTTCAAGAAACAAGAAAATTTTCTAATTCATTTTCTAACCCTACAACTTAAAGAACTAGAAAGTAAACAAAAAGAAAATCCCCAAGCAAGTAGAAGGAAAGAAATAGTAAAGATCAGAGAAGAAATAAACAATATAGAGATTAAAAAACATTCAATAGATCAATGAAACAAAGAACTGATTATTTGAAAAGAGAAATAAGATTGATACCGTTTAGCCAGACTCACCAAGAAAAAAAGAAAGAGGACCCAAATAAACAGAATCAGAAACAAAATGGAAGAAATAACAACTGATACCATAGAAAAACAAAGAATTGTTAAAAAATACCATGAACAATCATACGTTAACAAATTGGACAATCTAGGAAAATGGTCAAATTTGAAAAAACACACAGTCTCCCAAAACTGAACCAGGAAGAGACAGAAAACTTGAACAGACCAATGACAACTAAGGAAACTGAAGATGAAATCAATCAACTCCCAGCAAACAAAAGCCCGGGCCCAGATGGCTTCACAGGGGAGTTTTACCGAAATTTTAAAGAACTAACACCCATTCTCCTCAAACTATTCCAAAAAATCAAGAAGAAACAAGACTTACAAACTCGTTTTATGGGGTCAGCATAATCTTAATTCCAAAACCAGATAAAGACACCAAAAAGAATGAAAACTACAGGTCAATATCCCTGATGAACATAGATGCCAAAATCCTTAATGAAATATTAGAAAGTCAGATCCAGCAATATATTTAAAAAATTACTCACCATGAGCAAGTGGGATTCATTCCAGTGATACAAGGCTGGCACAATATTCACAAATAAAAAAAAAATGTGATACACCACATAAATAAAAGGAAAGATAAAAACCACATGATCATATCAATAGATGCTGAAAAAGCATTTGACGAAATTCAGTACTCATTTCTGATAAAAACGCTCGGCAATGTGGGAATAGAAGAATCATATCTCAACAGAATAGAGGGCATATGTGAAAAACCTACAGCCAATATCACATTCAATGGGCAACACTAAAAGCATTTCTCTTCAGAACAGGAATAAGACAGGAATGCCCACCTTTGCCACTCTTATTTAACACAGTACTGGCAGTCTTAGCCACAGTAATTAGACATGAAGAAAAAATAATAGGGATCCAAATTGGAAAGGAGGAAGTGAAACTGTCATTATTTGCCGATGACATGATATTGTACATAGAAAACCCTAAAGACTCCATCAAAAATCTACTAGATCTAATACATGTATTTGGCAATGTAGCAGGCTACAAAATTAACATTGAGAAATCGAGACATTATCTTAAACACCAATAATGAATACTCAGAAAGGGAAACAAACAAAAAACAATCCTATTTACCATTGCAACAACAAAAGTAAGATACCTAGGAATAAACTTAACCAAGGAGGTAAAAGACCTGTTCTCAGAAAACTGCAGGACATTGAAACATGAAATAGAGGAAGATATAAAAATGTAGAAACATTAACTTATTCATGAATTGGAAGCATCAATATTATTAAAATGTCCATACTACCCAAAGCAATCTACAGATTCAATGCAATCCCTAATAAAATACCAACGGCATATTTCACAGATCTTGAAAAATACTCTAAAAGTTTATATGGAACCATAAAAGACCCTGAATAGCTACAGTGATCTTGAAAAAGAAGAATAAAGTGGGAGAGATCACAATACTAGATATCAAGTTATACTACAAAGCCATTTTAATCAAAACAGCCTGGCACTGGCACAAGAAGGGGCACATAGATCCGTGAAACAGAACAGAGAATACAGAAATCAGTCCAAGACAGTATGCACAATTAATGTTCAACAAAGGAGACAAGAGTATACAATGGAGAAAAGAGTCTCTTCAGTAAATGATGTTGGGAAAATTGGACAGCTACATGCAGAAAATAAAATAAAATAAAATGAAAGTAGACCACCAACTTACACCATGCACAAGAATAAACTCAAAATAGATAAAAGACTTAAATGTAACCTGTGAAACCATAAAAATCCTACAAGAAAATGTAGGCAGAATAATCTCAGACATCATAGGTAGTGGAATTTTCACTGATACATCACCTAGGGCAAGAGAAACAAAGGAAAAAATTAATAAATGGGACTACACCAAACTAAAAACTTCTGTATGGCAAAAGAAATCAGCATCAAAATGAAAGGGAACCCACTTTCTGGTGGAACATATACGCCAATGACACTTCGGATAAAGGGTTAATATCCAAAATATATAGAGTACTCATACAACTCAACAAAAGGAAGACAATCCAATTAGAAAATGGACAGAGGACCTAAATAGATACCTCTCCAAACAGGACATACAGATGGCCTGGAGATATATGAAAAAATGCTCAACCTCTCTAATCATCAGAGTGATGCAAATTAAAATACTATGAAATATCACCTCAAACTTTCCAGAATGGTGGCCATCAACAAATCCTCAAAAAACATGTGCTGGTGAGGATATAGAGGAAAGGGTACTCTAGCACACTGCTGGTGGGGATGCAGACTGGTGCAGCTACTATGGAAAACAAGATGGTGTTTCCTCAAAAAAATTAAAAATGGAACTGCCATTTGACCCAGTGATCCCACTTCTAGGAATATACCCTAAGAAGCCTGAAACACCAATCAGAAAGAAAATATGTACTCCTATGTTCATAGCAGCACTATTTACAATAGCTAAGATCTGGAAACAGCCCAATTGCCCATCAGTAGATGAGTGCATAAAAAAGCTGTGGTACATATACACAATGGAATACTATGCAGCTGTAAGAAAGAGAGATCTCTTACTCTTTGAGATGACATGGAGGGACCTGGAGAGTATTATGCTAAAAGAAATAAGCTAGTCAGAGAAAGAGAAGTACCACATGATCTCACTTATTTATGGAACATAATGAGCAAAATAAGCTGTTGACCAAAAGAGATCCAGAGTCATGGAAATAGGGAACAGATTAACAAACACTTAACCTTGAGGATTTAACGATACAGCTCAGATAAAGTCAGATCTTCTACCACAAGCAAGGGAAGGTCCTGTATCCAAGAGACAACTCACACAAGTTCACCTGAGAGGCTGGGAGTTGGCAGGCTCAATGGGCCCTTTGCTAGATCCTAGCACTGGGTCCTAGGTGAGTTTCTTGGGAATCCTGCCAACAATGCCAAGTAAGTGACAATGTAAGAAACATTTAAACCTATAGAGAATTTTTGTGGGTTTATTTGAGCCAAATGGGAAGCAAAATCTCAATGGATTGAGATAATGCTCCAGGGAATGGCAGTTTTGCACCTTATTTTACGTATTACAATCAAAAGAGAAGATGCAAGTTGAGTTACAAGAAATCCATTGGCAATAGATTAGGGACATGGGAGAAAGCAAAAACAAACACTTTGCCAGCTACACAAGTTATAAGCCAGGCCATCCCACCCAGGAAGTTCCCCTTTTAGAAAACCCTGGGTGACCTAGATAACTGACAGCTTGCTTTTTCCTTCCCATGCTTTAGTTCCTGCTCTTATGTTTTAAATTTACCAAAGAAGATTGAACCCTGGATACCTTAAGAACATCACCCTCAACCTCGATAAAAGCAGAACCCCAGATCCACACTCAATCACTCACTCTCTTTTTTACCGGTGACTTCTCTGTGTGGCCCTGGCATGCCAAGTACCCTCCAGGACCTGTGCATAATAAACCTTGTTTTTTCAAAGTCCCCTGATTGTAGCTGATGAGATTCATCTTGCAGTCATAATAGGAACCACAAAGGCCTGTCAGTCACAACACTGACTCCAGTTAGAGAAATGTCTATGGTGGCTTGCCACAGGTAGCATGGCCCAGGTGAGTGCCCCAGTCATTCCTAGCTGATAGCATCACTATAGAGAGGCTGAGAAAAAACAAAAATAATGTTAAAGAAGGAAATTTGTAAAAATGATATGGTGCTAGTTTTCCTTATCATATTGGAAATGATGAAAAGGGATGATGATATTCAAGATTTCTCAGAGTGTAGGGAAATGGTTACTCGTAAACTGTTGGGGGAAGTATACACTAGTACAAGTTTTTAATAGGCAAATTGGCTAGATTTATCAAAGGATTTAAAATGTGTATATATAGCAATTTCACTTCTGGGAATTTAACCTAAGGAAAAAATATGAGATGTGAATAACAATAATGCCCATATCAGTGTTATTGACATAGAATAAATTAGAACTAGCCAATGCATTATTATTAGCTATTTAGAGTAAGTAAATTATATATATAATTTACTTATATATATATATATAATTATATATATATAATTATATATATATAATTATATATATAATTTATATATATAATTTACTTATATATATATATATATATATATATATATATATATATATATATATGATATAATATAAAGTCAGTGCACACAATTATGTGCATCCAGATCCTACTTCAAGACAGAAGGAATTATTCCTCCAGCTGCTGGGAGGGCTGCTGGCAAGTATCCCTCAGCTGTCAGCCTTCTCTGGGAATTGCCCTCAGCTGAGGAGAGTGACAAATCTCAAGGGTTACAGACCTTTCCAAGGTGAAGCTTGTATTCAATATCCAGTGAATGCTGGGGTATAAAGAGTTAGCCTTTTGGCTCCAACTGGGGAAAATTCTTGGAAGTTATTACAGAGTCAGAGTTCCCTATATGGTCTGCTCCAGTCTTGCGACTGCATTACAGCTCAACTTTTCCCTTCCTCCAATTTTGTTTCTTTACCTTATTTTCACAAGCTTTGATCCCAAGAGCACTCTCCAATAGACTTTTGCTTGACTTGGAATCTGATTTCTGGGAAAATCAATTTTCAGCAATTATGTTGAAAATACTTATTAACATGGAAAGATATTCAAAATATTTTTGCTAAGTGAAGAAATCAAAGTTTCTAGAAATTTCTAGTAATATACCTGATTAAATGAACTGAAAACCCTTTTGATAGAATCTTCTATAAGTGAAAGAGAAAATATACAAACATTCTTTTAATGGCATAACCGAGCTCACACAAAAAAATAAATAAATAAAAGAAAGTTCCCAGATGCCAGAAATGAAGAAGAAACGGAAAATCAGAGATATAATATTGTGAGTGGAAGCTGTGGCTGCTCTAGGAAGGGAGTTTCAACATTTTAGAACCACGGGACAGGAGATGAGGTCTTAGGCCCAAGGGTTCCATTATAAACTTCCCCTGGAAGACTGTACTCTTCATAAAAGATTGGACTAGAAAAAATTCGGCATCTGTGGCACAACAAGAAAGTTTATCTGTCTCTGTCTCAATCCTAGATGGAAGAAAACAGTTCCTCTGAGAATTATAGCACAGACCAGTAACTCACTTGAGTTTTAGGTTTTAATTTACATGCATATCCAGGGAATCTTCACTCTGAAGCTTTTGGGAGAAGCAAAGAAAAGTTGCATTGCAGGGATGCTCTCACAACATAGACCACAAGAAGTTTTCACAGAATTTTTTTAAAGCCCGATTAAAAAGTATATTGCAATAAAAGACTACAAGAAAAAAGTATCTACCATGAGTAAGAGTCAGTAGCAACAATCACCAGCAAGTTTATAATAATGAGAATCATTGAGCTGGGGGATAGATTTGAGAAAATTAACCTAGATTTTAAAACAAATAGAAATAGAAAATATGACAGGCTGAAAGGTATGGAGGATAGAATGAAAGATCTAACCTTAATCTAAGAGGAATTTCAGAGGAAAATAAGGAAAATGGGGAAAAGGCAATATTCAAGGACATAATGGTTGAAGATTACCCAGGATTGATGAAAGATTTAAAAAGCACAAGTGCCAAGTAAAATAAAATTAAATCTATATCCAAACCTATTAATCAAATAGCACAACACCAAAAACAAAGAGAAAAATCTTTGAAAGTACCAGAGAAAAAGACAGATTACCCTCAAAGGAACAATAATGAGATAGACAGCAGACTTTTAAATTACTGCTGGAGACCTGGAGATCACATCCAGGAAGAGCAGAACAGAGGGGTTTCACAGCAACTGCTCCTATGCAGACTAAGGGTACTGGGTAAAGGAGACAAGGAGAGAGGGACCAAAGTTGAGTACTTCACAATTTTATTTATGATTATATCATTGACTATGGCACAGAGTTTAAGAATTTGGTTTGTTGCCTGGCCAGTGTAGCTCAGTGGATTGAGCGCCCTCCCATGGACTGAGAGGTCCCAGTTTGATTCCTGGTCAGGGCACATGCCCAGGTTGTGGGCTTTATCCTCAGTTGGGGACGTGCAGGAGGCAGCCAATCAATGTATTTCTTTCACATTGATGTTTTTCTCTCTCTCCCTTCCTTTCTCTCTAAAACATCAATAAAAACATATTTTAAAAATTACAAAAACATAGGCCAGAAAACAGGTAAATGATATCACCAAAGCTCTGAGGGAAAATATTTTTCAATCTATTTTTCTAAATTCAGCTAAATTATCAGTCAAGAGTGAAGGCAATAAGTGCTTGCTTTGGCAGCACATATACCAAAATTGGAATGATACAGAAAAGATTAGCATGGCCCTGAGCAAGGATGATATGTAAATTTGTGAAGCATTGCATATTGTGTGCAGTGCCCTATCATCCTCATACCCTTGGCTATTAATACACACACACACACACACACACACACACACACACACACACACACACACACAATAAGGGTGATATAGACATTTCCAGAAATGAACTGAAAGAATGAAGAAGTCACAAATTGCTGAAAGAAATACTAAAGTACGTACTTCAACAAGGAAGCACTCAAATGGAAAAAAGAATGGAGAGCAAAGATATTAGTAAATATGTGGGTAGATGTAAATAAGCATTGGTTGTAAAAAAAACAATAATAATCATGAGGAATGATTTAAGGATATGAAAACAAATTTGGAGAGGCATGGTTTGGTTAAAACTTTCCACGTTCTTGAATTGTTTAAAGGGAATAATTAAATAATAAAAAATGAATAAAAATAATGAAAAACTTTAGATATTTTTTAAATACATAATGTATGACTTCCAAACTAGTAGAAAAAAAGAATTAAAAAATTGACTAAAAAACATAGGCAAGAGGGAAAAAAGCATAGGAAAAGGAAGAATAAGAGAAAAATCCCATGATAAAGAGATGTAAATAAATCCAAACGTATCATCAATTACAGTAAATGTGACTGGACTAAAACTTGTTAGTTTAAAGACAGAATCTTGGTTGTATTTAAAAATCCAAAATTTAGCTAATTTCTGTTTATGAAAGTCATACCTAAAACTTAAGGGCATGGAAAGTGATGGAAAAATATATGGTAGGCAAATACTAGCCAAAGTTGATGTAACTATGTTAATATTAAGCCAATGATACTTAAAACAACAAATATTTTAGGGATAAATTGTGTCACAGCATATGGATAAAAGAAATAATCCACCTGAAAGATATAGCAATTCTAAATTTGTCTGCACCTAAATATATTAAATCAAATTATAAAGCAAAAATTGACAGATTTAAAAGGAGATACCAATAAATCTATCATCAGTGGTAAATTTTAATACACTTCTTCATGTTGATAGAGAAAGCAGGCTAAAAATGAACAAGAATGTATATTTGCATAACACAATTTTAAAAAAATCTTGAATTGATATTAAGCTTGGGACAAAAGTAGGTTTACAGTTGGGAGTATGCAAAACAGTTTATTATTGTATTATTATTTATTAATTATTCTTTAATATTCCATATGAACAACTATAAACCTACTTTTGTCCCACCCTGTATATAGAATTCTGTGCCCAATAACTACCGAAACTCATTTTTTAAAAATACACATAGGTCATTTATCACGTTCTTTTATCACAATGCAATGAAATTAGAATTCCCAGAAACAAAAAGATAATAAAAAAGAATACATTAGTAATGAAAAGAAAGTAGCTTATAAAATCAGTAGGTGCAATATCATCCCATATGGGGAAAAATAATATCTATGTTATGCATTGTGAAAAAAAGGTTGGAAAGAGTCACTAAAAATGGTACGAGTGATTATTTAAGGTTTCTTGGCTTAATGGTGATTTTTAGTTTTGCTTTATTTTCATTTTTTTAAAAATATTTTGTATTGACTTTTTGAAAGAGAGGAAGGGAGAGGGAGAGAGAGAAACATCAATGTGAGAGTGAAACATCTATCAGCTACCTCCTGCACACCCTCTACTGGGGATTAACCCTGCAACCCAGGCATGTGCCCTGACCTAGAATAGAACTGGCAACTTTTTGGTGCACTAGACTACTACACTCAACCAACTGAGCCACATTGGCCAGGGCTTTGCTTTATTTTTAAAGAGCTTTTCTGTATTGTTAAAATTTCCTGCTTGGAGTACGTGAACATGTATTTTTAACAATGCATTCTACTTAGGATACCACGAAGAATAATATCTTTCCTGGGCTGTTCCAATACCTCCTAAACGGTCTCTCTATTTCCATTCTTGCATCCTAAGATTATTCTCAGTGCCTTCTAAAGCACTTAGAATAAAATCCAAATGCCTAACCTTAGCCTGCAATGTTCTACATGACATTGCTCCAAACTACATTTCCAGACTTACCTCCACTCACACTCCCCAGGTTCACTTCATTCCAAGCACACGGGCTTTCATTTCCTTGAACTCTCCAAGTTTTTTCCAGCCTGGTTCTTCATATTTGCTTCCTCTTGCATGCAGAAGCCCTACTGTTCTCCTTCCCTGAACACTCTTTGATGAGTAAGTCCTAGGTATTCTTCATATTTTAGCCAGTGTTACATTCTTAGGGAAGATTTTTCTGCTCTCCTTCCCCAGACTAGGTTTGGTTTATCTCATAGTTATTCCCAACGTACCTATATTTTTCCTTCATAGCAGTAACAATAAACTTGAAAATATATGTTGATGTGTTTACTCAGTTATTGTTTGTCTTCCTTGCTTTACTGTTTGCTCTGCAAGGACAGGGACCATATCTAGTTTGCTAACTGCTATATCTCCAGCTCCTAATATAGTGCAGAGTGGATATTTGTCGAAAGATTGCATAAATGAGTGAATGAATAAATTATTGAATCCTCACAAAATTTACTGGAAATGATGGAACCAAAAAGTGAGGTAAAGAAGTTTGTATAAAAGAAGACTCATGATATGCCACAATTGTGGTTTTAACTTCCAGTTCTGGTAATGGCTAAGATTCATTGAAAAATGCTGACAAGATAAATATCCCTTGTATTCTCTTTTCCTACATTTGCTTTAGTGGACTATTCCTCTTTAAAGGAAAGAAGTCCTATAAATTAGCTTAAAAACAAAATAACAATGACACCAAGTTGTTTTCTGAGGTGAAGGACACAAGGACAGTGAGAAAAGATGATGTGTAAATGGGTATAAATCAGTGCATCATGTTTCATTGACTTTTTAAATTTATCTTTATTGTTGAAATTATTGCAGATGTCCCTCCTTTTTGCCCCCATTGACATCCTCCTTCCCCGTCCCTCCCGCCCAACACCTTCACCGTAATGTTGTCTGTGTCAATTGGTAATGCATATATGCATATCAGTTCTGTGATCTCTTCCCACCCTGCCACACCACTTCCCTCTGAGATTTGTCAGTCTGTTTCCTACTTGCATGTTTCTGGATCTATTTTGTTCATCAGCTTATTTTGATTATTATATTCCACAAATAAGTGATATCATGTTATACTTATCTTTGTCTGACTGGGTCACTTCACTTAGCATAATACTCTCCAGGCCCCTCCATGTCATCTCAAAGACTAAGAGATCTTTCTTTCTTACGGCTGCACAGTATTCCATTGTGTAAATGTACCAAGGCTTTTTTATCCCCTCATCTATTGATAGACACTTGGGCTGTTTCCAGATCTTAGCTATTGTAAATAGCGCTGCTATGAACATAGGGGTGCATAAATTCTTTCTGATTGATATTTCAGGCTTCTTAGGATATATTCCAAGAAGTGAGATCACTGGGTCAAATAGTAATTCAATTTTTAATTTTTTGAGGAAACACCATATTGTTTTCCATAGTGGCTGCACCAGTCTGCATTCCCACCAGCAGTGTGCTAGTGTCCCCTTTTCTCCACATCCTCACCAGCACTTGTTGTTTGAGGATTTGTTGATGGTGTGAGGTGAAACCTCATAATCATTTTATTTTGAATCTCTCTGATGATTAGAGATGTTGAACATTTTTTCATAGGTTTCTTGGCTATTTGTATGTCCTCTTTGTAGAAGTGTCTATTCAGGTGGTTTCACCATTTTTTAATTGGGTTGTCTATCACCCTTTTGTTGAGTTGTATGAGTTCTTTATATATTCTGGAAATTAACCTTTTATCTGATGTACCATGTACCATTTATTAATTTTTTATTTTGTTTCTCTTGTCGTAGGTGATGTATCAGTGAAAATTCTGCTTCCTGTGATGTCTGAGATTTTGCTGCCTACATTTTCTTCTAGGATTTTTATGGTTTCATGACTTACATTTAAGTCTTTTATACATTTTGAGTTTATTCTTGTGTGTGGTGTAAGGTGGTGGTCTAGTTTCATTTTTTGCATGTATCTGTTCAATTCCCACAACCATTTATTGAAGAGACTGTCTCTACTCCTTTATGCTCTTGCCTCTTTTGTCAAACATTAATTGAGTACACAGTCTTGGGTCCATTTCTGGGTTCTCTGTTCTGTTCCATTGATCTAACTGCCTGTTGTTGTGCCAGTACCAGGCTGTTTTGATTACTGTGGCTTTGTTGTATAACCTGATATCCAGTATTGTGATTCCTCCAACTTTGCTCTTCTTTTTCAAGATCGCCATGGCTATTCAGAGTCTCTTTTGATTCCATATAAACACTTGGAGATTTTGTTCTCGTTTTTTTGAAGTATGTCATTAGTATTTTAATAGACATTGCATTGAATTTATATATTGCTTTGGACAGTATGGTCATTTTAATGATGTTGATTCTTTCAATTCATGAACATGGTATACGCTTCTAATTTTTTATATCTTCCTTTATTTCTTTTTTCAATATCCTGTACTTTTCTGAGAACAGGCCTTTTACCTCCTTGGTTAAGTTTATTTCTAGGTATCATAATTTTCTTGATGCAATGGTAAATGGGATTGTTTTTTTAGTTTCCCTTTCTGAGTGGTCATTATTGGTATATAAAAATGCCATCGATTTCTGGGTATTAATTTTGTATCCTGCTACTTTGCTGAATTCATTTATTAAATCTAGTAATATTTTTGGTGGAGTCTTTAGGGTTTTCTATGTACAATAACATGTTATCTGCAAATAATGACAGTTTCACTTCCAACTTTCTAATTTGGACGTCTTTTATTTTTACTTCTGGTCTGATTGCTGTGGCTAAGACTTCCAGTACCATATTGAATAAGAGTGGCAAAAGCAAACATCCCTGTCTTGTTCCTGTCCTTAAGGGAAATGCTTTTAGTTTTTGCCCATTGAGTATGATGTTGGCTGTAGGTTTTTCATATATGGCTTTTATTATGTTGAGGTATGGCCCTTCTATTCCCACTTTACTAAGAGTTTTTATCAAAAATGGGTGCTGGATCTATAGATTTAACGTAATCCACATCAAAATATCAACGACATATTTCACAGAACTAGAACAAATGCTTCAGAAGTTCATATGGAACAAAAAAAGACCCCGAATAGCTACAGCAATCTTGAAAAAGAAGGACAAAGTAGGAGGGATCACAATACCGGACATCAGGTTATACTTCAAAGCTACTGTAATCAAAACAGCCTGGTACTGGCACAAGAACAGGCACATAGATCAATGAAATAGAGCAGAGAACCCAGAAATTGACCCAAAACATTATGCTCAATTAATATTCGACAAAAGTGGCAAGAGCATACAATGGAGTAAAGACAGCCTCTTTAATAAATGGTGTTGGGAAAATTGGACAGCTACATGCAAAAAAAAAACCCATGAAATTAGACCATCATCTTACACCATACACAAGAATAAACTCAAAATGGGTAAAAGGCTTAAATGTGACTAATGAATCCATAAAAATCCTAGAAGAAAATGTAGGCAACAAAATTTCAGACATCATACGCAGCAGAATTTTCACTGATATATCACCTAAGGCAACAGAAACAAAGGAAAAAATGAACACATGGGACTACATCAAACTCAAAAGCTTCTGCATAGCAAAAGAAACAACCATCAAAGTGGAAAGGCAACCCACTGTATGGGAGAGCATAATTGCCAATGATATATCAGATAAGGGATTAATTTCCAAAATATATAGAGTGCTCATACAACTCAACAAAAGGAAGACAAAGAACCCAATTAAAAAATGGTCAGAGGAACTAAATAGACACCTCTCCAAAAAGGACATACAAATGGCTAAGAGACATATGAAGAAACGCTCAACATCACGAATCATCAGAGAGATGCAAATTAAAACAACAATGAGGTATCACCTCACACCTGTCAGAATAGCCGCCATCAACAAAGCATCAAACAAGTGTTGGCGAGGGTGTGGAGAAAAGGGGACTCTAGTACACTGCTGGTGGGAATGCAGACTGGTGCAGCCACTATGGAAAACACTATGGTGTTACCTCAAAAAATTAAAAATTGAACTGCCATTTGACCCAGTGATCCCACTCCTAGGAATATACCCTAAGAAGCCTGAAACACCAATCAGAAAGAATATATGTATCCCCATGTTCATAGCAGCGCTATTTACAATAGCTAAGATCTGGAAACAGCCCAAGTGTCCATCAGTAGACGAATGGATAAAAAAGCAGTGGTACATATACACAATGGAGTACTATGCAGCTGTAAGAAAGAAATATCTCTTATCCTTTGAGACGACATGGGAGGACCTGGAAACTATTATCCTAAGTGAAACAAGCCAAGCAGAGAAAGACAAATATCATATGATCTCACTTATTTCTGGAATATAATGAACATAACAGTCTGAGGAACAGGGTAGTCCCAGAGACGTGGAAGTAGGGTACAGACTGACAATTGCCAGAAGAAGGGGTGGGGGAGGGGAGCGATGAACCACAGAACTTGTACACATGTACTCATAACCAATGGACATGGACAACAAAACCAGGGACAGGGCAGGGAGGGAGGGGGAGGAGGTTGTCAATGGGGGAAAAAGGAGAAACATCTGTAACAAAAATAAATTAATAAAAAAAAAATGGGTGCTGGATTTTGTCAAATGCTTTTCAGCATTTATTGATATGATCATGATTTTAACTTTCATTTTATTTATGTGGTGTTTCACATTGATTGATTTGCGAATATTTACAAGCCTTGTATCCCCAGGATAAATACCACTTGGTCATGGTGAATACTTTTAAAAAATATATTGCTGGATCCAATTTGCTAAAATTTGGTTGAGAATTTTGACATCTATTTTCATCAAGGATGTTGGCCTGTAATTTTCTTTCTTTGTAATGTCTTTGTCTGGTTTTGGGATTAAGATTATGCTGACCTCATAAAAAGACCTTTGAAGTCTTCCTTCCTCTTGAATTCTTTGGAAAAGTTTGAGGACAATGGGTGTTAGTTATTTGAATGTTTTGTAAAACTTTCCTCTGAAGCTGTCCATACCAGGGCTTTTGTTAGCTTGGAGTTTATTAATTACTGCTTCAATTTCCTTAGTTGTTATTGTACTGTTCCAGTTTTCTGACTCTTCCCTGTTGAGTTTTGGATGCTTGTATGATTCTATGAATTTGTCCATTTCACCTAGGTTGTCCAATTTGTTGGCATATATTTGTTCATAGTATTTTCTTACAATCTTTTGTATTTCTGTTATGTCAGTTGTTATTTCACCTCTTTTTTCTGATTTTATTTATTTGCATCCTCTCTCTTTGTTTCTTGGTGAGTCTGGCTAAAAGTTCATCAATCTTGTTTATCTTTTCAAAGAACCAGCTCTTAGTTTCATACATCATTTGTATTTTTCTTTCTTTTTTTTTTTTTTTAGTCTCTATCTCATTTATTTTCTCTCTGATCTTTATTATTTCCTTCCTTCTACTAACTCTGGGTTTTTCTTTTTGTTCTCTCTAATTCTTTAAGTTGTAGGGTTAGTTTATTTAAAATGTTTTCTATTTCTTGAGGTAGGCCTGTAGTGCCATGAACATCCCTCTCAGAACTGCTTTCACTGTGTCCCATAGATTTTGTGTTGTTGTGAGTTCATTTTCACTTGTTTCCAGGAAGTTTTTAATTTCTTCCTTGATCTCCTTGGTGCCCCATTCATTGTTTAATAACATGCTAATTAGCCCCCATGTGTTTGAATGATCTTGAGTGTCATTATTGTAATTGATTTCTAGTTTTATGCCATTGTGATCCAAGAAGATGCTTGATATGATTTTAATCTTCTTGAACTCGTAGAGACTTAGTTTGTGTTCTAACATGTGATCTATCTTTGACAATGTCCTGTGTGCACCTACGGCGAATGTACATTCTGCAGCCTTGGGGTGAAATGTCTGTAAATATCAATTAAATCCATCTGATCTAGTGTGTCTTTTAAGGTCTTTGTTTCCTTGTTGATTCTTTGTCTAGAAGATCTAGCCAGTTATGTCAGTGGGGTGTTAAAATCCCTTACTATGATTGTATTGTTGGCAATCTCTCCCTTAAAGTCCTCCAGCAGTTTTTCAATATATTTTGCTGCTCCTATATTGGGTGAATATATATGTTTACTAGGGTATACCTTCTTGTTGGATCGATCCTTTTAATACTATGCAATGTCCTTCTTTGTCTCTTGTTATGGCCTTCATTTTAAAGTCTATTTTATCAGATATGAATATTGCTACCCCAGCTTTATTTTCTATTTGTATTTGCATGAGAATTTTTTTTTCCCATCGCTTCACTTTCATCCTGTGTGAGTCTTTTGTTCTGAGGTGAGTCTTTTATAGACAGAATATATATGAGTCAGTTTTTCTTGTCCAATCATCTACCCTATGTCTTTTGATTGGGACATTTAAGCCATTTACATTTAAGGATGTTATTGATAGGTACTAATTGGTTCCCATTTGTATTCTTTATGCCTGTGTTCCCTCCTCTCTCTTTCTTTCTTCTTTTTATAACAATACCTTTAGCATTTCTTGCATTGTTGGTTTGCTGGTAATAAACTCCTTTAGCCTTTTTGTTTTTTTTGTCTGTGATACTCTTTATTTCACCTTCAATTTTGAATGATAGCCTTGCTGGATAGAGTAGTTTGGATTCAGTCCCTTTCTTTTCATTGCTTTGTATATTTCACGCCATTCTCTTCTGGCCTACAGTGTTTCTATTGAGAAATGGGCTGACAGTCTAATGGGGGCTCCCTTGTAGGTAACTTTCTGTCTCTCTCTTTTTGCCTGTAAGGTTCTTTCTTTGTTTTTAATGTTTGCTATGTTAATTATGATATGTCTAGGTGTGGGTCTTTTGGGTTACATCTTGAATGGAACTCTCTGTGTTTCCTGTACTTGTATAACCTTTCCCTTCACCAGATTAAGGATGTTTTCTGTTATTATTTCTTAAAACAGGTTATCTATTCCTTTCTCTGATTCTTCTCCTCCTGGTACCCCTCTGATATGAATGTTGTTACATTTCATATTATCCCAAAACTCCCTTAAACTCTCTCCCTGCTTTTAATTTTTTTTTTCCATTTTCTACTCTCATTGGGTGTTTTTTTCTACCCTGTCTTCTATCTCGCTGATTTGGTCCTCAGCTTCTTCTAATTTACTATTGAATCCTTCCAAGGTGTTCTTTATTTCAGCTATGTCATTCTTTATTTATACTTGATTTTTGTTAATAGCTTCTACCTCTTTTTTTAAGCTCCCACTGAGTTCTTTATAGTTGTAATTAAGTTGCTTACAATTCTCACTAAGATTTTGAGAACCCTTACTACTATTACTTTTCTGACAAACTGATTGCCTCCATTTCATTTAGTTCCTAATCTGGTAATTCTACCTTTCATTCGGGGGTTGTTTTTTTGTCTCTCCACTTTCACCATCTGATAGTTCCTGGTGCACCAGGTCACGCTGGCAGGTTGGTGTGTCCAGGTGCATTGGGTCCTCCCAGGGCTGAATCTCGGATCCAGTCCAGTCATCTGGGGGTGCTGGCGGCTCTCGTTAGCATCTGCTGTGGGAAGGCAGTTGCCTCTTGTCTGCTGTGGGGACTGTGTGGTTAGCAGCTCTTGTCTGCTGTATGTCTTGGGAGGATTGACGACTAGCCGCTTGTGTTCATCTGTCGTCTTAGGCACGGCTGCGGTGCATGGGTCCCAAGGTGCTACTGCTGCTTAGCAGGTCTTGACTCTTGATCTGCCTCTGCTTCTGCTGCCAGGGGTGGTGCTTGGTTCCAGAGCCTCTACTGCTGCTTGGGGTAGGGCTCTGCTCCTGATCAGCCACTGCTGTGGCTGCCATGGGTGGGTGTCTGCTCCCAATCCAAGCTTCTGTCACACGTGGGTCTCAGCTCCAGAGCCTCCACTGCTGCTTGGGGTGGTGATGTTGCTTGGCTCCCAAGCCGCTGCTATTTTGGGGGGAAGGGCTCTGCTCTTGATCCACTGCTGCTGCTGCTGCCAGTGGTGGTTGTTGGCCCCCGAGCCTCTGCTGCTGCTGTCAGGGTCAGTGCTTGGCTCCCAAGTGTCCGCTGCTGCTGCTGCTGCTGCTGGGGGCGGTGCTCAGCTCCCTAGCCCCACCACTGCTGCCAGGTGCAGGTGTCTCCGCAGCACAGCTACTGTGTGCTGGTCAGTGTTGGTACAGCAGGGGCTGCTGGTCCAATGGTGCAAGGTGCACTCATGGCCACTGGGTGTTGGACTGTAGCCACTCCCTGCTGCCTCCTCCCAGGAAGGGCCAAGCAGATATTCCAAAATGGCAGGGCCTTCGACCAGAGCAGAGAGAAGCACCCTGCCAATCAGCCCACATTGGTAACCAGCTGCTCCCCCATCCACAGCACAGAAACCGTCTGCCCAAAATTTCTGCACCACTCTGCAGATGCCCAGCCACACTCATACCCACTCACACGCTCTCTCGCACTTGCTCATCCTCTCACACACTCACCCTTGCTCCAGTTCTGCCTGCTGTCATGTTCTGAAAGTCACATTTCATTGTCTTGAAGCTCTGTTTCATTATATAATTGATACAGTACCACATAACCAAATCCCAATTCAAGTTGGCCTGAATATGTTCTATATTCTCTTCCAGGGACAACTTAGTAGACTTTCAGTCAGCTTCAGTAATAATGGTCTCTGCAATTAAGGCCAGTACATAAGAAAAAGATACATTTTCCCTCTTACTCATTGCTGCTTCTTTAGAGAAGAAAAATATCGGTTACTGCTTAGGCTTCCTCCAGAGTTTACATTTTAGGTTGTAATCTTAAATTATTAAAATACAGCCTTTTAAAAAGATGCTAAGAAAGCAAAATAGGACACACATTTGATCTTACAACATCATGGATTTAAATTCAGATACTAGATTCCTTTCAGTTAATCCCACCCTTAACTCTTAAAATTTTTTTTAATCTTTATTGTTGAGAGTATTACAGATGTCCCCCATTTTGTTCCACCATTGCCCCTCCCCAGCCTTTCACCATCCTATTGTCTGTGTCCATGAGCAATGCATATATGCATATAAGTTCTTTGGTTAATTTCTTCTCACTCCCCTCCTCTTCCCTCTGATATAGTCAGTCTGTTCCATGTTTCCATGTCTCTGGTTCTATTTTATTCTTCAGTTTATTTTGTTCATTATATTCCACATATTAATGAGATCATGTGATATTTGTCTTTCTATGACTGGCTTATTTTGCTTAACATGATAATCTCCAGGTTCCACCATGCTATCTCAAAATGTAAAAGATCCGTCTTTTTTACAGCTGCATAGTATTCCATTGTGTATGTAAACCACAGCTTTTTTATTCATTCATCTACTGATGGGCACTGAGCATTTCCATATCTTACCTATTGTAAGTAGCGCTGCTATGAACATAGGGCTGATATACACTTTCTGATTGGTATTTTTTAAATTTAGTTTAGAAAGAGAAAAAGGGAGAGTGAGAGAGAGAAACACCAATGTGAGAGAGATACATCAATCAGTTGCCTCCAGTACATGCCCTGACTCGTGGATCAAACCTGCAACCTAGGTATGTATCTTGACTGGGAATCGGACCCACAACCTTTTGGTGTACGAGATGACACTCCAACCAACTGAGCCATCCAGCCAAGGCCTACCATCAACTCTTAACCTCTACAGAAGAAAGTCATGGTGGTAATTTCAATGTCAAATTCTCTACAAGATCTTACTGTTTAACACAATGACTTTTTCCAAAATATCAATCTCCTTTCATTTGATCTAGTTTCAAACTAGATGCTTGGTAGTTATCTACATAAGTAAGTGTGGAAAATATCTGCTTGAGTATTTAGTTCCTTAATAGTTCACATAGAAGCAATAAATATCTTTCAGTTATTCATCTCTTTTCAAATTTACTCCCAGGTAATGAATGCCACAGTTCTATGATGATGCGGGATGCCAAGTCACACTGCTCTAAAGTATAATTTAGTCATAATGATTCTGAAATAAACTTATACAATGCAGTAGAGAAGTGGTAAGGGCATTGACATAAGTCATAAAAATCAGTATATCCAATTAAGAATAACAATAGAAAATGAGAGAACAGGATTTGTAAATGCATAACACTTATTTAAAAATATGTTTTTATTGATTTTTTATAGAGAGAGAAAGGGAGAGAGAGATAGAAACATCAGTGTGAGAGAGAAACAATGACCGACTGCCTCCCGCATGCCCCCTACTGGGGATTGAGCCGGCAACCCAGGCATGTGCCCTGACGAGAATTGAACTGGGATCTCTCAGTCCATGTGATGACGCTCAATCCACTGAGCTACACTGGCTGAGCCATCACACTTTTTAAATATTCCCTTTAAATGTCAAGGATTTCAATTGCTAAATATAAACACAGTATCCTCAAATACATTGTTAACAATTATTAGTGCATGAAAGAAAAAATATTTTTTTAACCTAACTAGATCCAAACATTGAGAGCAGTAACGATGTAGCCAAATAAAACTGTGCTCAAGACTATTTCTATTTTTCTAGTCTTTATTGTTCAGAGTATTACAGATGTCCCCCTTTCCCTCCACCCTTCCTGGTTCCCATCCCAACCCAGGTATTCACCACCCTATAGTCTGTGTTCATGGGTAATGTATATATGCATATAAATTATTTGGTTAATCTCTTCCTGCCCCTAATCCTACCTTCCCTATGAAATACATCAGTCTCTTCCATGTTTCCATGCCTCTGTTTTTATTTTATTCATCAGTTTATTTTATTCATTATATTCCACATATAAGTGAGATCATGTGATACTTGTCATTCTCTGACTGGCTTATTTTGCTTAACATAATACTCTCCAGTTCCCTCCATGTTGTGTCATAGGGTAGTAAATCTTTCTTTTTTACAGCTGTATAGTATTTAATTTCGTATATGTATCACAGCTTTTTTATCCACTCATCTTCTGATGGGCACTTGGAGTGTTTCCAGATGTGAGCTATTGTAAAAAGCACTTTTATGAACATAGGGGTGCATATATTCTTTCTTTCTGACTGGTGTTTTGGGATTCTTAGGATATATTCTGAGAAGTGGGATCACTGGGTCGAATGGCAGTTACATTTTTAATATTTTGAGGAAATTCAATACTGTTTTCCATAGTGGTTGTACCACTCTGCCATCCCACCAGTAGTGTACTAGGGTTTCTTTTTCTTCACATCCTCACTAGCACTTGTTTGTTGATTTATTGATTGTAGCCATTCTGGCAGTTGTGAAGTGATACCTCATTGTCATTTTAATTTGCATCTCTCTGATCATTAGTGATATTAAGCATTTTTTTATGTCCTATTTGGAGAAGTGTCTATTAAGATCCTATGCCCATTTTTAAATTGGATTGTTTTTCTTCCTTTTGTTGAGTTGTATGAGTACTTTATATATTTTGGAGATTAACCCTTTATCAGATATATCATTGGCAAATATGTTCTAAACAGTGGGTTCCCCTTTCATTTTGATGCTGGTTTCTTTTGCTGTGAAGAAAGTTTTAAGTTTGATGTAGTCCAATTTGTTTACTTTTTGCTTTGTTTCTCTTGCTTTAGGAAATGTCTTGGTGAAGATTTTGCTATGTGAGATGTTTAATATTTTGCTGCTTGTTTAATTTGACGATTTTTATGGTTTCATGACTTACATTGAAGTCTTTTATCCATTTTGAGTTTATTCTTGTGTATGGTGTAAGTTGGTGGTCTAGTTTCATTTGTTTGCACGTATCTGTCCAATTTTCCCAACACCACTAATTAAAGAGACTGTCTTTACTCCATTGTATGCTCTTCCCTCTTTTTTCAAATATTAATTGAGCATAATAGCTTGGGTCAATTTCTGTGTTCTCTGTTCTGTTCCATTGATCTATATGCCTGTTCTTGTGCCAGTCTCAGTCTTTGATTACAATAGCTTTGTAGTATACCCTGATATCTGGTATTGTAATCCTTCCTACTTTGTTCTTTCTCATGATTGCTGTTGCTATTCAGGGTCTATTTTGGTTTCACATACATTTTTGGAGTATTTGTTCTAGACCTGTGAAATATGCTGTTGGTATTTTAATATGATTGCATTGAGTCTATAGATTGCTTTGCGTAGTATGCACATTTTAATCATGTTATTTCTTCCAATCCATGAACAGTTTATTTTTCTGTTTGTTTATATCTTCCTTTATTTCTTTTTGCAACGTCCTGTACTTTTCCATATACAGGTATTTTACCTCCTTGGTTTAGTTTATTCCTAAGTATCTTAATTTTTTATTGCAATGGACAATGAGATTTTTTTTTTTTAGTTTCTCATTCTAATACATTGTTATTGGTGTATAAATATGCCTTAGATTTATTGGTGTTAACTTTGTATCATGACATGTTTTTTAATTCACTTATTAAATCTAGTAGTTTTTTGGTGGAGTCTTTATGGTTTTCTATGTACAATATCATGTCATCTGTGAATAATGACAGTTTTACTTCCTCCTTTCCTGTTTGGATACATTTTATTTCTTCTTCTTGTTTGATTGCTTTGGCTAGGACTTCCTGTGCTATGTTGTGTAGGAGTGGTGAAAGGAGACATCCCTGTCTTGTTCCTGTTCTTAGGGGAAATTATTTTAGTTTTGCCCATTGAGTATGATATTGGCAGTAGATTTGTCATATATTACATTTATTATTTTGAGGTATGGTCCCTCTATGCCCACTTTGCTGAGAGTTTTTATCAAACATGAGTGTCGGATTTTTTCAAATGCTTTTTCTGCATCTATTGATATGATCATGTGAGCTTTACCTTTCAATTTGTTTATGTGATGTATCACATTTATTGATTTGTGCATATTGTACTAGCCTTGCATCCCTGGAATAAATCCCACTTGGTCATAGTGTATGATCTTTTAAATATATTGCTAAATTTGATTTGCTAATATTTTGTTGAAGATTTTAGCAACTATGTTCATCAGGGATATTTATCTGTAATTCTCTTTCTTATAGTGTCTTTGGTTTTGGAATTAGCTTAATGCTGGCCTCATAGAAGGAGCTTGGAAGTGTTCCTTCCTCTTTGATTTTCGGCAATAGTTTGAGGAGGATAGGTGTTACGTCTAATTTGAATGTTTGATAAAACTCCCCTCTGAAGCCGTCCAGACCAGGGCTTTTGTTTGCTTGGAATTTTTTTTATTACTGTTTCAATTTCATTGTTTGTTATAAGCCTATTCAGGTTTTCTGATTCTTCCTGATTTAGTTTAGGAAGATGGTATTTTTTCTAGGAATTTGTCCATTTCGTTTAGGTTGTCCAGCTTGTTGGCATATAGTTATTCATAGTATTTATTACAATCCTTTTTATTTCTGTGGTGTCATTTGTTTCCACACCTCTTTCATTTTTTATGTTGTTTATTTGGGTCTTCTCTCTTTGTTTCTTTATTTGTCTGTCTAAAGGTTCATCAATTTTGTTTATCTTTTCAAAGAACCAACTCTTGGATTCATTGATACTTTATTTTTTATTTTAGTCTCTATGTCCCTTATTTCCACTGTGATCTTTATTATTTCCTTTCTTTGACTTACTCTTGCCTTTTTTTGTTGTTCTCTTTGTAATTCTTTAAGTTGTAGGGTTAGATATTTTATTAGATTTTTTTTTTGTTTTTTAAGGTAGGCTTGTAATACTATGAACTTCCCTCTCAGGATTGCTTTTGCTGTGTCCCATAGATATTGGGTTGTTGTGGGTTCATTTTCATTTGTTTCCAGAAAGTTTATTATTTCTTCCTTGATCTTCTTGGTAACCCATTCATTGTTTAATAACATGCTATTTGAATGTTTTTCAGTGTTTTTGTTTTAGTTGATTTCTAGTTTCATGCCACTGTGATCTGAGAAGATGCTTGATATGATTTCAATTTTCGTGAACTTGTAGAGACTTAGTTTGTGTCCTAACATGTGGTCTATCTTTGAGAAGTACCCATGTGCACTTAAGAAGAATTTATATTCTGAGGCTTTGGGATGAAATGTTCTGTAAATGTCAATTAAATCCATTTTATCTGAGCAGCATGTGGAAGCAGCTGGCAGCTCCCCCAACCAAACTGCATGCCCTGAGTTCCTGCATGACTGGCAGATGTCCACCTTCACTTACACCCTCACACTTTGTGTCTCTCACACCCACTCACCCACTCACACTCACCCTCACTCTGGTCTTGCCTGCCACCATGGTTTTTTCCTCAAGAGTATTTCTGATTCAAGTAAAACATGTGCATACTATGGTACATCAAACTCTTTATTATCCTTTGTTATTTGTATATTCCAGAATAACAATGAGAGCCTAAACACAGAACACTAAATCATTTTATCAGATCAATGAAAAGACAACCAAATACGCTTTTCTGGTGATAGCAATGACCAATTGCTATGCAACTGATTGTATCATAGGACAATTAATTGGCTTAAGTTCTTAAGACTACTGAAATAAGTAGATCAACATTTTCATGGTCATATCTCATTTATTTAATTGACTATGTAGTAGTCTATTGGTTAACCTGTAAATTCTATCCATCACTATAAAAATGGAATAGCTTATTAGATTGAAAAAATGATATTTTCTACCAGAATAGCAGAAATGACTGTAAATTATCAGAATATCAGTATAATTGAATTTAGGCCCTTTCTGAAGAATGTTGAAATAATAAAGAGAAGATAGAAAACATTAACCATTTTTAAAAATTTTTATCAGGGCTATTCTGCTGTGTTCCTCCTTACTCATGCAGTTTTAGAAAAAATTAACAAAATCCAACTCTCGTTTCAAAGTTATGGTGACTTCAAGAATTTCAGTTTCCAGGATATAGACAGCTTTGGCACTGTTGCAATCCACAGGATGAGGAAGGTTCAGCAACAGTTTCCTAAACAAAACAAAACAAAAATATAGAATCAGCTTCCTAAAGTGATATCTAGAAGACATCACTTTTAATAAGGCAATGGAAAGCAAGATATATCATCACAACATTAGAAATCAAAAAAGAATATTTCGAAAGTATAAGTACTGGATCAAAAGTATGCCTATATAATACAAATTGGATATCAGTTTTTTAGCCTTAAAAATCCAAGCAGTGGGTTCTGACTTCCCCATATTTTTTCTAAATTGGCCTCATTTTGTATTATATAAACCTAGTCTCAGGCTATGTTTATAGTCATAAAAATAGAACCAGTGCAACTTTAAGTTGGTTGGATAGATCTGTTGCCAAGCATACTTATGTGTGCATGGAATGTGGCGAGCTGACACAAATCTGAAAACTGGAATGGTTCAATAAGAATTCTGCTAACACAACTTTAGGCTGAGTTTCTATTGCAGGTATAGTTATTGAAACTCAGGCCTGGAATGATTTCAATACCAGATAAATGAGAGTGCTTCTCTCTGCTTGTTTCTGGTTCTTTCTACTATGCATTAACAAAAAGTCCCAGTGAAGGATTGCTGGGTTTATTTTGCAGTGGATGGCTCAGTTGCTGGATAGCTTCAGGCTTTAGATGCATTGGTGGTATGTGACATCCATAATTCTGCCATAGTGATATGAATCTAAATTATGCATGGAGTTGGCACATGTTGGTATCTGAAGACAATTAAATGCATGAAACACTTGTTACCTCACATTCTCGATAGAGAAGGCTTAAGTAGCTCTAAACCAGTGGGCAGGAAAGCTCTTTTACAAAGTATAAGATCTAAATCAGTAAAGGAATCTGGTATTTTTAGGGGTACTTATTAAATACTGTATAAAGAACTAGTATTTGAAAACAAAAATCTTGAATATCAATTGCTTCTTTACTTATTTGCAGACCTAAATTCAGGACACTGGACTCATTAAAAGTATTTAAGTATTTATCACACATCTATGGAACCTGAAGGAGTAATAAATATTGTGACACCTACTCCATTTCAGATATTTGGGGTAGGAGCAACAACCACCTTAAGTGATGAAATCATGATGTATTTTAATATAGCCTGTAATATTTGACATCTCAAAAAAAAGTAGGTGCAGAATCATTTAAAGTCCATCTTTTTAAAGTTAACAATATAGGTTTTGCTAGAATTAGATTTGCTTTATCCTTTATTCTACAAACGATAATATATTCACTTTAAAAAGAAAGCAGATTTCAGTGGTGGTAGCTTCACTGCACTAAAAGACAACTATAAATCAGCTGAACAAGGAGTTCCAATGACAATGTGCACTTCTCTGTTCAAAGAGAAATAAATTTTAAAAAGACAGTTAGTGGCCATTGGAATGATTCATCTATCCCTGCATTTATGTCTAGTTCTTAGCAGTATGGCTTCACATACTAAAATTTTGAACAATACAAACTGTGTAACTTATTTAGGCTCTTAGGAGAAGGAAAGTATTTTTGTCTAGTCTGTTTTACTGTCTCATATATGAACTGAGATTTATATTTAAAGAAAGTGAAGTTACACAAGTACTTAACCACTGAAGGACAGGAATGTATCTTATCTTGGTGTCCCCCAGTGTCTAGCAGAATACTTTATAAATATTTGTTGAGTGAATAAACGAATGAAAATCAAATTGGTCACCACAAAATTATATTTGAATAACTACTACAGATTATTACTATAAAATATGAACAAAGATTTAAACCCAAATCCCTCTGTCTTTACATTGATAAGCTATTTGTATTTTAAGAAGCTACAGTTTAGAAATTGATCAAATGTTTATCCAGTGCTAATTTTCACTAGAGATTATTTAAATGCAAACAATAATATATGAAAATTAAAAAATTATCTATACAGTGAAATCTAGAGATTTGCATGCTTACATTTATATTGGAGGATTCAAGTTGATATTACTTGCAAGATATTTACATAAAGAACAGCCTTGCTCTGTGCATATTTACATATAACAATTTTTATTTTATATAGTTAATAAATAATTTGATTTAAATATCTGTGTTAAAAACAGACATGACCTTTCTAAGGTTTCCTATTGGAGACATAACTATTTTCAAAGACAGTGCTGAAATAGCTACTGAGCTGCAATTCACTATTTCATTTAGAAAACGTTTTTTAGATATCAATGACATTGAACATCAGTCAACTCACAATCTGAATTAAAGGAACACAGTAAAGGTGAGAATTATCTAAGGCAACACTCAACTGACATTAACTTATATTTGTCTTTAGAATGTGTTTTTATTATCACATTGAAGGAATTTGTTTTAATATTCTTAGAATTCACTTTGAAAAATAATGGAACACCATATGAAGACATCAGGAAATTCTGGGAAATTATCCAATTTCCCCTATCTTTCCTCCTTTCCATCTACTTCATGTTGAGAATCTACATGCCAAAACAACCAGTTTTTAATAAATGAACAATTCAGTAAACTGCATTATTTCTTTTGGTTGTATAATGTTAAATATCTGGCTATTATTAATAATTACAATGTAATTGATTATCATTTGACTGATATTAGTAGTCAATTCAGTGAAAATGAATTCTTACTTGTTCTCTGCCTTATAGATATATGAACAATTCTGACTGTTCTCTCTTATCTTTCTTGAAGCAAGTAAACATAGTTTTATAGGGTGTCAAAGTCAGAAACTAAAGAAAGTAGATGTGAATATAAATAAACTAAAAAACAAGACACATTTCCAATAATACAAATTTAGATAATAGCATGACTCCAAAGAACACTCCAGTGTTTAAGAAAAGAGATAAAAATCTTAATTCTACCTTTTGTCCTCTATCTTTTTTTATTGTTATTAATTTATTTATTTTTGTTACAGATGGTTCTCCTTTTTCCCCCATTGACACCCTCCTCCCGATTTTTTCCTTATGAGAGAGTACCTCTCTGTACTGATCATTTAATATATAAATATATTATGATCCAAATGACCTAATGCAGCCCACATTCTATGTGGGAAAGTATCTCTGTGTGAGTCTTTTATTTAGTGGGCTCTGCTAGATATCTGGAATGACAGCATAGCCAGAGCAGCTGCCTAAAGATTGATGGAGACTGTAAGAACTGCTAAGGAAATGGAAATTAACTCCATGTTGTGTAGATATGTGTGTACTTTTAACAAGTGCACAAATATCATGGAAGATTGATCGTCCATTTAACTAACTTCCCTTGGAAAGGTTGGGTGCAAGAATAAATGTATGTATAATATGCAATGAAAAAATTACAATATTCCCTGAAGTAAATGGTAGGGATAGTAAATATATATTTTATAACATGAGATAATCATGACGATACATTTTTGAAATTACTATATAAGTAACAAGAAAATATTTGATATGTATTCATCTGTAGATCATTTTGTGTTAAATGCATCTACTGTAGAAATCAAGGTTAAGCTATGTATGTACACTGTATTGTTTACACATGTAAGTCCTTTGTATGAGGGATCTACTTTATATATTTTTGTAACTCTAAGATCCACAAAGGAGAATTATAAGTACTGATAATGGAATGAAGAGAATGCTCCTCACACGCAATTTGAGATATTAATGAGTTATAGAACAAGAACCACTGCAGTCAACCAAAGTGTGTTTACTGCTATACATTCAGATGAAAAGTGAACAATGCAGTGAGATATTTAAACATTTTATCTAGAACACACCAGGTTCCATTGATTCCCTCTTTATAGAGTTAGTTTTGAGAAACAGGACTGATTCATACAGGCTTCAGGATAAACATTTTATATCATTTTTACTGTATGTATTTAGTTTTGTGAACATGATTTGAACTTGTGTAATAACAAGACAATTTTGAAAATATCAAAGTATTTAATTGAATAATTCCATTGTCATCTGTATTATTTTAAAATGTATTCACACAACTTGAGGATCTAGTGATAAATTAGCTTTTAGAATTTCTGTTTTAAGTAATTGATGACAACTTACAGGATTTTCACCTCTAGCTATTTTTTCTGACAGATAAGCCAACCATATCTGAATGTCAAGGACTGTGTTTTGGTAACATCAACCTACTCCAAATATACAAACGCACAGTAGAAAAAATCTAAGTATTTCCAAATACATTTATATTTATATTATGTAGATCGAAGATATAAATGATTAGCTGACTTTTTAACTTTTCTTCAGACTTTAGGGGTGATACAAAATATCTATGTACATTAAAAAATATTGACTGAGGATTCATTCATATTTTAATACATTATTCTAGTTCTAAGTTTTACTCACTTATCAGGAGTACGAAGATCAAGGATCATTTCCTGGACATTAATTTTAATTTCAGAAGGGTTTGTATTTGGCAGTTTAATTTTAACCTGAAAGAGAAAATGAGAAGAAAAATACCATTGTCTTGAAGAATAGTTAATTTGAAGAGTGTTAGAAAACAGAGGTTGAAGTTGAGTGAGTGGCCCAAGGGCAATGGTTTGTAATTTGACTGAGGTCTATCAAACTCCAAAGCTATACAGAAACACTTTGATAACTTGCCTGTAACCTTCATTGTCTGAAGGTGCATTGCAGTACACTCGCTAAAGTTGGAGACCTTTAACTGCCTTTATATCAGTGGGACCTTTGTATAAAAAAATGGTTAGTTCTCATGTTAGGTGTGGATTGATGATGCCATCTGGTAGTCTCCTGTCATAAACTCCTATACCATAATTCTTAGAGAAGTATAGGAGTCCAGAGAAGTTGTTAACATAACAAAAGAGAAATAACAATATGGCCACAACACATAAAATGGTAATATTTATTAGTTTGGTAGGTTTTCACTTAAAAGTCTCATCTCACTTACCACATGACCCAGCAATTCCACTGCTGGGTATACACCCAAGAGAATTAAAAGCAGGTGTTCAATCAAAAACATGTACATAATGTTTTTGTTCACATCAGCAGTATTCACAATAGCCAAAAGACAAAAACCACCCAAATGAATATCAACTGGTGAATGGATAACCTAAATGTGGTATATCCATAGAATGGAATATTATTCAGCTATAAAAAAGAATGAAGAACTATTATGTAGATGAACCTTAAAAACATTAAGATAAGTGAAAGAAGTCAGGCATAAAAAGCCAACTATTGTAGAAAAATTTTTATGTGAAATATCCAGAATAGGCAAATCCATAGAGACTGAAAACAAGTGGCTGCCAGAGGCTGGGGAGGGAGAAAGGAGGAGTGACTGTTAATTGAGCATGGATTTCCTTTGGGTTGCTGAATATATTATGGAATTATATATTGGTAATGGTTGCACAAAATTGTGAATGTGCTAAATATCACTAATGGCACATTTTTTATTGTGTGTATTTTATCACAATACAAAATCTCATCTCTCTGACTTCATTAATTCTCTTTTTGATAGAAGTTGATTATCTATCTATCTATCTATCTGAGATGATGTGGCATATGGTTTCCAAAGACAAAGAAAAAAAAAAAAACAACCTAAGGTTAAGGTAAATTATGAAGACTTATCTAAAATGAGCTTAAAGACTTGAAATATTAGACATCTGGTGATTTCAGAGCTGGAATGGAAAGGACAAAAGCTATAGGTTTTGAGGGTAATACATATCAAATAAATAATGGGAAAAATGGAATTCCTTGTAAGAAGCTTAAAGTAGGTAATAGTATTTTTGCAATATAAAGTATGTGGGCCAATACATGCCTGTGCGTTACAGCTTACTTTATTAAATCTGTAAATTAAAAATATGTATAAATAGAGCTCTAGAGGTGCTACTCTCTAAACAAATCCTATCCTCCCCTTCATGGGAGTTCCACTAGCCCCACCCTCCCGACTCTCTGCAGCCTCACCCTGTTGAGCTTGGACTCCTGGCAGAATCTTGGTCAGACTGCGTTGTATGGCTCTAGGTCAGGGGCCATTTTCCCCACATACATCTGAACAGTGCAGAGCCCTCTCTTCACATGACCAAATATTTGTCTGTTTGTGCCTGATAAACTCTGCTTGTCTCACCCTGATGACTCCCTGAAACCCCACCCCACTACAAATTTCTGTGGGCACCAAGCGGGTGGCAGCTAGACTTGGTATACCCTGAGACATTTGATGAGTGGCCACTGACCCAGCACTGGCACCAAGTTTGAGCCTATATCAGTCTGTTTAGGACCACTTGCCCCTACCTGGTAACTCACTGAGAACCTTCCTCATTACTGCCAGAGATTTTTTCAGTAACTGAGTCTATCAGGCATCTGGCAGACAAAGGCAGCTGGAAGCAGATTTCCCAGTGACTTGGGACTTTTTCTGACCTGCTCCTAGGCTCAGTGCTGGTAAAATCTGGCCTTGGTGTGCAGCTTGGTCCTTTCTGCACACACCCAGGCCTAGCAGAGGCAACCACAAACTATGGATTCCTTTGTAGCTCCAAACAGGTTGCCCAGGGCCAATCAAAGGCAGAGTCTGACATTAGCCTGAACTTGAGCAGGATCCACTTTGCTTCACGAGTGGCATATCCGAAGGGAGATGTTGGCAGGCACCAGACCCTGATGAGGTGAATTCTGTTCCCTGTGGTCAGCACCTGCACAGCAGCTCATACACTGGGGTCATGGTTGATTCTCAGTCAGCCAGCCTGAGGTTTGAACCCACACATAAATGAATCATTAACAATCAAGACTCAATTACAATAGGAGGACCCACATAACCTCCAAAAGGGGCATTCCTGAAGCACCTAGATCAAGTGATCAAAGTTACTTCACCACTGGGTCCCACAGGACACCTACTATGTAAGGCCACCCTACCATGACTTGGAGTAAGCAGATCTGCCTAGTACATACAAACACAAAAGAAGCAGCCAAAATGGAGAGAAAAAGAAACATGCCCCCAGTGAAAGAATAGGATAAATCTGCAGAAAAAGATCTAAATGAAATGGAGGCAACCAATTTACCAGATACAGAGTTAAAAAAAAAAAAATAGTTGTAAGAATACTCAAGTAACTTAGTGAGAACTTCAACAAAGAGATAGCAAGCATAAAAATGACATAGAGCTCGGCTGGTGTGGCTCAGTGGTTGAGCGTCAACCCATGCACCAAAAGGTCACCGGTTCAATTCCCGGTCGGGGCACATGCCCAGGTTGTGGGCCCGATCCCCAGTTGGGGGGCACGCAGGAGGCGGCCAGTCGATGTTCTCTCATCAATGTTTCTATCTCTTCCTCTCCCTTCCTCTCTCTCTAAAATCAATAAAGAAAAATGTAAAAAAAAAAAAATGACATAGAAACCATACAAAAGAACCAGTCAGAAATAAAGAAAACTATATCTGAAATGAAGAATACACTAGAAGGAATAAACAGTAGGTTGGATGAAACAAAGAATCAAATCATCAATTTGGATAAGAAGGTAGTAGAAAACACACAATAAAAGCAGCAAAATGAAAAACAAATTTAAGAATAAGGAAAGTTTAAGGGAACTTTGGGACAACATAAAGAATAACAACATCCACATCATAGGGGCACCAGAAGGAGAAGAGAGAGAACAAGGTATTGAGATATAACTTTAGAAGAAATAATGACTGAAAACTTCCCTAACAGGGTGAAGGAAAAAACACAGAAGTCTAGGAATTTCAGAGAGTCCCAAACAAGATGAACTCAGAGGCCCACACCAAGACACATTATAATTAAAATAGCAAATTAAAGACAGAATTTTAAAAGCAGCAATAGAAAGATAGTTAGTTACCTACAAGAGAGCTCCCATAAGACTGTCAGTTGATTTCTCAACAGAAACATTTCAGGCCAGAAAAGATTGGCATAAAATATTCAAAGTGATGAAAAGCAAGACCTACATCAAAGATTACTTTACCCAGCAAGGCTATCATTTAAAATTGAAGGAGAAATAAAGAGCTTCTTAGACAAGAAAAAGCTAAAGGAGTTCATTACCACCAAACCATTATTACCAGAAATGTTAAAGAGTCTTCTAGAAGAAGAAGAAGAAGAAGAAGAAAAAGAAGAAGAAGAAGAAGAAGAAGAAGAAGAAGAAGAAGAAGAAGAAGAAGAAGAAGAAGAACAACAACAACAACAACAACAACAACAAAGGAACATAGTTAAAAGAATAAAAAAGGACAATAACACATAACTATAAATAATAAATTCACATGTAAATGGCTTAAATGTTCCTATCAAAAGACAGATAGGATAGCTGAATGAATAAGATAACAAGACCCATCTATATGCTGTCTAAAAGAGACCCACCACAGAATGAAAGATACAAACAGACTAAATGTAAAGGATAGAAAAAGATATTTCATGCAAATTGAAATTATAAAAAAGCTTGAGTAGCATTACTTATATCTAACCATATAGATAGAGACAAACTCATAGACAGAGAGCTGGCTGACAGTTGTCAGGGAGGGCAAGGTTGAGGCCTGGGTAGAGGAAGTGAAGGGATTGAGCAAAAAAGAAAAAAAGAAGGTATAGTCAGAGACAAAGACGGACACTACACAATGATAAAGGGAGCATTCCAACAAGAGGATATAATTGTTGAAAACAACTATGCACCCAACATAGGATAATCTAAATATATAAAACAAATCTTGATGGACATAAAGAGAGAGATCATCAGTAATACAGTCATAGTAGGGTATTTTAACCCCCCATTGACATCAATGGATAGATCTTCCAGACAGAAAATCAACAAGAAAACAGTGGTCTTAAATGACACACTAGGTCAGATGGATTTAATTGATAACTTCAGAGCATTTCACCCTAAAAGCAGTGGAATATACATTCTTTTCAAGTGTATATGAAACATTTTCTAGATAGATCATATGTTAGGTCACAAAACAAGTCTCAATAAATTTAAGAAGATTTAAAAAATGGCGGTGGAGTGAATGGAAGCTACAGATCCCATCTCCCAGGACCAAACTGGAATTACAACTAAAATAAAGAAAAATCATCAGGAAAAGCCAATTGAAGAACAGATGGACAGAACCAGTACAAGCAGGGATGCCAAATTGAGCCTGTTAGGAATGGAGGAGGCATGTGGTGGAAGGCTGGGAGCACATGGATAGCAGTGGAGAGCTGTATTAGCGGTGTGCACTTCCTGCTGAGAAAGTGGGAGTTTTAGAGAAAAATCATCAGGAAAAGCCAACTGAAGAGTAGCTGGACAGAACCAGTACAACCAGGGATGCCAAATCAAGCCTGGTAGGAATTGCAGAGGTGCACGGGGGCGGGCTGGGAGCCCAAGGACAGCAGTGGAGAGTTTCACTAGTGGTGTGCAATTCCAGTTGAGAAAGCTGGCCTTTTTTTTTTTTTTTTTAATCACCAAACCAGCTACAGCCACTCACCTTGGGCTCTGACAGAGAGAGGGTGGACTGGACTGGAACTGAGTGAAAAGAAGGCTCCTGGCTCCAAGGGGTGGATACAGGGAGTTCTGAACTGAATTACTCCCTCACAGGACAGTACCCATCATATTCAAAGAGTCCCTTCCCAGAGCCCTGGAGAGAAGCAACAGCCCCTCCCACAGGAATTCAACAACACCAGGCCAGGCCAGAGAAATTCAAATTGAGGCTCATTAACATCTCAATTGAATAAGCTAGCAAGAGCCCCACCCTTGGCTCATCAAGCAACTGAGACTAATAGCCTCTAGGCAAATAGCTGGAGGATAACTAACCATTTCCTAGGCTTGCATATCTACCCAGGAAAGTAAGACTTGACAGTGGTGTTCAACATGAGTCCTCCCACACTCATCCAAGCCCAGTAGAGGGAGCCACAATGAGCAGAACACCAACACCCACAGGAAAAATTTGGTAAGTTCCAAAACCCACTGACAAAGCCAAAATGATGAAACAGAGACAAATCTCAAATGAAAGAACAAGATAATTCTTCAGGAGGAGAAATAAATGACATAGAATTAAGCAAGATATCAGAGGGAGAGTTCAGAGCAATAATAATGAAGAAGCTTAACAGCATGACTAAGAGCTCAGGAGCATGAGTAAAGATATAGAAACATTGACAACCAACCAATTGGAATGAAGAATGACATAGCAGAAATAAAGAACACATTGGAAGGAATAACCAGCAGAGTAGACAAAGCCAGGGACCAGATCAGTGAATTAGGAGACAAGGTAGAAAAAAATCACCAAATCAGAAAAAAACAAAACAAAAACAGGAATACAGTCTAAGAGAACTGTGGAACAATATGAAGCGTAACAACATACGCATCATAGGAGTGCCAGAAGAAGAAGAAAATGAGCAGTGGTTAGAGAATATATTTGAAAAAATAGTGACAAAAAACTTCCCTAGTGTGGTGAAGGAAAAAGGCATACAAGTCCAAGAAGCACAGAGAGCCCCAAGAAGAACCTAAAGACTCCCACAACAAGGCACATAATAATTAAAATGCAAAAAATTAAAGACAGAGAGAGAAACCTAAAAGCAGCAAGAGTTAAATAACAGGTGACCTACAAAGAAACCACCATAAGGCTATCAGCTGACTCAACAGAAACACTACAGGCCAGAAGGGAATGGCATGAAGTAATGAAGGTAATGAAAAACAAGGATCTGAACCCAAGACTACTCTATCCAGCAAGGCTATCATTCAAAATAGAATGTGAAATAAAGAGCTTCTCAGACAAAAAAAAAAAGGCTAAGGGAATATATTAGCACCAAACCAGCACTGTAAGAAATATTAAAAGGACTGCTATAATTAGTAGAAGAAATAGGAAGAAAAATATAACCATAATAAACAAAAATGGCAATAAATAAGTACACATCAATAATAACCTTAAACAAAAATGGATTAAACGCTGCAATGAAAAGACACAGAGTAGCTGAATGGATAAGAAAGCATGACTCATATACATATTGTTTACAAGACACCCACATACAACAAAATACTCACATAGGTTGAAAGTGAAGGGATGGAAAAAATTTTTCCAAGCAAACAGAAAGAAAAAAACAACAACACCTGGGGTAACAATACTCATATCCAATAATTAGACTTCAAAATGAAGGCCATAACTAGAGACAAAGAAGGCCAGTACATAATATTGAAAAGATCTATCCAACAGGAGAATATAACCATGGTAAACATATATGCACCCAACATAGAAGCACCACATACATTAAAAATATTCTGGAGGACTTCAAAGGAGAAATTGACAGCAATACAAACATAGCAGGGGACTTCAAAATCTCTCTGACAAACTGGATAGATCCTCTAGACAAAAAATTAACAAGGAAAGAGAGTCTCTAAATGATGCACTAGATCAAATGGATTTAATAGATATCTACAGAGAATTACACCCCAAAACTGAAGAATTCACATTCTTCTCGAGGACATGGGACATTCTCAATGATAGAACAAAAGTTAGGACACAAAAAAGTCACTACAAGTTCAAGAAGATTGAAATCATATCAAGCATCTTCTCAGATCACAATGGCATAAAACTAGAAATCAATTACAACAAAAACATGCAAAAACATTCAAATACATGGAGGCTAAATAGCATGTTATTAAGCAACGAATGACTTATCAAGGAGATCAAGGAAGAAATTCAAAACTGTCTGGAAACCAATAAAAATGACCACACAATAACAAAAAATCTATGGGACGCAACAAAAGCAGTCCTAAGAGGGAAGTTCATAGAACTACAGGACCACCTCAGGAAACAAGAAAAATTTCTAATTGACTATCTAACCTCATAACCGAAAGAACTAGAAAATAAATAAAAAGAAAAACCCAGAGCAAGTAGAAGGAAAAAAAATAGTAAAGTTCAGAGCAGAAATAAATGACATAGAAACTAAAAAAAGAAATTAAAAAAAAATGTAACAAAGAGCTGGTTCTTTGAAAAGATGAACAAGACTGATGGACCCTTAACTAGACTCACCAAGAAACAAAGAGAGAGGACCCAAGTAAACAACATCAGAGACAAAAAAAAAGAGAAGTAACAACTGACACCACAAAAATACAAAAGATCATTAAAAAATTATGAACAATTATATGCCAAAAAATTGGACAATCTAGGCAAAAAGAACATATTTCTAGAAAGACACAGTCTCCAAAAACTGAACCGAGAAGAGATAGAAACCTTCAATAGACCAATAACAACTAAGGAAATTGAAGATGTAATCAAGAAACTCCCAGCAAACAAAAGCCTGGGCCCAGAGGGCTTCAAGGGGGAGTTTTACCGAACATTCAAAGAAAAACTAACACCCATTCTCCTCAAACTAATCCAAACAATCCAAGAAGAAGGAAGATTTCCAAACTCATTTTATGAGTCCAGCATAATTCTAATTCCAAAATCAGATAAAGACACTACAAAGAAAGAAAACTACAGGTCAATATCCCTGATGAACACAGATGCCAAAATCCTGAACAAAATAGTAGCAAATCGGATCCAGCAATACCTCAAAAAAATTATTAATCATGACCAAGTGGAATTCATCCCCAGCATGCAAGGATGGTACAATATTTGAAAATCAATAAATGTGATACACCACAAAAACAAAAGGAAAGATAAAAACCATACGATCATATCAATAGATGCTGAAAAAGCATTCGACAAAATCCAGCACCCATTTCTGATAAAACCACTCAGCAATATGGGAATAACAGGATCATATCTTGACATAATAAAGGCCATATATGAAAAACCTACAGACAACATCATACTCAATGGGAAAAAACTGAAAGCATATCCCTTAAGAACAGGAAGAAGACAAAGATGGCCACTT
Source organism: Tadarida brasiliensis (assembly GCA_030848825.1). Lineage (NCBI taxonomy): Eukaryota > Metazoa > Chordata > Mammalia > Chiroptera > Molossidae > Tadarida > Tadarida brasiliensis. Next base: position 31,100,120 of record CM061280.1, on the reverse strand, counting down.
TCACCACTCTTATTTAACACAGTGTTGGTAGTCTTAGCCACAGCAATTAGACAAAAAGGAAAAATAAAAGAGATCCAACTAGGACAGGAGGAAGTAAAACTGCCATTATTTGCAGATGACATAATATTGTACATAGACAACCCTAAAGACTCAATAAAAAATCTACTAGAGCTAATACATGAATTTGGCAAAGTAGCAGGATACAAAATTAAGATCAAGAAATCGACAGCATTCTTACACACCAACAATGAACTCAGAGGAAGAGAAACTGAAAAACAATCCCATTTACCATTGCAGCAAAAACTAAGATACCTGGTAATAAACTTAACTAAAGAAGCAAAGGACCTGTTCTTAGAAAATTAGAGGACATTGAAAGAAGAAATAGAGGAAGATATAAAAATGTGGAAGCATATACTTTGTTCATGGATTGGAAGAATCATCATCATAAAAATTTCCATTCTACCCAAAACAATCTATAGATTCAATGCAATCCCCATTAAAACACCAACATCATATTTCATGCAACCAGATCAAACACTCCAAAAATTTATATGGAATCAAAAAAGACCCCGAATAGCTACAACAATCTTGAAAAAGAGGAACAAAGGAGGGATCACAATACCAGATATCAGGTTATGCTACAGAGCCATTTTAATCAAACAGCCTGGTACTGGCACAAGAACAGGCATATAGATCAATGGAACAGGACAGAGAACCCAGAAATTGACCCAAGACATTATGCTCAATTAATATTTGACAAAGGTGGCAAGAGCATACAATGGAGTAAAGACAGCCTCTTTAATAAATGGTGTTGGGAAAATTGGACAACTGCATGCAAAATAATAAAGTTAGACCACCAACTTACACCATATACAAAAATAAACTCAAAATGTATAAAAGACTTAAATGTGACTCGTGAATCCATAAAAGTCCTGGAAGAAAATGTAAACAACAAAATTTCAGACATCACATGCAGTGGAATTTTCACTGATACAATGCCTAAGGCAATAGAAACAAAGGAAAAAATGAACATATGGGACTGCATCAAACTAAATAGCTTCTGCACAGCAAAAATAACAAGCATCAAAATGGAAGGAGAACCCACTATATGGGAGAGTATAATTGCCAACGATACATCAGATAAGGGGTTAATTTCCAAAATATATAGAGAACTCATACAACTAATCAAAAGGAAGACAAAGAATCCAATTAAAAATGGGCAGAGATTTGACCCAGTGATCCCACTTCTAGGAATATATCCCAAGAAGCCTGAAACATCAATCAGAAAGAATATATGTACCCCTATGTTCATAGCAGCACTATTTACAATTGCTAAGATCTGGAAACAGCTCAAGTGTCCATCAACAGATGAGTGGATAAAAAAAGCTGTAGTACATATAGTCAATGGAACACTATGCAGCTGTAAGAAAGAGAAATCTCTTATCCTTTGAGACAACATGGAGGGACCTGGAGAGTATTATGCTAAGCAAAATAATCTAATCAGAGAAAGACAAATACCATATGATCTCAATTATTTGTGGACTATAATGAATAAAACAAGCTGATGAAAAAAATAATCCCAGAGACATAGAAAGGAATATGGTTCAGACTGACAAACCTCTGAGGAGGGGGACACGGGGCATGGATGAGATAAACCAAAGAACTTATATGCATGTATGTGTAACCAGTGGACATAGACAACAATGCTGAAGGGGTGGGGGTGTGGGATGGGGAGGGGGGTGTCTAGAGGGGAAAAAGGAAAACATCTGTAACAAAAATAAATTAATAAAAATTGTAAAAAAAAAACAAAAAAAAAAACAAAACAAAACATGGGCAGAGGACCTAAACAGACACCTCTCCAAACAGGACATACAAATGGCCAAGAGGCATATGATAAAATGCTCAATGTCACTAATCATCAGAGAGATGCAAATTAAAACAACTATGAGATATCACCTCACACCTACCAGAATGGCTGCCATCAACAAATCATCAAACAACAAGTGCTGGCGAGGGTGTGAAAGAAAGGGAACTCCAGTATATTGCTGGTGGGAATGCAGACTGGTACAGCCACTACGTAAAACAATATAGTGTTTCCTCAAAAAATTAAAAATTGAACTGCCATTTGATCCAGTGATCCCACTCCTAGGAATATATCTTAAGAAGCCTGAAACACCAATCAGAAAAAAATACATGTACCCCCATTTTCATAGCAGCACTATTTACAATTGCTAAGATCTGGAAACAGCCCAAGTGTCCATCAATAGATGAGTGGATAAAAAAGCTGTGGTACATATACACAATGGAATACTACACAGCTGTAAGAAAGAAAGATCTCTTATCATTTGAGACTACATGGCGGGACCTGGGGAGTATTATGCTAAGTGAAATAAGCCAATCAGAGAAAGACAAATATCACATGATCTCACTTATTTGTGTAATATAATGAACAAAACAAACTGATGAACAGAATAAACCTGGAGACATGGATGCAGGGTAGAGACTGACAAACCTCTGAAGAAGAGTATGGGGGGGGGGGAGAAATTGACTGCAGAACTTATGTGCGTGTATGCATAACCAAGGGACATAGACAACTATGTTGGGGGGAGCAGGATAGGGAAGAGGGTTTCCATGGGGGAAAGAGGAGAACCATCTCTGACAAAAATAAATAAATTTTAAAAAACTTAATAGAAAAACTGCTCTTGAAAATTGAATCAGACTTGTTTAGGGATACTTTTAATGAACACCTTAAAAGTAGACATCATTATTTATTGACTTCTGATTTTACTTATAACCTAACTTTTTCAACACTAGTAAATACAGTATGTCACTGACCAAGCAATGAAAGGTATTGATGTTTCTCTTCTTAGATAGGATGTAAATTCATTTCAGAGAATAATTTAGTTTAATAGGTAAGCTAGGAAAACCTGCTAAAAATTTCATTGAGAAACTTGCAACCTTTTGGGAGCTCAATCTTTGAAGTCAAACTTGGTTTTGAATTATGGTTCTGTCACCTATAAGTTATTTATTGTTTATTAGTTATTTATTGTTACATAACCAAAACAAATTCCACCACCTACACCTAATTCATGACTCAAAACAGCAATAAACATTTATTGTCTCGCAATTTCCAAGGGTTAGGAATTTGAGAGTGGCTTAGCTAGGTAGTTCTGACCTAGGGTCTATCATGAGGTTGTCTTCAAGATATTGGCTGTGGCTATAGACATCTGAAGGCTTTATTAAGGCTAGAGGTTCTGCATCCAAAATAGCTTACTCAACATGGCTGTTGGTAGGAGGCCTCAGTTATTCACCACATGGACTTCTCCATAGACTTAAGGCTGTTTGAATGTCATTATGACACAACAGCTGTCTTCTCTCCAGAGTGAATGATCCAAAAAAAGCAATGCCTTTTTAAACATAGCCTCATAAATCATATTCTCCTTGTTTCTGTAATATCCTGTTGGTTATACAGGGCAGCCTTATTCAATGTAAGAAAGGAATACACAAAGGGAAGAATACCAGGAGATGAGAATCTTTGACAGCCATCTTGTAGGATGGCTACCATAGTATCCATCACTAACTTTAGTTCAAACCTCTGTTTTCTGGCCTTGTGATTAACAAGGGGCAAGAAACACGTCTACTAATTTAAGGGTTGTGAGATCCCTTCTTCCCACTTTCAGTTTATCTTCAGGCAATTAGTAAAAATTACTCACTTAAGTCTCTCTCTCTCTCTCTTTCTCTGGGAATTCACTTTGGGGCTTTCCTAGAGATAGGTAAAGGTAGGCCAAATTGCTTACAAGTTGTTTTCATGGGCCTTCATTTATTCTCCTCTATGTGTTGTAACAGAGCTGGCTTAATATACCAAAGCCTTTGGAGGGGGTCATTAACGTGGGATTATCATTTTGAGTTTTAAATTCTCTCTTATCTTGTTTTTATGATAGATTTATATGACAGAATGTTTCCTGAAGAGATCATATTCCTATAATCTGAAAGTGATTAATACAGGCACCCTAGCTCCTCAGATAAATGTCTATAATCATAACGTGTTTGAAAATTGAAATGAGAAGGTCAAATAGCAAGCGTTCTTAAGAGGTCACCTATTCTAGGTTTTCTCTTGAACTGTCACTTCCTGACTACCAGAACAGAAGAATAAATGAAACATCTTATATGTAACTTGGCCAGTCTATGCTATTTACTGAAATCTCAGTGAAGCTTAAGAAATACAGAAGGGTTAGGGCTGACAATTTGGAAGATATCTTCATTAAATTTAAGGGTTCTAGATAGTTCACCCCCAAATGCTCACAACCTCATCACTATTAACTGTGTTGAGACTACCAGAACTCAAGTGACTATATTTTTATCTCTATCAATAAACACAAGAAGCCTCAGATTCCCATATCCTTCCTTATCACCTAATAATTACCACCTGGATCTTCATATCTCCTATTTTGTTTCCATTTCCTACCCCTTAGATTAGGTCCTGTGGAACACATAGCACATCATCCGTTATTTCATAAGCCTCCTTGACTATTCTCTTCAACTTCTTAGTCTAACTGAAATCTAGATCTCCCTTGGTGATATTATTTCTCCTATAGTCTTCTCAATTGGTGCCTGTTTTTTTTCCTCCCATTCCCTTTATATCCCTGGGCCTGATCCTTCCCTCCAGCTTTTTAAAATAAATCTCATGTCTTCACACTACACCATCAATCACCCTCTTTGCTGCAATTCATAGGTTACACACTTACCCTAATTTTTCTAATAGTTCTTTGTCCTACACTGATATTGTTAACATTAACTTCTGTCTTAAATCTTGGTGATTTAAATATCCACTTAGATAATATTTCCAATATCTTAGCCTTACTTCCTCATCTTCAAATCTTTGCACAAATATTGCCTTCTCAATGAGACAGCCACTGACCACACTATTTAAAATTGCTGCCACTACCAACCCTAGTACTATTTTTTACTTCCTCTTGCTCTTTCCCCCTTCATAGTATTTATCACCTTCCAAAGTACAATAAAGTTTATGCATTTATTTTGGTCATTTATTTCTCCCACTATAATGCATGCTCTGTGAGGGCAGTAATATTTGTCTTTTGTTTACTACAGTATTTTCGGTGCTTAGAACAGTAACTGCCACATTATAGGCACTCAAATATTTATTGAGTACATGAATAAATGGATAAATGCAAGGATGGTTCAATATTAGGAAATTTAACATAATTTACCAATAGATCATAATTTAACATAATTTACCAAAACTGAAAAATCCTATGATCTCCACAAATGTTAAGAAGGCATTTGAGCAAATTCATCATCCATTCTTGCTTATGACTCTTAATAAAATCAGAATAGATAAATAGTTCCTTAACACACAATCCAAAATTCAGTATCAGGCTGAATGAGGAAACACTAGAAACATTCTAATTAAAGTGAGAAATACAAAATAATAGAGAAATACAAAATAATATTTTCCACTATTATGTAATGTAGTTCTGGAGGCACTAACTGATGTAATTAAAGAAGAAAGAAATAGGAGGTTAAATTATCATTATCTGAGGGAAGAGCATTCCAAATACAATTAACAGGAAGGAATCAGAAAATAGCTTGACATATTGAAGGATCAGAAAGAAGGCCAGGGTGGTTAGAACATAATGGAGAAAGAATATGTGGCATCAGATGAAAGTGAAAAAAATAGGTAAGGGTCAGATAATTTGGGCCTCATAAGTCAATATAAGGAGTTTTGGATTTGTTCTAAGTGAAATAGGAAACATTTTGGGTTCTGAGCAAAAATAATCTCTCTGAACACTATGGAAAGGGTACCAGGAAACAATAGTAGAAGAAGGGAGAGAAGTCAGGAGGGAATCATAATCATCCAAGTAAGAGGTGATAATGGTTTTGAACATGATGATAGTTGTGGTGGTAATGAAAATTAGATGGATTTAGAATATATTTAGAAAGTAGAGCCACCAAGACCTGCTGATGGGTTGTATATAAGGTACAAAAAGAAAAGGAATTAGGGATGATTTAGGTTTTTGGCTTGTGCATTTAGATGAATGTTGTCATTTCCTGAGATGAGGAAGATCAATGAGAAAGAGGTTTGGAGACATTAGGTTTGAGTTGCCTATTAAACAAGTAGGAGAGGTCAAAACTAGAGAGACAAATAGTATTTAAAGCTGGGTTTCTAGATAGAAAGATAATATAGAAAAAAGTCATAGGTATTTTTCAGAGACCTAGAAAACTTCAAGCAGGAGTGGAAGAGCCAGTGATTTGGGACCAAAGGAGATGAGGAATGTCCAGTGATTTTGGAGGAAAACCAGGAGAGAGTGGTGTCATTAAAGAGCAAAGGGCGTTTCAAAAAGGAAGGACTAATCAACAGGGTGTAATACTACTGAGTGGGCACTCTCATACCTTTAATCTCTCTTTTTCTGATTTTGTGCAGGACAACTCTTCATTTTTCAGGAGTATCCCTCTCATTGCAGAATTTAGAGCATCCCTGGTCTCTGAGTACTAAATGCCAATAACATCCTATAACCAAAAAATGCCTCCAGCCATTTCTAAAAGTCCCCTAGGAGCCCATGCCATGATTACTTTTTACTATTTATTCATTAGCTTTAGTGACACACAGTAGGCACTCAATAAATATTACCCAAGTAAATGAATTGATCCTTGTCATCAACTGTAAAGCATTCTTAAGTCTCTCCTAAAAAAAAATACCCTCTAAATCCTGTCTCCTCTCAACAACCATCTCTTCTTTTTCTTCCCTTTCTCTGCTTAACTTGCTCAAAGAATAATCTATATTTGTCTGCCTTCTCCTCCTACACTTCTTATTCATGTCTCACTTCCTATTTACCACTCAGCTTTCTTCAATCCAGTGTTGGCCCATACCACACCACTGAGACTGTTCTCTTTACCAAAAAACTTCTTAATTGATGAATCTCAAAGTCCCTTCTGTACCCTAATCCTGCTTTATTTCTTTACAGCAGTAGATACTATTATGGTTTCTCCATCTCCGTATATTCTTCTTAGTTTCTTTTCCCTCATTTATCCCTCAAATACTGGTATTTTCTAGAGTCAATATGTGAATCTGCTTGGATTCAGAAGTTTCTGCCAGTTTTGGTTCAAGGATGCTGCACCATGTGATTCAGATATTTTGAAGAAACCTCAAAATTACAGCATCAAAATATGACATTACTGATTTTTATTACCAAGTAATATGTATAAGACATTTTACACCCTTATTTCATTCCTGATCTTAAGCCCATCTTAAACTCTCCCCCCAGTCTCTCTGTCTCTGTTTGGTAGAATATCAATAACCATAGCCCCACTCATTTTTGGATTTTAAAGATAGTCTGCTATTCAACACCCACAGGTGAAAATGGGAATCCACTGACTTACTTCCCCACTGTAATCATCCCCTTTCCTGTAAAAAAAATAATCTATGGGGAAGCCATGCTATCTCTCTACATATCTTTGATACCAAAAGTTTCTTTTCCTGCACTCTCCAACTGGTATTCATCACAACAGGTCAGGTACCTCAGTCAACCCTGTTTCTCAGAGGTAGGCAGGTTCCCATCGTTTCCCTAACTTGTTTCTATGGCAGCTCTTTGGCGTCCCCCATTGTATTTCTAAAGCCATGTCACAATCCCGACCTCACTTCATTTATTCAATTCCTCTTGGTTTGCAATACTTGACCTGGAACTTGAGTGAGAATTTACAATGTCTCTGTTTGAACTCTGTCTCTGTTTGTTGACCACATCCCAAGGGCCACCTATTCTGTTTCAAGTTAATCTCATTTCTGCAAGTTTCCTAGTATCCTTATCAAAAACTCCCCCTCTCTAAGCATGAACATGCTACCTAAAATCAGTTCTACTTCATTCCAAGCCCAATGCAAAACCATCACTCTGTGGATGTATTCTAATCCCTGGAGAGAGCAAACACACACTCTGAAAATCAATATCTCCAGTTCCTGTTTTCAAATTCCTCATAGATTTTTATTACTAATAGCCTACTAGACACTTCCAACAAGATTTCCTACAGGCAGTTCAAACCCAAACTTAATATTTTTCTCCTAGAACTTTGTCTTCTTTCTTTTGCATCCCATACTGGATCTCCACAACACAAACAAAAACACCCCTTATTTACTCTCATTCCAAAAGTAATGTAATTGTAAAATATGTTGAGAACTCAGATGAGCTAAAAGAAATAAAAACCATCTCTAAGATTACCATCCAAAGATAAACCACTTTACATTCGAATATCTTGATTAATGCCATCACCATTCACCTAGTCACCCAAGTTAGAAATCTGACTCCAGTTTCTCCTTTACAAATCATATTTGACCACTTTCTAAATCATATCAATACTACCTCCAAAATCTCGACTGAAGCCACTATTTTCTACCCCCATTGCCATAGTTTTACTTCTCTTACTTCTATCACCTGAACTATTGCAATTGTCTATCAGTTGGATTTCCCACCACCAGTCTTCCAAACTTATGCTCATCTCCTACCATAATCTCCACCAAATTCTTCACCATAGTCTGCCACTAGAGTTGTTCTGAAATGTGCATTTAATCATTCAACTCACTTGCTTTCAAACAGTTAGTAACTCTAATGCCCACAAGATAAAGTCCAAATTTCATGGTGTCTTAGTCTGCTCAGGCTTCCATAACAAAATACTACAGACTGGAAGTCTGAGCATGCCAGACATGCAACATGATCATGGTTTCTGGTGAGAACTCTCTCCCTGGCATGTAGATGGCCACCTTCTCACTGTGTGCTCATGGGGCAGGGAGAGATAGCAAGCAGAGCAAGCTCTCTGGTGTCTATTCATATAAAAGCACTGATAATATGATTAAAGACTCACTGTCATGACCTCATCTAAATCTAATTACCTCCCAAAGACTCTATCTCTGAATACTATCACACTAGGGGGTTAGTGGATGGGGAGGGGGTATAATTCAGTCCATAGCACATGGTGTGATATTCAAGGGCTTTTACAACTAGCTTTAAGCTGCCTATTCTGTTTTATATTTTATTACTCCATGCATTCTGAGGCTCCAAAAGCATCACAAATAGTTCTCAAAACACATAATATACTTTCACAGACTATATCTTTGCTCATGCTGTTCACTCTGCTTAGACAACTTTTCCACTCTGACAAACCCGTATGTCCTTCAAATGTCCAGGTCAAATGCCACTTGCATTATGAAATGAGCTTGGTCTTCTTCTTCTTTGTGCTCATATCACTTTGCACATACTTCTATCAAATTCAAATTGTCTGGGTTTAAACTGTAGTTCTGCCAGATTCTAAATGTGTGACTTTAAGCAAGTTACTTCTTTGTGCTTCAGTAACCTCATTAGTAAAATGAGGATAATAGCACTGATTCATAGAGTTTTGGTATGGGGATTGATGAGTTACTATGCGCAAAGTTCTTAGAGAAATGTTTTAATTTAGTAGGCATTATATAAATTATTTGCTATTGTCATTATATTAAGTGAAAACAATCAGGAAAAAACAACTTTTATTCATAGACTATAAATGTACAAAAATAGCTCCTCTCTGATATTGTGGTGATCTTTCACTATTTACATATGCCACGTAGGCAAGGCTCAATTGTGGTCTGCCCCAGGTCTTGGCAGAACATCCTGTGATTCTCTGACTGTGGGATGATAGGCAGTCTTATGAGGAGTTGCCTCAAGGTTGTTTTTAATCTGTCTTTCTACCTTGTGGGAGGCTCCCTATCTTGCAGAAGGCTACAGCAAGGCAGATTCTCACCCTACTCCCGGGTTCCAGTAAGGCATAGGACTTTCCACCTCCCTCCCCTTGGGTATAGATGCAGGCTGTAAAATAGCTTAGCTGCACTCTAAAGGGAATTTTAAGCAACAGAGTGCCCCACTGCTCATGTCATCTGTCATCTTGCCCCTTTAGTCTGATGTCCTGTGGGGCAAAGGAATATCGGGAGCTGACACTGTGCTGATCTTACTTATGCTGCCTGTGTAAGTGATAATCTATATCCATTTGATCTCATTGTTTCCTTATTGGATGGGTCTATGAAAGTCTGTGCTGCTGCTTATGGACTGTTTGATCTCTTGAGAGTAAGCTCCTTGAGAGAAGGAGAAACTTATTGATATTTTCAACACTATATATTGAGTATCTGGCCTATAGTAAGTGCTCAATAAGTATTTGTTGAATTTTTAAAAATATAGCAAACAATGATAAATATATATGCAAGGATATATAGTCAAGGATAAATATCAAACCCATTATAATCAGAGCCTTCTGGAGAGGGATGAAGAGTATAGAAGACAAGAGAAAATAAAATATAAAATAAAACAAGACAGGGCCATTCTACTCATGAGGTTTAAAGAAAAACATAGACATGTCACCTAGGAGGGAAAAGTCCTTTGGTTCATTTATTGTTTTTCCATTAATTTATTTGAATATTTGATACCTTGTAAGCTTGTACTTATTTTCTCAACTGAACTGTAATATAAGGAAGAAAGGTTAAATTATCATCTTTTGTGTTCCAAGGAGCCCCAGTTTTTGTTTTGTTTTTTCTCCTAGGAGCTGCTTCATGGGTGATAGTACCCTTTAAACCAAAGTGGGGGTGCTTTTATGTATTTTATATGTTGGGATTTCTCATAGAATTTTCCTTAGAGAAAAGGGTTGGCAGCTAAAAGCAAGGCAAAACAAAACACACCTGCAAAAACTGGCCTACCTCTAGCTCTAAAATTAATGTACAGCATGATAACTGTAGTTAATAATACTGTATTGAATAATGGGAATTTGCTAAGACAGTAACTATGTGAGATGACATGTTAATTAACTGGACTGTAGTTATCATTTCACTATGTATATGTATATTAAATCATCATGTTGTACACTTTAAATATATATAATTTTTATTTAAAAATAAAATGCCTAAATATAGATTAAGGCAAGGGATGTTTGGTGGCTACAAACTCGGGAGTAGAGCAGCAGATAGAAATTGTACAATGGAGCTTTTGGGCTTGGGTTAGAAGGAGAGAAAGGAAGGCTTGCTGAAAATACACATATTACTAACACAGAATTTTGTTTAGGACAATCACTTTGATTCAGGACTCATAAATCTTGCTTTCTTATTTGGAGTTTGGGGAGGGTAAAGGACAGGGTGGTCTTTGTGAATTTTTAAACCCCAAATCACTCATTGTACATACAGAGCAGGTCCAGGATCCAAGTAACATATTTAGTCAATTCTAAGTTGCAAATTTCCCTGCATTTTAATGTTTCTAATATTGGGATGCATCACGTAATCAATGCGTACATTTAATGTAGCATATCTATTTTCTTTTGTTATTAAATAAATGGCACATTTACAATTTGATTATGTCTTAGATTTGAGAAAATGCCATATTATCAACAAGAATAATACGCTTATAAATTGGAGCAAGAAATACTTGAAATGGGGTCAACAACCTCTTCTATCTGAGTCTTACCAGTGGGGTTAAACAATGACAGTAGATGTCATCATTAATATGTTTACAAGATAAAATTCAAGCTACAAATGAGGGTTTTTGTTTTTTTTTTTTTTTTTTTTTGAGTCAGCTTACCAGTACACCACCATCCACAATTATTCTTTATTATTTTCATATTCACTGCTTACTCAAATAGGCCATGCTATTTCATGCCTGGTTACCATTCCATGTGCTCTTACCTCTGCTTAGAATGTCCTTGGAATGTTGTCCACCATAGAAATCCTATCTACCCAAACAGAGTTGATCCCTTTCTGCTTTAAGTCACCATGTACCTGATATATGCCTCTAAATATGTACTGACTATACTGAACTTCAATGATGTATTAGGGGTCCATCTCCTTTACTGGAAATTCCTTGAGGATAATTGACTGTTTCTTATTTATCTCTGTATCCCTAGTACTTAGGACAGAGCCTGGCATATAGTAGTATTTACTAAGATTCAAAGATTGAACATATGAATTCTAAGCTCCTGGTAGACATACAATTGTCAACCTTAAGTTTAATTGTTAATAATAAAATGAAACATTTATGTTTCCCCAGTTGATTATAAGTTTATTAGAGGGAGGCATCAAGTCTTTTTTTAAAATTTTGTATATACTTGTTGAGTTTGAGATAAATTGTGTATTCCTATTCTGAGGTGTAATTTAGTTTCTTTTTCTATTCTTTTCTTTTTTTTTTCCCCCTTTTTTTCCTTTTTTATCTCATCCCTCCACCTGGTGCCCCTCCTCTGAGGTTTGTCAGTCTGAACCATACTCCTTTCTATGTCTCTGGGTCTGTTTTCTTCATCAGCTTTTTTTTTTTTTTGGCTCATTATATTTCACAAATAAGTGAGATCATGTGGTACTTGTCTTTCTCTGATTGGTTTATTTCACTTAGCATAATATTATCCAGATCCCTCCAAGTCGTCTCAAAGGATACAAGATCTTTCTTTCTTACAGATGCTTAGTGTTCCCTTGTGTATAAGTACCACAGCTTTTTTATCCACTCATCTATTGATGGAAACTTGGGCTGTTTTCAGATCTTAGCAATTGTAAATAGTGCTGCTATGAAAATGGGGGTACATATATTTTTTTCTGACTGGTGTTTCAGGCTTCTTAGGATATATTCCTAGGAGTGGGATCACTGGATCAAATGACAGTTCAATTTTTAATTTTTTGAGGAAACACCATATTGTTTTCCATAGTGGCTACAGCAGTCTGCATTCCCACCAGCAGTGTACTAGAGTCCCCTTTTCTCCACACGCTCGCCAATACTTGTTGTTTGATTATTTGTTGAGGGCAGCCATTCTGGCAGGTGCGAGGTGATACTTCATAGTTGTTTTAATTTGCATCTCTCTGATGATTAGTGACGTTGAACATTTTTTCATATGTCTCTTGGCCATTTGTATGTCCTGACTGGAGAGGTGTCTAGTTAGGTCCTCTACTCATTTTTTAATTGGGTTCTTTCTCTTCCTTTTGTTGAGTTATATGAGTACTCTATATATTTTGGAAATTAACCCCTTATGTATCATTGGCAATTATGCTCTCCCATATAGTGGGTTACCATTCCATTTTGATGCTTGTTTCTTTTGCTGTGCAGAAGCTTTTGAGTTTGATGTAGTCCCGTGTATTAATTTTTCCTTTGTTTCTCTTGCCTTAGGCATTGTACAGTGAAAATTGTGCTGCGTGTGATGTCTGAAATTCTGTTGCCTACATTTTCTTCTAGGATTTTTATGGATTCATGAGTCATATTTAAGTTTTTATCCATTTTGAGTTATTCTTGTGTATGGTGTAAGTTGGTGGTGTAGTTTCATTTTTTTTTTCATGTAGCTGTCCAAATTTCCCAACACCATTTATTAAAGAGGCTGTCTTTACTCCATTGTATGTTCTTTCCACTTTTGTCAAATATTAATTGAGCATAATGTCTTGGGTTTATTTCCAAGTTCTCTATTCTGTTCTATTGATCTATATGCCTGTTCTTGTGCCAGTACCAGGCTGTTTTGATTACTATGGCTTTGTAGTATCCCTGATATCCAGTATTGTGATATCTCCGACTTTGTTCTTCTTTTTCAAGATTGCTGTGGCTATTCGGGGTCTTTTTTGATTCCATATGAATTTTTGAAGTATTTGTTCTAGTTCTGTGAAATATGTCATTAGTATTTTAATGGCGATTGCATTGAATCTATAGATTGCTTTGGGTAGTATGGACATTTTAATGATGTTAATTCTTCCAATCCACGAACAAGGTATATGCTTCCACTTTTTTATATCTTCCTCTATTTCTTTTTTCAATGTCTTGTAGTTTTCTGCAAATGGGTCCTTTACTTCTTTGGTTAAGTTTATTCCTTGGTATCTTAATTTTTTTGCTGCAGTGGTAAATGGGATTTTTTTTTTTTTTTTTTAGTTTCTCTTTCTGTGAGTTCATTATTGGTATATAAGAATGCTGTCGATTTCTTGATGTTACTTTGCCAAATTCGTTTATTAAATCTAGTAGATTTTTCATAGAGTATTCAGGGCTATGTACAATATCATGTCATTGGCAAATAATGACATTTTCACTTCTTCTTTTCCAATTTGGATTCCCTTTAATGTTCTTCTTGTCTAATTGCTGTGGCTAAGACTTTCAGGTCTATGTTAAATAAGAGTGGCAAAAGTGGGCATCCCTGTCTTGTTCTTGTTCTTAAGGGAAATGCTTTTAGTTTTTGCCCATTGAGTATGATGTTGGCTGTAGTATTTCCATATATGTCCTTTATTATGTCGAGATATGATCCCTCTATTCCCACATTACTGAGCATTTTTATCAAAAATGGGTGCTGGATTTTGTCGAATGCTTTTTCAGCCTCTATTGATATGATCATATGGTTTTTATCTTTCATTTTGTTTATGTGGTATATCACATTTATTGATTAGCAAATAATGTACCAGCCTTGAATCCCTGTGATGAATCCTACTTGGTTATTGTGAATAATTTTTTTAATGTACTGCTGGATCCGATTTGCTAATATTTTGTTAAGGATTTTGGCATCTGTATTCAGCAGGGACATTGGCCTGTAGTTTTCTTTCTTTGTGGTGTCTTTATATGGTTTAGGAGTTAGAATTATGCTGGCCTCATAAAATGAGTTTGGAAATCTTCCTCCTTCTTGAATTTTTTGTAATACTTTGAGGAAAATGGGTATTAGTTCTTCTTTGAATGTTTGGTAAAACTACCCCGCGAAGCCGTCTGGGCCTGGGCTTTTGTTTGCTGGGAGATTCTTGATTACATCTTCAATTTCTTTAGTTGTTAATGGTCTGTTCAAGTTTTCTATCTCTTCATGCTTCAGTTTTGGGAGACTGTGTGCTTCTAGAAATCTGTCCATTTTGCCTAGATTGTCCAATTTGTTGCTGTATATGTGTTGATAGTATTGTTTATGATCCTTTGTATGTCTGCAGTGTCAGTTGTTACTTCTCCTCTTTTGTTTCTAAATTTTTTTATTGTTTCCTCTCTCTTTCTTCCTTGGTGAGTCTAGCTTAGCTAAGTGTCCATCAATCTTGTTTATCTTTTCAAAAAAATAGATCTTTGTTTCATTGATCCTTTGAAATGTTTTTTTAGTCTCTATGTCATTTATTTCTGCTCTGACGTTTACTATTTCTTTCCTTCTACATGCTCTGGGTTTTTCTTTTTGTTTGCTTTCTAGTTCTTTAAGTTGTGAGGTTAGATAGTCAATTAGAAATTTTTCTTGTTTCTTGAGGTAGGCCTGCAGTGAACTTCCCTCTCAGAACTGCTTTCACTGCATCCCATAGATTTTGTGTTGTTGTGTGTTCATTTTCATTGGTTTCCAGAAAGTATTTAATTTCTTCCTTGATCTCCTTGGTAACCCATTCATTGTTTAATAACATGCTATTTAGCCTCTATGTGTTTGAATGTTTTTTAGTATTTTTATTGTAATTTACTTCTAGTTTCATGCCATTGTGATCTGAGAAAATGTTTGATATGATTTCAATCTTTTTGAACTTGTAGAGACTTAGTTTGTGTCCTAACATCTGGCCTATCTTTGAGAATGTCTGATGTGCACCTGAGAAGAATGTGGATTCTGCATTTGTGGGGTGTAATTCTCTGTAGATATCTATTAAATCCATTTGATCTGTTGCATCATTTAGCGTCTCTGTTTCCTTGCTAATTTTTTGTCTAGAGGATCTATCCAGTGATGTCAGCAGGGTGTTGAAGTCCCCTGTTATGATTGTATTTCTGTAGATTTCTCCTTTGCAGTCCTCCAGAAGTTTTTTGATGTATTTTGGTGCTCCTATATTGGGTTTATGTATGTTTATCAATATTATATCCTCCCGTTGGATAGATCCTTTCAATATTATGTAGTGGCCTTCTTTGTCTCTGGTTGTGGCTTTCATTTTGAAGTCTCTTTTATCAGATATGAGTATTGCTATCCCAGCTTTTTTCCCCTTTCTGTTTGCTTGGAAAAATGTTTTCCATCTCTTCACTTTCAATCTCTGCGAGTCTTTTGTTGTGAGGTGGGTCTCTTGTAAACAATATATATATGAGTCATGCTTTCTTATCCATTTCAGCTACGCTGTGTCTTTTCATGGGAGTGTTTAATCCATTTTCATTTATGGTTATTATTGATATGTACTTACTTATTGCCATTTTTGTTTATTATGGTTATGTTTCTCTTCCTATTTCTTCTGCTTATTACTACAGTCCTTTTAACATTTCTTGCAGTGTTGGTTTGGTGCCAGTATATTCCCTTAACCTTTTCTTTTTTGTCTGGGAAGGTCTTTATTTCATCTTCTATTTTGAATGATAGCCTTGCTGGATAGAGTAGTCTTGGATTCAGATCCTTGTTTTTCATTACCTTGATTACTTCATGCCATTCCCTTCTGGTCTGTAGTGTTTCTGTTGAGAAGTCAGCTGATAGCCTTATGGGGGTTCCTTTGTAGGTAACCTGTTCCTTATCTCTTTCTACCTTTAGGATTCTCTGTCTTTAATTTTTGGCATGTTAACTATTATGTGTCTTGGTGTGGGACTGTTTGAGTTCTTCTTACTTGGGGTTTTCTGTGCTTCTTGAACTTGAATGCCTTTTTTCTTCACCAAGTTAGGGAAGTTTTCTGTCAATATTTTTTCAAATATATGCTCTGACCCATGCTCATTTTCTTCTTCTTGAACTCCTATGATGCAGATGTTGTTATGTTTCATATTGTGCCACAGTTCTCTTAGACTGTCTTCCTTTTTTTAATTTTTTTTTTTCTTTTTGGTTCTCTGACTGGGCGATTTTTTCTACCCTGTCTTCTAATTCACTGATCCAATCCTCGGTCTCCTCTACTCTGCTGGTTATTTCTTCCAATGTGTTCTTTATTTCTGCTATGTCATTCTTCATTTCCAATTGGTTGGGTTTCAATGCTTCTATATGTTTACTCATGCTGTTGAGCTTCCTCGTGATTATCAATGTGAACTCTCCCTCTGATATCTTGCTCAATTCCTTTTGATTTATTTCATCTTCTGTCAAATTATCTTTTTCTTTCCTTTGGAATTTGTTTCTTTGTTTCACCATTTTGGCTGTCTCAGTGGGTTTTGGGGCCTGCCAAATTTTCCCTGTGGGTGTTGATTTTCCATTGGTTGTGGCTCCTTTTACTGGGTTTGGATGAGTGTGGGAGGACCCATGTTAAACACCACTGTCAAGTCTTATTTTCCTGTGTAGATTTTTTTTGTGATTTAGTTTCCAAAATTCGTAATTCAGTATACCTTTATCATTAATACTAGTAGCAATTTTCATGAGAGCAATGGAAAGATCCACAACAGTTTCATTTATTTAGGGCCTAGAATTTCTCCAAAGATTAGAGCAATCTTTAATACTAGACATCAAAAACATAATTTTACAGTATTTAAGGATAGGTATTTGAATATTACTGCTAAAATCCTGGGAGCTGATTACTTCAAGATCACTTGAAACTTTAATTCCTTCAAGTTTGAAAATCTCCTGAGGTACTTAAAGTAACTATTCCCACTTTGTTACTTGATTCAATTGAATGTATTAGACCTTGCTAATAATTAAAAACCTGAAGTCCATGCAATAATAAGATTTGATTTATCATTTGCTTAAGGAAAAAATATTAAGCATCTCCTATGAGTACCTCTGTACTCTATACTATACAGTATTGCAAGAGAGGGAGGGGGAAAGATATATGAACAGCTCCGGATCTCAAAATATAAATTCTCAGCACCAAAATTACTAGTGTACATTGTCAAAATGAATTGCATTCTACACTCTTGGTTAAACCCAGAATTTCAACAAGATCATTATGTGGCTCAAATAAGCAAAAATATGGTGGTTTCAATTAATATTGTTTGTGTTGCTATTGTAATTATATAGAAATGGTGGCTTGGCAAATGATGCTCTCCAATATGGTGTAGTATCATTCAGATTAGGAAGGCAAGTTACACTTTAGATGTCTTTTTAGAATTTTATATAAGAAGTTCCAAATATTTAGAAAAAATTCCTTTTTAAATTCCCCAATGTAAAACAAATCATTAAAAGAAATACAGACATAAGAGAGAAGACAAATTCAGGGAAGGAAATATTTCATTCATTCTGATTGCCTGTCAACTCATGAGACATTACTAACCAATCAGATGACATGCATAAGAGAGAAGTAGGATGAATGAAATTCATTCCAATCAGATTGGACAGTTTTAATAGTACCAGAAGTAGTATATTACATCATATGATTCTGTTATGTTTATTTGTAAATCTTATCCACATGTGTAAGGTTAGTTTATTTTGTACATGTTTACCAAATTTAAACTGTCTGTCCCATTATTCCCTTAGTACTTGAAACATAGCAATAACTATTTTTAAAGAGTTTACAGCCTTTCCTACAGTGTTATGTATATAACAGGCAGTCAATTTAGCTATAATGGTCATAAGGAAAGTGGGGAAGAGGGGAGAAGCTTACCATTAGATCCTCACAACACGCTGTTGAACAGTCCTTTTCCATCAATCCTAGGAACACATCCTCAGTTCCCACTTGCTGTTTGTATATAATTTCATATCTGAAAAAAGTCATTGATGTAGAGACTCAAATGAAAGAGAAATATCCTGTCATAGAGCAGAAAACTAGAAATGTATGAGAACATGCCATTACAAAAAATAATAATGATATAAAAGGACTAAGTAAATAAAATATTTGCAGTTTTTCAGCCATATAGCAGAACATAAAAGAATAGAAGTCTAGAAATTCAGTAAAAAATGCCTGACACTGTAAAGCAGAATTTACATCCTATATATTTCTTTTCTAAAATGAAACTTAAATGTTTTAGAGCTACACAAATAAAATGGATTGAGGAAACTTCTAATAAGAGTATATTAAGATTCAATGTAGAAGAAAAAAGGAAGGTCCTTTCCAGAAGAACAATGGCTTAGAAAAAGAGTGGGCCCATAACATAGAGTCTGATGGATAGAAACTCTCCTCTGCTAAATTTAAGCCACAAAATAAAATCCAGGTTTAGTACCACACAGTCATTAACTGTGTGACCTTGATCAAGTCACAACCTCATGGAGTCTTGGCTTCTACAGTTTTACAATTTATGGAAAGATGTGGGTTTGAATTAAATGATCGCTCTTTTCCATTTTTAAATTATACAATAGGAATACTGGAAATGTAGTCAGCATAGCTTCACTATGTTTAGAATAAGTCTTATAGAATTAGCAGTTCAGTGAAAGATTTCACCTCAC
This sequence comes from Tadarida brasiliensis, assembly GCA_030848825.1. Classification (NCBI taxonomy): domain Eukaryota; kingdom Metazoa; phylum Chordata; class Mammalia; order Chiroptera; family Molossidae; genus Tadarida; species Tadarida brasiliensis. The sequence goes on along the minus strand of CM061280.1, from coordinate 31,080,902 downwards.
TCATGGCAATTCACAAATCTTTCCTTGGCCCCAAACTTGGGCCCTTAGAGGTAGGAAGTTTTATAGAAGGACCAAGTCATAGTGTACCCTATCATTTTAGATAGTATTAAGTAGTAAACATTTACAAATGATTTTTTTTCACAATTGATGTGGATTTTATTTTATTTATTTATTTTTAACATTTTATTTTTTTTGTTACAGATGTTTCTCATTTTTCCCCCATTGACACCCTCCTCCCTCTCCCTTCCTGCCCCATCCCCATGTCCATTGGTTATGCATACATGCGTATAAGTTCTGTGGTTTATCTCTCCCCCACTCACCCCCTCTTCTGGCGATTGTCACTCTGTACCCTACTTCCACGTCTCTGGGACTACCCTGTTCCTCAGACTGTTATGTTTATTATATTCCAGAAATAAGCGAGATCATATGATATTTGTCTTTCTCTGCTTGGCTTGTTTTGCTTAAGATAATAGTTTCCAGGTCCTTCCACATCGTCTCAAAGGATAAGAGATCTTTCTTTCTTACAGCTGCACAGTACTCCATTGTGTATATGTACCACAGCCTTTTTATCCATTCGTTTACTGATGGACACTTGGGCTGTTTCCAGATCTTAGCTATTGTAAATAGTGCTGCTAAGAACATAGGGGTACATATATTCTTTCTGATTGGTGTTTCAGGCTTTTTAGGGTATATTCCAAAGAGTGGGACCACTGGGTCAAATGGCAATTCAATTTTTATTTTTTTGAGGTAACACCATAGTGTTTTCCATAGTGGCTGCACTAGTCTGCATTCCCACCAGCAGTGTACTAGAGTTCCCTTTTCTCCACACCCTCGCCAACACTTGTTGTTTGATGCTTTGTTGATGGCGGCTATTCTGACAGGTGTGCGGTGATACCTCATGGTTGTTTTAATTTGCATCTCTCTGATGATTAGTGATGTTGAGTATTTCTTCATATGTCTCTTGGCCATTTATATGTCCTGTTTGGAGCGGTGTCTATTTAGTTCCTCTGCCCATTTTTTAATAGGGTTATTTGTCTTCTTTTTGTTGAGTTGTATAAACACTCTATATATTTCAGAAATTAATCCCTTATCTGATGTATCATTAGCAATTGTGCTCTCCCATACGGTGGGTTGTTTTTCCATTTTGATGGTTGTTTCTTTGGCTGAGCAGAAGCTTTTGAGTTTGAGGTAGTCCCATGTGTTCATTTTTTCCTTTGTTTCTGTTGCCTTAGGTGATGTATCGGTGAAAATTCTGTTGCATATGATGTCTAAAATTTTGTTGGCTACATTTTCTTCTAGGATTTTTATGCATTCACGAGGCACATTTAAGTCTTTTATCCATTTTGAGTTTATTCTTGTGTATGGTGTAAGTTGATGGTCTAGTTTCATTTTTTTGCATGTAGCTGTCCAATTTTCCCAACACCATTTATTAAAGAGGCTGTCTTTACTCCATTGTATGCTCTTGCCACCTTTGTTAAATATTAATTGAGCATAATGTTTTGGGTCAATTTCTGGGTTCTCTGTTCTATTCCATTGATCTATGTGCCTGTTCTTGTGTCAGTACCAGGCTGTTTTGATTACAGTAGCTTTGTAGTATAACCTGATATCCAGTATTGTGATCCCGTCTACTTTGTCCTTCTTTTTCAAGATTGCTGTGGCTATTCAGGGTCTTTTTTGGTTCCATATGAACTTTTGAAGCATTTGTTCTAATTCTGTGAGATATGTCACTGGTATTTTGATGGGGATTACATTGAATCTATAGATTGCTTTGGGTAGTAAGGACATTTTAATGATGTCAATTCTTCCAATCCATGAACAAGGTATGTGCTTCCACTTTTTTATATCTTCCTCTATTTCTTTTTTAAATGTCCTATAGTTTTCTGCAAATAGGTCCCTTACTTCTTTGGTTAAGTGTATTCCTAGGTATCTTAATTTTTTTGCCGCAATGGTAAATGGGACTGTTTTTTTAGTTTCTCTTTCTGTGAGTTCATCATCGATGTATAAGAATGCCGTCAATTTCTTGACGTTAATTTTGTATCCTGCTACTTTATCAAATTCATTTTATTAAGTTTAGTAGATTTTTGGAGTCTTTAGGGTTTTCTATGTATAATATCATGTCATCGGCAAATAATGACAGTTAAACTTCCTCCTTTCCAATTTGGATCCCTTTTATTTTTTCTTCATGTCTGATTGCTGTGGCTAAGACTTCCAGTACTATGTTAAATGAGAGTGGCGAAAGTGGGCATCCTTGTCTTGTTCCTGTTCTTAAGGGAAATGCTTCTGATTTTTGTCCATTGAGTATGATGTTGGTTGTAGGTCTTTCATATATGGCCTTTATTATGTTGAGATATGATCCCTCTATTCCCAAATTGCTGAACGTTTTTATCAGAAATGGGTACTGGATTTTATCAAATGCTTTTTCAGCATCTATTGATATGATCATATGATTTTTATCTTTCATTTTGCTTATGTGGTGTATCACATTTATTGATTTGTGAATATTGTACCATCCTTGCATCTTGAGGATGAATCCCACTAGGCCATGGTGAATAATTTTTTGATGTATTGCTGGATCCGATTTGCTACTATTTTGTTCAGGATTTTGGCATCTATGTTCATTAGGGATATTGGCCTGTAGTTTTCTTTCTTTGTAGTATCTTTTTCTGGTTTTGGAATTATAATTATGCTGGCCTCATAAAACGAGTTTGGAAGTCTTCCTTCTTCTTGAATTTTTTGGGATAGTTTGAGGAGAATGGGTGTTAGTTCTTCTTTGAATGTTCAATAAAACTCCCCCGTGAAGCCATCAGGGCCTGGGCTTTTGTTTGCTGGGAGAGTCTTGATTACATCTTCAATTTCCTTAGTTGTTATTGGTCTGTTCAAGTTTTCTATCTCTTCCCGGTTCACTTTTGTGAGACAATGTGTTTCTAGAAAGTTGTCCATTTTGCTTAGATTTTCCAATTTGTTGCCTTATAATTATTCATAGTATCTGTTAATGATCCTTTGTATTTCTGTGGTGTCAGTTATTACTTCTCCTCTTTCATTTCTGATTTTGTGTATTTGGGTTCTCTCTCTTTGTTTCTTGGTGAGTCTAGCTAAGGGTCCATCAATCTTGTTTATCTTTTCAAAGAACCAGATCTTTGTTTCATTGATCCTTTGAGTTGTTTTTTTGGTCTCCATGTCATTTATTTCTGCTCTGATCTTTACTATTTCCTTCCTTCTACTTGCTCTGGGGTTTTCTTTTTGTTTGCTTTCTAGTTCTTTAAGTTGTGAGGTTAGGTAGTGAATTAGAAATTTTTCTTGTTTCTTGAGGTAGGCCTGTAGTGCTATGCACTTCCCTCTGAGAACTGCTTTCACTGCATCCCACAGATTTTGTGTTGTTGTATATTCATTTTCATTGGTTTCCAGGAAGGTTTTAATTTCTTCCTTGATCTCCGTGGTAACCCATTCATTGTTCAATAACATGCTATTTAGCCTCCATGTCTTCAAATGTCTTTGAATGTTCTTGTTGCAATTGATTTCTAGTTGCATGCCATTGTGATCTGAGAAGATGCTTGATATGATTTCAATCTTCTTGAACTTGTAGAGGCTTAGGTTGTGCCCTAACATGTGGTCTATCTTTGAGAATGTCCCATGTACACTTTAGAAGAATGTGAATTCTGCAGTTTTGGGGTATAATTCTCTGTATATATCTATTAAATTCATTTGATCTAGTGCTTTGTTTAGAGATTCTTTTTCCTTTTTAATTTTTTGTCTAGAAGATCTATCCAGTGATGTCAGTGGGGTGTTGAAATCCCCTGTTATGATTGTATTGCTGTTGATTTCTTCTTCGAAGTCGTCCAGAAGTTTTTAAATATTATTTGGTGCTCCTATATTGGGTGCATATATGTTTACCAAGGTTATATCTTCCTGTTGGATAGATCCTTTCAATATTATGTTGTGGCCTTCTTTGTCTCTAGTTATGGCCTGCATTTTGTAATCTAATTTATCAGATATGAGTATTGCTACCCCAGCTTTTTTTTTCCTTTCCATTTGCTTGGCAGATTTTTTTCTATCCCTTCACTTTCAACCTATGTGAGTCTTTTGTTGTGAGGTCAGTCTCTTGTAAACGACATATATGTGAGGCATGCTTTCTTATCCAGTCAGCTACTCTGTTTCTTTTTATCAGAGCATTGAATCCATTTACATTTAAAGTGATTATTTACATATACTTATTTATTGCCATTTTTGTTTAGTGTGGTTATATTTTTCTCCCTATTTCTTCTACTAATTACAACAGTCCTTTTAACATTTCTTGCAGTCCTGGTTTGGTGCTAATATATTCCCTTAGTCTTTTTTTTTTTTCTGAGAAGCCCTTTATTTGACCTATTTTGAATGATAGCCTTGCTGGATAGAGTAGTCTTGGATTCAGATCCTTGTTTTTCATTACCTTGATTACTTCATGCCATTCCCTTCTGGTCTGTAGTGTTTCTGTTGAGAAGTCAGCTGATAGCCTTAAGGGGGTTCCTTTGTAGGTAACCTGTTGCTTATCTCTTGCTGCCTTTAGGATTCTCTCTTTGTCTTTAATTTTTGGCATTTTAATTATTGTGTGTCTTGATGTGGGCCTGTTTGAGTTTTTCTGTACTTGGGGCTCTCTGTGCTTCTTGAACTTGAATGCCTTCTTCCTTCACCAAGTTAGGAAAGTTTTCTGCCACTATTTCTTCAAATATATTCTCTAACCCTTGCTCATTTTCTTCTTCTTCGGGGACTCCTATGATGCAAATGTGATTATATTTCCAGTTGTCCCACAGTTCTCTTAAGCTGTCTTCCTGTTTTTTAATTGTTTTTTTTTTTCCCTTTTGGTTTTCTGATTGATTGATTTTTTTCTACCCTGTCTTCTAATTCACTGATCCAGTCCTCAGCTTCCTCTACTCTGCTGGTTAGTCCTTCCAATATGTTCTTTATTTCTGCTATGTCATTCTTCATTTCCACTTGGTTGGTTTTCAATGTTTCTATATCTTTACTCATGGTGTTGATGTCCTTACTCATGCTGTTTAGCTTCTCAAGATCATGGCTCTGAACTCTACCTCTGATAATTTGCTTAACTGCATTTCATTTATTCATATTCGGTAGAGTTCTCTTGTTCTTTCGTTTGGAATTTGTTTCTTTGTTTCACCATTTTGGCTATCTCAGTGGGTTTTGGAGCCTGCCAAATTTTCCCTATGGGTGTTGATGTTCTGCTATACAAATGATTTTTTGTGTTTAATTCTATCCTGATGAAGAAATGGTAAATCTCTGGACATGAAGACTAAATGACTATATTGAACTTTTGACCACTGGAAAATAAGAATGCTCAAGAATGAAAAAGAGATTTTTCTGAGTTGAAACAAGACTAAGAAAAGATAGCCATGTAATAGGGGGCATTTTTTTTCTTAATAGACTATAACATATATCAGGTATTTACAAAGATGAAGCCAGATTAAAACAAAATAGAAAGGTACTGATCCATATGCCTGTGATTCTCAAATAGATTTTCTCTAGCTGCTGCGCTTCTCATCTTCAGAAGTAGTTTTCCAACTGCCTACTATATGCATTTGCCTGGATGTCCTAAAGGCACCTCATTGTCCACACATCCAAAACCAAACTCAGCACTTTCCCTCCACCCACATTCCCAATTACAGTTAATGGCCCTACTATTGACCCACTCACCCAAGCTAGTAACTTCAGCATCATTTTTTACACTTTCCTCTCATTCATTATATCTAATCAAGTATCAAATCTGCCATCAAAAATCTCTCAAATAAAGACCCTAAGGCTTCTCCCTGAGTCCAATGACTTAGATCAGGCCCTTATTATTTTTTATTTGGCCACTAGTCATTCTTCTTTTGTGAACTGCCTGTCCACGTTCTTTTTTTTAATCCTCCCCTGAGGACATTTTTTGCATTTATCTTCAGATAGAGTGGGAGGGAGAAAGGGAGGAAGAGAGAGAGAGAGAAACATCGATGTGAGAGAGACACATCGACTGGTTGCCACCCACACGACCCCAACTGGGGCCAGGGACAAACTGCAACTGAAGTACATGCCCTTAGCGGGAACCAAACCCAGGACTCTCTGGTCCGCAGGCCAACGCTCTAACTGCTGAGCCAAACCGGCCAGGGCCTGCCTGTCCACATTCTTTACTTATTTTCCTCTTTACCCATTGGGACATTTGAAATATAATTGCATAAAATAGAAAATACAGATTTTTTAAAAATTTTAAAAAGCCATTTTCTTCATATTCTGAATGAATTACTTATTCCCATAAAGCTTTCATGGATGTTCTTTCTACAAAATATCAAACAACAGGAAAAGTGAGAGTTTATTCAAATTTAGAGCTTATCACATATAGATATTTGACATTTATTAGACAATATGACAAATGAGTGACTTAATTCTTTCATATGGATGTGTGTATTCTGTATAAACATAACATGAGATTTACCCTCTTCATTCTTAAGATGCAGACTGAAGTGTTTTCTATGAGGTCTATCATTTTTGACATTGTTTATTTTAAAGCTGAATACTTTTTTTGCAGTTAATTATCGGAAGTCTCCTACTGCTTCTATTTTCCGAACTGACTTAGAAGATAGAAACATAGGGTTTTTGAAGCATTGGACATAGTTTTATAGTCATAGTCAATGTGGAACAATGAGTAATTAAAAGCATATCTTTCACATATAAACATGGTATAATAATTTAGTTTGTATGAATGCATATTATTGAATAGGCTATTTTCTTCCTCTTAGTTCCACATTATACAAGTAACTGACATTAAATGTAAATTTATAATAGAAAGGACTGTGTTTTTCATTTTTTGTTAGATAATAAATAAAAGGAAGGTCTTATGTTTCATTGTTTGTTTCTGCTTTAGAAGGAAAAAATAATCAATTACGTATGCCTTCTGTGGGTCACTGTCGTTTTATCTTTTATGTGGCAGAAGTCACTTTTATGAATCTTGTCAAAAATAGAATGGTATCAGATGACACATCTAGTTTAAATGCTTAAAAACATTCCTGCCTTCATTTGACTTACTCTGGTATTTCTCTAACATCCCACGTGTCAGTGTGCTCTGCTCCTTCTGGAACTTCTTCTGAGTTCCAAATGGTCTCACTACTTTCATCATTGGTTTGAGTGATGACTGTAAAGAAAGAGAAGGTAAAGCTGAAGCTGTTGCCAATTTTCCCCTGAAAATCACACCTGTTCTTTACACTCAGTTTGGGATCATTGGAGTAAAACGTTTTCTATTTGTGATCTCTAGATTGATTTTGGTTTAAAAAAAAACAACCTAAATTAATAACAACTGATTAAATAGTTTAATAAACCCGGCAGGTGTGGCTCAGTGGTTGAGCATCAACCCATGCACCCAGAGGTCGCTGGTTCGATTCCTGCTCAGGGCACATGCCCAGGTTGTGGGCCAGATCCCCAGTGGGGGGCATGCAGGAGGCGGCCAATCGATGTTCTCTCTCATCAATGTTTTTCTCTTTCTCCCTCTCCCTTCCTCTCTCTCTAAAAGCAATAAAGAAAAATATTTTAAAAAATAGTTTAATAAATACACAACAAATATATTATAGAATTGTAATAATAGTTGTAAAAATTTGGAAAAGACATTTAAGCAAATAGAATAAAATAAAATAATCTACAATCTAACTGCCCGGAGACAATGAGTGATATCATTCTGATATATAGCTTCCTAGTCTCTCTCTCTCTCTCTCCCTCCTTCTCCCTCCCTCCCTCTATCCCTTCCTCCATCTCTCTCTCCATCCTTCTTTCTTTCTCTTTCTCATATATATGAATACATACATACATCTAATAACATAATATATATGTAATATATAAAATAACATTGTATATATAATGTATATGCAAAGAAATATCACACATTTTTCCCGAAACATAAATAGAATCACGTGTGAAATATTTTTATATAAAAAAAACAAATTAAACAATCACTTTGAGCCCTGGCCGGTTTGGCTCAGCGGTTAGAGCGTCGGCCTGCGGTCCAGAGAGACCCGGGTTCAGTTCCCGCTAAGGGCATGTACTTCGGTTGCAGTTTGTCCCCGGCCCTGGTTGGTTGTGCGGGTGGCAGCCACTCGATGTGTCCCTTTCACTTCGATGTTTCTCTTTCTCTCTTCTTCTCTCTCCCTCCCACTCTATCTGAACAAAAAAATGAAAAAATGTCCTCGGGTGAGGATAAATAATCACTTTGATTTAGGTAGAAATGTATTATCTTGCATTGTGTTTTACTATATAAAAGCTCTTTGATACATTTTTCTCTTTTTAAATATATTTTCATTAATTTTTTAGAGAGACAGGAAGAGAGAGAGATAGAAACATTGATGTGAGAGAGATACATCCATTGGCTGCCTCCTGCACACCCCTACTGGGAATCGAGCCAGCAGCCCGGGCATGTGCCCTGACCAGGAATCGAACTGGGATGATGCTCAATCCACTGAGACACACCAGCTGGGCTCTTTGATAAATTTTTCATTCAATTATAACATAATTCTTAAAATATACTTTCAGTTAAAAAACACTTAAAATGTTCATTTTAATCCAATATTTTCCTCATGTACATATGGGATTTAAAGAAAATCTCTATCAATTATGTAGAACTGAGCATGTGCCTGGGTTTCTACATGTTTTTAAATGTTTAAATGTAAATAGCCATGTGAAACCCAGCTTATATTTGTTCCAACTATTAGGTCAGTAAATGGAGAGTCAGATTAGATGCACAACATTATTTGGAGTCGTTTTAAGCATCTCCAGCAAATGCACCTGATTGTCAGGTTTTTAATTTTTTGAAGTTGTCTGTTTTTGTCTAGTATGGGCTTTGTAAAGCCTAATTACAGAGTTATAACATAACACTTTACATATGACTCATTGTTCTCAGAATTGAGAGATTATTATGTCTGTATTATAAAAAATACAGGCAGCACAGAAGTACATCCAAACTTAGTCTTCCATGCAGTGAATATCTCTTGAATGAGGAAAATAGACTCTTGAGTATGTTGAGCAATAATAACTGAAATTTTAAAATCATCCCCTCAGACCTCATTTTTATCCATTATTTTAAATATTTTTTTTCATATAAAATCTTTTACAATTAGATAAATTGATTAGAGAACTTCACTTCCTTTCCTTGCCCACCTTCTGGTAACCGTGATCATGACCAACAGAATTAGAGCCTTCTATAGTTTTTAAGAATATATACTAAAAAGCCTGAAACTCCAATCAGAAAGAATACATGCACCCCTATGTTCAGGGGCACATGCCCAGGTTGTTGGCTGGATCCCCAGTACGTGGTGTGCAGGGGGCAGCCAGTCGATGCTTCTCTCTCATTGATGTTTCTAACTTTCTCTCCCTTCCTCTCTTTCTAAAAAAATCAATAAAAACATATTTTTTAAAAAGCTATGATACATGTTTACACAATGGAATACTATGCAATTGAAAGAAAGAAAGATCCCTTACCCTTTGAGATAACACAGAGGGAACTGGAAAGTATTATGCTAAGCGAAACAAGCCAGTCAGAGAAAGACAAGTACCACGTGATCTCACTTATTTGTGAAATATAATGAACACAATAAGCTGATGAACAAAATAGATCCAGAGACATGGAAGTAGGGAACAGACTGACAAACCTCCGAGGGATGGGGGGTGGGAAAGGTGGGAAGAGACAAACCAAAGAACTTATATGCATAGATGCATAACCAATGGACACAGACAACAATGCAGTGAAAGCGGGGGTGGGGTGGGGGGTGAGGAGGGGAGCAGGAAGGAGGGAATCAATGGGGGGCAAAAGAAGGGTCATCTGTGATAACTTTCAAAAATAAAGATAAATCTAAAAATGAAAATAAAAATCTTTCTGTTAAAAAAGATGGAGGGTGTCAATCGGGAGGGAAAGGAGAAACATCTGTAACAAAAATTAATTAATTAATTAATTAAAATATGTATAAAATGTTCAGCTCTGTGAAAATGTATAGGCAAAATGCTGGGAATACACTCAAAGATATTTATTTCAGTTTATTGAAACTGTGACTATATAAGTCACCCCATGACTGTCAGCTTAATGGGGGCAGTGATCTTTTCTATTTTGATTTCTATTATAATCTCAGAGATGATCCTGCCTGGTACATAACAGACTCTCAATAAATATTTATTGAATAAAATAATGAATAAATTCTGTGAAATTGCCAAAATATAGCAGGTTAGAATGTGAAGAAGCTAAGCACCTTGGTAACTAGACTCCAAATAGTAAGTTATTTAACCTTACATGACTGTTGTTTTCTATCTCAGGAAATATACCAAAATGTGAATAATTCAAGGTAAATTAATTTCCACTACTATAAAAACAACTTACCTGCAACAGTAGAGTAAAAGCAGCATCTTTATATGTAAATGACTGTTCATCATTTCCACAATTATTTGAAGTCATCTTTAATAAGTGCTAGTGTTAGTATTACTCTCCATATAATTTTGTTCTCAAAGAAAAGATTGTACTGATTATTTGGCCTATACACTTTATTAAATAACTTACAGTTAAGCTCTTCTATTTTTGGTGGTCCAATATCCCCAGGACCCATGGCTCCGATCGCAGATAAACAATTAGACTGGAAGAAGAAAAAAGTTCAACTTTTGCACTACTTGTCTAACGTATGCGACCAGTAGTGCTTTAAATTGATAAGCTTTCCATCTAAACTTTCATAGAGTTTTACAGTTTAATTACCCATAGTTGTTATACAACAGAAAGTCAGATGTCAAGTATTATTTTGAAAGTGTTTCCTTGTCTTTCAAAAAGTATTTGGTTTAATAGACTCTAAGATAGAATTTATCTTTGATTAGACTAAATCCCCAGTTCCAGCCCACTGAATTATGGATTTCAGGAGACAGGGGAATAAGCCACATTCATCTCTTTGAAGGTCAGAACCAAGTGTTAGTATCAGAGCATCGACATTTCTGGTTTTGGCAGTATCTGGTCAGAGTTAGGTAGGGGATAGAAGTATGGGAAAGTGTTGTTGGCATTTTATACTCACCTGAGGATGTGTTTATTTATTTTAGAGAGAGAGGAAGGGAGGGAGGGTGAGAGGGAGAGGGAGAGAGTGAAAAAGAGAGAAACATCGATCAGCTGCTTCCCATATATGCCCCAACCAGTGATCGAACCCACAACCTAGGTATGTGCCCTGACCAGGAATGGAACCCACATTGGTGTATGGTGTATGGGATGATGCTCCAATCAACTGAGCCACCAGGGCTGGGAAAGTTTTATAGAAATAAAAATAAACCACTAACTAGAGTCTAAGTATTTAGACATCAAATGACTCATTCAAAAGTCCTGATATCAGTTTTTACTTGTTTTCCACTGGGTGTATGAAACACTGCTTCACCCCACCACTTTATGATAGTGAACTAGTGAATTCAAACAGCAATCCCAAATTAATAGTGTTTAATATGTGCTGAACCACTATAGTCTTCATACAAGTTCAAGCTTATTTTGCCATATTCTGCATAAGCATACATACTCCCCAGGACTGCCTCTGATGCACCAGTACAAAAACAGCTTTCCTTTTTCAAATTAGCATAACACATATTATGCCATAATTATAGTGGCAACCACTTCACTGGTCCCTCTCAGGGGTTCTTTTATATTTGAAGAAAATGCCCCCCCTTTCTTTTTCTTTCTTTTTTTTACTAATCGTTCTTGTTGATGTCATATTCTGCATTCCAATTCACTCCATTGCTGGCAGTCAAAAAATTCTTATCTTCATGGATCTTGGCAAACAAACACCTCTAGCTCTTCTTTCTCAGGCCCCCATACTAATCTCCCAAGATTTAAGACATATATGAAAGTTATAATGTCCTATTCGGGCAAGAGAATTAGAGTCCGTCCTTGAAAGCTGGTGGAAAAGCTCACCTGAGTCTTTTTATGCTAAACTATTCTGACAGTTATAAATCAGAAATTAATTTATAACATGTCAACAGTTTCTGAGACAGTAACTATTCCTTTCCAAAAGGTGCTTCAAAAGTGTTATATATGTGGTTAAACTGTTACAGGCATTTTAATATGAAAATCCCAAGACAATATTCTGTATATATTTTTTCTTTTTAAGCACTAAGGTCATATAAACTTGTAGTGCTTTTCTTAAATTATTAATCACTGGAATACTAATAGTCAATCAGGGTAAAACATTTCTTGGAACACGAGGACCTCTTGTTTTGCTGAGTGCCTCCTTCCACGAAAAAATTAAAATCTGTAGAAATAAAAAAGGAACATTTCTGACAAAAATTGGTATGCTCTCCATGGAGAGTGATAATTGGATCAGTATATCAGATCATAGGGGAGTTTCAGTTTATTAACTTAATGAAAATAAATGACTAAAAATAAAATGTTCAAGTGAAAAGATGGATCAGGGTAATAAAAACATTAAAAACCACCTGGCAACTCTTTTCTGTAAGACTATCATTTCAGCCTTTACTGTGAATCCATGTCAAATTATCTGAACAATTTATCATTGCAATTCATGCCATTTTGCAATATGTAAGAGATTTAGAACATCCTTGTTACAATGTCTGTGAAGAGTAGTGAACAGTATTCCCCACAAGTTTTAAGATCCCCTTATAAGTTAAAAACAAACGAATGAACAAACAGCAGTCATACTCTCTTCCCAATCTCCCAGATTCTTCACAATTCATGGTAGGAATAGTATAAATGAAACAATGTGTATGCAACAGTTCTAATGCTGTTTTCAGAGAGTGTATTTTAAAAAACACATCACTCTTACTCAACCGGTGTGGCTCAGTGGATTGAGCATCTGTCCCATAGACTGAGAGATCTTGGCTCGATTCCCAGTCAGGGTACATGCCTGGGTTGCAGTCTCCAGTGGGGGGCGTGGAGAGGCAGCCAATAGATGTAGCTCTCTCACATCGATGTTTCTAACTCTCCCTTCCTCTCTCTCTCTAAAAAAATCAATGAAAACATATTAAACAAACAAACAAACAAAAAAATCCCCACACACATCACACTTATAATCATTCCGCAGTACCCAAGATTAATACATGTGGGGGGAAAAACACGTTTCTCTCCTGGAAAATTTAATAATTCATCAAAAACATGAATTAGTCTCCTATTGCTCTGATAATCTAATTCTATATCCTCTAATGACATTTGTACTGAGGTATCTGAATGACCAATTATCTCAAAATTGCTTATAGCCCAGATATACAGAATAATACATTATTATAGTAATTTTCTTCTACAAATTGTACAATTTGGTAAAATGGTCCCAGGCTCTCTATTCTCAATAAGCAGTCATCTTTAACCGAGAAACACCTCTAGTTGTAAATAAATATCTTCAAACTTAAGCATCAAAGGGAACCATCTTCATTACCAGGATATTTCCATATCTCTGAATCTGTTCCAAATACAAGTTCCCCTTCCCTTTGTTCAAGAGCACTGTTTTTCAAATACTTAATATACTTCTTGTAGCTGACATAATCCCACCTTTTCCAGCACATATCATTCTATTTCATCTAAGGAAGCAAAAATGAGCTTGCCTTATCAACTTCATTAATACCTGCTCCTAACTTTTTCTCCTGTATCTTATTTGTTGTATATATTCAAGGTGTTATTAACATCCTGATTTTTCTTTATTTTGGGACTCTACTAAGACTTTTCCCTTACTCAAATTGCTTGGTTCCTGATCCTGGCTCCATCGCATGTCTTATTTGATTCTGTGGTGTTCCACCTAAGCTCTTCCTGAAGAGTGGAAGCTAAATCCAGTGTCATTCTGAGTCACTAAATTTGCTGCCTCTTTAGATTATACTTGTTTTTCCACACTATGGCAAAAACGAATTTCAGGAGGAGCAAACTGATATGTATTTTCATGGGAGATGTTTTGTTCATGGTAAACTGGTCACAATAATGAAAAACTTTATTAAAATAAGTGAAAGCAAATAGATATATTCTGCTACAGAATGAGATTTCTGCCCGAAATTATGTTTGACTTAAGTAGTCTGTTAGCCAAGGTTTGCTGATATCTAAGGAGTAGGAGAATGGAGAATGGGGTGGGGAGAGGATTACATAAAAGTATTATGATTATACTGGGAATATTGGCAGTGACTGTTGAGTGGCCAAAGGTCAGCTCATAGAACTCTCCTATTCAAAATAAAGCCCATCATGTTGCTGCAAGCTTCCATGGGGTTACCAGTCCTGACCTCAAATGCTATTCAACTATGTAATTACATTCCACAGCTCTACATGAGCATGTACCCAGAGGCCTATTTTAGTAGGCTGCAGCTAATTCTTCCCCTTATTTGGCTCAAAATATTTTCTGTTCTGCCTTCATCTGTAGACAAATAAAAAAGAATAAAGGGACTGGATTTGGGTGGCATAATTAATACTGTCTAGTTGAAATTATTTATTTTATAGAAATACTGTCTAGGCTTAAAAATCCTAGTTATCACACTTTGTAATGGTTGTCAAGCATTGTTTGGCCATAAATATAAATGACAAACACTTTGAAATGTGGCTATTGCTACCATAGTTACAGAACGATTTTCCTATTTAGCATTCAGGTAGTCTAGAAAAAATACAATTACATTTGCTAGAAATGTACTATAGGTTTTACTCTAATACATAATTAGCCCTACAGCCACCTGCAAATGTATAAAATGACATATCCTTTCTCCCACAGCAAGGTTGGAACAAGTTGTTCAAATACAGTTTCACAGCATTTTGTGAACAAAACTAATTCATCTATAAGTATACAACCACCTGTTCACACTCAAAAGCATCCTCTTCTTCAGGATAAAGTAGCTTAGAAAGGGCTTGCAGAGTTGAAACTGAAGAAATAGTTTCAGTTTCCATATTGTCTGATTCCATATTTTCCATGTTTTTAGTTTCTATATATTCAGGCTCCATATTTTCCAATTCCAAATTCTGAGGAAGAAAATAATCATGAAGAGGTATTTTAGTTTTCTCTTTTATTTAAGATATGAAGTTTTTATTATCATATCTCCTTTCTTTCCCTGGGTCACTCCATTATTTCCTGTTCTTCCTTGAAAATCCTTGTAAAGTTCTTCAGATATATATGTATTTTGCTGAATCACAGACTGGGGGTGACAAGTAAAGTCAAGTATTCAGTTTACTTCACTAAAACTTCATGCTCAATTTAACAAGCATTTATTGAACACCTACTATAGTTGTTCTCAGGTTTTAATGTGCTTAAGAATCACCTGGCGAGTTGGTTAAAAACACAGATTATTAGGCCTACCTCCAGAGAAAGTGGAGTTGGTATCATATAGAATGTATATCATTATTTGGAAACATATTTGTGTAGATTACCTTTTTATCTGTCTCATGTATGCTGTCTAGGCTGTATATTTCATTTAGGGAACTGAAAAGAATGTTTCTTGCAGGGTATGATTCAAAGAACTCATTTCACACTTTTGCCTCAGGTAGGCCTGTACCTTCTGCTTTATTTAAAATTTTAATTAACCGTAGATGATACCTAGCATTATATTGCTATTTGAGAATGTAAATAGGTTGGTTCAATGACTTTAGTAAAAGTCCACACAAAATAAATGGTTTTTCTGATTATAGTAGTGATACTGTATAAGTCTATTGTGGACATTTTAGAAATAATACATTAAAAGTATAAATAAGTAAATCACAACTACTTATAATCCTACCAACCAGACATCAGTCTTTTAAAGAATATCTACAGTTAGGTTTGGAGTAGGAATTCAGGATTTTAAAAATCTTGGAAGTGTCAGACTTTAATAACTATTCTGAATAAAGACTGTAAAATTAGGCCTATTGTTAGTGATTTAGGCATAAATATAATAGAAATCTGTTCTACACTTCTGCTGATATTTTAAACATTATTTTATAAAATTAATTAACAGGAAACATTACTGTAGTGCTTTCATTAAATGACCCACTAAAATTTTTGCATTATGCCTAGAACAGGAATACAAAAAGGATTCTCAAATGTGTACTGGTATAATCGCCTGTCAAAATCAATCTGCATGCAGATACTGCTTTCAAACCTTCAGCCTTATTATTTTTTACCATTATTTTAATTTTATTTTTTAAATATAAAACTGATTTTAATGATTATAGGAGACATCAAGGATATGAAACAAATGTTAAATTGTCCTGTACATCCAGCATAGAGACAGTATATCAGTGGTTAAGAGTAAGAACTCTGGAGTCATGCTGCCTAGATTTGTTATCTATCATTTACTTCCTAGCTCTGTGACTTTTGGCACATCATTTGAACTCCCAATACCTCATTTTCCTTTTCTATAAAATGAAAATAATAGTAGCGCTACCTCATAGGGTTGTTAGAAGGATGTAAAAGAGCTTGGAACAGTGCCTGGCACATATTAAGCACTTAACATATGTTAGCTATTATTGGTCCTTTAAAAATTTAATTTTTCTAGGCACGAATATCACTTCTAACAATTATGTTGAATAAGTTAATGATAAAACTCATTATATAGGAAACTCATTAATTTGGAAAAGATGAAAGAAGAGGTGATAAAATTATCTCCTCTCACAGTATGGTCTGGTAGTCCACTATAGAAATGAATAATTGACAAAAAATAAACAAAGAGGCTCTGTTTATATTTTAAAAGTCTTAGTTGATTAAATGTTCATTAAATATTTATTTAACATTAAAAGCTAAAAGTTTGAAATATTTTCTAACTTTGACAACGAAAGGGGAAAATGGATCCAAATATCAGATGCAATGATATAATTAGCATTTTGAGTTGAGATTATACAGTGAGACTTTTAGAAACAAATATAGAAGAAATTGTTTCATTAGTTCCGCATTACCTACCTTATAAATTTTTTGTGATGTCATTTTATGCAACGTATGTGAAAGAGTTTGCTAAATTATGAAAACTTAGGTAGAAATATCATTATTGTCTGGCACATAGTGCCAGCATCCACAGATATTTGATGATGAGGCTTGTGAGAGTTCAATGGTGAGCTGGTGAAAGGGGAATAAACTGGAACCAGTAGAGCTAACCTAGAAGAAGGGTATTCAGAATCCCCAAATATGGTGTCTGAGATAGCAATCAGAACTGCTATTCATGTGTCCTCATCTGCTAGGCAGGAACATGGCCAGGGGGAGTTAGGGGATGTGAGCAGTGCTTCACAGCAGGAAGGTTGAATAGTTGAGGTTATAGGTAGGCCTACTCAGGGTGAAGTGAGTCCCTGATCCATAGGTAGGGGTATAGGAGGCAGGGTCCAGTTCTTGAGAATTGTGAGGGAGTTGGCAGCTAGATGAAGGTTTAGAATAGGGTAGGGCTCAAAGTCACAGCTGGAAAAGAAAAAACAAACCAGGCCTTGCATTAGAGGCTTTCTCATGTCACCCGGGCAGCCACAGTACAGATTACAAAGAAAGCCTATGCTTCAGTGGGTACACTGGATACCGGATTTAAGGAAAGAAGATTAATTTTAAATCCACATTCTGAAAAGGAGCTCTGGCCTGGTTCTCATTTGATGAGAGACAGGGCAGCATGGGCAGTGGAAAACTATATATCTGTAGGCTAAATGTCTTCAATAACGAGTCGGCATGTAGTCAGCAGTCAATGAATACTGAATAAAGCATGATTAAATTCATACAAATGTTATATTAAAAGTAGTCACCTTGGAAGTTTATATACATGGATGTAAATTATGCTATCAATGCTCAAAAAATATTTTGGAATTGCCTTCATATGTATCACCAGTAAAATAGGTATCATTATTGTTTCACTCAGTTTGATTACAAATCAGGTTTCTCTCTGAGTAATTTCCAGATATGTCTAGATATCACATCTACTTTCAAAATATGAAGATTTGTTACTATGAGAATATTCAAAAGAATGCACTAAGGCCTCAAGGCAATTCTAAAAGAGTAGTTTCAAAATAATTTGAGCAGTAACAAGAGCATTAGAATAAGTGGATAGCCTTCCAAAGTGATTGCTTTGAAGGGGATGCCACTCCTTGGGATGTATATGTTTGAATGTGTTTGTTAAACAAATCATTCACAATAATTTATAGTAACTCTCTATATATCTGAAGCATATTATGAATTGAACTTCTTAAATTCCAAGTTACGCTGGCATAAAATAGCATAGATTCATATTAAGCTAAATTGGAGTAAAAATATAATATAATATAATATAATTGGCACTTTAACAAAAATAATTGTATTAAATCAATTGTAATAATAATCTGTAAACACAAAATTAATCATGACAAGTTTGCTGATATTGTATTTTGAGAAACAAAAGAATCACCAATACTTTGTAAATAACTAAATAGTTCAAAGAATTAAAAGAGAAAAATAATAATGTGAATTTTTGAAAAAAATATTCCAAATTAAATAGAAATGAAGATTCTACTAGCTTTTTTAGAAGTCAAACAAATTATGAATAATATAATAAAATTTATTAAAGTATATTAAAGTTCATTTGACACAAACTGATAACATTGGAAAAACTAAAGCAAGATGCCTTTATATCAATTGTGCAGTGTTATTTATTTATAGGGCTGTGATTGGTAAACTTGATATACATTAAGTTCATCTTGAGCCTGGCAATCAAAGTCCTTCAGGATATAACTCCAACCTAATTTTATGCCCTTCCCTTCTATAATTCTCTTATATGTAATCTGTATTCTGTTAAAAACTGAACTGCTTATTGAATATATCCTACAATTTTCTACCCTTGTACCTTGAAATATACTCTTCCTTTTGCCTTGGCCACTCAGGTACTATAGTGTAGGTTTAAAAATATATTCTAGAGACACAATGCTCACGTTTGAATCTGGCATTGCCACTTAAATAGGCCAAGAATAAATTCAAACCAAGAAAAATTTAAGTAGGTTTCATTAAAAAATATATATTGCTAAATCTTTTATTTGAGATTTGATTATTTAGAAAATAAATTTTCTAGGTGCATTATTTTTGTCTCACTCTCCTTTGCTGGGCCAATTCTACTGGAAACCTATTCTAGACAAGCCTTTGATTTTCCTATATCAACCTGAGCCCTTACAGCCTTCATAGATAGAGGTGTGATTGGGGGACCTCTCTTGGTACTAGTCACAATGAGCTAAAGAGAGAGACACTTCAAAACCGGCTCATTACAAAAACATAGGGACAAAATAAGCTCAAACAGGATAGCTCCCAATCCATGGCACTGAAGCAATATCAGTAACCTGTTTGTGAGGGCTGGGGTCTTGCTTTCTAGTTTATTTGCTTCCATTCACATTGTCAAAAGGGGAGGCTGTTTGACTTGAACTAACTGGAGAGAGGTCTAGGTTGAATTAGTGAAAATTAATTTTTAGACTATACAAAAAGTAATGATATTTTATTAATTTAACTATATATAGTAAAATCAGAATAATGAAGGATCACCAAATAATGTCCTTTGGGAACTTGTTCAATAGGTAAACCTATACCCCTTCATAAAATACTATTTATAGCTGAATGATTTCAAAGTGTGCAAAATCCATTTACTCTCTTAAATAAATTTAGCATTTCTTTTGCACTTTATTTATATAATGCCTTATTTAGCAACACCTGTATTAAAATTCTTCTGAAAACACAAAAGTAAACATCATCTATGCCTATGTCTGAAATAAATTATAATATACTGGCTAATTTTTTTTTGCATTTTTGACAACTATACAAATCAGTGATTCCATGCCCATTAAAAATAATTCATTTTGACTTTATTTTTACAAAACCAAGAATTATTTCTTTATTTAGGTCTCTAATGTTCACTGCCATCCAATTTACCAAGTCATGAAGAACTATGGGAAATTAACAGAGTTTTGTTATAAATTTAAAGGAAGATGATTTTTTAAACTACCTGGCAATTTTCATAAACCTAAAGGTCAAGAAATGAGCCTCTTTTGATTTAATATTTCCTCTGTCTATTTATTCTTTATTTAGCCAAATGTAACACACTTGTCAATAACTTTTTCCTGTTTCTCTGTCTCACTCTTATACTCCACCTCTATCTAAAAGGGAGTTGAGACAGAAAATTTTCCGTAGGTACTTTGAAAATTTCCCCTCAAGTCAAGAGGCCTGTTTTCTTCATTTGTTTAGGAAATAGTCTCTGTCTTGAATCCTTTCACAACACAAAACTCTTAGGAGAAATGATCCCTACTTCTCTGGTCAAATTCGTTTCTTTCCCCTTACTCAGATTTCATTTTATGATACAATTTCTCACCTGATGACAGCGACGTACTTTCCCAATTAGCCCTTGATGAGTAGCAGGTTTGGTAGGTACAATTTGTCTTTATATGGTACGCTCCAGTCCACTAAGTGTGGCCTGACTGCGTATCACTCACTCTTCAAAGGATCTATCTGATCAAGGTCCGTTGAAACCCTCAGGCCATGGCTTTTCACGTTCTCACACACAGACCATTGTCCAAGTAGCAAGTGGCACAGGTCCAATTTTTTAGTCAGAACAGTGTTATTCCCCCTACAAAATATATCCCAGTCAAGGAGTGCTGGTCCAGGATAAATCATGCCTATACGTGTAAAACAAGGTATAGTGTCTACTCTCACTTGGAGCACCCAAATCTACCCATAAGAAAACGTAGTTTTCACTCTCAATTTAGTGTTACAACCATAAGTGTGTGAGTGGAGTGAAAGGCGTTGGGCAGCCTGCACTTGTTCATTTTGGCTTTCTGACATTTGATCCGCATCCATCCTCTGTAGGGTAAAACTGCCCTCTCTCTAACTCACACCCTGATAGACTGAGTTTTATTAAAGCTCTTGCTTAGAGTGTCTAGGGCAGGAGAATTTAGGGTCTGTTCTATCTGCGACTTGTGGCTTTTTTTTGAGGGGAGGGGGAGTACTTCTCAGCATTGTAAGTATCTAGAGTCCTCCCTACTTTCTCTGATAGCCACGGTATCTGAGAACCCCTTATTTCCCCCACGTAAGGTATGGGTTCCTCACCTGGGTCAGTTTTCGGGTCGCTGGCTAGGCTCCGAAAACGGCCCAGAGCTCTGTGTATCTCTGTTGCCTGGGTAACAACTGTGTTTCCCCCGCCCCCTCCCACCCACCACCTCTGGGTTCCCGCTGGACTTTCGTGGCCAATCATAGAAGAGTCTTCTTTAAAACAATACCAAAATCAACCAATCCGAGCGCGTGCCAGTCGGGGTCAGTGGCTGCCCTGTTCACTTAATTAGGTCGACCAGCTAGCCCCGGTAGTGGCAGCGTCACCCTAACTGCTACTCGTCCACTGCGGAGTCCGGTTCTTTCCGGCCCGAGTAGGTCCCAGCCCGCCCCTCTGGCCGCTACCCAATTACTTTGGGGCCCTGACAGTGATCAGCAGCCGCGCTAGCCAATAAGGTTAAGTTTGCGGGGTTTTCGTTGGTCCTGGTCATCCACAGGCTCGCTCTTCAGTAAGCTTTTTCCACACATAAATTCCAGCTCTGACAGCTCCAGAGCAGCGGGAGCGGAAGTGTAGGCTCGGTGGTCCTGGGGTTCAGAGGTTTTGCTGCAGCTCTACACGCGCTCCCCACGCCCCTCTCTCTGCCCCGCAACAGAGACATGAGTTGTGGTTCAGTCCCAGCTCAGCGTTCGTGTGTGTAGAATGGGATTGGACTTTTCCCCCCGGCTGTTGTGGGCAAACCTTCTGGGTCCAGACCCGCCGTAGGGGCACCCCTTTAGCCGCCGCGTGGGTCCTATTAGGCACCAGCTGGAGCTCTCCGTAGCTCCCACTTCCGGGGACATTGAGGGACCTGGTGCCCCGTTTTCCCGCCTTAGAGTTGAGATACGCAGGTGTGCCGCCGACTTGCCACAGCTTGGCAATCTGAGTGTCCTCACTGTACTTTAAGGCTAATACTCTTCTTTCTTCTTCAGTAACGTTTCTGGAAGGCTTTCTTGGTGGAATAAGGGGTTTGTTTAGTGAACTTGTACTTTTCCTTTGCTTCTCTGCCTCTTTCCTTAGTTGGATAATTAATGATATATTAAAGAACCATATGTGTGATCAGAAGTTGTTATTTATCAGAATGGTTTTATAACATGACTAATCACACTGCATGAATTTTCAGACCAGATCAGTTAGTCATGATGTTCTTAAGGAGGTGGAGGTAATTCATAGAACTTGATGGTTGTCAAGTAACTGGGCAGTTTAGGGAAAATGTTACCTCTAAGGAAAAATAATTTATTTGCTTCCAAGAAGGTAGAAAGAAATAATAAATTATATAGCTGAGTTTCTATGCTAGTCACCACTTGACAGTCATTTCTCAAAGTAATGTAGAGGAATACAGTAGCATGAGTGATTCCCCCAAAATAATTTATACTGTGTGAGACAGAAGCCACTAAACATTTATGCTGAAATGGCTTAGAATAGGTATCCTGTCTTCAATTTACCTTGTTTCTGCTTTTTGAGATGCAGATTCATCTTCCTAATAATATGTTGCTTAAGCAAATATTAAAATGGAAGTATTCTGTCTAGTTCCTTCACTTAACTAGTTGCTTGACCTTGGGAATGTTATTTAGTGTCTCAGAGCCTCAATTTCCTCACCCATAAAATGGAGATCAAAATACATTTTTGATTTGTTGAAGGTAAATAAGGGGTTTCAGATTTAGTAAGTGTTATCTTTTATCTTTCTTCCTTTATATTATGTAAGAGATTCAAGAATTTAAGTGGTAAAATATTGTGTACTGAAATGATCTACCATCATTTATTGATTTTAGGTCAGATTTCCTACTACCCAGAACACTCCTTGGATTAAAAAATGATGTTAAGTAGTACACAGATAAGATCATTTGCATGCTGATAAATGAGATAGATATGTAGTAATTTTTTTGAATTGTAATTCGAAATACATTTTATGTTCACTCTCTGGGCCAGCTAAGAAAGTGCTCCATAAATACCTCTTATTTGTTGATCCTCCACTGACAACAAGGAGAATGCCATCTTTATATTTTGGAAAGCTTTCCAAATTAAATTACACAAGTAATATATATGGAGGGCCCTTTGTAAACTTATTTAAAATTGTTTTAGTTACTTACTTCAACTGTAACAATTTTAGAAGTGAGGAAACTGAGGCTCCAAAACAGTTAAGTGATTAGCACAGTCTGTTCACCAAAAGAAAATGGTGAAGCAGAATTAATGACAGTGGCACTTACTGTTTTCTTTCTATCCAGTTGTTTAGCTAATTCAGTAAGGTCCATTTAGATCCGACTGCCAGGCAGGGAACACCTATCTGCCCATTTCCAGGAGCCTTTTCAGTGAGCTCAGATGATTTCTTTGGGCGTAGTGGGTTTTCTGCAGAAGCCCTTTACTATATAGTATTTCTTTCTTTGAACATGTTTGTTTGCATTAAGGCATCCAAAATAGAACTATAAGCTGGGGCCAACATAAAAAACTGTAGTTTTGTCAACTTTAAGCTCCTATAATCAGGCAGTGTGGATAAGGAGAGATCACTTTGAAGAGAAATAGAGGTTGGTTAGAGGAACTCAACAATAATTGAGACAGATACTCCTACTTATAGCCAGGTATAGGGAGTATAGATTTGGTTTTCATTTTTAACAAAGTAGTGCTATGTGTGCATAGGGAAGTTAGAGTGTGCTAAGGTCCCGTTTTTTAAAAAGGATGGGGAATACTGATTATTTTCAGGCTTTGTTAGAAAAACATGAATTTATCCCTATGTTAAAAGAAAGAGTTCAAGAGAAACTCATACAAATTAGGATATGTAGCTTTAAAGCATGGGAAAACTAAGGGGAATAGAGTAAATTCCATCAATCCAAATATACAGAAGAAGATCAGATACAACACGGGAAATTAAAAACACACAATAAAATAGAATAAGTCCTATTGTATCAAGTACTCACTATAAATGTGAGTAAATTAAACTCACTCATTAAGAGAGTCTTAGATTGGATTTAAAATTTTTCAGCTTTGCTATTTACAAAAACCGTACATAAAATGACACAGAAAGGTTGAAAAGGGGATGGGAAACAATACACAAAGCAGATACCAACCAAAAGAAAAATGCTGAAGCAACATTAATGTCAAACAAAATATGATTTAAGGCACTTCAGTAAAAAAATGACATTTCACACTGATGAAAGGAAGGAAATCTACCAAGAGACTATCAACCATGAATTATGCCCCTAACCAACATAGCTTTGAAATATATAAAGCCAAAAGCAATGGGATTATAAGGAGAAATTGACAATACCTGGTAATAATGGAAGACTTTTTAAATACCTCTGTCAGAAATGGTTAAGCAAATAGATTTTTTTTTAAAGTATAAGGATATGAAAGATTTAAGATCTAAATGAGACGGAAGGGAGAGAATCTTTAATTTCAAATTCTTAGTGACAAAAAATGCATTTTTAGTCCAAAAGTGATTTTCTCAGCTTTCTATGGTTAAAAAAAATTGAAGTTTAATGCTATATTTCACAGGGAGTTTCTTAAGTTACTTTCAAAAGAATAGAGAGTTCAAAAATGCAAAGGCACAGGGAAAAAATTCCACCTTTTGTTGGCTACCAGAAGACTTTCCTTTGGCCTGCAATATGACATTGATTACAATACTGAAATCTGAAAAAGTCAATTTCTATTACAGTATCAATCTATGGTTTGACAATGAGTTTTTCAGCCAACATTTATAATATTATATAAATATATATTGTAAATGTATAACTATATATTACATAACATGTACAAATATACTATTATTATAATATAATTAATAATAACAATCTCAGGTAGGCCGTACCCTTAGGAATATAAGACTAAATACAGCAAATACTTACTCTGCCCCGAATGTCCCCCTCTTTGTGCCTTCCAGGACTGAGTTATTACACTTGAAATCACCATTTGGAGCTTTCATGTTTAAAGTTTTAAGATGTGTACTTGACTTAACAACAAGCATGTCACAACTAACACATTCCAATAAATACTGTCCTTCAGAGTTACGCTTGGGAAGGTGTTCACTTATACCCATGATACGAACTCTACGAAAGATACTGTATTTCAATTTTTAAGAGGTACATTTTTTCATATTTTAACATCTCTGAAAGTGAAATAAGTCTTAACAGTTGATGGGTCTTACAATCCCTTTTGGCCAGGTGACAGTTGTGACATCATAGTTGTTCCTGCACGTGTAATATCACAATGTTTAGAATTAAAACTTGTGTAATGGATGGCTTGGGTGAAAATCCTTGAGACAACTGGGGATCACCTTTAACTCCTAGAAACCAATGACTGTGGGGAGAGAATGGAGGAGATCGTGAATCGGATTTAGTTATTGATTATGCTGATGTGGGAGACAAAAGGAGGCTAGTCTACGCATTTGCAAAGGTGGCTTGAAAGATAGTGAAAATTATTTTTAATTCTCTTATGACTTTTTTGAACAAATATTGCATTAACAGTGCTCCTGGTGGCACAGAAGATGTCAAGGAATATGAGTTGAAAATTGGATTCAGAATATTTTTTCTTAATGTATGTCTTAATGTGTTTGGTTAAAATCTATGTCTACATTGAAAAGAGCTCTTTCAAAAATATTTTAAAAAATAAGTGATAGGAAGGAATTATGACAGGTTGGTGTGTTTTTTCCCCCTCCTTAACTGGTGCATTAAATTAATGGGGCTCTTAAATAGAAGAAATATTTTTTGAAACTGATTTCTTAGAATTGTCTTTCAGAACTATTGTGTAAAAACTAATCTTTAGTCAGATCTCATTGTATAAATCTTGATTGGGATAGAATTATAAAGACACAATGATTTTTCTTTAACATTTCAAAGATATTATTCTATCATCTTGTAACATTTTAATGAAGAACCTGCTATCATTCTGGTTGTTACTCCTTATTAGGTAAATGTTTTTTCTCTCTGGTAATATTCAGATTTTTTCTCTATACTTAATATTCTAGAGTTTCAATATATTGTATATAAAAAGTATGTGTGTAGCCCTGGCCGGTTTGGCTCAGCGGTTAGAGCGTCGGCCTGCGGTCCAGAGAGACCCGGGTTCGGTTCCCACTAGGGGCATGTACCTCGGTTGCAGTTTGTCCCCGGCCCTGGTTGGTCGTGTGGGTGGCAGCCACTCGATGTGTCCCTTTCACGTCGATGTTTCTCTCTCTCTTCCTCTCTCTCCCTCCCACTCTATCTGAACAAAGAATGAAAAAATGTCCTTGGGTGAGGATAAAAAAAAAAAAAAGTATGTGTGTAAATATGGTGGTGGGGAGGCATTGCCTTCTTGCACTGGTGGTTTTTTTAATGTGAGGACATATTTTTCTTCAGTTCTAGCAAATTCCTTTATTAACTCTTTGAATATTGTCTCTGCCATTTTATTTTTTCCTTCTGACATTCATTCTGAATATATATCAAAGCTTCTGTTTTGTTTTCTCCTTGTCTCTTAATTTTTCTCTTCTTTCTATCACTTTGTCTTGTATTCTGGCAGATTTCTTCTGTTCTCGCTTATAATGTACTGATTTTTTTTTTCCTCTTCGAGTTATCTAGTCTACTTTTTAAATCTATCACTAGAGCCTTTTTATTTCTAATACTGATATACATTTCTTGGATTTCTTCTTGGTTATTTTTCACATTCACTTGTTTGCTTTATGGATAGTTTTTCTTTCTTGAGCTCTTTGAACATATTAAACATATATTTTAATGTGCCATTCATATTGTTTTATTATCTCTAACTCCTTGGATAAGAATTTTCTCATTTTTTGAGTCTGTAGACTACTTACTTGGATGTTTTGTCATTCTTGTGTATGAGTTAACCTTCTGGGGGCTTTTTGTGACCATGTGTGATCTGGAAGTGGGCAACTTGCCTGGGCCCTGAAAGTTTCATCAGCTTCTAACCAATTTTTTTATGTTAGCATATTAGCTTGAAGTTACCACTCCACAAAGGTAAATTGCATTTTTAAAATTTATCTTTGTCACTGAAAATAATACAGATAGCCCCCTTTTTTCACCCATTGCCCCATCCACCTTGTTCCCTCCCCCCATGCCTTCACCACGTTGTCTGTCCTTTGGTTATGCATATATGCGTATGGTAAATTGAATTTGAGCCATCTATGCGTATTTCCTGTACCAGCTTGAGGTTCCTGCATGTTTCCATTGTTTTTTCCATTCCCCTTTAGATGTTTCCCAGATTTAAGCTTCACTAGGTCTCTGCTGATTGAGGAACCTGTAGCCTCAAATGGTACCCACAACTCAGCATATTTACATCTATTAAGAGGCACACATCTCATTCAGGTCACAAAATAGCTTCAACTTCTGCTGATTGATATAAATTCCCTCTCTTTCTGGCACCTGAAAATTTATCTTCTTTCTTCAAAAACTCTGCTTTGTAT
The DNA here is from genome assembly GCA_030848825.1 of Tadarida brasiliensis. Classification (NCBI taxonomy): domain Eukaryota; kingdom Metazoa; phylum Chordata; class Mammalia; order Chiroptera; family Molossidae; genus Tadarida; species Tadarida brasiliensis. Next base: position 31,053,562 of record CM061280.1, on the reverse strand, counting down.
TTTTATAAAATACTTTTATTTAAATACTTTTAGACTGTTATTTCTAGGAGTTTGGAATATGAGAGAGTGATTCCAGTGTTGCTTGATCCACCATCTTGGAGGTCTCGTTGAGATCTCAAAAGTTTTTTTCTTTCATTTCTTTCTTACCCCCATTTAGAGTTTGGAGCCATGCACGGGTTTAATTTTGGAGGAACTGGTACCCCTAGTGGTGGATTCACTTTTGACTCCGCCAAGGGAGCAACCACCACTTCAGCTACAGGTTCACTTTCTCTACACCTGGTATAGGAGGGTTTAATTTTGGGATTCTATCCCAACCATTTACAAGTACATCTTCTAATGGCCTGTTCTCATTCAGTACACAGTGCCAGCTATGCAGACTACAGGATTCAGCTTTGGAACACCAGTTGCATCAACTCCTGCCCCAGTAGGAACTAGATTTTCCTCAGGGTAAGACCAACACCCTTTGATTTTTTGGAGGATACAGAGCTAATCATCTTTCACAGACAAACTTTCAGTTTAGAGTACGAGAAGGGTAAAGAGATAGTATGGTATTTCTAAGTCAACTACTTGGAATTGCACCACTCCTTTCCAACATAGTCTTATAAATTGAAGCCATCTCAGATTTGAGGCACAAGGCACATTGAATTCTGATTTGTGGTCCCCCTTCACTTTATGTGAGCCGTAGGAGGAGTACTCACTGAGTTTTGGACATATATCATCTTGATATTAGGCTGCTTGCTTATTAAGTGTCTCTCTCTAGAGAGATCTTTATCTATTGATCATTATAATGACCTTGACTATGCATTCTTCTCTCCTGCATCTCAGGATTTTAAAAGGAGCACTCTTTTAATGCCTTTCTATGCAAATCTAGTTGGACCCAGCCATTTCTTTCAGTAGCACCTGATAGCCCGATGAAAGCTGAAGCATTTGTTCTAGAATTCTTCCCTATTCTTTTAGTTAGCTAATAACTTGTAATTGTAGTATCTGGTTATCTTTTTTGAGATAATAATATATAGAAAAAATTTTATAAACTGTTAGCATTTATTTATTTTTTCCTTTTTATTAAATTTATTGGAGTGACACTGGTTAACAAAATTATACAGATTTCAGGTGCACAATTTCACAGCACAGCATCTATACACTGTGTTGTGTATTCACCACCCCAAGTCAAGTCTTCATCCCAGACAACAATGTGGTGATTGCTGGGGGTGGGGGAAAGTGGAGGAGGGTATAGGGGGGATAAATGGTGATGGATATAGACTTTAGTATTTAAAACGTAATTTGACAGGAGCTCTGTAATCTTGCTGCCATTTAATCTGTCAGAGAACTATTATATTGATATTTTCCCTTTTTTCTACTTAGAATAAGTAGAATAAGTGTACCAAAATTAAACTTTGGCAATACTGCTTTTACACAACCTACAGTGATTACAGGGGCTTTTGGACTGTGTACCAGCACCCTTACTAATGCTGTAACAAGCATTGCCCCATCACACCAGGTAACAGCATCCATGCCTTTTGCTTTGGCTCTGAAAGCACCTCTGCTACTCAGTCTGGAACTGCCACAGGTCTCTCATTAATGGGAGAAGCACACCTCAAACTAGGAGCACCAGTTTCTTCACAGGGGAGGAAGTTCAAGCAATAGCATTTGCAAGATTACCCCTCATTCCTGCCACTGAGGCATTGTTGAACAATTGCTACACAACCATTTGCTCCTTTCAACCTCGGCAGACAATATATGGATAAGGTTCGAACTTTGCTCTCTAATGGAGAAGACAATACTCAAGATTGATTTTGAGACTCTCATTTGATTGCTTCAAATCCGAGTATGACTCACTTCTTTTGTTGGAGGTTAGTATCTTTGATGAATGTGATAGAAATTAAGTTCAAACTGCTGGTTCTGGTTTTGCAGTTTTTGGTTAAGAAACAAACAATATTTGTTTTGGAAAAAGTTACAACCTTCTGAGAACCAGTAATCTAGCAGATTGGCATTTAGTAATAATAGAGTTATATTGAAATGTTTTATTCAGATATTTAATGCTTATGTTTAGCAAGTACATTCTTGTTCACAATCTGTTGACATGTTCTGTTTTCCTCTTTTAAAATAAAACTTCTGAAATGAAATTTATCAGAAGGTACAATAGAACAGGTTATAATATCTTTGGTGTACTATACAATTTTAGAGAATATTAAAATAATAACACAATAATAAGTCAGTTACATAGCATGGTTGAGGAATGGTAAAATAGTTTGGCTAGTAGACACATCTTATATGAATAGGTTATCAGTTCTCAAATAGTTAGGATTCAGAGAAAAAATAAAGAAACTAAAGAAAAATAAGAAAATACGAATAATTAGTATTCAGTAAAATTCATGTATCCTTTATTAAACATTAATTAGAAGACATTTAGGATCTTGCTAAAGCAAAATGCAGTTTATAAAGAGTTCTGGTTTATAAGACATACAAACTTGGTTTTATTTTAGATGTGTCAGATATTTTAGAATTTGGGAGATAACTTTGAGATATTAATACATGTTACTTTACAGTGTATTTTATTAAATTAGATATTCCTAGTAATGATTTCAGAACTTTCAGAACTAACCAAAAAGGAAAAATATTTTTAAAATTATGGATAATACAGAAATAAAATTTATAATTTGTAATAGTGCTAATAATACCAATTTTGATTGGTTGATATGGCATTATAGGTCATAACCAGATAGGGTAGAGCATTTAAATAATTACGATACTAGAATTTTTGGTCCCTATCTTAGGGATGCACCATTTTAATTGTGTACAAATGAATTTTTGATGTTAGAAATACTGTGGGACCTTTGTTCTCAAACTTAATTCATTCCACAAGGCAGTTCAAGAAGCAATTTGTTCAAAAACCTCAAATAATTTTTTCCTGTTAGAAATAATGTAAATTGAATTAATATATTTCAGACCCCCAAATGATTCCCTGTTTTAACCTTTCTTATATACAGTACATGTCTAATGTACTGTTTAATCTAAAAGCAAATACTTTTTAATAGTTTCTTAAATTTATTGAACCACCCTCTACAAGCCTTAAACAGATCGCTTTAGCATTCATTCCTGGGATGTCTTTCTGGAGGTCAGTATGTAGCATCTTCATTTTTTCACTTATCATTGCCTCCAAAATGCTGTCATTGGCTAACTGCTTTTTATTTATCCAAATCAACAATTTTTATATCTCTTCAATTGCCTGTGATCATTGTTTAATGAGCACTTTCACACCCTTAGCAATATCAGCACTCTTGATGGCCTCTTTATGTTTTAAAATTGTGCTAATTGTCCATTTGGCCAGCAACAAAAGCAAATAAAAACAGAAACAAAAAAACGAAAAAACCCACAAAAAACAACAAGAAAAGATGAAGAAAATATTCACAGCACAATTTCCTGAGATGTTAACAACTCAAGATTTGACTTGCATTCTCTCCTTTGTTTGTGGCCTCAGAGGTGCTTTTTGTCATGTTAATGGATTTTTGTCATGCAAGGGTTGTCAGATCTAGAACCAAAGTTTTGTTCCACAACTGAGACCTTTTTTGGTGAACAACTTGGTTGAGAACCGAATTGTTTGAGATGAGAGATGTTTGAGAACCGAAATTTGATTCTAATACTGTGATATCTGTGATTAAAAAACCAACAAGTAGGAAATGAATGTTTGAGTCTTGGCTCTGCTGTTTACTAGTTCTATGACCTTGGGCAATTTGCTTTAACCTTTCAAAACTTAGTTTGTTCCTCTGTAAGTACTGAGCATAGGGTCCTTGTAAAGATTACATAAATTAATATAGGTAAAATGCTTAAAATCTTGCCTGACATATGATAGACACTCAATAAATGTTAGCTATCTTGTTGTTTTTTATAAAGGTGTACATTTCCTACAGTGTTACATAACATTGAATATTTTTTGTGTATTGTTTAAGCTTTGGTAGTTTAGAAAATACTATCAGCATCATCTTCATTTACATTTTCTTAATTACTAGTAAAGCTGACATTTCAAATTATTTATTGATTAATTCTATTGTGCGTGTGAGAGAGAGAGGGAGAGAAAAAAATTCAGGTATTTTTCTGTTTTCTAGTACTGTGCTTATGTTTTTGTCATTATGTTGTAACGTGTCAGCGAGATAACCAGAGATGCACAGCCAAATTGTAAAGGAGCACTTTATTACACTGGCAGGCTGGAGGGGTACAGCTTCCCCAAATCCTCAGCCCCAATTGTTCTTGCTCGTCCTGCTTTTAAAGACAGAAGCCACATTCCTTTCTGGCTCCCCCTCAGGGGACTGGTACAATAGTGAGTGTGACAGCGATTATAGAAGTCAAAATAAGCATTAGTCACTGGGCTCATGATTTTCAGTTCCCGATACTCAGAAACTGCAAGATACATCCCAACACATAGGTCAACTATAACCTTAGGCAAAGTTTCTTTACTTCTAGGGGCAATTAACCTATTATTGGAAAAACACAGAGGAAGGTCCACTGTCGATAAAAATGGAGTCATTTAGTCGCCTTACTGAGGGGCCTAGATAAGGATGGAATTGCCTAGTTGCCAGGGGGCCTTGATAAGAATGGAATCTAGTCGCCTTAGCCTCGGGGCCCAGGTCATTTATATAAGAAGTATTTTTCCCGATTTGTTTGCTTTTTATTTTTGTAAGAGTTTCATAGATATTAAAATATTTTAAGTATTATTTCTTTTTTCTTTTTTATTGAATTTATTGGTATGACATAGGTTAATAAAATTACATAGGTTTCAAGTGTACAATTCAATAATACACCACATGTATATTGCATTGTGTGTTCACCACCCCAAGTAAAGTCTCCTTCCATCACCATTTATCCCCTTTATAGCTCCTTCCTTCTTCTACCCCACCTTTCTCTCTGGTAATCACCATATTGTTTTCTGTGTCTTTGACGTTTCTTTTTGCTTAATCCCTTCACTTTTTTCACCCAGCATCCCAACACCCCCTCCCCTCTGACAGCTGTTAGTCTGCTCTGTATCTATGAGTCTGTTTCTGTTTTGTTTGTTAGTTTATTTTGTTCATTAGATTCCACATATGAGTGAAATCATATGGTACTTGTCTTTCTCTGACTGGTTTTGGAACTGTCTTATGACCCAGCGATTCCACTTCTGGGAATATATCCAAAGAAATCAGAAACATTAATTCAAAAGAATATATGCACCCCTATGTTCATTGCAGCGTTATTTACAATAGCCAAGATTTGGGAGCAGCCCAAATGTCCATCAGTAGATGAGTGGATAAAAAATCGGTGGTACATTCACACAATGAAATACTATATGGCCTTAAAGAAGAGGGAAACCTTACCCTTTGCCATAGCATGGAGGGAGCTGGAGAGCATTATGCTAAATGAAATAAGCCAGTCAGAGAAATATTTTATTTTTTTAAATTAAGCCTTTTATTTTGACATAATTGTAGATATTCATGCTCTTGTAAGAAATAATAAAGAGAGATCCCACAGATCCTTTGCCCATTTTCTACTAGTGGTAACATCTTGCTTAACAACAGTGCAATATCTCACCCAGGATGATGATATTGATAGTGAAGATATAGAATAGTTCTGTCACCACAAGGATTCCTCATTTTGCCCTTTCATAGCAACACTCACTTCTCTTTGCTCCCACCCCCTGGCAAATATTGATCTGTTTTCCATTACTATAATTTTGTCATTTTAAAAATGCTATATAAATGGAATCATACAGTATGTACCTTCGGGGAATGGCTTTTTTTTTTTCACTCAGCATAATTTAGAGATTCATCCAGATTGTTGCATTTATCAATTGTTTTTTTTATTGCTGTATAGTATTATTTCATGGTATGGATGTACACAGTTTGTGTTAACAATTTGCCCATGGCTAGATATTTTTTCCACTTTTCACCTATAATGAATAAAACTGCTACAAACATTTGTGTACAGCTTTTTTGTGTGTGTGAACATAAGTGTTTATTTCTCTGGGATAAATGCTCAGGAGTGCAATTGGTGGGTCATATGCTAATTGCATATTCAGACTTATAAGATACTGTCAAGCTGTTTTTACATATCTATTGGAAAGTATGTGTGATCCAATTTCTCTGTATCTTCACTCTCATTTGGTATTAGAACTATGTTTTCATTTTAGCCTTTCTTGCAAATAGTGATAGCATATTGTTGTTTTTATTTATATTTCCTTAGGTTCTAATGATATAGAATTTTTTTGTGTGTGCTTATTTATCATCTATATATCCTGTCTGTTAATGTCTTTTTTTTAGTGAGAAAAAAAGCATCCAAATGTAGCATTGTATTATATGGACCTTTTTTACACAGTGATTTGGTAAATGTTTTTTTTAGAAAGCAGAAGTGTTCAACTTTAATTTTTTTTCCGGTTGTTAGATTTACACTTAAATATTTCTTCCTCTTTTTTTTTAAGTGATTGTAAGTGGTACTGTATTTTTAATTTCAGCATTCACTTATTTATTGCTAGTATGTAGAAATACAATTGATTTTGTATGTTTATCTTGTATCCTGTAACTTTGTTGAATTCACTTATTCTAGGGAATTTTTGGAGATTTCTTAGGACTTTCTACATAGACAGTTGTCACCTGCAAATAGGGACAATTTTATTTATTTATTTATTTCCAATCTAGATGTCTTTTTTTTGCCCCAGTATTACGTTGGGTAAGATTGATGAGAGCATGTATCATTGCTTTTTCCCAGTCTCAAGGAGAAACATCTAGTTTCTCACCATTAAGTATGGTGTTAACTATAGTTTCTCATAGATACCCTTCAAGTTGAATATGTTCCTCTCTATTCCTATTTTTCTGAGATTTTTTTTTTTATCATGACTGAGTGTTGAATTTTGTAAAATGGGTTTTCTTCATTGGTTGATATGATCAGGTGGATCAAATTGACTGATTTCCAAATATTATACTTACCTTGAATCTTTGGAATAAATTTTACTTGGTCATGGTATATAATCCTTTTATAAAGTACTGAATTATATTTACTTATATTTTGTTAAGGATTATTCATATTTAAGAAGGGAAATGGTCTGAAGTTTTCTCTCTCTCTTTTTTTTTTCATCCTCACCTGAGGATATTTTTCTATCTTTCAGATAGAGTGGGAGGGAGGGAGAGAGAGAAACATTGACGTGAGAGGTACACATCGACTGGTTGCCTCCTGCACCACCCTGACTAGGGCCAGGGATGAGCCACAACAGAGGTATGTGCCCTTGACCATAATCGGACTGTCAACTCATTGGTCCTCAGGCCGACGTTCTAACCACTCAGCCAAACTGGCCAGGGCTGAAGTTTTCTTTTTTATATCATCTTTGTCTGGTTTGGGTTAGGATATAATATTGACTTCATAAAATTAGTTTGTGTCTGTCCTCCTTTATTTTCTGAAATAAAATAAAATAAACATTTGGTAGAATTCTCCAGTGAAAGCATCTGGACCTGGAGATTTGTTTTTTAGGAGTATTTATTTCATCCACCTTGTAACCTTTGAAGTTTTACTGTTATGTATCAGTATACAACAAAATAAACTTCTAATTATTAGAGATATTACAGAGAACCCAGCAACCCCTCCTGGGTCTCGTGGGCAAAGAACAGATTTTTTCCTAGTTATAGGGCTACTCAGATGATCTATATCATATAAATGAGTTGTGGTAGTTTGTGTTTTTTGAGGAGTTTGTCAATTTCTTCTAAATTATTACATTGTGGGCATAGTATTCTTTTGATGTCTACTTGGTGTGTTGTGATATCCTCTTTCATTCTTGTTACTGGTAATTTGTATCTTCTTTCTTTTTTTCTTACTAGGGGTTTGTTAATTTCATTAATTTTTTTTTTCAAAGAATCAACTCTTTGTCTCATTGATTTTTTTATATTATTTTTGTTTTCCATGTCATTGATTTCTGCTCTTTATTATTTTCATTCTTCTGCTCAGTTTGGATTTATTTTGCTCTTTTACTAGGTCCTTCAGGTGGGAGTTTAGATTATTGATTGGACACTTTTGTTTTTAATTGACACATCACATTAGTTTCAGGTGTAATGATTAATTATTTGTATGTATTGCAAAATGATCACCACAATAAGTCTATCATCACCACACATAGTTACAATTTTTTTTCTTGTGGTGAGAACTTTTAAAATCTCCTCTATTGGTAACTTTCAAATATACAATACAGAATTGTAAACTATAGTTACCATGTTGTACATCCATCTTTTCTAATGTGTACATTTACTGCTATGAAATTGCCCTGCTAGTACTACTTTAACTGCATCCCACCAATTTTGATGTGATATAGTTTTATTTTCATTCAATTCAGTGTATTTATTTTATTTCTCTTGAGAATTCCTCTTTTACCATGGGTTATTTAGTATACAAATATTTAGAGATTTTCCTGTTACTTTCTGTTATTGATTTCTAGTTTGATTCCACTATAGTTGGAGACCACACTCTGTATTATTTTTGTTGAAGCTTGTTTTGTGGCCCAAGATAAGGTCTTTTTTGGTATATGCTCCATGGACACTTGAAAAGAATGTGTATTCTGCTTTATTGGGCTGTATTCTATAAATGTCAATTGGATTCTGAAGGTTAATTGTTTCATTGAGTTCTTCTATGTCTTTGCTGATTTACTGTTTAGATGGTCTATCAGTTAGTAAGAGATTGGTGTTGTAGTCTAATTGTAATAGTGGATTTTGTCATTTTTACTTTCATTGTGATCAGTTTTTGATTCACATATTATGAAGCTCTGTTGTTTGTGCTAAGATTTCTTGGGGAATTAATCCTTTATGTAATATCATTATTTTAACAACACCCTCTGTCTCTGGTAATTTTCTTCATTCTGAAGTCTACTTTATCCATTCCTACTTTTTGAGTTAAGATTGCATGGATATATTTTTCCATCTTTTAACTCTCAACCTGCTTCTATTATTATTTTTGAATTGAGATTCTTATAGACAACATATAGGTGGGTTGTGTTTTCTAAATACTCTCTGCTAATCTTTTAATTTGTGTATTTAGGCCATTTATATTTACTAGAATTATTGCTGTGTTTGGGCTTAAGTTTGCCATTTTATTTTTTGTTCTGTTTATGTTTTCCATTTCTCTGTTTTCTCTTTCCTGCCTTTGTATTGATTACTTGAACTTTTTTCAGAATTCCATTTTGGCTTCTCCATAGTGATTTTGAGAGTACCTCACTGTATATCTTTTTTGGTAGTTGCTTTAGGTATTATGTATAAATAATTTACCGTAGTTTACCGATGTCATTTTACCAGTTTGAGTGAAGTATAGAAACACCCCGATATGTCCCATAACCCTTCCTCATTTGTAATATGATTATCTTAAATATTCCATCTATATACATTCAGGACCACATCAGGCAGGGCTATAATTTGTGCTTCAACCATCAAACATAATTTTAAAAACTCAAGAAGGAAAGCCTATTGTATTTACACATATTTTTGCTCTTCTATTTGTTGTTTCTTCTTTCCTAAGATTCCAAGATTCCTTCTTTTATCGTTTCCCTTCTGTTTAGAGAACTTTAGTCATTATTTTAGGATGGTCTACTGACAATAAATTCTCTGAGTTTTCTTCTCAATGTCTTGGTTTCCCCTTCATTCCTGGCTGATATTTTTTTTGCTAGATATAGGATTCTGGGTTGGCAGTTCTTTTCTTTCAGCACTTGAAAAATATTGTGCTCCTTCCTTCTTGCCTCCTTCATTTCTGATGAGAAATCTGTCATTCAAATATTTTACTCTTATAGGTTAGATGCCATTTTTCTCTTGCAGCTTTCAAGATTTTTGTCTAGTGTTCATAAGTTTGATTGTTATGTGTCTTGGTTTGGATCTCTGTTATTCTATCAACCAGTTCATTGATTCTTATTTCTATCCTCTCTGTTCTACTGGGTTCTTCCACTTAGCTTTGCATTTGGGTTGTGTTACTTTTCAGTTCTCAAATTTCCATTTGGTCCTTCTGTATATCTTCTGCTTCTTTGCTGATTTTCTCTTTTTTGTACTTTGTTATTATTGAGACTATTTTTTCATGTCTTTCAAATGTGTTTGTAATTGCTTGTTGATGCATTTTTATCATGAATGCTTTAAAATATTTGACAGATAATTATAATGTTTCTGTCATCTTGGTATTATCCTTTTTCATTCACTTTGAGATCTGTCTGGTTCTTGGTGGGATGGGTGATTTTTAATCAAAACCTGGACATTTTGATATTATGTTATAAGATTCTGAATCTGATTTAAACCTTTTTTAGCTGGCTTTATTTGACATTGCTCTGGTAGGGGAAAAAAAAGTGCTACCTCTTACTGCAAGGTGGGAGTAAAATTTTATTTTCCTCACTTAGATTTCATTGCTACCCAAGGTGATGGTTTCCTAGTTACTTCTGAGTGGGGGTGGGAGTTTATGATCCTGATGTGGTTTTCACTGACACTGTGAGAACAGGGTTCATTAACTGCTGGCAGGGATGAAAACCTGGCTATCTACTTGACTTTCCCTGACATCACCCAGGCCTGGGTATTGAAATACCCCATAATAGCTTCACAAGGGTCAAGGCTCCTTTCTTGGGATTTACTGGTATAGGTTAGGAGTGGACTACAGGTTTTTCTATGGTGTTTGGTTATAGTAGAGTAGTTATTGTCTCAGTTTTCTGTCTTGCTAGCCTGCCCTCTACCTTGTCTTTTGTCTACAGAGCAGGCTCTTTTGGGATTGTGTTTTGTTTGTTTGTTTTGCTTTGCTTTTTGTCTATACCCATTAGTGTTTCTGGATTGCCAGTCTATTCAACTCCAAGCTTGGTGAGCAGGAGGTGAAAACAAAACCTATGGAACTCACCACCATATTGTTCCTTGGGTCTCAAGATCTCTAGCTGGTTTGTCTTCTTCTCTCCACTTTTCAGGACCTATTAATGTTTGTTTTATATGGAATGCCTAGGGGTTTTAGTTGTATCTAGCAGGAGGAATAGGGAAAAAGTACATATAGGTACTCTATTTTTGTGGAAGTGGAAGTCCTTAAGATTTTAATTTTTATATTTTCCAATCATTAATTCTTCTGAGTTTCTCTCTGGACCTATTTGTATAGACCTTTTCTATTTCAAGATTCTTAATTTTTTTGTCCTTTTATGGTTTACATTTTTAGGAATCTTATCTTTCTAAGTGATTAGTGAATTAAACCATTGCATTTCATTAAATAGCCATACACTCTTTCCCTGTTGATTTAAGATGCTGCCTTCCTCATACAACAAATTATTGTATATGCTTGGTTATGCTTCTGGACTTCTTATTCTGTTCAATTTATCTCTCCTTTCTTGTTCTACTATCACCTTTTAGTTGTTATAGCATGTCCCACTATCTTGTAGTTTAAGGCCACATTTCCCCATTCTTTTAAAAAAAATCCTTGCACATTTTCTATGGCCAACAACTTATTAATGTAGTTGACATGTTCTTGTGTTCTTAAACATTAAGGAATTAAGTCTGATTTTATTATCCTTATAACACTAGATGGAGGAAATTATGATTTTGAACCCTTCCTCTAGTCTAGTGGATGTCAACTGGAGGTGATTTTGTCCCTTCTCCCAGGGAATATTTGGCAGTGTCTGGAAACATTTTTGGTTTTCAACCCCAGAGAAGTGTTACTGGTATCTAATGGGTAGAGCCCAGGTATACTGCTAAATATCCTACAGTGCACATAAAGGAAAACGTTTGGTCCTCTACACACACTTCTGACACCAAATGGGTGTCCTGTGATTTAACTATGAATTGTGGGTTCTTCCCATACCAACCAAGCCTTTAACTCTCAGAGCACCAACTGGGTATCCTATGGTTCAGTTATGATGATCACTACCTGGAGTTAGCACAGACTCCATAGTTTAAAATCTTAGTCTCTTAAGATTGCCCCCACTTCAATTACCTATACTTTTGACCAACTGGCTATAAATCAGGGCGTTCCCATGATCCCCTCTCCAGGTTGGATAATTTGCTAGAATAGATCACAGAACTTTGGAAAACACTTTGCTTACAGTTATTGGTTTATTATAAATGATATAACTTAGGGATGGCCAAATAGAAGAGACGCATAGAGCAAGGTATGGGAGAACAGCCCAGATCTTCCATGTACTCTCCAGGTGCCTCATCCTCTTAGCACCTCCTTATGTTCGCCAACCCAGAAGCTCTTCAAACCTCTTCATTTAGAGTTTTGATGGATGTGCCATTATGTAGGTGTGATTGATTAAATCTTGGTCCCTAGTGATGGAATTTAATCTTCAGCCCCTCTTCTCTCCCTGGAGGTCAGAGGGTGGGGCTAAAAGTTCCAACCCTCTAATCACTTGGTTGGTTCCTCTGGTACCAGTGCCTCATCCTTAGGGACTTTCTAAGGTTTATCTTATTAACATAAATCAGGTGTGGTTGAAAGGGGCTTGTTATAAATAACTGAAGAGGCTCTGTTCACTCTTATTGCTCTTGGCGCTGTTTCAGGAACTGAGAACAAAAACCAAATGTTATGACATAAAGATGTTCCTATAACTCATCACTTAGGAAATTACAAGTGTTTTAAGATATCTGTCTAGGAAAGGGAACAGACACCAAGTATCCATTTCTTATTATATCCCTGCATGAGATAGTCCTCCACAACAAATAATTATTTGGCTCAAAATGTCAGTAGTGCAATGTTGAAAAACCCTACTCTTAGTCTTATGATTGGAAAAATGAGACTGTTTCTTAAACACTTTCTTATTTAAGGGTAAGACTCCTATAACGTAAAAGCAAATCATATTAAATGGTATTTGCTTCCTTTGTTACCTTTGTTATTTTATTTTATTTTATTTTTGGTACGTGCCCCTAGCGGGAACCGAATCCGGGACTCTCTGGTCCGCAGGCCGACGCTCCAACCGCTGAGCCAAACCAGCCAGGGCATTACCTCTGTTATTTAAGGTCAGGCCCCTGAAATTATGCCAGTGCCTGAGGCAAATTATCAAGATTTTAAAAATATGGACATAAATCAAGTGCAAATTTAATTAGCACTAGTGAAGAGGTTTCAGTAATATGGCCAGTTACAAAATAAATAATACAAAAATCAATAGTTTCTCCATGTTTCTGCAGTAGTAATTTGAAAATATAATGGAGAAAGGTCCCATTAACAATTTCAACTGAAAGTATAAAATGCCTAAGGATGAACTTTAAAAATGTGCGTGACCTATATGAAAATAACCTCAAAATTTTAATGAGGAATATATAAAGAAGACATGAATAAATGAAGAGACCCACTGAATGCACCAACTCAATAGTATATTATTTTTATTTATTTCCAAATTAATTTACACATTTAATGTAATTTTTGTAAAACCACACTGGGAATCTTGGGGAAGGAAAGGAGGGAGCGACTTGACAAGATTCTAAAGTTTAAATAGGGGAATAAATGCATGAGACTAGTCATCTCTTGTTTTTTAAGGAAAGTAATGATGGAGTGCTTGTAGGGAAATATATGAAAATGTATTATATGTTTATTCTCTTCCTGTAAGTTAAAAATATTATGTAATATAATAATAAATAAATACTAGTGACATAATAATTGAAACTCTCTTATAGAACAGGGATAGGAAAAAAAAAAAAAGGTGCCTGAGGGGAGAGGGATGAGGGTGGCTGGATAAAGAAGGTGAAAAGATTAGCTAAAGAACATATATGCATACCCCTTGGACACAGACAATAGTTCTGTGAAGGCCAAGGGAGGGGATGGGTAGAGGTAGGCAAAGAGGATGGGAATGGGGGACACCTGCAATAATATCAACATTAAAAATTTTTTTTTAAAAAATCAGTGAAAATTTTTAAAGTACAGAAAAAAAACAGAATTTATGAAGATAACATTTCAAATCTGTTTGGAGAGAGGATGGAGTGGTGAATAAATGAATTGCAGTAGCTGGCCATCCAGGTGATTTGGGGGTAAGGGCATTAATTTTTGCCAAAAAAGATTAACCAAAAGAAATACTAGGTGAATTAAAGGTAGAAAATTCAACCATAAACATTTAAAAAGCATAGGTGAATATGAAAATGTAAGTATGTCTTGGATTGGGGAGAGGACCATTTATTTTTATATAATTTTAAAATATATAATATAATCAGCCAAATGGTTTAAAGACAAGACTATAAATAGTATAAATAGATATACTGTCACCCATCTACCCTATATTAGTACCACCCTTCCCCCACCCTTTCTATTCAGCTAACCACTTTACTTGTATGTATCCTTACAGAGTTTCTTCATGGACTTGCTAATAAATAAAAATATATATTCTCAGCCCTTTACCTTTATTTTTTACATAAATAATAGTATACTCTAACCACTATTCTATACATTGCTTTTTAAACTTTATATACTTATTTTAAACATTTTAGAGATCTTTTCACATCAATCAATATATAGAGAGAGCTTCCTTAGTATTTTTTATAGCATCATAGAATTCCATGGTCTGGATTGCTATAATTTATTTATCTAGTCCTTTGTGGATTGGCATTTGGGTTGTTCCTCTTTTGCTAACACAAACAGTAGATAGATGCATTTGTAATTTTTAAAACATAGTCCACTTGTTTTTAATAATGGTTATACCAATTTACACTTCCATTAGGCTGTGTGCTTCTTCACGTTGTCCTTAATAGAGTGCGTTACTAGTTTTTTATTTCTTCCTATCTATCAGGTGAACTTGTTCTCAAAGTAGTTATAATGTGTAATTTTCTTCTAAAAATGAGGTTGAACACCTTTTATATGTTTAAGAGGGAAAGCCTTTTGAAAAACGACATAGAGACATAAACCATAAAGGAAAAAATGATGGAACAATTTGACTACACAAACAATAAAAATTTAAATTAAAAACGGTTTGGGAAATTTTTGTAACATTTGACTAAATAGCCTCGATATAAACTTATATTAAAAATCAGCCCTGGTTTATTGATGGTAGCCATTCTGGCTGGTGTGAGGTGGTACCTCATTGTCATTTTCATTTGCATCTCTCTAATGATTAGTGACAATGAACATTTTTTCACAGGGGTTATTTGTATGTCCTCTTTGGAGAAGTGTCTCTTCAGGTCCTAAGAATCTCAAAACTCCAACCAGAAAGAATATATGCACCCCTATGTTCATAGCAGCATTATTTACAGTGGCTCAGATCTGGAAACAGCCCAAGTGCCCATCAGTAGCTGAGTGGATAAAAAAGCTGTGTTACATTTATACAATGGAGTACTATGCAGCTGTAAAAAAGAACGACCTATTACCCTTTCAGACAGCATGGAGGGACCTGGAGATGATTATGCTAAGCAAAATAAGTCAGTCAGAGAAAGACAAATATCACATGGTCTCACATATATGTGGAATCTAATGAACAAAATAAAATGACAAAATAGATCCAGAGACATGGAAGCAGGGAACCGAACCTCAGAGGGAAGGGGGGAGGAGGGGTGGGAAGAGATTAACCAAAGAATTTATATGCATATATGCATTGCCCATGTACACAGACAATAGGGTGGTGAAGGCCTGAGGCTAGGCAGGAACCGGGTGGAGGGGGGCAATGGGGGAAAAAAGGGGGACATCTGTAATACTCTCAACAATAAAGATTAACAAAAAGAAACATATATTGAGTATGTAACTAGCAGCAATACATGTTATTTCACAGTATTAAAAAAAAATCAGCCCCGGCCCATGTGGCTCAGTTGGTTGGGCATTGGCCTGTGCACCAAGGGGTTGATGGTTTGATTCCCAGTCACTGCAGGTGCTCAGGATGCAGGCTCTATCCCTGGTGGGGGTGTGCAGGAGGCCGCCAATGGATGTTTTACTCTCACATCGATGTTTCTCTCTCTCTCTCTTTCTCTTCCTCTCTCTCTGAGGAGCAATTAGAAATCTTTTTTTAAAAAAAGACTGTACTCCAATGAGAGAATGGACAGATGACATGAACAGGCAATTGTGAAAGAAGAAATTAAAGTAGCCATTAAACTCATAATAAAAATCTAGCTTCACTGGTGGGTAATGAATTATAAATATTAAAACACCTTTGTACCCTGGCCGATTTGGCTCAGCGGTTAGAGCATCGGCCTGCAGACCAGAGAGTCCTGGGTTCGGTTCCCACTAAGGGCACGTACAGTTTGTCCCTGGCCCCGATTGGGGTTGTGTGGGTGGCAACCAGTCAATGTGTCTCTCTCACGTCGATGTTTCTCTCTCTCTCTTCCTCCCTCTCTCCCTCCCACTGTATCTGAAGATAAATGCAAAAATGTCCTCGGGTGAGGATAAAAAAAAATAAAAAAATAAAACACCTTTGCTATAAACTTTGTTATTTCTTTAAAAGTATACATGTGGTGCTTCTCCTAAATGAAATATAAGGATAGTCCACAATACACATTTTAAATACAATACTTGAAGTGTATAGTAATGTTTCCAATCCATTCTCAGCATCTCCATCCTATCCCCTTTACTCAATGGTCCTAGATGTTTTGGGTAGGAGACTTTTATGTCATTTATTGCCGTAAGCTGTTCAACAGTTGGACACTGGCAGCAATAGATTCAAATGCAGTTACTTATTAAGCAGTTTTTCTTTTTGAAGAGGAAATAGACCATCTGTAATTATATATTGGAGTCTGGAAAAAAATTGGCTCAATTCAGCAGAAGCGTTTATTGAGCTCTTACTACCATGTGTCATGTACAATAGTCTACAGTGAGAATGAAAAGATGAACTTTGTTTTAAAGTAATCAGTTAATCTTATTTGTGTCTTTATGTACTTAATTTCTCTGGCTTTATTGCTTTTATAGTTTTTCATTTTAAATTTTAAAGCAAGAGGCAGATCTGTTTTCTGAAACTGTATTCCAGACTTTCTCCCAGTTTTATTATTACATGATTCACATACCATATAATTTACCCACCTGAAGTGTACAATTGGTTTTTAGTATATTCACAAACTTGTGCAGCCATTACTGCAGTTGATTTTAGAGCATTTTCATCACCCTGCAAAGAAACTCTGTACCCATTAGCAGTGACTGCCCCTCCTCTCCCCCATCCCTGGCAACCACTAATCTTCTTTCTGGCTCTATGTAGTTCCCTGTTCTAGACATTGTATTTAAACAGAATCATACAATGTGTGGTCTTTTGTGATTAGCTTCTTTTACTTACCATGATGTTTTCAAGGCTCATCAATGTTTTAGCATGTATCAGTACTTTTCCTTTTTTTGACCAAATAAAATTCCATTGTGTTGATGTTTAGTTGGATTGTTTACACCTTTTGTCTGTTATGAATAAGGCTGCTGTGATCATTCATGTACACATTCTTGTGTGGATATATGTTTTCGTTTCTCTTGTATAGATACCTAGAATGGAATTACTGGGTCATATGGTAACCCTATGTTTAACACTTTGAGGAAGTGTCAGAAAGCTTTCCAAAGAGGCTACACCATTTTACATTTCCATCAACATTGTATGAGGTTTCCAGTTTCTCCACATCCTCACCAATATTTGATATTTGTCTTTTTTATTATAGGATTCTTAGTCACTCTTAAGTGGTATTTCATTGTGGGTTTTTTAAAATTAAATTTATTGGGTGACATTGGTTCATAAAATTATATAGGTTTCAAGTGTACAACTCTGATACATCATCTGTATATTGCATTGGTGCCCACTACCCAAAGTCAAATCTTCCATCACCATATATTTTGCCTCTTTTACCTTTTACTACCCTCCTACCCCCCGCTTCCCTCTGGTAACCATCATACTGTTATCTGTGTCAATGAGTTTTTGTTTGCTTGTTTTTCTTTTATTTTAATTTTTATTTTTATCCTCACCCGAAGACATTTTTGCATTCATCTTGAGATAGAGCAGGAGAGAGAGAGGGAGGAAGAGAGAGAGAGAAACATCGATGTGAGAGAAACACATCGAGTGGTCACCACCCACACGTCCCCAACCGGGGCCGGGGACAAATCGCAACTGAGGTACGTACCCTTAGCGGGAACCGAACCCGAGTCTCTCTGGTCCGCGGGCCGACGCTCTAACCGCTGAGCCAAACTGGCCAGGGCTGCTTGTTTTTCTTGTTGGTCATTTGTTGCTTTCAGTTTTATATCCCACATATGAGTAAAATCATATGGTTCTTTGTAATTTTCTAATGACTAATGATACTGGGTATGTTTTCACATGTTAAATGGCCATTTGTAGCAACAGCTTTGCATCTTTCTGACCATTCTTTTGTAGCCACTTCTCCCTCTGACCATAGCTTGGAAAGGATCTTTACTTTTTTTTTTTTAATTTTTTTTTGTTATTGATTTTACAGAGAGAGGAAGGGAGAGGGAGAGAGAGATAGAAACATCGATGAGAGAGAACATCGATTGGCCGCCTCCTGCATGCTCCCCACCGGGGATTGGGCCCACAACCTGGGCATGTGCCCTGACCGGGAATCGAACTGGCGACCTCTTGGTGCATGGGTCGATGCTCAACCACTGAGACACACCAGCCGGACAGGATCTTTACTTTTAAGGATTCATTCATGTCATTAGATTTCATTTAC
Source organism: Tadarida brasiliensis (assembly GCA_030848825.1). Taxonomy (NCBI): domain Eukaryota; kingdom Metazoa; phylum Chordata; class Mammalia; order Chiroptera; family Molossidae; genus Tadarida; species Tadarida brasiliensis. The sequence continues at coordinate 31,035,017 of CM061280.1, read as the reverse complement.
TTGTATAACCCAGGATAATCTCCCTATTTCAAGGGACTTAATTTTGGCTCTTGCCTCATTCTGGTGTTGGAGGACCCTCCCTGCTTCAGATTTACCAACAGCATGAATCAAGAAAAGTTAGCCAAACTTCAGGCTGTGGTCTGGATAAGGGGCAAGGGTACAGCTCACAGAAATAAGAAGGTGGTAAATAGAAGAGCTACAGCTGATGACAAACATTTTCAGAATTCCTCAAAAAACAAAAACAAACAAAAAACAACAACCTTGCTGTGAATAATATAGCTGGTATTGAAGAGGTAAACATGATTAAAGATGATGAAACAGTTATTCATTTAAACAGTCCCAAAATCCAAGTTTACCTTTTTGCTAACACTTTTGCAATTACCAGTCATGCAGAAGCCAAACCAATCACAGAAATGCCTCCTGGAATATTAAATCAGCTTGGTGCTGACAGCTTGATAGGTCTTAGGAAGTTAGCTGAACTTGGGCAAGTATAGGATAGCAAAGCACAAAAACCAGAAGACATTGATGAGTATGAGGATGTTCCAGGTCTCATAGAAAATTTTGATGTGGCATCAAATAATGAAGCTAACTAAAATATTTTCTGTTTTTTGGAAGCTGGTATGGACTAGGTTTAAAAAATCAGCTATGTGGTTCCAAAGTTTTACAGACACAGAATATCAACTGTTACTAATTCAGTAATATAATTATTTTGTATATTAATAATACTGTTTGCTCAGCATTTTTCATTCATTTGATTTTGTATTTTGCACTTCCTCTCAGAATCTTTTTTTTTTTTTGGATCAAAATATGATGTATTAGCATTTGAGGGTGTTTTGATTTTTGATTCTTTTTTGTTTGTTTGTTTAGAGTATTTTTGGTATACATATGTTTATGTGTGTGTGTGGGTACGTGTGTATACAGTGGAGAGCAAATTGGAAAACAGTTCTATTTATCCTCCTTCTTCCCCCAGTAGAAACAAAACAAATCTTTACCAAAAGGCACTTTAACATCTGTTAAGTGTCTTTTGTCACGTAAGATAATATGTGTAAGTAAGGCTCTGGCTATTAGGATGTCACCATTTTGGGGGACCATTTTTCTGTCTACCACACTATATTAAGCATATTCAATTTTCTGATCCATAAACATGAGATATTTCATATATTTAGGATGTCTTTAATTTCTTTCAATAATGTCTTGTATTTTTCTGAGTATAACTGTTATACTTCTTTTGTTAGGTTTGTTCCTTAGTATTTTATTCTTTTTGAGCAATTATAACTGGAATTATATTTTATATATTATTGATCTTTTATTTGGCAACTGTGCTGAACTTGTTTATTCTAATAGAGTTTTTATGAATTCCTTAGAATGTTCTGTATTCATGATCATGTCTTTGAATAGAGATAGTTTTATTCCTTTGTTTCAAATCTGGTTGCCATTTTCATCACCCCAAAAAGAATCCCTGTACTCATTAACAGTCACTCCTCATTGTCCCCTCTTCCCAGCTCCTTGCAACCACTAATACACTTTCTGCCTATGGATTTGCCTCTTCTGTACATTTCATATAAATGGAATCATACAATATAATATGTGGCCTTTTGTGTCTGGCTTCTTTCATTTAGCACAGTACTTTCAAGATGCATCCATGTTATAGCATGTATGAGTACTTAATTCTGATTTCAGGAGGAGGACTCTTTTCAACTTTCTCTTTCCCTGATTATCTCTGGTAAACTATCTGGCCTACAGCCTAAATTGTTGCTCTCATGAAGCTATTTTCCTCCTCTTCTTTGCTTATAACCAAAAATCTCCATTTTTTTCAAGAGAGAGAGAGTCTTTTGGCTTGAACTTCCTCACCTCCTTTTTTTTTTTTTTATCCTCACCCGAGGACATTTTTGCATTTATCCTCAGCTAGAGAGGGAGGGAGAGAGGGAGGAAAAGAGAGAGAGAAACATCTACATGAGAGAGACACATCGACTGGTTGTCACCCACACAACCCCAACCGGGCCGGGGACAAACTGCAACCAAGGTATGTGCCCTTAGCAGGAACCAAACCGGGTCTCTCCTGTCCGTGGGCTAACGCTCTAACCACTGAGCCAAACCAGCCAGGGTCCTCATCCCCTATTTTTAATAAAGTGAATTCTTTGGGGGATAACTCCATTCTTATGGTCTGCCTTTATCCCTGGGCAAAACCTTTGAACCAGTGTATTGGACACTGAGCAGTTACAGTTGCCTCTTGTATTCTTGATCATCTCTTCAGGCATGGAACCTCAGCCCTACAAGAGAGCTGGAGCAAGGCAGTCAGGGTAAGGACAATGGCACCTGAGTATTCTCAGCCTGCTGTGCCTGGTGCAGAGCCTCTGTCCTTTGAGTGGGGACTGACTTGAGGAAGGGAGTCCCTCAACTCTTGGCTGTATTCACAAGGAAGTTCAGCCCTTTAACTGTGTTGGAGGTGATGAAAAATGCTGGCTGCTTGCCCCTCCCAATGAAATACAGTATTCATTGTTTGGGAGCTGGGGAAAGAGAGAGTCCAGTCTTCTTGGTTACTCCTGCCCGAAATATAGCTTCAGGTGAGTAGGTGAGCAAGCATAGCTCACCAAGGTGAGCAAGGGGATAGAGGGAAGAAGGAAGTGGGTTGTGGTTTATCTGCCATAGACTCTCACTGGTATTAATGAGTTTTAGCAGATTTTCTTGAATAAGTGTGTCTTCATTTGCTGTATACCTTTAGGACAATTTCCAGATATCTGAAATGCTTTTTTAAAAATAAATAGTTTTATAAGTTATTGTTGATTCACTGGGTAGTGGGTCCCCAGGAATTCTTACATCGCAATTCTGGAAGTAGAATCCTCCTCTTGTGTTTACTTGTTTTAGTAAAGTAGAATTTCTTTGTTACAGTGTTGCTAGAAGGGTGGCTGTACTAAACAGTACTGATGAACTACGTTTTTAATCAGGCTTTTACTGTACTGGCCTGTCCCGCTCATATCACCTCGTCCTGATTAAATAATACAAAAGGCCAACTATGGAGCTTTCAGAGACAAACTGAGGACGTACCAGCTGGCCTGGTACTCCTCTAAATGAACTTGTCCTCTAAGCGAATTTGTTAGTTTTTAGAACTTAGAATGAATAGCAGGATAGATGTGTGCTGACGCAGTTCACCCAGTTCCCTTCTGCCTCAGCTCCCTCCCACCTTCGTTCCCTCCTGCTTATCGCTAACTGCCTCCCTTCTGTACTTGCTTGCTTGCTCTTCTCCAAGGCCAACAAGAACTGCCAGTTTCAGAAGTTTGTAACAAGCACCCTATAAAATAAAAAAGTAGCTGAAAGTCGGGGCTGATCGCCAAGAACTGAGGATCAGTCGCCGGCCGGCTTTGCTCTCTGTTTGGCTTTAATTTGGCTCTGGTGGTCTCTGGGTTCTCTCGCATCATATTTGGAGGCCCCAGCGAGATTCTTCACTTACGGGGAAGCCTCAGACTGGACCACTAGGCCAGCTATCGAAACTGTAAGGGGGTGCTGGTCTAGGGGAAGGCCTCGGAGGGACGTTTCCTCTGCCTCAGGAGTAAGTCTGCCCTCCCAGTTTCCCTAGCCCAGTCTCAAATTCTGCTCTAAATTGAATTCTGAGAGAGCATCTGGACTCATCTTGAGTCATCTGGAATCTCACTAGTGAGTACTTTTTTCTGTTCAGTCTGGGTGGGCGTCTTTTGGTGGCAAGGGGAAGGCTGGACGTGGCATTACTTCCCCAGCCAGGTTCCCTAGCGAGACATCGCAGGGAACTTCAGGTCTGTCTGGTTTCTGGTTTAACTTCAGTCTGATTTTTGGTTGAACTTCAGATCTGTCTGGTTTTTGGTCGATCTTCGGTTTCAGTCAGTTGTCAGTTCTGTGTTTTTTTGGTTTCTGTAACTTCGGTTTCAGACCTGTCTGTATTGCTTTTCTGTCTGTTTAATGGCCCTCCTGATTGTCTGTTGTTGTCTGATTGCACTTCCCTTTGTTGTCATGGACCAAAGTCAATCTGGTACGAAAACTCCATTGCAATGCCTATTGGGTAATTTTAAAGATTTCAAAGCTCGAGCAAAAAGCTACAATGTCCCGGTAAGCTCTGGGACCTTACGGACCCTATGTGAACTTGAATGGCCTACCTACGGGGTTAATTCGCCACCCGAAGGTAGTTTCAATTTGCAATTGGCTTTTATGGTCCGTCAGAAAATATACTGGAACCCTGGACACTCGGGTCAAATGCCATATATTGATATTTGGATCGATATAATTACAGACAAAAAATGTCAATGTCCAGAGGTTCAAAAGAAAGGAAAAACAGTTTTGTTAACAATGCCTCAGTCTGCCCTGAAGAACAGTAACTCCTCCCAGCCCCCCAAGGAAATTATATCTTGTCCTTCAGGACCCCCCTAAGGATATATTAAATTGTTAATTAACCTGAATTTGCCTACTTTGGGTTCTTATTAAAGAAAATCTAGAGGATAGATTTGGATCTATTAATGATCTTTTGATTTAAAAAATGTCTATTGAAAATATGAATATATTTGCCAATCTTAGGAATGTTACTTACTTGTCTCAAAAAAAGAAAGAAATTATGTGGTTTTGATGAAAGAAGATATAAGATATAGAAATATATATTTTTTAAAAGAAAGTTGTTCTAAAACTGGTTATTTCTGGGTGGATAAAAAGGTTTATGAAAAAGATTTGTTAAAAGAAATCTCGAAAGGAAACCAAATCAGTGCAGGTGGCTTAACAGAAGTCTGTTTCCCCACTGGAGTATGGATAAGGGGAAAACAAACAAACACAAACTCCAAATGCAAGAACATACACACTACCAAGAGTGATTATTTGTTCACTTAACAGATGCATAGAATGCCTCTTGTATATGGGTCTCTGCTAATGCTGTGGATTATACAAACACAGTCCTCACTTTCAAGGGGCCTATAATATAAGATATTTGGTAAAGTCATGCTTGGGTTATTTAAAGGAAGAACATGGTTAAGCCCCAGAGGCCTGAGGATCAAGCTCTTTTTGGTTCAACTGAGAAAGTTTTTTTTCTTTCATGGTGCTACAATTTACTCACATATAAAAAGAGAAAAATGAATCTGAGGTTACTATAACATAGATAAAATGATACCTCTGATGTCTCCACCTGAGAAGGGCTTTATGAAAGGAAATTATAAAAATTATAAAGATTTAAGATTTATAAATGATAGAAGATGGGAAATTGACATGAAAGAATAAAAAAGATGAGGATTCTTTACTGCTTCCTCCTGCCTTACCGGCAAAGAAGGCTTCTCTCAAAGCCTCAGCTGTTGCGGCCCCCTATGTATGGGAGGACCCAATGTCTGAACGGATATGGATGTATTCGGATGTATTGGCTTCTTTATGGTGAGGCTCAACGCCTCTCTGCAAGGCTTATTAACATTCTCACAGGCAAACTGTTTAACTATTGATGTGCTGGCTCCTGAATCACTTATTACTCTGTCGTCTGCCGGCCTTTTATGATGTATGTCCCCTTCTCCACTAATGACCTATATAATTGGAATCAACAAAACCCCTCTTTCTCTGACAAACCCCAAGGATTAATCTCTCTGTTAGAAACTGTGTTTCACACCCACCAGCCCACTTGGGATGATTGTCAGCAGCTCTTACAGGTTCTCTTCACTTCTGAAGAGAGGGATACGATCTACTGAGAGGCGACTAAAACTGTTCTCAGGCCAGATGGAGAACCCACCTCTGATCCCGACCGTCTCCATCACCGGCTACCCACATCCCCAAGGTAAGAAGGCTCTCGAACAATATCACCTGACTCTATTACAGGGCACCCGGGGAATGACTAAGAAACCAACTAATTTATCTAAGGTAAGCAAGACTATTCAGAAGCCAGGAGAGTCACCAGCCGCTTTCTTAGAATATTTGATGGAAGCTTACCGGCTGTTTACACCCATAGACTCGGAAACCCCTGATAATAGAACTATTAATATTGCTTTTTTTACCCAGTCAGCCCCAGACATTAGAAAGAAACTACAGAAGTTAGGGTTTTGAGGGAAAGCTCAGTTATGCACTGAGAATGCCACTTAGCTAGGCTATGAACTGAGAGGAGAAAAACGGTCCCTCTCCACAAACCGCATTGAGGCCATTCTGAAAATACCTTGACCACAAACAAAGAAACAGGTCCGGGAATTTCTAGGAGCAGTTGGGTACCCCGATTTGCAGAAATCGCAAAGCTCCTATACACCAGTACAAGGGGAAAAACAGAGGATTTAACTTGGACTGAAACTAAGTAAAAGGCTTTCCAAGAATTAAAAGAAACTCTCATCAGCACCCCGGCCCTGACCCTACCTGACCTCAATAAGCCTTTCCAGTTGTTTGTCTTTGAGAACCGGGGGATTGCTAAAGGAGTACTCACACAGGCCCTCGGTCCCTGGAAACGTCCAGTGGCCTACCTATCTAAGAGACTAGACCCAGTAGCCTCTGGATGGCCACACTGCTTAAGGGCCATAGCAACCACAGCCCTGCTCACTAAGAAAGCCTCTAAGCTGACCCTGGGGCAAGATTTACAAATTATAGCACCCCATGCTGTTGAAGCCCTACTCAGGAGTCCCCCTGAGTGATGGATGTCCCACACCAGAATTGTCCAATATCAAGTGCTCTTGTTAGACCCCCCGAGGATTAAATTCTTAAAAACTATTGCCCTAAACCCTGCCACCTTTCTGCCTGATGATGACCCAGCAGAGCCTGTTCATGACTGCCTCGAGGTCCTGGACTCCTTGACTAGTCTTCGAACGGACCTCAGAGACACACCCTGACCGGACCCAGATGCTGATCTCTACACAGACGGGAGCAGCTTCATGTCTGATGGCACCAGATACACAGGAGCTGCTATGGTAACACAAGATAAGGTACTCTGGGCACAGGCATTGGGACATGGGACCTCTGCACAGAGGGCTGAACTTATAGCCTTAATACAAGCCTTACGTTGGGGAAAGGAAAAGACTATAAACATTTACACTGACAGTAGATATGCATTCGCTACTGCTCATGTACATGGGGCCCTCTACCAGGAGCGGGGACTCCTCACCTCACAGGGAAAGGAAATTAAAAACAAAGCTGAAATCCTAGCCCTATTAGAGGCCATCTGGTTGCCTCAAAAGGTTGCCATCATTCACTGTAAAGGACATCAGATATCCGATGACCCGGTAGCCCAAGGAAATGCTTTTGCAGATCGGCCTGCAAGAGAGACTGCCCAAAAACCAGTGGGGCCTCTCCAGATTTTACCTGTGCTACCTCCACAAAGTCTCCACAAAGTTCCCTCTTATACAGAAGAGGAAAAAGAACTCGGAATTAAACTAAAGGGGAACATAAACTCTTCCAGTTGGTACATACTCCCTGATCGGAGAATTCTATTACCTGAGGCACTAGGACGAGATCTTATTTTTAAGACTCATCAGAGTACACACCTAGGGGGAACTAAACTGATTGAACTTCTTCATCAGGATTATTACATTCCAAGACTTCACCATTATGCCAAGCAGACTGCGGCCTGCTGTCCTGCTTGTGCTCAAATAAATACAAAACAACAAGGAAATGTTCAATCGGGGATTTGACTACGTGGACAGAACCCAGGGGAACATTGGGAAATAGACTTTACTGAAATAATTCCAGGAAAGTTTGGTTACAAATACCTCCTCGTTTTTATTGACACTTTTTCAGGTTGGACAGAAGCCTTTCCGACTAGATCTGAGACAGCACAGACAGTAGCTAGGAAACTAATATCAGAAATAGTCCTCCGATTTGGCCTCCCTTTAGCCATGGGGTCTGACAATGGCCCGGCATTCATCGCCCAGATCACACAAGCCTTAGCTATAATTTTAAAAATTACTTGGAAATTACACTGTGCATACAGACCTCAGTGTTCAGGACAGGTAGAAAGGATGAATCAAACACTAAAGGAGACTATTACTAAATTAAAATTAGAGACAGGCGAAAATTGGGTCAGCCTCCTTCCTTTTGCCCTATTGCAGGTCCGATGTACTCCCTATATTAAGGGTCTCTCTCCCTATGAAATAATGTATGAGAGACCACCACCACTCCTCCCCAAATTGGGAGAAGAAACACTAGCTGAACTAAGTAACCATTATCTTCTTAAGTCCTTACAGGTACTGCAACTCGTCTAACAGAAGAACCATCAGATAATAAGAAATTCTCTCCCTAAGCCTTCTCTTCCAGGTGACTCAGATCTCCACAATATTCAGCCTGAAGATTGGATCTGGATCAAGAAAATTCATTCTGCTTCGCTAGAACCTAGATGGACTGGTCCCCTGCCTGTAATCCTCACCACTCCGACAGCCCTTAAGATAGCAGGTCGTCGTTTTTGGATTCATCACTCCCAGGTAAAGAAGGCTCACCCCGACCAGATACCAGAAAAATGGACCCTTCAACAGACAGATGACCCTTTGAAGATGAAAAACCTGTCAATTGAAGATGCCCTAAAGGAAAAAACATGCAAATGGGGCCATGAACCAAAGCTTATACTTGGAGACTTACAAGGACAAGGACTATGTTTCAAATCCCCTAATTATGAGATGGACAAATTGCCTTACCAGGAGTCTTGCCTATTTAACTATTTCTATGCCAGAGGACCTCCAAGGAGACGAAGGCCCCAGACTGCTTGTAGCCCCAGAAGGGACTTGGTTTGCCTGCACTACCAGACTGACTCCCTGTATTAACTCACATAATGATGATTTTGGACTATGTATTCTAACTTATGTAATCCCACAGGTCTACTTTTACTCCAGTGAAGGTGGGCGGGAACATTTTGGAATCTCAGCTGGAAGGGAAAAACGGGCAATACCCATATTAGTTCCACTCTTAGCAGGCTTAGGAATAGCAGGCTCTGCAGCCATTGGTACGACTGCACTAGTCACAGAAGACCAGAATTTTAATTTTAAGACATTTAGTAAATAGATAGATCGAGACCTCTCAGACCTGGAAAACTCTATCACCCATTTAGAAAAGTCCCTAAATTCCTTAGCTGAAGTAGCATTACAGAATAGACGGGGACTTGATCTCCTCTTCTTGAAACAAAGAGGTCTATGTATGGTTGTGGGTGAAACCTGCTGTTTCTATGCTAATCACTCCGGCATAATACGAGACAGCCTGTCCCTAGTTAGGCAAAGACTCCAAGACAGAGAAGAACTAAGAAAATCAGGAAGCAACTGGTTCGAGGGTCTATATAATCGGTCTCCATGGTTAACGACCCTCTTATCAGCAATAATAGGACCTCTTCTATTATTGCTCTTGGGGCTACTTCTGGGCCCCATAATTATTAACTGGTTGACTAAATATATCAGAGAAAGAATCCAGGCAGTTAAACTTATGGTCCTAAGCACTCATTACCAAAGAATTCAAGATTCAGGAAAGGAAACAATGATTTGATTCCCCTAAAAACCAGTGGGGAATGTACTGGCCTGTCCTGCTTATATCCTCTCTTCCTGATTAAATAATACAAAAGGCCAACTGTGGAGCTTTCAGAGACAAACTGAGGATGTACCAGCTGGCCTGGTACTCCTCTAAATGAACTTGTCCTTTAAGCGAATTTGTTAGTTTTTAGAACTTAGAATGAATAGCAGGATGTGTGCTGACGCAGTTCACCCAGTTCCCTCCCGCCTCAGCTCCCTCCCATCTCCGTTCCCTCCTGCTTAGCTTATCGCTAACTGCCTCCCTTTTGAACTTGCTTGCTTGCTCTCCTCCAAGGCCAACAAGGACTGCCAGTTGCAGAAGTTTGCAACAAACCCTCTATAAAATAAAAAAGTAGCTGAAAGTCGGGGCTGATCTCCGAGAACTGGGCATCAGTCGCCGGCCAGCTTTGCTCTCTATTTGGCTTTAATTTGGCTCTGGTGGTCTCTGGGTTCTTTAGCTCCACAACATTACTATGTCATATTTATTACATTTCAGAGTAGCCAATTTTCCTTGCTTTGTTTTTACATCGCACATAAATGAGCCTTGTTATAATTGTGTTTTAAAAATTATTTTTTACGTATGTTCTAAGATAGTCTGGTTTCATTCTTTTGCATCTGGCTGTCTAGTTTTCCCAACACCATTATTGAAGAGGCTTTCCTTTCTCCATTGCATATTCATGGCTCCTTTGTCCTAAATTAGTCGCTGATTTATGTATAGGTTTATTTCTGGGTTCTCAATTCTGTTCCATTGATCTTTGTGTCTGTTTTTCTGCCAATACTATACTGGGGAGTGTGATTCTTCAGATTTTGCTCTTTTTTTTCTCAGGATTGCTTGGGCTATTTGGGGCCTTTTGTGGTTCCATGCAAACTTGAGAATTTTTTGTTCTATTTTTGTGAAAAATGCCATTGGGATTTTGATAAGGATTGTATTGACTCTATAGATTGTTTTAGGCAATGTGGACATTGTAACAATGTTAATTCTTCCAATCCATAAACAGGGAATATCTTTTTATTTATTTGTATCTTCTTCAATTTCTTTCAACAATGTCTTGTTGTTTTCAGTGTGACTTATTTTTATGCTTTTTACTTTGATTTTTAGGTTTGACTCCAGTATCTACTGTTGCCACCACTACCAGTTCAAGCATCATGCTGTTTACATCACTATCAAATGTTTCCACCTCCACTGTCGCTACTTGGTTCTAATGTAAGTTACTGGTTGCAAAGAAAATACTATTATTTTTTACCAGGCCACTTAACTTAATTTTCCAATATAAGCTATGGATCTCCTGCATCTCATAAATTATGATTATCCTTGGACCCATCTGTAACTGCTGATATCAATAGTAGCTTTGTTAAAGAATTGAATTGTCATGGTTTTAGCTGTGAATTTTATATTAAAATGATTATTACAGCTTAAAGTGATAATTTTAAGTGGATAATTCATTAATATTATAATATTTAGAAACAGCTTCTTGAAGCTAATGTGAATAGGAAGAGTGGGAGTTTTGCCAAGTATGTCTAAAGGGAAGAAGTCTTATATTATCCATGTGAGTGAAATAACGTAAGGAAATAAATGTTGGGGCCTTGCTATAGTGTATTCTTGTGTATAGACCAGATTTATGGTCTTTACATTTTACATATCAGAAGTGTTACATAACAAAAGGACCAGCTGTAGTTTTGGGTTTTAATTGACACTGTGATGTCTCATGATCTCTCCTCATGAAGGGAACATTTGGATTCTTTGAGTTGAGAAGTGGGACATTACTTATCTTGTAACCCCAACACACATCATCCATTAGTAGAGTAATAGCAAATGTTGAGAATAATGAATTCCGTATATTTGTTAAGCAATTCTTTTTTACAGGTCTATAAGCTGACTATGCTTTTGAGGCATCTTCCCAGGGCCATGATGTTCATCATTAGTTTTTGTTATTGTCATCCTAGCTATAATATGGTCCTGGCCCTATTATACCAAGATTGTCACCATTCCCAGGAATAAAACTTGCTGGGAATTGCTGATGCTTAATTGAGCATGAAAATAGTGGCCTACCATCCCCATTCTCTTGTGCAACTGGCATAGGTAAACATTAGTTAAAATTGCTGGTTACCACTTGAGTTGAATTTTCTACCAAGTAGACTTCCAATTTTGAGACATGACTGAGATTCTGGAAAGGTTTTGATATATGTAAACAATATCTTTTTCAACAACAATATAGTTTGTGAATATGACCATGTCTGAGGTTGGGAGTTAAAATTATTGACTGAATTCCATTGGCAATAAAATATTTTCCCTCTTACCTTTAACAGGCTTTTCTTCCCCTTTCTATCTTTGGCACTCTTGCCTACAAAATGAAATCTCAACCACTGTATTTTTAAAACTTATCTTTAATGAACTGTAACTACATATCATAAAATTAACTTATTTTAAGAGTACAATTCATTGTTGTTAATGTTTATTGAATTGTGTAATTCTCATTGTAATACAGTTTTAGAACATTTCTATCACCCCAATAAAATCACTCAGCCCCAGACAACAACTAATCTACTTTCTGTCTCCACAGATTTTCCTTTTCTGGACATTTCATATAAATGGATTAACCCTAGGTTTTTGAGGTTTAGCCAAAAGTTACTAAAGGTCTCTTCTGATGAAAGAGACTACATAAATTTCTCCTTGTTTTTTTTTATTGAAAATATAATAGGTAATATTATATTCTTCTCTGCAGTTTGCACCCCAACAACTTTGGCTGCAACGTTTGGTGGTATAACTTTGGGATTTGGATTAAAATTCCCTGGAGCTGGTAGAGCAGCATCTAGTAAGATTTAAGAATTTTTATTTTTGATCATAGGATTTAAATTGACCCAATATATTGCGATTGATAGTTTTTTTTTCTCTAAAAGTTAATTTTTGATCTACGTTAAAGTTGACCCTCTCCTAAAGCTGATTTAAAAAGTTTATTTAGACCTATCCTAAATTTGTTTCTACCATTTAGGAGCTAGTTAGGTTGTAGGTTGAAGAAAACTTGGTTACTCATTGCCTTATAGCTATGGTGAGCTGGGTGGTTAGGGGACAGTTGCTACTTAAATCTACAATTTAAATCAGACTCCATTTTAAGGAAGTCTTGTTTGTTTTTACTTTAAAAAGTTTGCTTAGGGCTGAAATGAATCTTTCTTCAAACCTGGCATAAACTAAAAGTCAATCCCTTTTAACCTTAAAGTAATTATTCCTAAACAAAGATGTATATGATCTACATATATATTCACACAACCAACACCTAACTGAGTTTGTACTGTGTACTATACTAATTGGCCAACTTATGAGAGTTGTGAAGGATGTGTCTTGAGAACTTTACAAGTTACCATATTCGCAAAAAATATAACACATAATTTCCCACATAAAATGCTGAACAAAGAACTGATTATTTCAGTCATGTTGAGTCATTGAAATATGAATTGGAAGGCTTTTTGGTGACTCTGCCATTACCCACCCCCTACCTATTTAAGTCTCAAATTTCTTCCTGCAAACTGGTACCTTTACTATTAACTCATCTCTTATTGCCATTTCATTCAACTTTATCTTATGTACCTACTCATGTCCCCATCATATATGTCTCAACTCCACACCAACAACTCTGAGTTATTTCTTCCCCCTACTCACCTTTTCTTCTGCCCAAGTGTATTTACTTGCTCAGATATTTCACCTCACAAATCAGCCTTGTAGAGCAGCTTTCAAGCGTCTTTGTCTGAAAATTTATAACCATTTGGGGTGATTCTCCACTCTAGGTATAATCAGCAAGTTTTAAGAGAAGTTTGTTATTACTCATTATTTGCTTGAGTCTGAGAAGATAATGATGTTTATTCCCAGCATGGAGTGAGATATACAGTTGATCCGGGACAGAAAAGGAAAATTGGATAGTAGAATCTTTGAAAGGATGTTTTCACTATTTTATATAATGATTTTAAGGTCATCAGAATGATATTTATTTAGATGTAAGTTCAAGTTTGGTGTGCAATTATTTTCTATTATTTATAGAACTGTGATTTCCTTTCACTACACAGATATGTAAAGCTAACTATATTTAGTTTAGACCAAAGTTGTAACTTGCAAAATCAGACTGTGATAGAACCTTCATTCTCAAATCCTTTGCTTCTTTTATTATTGATTGAAATATTATTATTTAAATATTATCTCTTATGTCAGAGCTAATTTATACCTTTTTCAAATAGCATAAAAAAGAAACAAAGATAAATACTGCATAAAGTGGTTTAAATAGTCATACCATTTTTTTTATGACACAAGATTCCTTTATGTTTAGTCTGACAGATATTAAATTCCTGAAGGTATGACTTAACATCTCTGAAAGGTGTTTTGTTTGTCTGTATAGCTGTTTCTTTAGTGGTAGGGATGGTAGTTTATTTTTTCATTATAAAAACCATATCCACATGCATATAAATATATAGACATATATGTAGAGAGAACAATTTGGTTTTTATCTTTCCAGCCCTTTTTCCAAACACATACAAAGATACATTAAATGTACTTGTTTTACAAAAATGGAATATACACACACAATCTTAGAATTTTGTGTTTTCTCTTTGGACATCTGTCCATGTGCAGATTACTTTTTTTCCTATAGAAAATTTTCCAATTGTTACATTTTTTATTTTAAATGTTTTTATTTTTCAATTACAGTTGACATAAAATATTACATTAGTTTCAGGTGTCTAACATAGTGAGTAGACATTTATATAACTTGCAAAGTGATCACGCCAATAAAGCTAAATTACTTTTAAAAATTTTTTTTCTTTGGAATAAACCAAAGAACTTATGTGCATGTATGAGTAACTAATGGACATAGACAACGATGCTGGGGGCGGGGGTGGGGGAGAGCAGGATCAGGAGGAAGGTGTCAATGGGGGAAAAAGGAGAAATATCTGTAACAAAAATAAATTAATAAAAAAATAAAATAAAATGTTTTCTTTGGTCTTACACCTGAAACTATATAAGGACTCATTTTTTTCTTTTTTATTATTATTTAAACATTTTTCTTTAAATATAGTTGGTATACAATAGCATAATAGTTTCAGGTGTAAGACTCATTTTCCCATTATTGTTCTTCTGTTTGAATGTGGTAGTTACCCAGTGTTTGGATAAATTAATTAATAAAAGGAGGGTCTCTTAATAGTGTCATTAATTTTCACCATTTCTGGGAAAGGATTTCTTTTATATAAGATTATTATTCTCATATGAAGAACATGATATATGGCTATAAAGACTGCCACACAGGATCCAATCTGTAGTCTCTCCAGTATTTTTTTTAAGGGGCTTTTACTTGGGTTTTTTAAAAATATGTTTTTATTGATTTTTTAGAGAGAGAGGAAGGGAGAGAGAGATAGAAACATCGATGTGTGAGAGAAACATTGATCGGCTGCTCCTGCACACCCCTTGCTGGGGATTGAACCTGCAACCCAGGCATGTGCCCTGACCAGGAATTGAACTGAGAACTCTCAGTCCATGGGACCACGCTCAGTACACTGAGCCACACTGGCCGGGCTTTCCAGTATTTTTGATGGATAGTGATCACAGGGATTCTTTTTCTAAAATCTTTATTGTTTTATTGCAGATGTTTCCCCCTTTTCCCCCCATTGAGCCCCTCCTCCCCACTCCCACCCCCATCCCGCTTTCCCACACTATTGTCTGTGTCTATTGGCTATGCATATAGGCATATCAGTTCTTTGGTTTATCTCTTTCCACCCCACCCCCTACCCCCCTTCCCTCTGAAGATTATCAGTATGTTCCCTACTTCCATGTCTCTGAATCTATTTTGATCGCCAGCTTATTCTGTTCATTATATTCCATAAATGAGTGAGATCATATGATACTTGTCTTTCTCTGGTTGGCTTATTTCACTTAGCATAATACTCTCCAGGTCCCTCTATGTCATCTCAAAGGATAAGAGATCTATCTTTCTTCCTTACAGCTACATAGTATTCCATTGTGTATATGTACCATAGCTTTTTTATCCACTCATCTACTGATGGGCACTTGGGCTGTTTTCAATTCTCAGCTGTTGTAAATAGTGCTTCTATGAATATAGGGGTGCATATATTCTTTCTGACTGGTGTTTCAGGCTTCTTAGGATATATTCCTAGAACTGAGATCACTGGGTCAAATGGCAGTTCAATTTTTAATTTTTTGAGGAAACACAATCTTGTTTTCCATAATGGCTGCACCAGTCTGCATTCCCACCAACAGTGTGCTAGAGTCCCCTTTTCTCCACATCCTCGCCAGCACTTGTTGTTTGGCGATTTGTTGATGGCAGCGATCACAGGGAATCTTTATGGTTGGGCATGGTCTTCCCCTGTGGTACTCGTTCCATCCTCTCAAAGGCTAACATGAAGAATGGGGGTAATTATTGTAAGGATCCTTGTGGCCAAAAGGGAAATGGAATCTTGTGGAAATCTGATACAGGTATTATCATGGCACTGAACTTTAAGTTGTTCTAAAAGCAGCTTTAGGGACCTCCTGCATCTAATATTGTATAAACATAATTCACTTATTGTCCTTTGTCTACTTTTTATAACTTTCCATTAGTTTCCTTACCTCTTTTTCTGCCTTACTGTTTTAGCTTATTCTTAATTTTGACTTGCTCATGACCCCTTAATTCTACTTCATATTCTTTCTCTGTCAGTCTTTTCAACTCCTTCTGCCTATAGGTCTGATTCTTTCCACACTTTTGGAAATATTTCCAAATTTTTGCTAAAGTCTGATTCTTTCCATGCTGTATTCCTGGAAATATTTCCATATTGCTACCTACAGTCTGATTGTTTCTACAGTTCTGAATTTTTAAACATAAGATTCTGACCCATCTTATCCCTGTTTGGCTGCAGCTTTTTATTTTTATTTTTATTTTTTTATTTTTTGGTACATGCTCCTAGCAGGAACCGAACCCGGGACTCTCTGGTCCGCAGGCCGATGCTCCAACCGCTGAGCTAAACCGGCCAGGGTGGCTACAGCTTTTTATACCAGACCTTCTCATATGCTGCTAGTAGCATACAGGATGGCTTCCTATACTTTAGATACCTATCCTTGTCCCAGTCAACTGTGAACCAGGATTAAAGGACAGAGTTGCTGGAATAAAACATGAGCCTGATCCCTCAGCAGGAATGGAGGAGACCAGTTTCTCTTAGAATAGTCAGGGCATGTTGGCAGGCATCCTGATGTATGTGTTTATCCAGTGCATCCGTTAACCTGAAAATATTGCTAATAGGGAAATCAATGCTAATGTTATATTTTATAACATTTTTGTTATAGAAGCAGCATTTATTACTTATAATAACATTTGAAAAATATAGAGAACCAAAAAGAAGAAGAAAGCATTTCCAGTCTCCCCATAGTTCTTCTGAGCATTGTTCTTAAGTGCTTAGTGTTTAGGAAAAAGCAAAAGTGCTATAGACGTTCAGAAAACCAAAAGATGGCCCTGGCCGGTTTGGCTCAGCAGTTAGAGCGTCGGCCTGCGGTCCAGAGAGACCCGGGTTTGGTTCCCGCTAAGGGCGCGTACCTCGATTGCAGTTTGTCCCCGGCCCCTGGTGTGGGAGGCAGCCACTCGATGTGTCCCTTTCACGTCGATGTTTCTCTCTCTCTCTCTCTTCCTCTCTCTCCCTCCCACTCTATCTGAACAAAAAATGGAAAAATGTCCTCAGGTGAGGATAAAAAAAAAAAAAAGAAAAAAAAAAAAGAAAACCAAAAGATGATGATTTTGGAAAAGTGGTCAATAAATAGGGGGAAGGGGAAATTTGAGTTAGACCATGATGTATACTGAGGATTTCATCTACAGAGGGCAGGGCATTCTAGTAGAGATGCAATAGAAAAAGACATATAGGAGAGAGGTCTGTGCTGTAGATAAAACTGTCAGAAGCTTTTACCTATTAGACTGACAAAGATATATGGGCTATGATGTAGGGAAACAGGTATTCTTTCCTATTGATAGGAATGTAAATTGGCAAATCTTTTCATAGGGCAATTTGGCAAGATATATTAAAATTTAGAGCACGCTGACCATTTGATGATACAGCAATTTCATTTCCAGAAATTAATTACACAGAATGTATTCATGAAAGTATGCAAAGATGGATGTACAGAGAGTTTCTGTACGATTGCAATTATTCTTTCTTTGAAAGTTTAGTAGAACTTACTGTTGAGGTCATCTGGGTCTGGAGTTTTCTTTATGGGAAGAGTTCTGAGGATTGATTCAATTTCTTTAATGGTCATAGATCTGGTTAGGTGGTTAATTTTATTTTTCTATGAATTTATCCAGGAGTTTTAGTTTTCAGCAGGAAGGTTAATCCAGATGCCTGGCCTGCCATATATCGCCTCATATTACAACAATGTTGAGTTCAAATCCATACAACTTTAAGTTTAATTCACATTTTAAAAAATCCATCTATAGTTTTTGTTCTGAATCATCAAGGACTAAATAAAAGCTTCTCATTTCTTACTAACATTATACATTTTATTTTCCAGGTACACCATCAACGACTACCACCACCACGACAACCACTAGTGACTTTACCTTCAGTCGAAAACTACTGATATCAACTGGGATTAATAACACTATTCCAGTCGGTTTTGCTTCTACACCTTTTACTTCGACTGTTAAGTAAGCCTATTTAAAATTTGTGTGTTTCATTTTATTTATCATATACAGGCATGATTTGCTTGTATAACTTTAGAATAGTGTTTGAAAATTAAGTAAATGACTCAAGAGTTGAAGGAGCTATTACAGAAAGGATTTCTGTAGTTTAGAAAGTTGAACAACTAACAGGGTACTTTTGTGTTCTGAATACCATTATAATAAAATTATTACTATTACTAATAATAGCTAACATTTATTGTATAGTTACTGTATGTTTAGCAATTTGACAATGCTTTACAAATATCATATCATTTAACCCTCACAGTAACCCTATGAGATAGGCACTATTTTTGTTTCCATTTTATAGATGAGAAAACTGGAGCACATAGAGATTTTATAATCTGCCCCTGGTCACACATTTGGTAATGGTTGAGCCAGGATTAAAATTTAAGCAATTGAACTCCAGAGCCTGTATTATTACAGTCTATACTATGTTTCTCTCTAATTCCCTGTTTTCTATTAACTTTTTATTTTGAGATAATTGTAGATTCACGTGTACTTCTAAGAAATAATACAAAAAGTTCTGTGTCTTTGCTCCCAGTTTCCCCCAATAATAACTCTAGTACAATATCACATGTGGGATATTGACATTGATGCAGTCAAGATACAGAACAGTTCCATCACCACAAGGATCCCTCCTGTTACCCCTTTATATCCACACTCACAACCCTCCTTTCCCTGACCCCGGGCAACAATTAATCTGTTCTCCATTTCTCTAATCTTGACATTTTTAGAAATCTTATTCAAATGGAATCATAGAGTATGTGATGTTAGGATATTTGTTTTTTCAGTAGGCATAATTCCCTGAGATACAGTTGTCACATGCATCAATAGTTTGTTCCTTTTTATTTCTCAGTAGTATTCCATAGTATTATGGATGTACCATACATAGTTTGTATAACTGTTCACCTGTTGATGGATATCTAGGTTGTTTCCAGTTTGGGTCTATTATGAATAAAATTTCTATGAACATTGTATACATTTTTTTTAAACATAGTCTCATTTATCTGGGATAAATGCCCAGGAGTATAGTTGTTGGGTGGGACAGGAGGTGCATGTTTATTTTTTTAAAGAAACTGCCAAGTTCTTTTTCAGAATGGCTGTGCCATATTGCATGCCCAACAGCAATGTACAGACTCTATAGAGGATTCAGTTTGCCTGCATTTTTGCCAGGATTTGTTGTTGTCACTATTTTTTTATTTATTTATTTTAGCCCTTCTGATAGATATATCTCATTGTGGTTTTAATTTATATTTTCCTGCTGATTAATGATTTTGAACATTTTCCTCTGTTTATCTTGCGTCAGCATATCTTCTTTGGTGAAGTGTCTGTTCATGTCTTTTGTCCTTTTTCTATTTGAATTTGTATTTTTTACTAAGTTTTAAGAGTTTTATATATTCTTGATACCAGTTCTTTATCAGAATGTGGTTTATAAATATTTTCTCTAACTCTGTAACTTATCTTTTTATATTTTCAACATGGTATTTTGTAAAAAAAAAACAAACAAACAAAAAAAAAAACACCTTTAAATTGATAAGGTCTAATTAACCAATTTTTCCTTCACTGGATGATTCTTTTAGTGTTAAATATAAGAGCTCTTTGTCTAACTCTAGTTATATTTTTACATTTTACATTTAAGCTCATGATCCATTTTGAGTTAATTTTGGTATAAATTGTGAGTTTTATTGAGGTTCATTTTTTCTTCATCTAGGGATATTCAATTTTTCCATCATTATTTGTTGAAAGGCTATCTTCTGCCATTGAATTGCTTCTTCGCATTTCTAAAAAAATCAACTGGACATACTTGTGTTAAATGGGTTTTCTGCCTTAATTGATACGATCATTTAAGATTTTTTATTTTTTAGCTTGTTAGTATGGTGAATTAAATTGATTGACTTTCAAATATTGAACCAGCCTTACATATGTGGAATAAATACCATTTAGTATGTAAATTTTTTATACATTTTTTGATCCAGTTTTTAGTATTTTGTATGAGGACTGTTGTATCTAAATTCATGAGAGATATTTGTCTGTAGTTTTGTTTTCTGTCTTTTTTATTCTATCTCTGGTCTTGATATCCAGATAACACTCGTCTCATAAAATGATCTGAAACTATTATCTTCTCTTCTATTTTATAGAAAAAATTTTGTAAAATTGATGTTAATTCCTTAAAGTTTGGCAGATTTCTCCAGTGAAACCTCTGGGCATGGATATTACTTTTGGGGAGCTTTTAAATTATAAATCAATTTCTTTAGTGGTTCTAGGACTATTCAGGTTATCTGTTTAATCTTCGATGCATTTTAGTACTGTGTAGTTTTTAAGGAGTAGGTCTGTTTCTTCTAAGTTATCAAATTTATGAGTGTAAAGTTGTTTGTATTATTCCGTTTGTCCTTTTATTTTCTGATATTGGTGGTTTGTACCTTTCTTTTATCAATTTTCTTGGTCTTTTCCCGAAGAAGTAACTTTTATTTCATTGACTAGTCTCTATTGTTTTTACTTTCAATTTTATTCATATTTGTTCATTATTATTTCTTTTCTTCTTTGCTCTTTTTTCTAGTTATTTGAGGTAGGAACTTTATTGATTTGAGACATTTCCTCTTTTTTAATATAAACATTTAATACTATAAATATTATTCTCAACACTGTGTGCATATTTGGTTATGTTGTATTTTCATTTTCATTCAATTCTATGTATAGTTGACCCTTGAACAATCTAAGTTTGAACTTCATGGGTCCACTTATACACAGATTTTAAAAAATAAGAACTGTATATGTATTTTCTCTTTCTTATTATTTTCTTAATAATATTTTATTTTCTCTAGCTTACTTTATTGTAAGAATACAGTATATAGTACACATAACATACAAAATATGTGTTAATAGACTGTTTATGTTATTGGTAAGGCTGTTAGTTAAGTTATTGGGGAGTCAAAAGTTATACATGGATTTTCCACCTGAAACTAATATAAAATAATATTGACTGTCAACTATAATTGAAAAACAACAACAACAACACAAAGTTATTCAACGGATTTTCAACTGCATGGGGTGTTGACACCTCTAACCCCCATGTTGTTCAAGGGTCAACTGTACTTTCAGAATTTCTTTTATGAATTCCTCTTTGACCCATAGATTATTTAGAATTGTGTTGTTTAATTTCCAAGTGTTGGGAGATGGTTCTTGTTTTCTTTGTCTGTTGATTTCTAGTTTGATTCCATTATGGTTGGAGAACATGTTCTGTATGATTTCATTTCTTTTATATTTGTTCAGGTTTGTTTTATGAATGAGGATATGGTCTTTCTTGGTGAATATTCCATGGGCATCTGAAAGCTTTGTTTTCTGCTATTGGGAGGAGTGTACTATAAATGATAATGAGATCCTATTGCTTTGTTGTATTTTTAGATCTGCTTTTAAGATTTTTTCTTTTCTTATCTTTAGTTTTCAGAAATTAAGTATTGTGTGTATTATTCTCTTTGGAGTTTTCTCCGCTTCTTAAATGGTTTATAATTTTTGCCAAATTTAGGAAGTTTTCAACCTTTATTTTTCAGAATACTTTTTCAATTCCATTCTCTGTTTTTCTCTCTAATATATCATACTCTGATGTTACAAATGTTACCTCTTTTTTATTACTGTCCTCCAAAGTCCTTGAATTTTTTTTTTTCATTTTTTATGCGTATTTTCTCTCTGTTGCTCTGTAAATTCTATTGATCTAGCTTCAAGTTCACTGATTCTATTCTCTGTCATCTCCTCTGTAGTGTAAAACCCTTCATGTGAGCTTTCTCAGTTATTTTATTTTTCAGTTCTATAATTTCCATTTGGTTATTTTTCATAACTTTTATTTCTTTGATGAGATTTTCTATCTTTCATTTGATTCTAGAGGATTTATAATTGCTGCTAGAGCATTTTTTTAATGGTTGCTTTAAAATTCCTTTTGGATAATTCCAACATCTGATACCTCTCAGTGTCGGCATTTGTATCTTGTCTTTTCTCTTGTGAGTTGTGACTTTCCTGGTTCTTGATATGACAGGTAATTTTCAGTTCTATCCTGGACATTTTGTCTATTATGTTGGGAGACTCTGAGTCCTATTTAAATCATCTTCTTTTTTTTTTTTTCCCCAATCTAGCAGTCCTTTTGTTGAGGTGTAGTACAAGGGTTGAGTGCGTTTGCATGTTCAGCTTCCCACCAAACTCTGCTCATACCATCCCAGCAAAAGTGGAGCACTGACTCAGACTACCTAAGTGCAGATGAATGGTATGGAAGTTTAGCTCTACTCTCTGCCCTGCTGACTTCTTCCTCGTGTAAGAGGGGGATTGTGTGTCATTACCACTTTTTTGCCTCTAAGTGGGAATGTAACCTCAGCTCCCAGCTCGACCCCCAGGTGCCCAGAACAAGGGAAAGTGGATGGCTAACTCATACTGCTAAATTGTTGCAGTGTAGAGGCAGAATTTCAGCTTCCTACCTGGCCCCACCTATACAAGAGGAGGGAGGAAGCAGGATGTCAACTACTCTGCCTCATATCACTTCATTCAGCTTCCTTGATGCTGGGTTGGTATAGAAGCTTAGCTACCTACTGGTACTCACTGACACAGGCTCTGGGGAGAAGGGGGACAGAGTGCTGACTAGCCCTACCTCATTCAGTCTTGGTTTTTCCAGTAGGTGTGGAGGTTAAACTTTCCAGTGAACCTTGCTGACACCAGGGGTGGTAGGAATTGGAGTCCTTACTAGCCCATAATTGCATTACCATTTTGGTCCCAATGATGCCAGGTGGGTATAGAGCTTAGCTCCCCATTGAGTCCCACTGACACTGAAGACAAAGGTTGAAGACTAACAGTACCTAAAGCTGTCTTACTCTACCTTATTAAGCCTTGGTTACAGCTGAGTGGGGATTTCAGTTCAGTTTGTCACTGGACTCAAATGACAGTAGCCTAGTAGGGGAATTGAACATTGCCTGCTTTTGCTGGACATGGAATTGGTGATTGCCTCTCCAACCCACCCTACTGACACTTGACCCAGCAGAGGAATCAGAATATTGCCTGGTTCCACTGGTCAGACGGTCAAAGATAAGCTACCTGCTCAGCCTTTTTGATACTATCTGTCAGGGGAATGGGAATTTTGCTTGGTTCTGCCTAGAGAAGGATGGAAGATTAGCTGCCTACTCAGTTTTGCGGATACTGTTTGGACCTGGAATGGGCCACCTTGACTGAGAGCTGGGGAGTGAGGGAGTCCTATCTCTTTGGCCAGACCCATGCAGAATGGAAGTATCATCATTCTGAGCTGAGGGGCAAGGACTTTACCCATTTCTAATGAGATTTAGTAGATTTTTGGAATAAATTTGTATTTATTGCATTTTCTTAGGATAATTTCCAGACACATAGAATAGCTATTTTTAAAATAATCTTTACCACTTATGACGCTTTTTGGGGGGAGAACAGATCTGAGAAATTCCTCATGTAATATTTTCTTCACTAAGTCTTACTATGTTATACATTTAAGAAAATCTGATCATACTTTTATTTCTTTTCTTTTCTTTTTCATTAATTTATTTTTGTTACAGATGTTTCTCCTTTTTCCCCCATAGACACCCTCTTCCTGATCCCCCCCCCCCCAGCCACAGCATTGCTGTCTATGTCCCTTGGTTATGCATCTATGCATATAAGTGCTTTGGTTTATCATTTCCGTCCCCCCTGCACCCCTCCTCTGAGTTTTGTCAGTGTGAACCCTACTTCTTTCTATATCTCTGGGTCTATTTTGTTCATCAGCTTATTTTGTTCATTATGTTCCACAAATAAGTGCGACTGAGTGATACTTGTCCTTCTTTGACTGGCTTATTTCGCTTAGCATAATACTCTCCAGGTCCCTCCATGTCATCTCAAAGGATAAGAGATCTTTCTTTCTTACAGCTGCACAGTAT
Source organism: Tadarida brasiliensis (assembly GCA_030848825.1). Lineage (NCBI taxonomy): Eukaryota > Metazoa > Chordata > Mammalia > Chiroptera > Molossidae > Tadarida > Tadarida brasiliensis. The sequence continues at coordinate 31,010,966 of CM061280.1, read as the reverse complement.
TCCATTGTGTATATGTACCACAAGTTTTTTATCCACTCATCTATTGATGGACACTTGGGCTGTTTCCAGATCTTAGCAATTGTAAATAGTGCTGATATGAACATAGGGGTACATATATTCTTTCTGATTGCTGTTTCAGGCTTCTTAGGGTATATTCTTAGAAGTAGTATCACTGGGCCCTGGCCGGTTTGGCTCAGCGGTTAGAGCGTCGGCCTGTGGTCCAGAGAGACCCGGGTTCGGTTCCCGCTAAGGGCGTGTACCTCGGTTGCAGTTTGTCCCCGGCCCTGGTTGGGTCGTGCGAGTGGCAGCCACTCAATGTGTCCCTTTCACATTGATGTTTCTCTCTCTCTCTCTCTTCCTCTCTCTCCCTCCCACTCTATCTGAACAAAAAATGGAAAAAAAAATGTCCTCAGGTGAGGATAAAAAATAAAAAAAAAGTAGTATCACTGGGTCAAATGGCAGTTCAATTTTTAACTTTTTGAGGTAACATCATAGTGTTTTCCACAGTGGCTGCACCAGTGTGCATTCCCACCAGCAGTGTACTAGAGTCCCCTTTTCTCCACACCCTTGTCAGCACTTGTTGTTTGATGATTTCTTCATGGCAGCCATTCTGGCAGGTGTGAGGTGATACCTCATAGTTGTTTTAATTTGCATGTCTCTGGTAATTAGTGATGTTGAGCATTTTTTCATATGTCTCTTGGCCATTTGTATGACCTGTTTGGAGAGGTGTCTATTTAGGTCTTCTGCCCATTTTTTAATTGGGTTCTTTGTCTTTCTTTTGTTAGGTTGTAGGAGTACTCTATATATTTTGGAAATTAGCCCCGTATTTTATGTATCATTGGCAGTTATGCTCTCCCATATAGTGGGTTCCCTTTCCATTTTGATGCTTCTTTCTTTTGCTGTGCAGAAGCTTTTTAGTTTGATGTAGTCCCATGTATTAATTTTTTTCTTTGTTTCTCTTGCCTTAGGCATTGTATCAGTGAAAATTCTGCTGAATGTGATGTCTGAAATTTTGTTGCCTACATTTTCTTCTAGGATTTTTATGGATTCACGAGTCAAATTTAAGTCTTTTATCCATTTTGAGTTTATTCTTGTGTATGGTGTTAAGTTGGTGGTCTAGCTTCATTTTTTTGCATGTAGCTGTACAATTTTCCCAGCATCATTTATTAAAGAGGTTGTTTTTACTCCATTGTATGCTCTTGCCACCTTTGTCAAATAGTAATTGAGCATAATGTCTTGGGTCAATTTCTGGATTCTCTGTTCTGTTTCATTCATCTATATGCCTGTTGTTGTGCAAGTACCAGACTGTTTTGATTACAGTGGCTTTGTAGTATAACCTGATATCCAGTGTTATGATCCCTCCTACTTTGTTCTTCTTTTTCAAGATTGCTGTGGCTATTTGAGGTCTTTTTTGGTTCCATATAAACTTTTGGAGTACTTGGTCTAGTTCCATGAAATATGATGTTGGTATTTTAATGGGAATTACATTGAATCTATAGATTACTTTGGGTAGTATGGACATTTCAATGATGTTAATTCTTCCAATCCATGAACAAGGTATATGTTTCCACTTTTTTATATCTTCCTCTATTTCTTTTTTCAATGATCTGTAGTTTTCTGCAAATAGGTCCTTTACTTCTTTGGTTAAGTTTATTCCTAGGTATCTTAACTTTTTTGCTGCAGTGGTAAATTGGATTGTTTTTAGTTTCTCTTTCTGTGAGTTAATTATTGGTGTATAAGAATGCCATCAATTTCTTGATGTTAATTTTGTATCCTGCTACTTTGCGAAATTCATTTATTAAATCTAGTAGATTTTTGATGGAGTATTTAGGATTTTCTATGTACAGTATCATGTTATCTGCAAATAATGACAGTTTCATTTCCTCCTTTCCAATTTGGATCCCTTTTATGTTTTCTTTATGTCCAGTTACTATGGATAAGACTTCCAGTACTATGTTAAATAAGAGTGGAAAAAGTGGGCATTCCTATCTTATTCCTGTTCTTAAGAGAAATGCTTTTGGTGTTTGCCCATTGAGTATGATGAAGGCTGTAGGGTTTTCATATATGGCCTTTATTTTTTTCAAGATATGATCCCTCTATTCCCACATTGCTGAGAGTTTTTATCAGAAATGGGTGCTGGATTTTGTCGAATGCTTTTTCAGCGTCTATTGATATGATCATATGGTTTTTATCTTTCATTTTGTTTATGTGGTGTATCACATTTATTGATTTGTGAATATTGTACCATCCTTGCATCCCTGGGATGAATCCCACTTGGTCATGGTGAATAAATTTTTTGATGTATTGCTGGATCCGATTTGCTAATATTTTGTTAAGGATTTTGGCATCTCTGTTCATCAGGGGTATTGGACTGTAGTTTTCTTTCTTTGTAGTGTCTTTATATGGTTTAGGAATTAGAATTATGCTGGCCTCATAAAATGAGTTTGGAAGTCTTCCTTCTTCTTGAATTTTTGGGAATAGTTTGAGGAGAATGGGTATTAGTTCTTCTTTGAATATTCGGTAAAACTCCCCCATGAAGTCATCCAGGCCCGGACTTTTGTTTGCTGGGAAATTCTTGATTACATCTTAAATTACTTTAGTTGTTACTGGTCTGGTCAAGTGTTTTTTACCTCTTCCTGGTTCAGTTTTGGGACACTGTGTGCTTCTAGAAATTTGACCATTTTGCCTAGATTTTTCCAATTTGTTGGTGTATAAGTAATTGTTCATAGTATTTTTTAATGATCCTTTGTACAGTTGTTTCTTCTCCTCTTTCATTTCTAATTTTGTTTATTGGGTCCTCTCTCTTTGTTTCTTGGTGAGTCTAGCTAAGGGTCCATCAATCTTGTTCATCTTTCCAAAGAACAAGCTCTTTGTTTTATTGATCTTTTGAATTGTCTTTTTTTTTTGTCTCTATGTCTTTTATTTCTGCTCTGACCTTTACTATTTCTTTCCTTCTTCTTGCTCTGTGTTTTTCTTTTTGTTTGCTTTCTAGTTCTTTTAAGTTGTGAGGTTAGATAGTCAATTAGAAGTTTTTCTTTTTTCTTGAGGTAAGCCTATAGTGCTATGAAATTCCCTCTCAGGACTGCTTTCGCTGTCTCCCATAAATTTTGTGTTTTTATGTGTTCATTTTCATTGGTTTCCAGGAGGTTTTTAATTTCTTCCTTGATCTCCTTGGTAACTCATTCATTGTTTAATAACATGCTATTTAGCCTCCATGTATTTGAATATTTTTTAATGTTTTTATTGTAATTGATTTCCAGCTTCATGCCATTGTGATCTGAGAAAATGCTTTATATGATTTCAATCTTCTTGAACTTGTACAGACTTAGTTTGTGTCCTAACATATGGCCTATCTTTGAGAATGTCCCATGTACATGAAAAGAATGTGAATTCTACAGTTTTGGGATGTAATTCTCTGTAGATATCTATTAAATCCATTTGATCTATTGCATCACTTAGAGTTCCTGTTTCCTTGCTAATTTTTTGCCTCGAGGATCTATCCAGTTATGTCAGTGGGGAGTTGAAGTCCCTTGCTATGATTGTATTGCTGTCAATTTCTCCTTTGAAGTCCTCCAGAAGTTTTTAAATATGGTGCTCCTATATTGGGTACATACAAGTTTACCAAGTTTATATCCTCCTGCTGGATAGATCCTTTCAATATTATGTAATGACCTTCTTTGTCTCTAGTTATGGCCTTCATTTTGAAGTCTATTTTATCAGATATGAGTATTGCTACCCCAGCTTTTTTTCCTTTCCATTTTCTTGGAAAGATGTTTTCTATCCCTTTACTTTCAACTTATGTGAGTCTTTTGTTGTGAGGTGGTTCTCTTATAAACAACATATATATGAGTCAGGCTTTCTTATCCATTCAGCTACTCTGTGTCTTTTGATCAGGGCACGTTTAATCCATTTACATTTAAGGTTATTATTGATATGTACTTATTTCTTGCTATTTTTGTTTATTATGGTTATGTTTCTCTTCCTATTTCTTCTGCTTATTACTGAAGTTCTTTTAACATTTCTTGCAGTGCTGGTTTGGTGCTAATATATTCCCTTAGCCTTTTTTATTTTTTATTTGTCTGGTAAACTCTTTATTTCACCTTCTACTTTGAATGATAGTCTTGCTGGATAGAGTAGTCTTAGATTCAGATCGTTGTTATTCATTACCTTGATTATTTCATGCCATTCCCTTCTGGCCTGTAGTGTTTCTGTTGTGCAGTCAGCTGATAGCCTTATGAGAGTACCTTTGCAGGTAACCTGTTGCTTATCTGTTGCTGCCTTTAGTATTCTCTCTTTGTCTTTAATTTTTGGCATTTTAATTATTGTTTCTCTTGGCGTGGGCCTCTTTAGGTTCTTCTTACTTGGGGCTCTTTGCTTCTTGGACTTGTATGCCTTTCTCCTTCACCATGTTAGGGAAGTGTTCTGTCACTATTTCTTCAAATATATTCTCTAACCCTTACTCATTTTCTTGTTCTGGAACTCCTGTGATGCCAATGTTGTATGTTGCATGTTGTCCCACAGTTTTCTTAATCTGTCTTCCTGTTTCTTTATTGTTTTTTCTTTTTTTTCTTTTTTGCATTTATCTTCAGAAAGAGCGGGAGGGAGAGAGGAAGAGAGAGAGAGAAACACATCGAGTGGTTGCCACCCACACGACCCTATCCGGGGCCAGGGACAAACTGCAACCGAGGTACGTGCCCTTAGCGGGAACCGAACGTGGGACTCTCTGGTCCGCAGGCCGATGCTCTAACCGCTGAGCCAAACTGGCCAGGACGATTGTTTTTTTCTTTTTGATTCTCTGACTGGGTGATTTTTTTGTACTTTGTCTCCTAATTCACTGATCTGATCCTCTGCCCTCTACTATGCCGGTTATTTCTTCCAATGTGTTCTTTATTTCTGCTATGTCATTCTTCATTTCTGCTTGGTGGTTTCTCATTTCCAGTTGGTGGATTTTCAATGTTTTTATATCTTTACTCATGCTGTTAAGCTCTTTACTTATACTGTGGAGCTTCCTAATAATCATTACTCTGAACTCTACCTCTGATAATTTGCTTAACTGCATTTCATTTATCTCTTCTTTTGTAGAAATCTCTTGTTCTTTCATTTGGGATTTATTTCTTTGTTTCACCATTTTGGCTGTCTCAGTGGGATTTGGAGCCTGCCAAATTTTTCCTGTGAGTGTTGTTTTTCCACTGATTGTGTCTCCCTTGACTGTGTTTGGATGAGTGTTGGAGGACTCATGTTAAACACCACTGTGAAGTCTTACTTTCCTGGGTAGATTTGCAGGCCATGCAAAGGTTCAGTTATCCAGTATCTTTTGCCTGCAGGTTATTAGTCTCAGTTACTTGATGAGCCTTGGGTTGTAGCCCTCAGCTGAATTAAAAATCCCACAGGTGTACAGGGTAAGAGGATATCCAGTGGGTGGTGCAATTGCTTGCTGGCAGTCTCTAGCTGTTAATGATCCTCAATTTGAATTTCTCTGGTCTGACCTGGTGATGTTAAATTCCTCAGGTAGGGGCTGTTGCTTTTCCCTGGGGCTCTGGGAAGGGGCTCTTCGAGTAAGATGTCCACCGTCCTATGAGGGAGTGATTCAAGACAAAACTCCCAGTGTCCTCCTTCCCAGCTCTCTGAACCCCTGACTCTCCTCACACAGTTCCAATCCAGTCTGCCCTCCCCTCTGTCGGACCCCAAAGTGAGTGGCTGTAGCTCATTTAGTGCTCTGCTGCTCTATTCCCTAGTGCCTCTTCTTGCCGGATGAAGGCTCAGCTCTGGTGATCTCAGCCAGGTGTTATGTGGTGCCTTTCCCTGACCCACCACTCTGCACTGTGAAGCCAGCTTGGGGTTTTAACCCCAGACTTCTCAGAGGGAACTGCTCACAGCTAAAACAGCCCTCAGCTGCTGTCTGTGGGCTCCCAGGCTGCCCTCTTGCACCTCCACAGTTCCTTCCAGGCTCAATTTGTTGTCCTCTTTCCATCCCTAGTTATACAGGTTCTCTCCAGCTAATTTTCTCTTGGTTTTTCCTGATGATTTGTCTTTATTTTAGTTGTAATTCCAGTTTGGTCCTGGGAGATGGTCTGTGTAGCTCCCATTCATTCCACTGCCATTTTTCAAGCCAGTATGTCAGCTGGTCAGAATAGATTTGTTGTCATCTTTTACTTATCCATCTATGGCTACAGATCTGTGTGATGAAGTTCATTGTTCAGAATCGTCTTCGGTTCAGTTCTCCAGCGGAGAGACTGGGTAGTAGTCTCAGGATCAGCACCTGTGTGGCATGAGACAAGCAGGATCAGATAGCAAGAGATTTTGTACTGCAGTGTGGTTGTAGCAGAGGACCCAGCCAACCTGCATGGTGCTCTGAAGCTGGTCTGACCCTTAGTGTTTTCTGATTTTACTTTTAAAAGTATAATCATACTGCTTTCTGGTTTTTTTTTAGTTCAATCATAACTCCCATGATGACATATTGTCAGCTGGATGATTGGATAAATAAATGGAACCTTGAACTAGAGGATCAAGAGAAGCACTTTCTTTACCATGCCACCCAGGTCTATGCTTGGGTCCGTACTTTGATTGAGAATTGTGAGAAAGTTAGAAGATACTCTTATTAATCTACCTGCATTGCACAAGTATTTTCATATTAACACAAGAAAACAGACCTGTATTTAGTGGTTCATTTTCTATTCCAATATTGATAACCAACTTAAAAATATTCTTCTTAGGTAATAAGTGCCCTGAATTAGGAACACTTTTCTATTTTAAGTGTATGTGAGAAAATTAATATTGCTTTAAAATTATAATATAAATTTAAATACTTACATTATTATATTCTTGTTTTCCTTTATAGATTACTATTTTACATGAAGAAATGGAAAAAAGTGAAATTGGATCAGAAATGGTAGAACTTTATAGTCCCTAGGTTTGAAGATTGAAGATCTATCTCTTTGGGGTTTTTTTTGTTTTGTTTTGTTTTTCCAATTTGTAGTTGATTGCAACTTACTTTATCACTCCAAATTCCTTTCACTAGCCCTTCTGTTGACTTTTTTTTATTCCAGGCTGGAAAATGAATTGCATTTTGTCTTTTCACAGCAAAAGGAACTAGATCTCTTAATCCATTTAGAGGAATCTTTGAAGGACCAGAGTAGTTCTGTTTATCCGAAGTATGCAAATGAGGAGTGTGAGAGGATGTAGGTAAGTGAATAAAAGTCAAGGAATGGGGCAGGATTTAGCTACTAAAAAAGAGAAAACATGAATTGAAAGGCCAGGAATAAAAATTGGTAGAAAAGGAGACGTTCTTGTAGTTGCCATTTATCAGCTTATTTGTTCTGTTTATCTTTTCAGGATGCTTGAAAATAAAGTTATTATTCTAGCAATTTTGTTTTATAGTATTTTATAGGCTCACTAATTTCAAGTTTGGCTCACTCTCCCTTTCGGTAGCATGTCCATGCCTTTCCCTTCCCTCTCTTCTTCCCCCAGAGGTGTGCATCCATCTCCTAAACTCTAAGGGACCCCACAAGACTTGCAACCAGGGGAGCAATGGGCAGCAGCAGATCGTCCCAGGCTAACCCCTGAACCTGACTCTTCTCTTTCTTTCCTGTGAGCCAAAGCAGTCTCGCCTAGTCTCTCTCCTGTTGTTTCTTCATCCTAAGCCCTTCCCTGTTTCACTGTCCCCAGCTTTAATAAACATATTCTATAAATAAATAAAAATCAAGCTTATACATGATCACTGTAAAGTTTTTATATTTGTCAACTTTGTTCTTAAATTATAAATACAAATTTTATGTCTGTGTTTTCATAGTATTGTAAGATATTTATGGTCTTCTATTTATATTGGCTCTTCTTTTACTTTTATTGAACTTATTGGGATGACATTGGTTAAAAAATTATATGGGTTTAAAGGTGTACAATTCTATAATACATCATCTGTATAATGTATTGTGTGTTTACTGCCCCAAGTCAAGTCTCCTTCCATCACCGTTTACCCCCCTATACTCTATTCTACCTCCTCCTACCCCCTTCCTCTCTGGTTGTCTGTATTGACTCTTTTTTTTTTTTTTTTTTTTTTTTTTTGGTACGTGCCCCTAGCGGGAACCGAACCCGGGACTCTGGTCTGCAGGCCGACGCTCCAACCGCTGAGCCAAACCGGCCAGGGCTGACTCTTAAAAGTAATGTTCAGCCCAGCTGGTGTGGCTCAGTGGATTGAGCATCATCCCAGGAACTGAGACATCCCAGTTTGATTCTGGTCAGGGCACACGCCCAGGTTTTGGGCTCATTCCCCAGTATGGGGTGTGCAGGAGGCAGTTGGTTGATGTTTTTCTCTCACATCAATGTTTCTATCTCTCTTTCCCTTCCTCTCTCTCTAAAAAATCAATAAAACATATTTAAAAATTGAATGGTTTTGTCAATGTCTTGAGCTGAATATATTTTATTTGTGTGTAATTTAGTCTTTACCTTTGATCGATATCTTGCCAGTGTTCCCACAGTAACTTTATCTCTCTGGAACTGACATTTCCTAATCAGGTCAAATTATAAAGTGTTATTGAGAGAACTTGTATGAATGTCCTATGTAAACTAGATTGAGGTTAAATCAGACTCATTTTATCAATGGCTTACTAGTGAGGTAAGACTGAGCTTATTTTTAAGAGATTTGCAAGTTAGTCCAGCTGGTGTGGCTCAGTGGTTGAGTGTTGACCCATGCACCAAGAGGTTGCCGGTTCAATTCCCAGTGGTCAGGACACATGCCCAGTTGTGAGCCTGATCCCCAGTAGGGGACATGCAGGAGGCGGCCAATCGATGTTCTCTCTCGTTGATGTTTCTATCTCTCCCTCTCCCTTCCTCTCTCTCTAAAATCAATAAAGGAAAATAATTTTTTAAAAAAGAGATTTGCAAATTAACATTTTCATAGGTGCATTAAATATAGTAAGTACAGCTAATCAGTATGGACCCTTATTCTGTTTCTGCTTTTGTATATCTGCTTTTATGAATCTTTTGTTTGCGTGTCATTCTACACATTCTGTCATTTTTTCTTTGAAACATACAGAGCTATATTTTTGGCCAAGAGATCCTAACTATAGTTTGAAGAAACAATTGAACAATTAGTTTTTTTCCAATTGCTTTTATGTAGTTAGATTTATAATATGATGGAATCTGTACTAGAATCTTCAACAATCTAGGCAACCAATTACCTATAAGTACTTTGTAACAGAAAGACAGTAGATAGTTCTCAATAAATCTGATTGTTTTTTTAGATCCTCATAGAGATTAAGGTTGAAAAACCCTCTGGTCACTTTAATTCTCAAAAATATATCTGTTGACTGAGTGTGTGTGTGTGTGTGTGTGTAAATTGTTTGGATGGAAATCTTGAGAATTTAGCCAACTAATTAATTTATTGTGAACTTAGTAAAGTTATCTGCCTTTGATTATTGTGAATATGTTATTTCTCAAAACATCTTTTGTTAGATGATGGTGTATATTTATATAAGGTTTTACATTGAAAATTTATGTACTCAAAGTCATTGAAGACATCTCTGCACTTACTGAATGCTGCTAAACACTGAGTAACTCTTAATATGTCCTATGGGTTTATTTTGATACCAAAAAGAGTTCCTTTGTTTCAGAGCTCCTTTTCTCAGAACATTAGCAAGAGGGTAAATATGTGACTATAAAAATGGCAAAGTGGGTAAAAGCCTTCACCTATGGAGTCTTTTTAGAAAATGGTAATAATAAAGTCATGAATACTGCATCCATAAAAATGTGCCATTAGTCATAGTGAGAAGGTAGGGGAATTGGGGCAAATTCAGTTGGCAGTATCATTGTTGTATGTTAGTAATAATACATATTTGGATAAAACGCTTCTTGCTTGTTAATCCCTTTATTTTACTTGCCTTTTCAGTTACAAATTAGGAGAAATATATGTGCTCAGCTGAAACAAATGGCCCAGGATCTCAAGAACATTATTGAGCACCTAAATATATTTGAAAGGCCTACTGACACTACTGACCCTGTGTGTTAACTGCTTTATCTATTTAGACAACCGAGATTTAGTATGAAATTAGTATTCTATGGTTCTTTTTTTTTCATCTTGTCCTGTCCTCTCTAGTTCTCCTTATCTGCTTCTAGAGATATGAAGCTCTTGGGTGTAGTTACTGGGGCAGGAAATATTTAAGGGCAGATAAGGTTGAGAGTTTTTTGTGATTGTCCCAGGAGTGTAAAAAATTTAATTTCCTCCCTAATTTTTCAGGGTTTTCTCCCTGTTCTTCACATAACTAAATTTGTCCCTGTACTTATTTTTCTGTTCACTTACTCATTAGCTAGTTCATTCTTGCTTTTATATATTTATCTACATAGTCATATAAACGTGCATATAGATGTTTGAATCTGTTAAATATATCCAAGTAATCCTTAATTTATGATTATGTTATATCTTAAAAGTTTGATAATTCAACTATTTGAGTCTTAAAATATATTTTTTCCATAGAAACTTTGTTAAATATGCTCATTAGGTTTCCACTGGTCCCTACTTAACTCATAATTTAAATGAATTATAGCATGGGAAAACACAGTCAAGGCTCCAATTATAGAGTTTAGAAGTTTTTAATTAATTTAGCAGTAAAAAAGTATTTTTTTTCCCTTTATCTATACTCTACATAGAGAGCTTATTTCCTCTACCTTTCCCTGTTGTCTTAGAAGCTAAATGGAGTCCTTCTTGTTCCTCGCTCCCACCCCATGTCAGTAATGGTAAGAGGAATCACCCGTTATGGGAGCTCCCATAGTACTTTCTATCAGTTGATTATAATTAAGAGTGGAGCCAGGACTTGAGTAGGTGAGGATGAATGACATATATGCATATGTAGTAATTATTCTTTAGTAAGCTCTTTATCCAATTATATACAGACAACTCTTTATCTACATCCATATTACTAGCTTTTTTAATTATAAAGAGACAGCATGGTGTATTGAAAAAGCACAAGAATTTAATTTAAGTCACTTAATCTCTCTGGATCTTAGGTCCTTTTGCAAAATGTCAAGGGCGGACAAAATAAACTCAAAGTCCCCTCCAGCTATAAAAGTTATGCCATTCTCTACTTTCTAAAGTTGAACAAAGGCAAATACAGATTAATCTGGTATTATTCATGCTACCATCTCCCTGTGTCCATGCAGATGATCAAGAGTTGACATAATATATATTTTCTTTTAAATGAAATATTAGATCACCATTGTGATTCCAAAATCTAAAATTGTTTTGCTGTAATAGAATTTTAATGCACAGATAAGTATATGCAGATTTAGACATGAAGCAGAGCTAATATCTAGTCTCTGTTGAATTACTATGTGTTCAAACAGGGTAAGTAAAAGGAGACTGCAATCCTATCCTTATCCTTTTTCTCTACTTAGCCTTGGATTGTTTTGTTTTATTTTATTTTAGTAGTGAGGAGTAAAGTGGTTTGAGTCTTTTGTTTTTGTTTTTCCTGGCCAGGGAGATTGAGATGTTTATGATGAAAGAATTAAAGGATAATTGCTGCTTAATAGCAGAACAAAAGAAGTGAGAGATCAGCAACAATTCATCTCTTTTCTCAAATAGCACAAATTTTTAGACAGTAAGCAGAGAACACATTTGCTGAACAATAATGTTTTGTAGATAATGTATTTTAACCAGATCAACAAAGCTTCATTACTGTAGGCCATATACCAGGGTAGAAAAATAGCCACTATGTTTAATAGTATTCACAGTGATGAGATTTACCTCTTTATTTTGACCTTTCTTAAGGGGAGGAGGGAGAGTCCAGCTAATAGCTAAAATTTTTATTAAGCAAGTCCATATTATGGTGTATGATACTCGGTCATATTTTTCTTACAAAAACTCATTGTACCTACTACAAATTATATTTCTGTTTGTTATACTAGAATACACTAAATTTGCTATTGTCGTTATATATACTGGTCTTAAAGTGTGGAAACATTTTCATTTCCTCCTATTTTCAATGTTATCCTGGACTTTGCTAGAAAATTAATCCAAAGTGTTCTAAACATTTTTATATGTTTAGTATTTTTATTACAAAGTTAATAGACATACATGTTCAATGTATTAAGCTTAGAAAATATGGACATCTGTAAAGAAAATTAGATCACCTATATTACCAGTAGTAGTCTGCTAATACATTTGTTTATTTCAAGTCTTTTTACTATGTTGATAAAAAACACTTTTGTTTTTAACAGCATTGGAAACATACCTATATAAAGTTTTATATTCTGTCTATATTTAATATTCTTTCATGGTGTTTTCCCCAAATTATAAACATTCTTAGAAAACATTTTTTTATTTTATATTTGTTTCAGGTGTGCAGTACAGTAGTCAATTATATAATTTATGCAGTGATCCCCCAGATAATTCTAGTACCCACCTGGCACCATACATAGTTATTATTACAATATTATTGACTATATTCTCTATGCTGTACTTTTATTCCAGTGACTTTTATAACTTCTTATCCCCTTCACCTTTTTTAACCATCCTCCCCACCCTCCTCTCATCCGGAAACCCTCAGTTTGTTCACTGTATCTATGAGTCTGTTTCTGTTTTAGAAAACATCGTTTTAATGACTCCATAATATTTTATCAGAGATAACTTTACCATAATATATTTAATCATTTTTTTATTTATGAAGATATTGTTTCCAATTTTTTGCCATTATAAAATTGCCCTGTAATGATTAGTTATGTTTAGATTTGATTATTTCCTCTGGATGGGTTCCTGGAGGTAGAATATACTGAGTTAAAAAGTATGAATATTTAAAGACTTTTGATATATATTATAAAATGTTATATTTTGAAGGGTTGGGTCAATTTATATTTCTATTGGCTGAATATGAGTGTACCTATTTTCCCCACACACTTGACAACTGATTATTAACATTTATTTAAAATTGCAGATTAAGAAAGCATGCCATTTGTGACAACATGGATGGACCTTGAGGGCATTATGCTAAGTGAAATAAGTCTGACAGAGAAAACCAGACACTGTATGATCTCACTTATATGTAGAATTTTAAAACAAAAATAGCCTGGCCAGTGTGGCTCAGTGGTTGAGTGTTGACCCGTGCACCAAGAAGTCGCTGGTTCAATTCCCCGTCAGGGCACATGCCGAGGTTGTGGGCCCAATCCCCAGTGGGGGGCATGCAGGAGGCAGCCAGTTGATGTTCTCTCTCATTGATATTTCTGTCTCTCTCTCCCTCTCCTTTCCTGTTTCTCTAAAAGTGAAAAAAGAAAAAAGAAAAAGCTAATAAATACAGAGAACAGATTTGTGGTTGTCATTGGTAGGAATGGGCAAAATGGGTGAAGGGGTATACAAAAGGTACAGACTTCCAGTTATAAAATAATTAAGTCATGGGGATGTAATACACAGCACAGTGACTATATTAATAATACTGTACTGCGTATTTGAAAATTGCTAAGGTTGTAGAACTTAAGAGTTCTTATCACACAAAAAAAATTTTTTTGTAACCATATGGTGACGGATGTTAACTAGACTTATTATGGTGATCATTTCACAATATATGCAGATATCAAATTATGTTGTCCACCTGAAACTCATATAATGTTATATATCAGTTATACCTCAATAAAAATGCTGATGTGGATGAATAAAGGTAATATTTTTAAAAATTTAATGAATTTCTTGTCTTGTGAAATGTCTTCATGTTCTTTACTCCTGTTTGTACTATAGTAGTCAGTTTGTCATTGAATTGTAGGAATCGGATTCTTGACATTTGAAAAGTAGTTAGATTGAACTGATATATAGATTCAATGAACATTACAAATATGAAATATCAAAAGAAGCTGTTAATATTTAATACATTTGCAGTCCATTTCTTACCAGAAGAAATGAAATCACTTTCTAATTTCAAAATTTTGTTTATTTTTGTTCACCATATCAGAAATTATAATATAAAAATCTTGTGTTTGTTTTTATCTCCAGCAGATCTGCAGAATTCTGAATGCTCACATGGACTCTCTACAGTGAATTAGCCAGAATTCAGGTGGGAGTTTATTTGTAAACCGAGCTCTCTGTATTGAAAATAGAAAATGTGATACAAATCAGGTGTTGTGCACCATAAGCACACTCAAATAACAGCTCACTTATAGGGGTATTGCCTAACTCATGGTATGTCTAAATTAGTTCTTAAGAACTATAATTGCTTGTTTTTATAAAATGAAACACAGAACGATAAACTGGAAACTAATGGAAATAGGGGATGTATAGAAATGTGGTGGAGGAGATAGGGATAAAAGCAGAACTTCTCTGAGTATACCTTTTAATACTTTTGATATTTGGGCTATATAAAGATTTGAATACTCAAACATTAGAATTAAGCCAAAAATAATGGGAAGAAAAACAAATGTTAAAAATGGATACCAACTGAAATCAAACAAACCTGTACAACTAATTTATAACATGCAGTTCAGTTAAGTTTTGAACTTAGTGTTCCTGATAGTGTATCCTTATTAGGATAGACTCTTAAGGACAAAAAGAACTGCAAAGAAATCTTAAACTTTCTTAGTAGGTTTATTGTTGATTTCAGAATTATAACATATGCATATATTATATTAGTACTATTTTATGTATATTTTAGGATAAAGCAAATGCATAAGTATATTAGTGATGATGGAAACCAAGATTTCACCGAAAGATAAAAGAGATATATTTTTCTTTTCCTTCTTTTATATTTGTATTTTAAATTTGTATTGTGGTATGAATTCCTATTCCCTTGTTCTGTACACAGAAAGGGCCAAGAAGCAATGACAAATACCCCAGTAGCCATGAGCACATGTAGCACCAGAATCTTGGTTTCTAAGTGCCATTCCCATTAAAAGGAATCAAGGCTTCTTGGGGAAATATTTGATCTCAGGTCTCAAGAAGGGAAAGTACAAGGTGAGTTTGGGACTTTTTATGCCAGAAAACAAAGATTGTTCAAAGACTAATGAGGTTGTATCAGGACACAAGATTGTGCTTAAATGGGCTCCTACTGGCCAAATTAGGGTGGTTCGAACATCAAGAGGAATAATGATGTTAATGGACTCAAATACACTGGAGGGGGGTGACCATGAGTTCACAGTGATACTCCAAAAAGGAGAGAGAAAAAAGAGGTGCAGGGCAAAGTCTTTACAAAAAAATGTCATGTAATAACTGTAGAAGGAATGATAGAATTGGAGAACCACCATTAAAACAATTTCAATGTGTGTGTGTGTGTGTGTGTGTATGAGAGAGAGAGAGAGAGAGAGAGAGAGAGAGAGAGAGATCATTTGATTCAAAGGTAGTTATTAAATTGGGTCTAGAGAAGGCAGTCCCAAGTAGATTATCATTCAAAACTACTTACTTACAGAAGTTGTAAGAACAGCTGAGATATGGGACAATGTCAGTAGCTGGAAACACTGAGGAATGACATTACACAAAGTTTGACTCAGTTGTCTTACTGTTGCATATTTTCCTACAATGAACAATGATTCTTGAGTGGAGTTGGGGGAATGTCAAAATGTAATTAGTGCTCTAAAGAAAGATTATAGTGACTTTTTTCCCTTGGTTGGGATTCTCTTTGTCATAAATGAAATCTCAAGGCTCTCAAGCAGTGTTTTCTTAATAATGAAATAAAGATTGTTAGCTCTGCAAAGAACTTACTTTATATAAATTAAAAAACTGTGTCCCACAAAGGTTAAATTACTTTCCTAAGATCACACAACTAATTAATGGCAGAGCAAGGACCAGAATCCTAATTTCCTAACTACTAGAACAGTGTTCTTTCTACTGGTATGTTCTTAAAATAATTCTAATGTGGGCATCACTGGATATAAAAGCGAATTTTAATCATGTACCTAACAGTAGAGGACGAGGGTATGATAATGGCAGTACATTGGGTGGAATATAAGTTCTAGGTATCTGGGTAAAGTTCTCAGTCAACACAGGGTAGAAAGAGTAAGACTATGGACAGTAATGGTTACTAGGAATTACTTTTATGCTAAAAATTCAGTTGAGTTCGAGGGGCAGTGTGATCTATAAGTTCTCAACTGACACAGGGAGGACACGATGGAGAATGGGAAAAGGCCTGGTAATTCTTGATACTGTGGGCTCCTTTTTGCTGTTCCCACACAGGGAACATTTTTTTTTTTCACATCAGGAAATGACATGAGCAAGTAATGGAGAGTGGCAGGGTTTTTGTTTTTGTTTGATGGGTGTTTATTTTGTTTAATGGGATTAGGTCTGCTGAAATGGTCTGTAGACTGAGAAGGTTTAAGGTTAAACATCTCAATGAGTCCATTTATTCATATCCAAATAATATTTATAAAAAACTAATACATGTATTACTTTAACAATAGAAATACTATTTTTTTTAACTGAAGAGAAATCTCTAACTTGTATGTACATTTTAAAAGACTTTAAAGTTGAAATCTGTATTCTAAAAGGTTTCTGGGTAATGTTTTTATGATTTAATATCTTTGACATTGATACAAATTTGTTTCTATTATAAAACATAGCAATTATTATGCCAGTAGGATCATGCATTTAACTTAAAAAAAATCAGCTTATCTTTAAAAGTGACTTCGATGGGGTCAATATAGTGGCGTAGGTAAATGTGGTACCCACCTCCTCCCATAACCACATCAAAATTACAACTAAACTACAGAACAACCATCATTCAGAACGGCCTGAAATCTGGCAGAATGGAAGTCCTATAACTAGGGAATTAAGGAAGACTCCACATCGAAACTGATAGGGGTGGAGGCACGGAGGTGTGGAAGGGGCTCGTCCCACACCCACGTGTGGCAATTTTTAATCCATAAGGGTATCTTGGCTGTGGAGGTCCCCCCTGAGGAACGAGGGATCCTAGCCCCACACCAGACTCTTCAGCCCAGGGTTCCAGTGCTGGGAACAGAAATCCTAGTATCTTCGGGCTGTAAAAACCAGCGGGGATAGTGGCTGAGTGACATGGAGGCTCCTGGAGTCCCATGCAGTTCCTCTTAAAGGGCCCATGCACAGACTTACTCGTCTCACACCTTCTGAGCTCCAGTGTTGGGGCAGCAGCTTGAAATGAACCAGGGATATACAGGGAAGAACTAACTTCTCTGGCATCAGGGCAAGAGCTAGGGGGGCAGATTTTTCCCGGAGAGTAGTGCTGGCAGAAACCACTGTTTCTTTGCTGAGCAACCCCCATCGCAGAGGCAACAGGCAGGCACCATATCTGAGTCTACGTCAACCTGGCTCACATTGTTCACTCTGCCCTGGTGATTCCCTGAGACCCTCCCCACCCAACTTGCAAGCTCACCCAAGCTATTTCCAGTGACTTTTCCATATGAATGGCCTGTTTTGGCACATACTTCAGACTTCCCTAGAATGTCTCAAACAAGCAGCAGCTGGCCTCAGCATGCCCCGTGTACCTCTTGCTAAGTGGCCCCAGGCCCAGCACTAGTGGCAGCCTGCCTTGGTTCACAGCTTGGCCTCTCCTGAACACCTCCAAACACAACACAAGTATCAGTCATTTTCAGATCACTCTGTAGCTCATGCCAAGTGGCTCCAGGCAGGGCACAGGTAGTGGCTGACTTTGCAACTCCTGGAAGGCCCCAGAGCCAGTGCACCCAGTGGTCAGCTTCAGACCATGCCAGATTACAACCCTACCACCTCCACAAGTGACACACTCAAGGGGCAGACTTGGTGAACACCAAAGCCCCACTGAAGCAAGTCTTGCTCCATGGGGTCAGCTCCTACACAGCAGCTCTTTGGCTGTAGTAGATGCTGGTCCTCATGGCAGATTGGCCTGGAGGTCAGTCCCTTCCAATGACACCAACAGCAATCAAGGCTCAAATACAACAGGACAGTACACACAGCCCACACAAGGGCACACCTGGAGTGTCCAGCTCACGTGACTTGGGAGGCTGAGCCACTGGGCCCTGTAGGAAATCTACTACACAAGGCCACTCTACCAAGTCTGGGAGACATAGCAGCTCTACCTAATACATAGAAACAAATGCAGAGAAGCAGCCAAAATGCGGACACAAGAAAACATGTTGCAAATGAAAGAACAGGAGAAATCGCCAGAAAAAGAGCTAAATGAAATGGATACGGAATTCAAAACAATGGTTATAAGGATGCTCAAGGAATGTAGTGAGAACATCAACAACATAAAAGAGGATCAGTCAGAAATAAAGGATATACTAGCTGAAATGAAGAATAATTTATAGGGAATCAACAGTAGAGGACACCAAGAACCAAATCAGCGATTTGGAATATGAAGAAGCAAATAACAGCCAATCAGAACAGCAAAAAGAAAAAAAGAATTAAAAAATATGAAGATAGTGTAAGGAGCCTCTGGGACAACTTCAAGCATACCAACATTCACATCATGGGGGTGCCAGAAGGAGAAGAGAGGGAACAAGAAATTGAAAACCTATTTGAAAAAAATAATGACAGAAAACTTCCCTTCCCTGGGGAAAGAAATAGACATAAAGTGCAGGAAGTACAGAGGCCCAAACAAGATGAATCCAAAGAGGCCCACACCAAGGCACACCATAATTAAAATGCCACAGGTTAAAGACAAAGAGATAATCTTAAAATCAGCAAGAAAAAAGCAGTTAGTTACCTACAAGGGAGCACCCATAAGACTGTCCCCTGATTTATCAACAGAAACTTTGCAGGCCAGAAGGGAGTGGCAAGAAATATTCAAAGTGATGAAAAGCAAGAACCTACAACCAAGACTACTCTACCCAGCAAAGTTGTCATTTAGAATTGAAGGTCGGATAAAGAGCTTCCCATACAAGAAAAAGCTAAATGAGTTCATCACCACCAAACCAGTATTACATGAAATGCTAAGGGGTCTTCTTTAAGAAGAAGAAAAAAAAGATAAAAAATATGAACAATAAAGTGGCAATAGGTACATATCTATCAATAATTGAATCTACAAATCAAAATAAATGAACAAGCAGAACAGAAACAGACTCATAGATACAGAGAACATTTTGATGGTAGCTTGATGGGAGGGGGGTTGGGAGGATGGGTGAAAAAGGTGAAGGTATTTAGAATTACAAATTAGTAGTTATAGTGTAGTCATGGGGGTGTAAAGTATAGCATAGAGAATGTAGTCAATTATATTCTAATAACTATGTATGGTGTCAGATGGGTATGAGATGATCACTTAGTAAGTTATATAATGTCTAATCACTAGTGTGTACACCTGAAACTAATATAATATTGTATGTCAACTATAACTGAAAAATTTTAAAAATGATTTAAAAATAAAGTGACTGGGAAATCATACGTTACACTTTATTTTTGTTTTGTTTTTTATCCTCACCCGAGGACATTTTTTGCATTTATCTTCAGACAGAGTGGGAGGGAGAGAGGGGGGAAGACAGAGAGAAACATCGATGTGAGAGAGGCACATCGAGTGGTCGCCACCCACACAACCCCAACGGGGCCGGGGACAAACTGAAACTGAGGTACATGCCCTTAGCAGGAACTGAACCTGGGACTCTCTGGTCCGCAGGTCGATGCTCTAACTGCTGAGCCAAACTGGCTAGGGCCATACGTTACACTTTAAATGTTAAAATATTACACTGTCTGATCAATATCCATGAATAAGTTATAGAGAACCAGGCCTCTTTCTTTCTCTAATCTACATAGAACTGACTGTGATGGGACTGATCTAGAAAAGGGTCAGAGATGAGTATTAAATCGAGGAGTATCTGAACATGTGCTAGTATTGACCAGTTTTCAAATTTTATATTTATCTATGCCTCTTTTTCTCCTGATTAGTATGGACAATTGAGAATTAATAATAACTAATTCTAGTCAAATACCAGTTCCCTCTCTTGTCTTTCTCTTTGTAAAATATTTGCAGCATTATTTTGAGGTTGACTTGATGGTAATGCTGCAGTCACATATCGGTCTTCTGAGTTGGCAGTCACTGAAACTGCAGCAACTCCAGCTCTTCTGGGACCACTTATGACAGAGTTGGCAATTGATCTGAGCCAATTTGTTACTCATTTTAAATATATGGTGCTATTTCTTTTAGAGGGGGAGAAAGGGGGGAAGGATAAGCATTTTTTGTTCATATACCAAACCATTGTTGTGTCCATTAATATTTATCAAACATCACAATAAAGGGGTGGGCAATGGAAAATCTTATACTTGTCATTATTTGAAAGTTCCTTGAGTATTTTCATGGCACTTTGCTTCTTTTATGAAGTGTCCCAAAGCTTCACAACGAAAAAATATTTCATCCATAGTCATTGCAGTCTCTTATTGGTTAGAACCCCATAATTATTTAATATCTGTTCACTGCATTTCAACTGCTATTCAGGGCAGAAAAGAATTTTAGAGTAACTAAAATGTCATAATCAATTTTGTTATGTTTCCAAAATATAGTTCCTTTAGTACTGGTCTATGAACACATTATTATTATTATCATTATTATTATCATTATTATTTTAATGTAAAATATTCTTAGTCATCCAGTGTGATATAACTAACTCTTGGATAAAATGTCTTCAGAATTGTTTTAGAGAAGCAGCTTTTTGTAATATGTCATAATCGTAGTTCATTTTTACCTAATGTCAATATTTGTTGTTCGAGGTAATGATTTTAAATTCAATTTTTCAGGATTGGATATTCTTTTTTTTTTAATTGAGGTATATTTCACATATAAGATTATATTAGTTTCAGGTGTACAACATGATGATTCAATATTTGTATACATTGCAAAATGATCACCACAGTAAGTGTAGTTAACAACTGTCATCTTATATAGCTACAATTTTTTTTCTTGTGATGAGAACTTTTAAGGTCCACTCTCTTAGCAATTTTTGAATACACATTACAGTATTATTGACTAGAGTCCCCATGCTGTATTTTTAAAGTAACTTTGGTCCAGATAAGAAGTGATTTAAAAATATTTCTATTAATTAAATACTTTCCGCCCTCTCATATCTGAAGAATATCAAATGCTGAGATGCCAAAAGATGGCTTTGAGTTCCAATTAAAGTGTTTTCTTTCTCTTTCATCATCTAGAATAGAATCTGATTTACTGATTGAGGTGGTTTCTTTTACCTCCCCTTTTTCTTTTTCTTTTTTTTTTTTTTCCAGTTAGAATCTTATTTATTTATTTATTTATTTATTTATTTATTTATTTATTTATTTATTTTTGTTATAGATATTTCTCCTTTATCCCCCATTGACACCCTTCTCCCCCTCCCTCCCTGCCCTGTCCCCAGCTTTGTTGTCCATGTCCATTGGTTATGCGTACATGCATATAAGTTCTGTGGTTTATCTCTTCCCCCCACCCCGTCTTCTGGGGATTGTCAGTCTATACCCTACTTCCACGTCTCTGGGACTACCCTGTTCCTCAGACTGTTATGTTCATTATATTTCACAAATAAGTGAGATCATATGATATTTGTCTTTCTCTGCTTGGCTTGTTTCGCTTAGGATAATGCTTTCCAGGTCCCTCCATGTCATCTCAAAGGATAAGAGATCTTTCTTTCTTACCGCTGCATAGCACTCTATTGTGTATATGTACCACAGCTTTTTTATCCATTCTTCTACTGATGGACATTTGGGCTGTTTCCAGATCTTAGCTATTGTAAATAGTGCTGCTATGAACATGGGGGTACATATATTCTTTCTGATTGATGTTTCAGGCTTCTTGGGGTATATTCCTAGAAGTGGTATCACTGGGTCAAATGGTAATTAAATTTTTAATTTTTTTGAGGTAACACCATAGTGTTTTCCATAGTGGCTGCACCAGTCTGCATTCCCACCTGGTACAATATTCGCAAATCAATAAATGTGATACACCACAACAATGAGGTATTACCTTCCCTTTTTTTAAATTCTTTGGGTACCTTGGTGACATTAGTTGATCGGTGAGGTCAGCTCTTGTGTTTTGGAATATAATGTTCCACTTCAGACACTTGAGAGGCGCATTCTCTCGATCTGCCAGAGAAGTGGCAATACACAAAGACTCACTTTAAAGGTCTCTTAAGCTCAACATAGACAGTACTCAGTTCATTGAAAGGTATTTTATGTCTTTCCTTTGTTTAATGGGCTACCTGCTCATCTCTGATCCCGTTTACAAAATAGATTCATTGTCACACCACTGTTTCTTGATTCTGAAAAAATTCTTGTAGGTTAGATTAGGATATTGAGATTAAAAATGATCAACTTGCCCTGGCCAGTTTGGCTCAGCAGTTAGAGCACTGCCTGTGGACCAAAGAGTCATGGGTTCAGTTTCCATCAGGGGCACGTCCCTTGGCTGCGGTTAGGTTTCAGCCCTGGTCGGGGTCATGCAGGAGGCAACCAATCGTTGTGTCTCTCTCACATCGATGTTTCTCTCTCTCTCTCTCTCTCTCTTCCTCTCTCTCTCCCTCCTTCCTCTCTGAAGATAAATGGAAAAATACGTTTGGGTGAGGATTAAAATAAATAAATAAATAAATAAAAATAATAAAAATGATCAACTCTTCAGCTCCTGTTAGGAAAGAGTGCGTGATATTTAACATTCGCGGAGCTCCACTTCCCAAACTTCCTTTTCTATATGTAAATCTAGATTTGAAACACACTCAATATATCTTCAAAATAGATTTTTCACTAATCCTCCTTATGTAAATTTTTTTTATATTAATATATTTTTGTTACAGATGTTTCTCCTTTTTCCCCCATTGACGCCCTCCTCCCCCTTCCTCCCTGTCCCATCCCCAGTTTTGTTGTCCATTGGTTATGCGTACATGCGTATAAGTTCTGTGCTTTATTGCTCCCCTCCCCCACCCCCTCTTCTGGCAGTTGTCAGTCTGTACCCTACTTCCACGTCTCTGGGACTACCCTGTGGCCAAGTGTATTTCCTCAAGCTGGAGAGCCTCTCAGATGAATTATAGTAATGTGACTTAAATCACTCCTAAATAGCAGAATTTATATTGTTTGTCAGATATACAGATAGTTCTCCAAAGCAATTTTTTTTCTGTTGGTAACTAAAAACTATAAATATACTGGAGCCTTGCTATAATGCTGTTTTTGGACCCAATGTTCTATAGCCACCTCATAGGTAAAATG
Source organism: Tadarida brasiliensis (assembly GCA_030848825.1). NCBI lineage: Eukaryota > Metazoa > Chordata > Mammalia > Chiroptera > Molossidae > Tadarida > Tadarida brasiliensis. The sequence continues at coordinate 30,987,889 of CM061280.1, read as the reverse complement.
GCCTGATAGTATTTCACCAATGAAATCTCCCAGATGGGATTCAGATAGGCCTATCTTATTTTGAGCAATTCAGTGTTGGAAGGGACAACAAAGAGCGTTATGCTGTGGTGCCAATTATTAGCTCAGTATAATACATTTTATTTAAAAATTTCACAGCATTCAACAAATAGGTGCACTATAAAAGATAAAATACTCTTTGATGGGAGTCTGAAGATACTAGTCTTAGTTTTGGATTTTAGTGATAATGGAGGAGAAAGTCAAGAAGGTAAAGGTAACTTCTAGGTTTTGAGATGGATATTTTGGGTGTTGCCTTTAACCTCTATGTGAAATTTAAAAAAAAAAATCATAAACAATTTGCAACTTACAACATACCCATTACTCAATAAATTCTTTAGCTTTGACCTACTATAATTCCCTGAGCCATGCACTCCACCACAATCCCTTAAGAGTCTGCCACACAGAGTTCTGGGACTTGAAGTACGCAGCCTGTTTATCCACATTAGAGATGGGGGCCTGTCAGCATTTATCATACAATATTGCAGTTATATACTTACATGTTTGTCTCCCTTACTAGAATTTGAGCTCCTTGATAATAAAGATTATGTCTTATGTTATGTCTTAGTTATTTCTGTACCTTCAGGACTTAACAATGTCTGGCATGAACTTGGGGACCAATATATATATATTTTAAATTGTCCCCTGCTAGATATATAGCACACTGTACTCAGCTTGTGATAGAAAAAGAGATACTTAGCTAACAGACAGGTATATATGGATATCATTCCATGCTATTGAATATTCTACATTTTCTTGGCTGCTAATTTTTTTTATATGGATAAACCATAGTTTATTTAACTATTATCCTGTTAGTAAGTATTGGTTAATTGTTAGGTATTGCTTTCCAACTATTTGCTATTTTAAATTTTGCTGCAGTGAATGTAGATGTAGCTACATTTTAGGGTAAATATGTGGTTATTGGACATAGATAAAATCTGTAGAAGTTAAAATGCTGAATTAGTAGTAATGTCATTTTTAAAGGCTTTTGATTCATAGTTCCTTCAACTAAGTTGTACCAGTTTATATTTTCACCACCAATTCATTAGGGTACCCCTTTTTTTCTATATTCCTTCCAATACTACTACTTCTATAATAATTACTACCACCACCATTCTTTGCTAAAGTTTATAGATGAAAATAATTATTCCCTGTTTAATTGCATTCCTCTGATTACTAATGAGGTTGGGTTTTTCAAAAAATGTTTATAAACAATTCATATTTCATTTTTTAAGTTTCATATTTGTGTCTTTTGACCATTTTTTGTCAAGATATTTTTTCTATTACTGATCCAATTGTTTTTCTAGAAGGAGAATAAGAAGTGTACTATAGCCCTGGCCAGTTTGGCTCAGCGGTTAGAGCGTCGGTCTGCGGTCTAGAGAGACCAGGGTTCGGTTCCCGCTAAGGGCATGTACCTCGGTTGCAGTTTGTCCCCGGCCCTGGTTGGTCGTGCGGGTGGCAGCCACTCGATGTGTCCCTTTCACGTCGATGTTCTCGGGTGAGGATAAAAAAAAAAAAAAAAAGAAGTGTACTATAGAAGTGTTTATGAAAGTACATTGTTTCTTTGACAGTGAATTTAATGTATTCTAATAACATTTATATGTATAACTTAAAAATAATTAGACTAGAAAGCTATGTTTTTCTTTAATGACCAAAGTTATTTTTATAACTTTGTGAAAGTCCTTTAATTTTTACCTGAAATATTTGAAAGTAGGCTAAGGTGAAGTAAATATTTGTCCCCTAAACAGAATGGGGCTGGCTGGAAGCAGTGTTACCAGAGTGTTTTTTTTAAGGGAGGGGAGTAATTTTTAAGAAATATAGGGTGGGGAAAAGTAGGTTTACAGTTGTTCATATGGAAAATCATACAATAAAAAATAATACAAGAATAAACTCTGTTTCACATACTCACAACTGTAGACTATATTTGCTCTGCCCTGTATTTTAAAAACACAAATATGCCATCTGAACCAATAACAGTTTAACTCAAGCTATAGAGCTGTGCAAACATCACACAATCCAGTTTTAGAACATTTCCATTACCCCAGAAAGTTTCCTCTTGTTGGTTTGTGCTTAATTGTCATTCCTACTCCTAACCCCAGACAACCACCAATCTACTTTCTGTTGTTATAGATTTGCCTTTTCTGGAGAGATTATATAAATGGAATCATATGATATATGGCCTTTTGTGTCTGGCTTAATGTTTTTAAGGTCCATCTATGTTGTAACATGTTTCAGTAATACTTCATACCGTATTGCTGTGTAGCATTCCAGTGTATGGACTGGACTACATTTTGTTTATCCTTTCATCAGTTGATTGACATGTTTTATTTTTCACATATAGTTTTAGTTCTTACTTTTAGATCAATAATCCACCCTGAGTTGATTTTTGCATAGTTAGAGGTAGGGATTCAACTTCATTTACATGTAGATATCCAGTTTCTCCCACACCATTTGTTGAAAAAGACTGCTTTCCTCTATTAAATTGCCTTGGCATCTTTGTCAAAAATAAACTGACAATAAATATAAGGTTTTTATTTCTGGATTTTCTTTCTGTCCCATTGATCTTGATGACTATCCTATGTCAACACCACACCGTCTTGATTACTGTAGCTTTAATAATAAGTTTTAAAATTGGGTAGTACAATTCCTGCAATTTATTCTTTTTCAAGACTGTTTTGGCTATTCTGGGTCCTTTGCCTTTAAAGCTTGTCTCTTTCTACAAAAATAGCCTGCTGGGGTTTTCATAGGGATTACATTGATTTTGTAGATCAATTTGTGGAGAACTGTCATGTCAACACTATTGAGTCTTTCAATCCATGGACATGGAATATCTATTTAGTTAGCTTTTCTTTAGTTTCTTTTAGCAATATTTTGTAGTTTTCAGTGTAGAGATTATACTTCATTTGATACATTTATTCCTAAGTATTTTATTTTTTTTGATGCTATTGTGAATGGAATTATTTTCTTAATTTCATTTTCATATTTTTCAGTAGGATTATTTTTTAATAATATCAAAATGTGTATGGTGTATTTCCCCCAAAATTTTGACAATTTACTAGCATTCGACGTATAGTATCATCTATGATTTCTAGACCTGCGGAACCAATCACTGAGACATATCATGGGACTAGAACTCAAGGTAGTTAGTTACCTAGGTGCAGTTTTTGCCCTTAAAGAATGAAATTCCTGAAAAAAAATTTAAAGTCTGTTGATACAGAAATAGTCCTGGGAATTCAATTTGAAGACATAACAAAATGTTTATAGTAAAGCTCTCTTAATGCTGACTAGTGTTTCTTGATATTTTATTGATTATTATTTTTTTTATAAATGTACTGCTTTGCATTTAATATGTATTAATCAGCAAATTAAGTAGATTGTGCTTATGTTGATTCTTCTGGCCTCAAGTTAATGGTTTGTTGTAGTGTTCATTTACATTTCTATCACATTGAAAATATTATTTAGGGGGAAAACTTGCACCCTGCAGTTAGTTATTACTACAAAAAGGAGATATATTTTGCCAGGTTCAATGTACATTGTTTTTCTAGCCTTTCAGAAGACAACTATTATTTAAATTACTTGTTCATAAGGTGTGATCTTAAAGTGCCTATAAGATAGGATGAGCTATTATACTTTAGAAGCTGAATAACATTTGGGTTTTTCCTATTGGATGAATAAAATTAAAGTATACTGTTTCAAATCTTTTCTTTTTCCCTTATAAAGTTTTTATTAACTCTTTGGCATCAGTTATTGCTTATCAACTAATGTACATTAATAGAACACTAAAACAAATGACCAAGTTATTTGTGCACATTAAAAGAAAAACTCAGATTATCATGCTTACTTCAAAAGCTTATTTTTACTATAGAAAGTTTCTGTTTTATATGGTAAAATTAATGGCATTTGACAAATTTAAGGACCGCCAAGTTAAAAAAAAAAAAAAGCATTAGAAAGGAGGAGAAATAGGAATACACTCAGTGTATTAATTTGCTTATAGACCAATAAAAATCTATACCTTCAATTTGATGACCATCCTGTATGGTACTCTTAGGCTATAATGTGTAAAAAGCAGTTAATGCTTCTCAACAAAACATACATGTCAAGTAGATTGCTATTTGCTTGAATGCTAGGAAGAGCAAATCAAGAACAGTTTTGTCTACTGTTTTCATAGTTCCATAGTTTCCAAACAGATATCTTTTTATCTTTTGTATTTTATAATACTTAAAGCTGTAAAAATCAATATGTAAAATTTTATAAATCATATGTTGAAGGGAGGCTATAAATTATTATGCTCCTGGTATTTTTTGGTCTCAAATTAATGATGCATAATGTTTTTCCCCTGTAGGCATGCTGCAAAGGAAGGTAGAAGAGGTAGCACAGGTTTTCCAGGATCATCTTCACAAGGAACAAGAACACAATGTTAGGATGGGTTTTAACTGAATGACCACATCTTCAGCATGTTACTTTTGGTTTATACATTATCTACAAATTTTGATGACATTAAATAGAGTAGTAGTTACAATTGTTATATGATCTTTTGTTGCAATAAAGTATGTGTGTGTTTAGTTTTTTGTTTTCCATTTAAATATTGTGCTATTGAGAATTGTACTGTAGTTTGGCTTTTAGTATTAGCAAATCAAAGCTATATTAGCCTCTTTGTCTAGGAAGCAACCTATCAGATGTTGACTCTGTTTTGTGATTTGAATCTTACTCTCCTAGATGTCATATAACTGATATCTTGTTGGGTATAAAATTGAGTGTCCCAAAGGTTTATTAATAATAGTAACAGCTATGTGTACAGGTAATGTGTCCACGATCCAGTATCACAGTATTGTGCTACGTATATACATTTTTAGTTTGCATAAATTAGGTGTGTGTGTGTATGCTGCTTTTTGATTTAGGCAAGCCTTTATAAAGTTACAGTACCTAATCTGTTATTCCCACTTCTCCATTATTTTTGTGTGTCTTTTTAAATATATAATATATATCAAGATTTTCAAATTATCATTTGAAAGCAGGTTTCCCTTGTAGAAAATCTAATTTTCCTGCCTTTTACCAGAAATAAACTCTTGGGGGAAGAGAGAAAAAGATCATAGAGAAACCCTTGCCAAAAAAGAAATGCCAGGTAGTCTTTGATGGGTGCCTGTTATGAAGCAGTAATAGATACTTTAAAGTCTCTCTCTTCAAGGGAACTTGCTGTCTAGCTTGAGATATAATTAATGCCTATCTGTATAAAAGCTATATAGACAATACAAGGGAGTATGTTACGAAGGACAGAAAGTGTGCTATAGAAATTCAGAAATGGGAGGAAAAGTTAGGGTGGGTTTGGGACTTGAATTAGGTTATTTTTCAAAGGTTAAGGTTCAGGCAATTTGTTTATTTTTTTTTCATTTTTTTAATTAATTTATTTTTGTTACAGATGTTTCTCCTTTTTTCCCCATTGACACCCTCCTCCCCATCCCCCCCCACCCCGTCCCCAGCTTTGTTGTCCATGTCCATCAGTTGTGCCTACATGCATATAAGTTCTGTGGTTTATCTCTCCTCCCCACCCCCTCTCCTGAGGGTTGTCAGTCTGTACCCTACTTCCACATCTCTGAGTCTACCCTGTTCCTCAGACTGTGTTCATTATATTCGCAATTTGTTTATTTTTGATGTACAGTTATGCTGGTGTTTTACTTGGTTTTAGCATATGATTTATAGTTATTTGTTTGTGTATTTGTTCATTTGTTTTTCAAGAAAAAGCCTTGTTCTTCACTTGAAAACAATCTGATCTATTGTGTTTTATGTGTCACCTAAGTCACAAATAATGTGATATTCTAAAAAAGAAAAGTATAACAGCAAAATAAACTACTTGACAGTTTTTTAGTGACTAGTGCTTAGTTTTCTAGAATTACTGAGTTGAATTTCTATTGTACTAAGTGCACATTACCATCCTGAGGGGTATATATAAAGGGAAGAAAATATTTTTCAAATGAGTATTAGTGATTTTTATCACCTTATGAGTAAACTAAATATCAACTTACATGGCCTCTATTTTTCCTACCCAAACTTCTCAAAGTAGCAGCTGCTTTTTTATAAAAATATTTTAAAATATTTTTTATTGATTTTGGAGAGAGAAAAAGGGAGAGAGAGAGAGAGAAACATCGATAAAAGAGAACCATCAATCGGCTGCCTCCTGCACGCCCTCTACTGGGGATCAAGCCCTCAAGCCCACAACCCGGGCATGTGCCCTAATTGGGAATAGAACCAGCAACCTCTTGCTGCATGGAATGATGCTCAACCAACTGAGCCACACCGACCAGAGCTCAAAGTAGCAGCTTCTTATTAGCTAAGTTTTTGTTATCACTCAAAAATATAAAATATGAAAATAATCTAGAGACCATTTAATTTTATGGATGATTTCTGTAGGTAAAGAGCTTTTGAGCATAATCTTGAGTAATCTTTATTTTTGAGTTCAGTACTATTACGTACTATTATACCCTAGATTAAAACATTTCCCTATTGTTTTTGGAGATCCAACTCCAGTAAAATAGTCTGTCCATAAATTAAGTTCCACATTCAGTATTGGAGGAAATACTGGATTTTGTCTTGTCTTTTCTTAATTAACTAGACAATTTAATTTGGATATTATATTTTGTCTATAACATGAAAAAGTTGGACTATGTTAAGTTTTTTTCCAACTGAAAGAAACAAGTTTTCATTTCTTTGAAGTTTCATGATTCTTTTATGTCTTTTCACTATAGTAAGTGCTTACTATAAAGTTCCTTAGTAAAGAAAGAGAAGGCTACAGTACTCCTATAGACTTTGCACTGGGAGTTCTAGTGTTTTTGTCCAGGACATAGACGAGGACAGTGGATGGCAAGTAGTTTCCAGTTTAATACAGTAACACTGCAAAATTTACTGGTAGATTTTAACGTGCTGTTTGGAATCTGCAGCCTTGGACTAAATTATCTCTAAGGTTCCTTCTGACTCTGGTTCAACATGACACTGTTGAACAGATATTAATTAAAAGGTGAGAAATAACCTATTTTTTGCCAGTAATTTTAAGGCAGCACTATGTAAGGTGCTGAAACCTTGAGCCCCTCCTAACCATTGTTAAAGACCAGCTAAGGTTAGCTGAAGGAGAATTTTTTAATTTGTCGTGTTTACACTTTCCCAGTGCTTGACTACTTTTTTGTTTCCTAAAAAAGATACTATATTTGTTCTCTGTAACAACATTTATGCTATTTCATTTGGGGAATGTGAAAGACATGCACAGTTGTTTACACATAATATTAGACGAGTTATGCTACACTTCTTCAAGAAAGATTTTTGGATTTAGCATCTTCTTTCATATCTGGAAACTACAATTGCTTCATACTGTATTCATCAGAAGTGTGCTGTGAACAAAGCACCCAAAAAAGAACATATCCTGAAAATATGTCTATATTAAAGAGGAGTTTCTGGCTTAATTAAACCAACCTTGTTTAATTGTCAGAAAGACAAATGAGGCATATTTTTCAGTTTGTCATAAATTCTTCTAGGGTTGAAATTACCTCATGCTAATATTTATATGCCCATGAATAACATCTAGAAATCTCAAAGCTTTTTATATACTGTCTGAAATCCTTTTAAAGTGGGGAGAGGGGTGCCGTGGGAAACAGAATAGCTATTATTCCACAGTTAATAAGTTTGGCAGAGCTAGAAATAGCCTGGTTTTCCTCCTACTGCAATTTTCTGAATGTTTGTCCCTTGGTACCTACCACTCGGGCTGGCTACAGTCATACACAGGTACATAGAGTACTTCTTTATGACCTTCCTATCCAGTTGCAATTTCAGCCTATGTGAGTTTATATCTTTTTAGTCATTCATTCTCCACTCATATCTAGTGGATTTATAATGTAGTGTGAGAGGCTTTAGGTTTTATTACAAGTTGTATACAAGTCTGGTGTGATGGTCAATGTAGTTTTGTCTCACCCTTTGCCACCTTCCCAAGGGACAAACACACTAACAACCTTAGTGTACTTTTCCATTTCCTTTTTGTTATGTGTCAATTGGACATTTTGGTTGAGCAGCAGAATTCAGCTCCACCACCATATAGGATTTACTAGGTGCAGGATATGACATGACCCACACTAACACTCCCCATGAGATTTTTGATGTTAGTAGTTCTCAGGATAGGAAGTACAATGGTTTTATCTTCTAACTTGAGCATGGCAATACAGTTAGTTTGAATACATCTGAACCTATTGGATAACCTTGGAATATTTACTCATAGATGAACTCCTTGTCAAGTGACTTTAAAACCATACTTTTGTACAGTACTTTATTAGTCACTCTATTCTGAGGTATTATCCCCATTTTACAGATGAGGAAATGGGCCTAGACCAGCTAAAGAAAATTATTGAAGCTCATAGTCTTATAACTTGTAAAAGTTCAACTCCAGATTGCCTGCTGTGGTATATTTTCAATAAATGTGGGAACTGAGAAATTCAAACATTGTGACCCCCCTCTACCCAAACTCATTTTTCTTCTTTGGCTTTTTGTGATATAAATATGGTTCCAGCACTGGCCGGTTTGGCTCAGCGGTTAGAGTGTCAGCCCTTGGGTTGAAGGGTCATGGCTTCAATTCCCACTCAAGAGCACGTACCTGGGTTGCAGTTTCCATTACTGGCCCTAGCTGGGGTTGTGCGGGAGGCAACCAATCATGTGCCTCTCTCACATCAATGTTCCTCTCTCTCTTTTCTTTCCCTCTCTCCCTTCCATTCTATCTAAAAAAAATAAAATAAAAAATATATCTATTGCCCGGCCAGTGTGGCTCAGTGGATTGACCGTCATCCCATGGACTGAGAAGTCCCAGTTCAATTCCCAGCCAGGGCACATGCTTGGGTTGCAGGCTCCATCCCCAGTAGGGGGCGTGCAGGAGGCAGCTGATTGATGTTTCTCACATTGATGTTTCTATCTCTCTCTCCCTGTCTCTCTAAAAAAAATCACTAAAAACATATTTTAAAATGGTTCCATTTAATTAAAAAATGATTGACTAGGTAATGTAATCATGTAGTTCAAAATTCAAATGGTACAAAAATTATAGAGTGAAGAGTAACCCCTCCCCTTGTCCCTCACCATCCAATTCCACTACATGAAGGCATTCACTTATTACTTGTCCTAGAGGTATTTTATGCATATATAAGAAACACATACATATAGTCCCCTCTTTTTTTTACTCAAGTGTAAGCATACTATATACATTGTTCTTCACCTTGCTATTGCACTAAATATATTTTCAGAATTGTTCAGTAGCAGTCCAGAGATAGAGAACTCAGTCATCTGTGAGACTGCTGCAAAGTTTTCTATTGAGTGGATGTAACAAATTCATGGATATTTAAGTTGTTTTCAATATTTTTTTATTATAAGCAATGTTGCAGTGAACACACACACACACACACATACTTGAGAATACAAAACAGTTCCATATATTTCCACTGTTTGTCTTAATATTAACATCTTAACATAACTCTGGTATATTTGCCACAGCTTGTGAACTTTATCATTAACTGAAGTGCAAGTTTATTTATATTTCCTTAGTTTTTACCTAGGGCCCTTATTCTGTTCCAGGATCCCATCCAGGATACCACATTGCATTTAATCATCACCATGTCTCTTTTGGTTCCTTTGGCTGTGACCGTTTCTCAGACTTTCCATGTTTTTGATGACGTTGACAATTTTGAGGATTACAGGTTAGGTGTTTTAGTCAGTGTACTTTGAAATTTCCATCTTACTTGTGAGATTAAACTTTTTTTTTCCCCATATACTTAAGAACATCTATATTTCCATTTCTGGGAACTAAGAGCCCATGCTCTTAACCACTATGCTATACCCCTCTCTTGATTCAGCATAATTAATAAAACGTTCACAGGCCTGAATACATATGAATTTCTGATTCTCCGGAAGTAAATGTCTTGTAAGCCTTTATTACAGATAGAGGAGAACCATTAATGCAAGTGATGCCGTCAAACTTGTGTCTGATCATTCTGGCTACACTGGAGGACCGATCGGAGGCTTCGCTGGAAACAGCAGGTAGGCCGGATAATAAGTCCTTGGAAGCAGAAGCAGGGCTAATAGGGACACATTTGAGGAAAATTGGGGGCGCCAGGACTTGGTCATACCGAATGAGAGGGTCAAAAAGTCAAAGGTGACTTCTAAGTTTATGAGCTGGATATTTTGGGTGGTTGCCTTTAACCTCTAAAAGAATTCAAGGGAAATATTTGAACAATTTATAACATTATCGTCTACTCAACATGTACTAACTCTTTCCGTTTTTTTTTTTTTGAGTGAGAGAGAAATATCGACGCGAAAGGGACACATCGAGTGGCTGCCACCCGCACGACCAACCAGGGCCGGGGACAAACTGCAACCGAGGTACGTGCCCTTAGTGAGAACCGAACCCGGGTTTCTCAGTACCGCAGGCCGGCGCTCTAACCGCTGAGCCAAACCGGCCAGGGCCCTCTTTCCGTTTCTTTAGCTCTGTGCTACTACAATACCCAGAGGCGCCCACTGCACCACAATCCCCTTCGAGTCGGCCGCGCAGATTTCTGGGACTTGAAGTCCGCGGCTTATTTATCCAAGTTAGAGATAAGGGCCTGTGGAAACATGAAGAGGTAAGGGCTTGTCCGAGCAGGCCGCGAAGGGAGCGCTGTTTTCCCTTTTAACTTAAAATGGCTTTTATTACTTTGTGTGTGGGGTATGTCACGTTCTCGGGAAGCAGTTTCGTGGGAAAGGGAAGACAAACGAGGAGGGAGCGGGGGAGACGGGCTCGGCAGGCCTGCGGGGCGAAGTTCGGGAGGGGCCGCCGCCCCGCGGGTTCCCATAGCCCTGCCAGCCCGGGCGTCGCGGCCACGGCGCGGGCCCCGCAGCCCCACGGATGCGGTGGCTTCTTCCAACTGAAGGTGGACCCACCCAGGTAAAAGGGTCTTGGCCGACTGATGCCTTGCGCCGGAGAAACCCAGGCCAGAAACCCGGGAGAAACCGTCCCCACTATCCTCAGAAAGGGGACCGGGGTGGGCGCCTTTATGTGCGAGGTCTGTGTATTAAAGAAAAACGCGGGCATGTAGCGTTTTCACATCTTCAAGTAAGTCGTACTTTGTTTCTACACATTTAGAAGGCAAATTCAAAACCGATTCAATGTCATAGGAAAAAGAAGACACTGGTGCGAGCGGGTCCCCCTACTGGTTCTGCAGGAAATGGCAGCTTTAACTTGGGTCATTGTTGGAAGCCGGAGCTTCCCAATTAGATTGTACACCAGCCTTTTCAAAGGATCCTCGTTAAATTTGCTTTGTATTCACTCTGCAAGTAGAATAATCTCTCCGGAATAGAACTGTGTATTTACAATTCTTGCTAATACTATGTTCTTCTGCACTGTTAGTTTCTCCATCTTTTAAGAAACTGGTTCTGATTTCCCCCCCTCTCAAATGACTTTAAAAAGTGTTTCTTATGAAATATCTCATACATGCAAAATAATGTATATATAAAATTTAAAGACTAATAATAGACTCATACCTACTATAAGCTTTAGACTTGGAGCATTACCAGTAACTTAGAAGTCCCCAGTGTGCCCCCTCCCTGATTACTTCTCCTCTCTCCCTCCTCGGGAGACTACTTTACAGAATTTTGTGCTAATCATTCCGTTGCTTTAAAAAAATAGTTTTACGACTTAGGGATTTATTCCTAAACAACATGTCGCTCGTTTTATCCATTTTTCAACTTTATATAAATGGACACGTATTGTATACATTTTTCTGTGACTTCCTTTTTTTTACTCAACATTTCTTTTTGAGATTCATGTGTACTGATGTATTTAGCTATGATTTATTCGTTTCAAAGCCAGTTTAAACTTAGCAAAAACTTTATGAATTCTAAATAAATAAAAATTAAGATACTTAAAAGAGATTTTTAAAACCCTGGGCTTAAGTATATTTTAACATTTCCCAAAATAGGTATAACTCTTTCTAGGACATGAGAATATTGCTTATAATTATGAGGGATACTTTTCCTAGGCCCCAGGAATAAAGGACTATTTTATAAGGAAGGTATTTTAATATTTATTTTCCTCATGGAGTTAGATCAATTTGTTTTTGTTTTTTTATAATCTGTTGTTGCCTACTTAAATGATTCTGCTTTATACTCTAATAAGTGTTTTCAATTATTTATGGTTACTTGGCTTATGTTAGCATTACCTAGATTTCTACACAGTAATGCCTACTCTATAAAATGTCATGACCCTTTTCACATTTGTTTCTATGCGTTTTCCTTTGGAGATCTCCTCTTTCATAGCTCCAGATCCTGACACTACAGATGAATTGATTTTTCCATGTGCAGACTGATATTTATCTGTGCAACAATTCTCCCATATCTCACTTTCCTTTTAGCCAATAGCACTTATACTGTCACCTCAGACTCAGTGTGTCTTTGAATATTTCTGGTACTTCATCCTGGTGTTATGATTGTAATAGGTAGTTGACTCAACATGCCTAAAACAATACTGATGTTCCCTTTCCCAAACTATTTATTTCACCTGGAGCTTCTTCTTTCATTCATTGGTACCATTGTGCTCTCGGTTGCACACTTGAAATTTGGAGGTTATCTTTTACTTCTCTTTTACCTCTACCTTCAAAAGGCCTCTCTCATCGAATTCTTCATTTCTGTCCACTATTAAGATTTCAGTTTGGACTTCTGTCACCTTATCCTTGATACATTAAATAGCTTTCCAGCTAGTTCTTCTGGTTTCTTTTCTACTAATCCATAAGGCATGTTATAACCACATTGTTTTTCCCAAAGCATCACTTGTACCATGTCACTTAACTGCATAATAAATTACTTTGTAATACCTATACATTGATGTGGCTCAGGCCCCTTAGTTGGTGTATTTAAGGCCATTCACAATCTGAGTCTAATTACCCCTCCAAGATTATCCTCCAGTCATCCCATACTTGAATGTTAGCTAAATTGAGCTTCTTATTATCCCCAGAACATCTCCTCATACTTGCTCTCCCTCTTCTTTCCTTCATCACACCTAGTCCTTTAGATGCCAGCTTAAGACGTCTTAATTTACCCTCCTAGCTCCCAATTATTTCTTTCTTCTGTGAACTCCTACTAATTTGACATATGCTTCTTTGTGAATTAAAAAAAATTTTTTTTTTCTTTATTGATTTTTAGAGAGAGAGAGGAAGGGAGAGGAAGAGAGAGATAGAAACATCGATGAGAGAGAATATCAACTGGCTGCCACCTGCAGGCCCCCTACCGGGGACTTGGCCCACAACCTGGGCATGTGCCCTGATTGGGAATCGAACCAGCGACCTCTTGGTGCATGGGTTGATGCTCAACTACTGAGCCACACTGGCCGGGTTGACATATACTTCTTTGTATTGTCATTCTCCTCTCCTCTCCTCCCCTCCTCTTTCTTTCCTCCCCTCCTCTTTTTCCCCCATCCACTTCCCTCTCTGCCAGGCACATGCACACAATACATATACACATATATATTTCCACTCCCTAAATAAATTGCTAACTCCTTGAGAATAGGGACTATGTCTTAAATATCTTTGACTCCATCAGTACCTTACAATGTGTTGTGTGTAAGTAGGTATTTAATAAATGTTTGCAGAATGAATAATAAAGTGCAGCTGATTGTTAGAAAAGGGTCTTTGGAAAAAAATGGGGTTACTAAAGGTAAATAAATAAAGAATATATTTTGATATTTCACTATCTCTTCTGCTTTCTGTATATATCCCTATATCTACTTCAGGGTAAACAGCTGTGTGAAGAGTGATGAGCATGTCCTGGAAGAGTTGGAAACAGAAGGGGAGAGGCAGCTGAAAAGCCTCCTTCAGCATCAACTTGACACCTCTGTCTCCATTGAGGAGTAAGTATTGATTTTGCAAACAGGTAGAGTGTCATAGACCCTCACCTCCAGGTGACCCCTCTTAAAGCCTGGATGGAACACTTCTCTTCCACCTGCCTTTCCTTGGTAAATGTCTATATATTAGGCAAGGTTTTGCTTCTGTGTCTCTTCCTCTACAAATCCTCCCCCGTATTCCACTATGTCTAGGCTAAATACCTTTCCTATGTCTTCCCTTAACATACGTAGCACTTAAACCCAATATTATGATTGCCTGTTTACTTGCCTCTCCTTTCACTGTTCTTCCACAAAAGCAGAAACCATTTTTATCTTTTTTACTGTTATCCTCAGTACCCAGCACGTGTCTGATGCATAGTAGATACTCAATAAATAAATATTTGATTCAGTCATTTATTAGTCCTGGATGAGGGAAGTAGTCTAGTTCAATATTGTTGCAGTGGCGCGTCAGCAGGACGAGAGAGAAATTGCCAATTAATTTCATTGTGCCTCTTATGACAGTGAGCCCTATTTCTGTGAATTGTGGTAACTTGAAGATGTTCTTACTCTCTTCCTTCTTGGTTTGCAGATGTGTGTCTAAGAAAGAGAGCTTTGCTCCTGGTACTATGTACAAGCCCTTTGGGAAGGAAGCAGCTGGGACCATGACTTTGTCCCAGTTCCAAACACTGCATGAGAAGGACCAGGAAACTGCTTCTCTCAGGGAACTAGGGCTCAATGAAACAGAAATCTTGATCTGGAAGAGCCATGTTTCAGGTGAAAAGGTGAGTGGGGCAATTTTTCTGAGAACCTTATTTTTAGTTCTCACAAAATTGACCTTTGTGTCTGAGTCTTCATTGGTTCCTAGGACAGGGACCTGGGGAAAAGAGAAGCTATCCCTTGACTGATTAGCTACTGCATCTATAAATGCTCATTTCTGGCCCTGATTATGTTTGTTCTTGAGGCATCAGACCATCCCTTTTTGGGTGTGTCCTCTGTGATATATGCCCTCTCATTTCTCTGGTTCCAGAGGACAAGACTGAGGGCAACTCCTGAAGCAATACAGAACTGCCTTCAAGATATTGAAGAAAGGATCTCAGAGCGTCAGCGCATCCTTTGCCTGCCACAGAGATTTGCAAAGAGCAAACAGCTGACCCGGCGAGAAATGGAAATAGAAAAATCTTTATTTCAGGGAGCTGATCGTCACTCCTTCCTTAAAGCTCTTTATTACCAAGGTATGTGATCGCCACTAACTTTGATATGTTCTTTTACTGAGAGAGAGATTTACCATCAGTGCATTAAATATGAAGAGTTAGTAGAGGGGGTAGGGGGAAGGCAAACTATCACTACTCTTGAGGAATATAGTCCTGTGAGAGAGATGAATATGCTCAGAGTTAGTGGCAATTCAATTACTATTTGTAGATGTGAAGAAAATGCTGAGGGAGCACAGAACATAGAGCATCTAAGTCTAGTTGGGGGGATCAGGAGTTGACATTTATACTAAGTCTTGAGGAATTAACGGACATTTGTCAGGTTAAGGGGGAGAGGGCACTACAGATAATAGGAACAGGATTGTGAAAGGACCTGGTGTGTCTAGGGAACAGTGAAAAGTTCAGTGTGGCAGGTAGTATAGGACTTGGCAGGGAATTAATTACAGGGAATGACACTACAAAGGTAGGTAAATAAAAGATCTTTAGACTGAACTATAGATTAGCACAAAATATATAGAGAAATGGTCTGTGTCTTAACCAGAAAGAATGAGTTTAACAGATAAGTTTTACTAGGCACTGTGGAAGGTGCACAGAAGTTTAAGAAATAGTTCTTGACTTAGTGCCAATTACAGTCTGGTTTGAGAGAAACATGACATTTTAGTAACAATGCTAGATACAGTTGTTAAGTGCTATAGGAATTCAGAGGAGGGAAAGGCACTATGCATTGGCATGACTGAAGAAGGCCTCTCAGAGGAGGTAAGATTTAAATGTTCTTTTAATACTACCTATTCTTTAGGAAAGAGAAGGAAAGGCATTTCTGTTGCAGCAGATGTTGTGAGCACTATGGTGTGTTCGGGTGTGTTGTGAGAGACAAGGTAGCCAACATTTTTTACCTTTCCGTGATGGGCAGCATAGAGTTAGTTGTTCATTTAGTTAGTTTGTATATGGTTAAAGGTTTTTGAGCCAGGAGTAACATGAGAAAAGCAGTATTTGAAAATGATTTATCTGGTGACCATGAAATACAGGGTGGGGCAAAAGTAGGTTTATAGTTGTTTATTTGGAAAATAATACAGTGATTAATAAATAATACAAGAATAAGCTCTGTGTTTGCAAACTCACAACTGTAACCAACTTTTGCCCCACCCTGTGTGATGAGAGAGAGGAAGAGATGGAAGCAGGGAAATGATTTAGGAGGTAATACAGTCCTTTAGGCATGAAGATATGGACTAGAATGATGGCAGCAGAATTGGAAAGAGAGGTAGATATGGTTGTAAGAGACATTACAAAGGAAGAACTGATAAAGCTTGTTGACAGACTGAAGGAGGGTGGTCAATGGAGAGGAATATGTCGAAGGTAATCCATATGTTTCCAAGATTGCGTGACTTAACAATTGTCAAAATTAAGAAAGCTTTTATGTGGAAATTTTGAGGAACATAATGAGTTTGATTTTGAACATGTTGAATTAGTGAGAATGGCAGGATCATTAAATGCAAATACCGAGGAGGCAGTTAGAAATGCAACAGTGAAGCACAGGAGAGAAGTCAGAACTAGATCTATAGAATTGGGAATCATCTATGCTTAGATTAGAGGTAAAGCCATGAGATTGAATGAATGATTTGTTAGAGACCATAGACGTGGAAGAGCAGTGGTGAAGGAAGGAAAAGAACAAATGAATAGCCTTTTGTAGGGAGACATTAGAGCATACTGATTAAGAACATGGGTTCTGGAGTCAGACTCCTGGGAAAATTCTGGTTCCCCACTTACTAGCTCTAAGATTTTGGGCAAGTTACCACTCTGTGCTTCAGTTTCTTTGTTTGTAAAATGAGAATATTAATAGTAGCTATATAGTAGGATTGTTAGGAGGATTGAAGTAATACATGTAAATCACTTAGAGCAGTGCCTGGTGTTTGGGGGTGGGCGGGTGGTGTATGAATCTGTTCTGTTTCCTATCTTTGAAACTCCTTGCTTTAAACCTTCACAGCATACCACAAAAAGACAAGTGCAGACAAGTACATGACCTCAATGAAGAGGAAGATAAAATTAGGCACAAAAGGCAAGTCGAGAGTTTTCTTACAGTGTTAGATTTAGGAATGTAATCTAGGGTCCCAGACAAGTTGAGTGCTTATTTAATTCCATATCTAGTATATGACAATGTTTATAGGAAATGATCCAGGGGGAGCATATTATCCTGGTATAGAATATTAAACAGAGGAGCTAGTAGAAGCTTTTACATTTAGTGTTGTTGAGTTTTTTCTCTATATCTTTAAGTTATTGTACCAGACATAAAACAACTTTAATGATGTTTACATCCTATTTCACAAGTAAATCTGAATATTTTTATTAATCAGTAAAGTATAACTATTGATGATGATGATGATATAATAGCTAATATTTTATTTTATTTTTTAAATGAACTTACAATAAAATTGCCTGATTTTTTTTGTGTGTGTGTATACAATTCTGTGAATTGTAAATCATGTAGATTCATGTAATCACCACCACAGTCAGGATAGAAAACAGCTCTATCACCCTAAAACTTCCTCATACTGTTCATTGATAGTCACTCCCAACTCCACCCATAATCTCTGGCAATCACTGATCTGTTTTCCATCACTGTAGTTTTTGTCTTTTAGAGAATGTCATACAAATGGAATAACAAGATATGTAATCTTTTGAGAGTAGCTTCTTTCATTCAGTGTTATGACTTTGAGTTTCATCTAAGTTGTGTGTATCAGTAGTTCGTTCATTTTGCCGAGTAGTATTCCATTGTATGGATGTTCCAAAGTTTGTTTATCCATTCACCCATTGAAGTGTATTTGAGCTGTTTTCAGGTTATGGTGATTATGAATAATACTAATGTGAACATTCTTGTACAGGTTTTTGTGTGAACATAAAATTTTTATTTCTCTAAGGTAAATATCTAGGAGTGGGATTACTGGGTCATATGGTAAGTGTTTGTTTAACTTTATAAGAAACTTCTAAACCATTTTCCAGAGTGGCTGAATCATTTTGCATTCCCACCAGCAATGTATGAGAGTTCCAGTTGCTCTACATCTTTGTCAGCATTTGGTATTGTTGGTATTTATTTTAGTTATTCTATTAGCTGTGAA
The DNA here is from genome assembly GCA_030848825.1 of Tadarida brasiliensis. Classification (NCBI taxonomy): domain Eukaryota; kingdom Metazoa; phylum Chordata; class Mammalia; order Chiroptera; family Molossidae; genus Tadarida; species Tadarida brasiliensis. Next base: position 30,969,653 of record CM061280.1, on the reverse strand, counting down.
GTGGTATCTCATTGTAGCTTTAATTTGCATTTCCTTAGTGGCTAATGATGTTGAACATCTTTTCATATGCTTATTTGCCATTATATCCTGTTTGCTATAGTGTCTGTTCAAATCTTTGGCTGTTTTTTAATTGGGTTGTTCATTTTCTTCCTGATGACTTTTGAGAGTTCTTTATATATTCTAAACACAATTCTTCGTTGGATATCTTATTTGCAAATATTTTAACTCAGTATGTAGCTTGTCTTTTCATTCCTTTAACACTGTCTTTTGTAGAACAAGTTTTTTATCGTGGTAAAATAGATCTAACTAAAATTGACCTTTTTAACCATTTTTTAAAGTGTTCAGTTCAGTGGCATTAAGTATATTCACATTGTTGTGCAACAGTCACCACCATCCATCTACACAATATTTTCATCTTCGCGAACTGAAACTCTGTACCCATTAAATATTAACTCCCCATTCCACCCTCTCCTCAGCCCCTGGCAACCACCATTCTACTTTCTGTCTCTATGAATTTGAGTATGCTAGGTACCTCATGTAAATGGGATCATACAGTATTTGTCCTTTTGTGTCTGGTTTATCTCACTTAGCATAGTGTCTTCAAGGTTATCCATGTTGTAGCATGTGTCCGAATTTCCTTCCATTGTATGGATACACCACATTTTTAATCCATTCATCTATCAATAGACACTTGTGTTGTTTCTACCTTTTGATTATTGTGAATAATGCTGCTTTGAACCTGGATGTACAAATATCTGTTGAAGTCCCTGCTTTCAATTCTTTTGAGTAAATATCCAGAAATAGAATTGCTGGATCATATGATATTTCTATGTTTATTTAATCTTTTGAATAACCACCATACTGGTTTCTATAGAGGCTATATCAATTTATACTCCCACCAGCAATGCACAGGGATTCCAATTTATGCCCTTGCCAACACTTATTTTCTGTTATTATTTTTTATAATAGCCATCCTAATTTGTGTGAAGTGGTATTTCCTTATAGTTTTGTTTTGCATTTCCCTAATGACTAGTGATGTTGAGCGTCTTTTCATGTGCTTTTTGGCCATTTGAATATCTTTGGAGAAATGTCTAATTCCTTTGCAATTTTTAAATGGGTTATTTGTTTATTTGTTGTTGGATTGTAGGAGTTCTTTATATATTCTGGATATTGACCCCATATCAGATATATGATTTGCCAATATTTTCTCCCATTCCTTGGGTTGCCTTCTCACTCTGTTGATAGTGTCCTTTGATATACAAAAGGTTTATTTTTGATGAAGTCCAGTTTCTCATTTTTTTTCTTTTGTTACCTGTGTTTGTGCTGTCATATCCAGTAAATCTCTGTCAAATCTAATGTCATAAAGCTTTTCTCCTGAGAGTTTTATAGTTTTAGCTCTTACATTTAAGTCTTTAGTCCATTTTGAGTTACTTTTTGTATATGGTATAAAATAAGGGTCCAACTTCATTTTTTAAATGTTGGTATTTAGTTTTTCCAGTACTACTTGTTGAAAAGACTGTCCTTCACCATTAAATGGATGTAGCACCCTCTATGAGAATCATCTGACCATTAATGCAAGAGGTTCTCCATTCTGTTCCATTGGTTTATATTTCTGTCTTTATGCCAGTGCCACACTGTTTAAATTGCTGTATATTTGTAGTAAGTTTTGAAATCAGTAACTTTGTTCTTCTTTTTAAAGATTGTTTTTACTAATTGTGGTCCCTTGAAATACCATATGAATTTTAGGATGGCTTTTCCTATTTCTGTAAAAATTGTCCTTGGGATTTTGATAGAGATTATATTGAACTTGTACATCACTTTGGGTAGTATTGCCATCTTAATGATATTAAGTCTTCAATCTATGAACATGGATGTCTTTGCATTTATTTGTGTTTTATTTTTATTTTTTTTTTTATCCTCACCCGAGGACATTTTTTCATTTTTTGTTCAGATAGAATGGGAGGGAGAGAGAGGAAGAGAGAGAGAGAGAAACATCGATGTGAAAGTGACACATTGAGTGGCTGCCACCCGCACAACCAACCAGAGCCGGGGACAAACTGCAACTGAAGTACATGCCCTTAGCGGGAACCGAGCCCGGGTCTCTCTGGACCGCAGGCTGACGCTCTAACCGCTGAGCCAAACCGGCCAGGGCTTTATTTGTGTTTTAATTTCAGCAACATTTTGTAGTTTTCAGTGTACAAGTTTTTGCCTCAGCAAATGTTTTATATATATATTTTTTCAGTTCAATTGCTTTTTTTATTTTATTTTATTTTTTTATAGTTTAATGTATATTTTTTATTAATTTATTTTTTTACAGATGTTTCTCCTTTTTCCCTCCGTTGACATGTTTTATATTTTGATACAGTCCATTTTGTCAATTTTTTTCTCTCATGGATCATGGTTTGTTTTTCTCACCTCTAAGAACTCTTTTTCTAACACCAGATTATGAAAAAGGTATTTTTCCTTTGTTTTTATCAAACAGTTTTATAGTTGTATATTTTACATTTAGATCTATGATCCATTTTGACTTTATGTTTAAGGTATGAGGTTTAGGTTGAGGTTTACTTTTTTGTCTATGAATGTACAATTGTTCCAGCACTAACTGTTGAAAAGAGTATTCTGTCTCCATTTACTTGCTTTTGAATTTTTGTCAGAAATCTGGCCATATGTTTGTGTTAATAATGAGCATCATAATTAATGGTGAAAGATTGAAAAATTTCCCCCAATATCAGGAATAAGACAAGGATGTCCACTCTCACCACTTTCATTCACAGTGGAATTAAATTAGAAATCAATAATAGAAGGACATTGCCCTGACCGGTGTGGCTCAGTTGGTTGGAGTATCATCCCATACACTGAAAGGTTGTGGGTTTGAGTCCCAGTCAGGGCACATACCTTGGTTACAGGTTCAGTCCCCAATTGGGGCATGTACAGGAGGCAACCAGTCAATATTTCTTTGTCGCATCGATGTTTCTCCCTCTCCCTCTCTCTCTCCCTCCCCCTCTCTCTAAAATCAATAATAAAAAAATAATAATAGAAGGATATTAAGAAATCTACAAATATGCGGCAATTAAATAACACTCTACTTAATAACCAGTTGATCATAAAAAGTCACAAGGGGCGTTAGAAAATATTTTGAGATAAATAAAAACAAAACAACATACATAACTTATGAAATGTAGTAAAAGCAGTATTTAGAGGGATATTTAAAGGTGTAAATGCCCATATTAGTAAAGAAGAAAGATCTCAGTAACCAAAACTTCTACCTTAAGACACTATAAAAATGTGTCCAAACCCATAAAATGCACAATACCAAGGTTGAACTGTAATATAAATTATGGGCTGGGTTATTATGATGTGTCAATGTAGGTTTATTATTTGTAACAAATGTAACCACTCTAATGGGAGATATTGATAATGGGTGAGGCTATGCATGTGTAGGGACAGTGGACTGTGGGAAATTTTGTTACCTTCCCTTCAATTTTGCTGTGAACCTATAACTGCTCTAAGAAAATGAAGTCTTAATAAAATAAGAAAGAAACTACAAAAAGAAGAGCAAACTAAACCCGCATCAGGCTGAAGGAAGGGAAATAAAAAAGATTAGAGCCAAAATGAGTGAAATAGAGAAAATCAACAAAGCAAAAGTTGGGTTTTTGGAAAGAGCAACAAAATTCACAATCCTTTAGCTAGACTTACCAAGGAAAAAAGAGAGAAAACTCAAAATTTTTATACCCTGCTCTATTTTGATTTTTTTTCATTGAATATCTTTTGTCCATCCTTTTACTTTCAACCTTTGTAAAAAATCTAAATTGTAGACAGCAAATAGTTAGATCATGTTTTATTTTAATCCATTCTTCAATTGAGTAGAGTGTTTATTATTTATATTTAATGTATTTAATTGGAATTAGCTTATAAAGTATGCTTTACAAAATCTGCCATTTTGCTATGTGTTTTTGTATCTTTTTTGTTCCTTTCTTACTCCATTTATTCCTTAACGTTAAATAGGTATTTCCAGTATATCATTTTAATATATGTAATATTTTAATAACTTGTTGCTTCTTTTACTATTTTTAAAGTTATTCTCTTAGTAGTTGCCCTGGGGACTATAATTAACATCTTAGCTTAAACAAATTAGTTTGTATTAATACCAAGTTAATTTCAATAATATTCAAAAATATATATTTTGTTTAGGTCTGTTCTCTTCTTCCTCCATTGTACTGTTATTGTCATACAAATTGCATCTTTATAGATTTTAAGCTCATCAACATTTTTTTCAATTTTATTTTATTGTTGACAGTATTATAGATGTCTCCATTTTCTCTCTTTTTGCCTCAGTCCACCCAACCCCCACCCCACCTCAGGCCTTCCTCATGCTATTGTCTGTGTCCATGGATTATGCATATATGCATATATGTTATTTAGTTAATCTCTTCCTATCCCCCCCCAACACCCTCTCCCCAAGATCTGTTATTCTGTTTCATGCATCTATAACTCTGGACCTATTTGGTTCATCAGTTTATTTTGTTCTTTAGATTGCACTTGTAAGTGAGATCATGTGATATTTGTCTTTCTCTAACTGGCTTATTTTATTATACTTAGCATTAATAGTCTCCAGGTCCCTCCATGCTGTCTCAAAGGGTAAGAGATCCTTCTGTTTTACAGCTGCATAGTATTCCATTGTATAAATGTACCACAGCTTTTTTATCCACTCATTTACTGATGGGCACTAGTTCCAAGTCTTAGCTATTGTAAATAACGCTGCTATGAATATAAGGGTGCATGTGTTCTTTCTGACTAGTGTTTCAGAGTTTTTAGAATATGTTCCCAGAAGTGGGATTGTTGGGTTAAATGGCAGATCCATTTTTAATTTTTTGAGGAACCTTTGTACTGTTTTCCAGTGACTGTACCAGTCTGCATTCCCACCAGCAGTGTATTAGGATTCACTTTTCTTCACATCCCCGCCAATACTTATTGTTTCTAGATTTATTGATGGTAGCCATTCTGACAGGTGTGAGGTTATACCTCATTATAGTTTTAATTTGCATCTCTCTGATGATTAGTGATGTTGAGCTTTTTTTTTTTTTTTTTTTTTTTTTTTTTTCATGTGTCTATTGGCCATCTGTATGTCCTCTTTGGAAAAGTGCTTATTTAAGTCCTTTGCCCATTTTTTTATTGAATGGTTTGTCTTCCTGGTGTTGAGGTATATAAGTTCTTTGTATATTTTGAAATTTAAACCCTTATCAGATATATCACTGACAAATGTTTTCCCATACAGTAGGTTCCCTTTACATTTTGTTGATGGTTTCTTTTACTGTACAGAAGGTTTTTAGTTTGATGTAGTCCCATTTGTTAATTTTCTCCTTTGCTTCCCTTGCCCTAGGTGATGTATCAGTGAAAATACTGCTATGTGAGATGTCTGAGATTTTACTGCCTAAGTTTTCTTCTAGGATTTTTATGGTTCAGCAAATACATTTAAGTCTTTTATCCATTTTGAGTTTATTCTTGTGTATGGTGTAAGTTGGTTGTCTAGTTTCATTTTTTTGCATGTACACCATTTATTGAATAGACTATCTTGACTCCATTGTATCCTCTTACCTCCTGTGTCAAATATTAATTGGCCATATAGGCGTGAGTTGATATCTGGGATCTCTGTTCTGTTCCATTGGTCTATATGCCTGTTCTTGTGCCAGTACCAGGCTGTTTTGATTACAGTGGCTTTACAGCATTGTTTGATATCTGGTATTGTGGTCTCTCCAACTTTGTTTCTCTTTCTCAAGATTGCTATGGCTATTCTGGGTCTTTTCTGATTCCATATACAATTTTGGAAAATGGGTCTAGGTCTATGAAATATTCTGTTGTTATTTTAAAAGTGATTGGGTTGAATCTGTAGATTTCTCTGGGTAGTGTGAACATTTTAATGAGGTTAATTTTTCCAACCCATGACCACAGTATATGCTTCCACTTTTTTGTGTCTTCCTGTATTTCCTTCAATGTCCTATAGTTTTCTGAGTACAAGTCTTTTACCTCCTTGGCTAAGTTTATTCCTAGGTGTCTTATTTTTTGTTTGTTTATTTCAATGGTAAATGAGGTTTTTTTTTAGTTTTTCTTTCTGAGGTTTTATTATTGGTGTATAAAAATGCCATTGAGTTCTGGGTGTTAATTTTGTATACTGCTACTTTGCCAAATTTATTTATTAAATCTAGCAGTTTTTTGGTGGAGTCTTTAGGGTTTTCTATGTACAATATCATGTCACCTACGAATAATGACAGTTTTACTTCCTCCTTTCCAATTTAGATGTCTTTTGTTTCTTTTTGTATGATCACTGTGGCTAGGACATCCAGTACTATGTTGAATAAGAGTGGCGAAAGTGGGCATCCCTGTCTTGTTCCTGATCTTAAAGGAAATGCTTTTAGTTTTTGCCCATTGAGTATGATGTTGGCTGTAGGTTTGTCATATATGGCCTTTATTATGTTCAGGCATGATCCTTCTATTCCTACTTTGCTGGGTTTTCATCATAAATGGGTACTGGATTTTGTCAAATGCTTTTTAAAAAATTTTTTTTTCTTTATTGATTTTAGAGACAGAGGAAGGGAGAGGGAGAGAGAGACAGAAATACTGATGAGAGAGAACATCGATTGGCTGCCTCTTGCATGCCCCTCACTGAGAATTGGGCCCACAACCTGGGCATGTGCCCTGACTGGGAATCGAACCAGTGACCTCTTGGTGCATGGGTTGACGCTCAACCACTGAGCCACACCGGCCAGGCTGTCAGATGCTTTTTATGCATCTATTGATATGATCATATAATTTTTATTTTTCATTTTGTTTATGTGGTGTGTCACGTTTATTAATTTGCAAATATTGAACCATCCTTGCATCCCCAGGATAAATCTCACTCGATCACGGTATATGATCTTTTTAATGTGTTGCTGGATCCTATTTGCTTATATTTCGTTGAGGATTTTAGCATCTGTGATCATCAGGGACATTTTCCTATAATGTTCTTTCTTTGTAGTGTCTTTATCTGATTTTGTAATTAGGATAATGCTGACCTCAAAAGAAGAGCTTGGAAGTCTTTTCTCCTCCTGGACTTTTTTGATTAGTTTGGATGGATAGTTGTTAGTTCTTCTTTGAATGTTTGATAAAATTTGCCTGTGAAGCCATTGGGTCCAGGGCTATTGTTTCCTGGGAGTTTTTTTAAAATATGTTTTTATTGATTTTTTAGAGAGAGAGGAAGGGAGAGAGAGATAGAAACATCGATATGAGAGAAAAACATTGATCAACTACCTCCTGCACGCCCCCTACTGGGGATTGAGCCCACAACCCAGGCATGTGCCTTGACCGGGAATCGAACTCGGACCTGTCAGTCCATGGGACGACACTCAATCCACTGAGCCCCACCGGCCGAGCTGCTGGGAGTTTTTTTTTATTACTACTTCAATTTTATCGGTTGTTATCTGCCTATTTGTGTTTTAAGTCTCTATGTCATTTATTGCCACTCTGATCTTTATTATTTCCTTCCTTTTTCTTACTCTGGGTTTTTTGTGTTGTTCTCTTTTTAATTCTTCTAGTTGTAGGGTTAGATAGTTTATTAGAGATTTTTATTGTTTTTTTTGTGATAGGCCTGTAATGCTGTGAACTTCCCTCTCAGAGCTGCTATCACTGTGTCCCATAGATTTTGGGGTTTTGTGTGTTCATTATAATTTTTTTTCCAGGTAGTGTTTGATTTCTGTCTTGATCTCTTTGGTAACCCATTCATTGTATAACAAAATGCTATTTAGTCTCCATGTGTTTGAATATTTTTGAGTTTTTTTTAGTGTAGTTGATTTCTAGTTTCATGCCATTGTGATCTAAGAAGATGTATGATATGATTTCAATTTTCTTGAATTTGTTAAGACTTATTTTGTATCCTCACATGTGGTCTATATTTGAGAACGATTCATGTGCACTTGAGAAGAATGTGTACTCTGCCACTTTTAGATGGAATGTTCTGTAAATATCAATTAGATCCAGCTGATCCAGTGTGTCATTTAAGACCTTTGTTTCCTTGTTGATTTTTTGTCTGGAAGATATATCCAGTGATGTCAGTGGGATGTTATAGTGCCCTACTATGACTGTATTGCTGTCCATCTTTCCCTTAAAGTCCATCAAGATTATTTTTATATACTTACTTGCTCCTGTATTTGGTGCATATATGTTAACAAGGGTTATATCCTCTTGTTGGATTGATCCCTTCAGTATTATGTAATGACCTTCTTTGTCTCTTGTTATTGCCCTTATTTTTAAGTCTATTTTGTCAGTTATGAGTATTGCTACCCCTGACTTTATTTCAGTTTTATTTGCATGGAATATTTTTTTTTCCATTTCTTCACTTTCAGTCTGTGTGAGTCTTTTGTACTAAGGTAGTTCTCTTGTAGACAGCATATATATGGGTCAGTTTTCTTACCCATTCAGCTACCCTATGTCTTTTATTTGGAGCATTTAGTCCATTTATATTTAAGGTTATTATTGATAGATACTTATTTACTGCCATTTTTATTCTTTATAACTGTGTTCCTCTCTCTCCCGATTTCTTCTTCTTCTTAAAGCACTCCCTTTAACATTTCCTGCAATGCTGGTTTAGTGGTAATGCACTCCTTTAGCCTTTTTTTTTTTTTTTTTTTTAGTCTGGAAAACTTTATTTTACCTTCAATTTTAAATAATAACATTCCTCGTAGAATTGTCTTGGGTTCAGGTCCTTGCTTTTCATTACTTTGAATTCTTCATGCAACTCCCTTGTGGCCTGAAGTGTTTCTGTTGAGAAATCAGCTGACATTCTAATGAGTACTCCCTTGTAGGTAACTTTCTGTGTCTCTCTTGGTGCCTTTAAGATTCTTTGTCTTTAATGTTCGTCATTTTTATTTTGATGTGTCTTGGAGTGGGTCTTTTGGGTTCATATTGATTGGAACTCTCTGTGCTTCCTGAACTTGTGTGACTTTTTGCTTCACCAGGGTAGGGAAGTTTTCTGTCATCATTTTTTAAACAAGTTCACTATTCCTTACTCACTTTCTTCTCCTATCCCTATGATGTGGATGTTCTTATGTTTCATATTGTCCCAACATTCCCTTAAACTATCCTCTTGCTTTTTAAATCTTTTTCCTTTCTGCTGTTCTAATTGGGTGCTTTTTTCTACCCTGTCTTCCAAATCACTGATACAGTCCTCTGCTTTATTCAATCTGATTTTGATTCCTTCCAGTGTATTCTTTTTTTAAAGTTATCTTTTGCCACGACCTGCACGGCTAGTCGAACTAGACCTGAGGAGGGGCGACGGGAGACTGAGAAAAACACAGAGACTAAGAAAGACACAGAGACATTCTAGAGAGAAAAGCTGGGGCCAGGTGGGACACTGCTCTCTGAGGGAGAAACAGTGACCCCGAGCTAGCTCAGCCAGTTTATTATATAGCCAGTTGAAAGGGGGGGAGTTCAAAAGGTTCATTGTTCTCAAAGACCAAATGTTTCCCTCGGCCTCTGAGCTCAAGGTCCAGATTACTTGCCCGCAGCTCAGGATGCTCCTGTGTGGGCCTTGCCGGCACACAGGAAGAACAAGAGGTCTTGGGACAGAAGACTCCTGGGCGAGACCTTGCAAACACCACAGGGCTTTGTCCCAAGTTTCAGAAGCTCCTGGGCGAGACCTTGCAAACACCACAGGGCTTTGTCCCTTGTTTTGGAAGCTCCTGGGTGAGACCTTGCGAACACCACAGGAACAAAGGACCTTGGCTCAGCCGCCCTTCACATCTCCCCCTTTTTTGTTTTTTAAATTCAATTCTCCCCCTTTTTTCGGCTTTTGTTTGTTTATTTTATTTTATTATTATTTTTTTTTCTTTTCAAATCATCCCCTTTTCTGTCTTTAAATGCATGCGGTGAACATCTATTTGGACTCTTCTGAATTGGGTTCAGAAGATCCGACAGCTGACTGACAGGAGACAAAACAATATTATCAGAGCAGTAACAAATCCAAGTAAGTACCATGCAGTATGTTTAAGAAGATTGAAAGGGTTGAAACCTTTAAGCTCATCTAAAATTTCTTTAGCCAGTTGTGCTGGATTAATAATATCATCATGGCTATTTTGAATATCCTGTATATGTCTATGCAGTTGCTGCAAATCAAGACTGATATTATTATGAGTCCATATTCCTTGGAGATGTAACTTAACTTTGTCCCAGTTCCACTGGGTCTTATTATATGGGACTGAAGTAACACAGATAAAACTGTAAGCAGGATGGCAAAGCAACCTTTGTCGAGCTTTAATGCTCTCAACTTGATTTCCTAGCTCAATAACTGCAGCTTCCAAAGCATTTAATTTTGCTTCTAATTTGGTGTCAGTATTTTCTTGATTGTGTAAAGCAACAGAGGTATTTTGAGCTAAGTCATTTATGAATTGGGCACTATGAATACTCTGAGTCAGGGCTAAAAAAGCAGTTACAGTAGAAGCAATAAGACTCACAATAGTGAAAATGCCAAAAATAATCAATCCTAAAGCTCTTTTATGAAGAGTCAATTGGTTCTTAGTCTCTATCAAAGCTTGCAGTCCAGTTTCATGATACCAATATTCTGATATGTTGGTAAGGAGCATAACAAAAGAGGGCTGGTATAGAGCTGAACTATCATCATATTTATTATTTCTTGTTACACAGTTAATGTATACTCAGGACAAGAGACAGAATAGTGTGTGGGAAGCTTAGTAATATTTATAGAGCCTGTCACAATCACATAAGGGGCCTGTACACAAGCCCGAAACCCATAATAGCGATTAGCGGAGTGACAGGCTATGGCAATGTTTGCCAAAAAAGAGTCAGGATAATTCATAAAATCCAGTGCAGCGGCTAGTCACCAGAGATCCTTCTGCATTTGCCCCTTAGGGTGGTGAGGATGTTACTTACAAAGCCCCCAGGGGACATGAGATCATGATTAGGGTGTTTAGGATCTAATCTATGAGACCAGTCTAACAACTGAAATCCTGTTCCTGTAATATTGATGCTAACAGGGACAGGGTTTGCACAATCCTGCCCTTGGGGAAAATCCCTAAATTGAAGGGTTGTCCTGTTCTGGCAATAAGGCAGCGAAGGATGCTGATAAGGTACAACCTGGGTGTTATAGGGAAAACTCAGTTCATTCACATTCTGAATATATTTTTTCTTATCCCATGGACCCGTGATAGTAGCAATGTCGGTGCCTCCATAAGATGTTTTACTCTCAGGTTTAACAGGCAGGCACCCACACCTGCCCGCAAGGGACAGGCAGATTGGAGGTTCTACACTGAAGCCAAGATAAGTATTATTATAGTGTGAAGTGGGTGTAATATGTTGGTCAGAATTTCCACCCATCATTGCTGAATCATTAGTAAATACAGGCACAGACCCTCCTTCTCAAGTAGTTGGACTTACCACAGGAGGGTCCGGGAAATAGGTCCAATAGGAATTTGCCCCAACCATACTTACCTGACTGCCAAGCAGGGACAGCATAGCCACAAATAGCATCGTAGGGATAATCTCAATCCCTTGCCCTAAAACCACCTGTTGGGCTTCTTCAGCCAACCTGTTCAGCTGCCTCCACGTAGGAAGAGAGGAAGTCTGGGTGGCCCTAGCTTGGCGAATCGGGGTTTCCATGGATGGTGTCTCCTACTTCACTGCTGGTGGCGCTGGGGTCATCACTGGAGTGGTGATCTTCAGCCTCTTGAGTGGTGGTGTAATCTGGTCTACAGAGTCCACAATGATGTCGCACAGCACGTTCTGGCACCCAAATAGGTTGATCAGCGTCTTCTGGAAAAATACAAACATGGCCTCTTCCCCACATCATCACCGGATCTGGCTCTTTCCACTGACCTGTCTGTAGGTCTTTCCAGCGGGCAAGCCCTGCTGAAGCCTGTGGCTGGGTTGCCTGATGGCGCTCAGCAGCAGTAAGACCATTGGCATCACAATTTTAAAAATTTAAAGTATATAAGGTATGGTTCAGTTGATTCTGGGGGGTAAGAGCATATCCTGTATCTCCCCCTTTTTGTTTTTGTAATTATAATTTTAAAGTTCTGTTTGCTCTTTCTACTATTGCTTGCCCCTGAGGGTTATAAGGAATTCCTGTTTTGTGTAGAATTTTATATTGGAAGCAAAATTTTTGAAAGGCAGAACTGGTGTAAGCTGGCCTGTTGTCAGTTTTTATTTCCTGGGGTTTCCCTAATCGAGCAAAAGCGGCCAGACTATGGCTGATAACATGCTTAACACTCTCCCCTGTCTGAACTGTTGCAAAAATGAAATGGGAGAAAGTATCAACAGATACATGCACCCAGCGCTGTTTCCCAAATTCAGGAACATGAGTCACATCCATTTGCCAAATCTGATTTGGTTTTTATCCTCGGGGGTTAACTCCAGATGACTGTACTGGTAGATGAATGACACATGCTGGGCATTGTTTTACTATTTGCCTAGCCTGCTCTCTAGAGATTTTAAATTCTTTGTGCAGCGCTGCTGCATTCTGGTGGTACAAGGAATGAGAATGTTGGGCTGAGGCTAGAGGAGTGGAAATTGTAGCATGCACCAGCAAGCGGTCAACAGCATCATTCTCTTCAGCTAAAGGTCCTGGGAGTCCAGAGTGGGCATGAATATGGCCGATATAGCGTGGGTGTTTTTGTGAATGGATGACTTCCCTTAGTTAGTAAACAGAAGATATAACTCTTCATTACTAGTATGTCCAATTGTGGCGATTTCGGTGACCTTAGCCATTCCTACCACATAACTGCTATCACTATATATATTTAAAGGTTCATCTTCAAAAGCCTCAAGGGCTGCTGTTAAAGCTTGGATTTCCACTCTTTGGACTGATGAGTACTTGGTCTGAAATACCTTAGAGCTCCTGTTGCAGTAATAGCCAGCCTGTCCTGAGCTAGACCCCTCAGTAAAAACTGTTAAAGCCTGGGGAATGGGTTGAGATTGCATTACCTTAGGGAAAATGAATGCAGTAGTAGATATAAACTGTAAAATCTTGTGCCCTGGGTAATGGCCATCAACTTTGCCAGGGAAATTTGCTAGTGTGATTTGCCAATTATTTGAGAATTACCAGAGCCAATTTTGTTGAGAATTGGTAAATGGGACTACAATCTCAGCCGGTTCCTGCTTAATTAATTGAGCTAATCGGTATCTTGCCTTGGCAATCAACTGTGCTACCAAATCATGAAAGGGTGTAAGCACCTTAGCAGGTGCCTGAGCAAGATGGATCCATTCAATAACCTCTCCTTCTTGCCACAGAACTCCAGTGGGGGTATGGTTGGTAGGATATATTAACACTTTCACTGGCAGTTGCTGATTTACTCTTGTCAGTTGGGCACTTTGAGTTGCAGATTCTACCTTATGCAAGGCCTCTATTGCTTCAGGAGTTAACTGCCCAGGGCACTAGGGAGATAAATCACCCCACAGAATTTGAAACAAAAGCCTCATGTCAGCAGTTGTTAATTTTAAAGTTGGTCTAATCCAGTTGATGTCACCCAACAGCTTTTGGAAGTCATTTAAGGTGGCTAAAGAATCTGTTCTCACCTGCAGACATTGAGGATGAACAGTCCGGCTCTCAATTATGCTACCTAAATATTGGAAGGGAGAAGAATGCTGAATCTTTTCAGGGGCTATACAAAGTCCATCCTTCTCCAGAGCTGTCTGCAAGTCAGCAAAGAGGGAAAGTAATTCTTTTATGTCCTGGTGAGCCACTAAGATATCATCCATATAATGAATTACATAAGCTTTTGGGTAATGATCACAGATTTCCTGTATGGCAGAAGCCACAAAGGTTTGACATAGTGTAGGACTATTGGCCATCCCTTGAGGCAAAACTTTCCAGCGGTATCTTTTCATTGGCTCCCCAAAATTTACAGTAGGTACGCTAAATGCAAATCTTTTACAATCCTCAGGATGCAAAGCTATAGTAAAAAAACAATCCTTTAAATCTTAGATAATTAATTAAAATTCCAGAGGAATTGCTGTAGGTGATGGCAGCCCAGGCTGTAGTGGGCCCATGATTTCCATAGTTTGGTCAATAGCTCTTAAATCCTGTAGTAACCCCCATTTTCCTGATTTCTTTTTTACAACAAAGATGGGAGTATTCCAAGGGCTGTTAGTTGGCTTGATATGACCTGCTTCCGATTGTTTCTGTACTAATAATTGTGCTGCTTGCAACTTCTCTCCTGCTAGGGGCCATTGATCAACCCATACTGCCTTATCTGATAGCCAAATAATTTTGGCAGCAGTCTTTTGGGCTGGAGAGATGACCAAGGCCCCCAAGGAAAAGGCAAAGGCCCTTGAAATCCCAAACCTTGCCTGCCTTTCTGAGTGGAGGCAGGAATAGGAGAAATTCTCCCTTGCAGGTATTCCAGAGCCCCTTTTTTGGATTGTATCCTTGTCCAAGCATTTGTGCTGTGACTACAGAATTAGGAGTCATTAATAGTACTCCCATCTTTTCCATAATGTCCTGTCCCCATAGATTAACAGGCAAATGATCTAGAACATAGGGTTTAAAAAACCCAGTGTTGCCCTCAGAATCTTCCCATTTGATAAACTGTGCACTTTGTTGAGGCCTAAAAACCTGTCCCACTCCTTGTAAATCAGCCATGGAAACGTCCAGGGGCCATGTAGCAGGCCAATGCCTTGAGGCAATCACTGAAACATCTGCTCCTGTATCTAAAATACCTTTAAACCTTTTTCCATTCAAACTAAGTTCTGTTTCTGGGCAACCTTGGGTGATTAACTGTGCCCAATAGGCTCCATCTGTGGAGCCAAATCCTCCCTCTCCCTGCAGTTCGTTTGACAGCATTCTCACAGGCAAGCTGTTTAACCATTGATGTGCTGGCCCCTGAATTATTTATTAATCTTATTTATGATTTCCTTCTAAGATTTCTCTTAACAAATCTTTTAACTTTCATAAACCTTTTTATCCATCCAGAAATAACCAGTGTTAGAATAATTTTTTAAAAAATATATATATCTCCATACCTTATATCTTCTTTCACCAAAACCATATAATTTCTTCCTAACTTAATCTGGACTTTTAACTCTTAGAAATGTTGATTCTCCTTTTTTTGTGTGACAAGTACGAGTAATTAACATTCCTCAGACTAGTAAATATATTTATATTTTCAATAAACATTTTTCAAATCAATAGATCATTAACAGATCCAAATCCATCCTCTAGCTTTTCTGTAATAAGAACCCACAGTAGGCAAACTCAGGTTGATTAACATTTTAGTATATCCTCAGGGGCGTCCTGAAGGACGGGATATAATTTCCTTGGGGGCTGGGAGGAGTTACCGTTCCTCAGGGCAGACAGAGGCATTGTTAATAAAATTGTTTTTCCTTTCTTTTGAACCTCTGGACACTGACATTTTTTAATATAAATGGGTTTGTCTGTAGTTATATCAATCCAAATATCAATATATGGCATTTGATCCGGGTGTCCAGGGCTCCTGTATATTTTCTGACTGACCATAAAAGCCAATTGCAAATTGAAACTACCTTCGGGTGGCCAATTAACCCCGTAGGTAGGCCATTCAAGTTTACATAGGGTTGGTAAGGTCCCTGAGCTTACTGGGACATTGTAGCTTTTTGCCCGAACTTTGAGATCTTTAAAATTATCCAGTAGGCATTGCAATGGAGTTTTTGTACCAGACTGACTTTGGCCCATGACAACAAAGGGAAGTGCAACCAGACAACAACAGACAATCAGGAGGGCCATTAAACAAACAGAAAAAAAAAAAAAAAACACTGATATAACTGAAACCAAAGTTCCATAGACAGGACTGAAACTGAAGTTCCCTGCGACATCTCACTAGGGAACCTGGCCAGGGAAGTAATGCTGCGTCCAGCCTTCCCCTGCCACTGAAAGACGCCTATCAGACTGAACAGAAAACAGTACTCACCGGTGAGATTCCAGATGACTCAGATGAGTTCAGATGCTCTCTTATGCTCTGGGGATAAAGTCTCGTCAGGGGGATTAATCTCTCTCACAGCTGTAGCGGAAGGTGGTGGGGGCGTCTTTAAGGACTCATAGCCTTTCTCGGCTTTTGTCAAGTCTTTTACTACACTTTGCTTCCCCACCGTATTAGCCTCCTGCACAGGATCAAGGCTATCTCTAATTGGGGACCAAAGAATAAATGTTCGTGCCGGAACCTTGTTCGGGCCTTTGGCTGTATCTCTGCTTCGCAGGCACTCCCCTACCTTCTCCCAGGTTTCCAAGTTAATTGTCCCTTCACCAGGAAACCAGGGGCAAGTTTCATTTATATATTCTAAAAACTCCAGGAGTTGATATTTTTTACTGAGGATCTTCGAGCCTTAATCATAGCTCTTAACATAGATATATATATAGGTCTCTTTCTTGAGACATAGAAGTTCCCATATTTTACACCTGGCAATCAATCAGTTCAGCTCCCCTACCTTGCTTTTGCTTCTTAACGTGCGCACTTCATAGAGTGGCGTCTCCTCGTTTCGAGCTTCAAGTTCCCCTGTACTCAGGTCCTTGTTCGGGCGCCACTTTGCCGCGACCTGCATGGCTAGTCGAACTAGACCTGAGGAGGGGCGACGGGAGACTGAGAAAAACACAGAGACTAAGAAAGACACAGAGACATTCTAGAGAGAAAAGCTGGTGCCAGGTGGGACACTGCTCTCTGATGGAGAAACAGTGACCCCGAGCTAGCTCAGCCAGTTTATTATATAGCCAGTTGAAAGGGAGGGAAGTTCAAAAGGTTCATTGTTCTCAAAGACCAAATGTTTCCCTCGGCCTCTGAGCTCAAGGTCCAGATTACTTGCCCGCAGCTCAGGACGCTCCTGTGTGGGCCTTGCCGGCACACAGGAAGAACAAGAGGTCTTGGGACAGAAGACTCCTGGGCGAGACCTTGCAAACACCACAGGGCTTTGTCCCAAGTTTCAGAAGCTCCTGGGTGAGACCTTGCAAACACCACAGGAACAAGGGACCTTGGCTCAGCTGCCCTCCACAATCTTTATTGTTAAATGTATCACAGATGTCCCTCCTTTTGTCTCTATTGACCCCCTCCTCCCCACTCCCATCCTGCTCCTATCTTCCCCACACTATTGTCTGTATCCATTAGTTATGTATGAAAATTCTTTGGTTTATCTCTTCCTGACCCCCTCTCCCCTTCCCTTTGAGGTTTATCAGTCTGACAACCAATTTGTACTTCTTAATCCCTTCACATTTTTACCCATTCCCCCAACTCTCCTCCCATCTGGCAACCACTATCTGGCAACCAACAAAAAGTCCTCTTGTTTTTCATTGCTTCTGTTCTGCTTGTTCCTTTTGTTTGTTGATAGATATATATTTATTGCCATTTTACTGTTCATATTTTTTATCTTTTTCTTCAAGAAGACCCTTCAACATTTTATAGAATACTGGTTTGGTGGTGATGAACTCCTTTAGCTTTTTCTTGTCTGGGAAACTCTTTATATGGTCATTGATTCCAAATGATAGCTTTGTAGGATAGAGTAATCTTGGTTGTAGGTTCTTGCTTTTCATCACTTTGAATATCTCTTGCCACTCCCTTCTGGCCTGCGAAGTTTCTTTTAGAAGTCAGCTGACAGTCTTATGGGCGCTTCCTTGTAGGTAACTAACTGTTTTTCTCTTGATGCTTTTAAGATTCTCTCTTTGTCTTTAACCTTTTATATTTTGATGATGATGAGTCTTGGTGTGGGCCTCTTGGGGTTTATCTTGTTTGGGGCTCTCTGTGCTTCCTGGACTTGTATGTGTGTTTCCTTCACCACGTTAGGGAAGTTTTCTGTCATTATTTGTTTTTCAAATAGGTTTTCGATTTCTTTTTCTCTTCTCTTTCTGGCACCCTCATGAGGTGAATATTGGTACGCTTGAAGTTGTCTCAGAGGCTCCTTACACTATCTTCATTTTTATTAATTATTTTTTTCTTTTTTTTGTTCTGATTGGGTGTTTTTTTCTTTCCTTATGTTCCAAATAGATGGTTTACTTCTTGGCTTTACCTACTCTACTATTGATTCCCTGTAAATTATTCTTTACTTCATTTCTGACTGTGCATCCTTCATTTCTGACTGGTCCTTTTTTATGCTCTTGAGTCCCTGACTAAGTTCATTTAGCATCCTTATAACTAGTGTTTTGAACTCTGCATCTGTTAGATTGCTTATCTCCATTTCATTTAGTTCTTTTCCTGGAGTATTTTTCTATTCATTCATTTGGGGCATGTTTCTTTGCCTCCTCATTTTGGCTGCCTCCTTTTGTTTGTTTCTATGTATTAGGTAGAATTTCTATGTCTCCTAGTAATCATAGGGTAGCCTATTGTTGTAGGTGTCCTGTAGGGTCCAGTGGCACAATCTCCCCGATCACAGCTGTGCCCTCAAGATGCACCCCTTGTATGGACTGTACACCTTCTGTTGTAATTGAGTCTTGATTGCTGTTTGCATGTCAGTGGGAGGGATTTACTCAGGCTGGTGAGCTGCAAGGACTGACTGTGCCCACTGACCTCTGACTACCTTGGAGAACCAGCTGTGCAGGGGCCCACCACACAAAGCAAGACTTACTTTAGCAGGGTTGTGGTACCCACTGAGTCCACTCCTTGAGTGTGTCGCTTGTGGAGGTGGTTGGGTGGTGGTGATTTGCTGTGGTCTGAAGCTGTCACTGGGTGTGCTGGCTCTGGGGCAAGGACATCCACTGCCTGTGTTCTACCCGGGGCCCCCAGGCATAAGCTACAAAGTGATCTGCTGATGGCTGCTTCTTGTGCTGGGCTTAGAGGTGCCCAGGCTAGCCAAGCTGTGAACCAAGGCTGGCTGCTCCTAGTGCCGGGCCTGGGGCCAGTTAGTGAGGGGTATGGGGCTCGCTGAGGCCAGATGCTGCTTGTTTGTGAGAATTTAGGAAAATCTGAAACAGGAGCCAAGACAGGCCATTCCTAACGTAGAGCCACTGGAAATAGCTTGGGTGGGCCTGAAAGTTGGTGGGGGCAGGGCCTCAGAGAATCACCAGGGTGGGGAAACAGTGTGAGCCAGGTTGCTGGAGTCCCAGATATTGCGGCTGTCTGCCGGCCCCGTGGGGGAAGAGCTCACCAAAGGAACAAGGGCCTCTGCCAGCACATCTGTCTGCGAGAATGCTGCTCTTCAGCTTTTGCCCTAATGCCAAACAACTCAGTTCTTCCCCATATGTCTCTGGTGCCTTTCAAGCTGCCTGCCTCCTGCTGGAGCCTGGAGGGTGCAAATCCGAGTAAGTCCCATGTGTGGGCGTTTAAGAGGAACTGCCTGGGGCTCCAGCAGCCTCAGCCCCTCTCATCTTCAATCCCCATTGGTGTTTACAGCCAGAAGTTATGAGGACTTCTCTTCCTGGTACTGGAACCCTGAACTGGGGGACCTGGAGTGGGAAAGGGACCCCTCACTCCTCAGGGACGACCTTCACAGCTAAGGTGTCCCTTCTGATTTTTATAGTCCACACATGGGTGTGGGACCAGCCCATCCGCACCTCCACCCCTCCTACCAGTCTGTTTGTGGCTTCTTGTTTAATTTCGTAGTTGTAAGACTTCCATTGAGCTTCATTTTAGGTGGTTTTGAATTATGGTTGTTCTGTAGTTTAGTAGTTAATTTTGATGTGGTTGTTGGAGGAGGCAAGTACTGCATTTACCTACACCACCCTCTTGACCGGAAGTCTCCCAGTGTATTCTTGATATCCGATATGTTATTATTCATTTCTGACTGATTCTTTTTTATGTTTTCTATTTCTTGTTTCATGCTGTTGTTGTTTCCACTAAGTTTCTTGAAATTCTCACTAATTTCCTTGAACATCCTTATAACCATTACTCTGAACTCTATATCTGATAAATTGCTTATTCCACTGCATTTAGTCCTTTTTCTGGAGTTCTCTCCTTTGCTTTCATTTGGGGGTTGTTTCTTTGTTTCCTCATTTTTTCTGACCCTTTGTATTTATTTTTATGTATTAGATCAAACTGCTGTACCTCCCAGGCTTCGTGGGGTAGCTTTATGTAGTAAGTGTTTTGTGGGACCCAGTGATGCAGCCTCTTAGAGCTCCTGAGCTGGGTGCTCTACTAATGATCCGTGTGTATTTATCTGCGCTCTCCTGTTGTAAATGGGTCTGAACATTGTTGTCCTGTTCATGTATGGAATCTCCTCTCGGGCTGACTGATTGTGAGGCTCACCCCTGACCGCGTTTTGTGAGCTGTTGTGCAAGTGCTAACAACAAAACGTAACACAACACAACTAAACAAAAACATACAAAGGACCCTTACAACAAACAAAAGCAACCACAAAAGAAGAGAGAATTAGGAAAGAGAGAAGAGAACAAGAATAATAGAAGAAATGAAAAAAAATATATAAGGAGAAAAAATAGGGGGGAAAGAAAAGTATTATGAAAGGGCAGAGGTAAACAAAATAAAATAAGAACAGAGAATAGGGGTAGGAAGACAATATAAAAGAAAAAATGAGGAACAAATTATGAAAAGAAAAATACAGGAGAGAGCAGAAAGGCAAAAAATTAGAAGAGGAAAAAAAGATTAAGTAGGAAAAAGAAGAAAAAAAAGGAGTAAGAGAAGGGAAGAGAATAATTAGAGATGTGAAAGAAAATAGAACGACTAAAATAATATCAAATTAGTAAAGAAGACAGATGAAGATGGTGTTAAAAAAAAAAAAAAAAGATTGTATTGGCATTCATCTCAGCAGAGTTTTCGTTTGTCCTAGGAGCTCCCTTTTGATCCTGCTCTATTTTGGTTGTAGCCACAGTTAGAAACTGTCCTCCTTTGGCTCTTAGCAACCTGGTTGGAGCTTCAAGATATCCACAGTTTGTGTCTCTCTCCACAGAACTTGGCTGCACGAGGGAGGGGCACTCTAAGGCCAGTTTGTCAGTAGCACTGTGCCCAAGTATGAGTCAGAAAACTTCCCCAGGTTCCCTGGGCTCTGCCTCTATCCGCCTTCACCTGCTGGCCAGCTGTCTGTCTTAATCACTGAAAAGCATGATTCTGAAAGGGCTTTAGGTAGAATCAGCAGTATAAGACCTCTGGGTCTCCCATGAGGGAGAGGTGCCGTTCAGATTTCAGGGAATGTGGTGGGTGTGTTTTCTGTCCCAGAACCTCCTCTGAGAGTGATCCAGAATATTTCCCTATCCTCGGCTGGGCAGAGATCCTCGTATGCAGTCCGTTGGGATCAGCTGGAAACCAGGAGTTTCTATCTGCTCTCCAGTAAGGGGAAAGCACCAGTCAGGTTCCTGGGACAGTGGGGTGGACGGCCCTACCCCCAAGCCAGTCAGTGACATTCCTTGAGACTGTTCAAACCCATAGGCTTGGCCGCCTACTGCTGTCTCCTCTGCAAGGGTCAAGATGCAAGGTGTAGCAAGCGGGCTTCCTGAGTGTGGGGCAAGCTGTATTCCCTAGGGTGGCGTATTTTCATTTTTCTGAGCTGTGGCTTTTGGGAGGTGCCAGCGCCTCTCAGGGAAAAGGCTGCTTCAGTTTGGGGGAAGTACAAATTCCATCCAGCAACCACTTTTCCACATCTCCCCAAAATGCTTCCCACTCCAGGCTCTCCTCAGGCACCTCCAGTCCGCACTGCCCTCCCTCCATTGAAGCATAGGGTGAGTAGCTGCAAATGAAAATCCTGTGCTCTGTGGCTTTATCTTCCTCTGGCTCTGGTCTAATTGGTGACCAGAAGCCCTGCCGCCTTTCACCGCTGGATGTTTTGTGGGCTGCTGTTTTCGGCTCTGGTGTTCCAAACTATGGAGCCTAGCCTTGGATCCAGGTCTCAATCCTCTCAGGGGAACCCCTCTCCCCACCCTGCCAGCAGCAGAGAGATTTCCTCCTCTTTCTTGGCTTGACCCTGTGGAAGCTGGGCCAGTCCCTCTTGCGATCTCTCCCTTCCTATCAATCTCCAGTTGGTTTCTGTCCTTCCTTGTTATGTCTCCTCCTCAACTGGACCTCAGTTGGTAATTCCGAGTAAAAGTTCCCCAATTTAGTTTCATTTCCAGTCTTGCCCTGGAAGGAGATTCAAGAAAGTTCTGCCTATTTGGCCACCATCTTCCAGATCTCAACATTTTTATAATTATTGCTTTATGTTGTTATCTTGTAAGCCAGATAGGACAAGAAAAAGAGTTACAAAGACAAAAACATTTATATTGTCTTTTATATTTACCTACGTAGTCAACTTTAGTAATACTCTTTCTTTGTGTTGATTTGAGTTACTGTATAGTATCTTTTTATTTCAGCTTGAAAAACCCCCTGTTTTTCTCATAGGTCAGGTCTTCTAGTGATGACATCTCTAAGTTTGTGTTTATCTTGGAATGTTTTAATTTATCCTTATTTTGAAAAGGTTGGGTTTTTTTTTGGCCGGACATTGAATTTTTGGTTGGCAATCTTTTTTTTTTCTTTATTGATTTTTTTTTTTTTTGAGGGAGAGAGATAAAGACATCGATGAGAGAGAAGATCAATTGGCCGCCTCCTGCATGCCCCCCACTTGGAATCGGGCCCACAACCTGGGCATGTGTCCTGACCAGGAATCAAACCTCTTGGTGCATGGGTGCAAACCACTGAGCCACACTGGCTGGGCAGTTGGCAATCTTTTTTTTTCAGCATATCAAATATGTTATCTCACTGCCTTTTGTCCCCTGTAGTTTCTTTTGAGATGTCAGCTGTTAATATTAGGATCCTTTGTCCATGATGAGTCTCTTCTCTCTAGCTGCTTTCAAGATTCATTCTTCATCTTCCTCTTTTGACAATTTGGCTACATGTCTAAATGTCTCTTTGGATAGACTCTAAGTAGATCTCTTTGAGTTTATCTTACTTGAAGTCTGTAGAGGTTCTGTGATGTGTAGATTAATGTTTTTCATCAGTTTGGGGAACCTTTCAGCCATTACTTCTTCAAATATTCTTTTTGCCCCTTCCTCTCCTTCTTCTGAGATTTCCATTATACATATGCTGGTATGCTCAATGGTCTCCCACAGGTCTCTGTGTCTGTTATTTTTTCATTATTTTTTCTTTCTGCTACTCAGATTAAGTAGTCTTTCTCAGATGAGGTAGTCAACATATCTCAAAGTTTGCTGATTCTTCTAGTTCAGATCTTCTATTGAGCCCCTCCAGTGTATTTTTTTATTTTAATTATTGTACTTTTCAACTCCAGAATTTCTATTTGGTTTTTATTAGAATTTCTTTCTTTTTATTTTTATTTCCCATTTGGTAAGGCAGTTTGAAACATTCTTTTAGTTCTTTATAAATGATTTCCTTTAATTGTTTGAAGAACTTATAATAAGTGATTTAAAGTTTTGTCTGAGAAGTCAAATGTGCTTCCTCAGGATAGTTTTGATAAATTTCCTGTGTATGGGCCATGCTCCCCTCCCTTTTTCTTTTACAATATCTTTGTTTTAGCTTAGGCTGTTGTAACAAAGTACCATAGACTGAGTGACTTATACAAAACAGAGGTTTATTTCTCACAGTTCTAGAGACTAGAAGTCTGAGATTAGGGTTCCAGCATGATCAGGTTCTGGTAAGTGTCCTCTTCTGGGTTGTACACTGCTGACTTCTTGTTGGATCCTCACATATCACAGAGAGCAGAGAAGAAGCAAGCTCCCTGATGACTGTTATGAGGGCACTAATCCCATTCCTGAGGGCTCCACCCTCGTGACATCATCTAACCCTAATTACCTCTCAAAGGACCCCACTCCCTATTATCATCACATTCAGGGTAGGGTTTCAACATATGAATTTTGAGAGAGGGGACACAAATATTTACAGTCAAACCACAGTTCTCAAACATCTTCCATCTCAAACAACTTGCTTCTCAAACCAACAACCCTTTGATGCTGATACCTGTATGAATGATCAGTCACACGTCTCTCATGCGACAAAGAAGAGAATGCACGAGTATGAGTCAGTTTACCATTGTTAACATCTCAGGAAATTGTGCTGTGAATATTTTTTTGCTTTTGTTGCTGCTTATTATTATTAAATTTTAATTTTTTTCTTTATTGATTTTTAGAGAGAGAGGAGGGGAGAGGGAGAGATAGAAACATTGATGAGAGAGAACATTGATTGGCTGCCTCCTGCATGCCCCCCACTGAGGATTTGGCCCACAACCTGGGCATGTGCCCTGACCAGGAATCGAACCGGCAGCCTCTTGGTGCATGAGTCGATGCTCAACCACTGAGCCACACCGGCTGGGCTAAATTTTAATTTTTTACTGTACATTTTGTTTCCTTTTTGTTAAATTTTTATTTACATTTCATGTCCTTTTTGTTTGTAAATTTTTTTTATAGATTAAATAGTACATTAGACATGTACTGTATATAAGAAAGGTTAAAACAGGGAATCATTTCAGGGTCTGGAATAGATTAATTCAATTGGCATTATTTCTAATGGGAAAAAATGGTTCGGTTTTCGAACAGCCTTCCAGAATGAATTATGTTTGAGAACTGAGGTTCCACTCTAGTTTGTATCAGTCTTATAATTTTTATGTTGCAAATTAGACATTTAAAATAATATAATGTGACAACTCTGAAAATCAATCAATCCCCCTCACTCAGGGTTTGTTGTTGTTGCTATTTATTTGTTTAATGACTTTACTGGGCCAATTCTGTAAAATTTGAATTCTTTCTCATGTGCAGCCACTGAAGTCTCTGTTCAGTTAGCATAGTGGTCTGCTAATGATTGGAGAGTTTTCCTTAAATACCTTGAACCAAAAAACCTACCAGCCTTTGCCGTGTGTGTGTGTGTGTGTGTGTGTGTGTGTGTGTGTGTGTGTTTGGCCACTCTTTCAATGCTCAGGCAGGTAGTTTGAAACTGTTCCTTAGACTGCTCTTTCTACTTGTGTAGAGCTTCAAGGTCAGCAAGAAGTGAGAAAATTAGTGACTTCTTAGGCCCTAACTTTCCTGGGCATACACATAGCCCTCATTACCTTCTAGAGTCAGGAATATGTCTGAATTGTTCATAGACTGCTATGGATATCTCATTCCCTATTATTCTTTCTTTTTTAAATTGTGGTAAGAACTTAACATGAGATTTACCTGTTAACAAATTTTAAGTGTACAATATGGCATTGTTAACTATAGGTACAGTGTTGTACAGCAGATCTCTGGAACTTAGTCATCTTGTATAACTGAAAATTTATAACCATTGAATAGTAATTCTCCATTTTTCCCTTCCCCAAGCCCCTGATAATCAGCATTATTCTTTCTACCTCTGTGTGTTTCATTATTTTATCTACTTCATATAAGTTGTATCATTCAGTATCTTTCTCTTTTTGTCTGGGTTATTTCACTTAGCATAATGTCACATAGCAAGATTTGCTTCATTTTTAAGGTTGAATAATATCTAGTATATATATCCACCCCACATTTTTTTCTTCAGCCATCTATGTACATTAGGTTTTTTCCACATATTGGCTATTGTGAACTGTGCTTCAATGAATATGTGAATGAGATTTCTCTTGGAGACCCTGATCTCAAGTCTTTTGGATAAATGCTTAGGAGTAAGATTGCTTTATCACATGGTATTTCTAGTTTTAATTTTTTGTGGAACTTCCATACTGTTTTCTGCGGCAGTCATGCCATTTTACATTCCCAGCAAAAGTGTACAAGTGTTCCAGTTTTTCCAGATCCTTGCCAATACTTCTTTTGTTAATAGTCACACTCTAATCTCACTGTGGTTTTGATTTGCATTTCCCTGATGATTAGTGATGTTGAACCCTTTTTCACATACCTGTTGGCTATTTGTATATCTTCTACAGAGAAATGTCTATTCACATACTTTGCCCATTTTTTAATCAGGTTTTGTTTTTATGCCATTGAGTTGTAGGAGTTCCTTATATATTTCCAAATATTTTATCCCATTCTGTAGGTTTCCTTTTTACTCTATTATTTGTCTCTTTTGCTGTGCACAAACTTTTTAGTTTAATATAGTCGTACTTATCTCTTTTTGCTTTTGTTGCCTGTGCTTTAGAGGTTATATCCAAGAAATCATTGCCAATACCAGTGTCAGGAGGCCTTTCCTCTATGTTTTCTCCCAGGAGTTTTAGAGTTTCAGGGCTAATTTTTAAGTCTTTAATCAATTTTGAATTGATTTTTATGAGTTATTTAAGGTAGGGGTCCGATTTAATTCTTTCACATGTGCATATCCAGTTTTTCCAGTGCCATTTGTTGAAAGGATTATCCTTTCCCCATTTTGTATTCTTGGCACCCTTGTCAAAAACCAGTTGACCATATATCTGTGGTTTATTTCTGGACTCTCTGTTCTGTTCCACTGATCTGTATGTCTGTCTTTAAGCCAGTACCATACTGTTTTAATTGCTGCATCTTTGTAGTCTTTTTTGAAATGAGAAAGTATAATGTTCATTCCGTTTCCTTTTAATCGTTTTTTTGGCAGACTCTTCTTACTCCAACTGATAATGCCATCTCAAGCAGCTGCGGTTTTAAACAATTTCTATCAACTGGTTTTGACAAATGCCCTAGGGATGGGATGTTATCACAAAGTGAGATATGAACCAAGTCAAAAACAAGTCCTCAGAATATAGCTTTTCATTAAAGTGCTAGGCAGGTCAAACAGTAACAGTTTCCTTAGGATGGGGCTTTGGAGAGCTCCAGAACTGCTCTGTTTTCTCTAGCGTTGGTTAGTCTGCTGTTTTTTTACAACTACCATAGTTGTGAATTATTGGTTCACGAGGCTACTGCGAAGCTGGAGACAGGGAATGGGATTATGAAAAGTTGAAATGCAACAAATCTTTCAATTCTTACTGAGACTAAGCTTTTTTTTCTTGAATAACTGTTCCTCATATTGTTGCAAGTCTTTACTTAATTTCCAAACTTATCAAAAGTTTGATTTTGACAGTTGTTGCAAGTGTTCTTTTTGCTTTTATGGAGTAGCAGATTTTCAGAGGTCCTTACTTCAACATTTAGAATTACTTTCTCTCAATTTTACTTTTATCCTGTGTATATTATTATGTTTGAAAGTGAGTTTCATATTTTAAGAAAACTTTCTTATAGAATATAGTTGGATAATTTTTTTCACTTCTTTATTATCATTTACACCATAAAACTCACTCATTTTAAAGGTACAGTTCAGTGATTTGTAGTAAATTTACAGAGTTTTAGAACATTTCCGTTACCCCAAAGATTGTTCTCAGTCCCTGTTTCATCTCCTAACCTAGGCAGCCACTAACCTACTCTCTGTTCTTATGGATTTCCCTATTCTGGATATTTCATATAAATGGAATCATATAATATGTGGCCTTCTTTAACTTAACACAATGTTTTAATTATGTCTAGAACTAGTACTTTTCCCTTTACTGAAGGATTTGCCAGTACAGAGGGATTTTATGTGCAAGCTAAGGATATCTTCAACAGTCAGCCAGGCAGTTTACAGTTTCATCTTAACCTTCACTTCCTGTTTGCTCAGAGACTCAAGATTAGTCAGAGCTGAGAGCTTAGGGATTTTTCAGCTCTTTCCTTAGCACTCACAAAGCTCTGGCAATGTAGGCAGCTCTATTATGCACATGTGTGGCCTTCTAGTTTCCTAGAAATAATGTTGGAGCTTTTCAGAGCTTCATAAGGACATTTAATTCCCCAGGATTTCTTTCTCAGCTTTTTGGTTAACCTATTATTTGCCCCAACTTCACCACCTCAGATCTGTGAAATTCAACAACTGCCTCTGATTGTTTTTAACAAAAGTTGTAGGGGAAAAGTCTGTTGGCACTGGGTGAGCTTTGAGTCAGGTCAAATAAAAACAGCATTGAGAATCAGTAGACAGGTCAAGTAATGAAAACTTTCTGAGAATAGTGCATTGAAGGAGCTTCAATTCTGTTCTTTCTCCAGTGGCTGCCAAGCTGCTGGTTTTCACTGTGGTTTGGGGTTGATGGTTTTCAAGGTTACCACAGACCTGGAAGAAATGGATGAGAAAGGCCATATTAAAATGCCACTAAACTTGTTATTCTTACTAAGATTCAGCTCAGTAATAAATGTTCTTGAACTTTTCTTGAATAAATGTTCCCCAGATTGCTGCAAGCCTTTGGTTAATTTTCAGAGTTCTGAAAAAGTAGATTCTGACAGTTATTGCCAGTGTTATCATTGTTTTTATGGAGGAGAGAATTTTATGGGGTCCTTACTCTGCTGTTTTCACTGATGTCACCTCTCTTGGTGACATTTTTTGAAGCTTGAGAATTTGTGATTTTGATGAAGTCTAACTTCCTACTTTATTTTATGATTTCTGCTTCTGGCCCTGTAACTAAGATTTCTTTCTAACCCAAGGTCAGAAAGATTTTCACATATGTGTTCCTCTAGCAGATTTATACTTTTAGCTCATACATTTAGGTCAATGAACCATTTTTCAGTTAATTTCTAAATTTTATGTTTGGTGTAAAGTTTGGGTTATGTTAATCTCTGCATATGAGTGTCTAATTGTCATGGCACCTGTAGTTGAATAGACTATCTTTTCCCAATTAAATTGTCTCTTTTTACTGTTTCTGTTTACTTTTCAACAGTTTAATCATACTGTGTCTGGGCATGGGTTCTTTGTTATTTCCAATTCTGGGCTTCTTACCTATTTCACTTGCTACTGTATATTTTTCACAGTCTTCTAATGTTCCATGCATTTTTTTCTAGTTTTTATAACTGTATTCAGTGAGAGAGACAGGGCGAAGTGTGCTTACTTCATCTTACCCAGAAACAGAAGTCTTAATAATTTTTAGGGCTTATTTGTGCCAGTCCTTGTGCTACGCCTTTTGCACGTTAACTTATTTGAGCCCTACGAGATAATGGCTGTATTATACCCATTTTACAGGTAACAAAATTGAGCTTGTAAGGGAATAAGTGACTTTCTCAAGGTCAGTTACTAAGTGGCCATGCCAGGACTTAAATCTGGGCCTGTTCTTATATGTAAGTCTGTGATACTGATCATGGCAATTGTATATGTGATTTGAAAAGATTTTGTGGTTTATTAAATATGATTTTACTATATCTTGAGATAATTTTTTGGGGGGGGGAGGAGTAACACATTGCCTATTTTCTAACCTTAAATCTGTGGGAAAACAACATATATTGTCTTTAGAAATATACTTCCTCTAAAATGTTAAACTCTAGTAATATTACTCTGTGACCACAAACTTTTTCTAATCCTTCTGCCTCTCACAATTCTCTTACACCCATTATATCATTTCTTCAACCCTGTTAAAATCTCCAATTCCTTGACCTTTTCCTTTTCTCCTAATATGTCATTCCCTTCTTGTCTCCTTTTCTTTCCACATCTTACTTAAACTCCACCATCCATTATTTACCCATGTTCTTGCCAATGACTCATTCTCCTTGCTTTCTTGTCTATGAATCATACCCACCCAGCAAAACCTCAACTCTGAATTAATCTAATTGCCTTCTTTATTTCTGCATGATGGCTTTTGAGCACTACTAAAGAAAAATCATATAACTTTGTTGATTAGTGCCGCTATAAGTTTCTCATCTCTAGTATTGTATAGAGCTTTCTTCCTTGTTCAGCAATCTCTCTCCTAGTCCCTAGGTAAGCTCTGTGTTTTATCTCTTTACAAATACTATTTTAGATCTCCATTACTCATTTCTATTCTACTGTTTCATTATTTCTAACAGATAGTCTTCCTTCCTACTTCAAAGGAAACGCTGCCATCAGCAAGAACCTTCATCCACTTTCTGCCTGACTCTCTGCTAACTTCTGCATCCTAACTCTCTCTTTTTAAAATCTCAACTCAGTGTTAGGGACATCTTTCCTGCCTAAAGTTAATCTTTATACCTTTGTGCTTGATCCTATTCATCTTCTCTCCCCTAGGGACCTCAGTCAGTTTTCCCCAGTATTGCTTCTTTCCTTTCAGGATTTTAACATTATTTGTACCATTTGCCAGTTTCCATGGTGTGCATACTCCTACTATGAACTGTCTTTAAAAATATATTTTTAAAAATGTCCTTCAATTGTTTAGCTACTTGACCAAATAATACACTTAGATTCTCTCTCTTCACTATATACCATAAGTATCAATTGGTTTAAAAAATGAAATGTAAAAATTGAAGCCCTGAAGAGGATATAATTAAGTACACATGTTCATATTTTTGATAACTAAATGGGAAACAATTTTTTTTTCCAATCTCTAATGAGAATTTTCACACACAGAGAAGTTGAAAGTATTTTATCACAAACATCCATTATATCATCGACTAGATTCTACCATTAATATTTTTTTTACAATTTACTTTCAATATTTTTTTTGGTTAATCCTCGCCTAAGGATATTTTTCCATTGATTTTTAGATAGATTGGAAGGGAGGGGGAGAGAGAGCACGATAAACATCAATGTGAGAGAGACACATCAATGTGAGAGAGACACATTGATGGTTGCCTCCTGCAGGACCCCGACCAGGGCCGGGGATCGAACCTGCAGCGCAGGTACATGCATGCCCTTGACCGGGAATCAAACCCACAACCCTCAGTCCATGGACCAATACTCTAACCGCTGAGCCAAACCATCCAGGGCAGCTTTTAATATTATTTTGCTTTGGTTTTCAGGTGTACAGCAGAGTGGTTGACAATCAGATACCTTACAAAGTGGTCTACCCAATATTTCCAGTACCCACCTGGCATTATACATAGTTATCACAATATTATTGACTATATTCCCTATGCTGTACTTTATATCCCCATGACTATTTTGTAACTACCAGTTTGTACTTCTTAATCCTTCACTTTTCACCCAGTCCCCGAAGCCCTCCTCCCATTTTGGGGACTTTTGGCTAGCCTAATCAGTAAAGCATGAGACTTTATCTTCCTTACAATCCTGCTTTCAGTCAAGCCCTGGGTGTTTTTTAGATCTCCATGGCCTCTCTTTAGTCTAGAATCAGGGATGGAGCAGGGTCTCTACTGGTAGAAGTATAACATTAATATTTTACTTTATCACATATCTATCTGTCTATCCCTCTGTCATAATCTATCTTACTTATTGATGTACTTAAAATAGTCAGTGTAGCTCAGCCAATGTGGCTCAGTGGTTGAGCATCGACCCATGTATCAAGAGGTCGCCGGTTCGATTCCCAGTCAGGGCACATGCCCAGGTTGTGGGCCAAATCCCCAGTGGGGGGCATGCAGGAGGCGGCCAATTGATGTTCTCTCTCATCAATGTTTCTATCTCTCTTTCCCTCTCCCCTTCCTCTCTCCCTAAAATCAATGAAGAAAAAAAATAGTCAATGTAAATACATGTTCCCCCTAAATACTTCAGTATGCATAGTTAGTTAGAATTAAATATTTACTTTATCTTTGATGTAAAATCTGCATGCAATGAAATACATAAATCTTAAGTGTTCATTTGCTTACTTTTGACCAATGTGTACATCTTTGTAGTGATGTGTTGGCAAATGTTTAATACCCAACTCTTCAGAAAGAAAAAGGCTCTGATTTGTATCATTGCCAGTTTCCGTGGTTTACATACTCTACCACGGCTGATTTCAAGCTACCAATGTGTTGTCACTGAATGTGGAGGTGGGAGGAGATGTGCAAATCATTGACCCATTGCCAGCACACCACTGCATCTGTATAACCTAACTCCTATCAACACATAGACTATTTCTGTCACCCCAGAAAGTTCCATAATGCTTCTCAGTAATTCCCTCCTAGAAGCAACTAGTGTTTTAATTTTTTTGACTATAGATTAGTTTCGCCGATTTTAGATAACTGAAACCAATACATATACTATGTATTCTTTTTAAAATTTTATTTACTATTTTTATTGATTTTTTAGAATTAGAGGAAAGGAGAGAGAGAGATAAAAACATTGATGTGAGAGAGATACATCTATCAGCTGCTTCCTGCATGCCCCCTACTGAGGATCGAGCCCACAGCCCAGGCATGTACCCTGACGGGGAATCAAAATGAGACCTCTTAGTCCATGGGATGTCGCTCAATCCACTGAGCCACACTGGCTGGGCACACTATGTATTCTTTATGTGAGGTTTCTTTAATCCACCATGATCTTTGAGATTCATTTATATTGTGTATATCAATACTTTTTCCTTCTCTCTACAACAAAATTTCTTGGGAGAGTTTTCTATAATCACTGTATTTTTCTAGGGCTGCCATAACAAATTACTAGAAATCTAATGGCTTAGAACAACAGAAGTTTATCCTTTCTCTACTGTCCTCTTTAGTTCCTTCTCAGTACTCCCCAGAACTACTATTAACGTGCAGATTTCCACCAAGTCTCTTCAAGGCAACCAGCCTTTTGCTGTCAAACACCTAAAAAAAATTCTTTCAGCCTGTACTCATAACCCAATTTCAAAGCTACTTCCACATTTTTAGGTATTTGTTACAGCAGCATCCTATTTCCCAGTACACAGTCTGTATTAGTTTCCTAGAGCTGCTTTAGTAAAGTACCACAAACTGGGTGGCTTAGAACAACAGAAATTCTCTCACAGTTATGGAGGCCAGAAATTCAAATCAAGGTGTTGGCTAGGTTGGTTCCTTCTGAAGGCTCTGAAGGAGAAATTGTCCCATGCCTCTCTCCTAGCTTCTAGTGTTTGTTGGCAATCCTTGGCTTATAAATACATGACTCCAGTCTCAGCTTCTGTCATCACATGACATTCTCCCTGTGTGTCTGGGTCTCTGTGTCTTCACATGGCCTTAAAAGAACAGCAATTATTGGATTTAAGGCCCGCTCTAATCCAGTATGACCCTATCTTAACTAATTGTATCTGTAAATACCTCATTTCCAAATAAGGTTATATTCCAGGTGGAAATGAATTTTGGGGGGATACTGTTCAACCCAGTATACTCACTTATCTCTCCTTCCTCACTTCTTTTTTTTTTTTTTAAGTTTTGTTTCTTTATTGATTTTAGGGAGACAGAAAGGGAGAGGGAGAGAGAGATAGAAACATTGATGAGAGAGAACATCAATTGGACGCCTCCTGCATGCCCCCCACTGGGGATTGTGCCCACAACCTAGGCATGTTCCTTGACTGGGAATCGAACTGGCGACCTCTTGGTGCATGGGTCAATGCTCAGCCACTGAGCCACACCCGCCGGGCTTCTTCCTCACTTCTTATTCCTTTTTACAAATTACTATTTTTTATAATGAAATGGATCATGCCAAGGAGTAAAGCATGTGTTCAGTTAGATCAAGAAGTAAAACATTGCCAATACTCTAAAAGTCTCTGTATGCCCTTCAGGAATCACAGTCCCCTGCTCACCAGAAATAACCACTGCCCTGTCTTGTGAAAATAATTTCTTAGCTTTTCTTTATATTTTACCACCCATATAGACAACACTGGACAGTGTTTACTTTTGCCCATTTTGAGCATTATATCAGTGAATTGTACACTATATGTATTCTAGAGGATCTTCCTTTTCTACTTAACATTATATTTGTGAGATTCATTCATATTGCAATGTATAACTATAGATCATTCATTTCCTCTGTAGTATAATATTCCTTTATATGAACATACCAACATTTACTTATCCATTCTACTGTAGTTAGACATGTGGGTTCTTTCCATTTAGTGAGCTGTAAGTATCAGTCCTGCTACTGTGATCATTTTTGCACATATATCCTGGGACACATGTGCGGGAGTTTCTCAGGGTATATACCTAGGAGTAGAATTGAGAGGTGAAGATTTCACACGTCTTCACTTTTTTTTTTTTTTTGGTCATCATAAAGTTATATTGTGCTTAAGAGGGTTCAAGATATATGCAAACAAACAGATCTGAACTTTACTATATATCATATCTCTTAATGCTATAGAAACTTGTTATATGCAAAAGAGCATTATTTGTAGTAAAATCCCGCTTATACATATCTTCATCTTTAATAGATGTTAACTATTTTGTGAAGGGATTGTCGCAAGTTAAAATCCCACCAACCATGTGTGAATGTTCAAGTTGCTCTATGTTCTTGTCTACACTGGATATTGTCAGACTCCAATGTAATGGATATTTACTTGTATTTTATTGTATTCTTTTTTTCTCTTAATAATTAGCATTCATTTATATTACTTTTTTTAGTCTTTAGTAAAGTGATATTTTCCTTAACCTTCCATTTTGAAAACTTTCAAACATGGAGAAAAATAAAAAGAATAGTACACTCACATCCTTCATCTGCATTTACCAACTGTTGGCATTTTGCCACATTTGCTTTACCTCTCTTTCTCTACACAAGAAATGTGTGGTTTGTTTATTGCTGAACTATTTGAAAGTATATTTCTCAATTTTAAATCTAGGATGCAACCACGGATTGCACATTGTATTTAGTTTGCTTTAGAACAGTTCCCGTGTGTGTGTGTGTGTGTGTGTGTGTGTGTGTGTGTGTCTTTCAGGACATTGATATTTTTCAGGAGTCCAGGTCTATATTGTTTGTTTCACTGTGGTTTTAATTTCATTTTCCTCATATTTAATGAGGTTGGAAACATTCTCACATATTTATTGACCATTTGCATAGCCTCCTTTATGAAATGGCTGTTTAATTCTTTTGCCCGTTTAGCAAATGTGGAAATGTCTCTTTCCTGCCTGAATGTCTTTCCATTTGTTGGTATCTGTGTCCAGATGCAGTCTTAGTTCAGAGGTTACTTAGGCATGTATCAAATCAATAGCTCAGCCCGGCCAGTGTGGCTCAGTGGTTGAGCATTGACCCATGCACCAAGAGGTCACCGTTTCGATTCCCGGTCAGGGCACATGCCTGGGTTGTGGGCTGATCCACAGTGGGGGGCATACGGGAGGCAGCCAGTCAGTGTTCTCCCTCATCAATGTTCCTATCTCTCTCCCTCTCCCTTCCTCTCTCTCTAAAATCAATAAAGAAAAAACATATGTATATACATTTCTATATATATATAAAGCAATAGCTTAGTCCCAAAGCTTTTGGATATGGCAGATCACAGTGATTGCTACTTACCTTCAGTGCAGCTACAGAGAAGAGGGAGCTAGGAAAGTGTTGTGTGTGTGTGTGTGTGTGTGTGTGTGTGTGTGTGTGTGTGTTTATTAATTTATTTATTTTTGTTACTGATGCTTCTCCTTTTTCCCCCATTGATACTCTCTTCCCGATCCCCCCTCATAGCATTGTTATCTATGTCCATCGGTTATGCATATATGCATGTAAGTTCTTATTATATCTTCCCTCCCCACCACCCCCCTCCTCTGAGGTTTGTCAGTCTGAATCCTACTTCTATGTCTCTGGGTATATTTTGTTCATCAGCTTATTTTGCTCATTATATTCCACAAATAAGTGAGATCATGTGATATTTGTCTTTCTCTGCTTGGCTTATTTCGCATAGCATAATACTCTCCAAGTCACTCCATGTTGTCTCAAAGGATAAGAGATCTTTCTTTCTTATAGCTGCATAGTATTTCATTGTGTATATGTACCACAGGAAAGTGTTGTGGTTTTCTGTCCTGAATATTCTGTCTTCAAATTTCTTCTCTAATCTTATGTGCATTTCTTATAAATGTGCAAATTCTTTATTGTTGTGGATATTTTCTCTTCGTTGGTTATATATGTTGAAAACATCAATTTGCACTGTGCAGCTAATCATTTCATGGTCTTTATGGTGTCTTTTAATAAATAAAGGGTCTTCATTTTTATATAATAAAATGTGTTACTTTTTTTCCTTTCCACTTAGTGTTTTTTGTACTTTGATTAATAAATCCTTCCCTACATGAGCTCAGAAAGATACTGTTCTTTTTCTAAAAGCTTTATGTTTTTCTCTTTACATTTAAATCTTTAATCTACTGAAATTGATTTATGTGTATGGTAAAAAGGGGGATTCCAGTTTATTTTTCATGTAGATAATTCTCTATCCCAACACCATGTATTGAAATTGTTTTCTCTGCACTGTTATTATATTGCCAGCTCTATCTTATATCAGATGTTCATATATGCATAGATGTTTTTTTCTGGGTTCTATCTTTTGTTCCTTCGGTCCTTTTTGGCTATTGCAAAATCACAGTTTAGCTTTTTAAATGATTTTATATCTGGTACACCAGAAGAACAATTTCTTCTACCTTGTTCTTCAAAAGTGTTTTGTCTAATTTGGGCATTTTGCTTTTCCATGAAAATTTTACAATCAGCTTGTCAAGCTTCTCTCTCTCTCTCATTATACACACACACACACACACACACACACACATAATGATTCCATTGAGTATTTAAATCAATTGAGGATAATTGACATATTTGCAATATGAATCTTCATCTCTTCAGATGTGAATATGGTATATATTTTTATTCATTTAATTATTTTTTAAGGTCTTTTACTGGTTTTTCCCTATTTTCTATTCTTCCATTATTTGAGACTAGTTTTTTCTTCATTTTAAACCACTTTATGGAGTTATATAATTTACATATGATGAAATTCACCTGTTGTAAGTGCTCAGTGGGGTTATTCTTAGTTAATTTATTGAACTGTGCAATGATCACTAAAATCCAACTTTAGGACATCTCCATCACTGCAAAATTCCTTGAGCCTATTTGCAGTAAATTACTCCCACATCTATCCCAAGCCTTCTGTCTCTATAAATTTGTTATTTCTAGATATTTCATATAAATGGAATCTTCCAATATGTGATCTTTGGAATCTGGATTCTTTCAGGTTGCATAATGTGTTTGAAGTTTGTTCATATTTTAGCATGTATCAGCAATTCATTGCTTTTTATTAAATCATTTTCATTATATATATATACCACATTTTGTTTATCCCTTCACCACTTAATGACATTTGTGTTATTTCCAATTTTTGAATAGTGCTATGAACATTTATGTCCAAGTTTTTGTGTGGCTATGTTTTCATTTCTCTTGAGTGAATGGAATTTCTGGGTCATATGGTAACTCTGTGTATAATCTTTTAAGGAACTGCCAAACTATTCTCAATGTGATTACTCGATTTTACTTTCTCATGAGTGATATGTGAGCATTCCTATTTCTCTGCATCATTGTTAATAATTGTTATTATTAATAATTGTTATTGCCTTTTTTAATTGCAGCTATTATAGTGGGTATATGCTGATATCTCATTGTGGTTTTAATTTGAATTTCTATAATAAAAAATAATCTTGAATACCTTTTCATTTTTATTAGCCACTCATATGTCTTCTTTGATGAAATGTTCTAGTCAAGTATTTTACCAATTTTTGTATTGGATTGTTGTTTTCTTAGAATTGAGTGGTAAGAGTTCTTTACATATTGTGAAGATAGGGCCTTGATAAGATAGAATATGATTTGTAAATATTTTGTTCCAATTTGTCTTTTTCTTTTCTTTTTAAAAATTTATTTATTGATTTTTAGAGAGAGTGGAAGGGAAGGAGGGAGAAAGAAACATCGATTTGTTGTTCCACTTATTTATGCATTCATTGATTGATTCTTGTATGTGCCCTGACCAGGGATCAAAACATAACCTTAGTGTATCAAGATGACACTCTAATCAACTGAGCTAATCGGGCAGGACCTTATTTTCTTACTGGTGTCTTTTAAAGCACAGAAGTTTCTAATTTTAATGAAATTTAATTTATTAGTATGTTCCTTTGTGACTTGTGCTTTTGGTATCATATCTAAGAAATCTTGGCTGAATTCAAGGTCAGAAAGATATCCTTTGTTTTCTTCTAGAATGTTTATAGTTTTATATCTTACAATTAGATATATTATCCATTTTGAGTTAATTTTTTGTGAGATAAAGGGTCCAAATTCATATTTTTGTAAATGGATATCCAGTTGACCTAGCACAATTTACTGCAAAGACTATTATTTCCCCATTGAATTATCTTGGCAACTTTGTGGAAAATCAATTGACCATAAAGGTAAGGGTTTATTCCTGCACACTTATTTTGGTTTCATTGATTTATATACCTATCCTTATGTTCTGAATCTCTTTTATCTTTATAATAAGCTTTGAAATTGGGTACTGTAACTTCTCCAACTTTATTCCGTTTATTCAAAATTGCTTTGGTTATTCTAAGTCCTTTGTATTTCCATGTAAGTTTTAGAAGCAGCTTGTCAATTTTTCTATAAAAATGCTTGCTGGAATTTGATAAGGATTATGTTAACTTTATAAATCAATTTGAGGGAAAATGATATTTTAATAATATTGAATATTCTATTCCATGAATATGGAATGTCTACTTATTTAGATCTTCTATGATTTGTTTTAGCAATGTTTTGTAGTTTTTAGCTCATAAATATTACACTTTTTAAATTTCTAAATGTTTTATTTATTTTATGCTCTTGTGAATAGAACTGCTTTCTTATTTCATTTTCTGATTGTTGCATGCAAGTATATAGAAATACAGTTGATTATTGTACATTAATCTTATATTCTGTGACTAAACTCACTAATTCTAGTAGTTTTGTTGAAGATATCTTAGGATTTTCTAATCAGATAATCATGTTGCCTATAAATAAAAAACAGTTTTATTATACCTTTGCAATCTGGAAGTCTTTTCTTGTCTATGTGCACTGTTTAGAACCTTCAGTACAATGTTGAATGAAAGTGGTGAGAGCAGGACATTCCTAGAGCATCCAGCTGGGCCTCTCAATACACTTTCTATATAAAGCCATCCCACAAAGACTAGGAAGCATAACAGTTCTATGTAATACATAGAAACAAACACAAAGAGACAGATAAAATGGGGAGATAAAGAAACAACCCCCAAATGAAAGAAAAGGAGGGATCTCCAGAAGAAGAACTAAATGAAATGGAGACAAGCAACCTATTAGACATAGAGTTCAAAGTAATGGTTATAAAGATGCTCAAGTAACTTAGTGTGAATTATAAGGAACTCAGTGGGAACTATAACAGCATGAAAAAGTAAATAGAAACTATGAACAAGAACCAATCAAAAATGAGTAATAAAATATGTGACATCAAGAATACAATGGAAGGAATTAAAAGTAGATGGGATGAAGTAGAGCATCAAATCAGCGATTTGGAAGACAAGGTAGAAATAAATAATGAATTAGAGGGGCAAATAGAAAAAATAATTAAAAAGCAGGAGGATATCTTAAGGGAGCTCAGGGAAAACATGAAATATAACAACATTCATGTCATAGGGCTACCAGAAGGAGAAGAATGTGAGCAAGGAACAGAGAACCTGTTTGAAGAAATGACAAAACTTCCCCAACCTGCTGAAGGAAAAAGTCACACAAGTTCAGGAGGCACAGAGAGTCCCAATCAAGATGAACTCAAACAGGAGCAAACCTAGACACATCATAATTAAAATGGTAAATGTTAAAGACTAAGAAAGAATCTTAAAAACAACAAGAGAGAGACAGAAAATTACCTACAAGGGAGTTCCTATAGGAATGTCAGCTGATTCCTCAATAGAAACACTTCAAGCCAGAAGGGAGTGGTGTGAAATATTTAAAGTAATGAAAAGCAGACCCCTGAATCCAAGACTACTATATCTCGCAAGGCTATCACTTAAAATTGAAGGTGAAATAGTTTCCCAGACAAAAAAAAAAAAAAAAAAAGCTACAGGAGTACATTACCACCAAACCAGCATTGCAATAAATTTTAAGGGGACTACCTTAAGAAGAAGAAGAAAATGACAGTGAGAGAGGGACATAAGCATAAAGAAAATAAAATAGAAATAAATAAATACCTATTAATAATAACCTTAAATGTAAATGGATTAAATGCTCCAATCAAAAGACATAAGGTGACTGAATGGATAAGAAAACATGACCCATATATAGGCTGTTTAAAAGAGATCCACCTCAGAACAAAATATTCACAAAGACTGAAAATGAAGGGATGGAAAAAAAAATACCCCATGCAAATGGAAATGAAAACAAAAAGCGGGAGTCACAATACTCATATATGACAAAATAGACTTCAACACAAGTGCCAAAACAAGGGACAAAGAAGGTCATGACATAGTACTGAAGGGATGGATCCAACAAGAAAATATAACCCTTGTAAGCATATATGCATCCAATACAGGAACACCCAAATTGAAAAACAAAAAACTCCTGATGGACTTTAAGGGAGAGATCAGGAACAATACTGTCATAGTAAGGGATTGAACACACCGCTGACATCATTGGATAGGTCTTCCAGACAAAAAAAATCAAAAAGAAACAGCGGCTATAAATGACACACTAAATCAGATGGATCTAACTGATATTTACAGAATATTTCAACCCATAGCAGCAGAATATACATTCTTCTCAAATGTACGTGGAACATTCTCAAAAATAGAACACATGTTAGGACACAATACAAGTCTATAGAAATTCAAGAAGATTGATATCATATCAAACATCTTCTTGGATCACAATGGCATGAACTAGAAATCAACTAAAATATTTTTTTAACTCAAAAACACTTATTAAATAGCATCTTATTAAACAATGAATGGGTTACCAGTGAGCTCAAGCAAGAAATAAAAAACTTCCTGGAAACAAATTAAAATGAACACACAACAACCCAAAACCTATTGGACACAGTGGAAGCAGTCCTGAGAGGGAAGTTCATAGCATTACAGGCCTACCTCAAGAAACAAGGAAAAACTCTAATAAACTATCTAACCCTACAACTTAAAGAATTAGAAAGAGAACAGCAAGAAATGCCCAGAGGAAGTAGAAGGAGGGAATAATAGAGATCAGAGTGGAAATAAATGACATAGAGACTAAAAATAAAAATACAAACAATCAATGAAACCAAGAGCTGATTCTTTGAAAACATAAACAAGATTTGAACCCTTAGCCAGACTCATCAACAAAGAGAGAAGACCCAAATAAATAAAATCAGAAATGAAAAGAGTGATATAACAGCAGACACCACAGAAATACAAAGAATTGTAAGAAATTACTGTGAACACCCTGGCCGGTTTGGCTCAGCAATTGGAGCGTCAGCCCACAGAACAAAGAGTCGTGAGTTTGATTCCAGTCAAGGGCACATGCCTCAGTTATGGTTAGGTCCCTGGCCCTGGTTGGAGTCATGCGGGAGGCAACCAATCGATATGTCTCTCTCACATCTCTCTCTCTCTCTCTCTCTCTCTCTCTCTCTCTCTCTTTCTCCCCCTCCCTCCCTCCCTCTCTCTCCCTCCCACTCTATCTGAAGATAAATGGAAGAATACCCTTGGGTAATATTTAAGAAAGAAGAAGAAGAAAAAGAAATTACTATGAACAACTATGTGGGACAATCTGGGTGAAATGGACAAATTCCTAGAAACATACAATCTTCCAAAACTCAATC
This sequence comes from Tadarida brasiliensis, assembly GCA_030848825.1. NCBI lineage: Eukaryota > Metazoa > Chordata > Mammalia > Chiroptera > Molossidae > Tadarida > Tadarida brasiliensis. The sequence continues at coordinate 30,928,466 of CM061280.1, read as the reverse complement.
AGAAAACCTGAATAGGCCAATAACAACTAATGAAATTGAAACAGTAATTAAAGAAAACTCCCAGCAAACAAAAGTCCTGGACTGGAGGGATTTACAGGAGAGTTTTTGAAACATTCAGAGAAGAACTAACACCTATTCTCCTCAAACTATTCCAAAAAAGTCTAAAGGAAGGAACATTTCCAAGCTCTTCTTTATCCTAATTCCAAAACCAGATAAATACACTACAGAGAAAGAAAATTACAGGCCAATATCCCTGATGAACACAGATGCTAAAATCCTCAACAGAATATTAGCAAATCAGACTCAGCAATACATTAAAAAGATCATATACCATGACCAAGTAGGATTTATTCTGTGGATGCAAGGCTGGTACTTATTCTCAAATCAATAAGTGTGATACATCACATAAACATAATGAAGTATAAAACTCACATGATCACATCAATTGATGCAGTGAAAGCATTTGACAAAATCCAGCACCCATTTTTTTAATAAAAAGTCTAAGCAAAGTGGGATAGGACTAGAGAACTCATAACTCAACATAATAAAGGCCATGTATGACAGACCAACAGCCAACATCATACTCGATGGGCAAAAACTAAAAGCATTTCCCTTAAGAGCAGAAACAAGACAAAGATGTCCACTTTCACCACTCTTATTCAACATAGTACTGGAAGTCCTAGCCACAGCAATCAGACAAGAAGAAAAGTTAAAGACATCCAAATTGGATACGAGGAAGTAAAATTATCATTATTCTCAGATGACATGACATTGTACACAGAAAATCTCAAAGACTCCACCAGGAAACTACTAGATATAATAAATGAATTTGGCAATGTAGCAGGATACAAAATCAACATCCAGAAATTGATGGCATTTTTATACACCAATAATGAACTCTGAGAAAGAGAAACTAAAAAAAAAAAAAAAAATCCCATTTACCATTTCAACAACAACCAAAATAAGATACCTAGGAATAAACTTAACCAAGGAGGTAAAAGACTTGTACTCGGAAAACTATAGGACATTGAAAAAAAGAAACAGAGGAAGATACAGATAAGTGGAAGTGTGTACCGTGTTCATGGATTGGAAGAATTAACGTCATTAAAATGTCCATACTACCCAAAGCAATCTATAGATTCAATGCAATTCCTATTAAAATACCAACAGCATATTTCACAGCACTAGAACAAATACTCCAAAAATGTATATGGAACCAAAAAAGACCCTGAATAGCCACAGCAATCTTGAAAAAGAAGAACAAAGTTGGAGGGGTCACAATATCAGTTATCAAACTATACTACAAAGCTATTGTAATCAAAACAGCCTGGTAGTGGCACAAGAACAGGCATATACACCAATGGAAAAAAACAGAGACCCCAGAAATTGACCCACACCATAACTGTCAATTAATATTTGACAAACAAGTCAAGAACATACAATGGAGTAAAGACAGGTTCTTCATCAAATGCTGTTAGGAAAACTGTACAGACACATGCAGAAAGATGAAACTAGACCACCAACTTACACCATACACAAGCATAAACTCAAAATGGATAAAAGACTTAAATGTTAGTCTTGAAACCATAATATCTTATAAGGTGTTAATTTCCAATATATAGTAAGTACTTATACAACTCAACAAAAGAAAGACAAATGATCCAATTTAAAAATGGGCAAAGGACCTGAATAGACACTTCTCCAAAGAGGACATACAGATGGGCAATAGACATATGAAAAAATGCTCAAAATCACTAATCATCAGAGAAATGCAAATTAAAACCACAGTGAGATATCACCTCATACCTGTCAGAATGGCTATCATCAATAAATCAACAAACAACAAATGCTGGTGAGGATGTAGAGAAAAAGGTACTCTAGTATACTGCTGACTGATGCAGCCACTATGGAAACAGTATGGAGTTTCTTTGACCCAGCGATCCCACTTCTAGGAATATAGCCTAAAAACCCTGAAACACCAACCAGAAAGAATATGTGCACCCCTATGTTCATAGCAGCATTATTTACAATAGCTAAGATCTGGAAACAGTTTAACTATTAACTGTGATCCTACCTCTAGATTATTTTTACATGCTCCCATGCTTTTTTTTTTCCCTTTCCCATTCCTACTGTCTTCTTGCCCCATGACTGCAGCAAGCCCTATAACTGGTCATCCTGCCTCCAGTCTTGTCCTGACTCAGACTTGCCCACATTGCTGTCCTAGTGAATTTTTTTAAATTCTTTTTTTTTAATTATTTATTTTTGTTACAGATGTTTCTCCTTTTCCCCGCATTGACACCCTCCTCCTGTTCCCGCCCCCCCCCTCCACACACACACACATACTCTCATGCTCTTTAACAGTATATTACTTTCCTATAGGTGCTGGAACTAGTTACCATAAACTTAGTGACTTAAAATAACACAGATTTCTTCTCTTAAGGTTTTAGAGGTCAGAACTAAAATCAAGGCTGCATTCCTTCTGGCATTCTCTAGGGAACCTTTGCCAGCTTCTAGAACCCACCAAAGTTCATTAGTGCATGGCCCTTCTTCACGTTATTCCAACTTCTACTTTTATCACTACATCACTTACTCTGTCCCTGACCCTCCTGCCTCCTTTTTATAAGGACCATTATAATCACATTTGGCCTATCTACATAATACAGGATAATCCCCCTATCTTAAGAGCTGTATCCTAATCACATCTGCAGAGTCTCTTTTGCCATGTAACATTTTTACAGATTCCAGGAATTAGGATGTAGACATCTTTGGGGGGGGGGGGGAGCATTATATTCAGCCTACCACATGCAGATTGAGCATGTTCCCTTCTGTTTCTAGTTAGTTGAGGGTTGTTGTTCTTTAACCGTGAGTGGGTGTTGGATTTTGTTTGTTGCTTTTTTGTACCTATTGTGTTGATCACATGGTTTAAGGTTTTAATCTATTAATATTATGTATTATAGTGATTGACTTTTAGATGGCAAACCAGTATTTCATTCCTGGGATAAATCCTACTTATATGTATATAATTTTTATATGTTGCTGGGTTAGGCTTGCTAGTATTTTGGTAAAGATTTTTATGTCTGTGGTCATGAGGGATGTTGGTTTTCTTTGCTTCTGATGTCTTTGTTTAGCTTTGGTTTTCATCTGATACTGACCCCATAGAATAAATTGAAAAATATTCTCTCCTCTATTTTCTGAAAGTATTTGTGCAAGATTGATATTATTTCTTTAAATATTTGGTAGAACTCATGAATGAAGCCACCTGGACCTGGACTTTTCTTTGTGAGCAGTTTGTTGATTACTAATTCAACCTCCTTACTACTTATTATAGGTTTGTTCAGCTGTTCTCTTTCTTCTTGAGTCTGCTTTGGTAATTTGTGTCTTTCTTTGAATTTGTTCATTCATCTAAGCTTTCTAATTTGTTGGCCTAAAGTTATTTATAATATTTCCGTAAAATTGTTGCCATTTGTATAAGTTCAGTAATGATACCTCCTCTTTAATTATTTTAGTCATTTTTGTCTTCTGTCTTATTTTCTTGGTTGGTCTAGCTAAGGGTTTGCCATTTTGTTAACCTTTTCAAAGAACCAGCTTTTGGTTTCATGGATTTTTCTCTATTTTTCTGTTTTCTATTGTACTGGTTTATTTCCTAATCCTTGTTATTTTCTTCCTTCTGCTTACAGTGCATTTAGTTTGCTTTTTCTTGTTTCCTAAGTTGGAAGCTCAGGTTATACATTTGAAGTCATTATTATTTTTTTATAGATGTTTAAAGCTACAAACTTATCTCTGAGCACTGTTTTAGCTACATTTATAAATTTGGGTATGCTATGTTTTCATTTTCATTTAGTACAGAATATTTTTAAATTTCCTTTGTGAGTTATTTGACCTATGGGTTATTCTGAAATGTATTGTCTACTTTTCAAATATTTGTTTTCCCAAATTTTTTTCAGTTGTGGATCTCTAATGTGATTCAGTTGTGGTCAGAGAAATACATTGTATGATTTTACACTTTTTAAAAATTTTGAGATACACTTGGGGCCCTCACCCTAATTAACAGCATGGTAGATTCCCTCACTTTCTTTAAGTTTTCTGTTAAATATCACCTTCTCAATGAGACCTACCCAGTCCAATATTAAAATTGCAGCCATCAAAACTACCACCTCTAGCACTTCCAATCATCTCTTACATTGCTGTATTTTTCTTTCTCAAAGCACTCATAACCTTCTAACATAGCCTTCAAATATAATTCACTTAGCTCTATGAAGGTGGAAATCTTTGTTTTATTTATTGATGTATCTCAAGAACCTAGAATAATTCCTGGATCATAGTAGTCATTGAATAAACATTAGGATATTTCATCCACTTGGTCATATGTAATTGAAATTTGTTCACTTTCATTGGAATGTAGTATATCATTATATAAATATACTACAATTTTATAATTGATTATTTTTAGACAGTTACATTTTTGCTAGTTTCAAGCTATTATAAATACCAATGATTTAACCATTGTTATTATTATATCCTGGTACACATATACCCAAAATTTTCTAGGGTATATATGTAGGAGTGGAATTGATGGGTCATATTATGAGCATATATTGAATATTAATAAATAATGTCATAGTGTTTTGCGCTATGGTTGCACATTCCTACCAGCAATGTATGAAGGTTTCATTTGCTTTACAATCTCACTGATATGTGATATTGACATTCTTTTTATATGGCAGTTTTCTTTTAGTATTTTCTTCTTAATTAGCATTTCTCTGAATTCTAATACGGTTGAGTAATTTTCTATATATTTATTAGCCATGTGTATTTTATCTTTTTGAGGCATCTTTTGTCCATTTTCCTAATGGTTATGTTCTTTATCAGTTATTTGTGCAGCAAATATATTTTCCCATTCCGAGACTTTTCTGTCTTCATGATATTTTTAATGAACAGAAGTTTTTCATTTTAATGTAGTTGAATTTGTCATTATTTTTCTTTAATGGTTAGTGCTTTGGGGGAACTTAAGAAATTCTTCCATACTTATTCGTATACCTTGCTGGTGGAAATGCAGAATAGTACAACTTCTACAAAGTAGAATTTAGCAATATAGAGAAAAATTACATACACATTTGACCCTTTGTCTCAACAAAGCCGTCTCTTGGAATCTATTTCAATGATGTACTGGAAAAATACAAAATTTTATATGCACAAGGTTGTTTGTCAGGACATTATTCATAACAGCAAAAAGGACTGGATATAATACCAATATGCATAAGTAGGGAAAAGTTGAACAAACTATGGTATATCCACACAGTGGAGTATTATGCAGCTATCAGAAGGAAGGGAAAGAGCTCTACATATTAATATGGAATTACTTCAAGTACCTATTGTTAAGTGCAAAAAAGTAAGTTGTGCCCTGGCCTGTGTAGCTCGGGTGGTTGGAGCGTCATCCTGTACACCAAAAGGTGTCAGATTCAATTCCCAGTCAGTGCACATACCCAGGTTGGGGGTTTGATCCCCGGTCAGGATGTGAGGGTGTATGCAGGAGGCAACTGATGTTTCTCTCTCACATTGATGTTTCTCTCTCTCTCTCTCTTTTTTCTCTCTCTCCCTCTCTTCCTCCCTCTAAAATCAATAAAAAAATAAATAAGTTGTAAACAGTGTATAGTAAGTTAAGGTTTATGCAGGAGGGGTATAACCAATGAATTATATATATATACACACACACACACACACACACACACACACGTATGCCTATTTGCTTATATTTTCAAAAAAGAATCAATGGAACCATAAAGCCAAAACCTAATAAAAAGTATTATTTATGGGGAAGGAAAGAAATGAGATGAAGGGGACAGAGATGAAAATGAGACTTCTGTGAAGGTACTGTATAACGCAGCTCTTACTTTAGACCCATGTAAATGTTTTGCATAATTTAAAAATCAAAAAGGGAAAATGTCAATCCCTAAAATTCACAAACAACCTGAAGCCAATAAACCTAACTATAAAAAAGTTGGTAGCGTAACAATACAAAGGAAACAGTTATTTAAAATGACTTTAAAACAATATTTGTACATTCCTAATGGGATATATTTTAAGGACAAAGGTAACTGAAAAGAAATGTAAAACTGTACTCAGTAGTTTTATTGTTGATAGTCATATTAGTATGGTCATTGACATTTTAAAATTCATTAAATATATTCTAAGATAAAGCTAATAAATAATTTTGTTATTATTAAGAGCCAATATTTTAAGCATATGTGAAAAGAGATATACAAGTCTAAATTCAAGGAGTTGGAGTAAAAATCTTATAATCTTACATTTGAAAGGGAAATACCAGTATGGTTTATTTTTCTCTTTAAAAAAATGTCCTGGTTTTATTTACTGAAAATGCCTAGAAGCAATAACAACTCAATGGCAATGAACACACCTAGCAACACATTATGCTTTCTAAATACTATTTCCCATTAGAAGGAGCCAGGAGTCCTTGGACAAATAGTCCAGGTTTGAGCCAGGAAATGTGCAAGATGAGCTTGGGACATTTTGCTGTGCCAGAAAACTGATAACCATTACAGGAGTCAATTTGGAGGGACTCTTACTGGTCCTAAGTGGAATAATTTGACCACTAAAAAGAACAATGACTATATTTAATTGAAACACATCAAATATGTAAAAATGCATGATCTCACAATTACACTAGAAATAATCATTGGTTACCACTGGACATTTCTAAGGTACCAACTCATTACTCTCAGAGTGGTAAATAATGGGAAAAATCAAGCATTTATCCTGCCTTTTCTGTATGAACTATATATAGGGAAACTAATTAGTTGATGACGGTAAGTTTATTATAGAATTCTAAATAATAAACACAAAGAAATAGTAGAATTAGGGGAGCTCCATTTCACAACTCTTTGTAAATTAATAGATCTAGGCAATAGTAATCAATGGATGTAAAACCCATTAGGTAAAAGGTGAATGAAAAAACTTCATAATGGAGAGATCTGACTAATAACACCTGAATTCACTGATCAATTTCAGCATCACTAAAAATGGGACCACCAAGCATTATGTGCCTTATGGTGTAATAGGAAGTACACATCTATCTATGGAGGGTTCTTGCCTAAAAACATGGAACCTGAATCTAATCAAACCTCTAAATCAGCACTATCCAATGCAACTTGTATAATGATATAAATGGCCTTTATCTGTTTTGTCCAATGTGGTATCCACTAGCCACATGTGGCTGTTGAACATTTGAAATGTGATTAGTTTAACTGAGGAACTGACATTTTACAAATTAATTGATTTGTGTGGCCGGTGGATACTGTATTAGATAGAGTAGCTCTAGATTTAACTGCCAGTTTGTAAGAAATGGAGGGGATTGAGGAACAAGTTAAATAATACCATGAAGAACAGTCAGTCAAATTCATTTGTTCTGTGAACAAATGTGGTTCCTCTAATAAATCAATGGGATGGGGCAGAAAACGGGTTGGAAGGGTGGGAAAGAAGGGGTACTATTTTAGAATAAAAGAGGCTTAAGAGATGTAACAGCCAAAGGCTGGTTTAAACAACCAAGTGTAAAAAGATATCTTTGTGATAATCAGGGCCATTTCAATATGAACTTGGTATTAGATGATATTAAGGAATTATTAATTTTGTGATGTGTAATAATGCCATATGGGTTACATTTTTCAAGTGTCCTTATCAATTAGGTGCATGTACTTGCATGACTCTTAAGAGTGCGCACCTCCTTAAAATTTGCACCCCAGGTGCCTCTCTTGCCTCACCACAGTTCCAGACTTGCTTGAGATGCACTGTAATAAAATAGCTATATACTATTATCACTTGTTGCAGGTTGTAGACACCTGCCCCAGCAGAGTTTCTGTATCTGAGATCCAAGATTTAATTTTTATTAATTTGTCAAAGGTTGTATTGGTAGGCTTTGTAGAACTTCCCTATCTCTTTGTCTTAATCCAGATGATCCCCAAAAGAAGAACAAAGGTGATCCCATGAACAACCTGGAAAGTTTTTACCAAGAGATGATAATGAAAAAACGTCTTGAAGAGTTCCAACTTATGAGAGGTGAACCCTTTGCTTCCCACTCACTGGTCTCAGCTACATCAGTGGGAGATAATGGCACAGCTGAGAACCCGCCATTACTCCAGGACAAGGGAGAACAGGCAGCACAGGGTAAAGGCCCCAGTCTCCATGTGGCAAAAGTTATTGATAATTCACCTGAGCAGTGTTGGACTGGGCCTAAGAAGCTGACGCAGCCAATAGAATTTGTCCCAGAAGATGAGATCCAGAGAAATCGTTTGTCAGAGGAAGAGATCCGAAAAATTCCTATGTTTTCTTCATATAATCCAGGGGAGCCAAACAAGGTATAGGCTAAACCAAGAAAAAAATAACATGGGTTGTTTTCATTTTAATTTACCTCTACCTAAAGTAATACTTTTAAATTCACTTTGATTATACCAAAGAATCATGACATAGGCATAGTGATTGTTTTTCCTTGACCTTGACTATTCTTTCTGTGCATAGTATATAAGTAGCATGTTTCCTATGATGTTCTTTGTGGTTTTCTAAGGTCCTAAGCTACCCTTAGAATTTTAAAGAAATCTTGAAGAGACTCTAGTCCATACCTACTAGAAGACCTGAGTTGAAGGAAAAGTAACCTCCAATTTCATAGGCTAGTAATAAATCAGGCAGTATTCATAGGACCTCCATATCTGATAGCCATGGTGCCTCTGGAATTAGTCAGTAAACAATTGACCTCCTGGTTGTGAGTAGGGTTTACTGTTATCACGTGCTTTTTCTCTTCAGAATACTCCACCTGGCTTACATATGACATATGACTTAAGTTGCTGGTAGTTAAGAGCAAAGTGAAAGCTCAGGTCCTCTAAGTCTTGAAAAAACGCCAAATATCTAAGTAAACTTGTAAATAATAGTTCTTTTATATTTTTACTATATAGCTATATATTAATAAACAACATAATTTTACATATTTTAAAACTATACAGATGAAATCATACTTTGCATACCCTTCTACAACTTGCTTTTTAAACTCAATATACATAAGGTTTTTGAAATTTATTTCTAATGATGTAAGGAACTATGTATTCCATTGTAGAAATATAGTATAATTCATTTTTCCATTCTCCTGAAGATGTTTTCTTTTTATTTTTTTCATTACAGATAATTCTGCAACAAATGTTATTGTACAATTAGTAGGTTCCAATCAGCAATTCTTTAATGAGATAAAAAAGAATAGACTAGAAAACATCAATAAGCATTTTACAGTGTAAGGGTAATTACTGTTTCTTGAAAGTTTTGTTTTGCATGTGTGTGCACATGCATGTGAGAGAAGGGGTGGAATAGACATATGTGGGCCAGAATATATTTCTTCCTGTTGATCTTAGTCAAAAAAATTGGAAAAATATTGCTTTGTTGTAGTGATTATCAAATGTTAGTGTGCACCTGGCAAGCTTGTTAAAATACAGATTGCTGGGCTCCACCCCCAGAATTTTTTATTCAGTGGATCTGGAGTAGGGCCTGAGAATTTGCATTTCCAACAAGTTCCCAGGAGATGCTGTTGCTGCTGGTCTGAGAGACATTTTAAAAATCACTGTTGTAGATTACATACCTAGGAGTGGAATTGCTGTGCTATTTATGATACGTATATCTTCAACTCCATGAGCAAGGTTTCAGAGATCTCTTTCACATCCTTGCCAAGACTTTGTAGTATTAGACTTTTTTATTTTTGCCAGTCTAATATATTTGAAAGGTATCTCGTTGTTTTAATTTGCATGTTCCTGATTTCCAGTGAAATTATGCATATATTCATGAATTTATTAGCCTTTCTGGAGCCTTCTGTGAGTTGCCTATTCCTTTTTGCCCATTATTTGGTTGTTTTGTTTTTCATATTATTTATAGAGATTATTTTAAAATTCTGAATACAAACTCTTTTTGCTTATTTAGCAAATATATTCTTCCAGTAAATGGCTTATTATTTTAACATTGCTTCTGATGTCTTCTGTTAAGCAGAAGCCTTTCATTTTAATGTAATCATATAATCAGTATTTTACTTGATGGTTTGCATTTTTTGAGTCACTTTAAGGAAATTCCTCCCTACAAATCAATATGAAAAACACCAACAACCCAATAATAATGGTCAGAAGATATGAATAGGCAGTTCACAGAGGAGAAAACAGGAATGGCTAATTAAATTATGAAGTCTCATTAGTAATCAAAGAAATGCAAAATAAAACTATAATGAGATACCATTTAACACCCAGGATGTTGGCATAAAGGCATGACAATGCCAAGTGTTGGTGAACGTAACACTAAGACCTCTAATATGCTTCTGGCTGAATATAAACGAGTACAACCATTTTCAAGAACATCAGGGTAATATCTAGTAAAATAGAAGATGCTCACACGGTATAAATCAGCAATCCCACTTCTAGGTATCTATCCTAGAGGAATTCTTACATATGCATGTTAGGAAATGTTATAAGGATGCTCATTATAACATTATTTGTAAAACACATGTTCATCAATAGGAGAATGGATAAAGCATGGTATATTCTTAAAATAGAATACTATTCAGTAGAGAAAATGAATAAAATATACCTACAGATATCAATGTGGATGCAGCTCACAAACATAATGTTGAATGAAAAAAGCCAGTTGCAGACTTCTGGTTTCAGCTCCAACATATAAAGTGCTTGGAAGTTGTAACACCTGTCTTACAACAAGAAAAATAGCCGAATAAACTAAAAATCAATGACTTTTTCTTAGACTCATCAGATAATTGAATTCACAGAGCAAACTGTAACCCTGAAATCTGGAGAGACAGGCAATTACAGAGAACCGCAGCCCAGATCTACTTATCAGTAGTGGAAAGCCATGGGAGCCATAGACTAGTAGGAATACTTAAGTGGTGACTTTGACAAATTGCTTGAGGCAGAGTGCAGATTAGTGTTTGAACATCACAGGTTCTCAATTTGAAGAGCCAAGAAAAAAATCTGTTCCTGGCTAGTAATAAATCAGGTAGTATTCATAGAACCACCATATATGGTAGCCATGGTACCTCTGAAATTAGTCAATAAATACCTCCAGGAACCCCACTAAGTTCTCAAGTTGAAGAGCCAAGAAAAAAAATCTGTTCCTGGCATGGAGAGCAGAAAAGTAATCATTTTGAAATACACCCAGAGCTTCTACCTAACAAAGGACTGTCCAACAAGTAAAACAACTTTACCAAAGCCTTCTCCAGTGTGGGAGAAGGGAAATCATCAGACTTGAGGTCCCTCTAGCCTCCTGTCTCATCTGAGAGAGAGAGAGAGAGAGATAGATAGAGAGAGAGAGAGAGAGAGAGAGAGAGAGAGAGAGAGAGAGAGAGAGAGAGAGAGAGAAAGCTGTGAAGCACTTCTGAAGGTTACAGTCTGGGGACACAGGCCCACTGAAAGACTGAGGCTTAATTATAGGATTACAGAATGTTCCCCTTTACCCTACACCTTATCACCACATCAGCAGGGCTTCAGGATAACAACCGTGGAATACGACTGAAAGACCTGCAAGGCTCAGACTCTATTTAAGTTCTTAGGGAAACTCAAAGAAAACATGGGAGACAAAAACAAGGACATTAGAGGAAATTGAAATCTGTGACACCTGCAGCTAGAGCAGACATTAAACACAGCACAACTCCTGGCCAGATTAACATAAAATGTCACACTAACAGCCTGTTTACCTCAGTTCTTATTATGTTATACATCATGTATGGCTTTCAACATAGAAGAAATTATAAAGCATTATATAAAAGAAAGAACAGCCTCAAGAGACAAAATAAGCATCAGAACCAAAGTCAGATATGACTCAAGGTTTGGAATGATCACATATATGGAATTTAAAATGACTATGATTAAATGCTAAAGAGTCTATTAGAAATAATATGTAAGATGGAAAAACAGATAGGTAATATAAACAGAGAAATAGAAACTCAAAGAAAGAATTAAAAGGAGATGCTAGAAATTAAAAAAACAACAACAAAACACTGTAATAGAAATGATTCCTTTGATAGGCTCATCCATAGACTGAATACGGCCAAGGAAAGAATCAGTAAGCTTAAAGATATGTCAATACAAACAACCCAAACTGAAATGCATAGAGAAAAAAGACATTAAAAAATGGAACAGAATATCCAAGAACTATGGGGCAGTTTAAAAGGTGTAACATATACATTATTAGAATACCAGAAGGATAAGAGAGAAAGGAGCAGAAGAAATGTTTGAAGCAGTGATGGCTGATAATTTTCCAAAATTAATGACAGATACCAGACCACTGATATAGCATTTGAGCAGAGAATACCAAGCAGAATGACTACTACTACTACTACTACTACTACTAATAATAATAATAATAATAAACCTAAGCCTATCATGTTCAAACGGAAGACAGGGAAAATCTTGAAAACAGCCAGAGGAAAACTACTTTACCTATAGAAAAACAAAGATAAGAATTGCATTGGATTTCTCATCAGAAACCATCCAAAGCAAGTAGACAGTGGTGTGAAATATTTGAAGTATTGAAAAATAAATAAACCCACCTACCTAGCATTCTGTATCCAGCAAAAGTATCTTTCAAAAGTGAAGGAAAAATAAAGATTTTATCAGACAAATAAAAACTGATGGAATTTGTTGCCAGTAAACCTGCCTTGCAAGAAATGTTTTTTTTATTAAAGTTCGTCAGAGAGAAGGAAAATTATGTAGGTTAGAAAAGCAGATCTCTATAAAGAAAGGAAGAGCATAGAGAAGGAATATCTGAAGGTAAAATATTTTTTTATCTTAAGTTATGTAAAAGATAACTGTTCAAAGTAAAAATAACAATGTGTTAGTTAATTATAGCATATGGATAAGTGCAATGAATGGCAGGAATGTTATAAGGTATAGGAGGGAGGAATTAGTATTCAGTATATAACTATTATAAGGTATCTGCAGTACCTGTGAACTGGTATAGTGTTAATTGAAAGTGAACTTAGATTAGTTGTAAATTAATGTATATTGCAAACTCTAGGGCAACCACTAAAAAGGTATAAATAGAAGTATAATTGATATGCTAAGAGAGGGATAAAAATGGAATCATATAAAATGATACTTTCTTTACAATCTTTCCCAGAAAATAGAAGCAAAGGGAACATTTTCTGACTCATTTTATGAGAACCAGCCTTAGTTTAATACCAAAGCCAGATGAAGATATTACAATAAAATAGAAAAATACAGACCAGTCTCATTAGCATAGATGCAAAAATCCTAAATATTCAGAAAATCAAAATAGTTGATTGAAATATTTTTATTTGAAAATAAAAATATTAGGTAATGAAATCCCACAGTGTATCAAAAGAATTCTATATTATGAACAAGTGGGATTTATTCCAGGTATCCAAGTCTGGTTCAACATTTGAAATTCAGTTAATGTAATCTATCACATCAACAGACTAAAGAAAAATAGGCATGTTATTATTTCAATTGATATAGAAAAAGTACTTGGCAAAATTCAACATTCATTAATGACAAAAACTCTCATCAAACTAGAAGTAGAGGGGAACATCCTCAGCTTGATAAAGAATGTCTATAAACCCTACAACTAACATTATACTTAATGGTGAGAAACTGGATGTAGTCTCCTTTGATCAGAAACAAGGCAAGGATATATCTTCTCCCCACTTTTTAAAATATTGTACTGGAAATGCTAAGTAGTGAAATAAAACAAGAAAATAAAATAAAAAACACACATCTTGGAAAGAAAAATATAAAACTGTCTTTGTTCATAGATGACATGTATGTCTATGTTGAAAATCTGAAACAATCAACCTAAAACAACTTCTGGAATTAATAAGTGAGTATATAGCAAGGTTGGAGGATACAAGGTTCATATATAAAAGTCAATTGTTTTCCTATATACCAAGAAATGAACAATTGAAATTAAAATAAAAACAACACTATTTACAATAGCACCACAAAATAGTGAAATAATTAGATATAAATCTAACAAAATTTGTACAGGATCTATATGTAGAAAACTATAAAACTCTGCTGACAAATTAAGGAAGATCTAAATAAATGCAGAAATGCCCTGTGTTTATGAACTGGACAACTTACAACTTAATATTGTTAAGGTGTCCATTTTTCCCAAATTGATAATGTAGATTTCACACAATCCCACCAAAATTTCAGCAAGCTACTTTGTGGATATAGACAAACTGATTCTAAGTTTCTAGGAAAACAAACGATCCAGAATATCTAACACAATACTACTCAACTTCAAGATTTACTATAATCAAATAGTTCAGTGTAGGTGAAAAAAAGACACATAGATCAACTGAGCAGAATAAAGACTCCAGAAATAAATGCACACTAATATAGCGAACTGATCTTTGACAAGGGAGCAAAGGCAATTAAATGGAGAAAGGATAGTCTTTTCATCAAATTGTGCTGGAACTGATACCAACATAAAAAAATGAATCTAGACACAGATTATACAATCTTTAAAAAAATTAACTCAAAATAGATTGTAGATCCAAATGTAAAACACAATATCATAAAACTTCTAGAAGAAAAGGGAGAAATATCTAAGTGACCTTGTGATTGGTGATGCATTTATAGATACACCACCAAAAACATGATTTATGAGAGAAAAAAATGATAAATCAGACTTTATTAAAACTATAAGCTTCTGCTTTGTGAAAGATACTTTTAAGAGAATTAAAAATATGCCACAAACTGGAAGAAAATATTTTCAAAACACATGTCTAATAAAGGACTTGTATCAAAAATGCAAAGACTTCTAAAATTCAACAGTAGTAAAACGAACTACCCATTTAAAAATGGGCAAAAGAACAGACACCACCCCAAAGAAGTTATTTACATGTAAAGTAAGCATATAAAAAGGAACTCACCATCATTTGTCATCAGGGAACTGTAAAATTAAACAATAATGAGATGCCATTATACACCTATTAGAATGGCTAAAAATCACAATAAAATTAATAGTACTAAGTGCTATTGAGAATGCTGAGCAACAGGAACTCTTATTCATTGCTGGTGAGACTACAAAATGATACAATCTCTTTGGAAGTTAGTTTGACAGTCTCTTACAAAGCTACAGTTTACCATATGATTCAATAATTGCACTTCTAGTTACTTACCACGATTGATTTGAAAACCTATATTCTTACAAAACCCAGCATGTGAATGTTCATAGCAGTTTTATTCATAATTGCCAAAAACTTGCAATCAAGATGTTCTTCTATAGATGAATGAAACATTCACCTGTGCAACATCTGTACAATGGAATATAATTCAGCAATAAAAAGAAATGAGCTGTCAAGCTACAAAAAGACATAGAGGGACTATAAATGCATTTTAATAAGTGAAAGAAGTCAATATGTAAAGACTGCATATTGTATGATTCCAATTATATGAATTTTTGGTAAACACAAAACTATAGCAATAGTAAATGATCAGTGGTTGCCAGGAGTTTGGGGGGAAAGGGGAGAGGAATAGATGAAGCAGAGATGATTTTTTAGGGCAGTAAAAGTATTCTGTATGATAATGTAATAGTGGATGCAAGACATGCATTTGTCAAAACCCATAACACTGTACAGCATGAAGAGTGTCCCTGGATGTATACAAATATTAAAAACTAATTTAGGAAGTTAGAGAACGCCAGGAATGAATGCAGACTGTGACAAGAGAATCTGTGTTACAAATATGTGAAGGAACCTCAGTGAAGGTGTGGGGGGAAAGGTGCTGACCTAAGTATCTTTGGAAATGTGTGGAACGTGGAAGCAACAGAGAGGCAAGCAGAACAGCACATAATCAGTATACCCTAGTTGATAAGATTATATAACATGGAGGTACAGGTTAACAATTCTAATATTGACATACATGTTTAATGAAATGGAGCAATTAAGTAAATGGATGGTAAATGGTGTGAGCCAGGTTTCTCAACCTTGGAATTTATAGATAAGCAAAGGGAGAAAACTAGAATAATCCATGTGGTAATGGTTTATAGTGGGAGACATCAGTATGAATTCATATTTAACTTAATATATGGATGATGACATAGAAACATTTATAGATATGTGTTATATACACAGGTTAGTATTAAATATAATTTTTTTCTGTCAGCTGAGAGGGTCTAAGTGAAGTGACACTCCAGAAGCAACAAGCATGTTCAGCACCCAGATCTTCGTTTCTAATACCATTCTCTAATAAAACTAACCAGGACTCCTTAGATAAATGGCTGTACCGGGGACAGGAAATATACAAGATAAGCCTTAGGCATTTTGTAGTGCCAGAAAATAAGGAAGTGCTAAAAACATTGTTGAGGGATATGTCTAAGGAGCACAGGAGCCAAATGAAAGAGTTTCCAATGACCAAAGTTGGAACAATTTGTGCAACAAGCTAAATAAATTAGTATTGAACTATAACCCAAAGTATAGAATAAATATCTGTGAGTCCATACTGATAATAAATAAAATGGTTAAGTTGATAGTTAGGAGAGAGGAGACAAATATCCTATGCAGAAAAATTCTAAATAATTTATGTAGAATCTTGACCTCAAGGAATGGGGAGCATAATTCCCCACTCCTTCATTTTGAACTACTTATAGTGACTTCTTTCCAAAGAGTACAGTATGGAAAGGCAGGGGGAAAAAGTAACATTACAGAGTAGAAACCTAAAACTGGCTCAGCCAGGTTATCAAGGACAACATCAACAGTCATAAATCACGTTGATAGTATGTGTGCTTGGTAAGATGTAATCAAAATTGCACTTTTCATCTGTGGTCTTTTTCCTAATAACCCCCAATCTAATCATGAGAAAAACACCAGAAAAAATTTAATAGTGGGGCATCCTACAAAGTACCTGCTCAGTTTTCCTCAAAACTCTCAAGATTATTAAAAAGAGTCTGATTAACTGCCACAGCCAAAAGGAGCCTCAAGATACATGAAAACTAAATGCACTGTGATATTCTGGATGGGATCCTGGAAACAAAAAAGGACATTAAGGGAAAACTAAGGAAATTAAATAAATATGGACTTTAGTTAATAATAATGTATCAATATTAATCCATTCATTTTAACCATGTACCATAGTAATGTAAAACATTAATAATAGGGGAAATTGGGTGTGGGGTATATGGGAACTCTTTGTACTAGCTTCTCAGTTTTTCTGTAAATGTGTAAGTTTAAGTCTGTTTTTTAAAAGTTTAAAACAGGTAGCTGAAAAAGAATGCATATAGTGTAATACCATTTATGTGAAGTTTTAAAAATACAAAACAATACCGTGTATTGCAGAGGAATACCAGGAAGGACTCATTGTCTATTATCACTTGGGGTTTGTTTTTCTGTTTTACAGAAATGTTTACCTTGTTTTCGAACCTAGCTGTATCTTTGTGTTTATCTTTTCTATATGCATATACATGAATATATATGTATGTTGTAGATATATACATATGTACATACCTGTGCGTATATATGTATGTGTGTATATATGTGTGTATGTATGTATGTATGTATATGTTTTTGGAGCAGAGAAGATACATCCAAGCAAGAAGTGACCGAGCCACCTCGACCAGAAGTCCTCTGATTTTTAAAAAAATGTTCATGTCAAAGGGAACAATCTTAGTATGGATCTTTCCTACTTGGTGAGAAACTTGCCATATATTTCACGTACCCCTTTCTATGGTCATTTAATTTGATGATGCTTTCATGATGAGTATTTCAGAACCAAAACTCTAGATTACCTGAAATTACTTAAGTATAGTTCAATGCTAAACATGTGGATATTCAGCTTCTTAAGACTTTGAGACATAAAAAATCTGCTTATTACAGTGTTTAATATATTTATTCATACATTCAGTGGTTAAGTCATTTAAGTGGGCTCTATTTTCTAGCTCTTTGCTTTTGCTGCTGCTGTCTGAATTCTTCTCAAGTTCCTTCAAAATATTAAAGGATATAACTTACACTAGTAAATACAGAGATCTCTTTTTTTCTCCCTACCTTTTTTATTGTAGTAAAATACACATAACCTGAGATCCACCATCTTAACAAAATTTTAAGTGTACGTTGCAGTATTCTTAACTGTAGGCACAATGCTATACAGCAGATCTCTAGAACTTAGTCATCTTGCATGACTGAACATTGTACCCATTGAACAGCAACTTCTCACTTTCCTCTTCCCACAGCCCCTGCAACCACCATTCTAGTTTCTGCTTTGATGAGTTTGACTACTGCAGATACCACAAGTGATATGAAGTATTAGTCCTGTTGCGACTGGCTTATTTCACTTAGCATAATGCCCTGAAGATTCATTCATGGTGTTGCATATGACAAGATTTCCTTTTTCTGACTGAATAATATTCCATTATATGTTATACCACATTTTCTTTATTCATCCATGATGGACATTTAGGTTGTTTTCATCTCTTGGCTATTGTGAACAGTGCTGCAATGGACATGTGGATTCAGATATCTCTTTGAGATCTTGATTTTAAATATTCTGAATAAGTACTCAGCATTAGGGTTGCTGGATCATATGGTAGTTCCAGTTTTAATTTTTTGAGGACCCTCCATACTGTTCTCCATAGAGGCTGCACCATTTTATATTTCTACCAACAGTGCACAAGGGTTCCACTTTCTCTACATCCTCGTCAACACTTATTTTCTGTATGTGTTCGTGGAGGAAATGTTTATTTAGATCTTTTGCCCATTTTTTTTAAAATCAGGTTATTTGTCTTTTTGCTACTGAGGTGTAGGAGCTCCTTATATATTTTAGATATTAACTTCTAATCAGATATATGGTTTCCAAATATTTTCTCCCATTCTGTAGGTTGCCTTTTCACTTTGCTGAGTATTTCCTTTGCTGTTCAGAAGCATTTTGGTTGATGTAGTCTCACTTTATTTTTGCTTTTGTTGCCTGTGCTTCTAATATAATATCCAAGAAATCATTGCCAAGGCCAATGTCATGAAGCTTTTCCCCTAGGTTTTCTTCTGGGAGTTTTAGAGTTTCAGTCCTTACGTTTAATCCATTTTGAGTTGATTTTTGTGTATGATATAAAATAGGAGTTCAATTTTATTCTTTTACATATGGATATCAACCTTACCCAACATCGTTTGTTGAAGGGACGGTCCTTTCTCCATTGTGTATCTTGCCCTCCCTCCTTGTCAATCAGTTGACTGTATATGTTTCCCGGCTCTCTATTCTGTTCCATTGGTCTCTATGTCTGTCTTTATGCCAGTATCATACTGTTATGATTACTGTAGATTTGTAATATGTTTTGAAATAAAGAAGTGTGAGGCCTCCAGTTTTCATTTCTCAGGATCACTTTGGCTATTTGGGGTCTCCTTTAGTTCCGTGTGAATTTTAGGATTGTTTTTTTTCTTTCTATTTCTATAAAGTACTATTAGGATTTCGATAGGAATTGCATTAAATCTGTAGATCATTTTGGGTAGTGTGGACATTTTACCACTATTGTCTTCCAGTTCATGGAAGAATTTATTTTGGTCTTTAATTTCTTTGAGCAATGTTTCATGGTTTTCAATGTATAAGTCCTTCGCCTCTTTGGTTACTTTATTTTTTAAATTGATGTATGATTGACATACTAAAAAGCTGAACATATTTAATGTATGCATCTCGATGAGTTTGAAGATAAATATACACCATGAAACTGTCACTACATAACAGTACCCTAAACTTAACCATCACCTCCAGGAATTTCCTCCCTCCCTCTTTTTTTCTTTTGATAACATTAAACATAAGATCTGCTCTCTTACCAAAATTTTAAGTATCCAATACAGTATTGTTAACTATATGCATTATGCTGTGCTATAGTTCTGTAGGACTTATTCATCTTGCATAAGTGAAACTATCTACCCCTTGATGAATACCTTTCCAATTATCCCAGCCCCTGGTAAACACAGTTCTACTCTCTACATCTCTGAATTTGACTATTTTAGATTCCTGATGTAAGTGGGATCATATAATGTTTGTTCTTCTGTGTCTGGTCTATTTCACTTAACATATGTCTTCCAAATTCATCTATATTATAGGGAATGACAAAATTTATTTCTTTTTTTAAAGTTGAATAATATTCTGTTGTATTTATACACCATATTTACTTTATCCATTTACCTGCCAGTGGATTTAGTTTGTTTCCATGTCTTTGCTATTGTAAATAATGCTGCAGTGAACAAGGGAATGCAGATATTTCTTCCAGATCCTGATTCCAGTTCTTTGGGGTAAAAAAAAAAAAAAACCCAGATGTGTGATCACTGGGTTATATGGTAGTTATATTTTTAATCTTTTGAAGAACCTCCATACTGTCTTCCATAATGGTTGTACCAATTTACATTCCCACCAACAGTGTACAAGGGTTAAAATTTCTTCACATCCTCACTAACCCTTACTTTTGTTTTTACTATAATAGCCATTTTAATGGGCATGAGATGATATTCCATTGAGGTTTTGATTTGCATTTCTCTGATGATTAGTGATGTTGAGCATCCTTTCATGTCTGTTGGCAATTTGTATGTCTTTTTTGAAGAAATATCTATTCAGGTCTTTTGCCCATTTTAAAAATTGGGGTATTTGTTTTGGGGGAGTTAAGTTATAGGATTCCCTTATACACTTTAGATATTAATCTTTTATCAGATATATGATTTACAAATATATTTACTATTCCATAGGTTGCCTTTTCGCTTTGCTTATTATTTCCTTTGCTGCACAGGTTTTTTGTTGATGTAGTCCTACTTCTCTTTTTTTCTTTTGTTGCTTGTGCTTTTGATGTCATATTCAAGAAATCATTGCCAAAGCCAATGCCAAGAAGCTTTCCCCCTTATTTTTAAGTCTTTAATCCATTTTGAATTATTTTTTGTCTATGGTGTAAGATAAGCATTCAGTTTCATTCTTTTACACTGGATATCCAGTTTTACCAACACCATTTATTGAAGAGACCATCATTTCTCCATTGTGTATCCTTGCCCCCATCATTGAAGATGAATTTACCATAAATGTGTGATTTATTTCCAGGCTCTCTATTCTGTTCCACTGGTCAATATATCTTTTAGGCCAGTACCACACTGTTTTTATAACTATAATTTGAAATCAGGAAATGTGATGCCTCCTGATTTGTTCTTTTTTAAACATTGCTTTATCTAGTTGGGGTCTCTTGTGGTTACATGTGAATTTTAGGATTTTTTTTTTTGCATAAATTGCTATTAGGACTTTGATAAGAATTGCACTGAATCTGTAGATAGCTTTGCGTAGTTTGGACATTTTGACAAAGTGAATACCTCCAATCCATGAATATGGAATATCTTTTCATCTATTTGTGTCTTATTCAAATTTTTTCATCAATGTTTTATAGTTTTCTGTGTATTCACCTGTCAGCTCCCTGGTTAACTTTATTTCTAAGTATATTATTCTTTTTGATGCTAGTGTAAATGGGATTGTTTTCTTGATTTCCTTTTCCAACAGTTTATTGTTAAAAAATGCTACTAATTTTTATATGTTGATTTTGTGTCCTGCAACTTTACTGAATTTGTTTATCACTTTCAGCAGTGTTATTGTAAAGTCTTTAGGGTTTTCTACACATAGGATTGTCACTTCTTCCTTTCCAATTTGGTTGCATTTTATTTTATTTTATTCTTATCTAATTGCTCTTGCTAGGAATTCTAGTGCTATGTGGAATAGAAGTGAGAAGAGTGGGCGTCCTTGCCTTGTTTCTAATCTTAGAGGAACAGCTTTAAGTTTTTCACTGTTGAGTATGAGGTTTGCTGTCGGCTTTTCATATATGGCCTTTATTTTGTTAAGGTAAATTCCTTCTATTCCTAACTTATTGAGCATTTTTATCATGAAAGGGTGTTGGATTTTGTCAATGCTTTTTCTGCATCGAGTGGTATGATCATGTGATTTTAACTCTTCATTCTGTTAATGTGGTGTGTCACAATTACTGATTTTCATATGTTGAACCACCTTTATGTCCCAGAGATAAATACTACTTGGTCATGATGTAAAACCCTTTTAATGTGCTTTTGAATTCAGCTTACTGGTTTTGTGTTGAGAATTTTTGCATCTGTATTCATCAGGGATATTGTCCTGTAGTTTTATTTTCTTGTGATATCTTTTTCTGCTTTTGGTATCGGTAATGCTGACCTCATAAAATCAGTTTGGAAGTGATCTCTCATCTTCAGTACTTTGGTAGAGTTTGAGAAGGATTGGCATTAGTTCTTAAATTGTTTGATAAAGTTCACCCATGAAGCTATCTGGTTCTGGTGTTTTCTTTGTTGGGAGGTTTTTTATTACCGATTTAATCTCATTACTAGTTATAAATCTGTTCAGATTTTCTATTTCTACATAATTTAGTCTTAGGATAGTTTGTATGTTTCTAGGAATGTATTACTATCTTCCAGGTTAACCAATTTGTTGGCACAGAATTGTTCATTGTAGTCTTTTATAATCTTTTTTATCTATATGGCATTAGTTGTGATTTGTCCTCTTTTATTTCTGATTTATTTGAGTCTTCTTGTTTTTATTCTTAGTCCAGTTAAAGGTAGTCAATTTTGTTGATCTTTAAAAAAACCAGCCCTTAATTTAGTTGATTTTTAAAAATTATTTTTCTAATCTCTTTTATTTCTGCTCTAACCTTTATTATTTTTTCCTTCGGTTAACTTTGGGCTTAGTTCTTTTTTTGGTTTCTTGAGGTGTAAAGTTAAGTTGTTTATTTGAGGTTTTTCTTCTTTTTTAATATAGGCATTTATCACTGTAAACCTCCCTCTTAGTACTCTTCTTGCTGCATCCAATAAATTTCATGTTGTGGTTTCATTTTCTTGTCTCAAGATATTTTCTAATTTCACTTTTAATTTCTTCTTTGACCCATTAGTTGATCAAGAGTAATTTGTTTAATTTGCACATATTTGTGAATTTTGTAGTTTTCCTTCAGCTATTGGAAGCAAGATATTGAATTCTAATATTATTGTGTTGCTATTTTCTCTTTTTAGTTCTCTCAATGTTTGCTTCATATATTTAGGTGATCTCGTCTTGGGTGCATGTATATTTATAGTTGTTATATCTTCCTGGTGAATTGACTCTGTTATCCTTATATACTGTCCTTTTATTTCTCTTGTGACAGTTTTGACTTAAAGTCTATTTTGTCTGATACCCCTGCTCTCTTTTGGTTACCATTTGCGTGGAATAGTTTTTTCTATCATTCCATTTTCAGCCTATGTGTGGCCTTAAATCTAAAGTGAGTTTCTTGTAAACAGCATACATTGGATCTTGTTTTTTACTCATTTGGCCACTTTATGTCTTTGATAAGGGAGTTTAATCCATTTACATGTTAAAGTAATTATTAATAGGGAAGGACTTACTATCACCGTTTATTAGTTGTTTTCTGTCTTGTAGCTTTTTTATCCCTCTTTTTCTTAATGTCTACCTTTGTGTTTCCTTGATTTTTTTTGGTATTGATATGCTTTTTCCTATCTCATTTTCTTTTGTGCGTCTTTATTTACAGTTGGGTTTACTTAAAGTTATAACACGTTTCATAGAGTTATAACAATCTATTTTAAGCCAATAAGAGCTTAAGTTCAATTACATTAAAGAGCTCTTTTTTTTCTTGAATTTTTTTTTTTTTTTTTAAATAGCATCCCATTTCTAATAGGTGAATATTGTCTCTTATTTCTCTGAGGATATTCATAATGGTTCTTGAATTTTTTTTTCTTTGCGTGGTCTCTGTTTCTCTTATTTGCTTTCACTTCTGTTTGTTTGTTCTGTTCTCTTTCACATTAGATGTTTTCCTCAGATGCCTGATAATCCATGTTCATATGTATTAGTAAAGCCAAAAACAGATTGGAAGCTTTGAGTACATGAGTGGTCCTTGTTGACTTGAGCTTCACTTTGAAGTCATCTGGCTGGTCCATTTGTTGGAGACTAATTTGTATTTTTAGATCTTTCCTTTGGAGGCGAATCAGATTCTTCAGAGAAGACATTTACAAACTATTGCTTGGGAGGGTACTACCAGCACTGTAGGAACCAAATGGGGAAAACTGTCTGGAATATCCCCAGCATTCTGTATAAATTATTTATCTTAATTATCTTGCTTTCATTCAGAGAATGAACCTCCAGTACTCACCAGGATTGGGAGTGGCTTTTGCTTAGTAGTATATTGTAAGGGAGGATATTATAAAGTCTAGTTGGTTTTTAAACAGCTTTCAACTTTATCTTAATCCCATCCCTTTACATCCATTTCAGAGATACCTGAAGCTATCAATTCCTGAACTGTTTTAGAATTCTTAGGTGTAGATTGGGTTGGTTTCCGGCTTTCCCCCCTGCTGATTGAAGATTCAGCTTTCTTGAGTATACTCATCCAATATTTTCCAGCTTCTAGAATATTGTTGCTATTGCCTCTTTTCCTTGTTCTTCCTGACCTTGTAGATTTATTATTATTTTTTTTAATTCTATAGTTTTTGAGATTTTTCTGGAGGGAGTGAAATTAGATACATGTGTTCAATCCACCGTCTTTATCTGAAACTAATGAATTCTAACCATAATGAAATAGGTGTTGTACCTCCCTCATGTGATATTTCTGTTGATCTTCGGTTTATATTAGGTATTATACCTGAAGAACCTTAGCCCTCGGGTGACGGAAAGAGATCTTGTCTCACTGTTCGCTCGGTTCCAGGAGAAAAAAGGACCTCCAATTCAATTCCGAATGATGACTGGACGAATGAGGGGGCAAGCTTTTATCACCTTTCCCAGTAAGTAGCTTTATCTGGATAATTACTCAGTTGTAGCATCAGCATTAGAGACTACTTACACCCTCTCTCATTTAGATACAGTCCTTTGATTTTTCTATAACACGTGAGAAGCATGTGCTTAATCAAGCACATGGGAAGAAGGGAAGTAAGCAAAATATGTTTTCAATGTTCCTCTATCCTGCCTTCTATGCTCTCTCTCTTCTGTTGACTGTGCATGACCACCTTACTCCACTGTCTTCAGTTTTCCTCAATCTTCACACTTTCTTCTCACTTTATTAAAATTAACTTTACCTTTAAAAAATTTACTTTGCCCTTGCTCACAACAGTATTTGTAGTCCAAGTTATAATCATACTACTTATTGATATATTGATATTCTGATCAGAACACTTACACTTACTTAATGCCCTATTCCTTTAGGACTAAGAGACTGCAAGCTTGGATGCTAATTTACTCGTAATTCATAATTAATGAATGATGATATATTCTTATAACTATTGTTTGCATCTTAATATATGATTACAGTATTCTAATCCAAAGGGAGCAATAATACAGGAATTTTAGTTTTTCTGACAGGCCAGACTATCTTTTTTTATTTTGTTTTTGTTTTGGTGAAGGCTGGTTATGAACTATACCTTTCATTTTTCCTAAACTATCATCACTTATAATCAGTCTAGTAATCTGTGTATAGGCAAGTGATTAACGCTTGAGTAGTTCCGAACTCCACTGGTCCTGTACCATCTTTGCTATCTTATTGAAGGTTTGTGGATGATCTACACTAGTGGTTTTTAGTCTTTTTAAGTGTGAGGACCATTTTTAAACTTCAAAAATGTTTCATAGACCCCCCCTCCCCACCTAATATGATGCATTAATTGAGAAAAATATATAATAAAAAGGCTTTATAAGCTAAGTACTTTCAAATGGATAGCTGTTTTACTAATCATAATAGCAGCTATCCACATTTGAAAATTTGTAGTATATACATGAATTGTGACATAAATTGGTTCAGTCTAAAGATATTGCTTGTCTACTTTTTATTTCACAGACTCTGTTCAATAATTCCATCCCTTCCTGATTTCCCACATCAAGGGTCTGAGATACATAAGTTGAATACTCCTACTGTACACTATGTACTCTCTCAAGTTTCCATATGCTTACAAGGATTAATTATTACACTTATTTATCTCAATGGGGGCTCCCACAATCACGCTCCCATCAAAAGATACAAGTAACAAAATAACCTTTATACCATGATAACCTCTTTTATTTTTGTTGCCCATTTTGAAAATTATTTCCTTCTTATAATACCTATAATCTATTATCTAAGATAGAGGCTTGTGTATTAGTCGTTATAACAGCCTTCTTTAGCACACTGTCTGTATTCTTGTTTCTTTACCTATATCTTTAAATTACGGGGCACTCTCAAACACCCATTTTAAGTTTGTCTAGTCATTATTCTTAGCCATTAGTTTAATCTTGCTGAGTTATACAAATTTGAGATTATGGAAAAGATAAAATCAAATAGCTATATGGCCTTATAGCCAACATTTAACTCCAAGGAGAAAAAGAAAAACATAATCTAAACTGGGAATAGAATTGAATTATGAAATCCTGTGTAAATTGAATTTTTTCCTTTCTTTTAGATAAGGAGATAGCATGGCAAGCATTTCATCTAATAAATGGATATAAACTACATGGGAAAATGTTGGTGATAGAATTTGGAAAGAACAAAAAGCAACAGTCTGATCTCCAGGCTGCTTCTCTCAGATCATCTTCTACAGAAAGCACTACAGAAACCAGTGGCAGCTTAGAAGATATATAGATTGTGAGTCTCAGAAGGTCTTTCTTGCATGAGAATCTTGGATTTAGGATTTCTGTATGGATAGCAGTGTGCTTGGAATTGAAGAGAAACCGAGGAAGAAAAAATCTAATTAAGATAATCCCTTTAGCTTTTGGAAAGAATTGGTAGAAAACATTTTCTATAATCAAAGACTATATAGGACAGACAAGATGCTGAGTGTGAAGGATAGGGTACAAAGAGTATCAT
The DNA here is from genome assembly GCA_030848825.1 of Tadarida brasiliensis. Lineage (NCBI taxonomy): Eukaryota > Metazoa > Chordata > Mammalia > Chiroptera > Molossidae > Tadarida > Tadarida brasiliensis. Next base: position 30,901,619 of record CM061280.1, on the reverse strand, counting down.
TTTTCTCAGGATAAACTACAAAGGATTATTTCCAAGGATTTTAAAAATATTTATAGTTTATCTGTGATCTTAAATACTTATCCCTAGAAATAACATTGTTTCCAAGACTGCCACCTAGATACAGAACTAAAAAACTAAATGTTGAAATATTTATTTATTAGAGCCCATTTGTCCCTAATTGTATTCATGTAGTAAATAAATGACCAGGACCTAGGCCTAAACATCAACATATGCTATAAATGAGAACTATCAGCAGTAACAGTAGGTAGTTTCATAAGTCAATACACATATTTAATTAATGCTTTCCATTAAGTTATCAGTGTCTTCAAAAAGCCATATATTTTTCTAATGAAAACATCTAGATCCAAAGAGTTATGTTCTCCTGGTCATTTAACTAGCTACCATTGCATAATCATTGAATTCAAAGCAATAAACATTGAATAAGCATCTAATATATGTTAAGTATTAGGTATATGCATTTTAGAAGAGGAACATCATACTAGCAAAAAATACTAAAGAAGAGATGGGAAGAAAAAGTTCTCTAGAAAGGCAGCCACTCCCACATTCCCTAGTTGTTTGTTTATAGTTGCTGGAGAATAGAAAGACAATGTGGTATAAAGGAAATAGTATAAACTCTGAACTCAGACCTATATTTGAACTTTACAGCCATGCTTACCACTCCATGACCTTGGCAAGTCACTTAGTCTGAGCCTCAGTTTTCTCGTCTATAAGATGATAATAATACTACTTACCTCACTGGGTTATTAGAAGTAAATGAGATGATATTATCCAGGTTGAAGAACAGAAAGAAAAAAAAAAGAATGAAAATATTTAACAGTGTATAGGACTATTAAGTATTCAAACATACTTGTCATGGAAATACCAGAAAAAAAGAAGAGAAAGAAAACAGAAAAAAAATATTCTAATAAATAATGGCTGTAAACATCCCAAGTTTAATGAGAAGCATTATCTTCACATCCAAGAATCTCAGTGAACCCCAAGTAGGGTGAACAAGAAGAAATATACAGATACATTATAATAAAAATGCTAAAACACAAAGACAGAAATCTTGGAAGCAACATGAGAAAAATGAAGCATCACTTTTGATGGAAAACGAATAACATTAACAGCTGACTTCTCATCAGAAACAATGGAGGTAGCAGTGGGATAACATCCAAAGTGCTCAAAGGAAAATAACTGTCAATACAGAATCCTATATCTAATAAAACTATTTTTCAAAAGTGAAGATGAAACAAAGGCATTCCCATGTAATAAAAAACTGAGAGAATTTATTGCTGGCACACCTGATTTATAGGAAATATTAAAGGAAGTTCTTTAGGTGGAAAGCAAGTGACCTCAGACAATATTTGAATCTATACATACAAAAAATACCATGGGTACATTTAATTGTGTAATTATAAAAGACTTTAAGTGCATTTTCTTTTCTTTTAATTGATTTAAAAATAAATTTTATAAACCAATATATATGTAGTTGCATCTGGGGGCCTATAACATATATAATATGTAATATATTTGCCAATAACAGGACAAAGGAGGTGGGTGGAAGCAAAACTGTATTGGACTAAAGAAGTGACTCCAAATGGTAACTCAAATCTACTGGAACAAATGAAGAAAATAGGAAATAAGGTTAATATAAAAAAGCTATAAATGTATACTTGCTCTGCTTTCTTCTCTCAGCTTCTTTAAAAGACATAAAATTATGTTAAGTAATAATTATAACAATGTAGTGTTGGGCTTCTAGCATGTAGAAATAATATATATAACAATAATATCATAAAGAAGTAGGGAAAGGAATAGGTTTATATAAGAATACGGTTTTTATATCTCATTGGAATTAGGATATATCTGAAAACAATTTAGTTAAGATATGCATGGTAAGCCTTAGAGCAACCACTAAGGAAATAACTGAAAATACATAGTGAAAATATTATTAAAGAAATGTAAATGTTACAGTATAAAATTTTCAATGTAAAGCAATGCAAGAGGAGAAATGGAGAAACAACAAACAAAAAAAAACTTGAGACATAGAAAACAAACAGTAAAATTGCAGTCCTAAATATATCTATATGAATAATAATAATAGCTCTGAATGGATTAAACAATGCAATCAAAAGGCAGAGATTGTCAGCCTATGAGGGGGGAAAAACAAGTTTTACCTCTATGCTATTTATCAGAGTCATACTTGTAGATACAGAGTTAGAAACAGAATATAGCTAAAAGGATAGAAAGAAATATCAGGCAAATGGCAACTATAAGAAAGCTGAAGTGACCATACTAATATCAGATAAAATAGGCTTTAAAACAATGACTGTCACTAGAAATAATGAGTGACATAATGATAAAACAATCAATATATCAGAATTGATATAAAAATTATAAATATATAAGCACCTAACAACAGAGCACCAAAATCCATGAATCAAAAATGGAAATAAATAAAGGGAGAAATACATAAGCCTGCAATAAGAGTTCGGGAATTTGGTACCCCATTTTCAATAACAGAAAAACTAGACAGGAGATAAACAGAAAATTAGACTTAAAAAATGCCATAAATCATGTAGATCTTAAATAGAGCTATAGAACACTTTACCCAACAAGAGCTGAATACACATTCTTTAGTGCACATGAAACATGTTCAGGATAGAGCACAGAACAAACCTCAACTTTAAGCAGACTGAAATCATGCAAAGTATGTTCTCTGACCACATAGAATGAAACCAGAAATCAGTAACAGAAAGTTGGAAAACTCACAGATATGAATTAAACATACTTTTAAATAACTAGTAGGTTAAAGAAGAAATCACAAGGGAAATTAGGAAATCTTTTGAGGTGAATGAAAATGAAAATACAACATACCAAGACTTATGGGATATCCCACACCTAAAGCAATACTAAAAGAATTATAAGTATAAATGCCTATATTTTTCAAAGATCACATATCACTAACTTCACTTTATACCTTAAGACACTGGAAAAATAGGAGCAAACTAAACCTAGAGCAAGCAGAAGGAAGAAAAAAATGTTAAATAAATGATATGGAGAATAGAAAAACAGTTAAAGTCAATGAAACCAAAATTGGTTTTATAAAAAGGTCAACAAAAGTGACAAACTTTTCGGTAGATTGACCAGCAAAAAATTAAAACGCAAATTACTAGAATCAGAAATTAAGGAGGAACGTTACTACCAACCTTGTAGAAATAAAAAAGATTATGAAGGAATTCTATGAATAATTGTATGCTAATAAATATAATACACAAACTACTGAAACCTATGAAAAAACCTGAAAAGACCTGTAACAAGTAAAGAGGTGAATTAGTAATTTTTTTAAATACCCACAAAGAAAAGGCCAGGTTCAAATGGCTTCTCAGATTAATTCTAGTAAACATTAAAGAAGAATGAATACAGATTTTTCACAAACTCTTCTAAAAAATAAGAGGAGGTAACACTTCTGATATATACTACAATGTGGGAAAACCCTGAAAACATGCTAAATAACAGTAACAAAATACTATATATTATATGATTCCATTTATATGAAGTGTCTATAATTGGCAAATATAGAAACAGAAAGTGGATTAGTGATTGCATAGGGCTGGGGATGATAGCTGAAGTGTATGAGATTTCTTCAGAGGTTGATGAAAATGTTCTAAAATTGATTGTGGTGATGATTGTACAATACTGAATATACTACAAACCATGATTGTAAACTTTAAATGGGCAAAATTTATGGTATGTAAATTACATCTCAAAGTTACAAAAAAAGAAATTGAATTCAACTCAAATGTCCAGTAGTAGGAGAATGGATGAATAAATTACTGAATATCCATTTAGTGGAATACTATACAGCCATTAAAATAATGGAGTATATCTATGAATACATTCTGAACTGTATATGGTGTCCAGGATTTTATATTAAGTTAAAAAGCAAGAAATATGTACAGATGATCCTTAAACAACATGGATTTGAACTATGCAGTTTCATTTGTACATGGATTTTTTTTTTCAATAAATACCTGTAATGTTTCGACTGTGGTTAAGAGTCCGTGGAAGCAGAAGGCTGACTATGCATTGATCTATACCATTTTACATACGAACTTTAGCATCAATGGATTTTATTTTATTTTATTTTATTTATTTTTGAGCATCCACGGATTTTAGAATTTGCAGGGGATTCTGGAACCAATCCCTGACAGATACCAGGGAAAACTAGGTTTCTGGGGAGTTAAAAGTTACATACGTGTGGATTTCTGACTGTGTGGGATGTCGGTGCCCCTAACTCCCACATTGTTCAAAGTCAATTGTATAATATGAATACATTTTTTAAACAGAAGCATTTGTATATATATAATATATGTACATATAGATATTTCTAAATTTAGGAAAAAGCTGGGAAATATACCTACCAAATTGTAAACCTTTTAGAGGTAGGATTGGATGGGTTGAAGGGGACTTTTGCTTCATGATTTTTTTTTTTAGATTTTTTAATCATTTAATTAATTAATTTTTGTTACAAATGTATTTCCTTTTCCCCCCACTGACACCCTCCTCCCTTTCCTGCCCCACCCCACCATTGTTGTCTATGTCCATTGGTTATGCTTATATGCATAAGTTCTCTGGCTTCATGAAATTTTTAAAGTGGTATAGTTTAAGGTGATTTTTTATTATTTTCAGCATTTTTTTAATTTAAAAAAAGTTTTGTGGTTTTTTTTTTTTACATACTCTGCCAGAATATTTGTCAGACCTGCTCTGAGGATATCATCTGACTATACTCAGGACAAACTTCTATTCCTTTGATATACTGCTCACTTAGGATTAAATCTCCAATTCTAAATATAGTTTAAGAGACAAGAAGTAAGTTATCCTGTTATAACCTCTTGCACATGTTACACAGGGGGCATACTTCTAACCTGGACTTTTCAGAAGGAATTTCTTCTTTTGGGTGGAAAACCTCACCTATGCCCTTTACTAGACCTATGACCACTAATAATAGAGGAAAATAAAAATGGAGGATAACCCTCAACTGGTGCATAGATAAACTGTGGTATATCCATACAATGGAATCCTACTCAGCAATAAAAACTATGATGAACAATGGTACATGCAACCACTTGGATGAATCGCAAATGGATTTTGCTAAGTAAAAGAAGCAAAACTCAAAACACTACTTACTGTTCGATTCCATTTATATGATATGCTGGTAAAGAAAACTATAGGAAAAGAACAAATCAGTGAATGTCAGGGGTTAAAAATGGGAGACTAATTACAAGATGGTAGCACAAGGAATTTGTTTTAATAGTGGAATTTTCTGTATCTTGATTATGGTTACCTGAATGTATGTATGCATTTGTCAAAACATATATAATTGTACACCGAAAAGGGTGAATTTTACTGTATGTAAATTTTAAAATGTCATTTTTAATGGAGGAAATAAAAAGTTTCTCAAAGTCATTTTTATAATGTAGTGTTCCTGTTCTGTGGTCTTTGATTACTGCTGAAGACTTGAAGCCACTTGGCTATTTTTCCTTATTTTCTGCCCACAGATCAGCAGAAATCGTCAGCTAAAATTATCAAACACACACACACACACACACACACACACACACACACACACATACAGCTATCATTAAAAAAAATCAACAGAAAGAGGAAAATAATTTGCTACACACAGCTCATTTTCTTAACATAAAATGTATACAATTTTCTTAATATACAAAAGTCAATAATCCAATAAAAATGTAGGTAAATGAAAAGAACATTTATAGAAACTGAAATATAAATGACTGATAAGCTAAGCAAAATATAAACATTAGGACAATGAGCTCTCTTTTAAATAGTAAAAGAGTTCCCATATATCTTTCACCCAACATCCCCTAATATTAACATCTCACATAACTGTAGTACAATTATCAAAGCCAGGAAAATAATATTGATACAGTAGTGTTAACTACAGACCTAAGTTAATTTTTCCATTTGTCCCACTAATGTCTTTTTATAATCCAAATCCTGGATCCTTTTATTATTTTAATTTTTATTTTAATTACAGTTTACATTCAATATTATTTTGTATTAGTTTCAGGTGTACAGTATAGTGGTTAGATCGTTTATGATCAAATCCAGGATCCCACATTGCATTTTGTCATCATGTATCTTTATTCCATTCCTATTTGTGACCATTCTGTCTTGGTCTTTGATGACCTTGACAATTTTGAAAAGTACTGGTCTATTATTTTGTAGAATGTCCAAAAATGGGGTTTGTCTGATGTTTTTTCTATAATTAGATTGAAATTATACATTTTTGTAAGAATACCACAGAAGTGATGTGCCCTTTTTAGTGCATTATATCAGAAGTTACTTGCTGGTATGTCGTAATACTGTTGGTGTTAACCTTGGTTATCACTTGGTTAAGGTTGTGTCTGCTATACCTCTTCACTGTAAAGTTGCTGTTTCCTTCTTTATAATAAATATCTTGTAGGAAGATACATTGAGACCATTCAAATATTCTGTTTCTAATCATACTTTTCCTCACTAATTTTAGCATCCATCAATGGTTCTTGATGGTGACAGTTGCTACTGTGGTGTTTACCTAGTGGTAATTTTCTATTTCTTTCATTTCTTCTATATATATATTAACTGAAATTCTGTAAGGAAGATTTCCCATCTCCCCCATTTATTTACTCATTTATTTATATCAGCATGGACTAATAGATGTTTATTTTATTATAAGACTTATACCCTAATTTTGTCATTATTTTGTTGCTCAAGTTGTTCCACCTTTGCCCATTAGGAGAGTCTATGTAATTTTAATGTTTCTGTTTTTTTACTACCTTATTTTCTGGTACCACAGGGTCTTCCAAGATCATCTTATATTTCCCATACCCCAGTACTGGAATCTACCATTCTACGTGGAGCCCTAGTTTCTTTCATTGGAAAAATAGTATTTAGAAACCAAGATTTGGGCACTAGGTGTTTTCTTTTTATAACCTGTCAGAATGTCATATATAAAGCTTGATAATACCAAATGTTTCCAAGGGTATAGAAAATAAACAGACACATTGGATGGTAATATAAATAACTATAACCTTTTGGGAGGACAATTTGGCAATATCTATCAAAAAAATTTAATTGTGAAGTCTAGAAAATCTACTTCCAGAAATCCATTATACAGAAATACTTATACCCAAAGAAATATCCACAGGAATATGAATTACAGCATTGTAATAGCAAAAACCTAGAAATAAACCCACACCTTTATAGACAAATACTATATCATTTCACTTATATGTGGAATCTAATGAACACACAAAATGGAAACAGATTCATAGATACAGAAAACAGACTGACAACTGTCAGAAGGGAGGAAGGAGTGGGTCTTGGGTAGAAAAGGTGAAGGGATTAAGCAAAAACAAAAAAACACTCTCATAGACACAGACAATAGTAGTGATTACAAGAGGGAAAGGAGGGGTGGGGGGAAGTAGAAGATGGTAAGGGAGGATAAATGGTGAGGGAAAGAGATGACTTTGGATGGTGAACACAATACAATATACAGATGATGTATTATAGAATTGTATACTTGAAACGTATATAATTTTATTAACCGATGTCACTCCAATAAATTCCATTTTAAAAAAAGAAATGAGACAGATCTATAGATACTGGTGAGGACCTTGCTTCATATTTCATTGAGAAAATAAAAGCAATCAGATGAGAACTTCCTCATCTTTTTATCACCAAATCTACCATCTATTTACATTTGTGTCTATATTCTACCTTCCTCCATTTACTGTACACATCGTGAATGTTTAAGGGTATAGGATCTAACGCCATACTTTCAGTGTTCAAATCCTGACTCTTCCATTTACTAGCTATGTGACCTTGAGTATATTATTTAAACTTGCTATGCCTTGTTTTTGTGTGTGTGTGTGTTTTTCTTTTTCATTTTTAATGTGAATGAGGGCAATAATAGTATCTACCTCACAGGGTCATTGTATGGATTAAACAAGTACATGCAAAGTGTTTTGAATATTACCTGGTACATAGTAAGAACTTCATAAATATTAGATTATTATAATGGATGAAGTATCCTTTCCCCTATTAAAGGCCATCCCTTCATTTGTGCTTTGGATTCGTCAACTGGTTTCTCAAGGACTTAATGTATGTTATTGTACTCTCTGCATCACCAGTTTGTCATTTTCATCAGCATAAAAATGTGTTCTAGTATGTCCCATTTATTTAAAAAAAACTTCATGATCTCATATTCCCATCAAGCTATTGCTCTTCACAGCAAAATTTCTTAAAGTTTTCCATTGTCATTGTCTCCACCTCTATATTCTCCTAAATCTGCTTCAATATGGCACTGCTCTTAACAGGGTCTTCAGTAACAGCCTCCCACCCCCATCTTGCCAAAGCAATGGTAATTTGTCCTTTTACATCTCAACTGCTCAGCTGCATTCAATGCAGTTTACAACTCTTTCTTTTCTTGAAACACTATTCTTTCTCTTGACTTCTGTACCACCATAATTTTGTTTTTCATCCTACTTCACTGATAAATTCTCAATTTCCTTTATGTCCTCTTCTCTGCTTCTTTAAATGTAGTGTTTCAGGGCTCCTTTCCTAGTCTGTTTTTTCTGACTTGACTCTCCCTTCAAGCTCCCATCTAGTTTCATGACTACTATCTATAGGTTTATGACTTCTAAATACACTGTTTATTTCCATCTCAGACCTTTCTATTGAGGTCCAGATTCCTATATCCAACTGACTATCTAACAAGACCCCCTGAATGTCGAAATCCATCTCAAATGAAACATGTTCAAAATAGAAGACTTGAATATTGACCTGCCCAAACCCATCATTTTTCTAGTCTTTCCCTCATCAGTAAATGGCATTATCATCCAATTTCTATTTATGCTCTTCATTCTTATCTTCCTCTCACTTTCTACATATATCCATAAGCAATCTTGGAGATTACCTTGCAGTAATATCCAAAAATATACCAAGAATCACCCAATTTTCTCCAACTTTACTACTAATTAAATCTACCCTAGAACAATCCATAATTGGATCAACTACTACATAAGCCTCTTAAGTGGTGTCCTTCTTCCACTCTTGTCTCTCCTTTTTTTAATTAATTAATTTTTGTTACAGATGTTTCTCCTTTTTCCCCCATTGACACCCTCCTCCCTATCCCCCACCCGCCCCGTCCTTGTCCCCAGCATTGTTGTCCATGTCCATGGTTATGCATACATGCATATAAGTGCTGTGGTTTATTCTTCCCTCCCCCCGCCCCCTCTTCTAAGGTTTGTCAGTCTGTACCCTACTTCTATGTCTCTGGGTCTATTTTTTTTTTTATTTTTCTCGTGAGGATATTTTCTCAAATATCTTCAGATAGAGTTGGGGGCGGCAAGAGAGGGAGAGAGAGAGAAACAGATGTGAGAGGGACACAACGACTGGTTGGCTCCCACATGACCCCAAACAGGGCCAGGGACAAACTGCAACTGAGTTACATGCACTTGGCCAGAATCAAACCGGCGACTCTTTGGTCCATGGGCTGACGCTCTGACCGCTGAGCCAAACCGGCCAGAGCTCTGCATCTATTTTGTTCATCAGCACATTTAGTTCATTATGTTCCACAAATAAGTGAGATCATGTGATATTTGTCTTTCTCTGATTGGCTTATTTGGCTTAGCATAATACTCTCCAGGTCCCTCCATGTTGTCTCAAAGGATAAGAGGTCTTTCTTTCTTACAGCTGCATAGTATTCCATTGTGTATATATACCACTGCTTTTTTATCTACTCATCTATTGATGGACACTTGGGCTGTTCTCAGATCTTAGCTATTGTAAATAGTGCTGCTATGAACATAGGGGTACATATATTCTTTCTGATTGGTGTTTCAGGCTTCTTAGGGTATATTCCTACAAGTGAGATCACTGAGTCAAATGGCAGTTCAATTTTTAACCTTTTGAGGAAGCACCATACTGTTTTTCATAGTGGCTGCACCAGTCTGTATTCCCACCAGCAGTGTACCAGAGTTCCCTTTCTTCCACACCCTCGCCAGCATTTGTGGTTTGATGATTTGTTGATCGCAGCCATTCTGGCAGGTGTGAGGTGATACCTCTTAGTGGTTTTAATTTGCATCTCTTTGATGATTACTGACAGAACATTTTTTCATGTGTCTCTTAGCCACTTGTATGTCTTTTTTGGAAAGGCGTCTCTTTTCAGCGGTTCTCAACCTATGGGTCGCAACCCCTTTGGGGGTTGAATGACCCTTTCACAAGGGTTGCCTAAGACATAACAGTAGCAAAATTATAGTTATGAAGTAGCAACAAAAATAATTTTATGGTTGGGGGTCACCACAACATGAAGAACTGTATTAAACGGTCACGGCATTAGGAAGGTTGAGAGCCACTGCTTTAGATCCTCTGCCTATGTTTTAATTGGGTTTTTTGTCTTCCTTTTGTTGAGTTGTATGAGTACTCTATATATTTTGCAAATTACATCCTTATCTGATCTATCGTTGGCAATTATGATCTCCCCTATAGTGGGTTCCCCTTTCATTTAGATGTTTGTTGGTTTTGTAGTGCAGAAGATTTTCAGTTTGATGTAGTCCCATGTATTAATTTTTTCCTTTGTTTCTCTTCCCTTCGGCGTTGTATCAGTGAAAATTCTGCTGGATGGAATGTCTGAAATTTTGTTGCCTATATTTTCTTCTAGGATTTTTATGGATTCACGAGTCACATTTATGTCTTTTATCCATACTGACTTTATTCTTGTGTATAGTGTAAGTCGATGGTCTAGCTTCATTTTTTTGCATGTAGCTGTCCAATTTTCCCAACACCATTTATTGAAGAGGCTGTCTTGAATCCACTGTATGCTCTTGCCTCCTTTGTCAAATATTAATTGAACATGTTATATTGGGTCAATTTATGGGTTCTCTGTTCTGTTCCATTGATCTATATGCCTGTTATTGTGCCAGTACCAGGCTTTTTTTATTACAGTGGCTTCATAGTATAACCTGATATCCAGTATTGTGATCCCTCCTACTTTGTTCTTTTTTAGCAAGATAGCTGTGGCTATTCGGGGTCTTTTTGGTTCCATATAAACTTTTGGAATATTTGTTCTAGTTCTGTTAAATATGTCATTGGTATTTTGATGGGGATTGCATTGAATCTATAGATTGCTTTGGGTAGTATGGACATTTTAATGATGTTAATTCTTCCAATCCATGAACAAGGTATATGCTTCCACTTTTTTATATCTTCCTCTATTTTTTTTTTCAATGACCTGTAGTTTTCTGTGAAGAGGTCCTTTACTTCTTTGGTTAATTTTATTCCTAGGTATCTTAATTTTTTTGCGGCAATAGTAAATGGGATTGTTTTTTCAGTTTCTCTTTCTGTTAGTTTATTATTGGTGTATAAGAATGCCATCAAATTCCTGATGTTAATTTTGTATCCTGCTATTTTGCCAAATTTATTTATTAAATCTAGTAGATTTTTGATGGAGTCTTTAGGGTTTTCTATGTACCATATCATGTCATCTGCAAATAATGACAGTTTCACTTCTTCCTTTTGAATTTGGATCCTTTTACTTTTTCTTCATGTCTAATTGCTGTGGCTTAGACTTCTAGTACTATGTTAAATAAGAGTGGTGAAAGTGGATATCCTTGTCTTGTTCCTGTTCTTAAGGGAAATACTTTTTTTTTTTTTAATCCTCACCTGAGTATATTTTTTTCCATTTTTTGTTCAGATAGAGTGGGAGGGAGAGAGAGGGGGAGAGAGAGAGAGAGAGAGAGAGAGAGAGAGAGAGAGAGAGAGAGAGAGAGAAACATCGATGTGAAAGGGATACATTGAGGGGCTGCCTCCCGCACGACCCAACCAGGGCTGGGGACAAACTGCAACCGAGGTACGTGCCCTTAGAGGGAACTGAATGCGGGTCTCTCTGAACCGCAGGCTGAAAGTCTAACCACTGAGCCAAACTGGCCAGGGCAGTAAGGGAAATGCTTTTAATTTTTGCCCATTGAGTATGATATTGGCTGTAGATTTTTCATATATGGCCTTTATTATGTCAAGATATCATCCCTCTATTCCTATGTTGCTCAGTGTTTTTATCAGAAATTGGTTCTGGATTTTCTTGAATGCTTTTTCAGCATCAATTGATGAGATCATATGGTTTTTACCTTTCATTTTGTTTATGTGGTGTATCACATTTATTGATTTGCAAATATTGTACCATCCTTGCATCCCTGGGATGAATCCCATTTGATCATGATGAATAATTTTTTTGATGTATCCCTGCATCCGATTTGCTAATATTTTGTTAAGGATTTTGGCATCTGTGTTCATCAGGGATATTGGCCTGTAGTTTTCTTTCTTTGTAATGTCTTTATCTGGTTTTGGAATTATGATTATTCTGGCCTCATAAAATTAGTTTGGAAGTCTTCTGTCTTCTTGGATTTTTTGGAATAATTTGAGGGGAATGGGTGCTAGATTGTCATTGAATGTTCAGTAAAACTCCCCTGTGAAGCCGTCCAGACCTGGGCTTTTATTTGCTGGGATTTTCGTGATTACATCTTCAATTTCCTTCATTGTTATTGATCTGTTCAAGTTTTCTATCTCTTCCTGGTTCAATTTTGGGAGAGTGTGTGTTTCTTCAAATTTGTCCATTTCCCTTAGGTTGTCCAATTTGGTGCCGTATAATTTAGTTCACAGTATTTGTTAATGATCCTTTGTATTTCTGTGGTGTCAGTTGTTACTTCTCCTCTTTCATTTCTGATTTTGTTTATTTGGGTCCTCTCTCTTTGTTTCTTGGTGAGACTGGCTAAGGGTCCATTAATCTTGTTTATCTTTTTATAGAACAAACTCTTTGTTTCATTGATCTTTTGAATTGTTTTTTTGGTTTCTATGTCATTTATTTCTGCTCTGACTTTTACTATTTCTTTCCTTCTACTTGTTCTGGGTTTTTCTTTTGTTTACTTTCTAGTTCTTTAAGTTGTAGGGATAGAAAGTCAATTAGGAATTTTTCTTGTTTCTTGAGATAGAACTGTAGTGCTATGAACTTCCCTCTCAAGACTGCTTTTGCTTCATCCTATAGATTTTGTGTTGTTGTGTGTTCATTTTCATTGGTTTCCGGGAAGTTTTTTATATCTTCCTGGATCTCTTTGGTAACCCATTCATTTTTTAATAACATGCTATTTAGCCTCCAAGTGTTTTTATGTTTTTGTGTGTTTTCAGTGTAACTGAGTTCTAGTTTCATGCCAATGGGTTCTGAGAAGATGCTTGATATGATGTCAATCTTACTGAATTTGTAGATACTTACTTTGTGTCATAATATATGGTCTATCTTTGAGAATGTCCCGTGTGCACTTGAGAAGAATGTATATTCTGCAGCTTTGGGGTGAAATGGTCTGTAAATATCAATTAAGTCCAACTGATCTAGTTTATCATTTAAGGATTCTGTGTCCTTGTTAATTTTTTGTCTAGAAGATCTTTCCAGTGGTGTCAGTGAGGTGTTAAAGTCACCCACTATAATTGTATTGCTATTGATTTCTCCCTTGAACTCCTCCAGAAGTTTTTAAATATATTTTCATGCTCCCGTATTTGGTGCGTATATTTTTACCAGGGTTATAGCCTCTTGTTGGATTGATCCTTTTAATATTATGTAGTGATCTTCTTTATCTCTTATTATGGCCCTCATTTTGAAGTCTATATTATCAGATATGAGTATTGCTACACCGGCTTTTTTTTTTTTTTTTTCATTTGCTTGGAAAATTTTATTCCATCCCTTCACTTTCATCCTGTGTGAGTCTTTTATTGTGAGGTGGGTCTCTTGTAGACAGCATATATATGGGTTGTGTTTTCTTATCCAATCAGCTACCCTATGTCTTTTGATTGGAGTATTTAAGCCATTTACATTTAAGGTTATTATTGATAGATACTTATTTGTTGCCATTTTTATTTTATGCCTGTGTTCCTCTTTCTTTCTCTATTTCTTCTCCTTCTTACAACAGTCCCTATGGCATTTCTTGCAGTGCTGGTTTGGTGGTGATAAATTCCTTTACCTTTTTTTGGCTGTGAAGCTCTTTATTTCTCCTTCAATTTTGAATGATAGCCTTGCTGGATAGGGTAGCCTTGGATTCAGACCCTTGCCTGTCATTACTTTATATACTTCATGCCACTCCCTTCTGGCCTGCAATGTTTCTATTGAGAAATCAGCTGACAGTGTAATGGGAGCTCCCTTGTAGGTAACTTTCTGTCTCTCTCTTGCTCCCTTTAAAATTCTTTGTCTGTAATGTTTGCCATTTTAATTATGATGTGTGTAGCTGTGGGTCTTTTTGGGTTCATCTTGCTTGGGAATTTTTGTGTTTCCTGGACTTGTGTGACTTTTTCCTTCACCAGGTTAAGAAAGTTTTCTGTCATTATTTCTTCAAACAGGTTCTCTATTCCTTTCTCTTATTCTTATCCTTCTAGTACCCCTATGATGCGAATGTTTTTACATTTCATGTTGTCCCAAAGCTCCCTGAAACTCCCCTCCTGTTTTTTGTTTGTTTGTTTGTTTGTTTTGTTTGTTTGTTTTTTTTTTTTTCCCATTTGCTGCTCTATGTGGATGTTTATTTCTACCTTGTCTTCTAACTCGCTGATTTGGTCTTCGGCTTCTTCTAATCTACTATTGAATCCTTCTAAGGTATTTTTCATAACAGCTATGTCATTCTTTATTTCCTCTTGATTTTTATTCATAGCTTTTACTTTTTTTAAAAGCTGATGTAGTTCCCACTGAGCTCTTCATAATCATTATTAAGTTGCTTGTAGTTCTCACTACATTGTTTGAGCACCCTTAAAATAATTGCTTTGAATTGTTTATCTGACAAATTGCTTTCTTCCATTTCATGTAGTTTTTTTCTGGTGATTCCTCCTTTTCTTTAACTTGGGTGTTGTTTCTTTGTTTCACCATTTTAGCAGTCTGGTAGTTCTAGGCCCAATGAGGGATGTTGGAATGTGTAGGCAGGTCGGTGTGTATCAAATAAGGCTGCTGTGCCTCCCCAACTGTTTTGGTGTGTGGCACCTCTTGCCTGCTTTGGGTCCTGGAGGACTGACAACTGGCGGCTGGTATTGGTCTCTTGTGTTAGGTGCTCTTGGCATGCGTGGCTCCAGCTGGTGCACTGCTGGGGTGCATGCGTCCTGCTGGTGTTCTGCTGTGGTGCGTGGGTCCTGTTGGTGCACTGCTGGGGTGCATGGGTCCCACTGGTGCACTTCTGAGGTGCATGAGTTCCACTGTGTGCTCCTGGGGTGCTCTGCTGCCTGATGGGGCTCAGGTCCTGATCACTTGCTGCTGGGGACGAGTGTCAGCTCACCGTTTGCACTGCTACTGCTGCTGCTGTTGCCAGGGGATGCTCTCAATTCCAAATCTTCTGCTGCTGTTGCGGGCTGAGGATGCTCAGCTACCAGGACTTTGCTGCTGCTGGGGAGGGGCTCCACTCCAAATCCACTGCTCAAGTTGTCAGGGGCAAGTCTCAGCTTCATGAATCTTGCTGCTGCTTGGGCTGAGGCACCGCTCCTCACCAGCCTCTGCTGATGCTGCTGGGGATGGGTCTCAGCTGCTGATCTGTGCTGCTGCTGCCTGGGGATGGATGTCCACTCCAGAGCCTCTGCTGCTGGGGGTGTGTCTCAGCTCCTGAGCCTCAGCTGCTCTTGGGGATGGGGCTCTACTCCAGCCTATCACTGCTGCTGTGGGGGAAGGTGCTGACCTCTGATCAGGCTGCTGTTTTGGGGGATGGTGCTCGGTTCTGATCAGGCTGCTGCTGTGGGAGATGGTGCTCGGCTCCCTGCCAGTTGCAGCTACTGCAACAGGCACCTCAGTAGCATCGCTACTGTGCACCGGTCCACATTGACACTGTGGAGTCCACTGGTCCGATGGTGCAAGGTACTCTGGTGGACTCAGGTCGCTCGAACCTAGCTTCTCCCTGCTGCCCCCTCCCAGAATAGACCAGGGATCTTCCAAAATGGCAGGACCTCCCAGCTGTGCAGGGAGAAGTGCCCTGACCAGCCGCTTACAGCAGTAGCCGGCTAGTCCCCATCCACAGCACAGGAACCCTCTGTTCCATATTTCTGCACTGCTCACGGTTGCTCATCCACACTCACATCCACTCACACTCTCTCTCACACTTGCTCACACGCTCACACACTCACCCTCGCTCCAGTCCTGCCCATTGCCATCTCATTCTCTTGACTGTTTATAATCCAATCTCTAAAGAGCATAGAGCAGAATCTTTTAAAAATATAAATTTTATTTTGTAACTAATTGGCTCAAAAACCTTTAATAACATTCCATATTTGTTAAAAGAAAAGCAAACTCCTGATAATGCTGTCACAGAAAATGGAGGAGCCATTAAAGTCAAGGGTTCGTCTCTCCACTAGTACAATGATTAAGCTGGCAAAATTTGCCAGAATCAACTTTGTTGGAACTCTGAAATCTAATAAAAAACTGAGAACAGCCTAGCCAGTATGGCTCAGTGGTTGAGCGTCAACCCATGCACCAAGAGATCACCGGTTCAATTCTCGGTCAGGGCACATGTCCATGTTGTGGGCCAAATCCCCAGTGTGGGCCATGTAGGAGGTGGCCAATTGATGTTCTCTCTCATCAATGTTTCTATCTCTCTCTCCCTCTCCCTTCCTCTCTCTCTAAATATCAATAAAGAAAACAACAAAAACTGAGAACAACCAAGTGGTGCTTGATGAAGAAAGGGGCTGTTGAGTTTCAGTAAGAAAGTGTTATGGCATTTTTACTTTCCTGCCTACCATTCCCCAATCAACAGCTCAGTTACAGCCAGCTTACTGATGCCAAAGGGGGCAATACAGACCTTATTCTCAAAGACTTATGGTTTTGTGTTTGACCTGCCTGGTGGCTCTTTAAGGGATCAGTTCCAGGACCTGACTTTGTTGTGCCCTCCTACTCCAAACTTTTCTCAAGGCTAGAGTGGCCTCCTAGGTAGCAATATCACCCCATTTTTTATTGTGGTAAAATACACATAACATAAAATTTGCCATCTTAACCATTTGTAAGTGTACAGTTAAGTGGTATTACGTACATTCATATTGTTGTGGTGACATCATCACCATCCATGTCCGAAACTCTTTATTTTGCAAGACTGAGAGTCTCAACACTGAAAACTATCATTGTACTTTCCATCTCTATGATTTCTTTTTTTGGGAAGGGAGACAAAAATGCATTTTATTACGTCTATTGACCAGAATATCTGAGATATGCAGCTCTGAAAGGAAGGTCCCCATGACTATATTATGACATCAATTTTATTTCTAAAAATAGTGCATTCTATTTATGAACCCATCATTTAAAATTGGAAAAAATTAAAATAAAAAAGATGATAACTATAAAGGTGTTCTATTTTTAATACCATTTTATTTGTTTTTTTAATCTTTATTGTTGAGAGTATTACAGATGTCCCCCATTCCCCCCTATTGCCCCACTCCACCCAGTTCCCACCCCACCACATGCCTTCACCATACTATTGTCTGTATCCATGGGTTATGTATATATGCATATCTCTGTGATTTTGAGTACTCTAATAAGTACCTCATATAAGTGGAATTGTACTGTATTTGACTTTTTGTGATTGGCTTATTTCATTTAGCATAATGTCCCCAAGCTTCATTCATGTTTCAGCATATGTCAGAAATTCCTTCCTTTCTAAAGTCTGAATAATATTTGACCCTATGTGTATATCATATTATGCTTATCCATTCATCTATTAATGGATGCTTGCATTACTTTCACTTTTTAGCTATTGTGAATAATGCTGCTGTGAATATGAGTGTACAAATATCTCTTCTAGGTACTGCTTGGTGGGTATATTCCCAAAAGACGAATGGCATGAATTGGTAATATATTTTTAATTTTTTTGAGAAACCAACAAAATGTTTTCCCCCATGGCTGTTCCATTTTACATTCCCACCAACAGTGTATTATGGTTCCAGTTTCTCTACTTCCTTGCCAATACTTTCCTTTTTCCTTTTTTTTTAAAATAGGAGCCAACCTGTTCTGGCTGGTGAGGCTCAGTTGGTGGAGTGTCATCCCCTTCATTAAAAGGTCACTGAGTCAATTCCAGGTCAGGGCACATACCCAGGTTGAGGGTTCCATCCCTGGTTGGGATGTGTATGGGAAGCAACTGATTAATGTTTCTTCTCATCTCTCTCTCTCTTTCTCAAATCAATTAAAAATAAAAATAAAAGAAGAGTAAATAGGAGTCAACCTAATGGGTATGAGATGGTATCTCACTTTAATTTTTATATTGGGTGGCAATTTCCTAAAACATTTAAAATCATATAGTAGAGCTGCAGCTGCTTAAAGTAATGGTGAACAGACAGTACAATTAGCAAACAAACTGAAAAGACTGGAAAGAGGCTTGGGAAGGAAGTACAAGAAAAGAATAATAACTTTGAAAAACTTCTGCATATATTGAGGGATCTAGAAGAATATGTGCATGCTCAGGGCTAAACACATGCTCAGAAAAGACTTCAGAGACCCTAAGTTTTCACTTTGGCTGATCTTTCATTTTCATGCAAATGGGAAATGAAGGCTGAAGCAGAATTGTAAATGCCCTGACTAAGCAATGAAGAAGTGCCCAAATTAGAGCCAATCTACAAAGAGTAGCATTTTTGTTTTATTTTTTGGCTCTATATTTATAGGACACAAAGTCTAGGTAGAGAAAAATTCTATACCAAAAGGGAAAGATCTGTTTTCAAAATTTTCCCTTGAAACTTTTAGTTAGAACTGAATGGAACTATAGGCACAACCCAGGGCCAACCTAGCTTAATTCCTAATTGGTTTGAGATGATTAGCTCCTTACTCATTTTTCTGACAAAGAAAAAAACATTATCTTTCTGGGAGAAAAAACACCACATTGGTATCAGAGTCTGTGGTCATACTATGCACAGTGCTCAGCATACAAAAATTTATGAGGCATGAAAAAAAACAGGAAAATGTGAGCTATAAGCAAGAGGAAAAACAGTCAATAGAAGAACACCTACTGATGATTCAGATGCTGGATGTAGTCATACGAGCTGCAGTGTGGTTATACTTCAAAACATTATGATAATTAAAAGAAGCCTAGCAGAGAAAAATGGTGGCAGAGTGAATGGAAGCTACACAGACCATTTCCAAGGACCAAACAGGAATTACAACTAAAATAAAGACAAATCGTCACAAAAACAACAGAAAAGCAGCTGGAGTGAACCCATATAAACATGGTCATATAGACAACATGAAACGGAACCCAGTAGGAACTGCGGAGGTGTGAGAGGGCAGGCTGGGAACCCATGGACAGCAGTTGTCTTAGCTATGACCAGCTCCCTCGGGGTTAAAATCCAGAGCCAGCTCCATAGCACAGAGGGCAAGGACAGAGCACTAAATTAGCCACAGCCACTCACCTTGGGCTCCGGCAAAGGGAGGGCAGACTGGAATGGAACTGTGTGGAGAAACTTGGGATTTGGAGGGCACTGGGAGTTTTTTGCTGAATCAATCCATCATAGGACAATAGCCATCCTAATCAAAGAGCCCCAGAGACCCAGAGAGAAGCAACAGCCCCTCCCTCAAAAATTTAACACCACCCAGCCAGGCCAGAGAAATGCAAATTGAGGCTCATTAACAGCCAGCAAGCATCTGCCCTACCCTCTGGAAATCCTCTTACCCTGAACACCTGAGGCATTTTTTCCGATGAGTTCAGTGTTACAACCCAAGGCTCATCAAGTAATTGAGACTAATAGCCTCCAGGAAAAAAGGTAGAGGATAACTGAACATTTTCTGGGCTTGCAAATCTACCCAGGAAAGTAAGACTTGACAATGGTATTTAACATGGGTCCTCCAACACTCATCCAAACCCAGCAGAGGGAGCCACAACCAGCAGAACACCAACACCCACAAGGAAAATTTGGCAGGCTCCAAAACCCACTGAAACAGTGAAAATGGTGAAACAAAGAAACAAATCCCAAATGAAAGAACAAGATAATTCAACAGAATATGAAATAAATGAAAAGGAATTGAGAAAGATATCAGAGGGAGAGTTCAGAGTAATAATCATAAGGAAATGAAGAATGACATAGCAGAAATAAAGAACACACTGGAAGGAATAACCAGCAGAGTAGAGGAGGCCAAGGATAAGATCAGTGAATTAGAAGACAAGGTAGAAAAAAATTGCCCAATCGGAGAACCAAAAAGAAAAAAAAACAGGAAGACAGCCTAAGAGAACTGTGGAACAATATGAAACATAAAAACATCTGCATCATAGGCGTTCCAGAAGAAGAAGAATATGAGCAAGGGTTAGAGAACATATTTGAAAAAACAGTGACAGAGAACTTCCATAACTTGGTGAAGAAAAAAGGCATACAAGTACAAGAAGCACAGAGAGCCCCAAGTAAGAAAACCCAAATAAGCCCATACCAAGACACATCATAATTAAAATGCCAAAAATTAAAGACAAAGAGAGAATCCTAAAGGCAGCAAGAGATAAGTAACAAATTACCTACAAAGAAATCCCTATAAAGCTATCATCTGACTTCTCAACAGAAACAATACAGGCCAGAGGGAATGGCATGAAGTAATCAAGGTAATGAAAAACAAAGATCTGAATCCAAGACTACTCTATCCAGCAAGGCTATCATTCAAAATAGAAGGTCAAATAAAGAGCTTCCCAGACAAAAAAAAAAAAAAAAAAGGCTAAGGAAATATATTAGCACCAAACCATCACTGCAAGAAATGCCAAAAGGACTACTGTAAATAGTAGAAGACATAGGAAGAAAAATATAACCACAATAAACAAAAATGGCAATAAATAAGTACATATCAATAATAACCTTAAATGTAAAAGTATTAAATGCTCCGATCAAAAGACACAGAGTAGCTGATTAGATAAGAAAGCATGACTCACATATATGTTGTTTACAAGAGACCCAACTCAAAACAAAAGACACACATAGGTTGAAAGTAAAGGGATGGAAAAAAATCTTCCAAACAAATGGAAAGGAAAAAACCTGGGGTAGTAATACTCATATCTGATAAAATAGACTTCAAAATGAAGGCCATAGAGACAAAGAAGGCCACTACATAATATTGAAAGGATCTATCCAACAGGAAGATATAACCTTGGTAAACATATACGCACCCAATATAAGAGCACCAAAATATATTTAAAAACTTCTGGAGGACTTCAAAGGAAAAATCGACAGCAATACAGTCATAGCAGGGGACTTCAAAACACTACTGACATCATGGACAGATCCTCTAGACAAAAAATTAACAAGGATATAGAGACTCTAAATGATGCACTAGACCAAATGGATTTAATAGATATCTACAGAGAATTACAACCCAAAACTACAGAATTCACATTCTTTTCAAGTGCACATGGGACATTCTCAAAGATAGACCACATGTTAGGACACAAACTAAGTCTCTACAAGTTCAAGAAGATTGAAATCATATCAAGCATCTTCTCAGATCACAGTGGCATGAAACTAGAAATCAATTGCAATAAGAACATTCAAAGGCATTTGAACACATGGAGGCTAAATAGCATGATATTAAACATTGAACAGGAAGAAATTAAAAAATTCCTGGAAATCAATGGAAATGAACACATAACAACACAAAATCTGTGGGATGAAGTGAAAGCAGTCCTGAGAGGGAATTTTATAGCATTATAGTCCTACCTCAAGAAAAAATAAAAATTTGTAATTGACTGTCTAACCTCACAACTTAAAGAACTAGAAACCAAACAAAAAGACAAACCTAGAGCAAGTAGAAGGAAAGAAATAGTAGAAGTCAGAGCAGAAATAAACAACATAGAGATTAAAAAAAACAATTCAAAAGATCAATGAAACAAGGAGCTGGTTCTTGGAATATATAATCAAGATTGATGGACCCTTAGCTAGACTCATCAAGAAACAAGAGAGGACCCAAATAAAATCAGAAACAAAAGAGGAGAAGTAGCAACTGACACCACAGAAATAAAAAGGATTGTTAACAAATACTATGAATAATTATACGGCACCAAATTGAACAATGTAAGCAAAATGGACAAATTTGTAGAAACACACACTCTCCCAAAACTGAACCGGGAAGAGATAGAAAACTTGAACAGACCAATAACAACTAAGGAAATTGAAGATGTATTCAAAACCCCAGGCCCAGATGGCATCACAAACATTTACCAAACATTAGAAGAGAAACTAACATCAATTCTCCACAAACTATTCAAAAAATTCAAGAAGAAGGAAGACTTCCAAACTCATTTTATGAGGCCAGCATAATTCTAATTCCAAAACCAGATAAAGACACTACAAAGAAAGAAAACTACAGGCCAATATCCCTGATGAACATAGATGCCAAAATCCTTAACAAAATATTAGCTATTTGGATCCAGCAATACATTAAAAAGATTATTCACCATGACTAAGTGGGATTCATCTCAGGGATGCCAGGCTGATATAATATTCACAAATCAATAAATGTGATACACCACATAAACAAAATGGAAGATAAAAACCATATGATCATATCAAGAAATGCTGAAGAAGCATTCAACAAAATACAGCACCCATTTCTGATAAAAACACTCAACAATGTGGGAATAGAGGGATCATATATCGACATAATAAAGACCGAATATAAAAAACCTACAGCCAACATCATACTCAATGGACAAAAACCAAAAGCATTTCCCTTAAGAACAGGAACAAGACAGGGATGCCCACTTTTTGCCACTCTTATCTAACATAGTACTGGAAGTCTTAGCCACAATAATTACACATGACCTAAAAATAAAAGGATACAAATTGGAAAGGAAGAAGTGGAACTGTGATCATTTGCAGATGATATATTGTACATAGAAAACCCTAAAGACTCCATCAAAAATCTACTAGATTTAATAAACGAATTTTGCAAGGTAGCAGGATACAAAATTAACGTCAAAAAATTGACGGGATTCTTATACACAAATAATGAACTCACAGAAAGAGAAACTTATAAACCAATCCCATTTACCACTGAGGCAAAATAATTAAGATACCTAGGAATAAACTTAACCAAAGAAGTAAAGGACCTATTTGCAGAAAACTATAGGACATTGAAAAAAGAAATAGAGGAACATATAAAAAAGTGGCAGCATATACCTTGTTCATGGATTGGAAGAATTAACATCATTAAAATGTCCATACTACCCAAAGCAATCTATAGATTCAATGCAACCCCTATTAAAATACCAACGACATACTTCACAGAACTAGAACAAATACTTCAAAAGTTTATATGGAACCAAAAAAGACCCCAAATAGCCAAAGCAATCTTGAAAAAGAAAGACAAAGTAGGAGGGGATTACAATACCAGATATCAGGTTATACTACAAAGCCAATGTAATCAAAACAGCCTGGTACTGGCACCGGAACAGGCATATGGATCAATGGAACAGAACAGAGAACCCAGAAATTGACCAAAGACATTATGCTCAATTAATATTTGACAAAAGTGGCAAAAGCATAAAATGGATTAAAGACAGCCTCTTTAATTAATGGTGTTGGGAAAATTGGACAGCTACATGCAAAAAAATGAAACTAGACCACCAACTTACACCATACACAAAAATAAATTCAAAATGGATGAAAGAATTAACTGTGACTTGTGAATCCATAAAAATCCTAGAAGAAAATGTAGGCAACACAATTTTAGACATCACACGCAGTAGAATTTTTACTGATACAATGCCTAAGGCAAGAGAAATATAGGAAAAAATTAATGCATGTGACTACATCAAACTAAAAAGCTTCTGCACAGCAAACAAAACAAGCATCAAAATGGAAAGGTAACCCACTATATGGGAGATCATAATTGCCAACGATACATCAGATAAGGGGTTAGTTTCCAAAACATATAGAGTACTCATACAACTCAACAAAAGGAAGACAAAGAACCCAATTAAAAAATGGTCAGAGGAACTAAATACACACCTCTCCAAACAGGACATACAAATGGCCAAGAGGCATATGAAGAAATGCTCAACTTCACTAATCATCAGAGAGATGCAAATTAAAACAACAATCAGGTATCACCTCACACCTGCCAGAATGGCTGCCATCAACAAATCATCAAACAACAAATGCTGGTGAGAGTGTGGAGAAAAGGGGACTCTAGTACACTTCTTGTGGGGATACAGACTTGTGCAGCCACTATGGAGATCAATATGTCGTTTCCTCAAAAAATTAAAAATTGGAGGATTCCAAAATGGCGGCGGAGTGAATGGAAGCTACACAGACCATTTCCCAGAACTAAACTGGAATTACAACTAAAATAAAGACAAATCATCAGGAAAAAGCAACAGAAAAGCAGCTTGCGAGGACCATACAACCAGGAACACTGAATTGATCCTGGTAGGATTGCGGAAGCATGAGAGGGGGGCTGGGAGCCCACAGACAGCAGCACTCTTAGCTGTGAGCACTGCCCTCAGGGTTAAAGCCCAAGCTGGCTCCACAACGCAGAGGGCCAGGACAGAGCGCTAAAATAGCCACAGCCACTCACCTGGGGCTGCGGCAGAGGGAGGGCGGACTGGACTAGAACTGTGTGGGGACACTTGGGATTTGGAGGGCACTCAGAACTTTTGCTAAGTTGTGACCCCGGAGGACGGTGGCCATCTTACTCCTTCCCAGGGCTCTGGGAGAGGTGGCAGCCCCTCCCTCAGAGATTCAGCCCCACTCACGAAGGCCATTGAAATGCAAATTGAGGCTTGTTAACTACCAGCACCTGCCCTACCCTCGAGAAACAGCCCAAGTGTCCATCAGTAGATGATTGGATAAAAAACAATGGTTTTCTGATTGGTTGATTTCTTCTACCCTGTCTTCTAATTCACTGATCCAGTGAATTACCGGTTACCGAGGAGATCAAGGAAGAAATTAAAATCTTCCTAGAAACCAATGAAAATGAATACACTACAACACAAAATCTATGGGATGCAGCAAAAGCAGTTCTGAGAGGGAAGTTCATAGCACTCCAGGCCTACCTCAAGAAACAAGAAAAATTTATAATAGACTATCTAACCTCACAACTTAAAGAACTAGAAAGCAAACAAAAGTAAAACCCCAGAGCAAGTACAAGGAAGGAAATAGTAAAGATCAGAGCAGAAATAAATGACATAGAGACCAGAAAAACAATTCAAAGGATCAATGAAACAAAGAGCTGGTTTTTTGAAAAGATAAACAACATTGATGGACACTTAGCTAGACTCACCAAGAAACAGAGAGAACCCAAATATGCAAAATCAGTAATGAAAGAGGAGAAGTAACAACTGACACCAGAGAAATACAAAGGATCATTAACAAATACTATGAATATTTATGTGGCAACAAATTCGACAATCTAAGCGAAATGGACAAATTTCTAGAAACACATAGTCTCCCAAAACTGGACCAGGAAGAGATAGAAAACTTGAACAGACCAATAACAGCTAAGGAAATTGAAGATGTAATCAAGACTCTCCCAGCAAACAAAAGCCCAGGCCCGGACGGCTTCATGGGGGAGTTTTACTGAACATCCAAAGTAGAACTAACACCCATTCTCCTCAAACTATTTCAAAAATTTCAAGAAGAAGGAAGACTTCCAAACTCGTTTTGTGAGGCCAGCATAATTCTAATTCCAAAACCAGAAAAAGACACTACATAGAAAGAAAACTACAGGTCAATATCCCTGATGAAAACAGATGCCAAAATCCTACACAAAATACTAGCAAATCGGATTCAGCAATACATCAAAAAAATTATTCACCATGACCAAGTGGGATTCATCCCAAGGATGCAAAGATGGTTCAATATTCACAAATCCATAAATGTGATACACCACATAAACAAAATGAAAGATAAAAACCACATGATCATATCAATAGACGCTGCAAAAGCATTTGACAAAATCCAGCACTCATTTCTGATAAAAATGCTCAGCGATTTGGGAATAGAGGGGTCATATCTTGATATAATAAAGGCCATATATGAAAGACCTACAGCCAACATCATACTCAATGGGCAAAAACTAAAAACATTTCCCTTAAGAACAGGAACAAGACAGGGATACCCACTTTCCTCACTCTTATTTAACATAGTACTGGAAGTCTTAGCCACAGCAATCAGACGTGAAGAAAAAATAAAAGGAATCCAAATTGGAAAGGAGGAAGTGAAACTGTCATTATTCGCAGATGACATGATATTATACATAGAAAACCCTAAAGACTCCATCAAAAATCTACTAGACTAAATAAATGAATTTGGCAAAGTAGCAGGATACAAAATTAATGTCAAGAAATCGATGGCATTCTTATACACCAATGATGAACTCACAGAAGGAGTTGAGGAAGAAAAAAGTTTTTGAAGAAAGTAATGGCTAATAATTTCTCAAAAGTGATGAATGATAACTACCCCTATATCCAAGAACCTCAAGCAGGATAAACACTATAAGACCATACCTAGGCACGTCATAGTCCAACCTGTGAACCAAGGATAAAGGGAGAAACCTAAAAGCAGCCAGAGGGTGAAAAAGGCAAAATATCTTCACACAAGCAAAAATAAGACTAACAATATACCCTTTAACACAAGACACTCTATGGATGTCAGGATATAGTGTAATCACATTTTTTAAATACTATAAGAGAAAACTGCCACTTTATAATTCTATGCTCAGTGAAATATTTTTCAAAAATGAAGGTGAAATAAAAATGTTTTGTGACAAACACGAATTGTGAGGATTACTTGCTAGAAGAACTGCACTGTAAAGAATATTAAGTCTTTTAGGCTGAAGGAAATGGTACGACTCTAAAGAACATAACTGCAGAAAAGAGTGAAGAGCACCAAAATGAATACATATGTGGTTAAATATAAAAGTTTATTGATTATTTAAATTAACAATATCTGTGCCTTGTGGAGTTATAATGTATGTACAAGTAAAATATATGATAATATCACCAAGTATGGGAGCAGATAAATGGAGCTTTACTTTTAAATAATTTTACATTTATCATAAAGTGGTAAAGTATTAACTTAAGGTAGACTATAATAATTTAAGGATGAATGATGTAACCTCTAACTCTCTGGAGCAGGATTTCTCAACCTTGTCACTAATGACTTTTTGAACTTGATAACTCTTGTTGTGGGAGGTTCTCTTGTGTATTGTAAGATATTTAACAGTATCCCTGGCCACTACACACTAGATGCCACTAGCATTTCCCTCCCAAGCTTCAATAGTTAACATCAACAGAGATGTCATACTGATATCATGTACTCCTGATATGATGATATTATGCAAAGAAGACACATCATTTCTATGATATGGGAACCAAAAATATCTCCAGACATTGCCAAATGTTCCCTGGGTACCAAAATCATATCTAGTTGAGTAATACTACTCTAGAATAACCCCTTAAAACATTAGAAAATGGTATAAACAAAATGCTAATTAAGGACTCAAAATGGAGTAATAATCATGAGAAACGATTAATCCAAAAAAAAGGAAGAAAAAGAGAAATAGAAACAATGGACAAATGAGACAGACAAATGTACATATTGACACAATGGTAAGGTGATAAGATTAAATGCAACTATATCATAATTACATTAGTATAAAGGAACTAAATGGCATTTCCAAGGGACAGTTTACATATAAGAATTACAGATAAATTGAAACTTAAATGGTGGACACCTCAATTGGAGGAACTCCTTGGACACAGTTGTAAAGAACATAAGCTCAGCTCTACTGTCTAGTGATTTGATTTATTTATGCCTCAGTGTCCTCATCAGTAAAAGGGTACTAATAATCATACCTTGTAGGTTTCCAGTAATGATTAAATGACTTAATGTGTATATGAAGCTTAGATAACTGTCTGACAAAGAACAAGCAGTCAGTAATTGTTGGTTATTACTGTTGCTTAATTATACTTTTGTATATAAATTTGTTATAATTGAGAGTGCTGAAATGTTAAAATCACTTTCTCTGTGATCACTGACATTCTTTGTCTTTAAACTTTTTCTGTTAATTTAATTTTAATTTGTTATAATATTTTCTCAGTAAATGGGATCTAACTTATTCCCAGAATACCACTTTTTGAGGCAGAAAACTTCCCTTCCTGAAAATGACCAGTTCTCTCTGAGAAATGTGAAAATTACCCTCATTTCTTGGCTAGATGATCTGATAAATGAGATTGTGACAACTTAAAATATTTTGCTGTCCTTTCTGCAAATGAGAGAAAATAGAAGTAAAGGAATTGGCTAACAGCAAAGGAAACAATGCCTATTACCAGTCATTTTTATGCTTTTTTCTTTTCCTTGGTTCTCATTTCTGTTTGAAACATCATTTTTTTAATTAATTTATTTTTGTTACAGATGTTTCTCCTTTTCCCCCCATTGTCACCCTCCTCCCCCTCCCTCCCTGCCCCGTCCCCAGTTTTGTTGTCCATGTCCATTGGTTATGAGTACATGCGTACAAGTTCTGTGGTTCATCGCTCCCCTCCCCCACCCCTCTTCTGGCAATTGTCAGTCTGTACCCTACTTCCACATCTCTGGGACTACCCTGTTCCTCAGACTGTTATGTTTATTATATTCCAGAAATAAATGAGATCATATGATATTTGTCTTTCTCTGCTTGGCTTGTTTCACTTAGGATAATAGTTTCCAGGTCCTCCCATGTCGTCGCAAAGGATAAGAGATCTTTCTTATAGCTGCATAGTACTCCATTGTGTATATGTACCACTGCTTTTTTATCCATTCGTCTACTGATGGACACTTGGGCTGTTTCCAGATCTTAGCTATTGTAAATAGCACTGCTATGAACATGGGGGTACATATATTCTTTCTGAATGGTGTTTCAGGCTTCTTAGGGTATATTCCTGGGAGTGGGATCACTGGGTCAAATGGTAATTCAATTTTTAATTTTTTGAGGAAACACCATAGTGTTTTCCATAGTGGCTGCACCAGTCTGCATTCCCACCAGCAGTGTACTAGAGTCCCCTTTTCTCCACACCCTCATCAACACTTGTTGTTTGATGCTTTGTTGATGGCGGCTATTCTGACAGGTGTGAGGTGATACCTCATTGTTGTTTTAATTTGCATCTCTCTGATGATTAGTGAAGTTGAGCATTTCTTCATATGCCTCTTGGCCATTTGTATGTCCTGTTTGGAGAGGTGTGTATTTAGTTCCTCTGCCCATTTTTTAATTGGGTTCTTTGTCTTCCTTTTGTTGAGTTGTATGAGCACTCTATATATTTTGGAAATTAATCCCTTATCTGATGTATCATTGGCAATTATGCTCTCCCATACAGTGGGTTGCCTTTCCACTTTGATGGTTGTTTTTTTTTGCTGTGCAGAAGCTTTTGAGTTTGATATAGTCCCATGTGTTCATTTTTTCCTTTGAAACATCTTTAATTTTTCAATAAGAAAAAATATTCCACTATTTTTATTTTGCCTTTTTCCCTTTATTAATCTGTAAAATGTATCATGCATGCATACTTGTATAAGGAACATAATTTACTGATTAAAAAGGAGAACGAGCCCTGGCCGGTTTTGCTCGGCCTTTGGACCAGAGAGTCACAGGTTCGATTCTGGTCAAGGGCACATATCTCAGTTGCCAGTCATGCGGGAGGCAGCCAGTCGATGTGTCTCTTTCGCATAGATATTTCTCTCTTTCTCTCTCTCTCTCTCTCTCTCTCTCTCTCTCTCTCTCTCTCTCTCTCTTTCTGTCTCTCTGAAAATAAATGGAAAAATATCTTCAGGTGAGGATTTAATTTTTTTTAAGAAAGGAGAATGAAATGAGAAGAAAAAAAAATGTAAAGGGTGGAAAATATACCATGCAAACACTAACACTAACAATAGAGTTGTCATGGTTATATTAATGTCAGATAAAGTACTCTTTAAGGAAAGAAGCATTAATGGAGAAGGGAACAGAAAAACATTCTATGATACCATACCCTAAGTGTAAAGGTGCATTCAGCACAGCTGTGGTTTACGATACTAATAGAACACTTCAAACTATTTCCAAGAATCAAATTAAAATCATCCTTTTTTAGATTGGTATAAAACAAAATGGAAACTTTCTTTTTCCATTACTACTCAAGCTGCCTCAACAAAGCAAGTCCTATATTCCTGAGGACAAGTATAGGAATGACATGAGTAAAATTTAATTTTGTTGGAAAAGTAAATAAAAAATTTCCAGTAAGTCATATTCCTTCGTTCTCTGTGAAATAACATTTCAATGTCTGATTCTTTTGGGAAAGGCTCTGGATAGGTTGGGAAACCACGAATCTGCAGGGATCCATTTGGTTCTTGGAATCATTTTCTCTACTTTGAAAAATATGTTAGTAGTTATTTTATTATAAAATGAATACATACTGGAAAGGGATAAATAGTAAACTGAAACACCACTTAACCAAGTGATCAAGGTTAACATCAGAAGAGATAAGTCATGTTATTTCTTGTACTCCCAATATAATGATATGATGCAAGGAGGACACATCATTTCCATGGTATTTTCTTACAAAAACTCATAACTGTCGTCCAATCACAATAAAAATATCAGATAAACACAAACTGAGGGACAGTCTACAAAATACCTGACCAGTACGCCTCAAAACTGTCAAGGTCATTAAAAATGAGGAAAGAAACTGTCACAGAGCAGAGCAGACTGAGGAGACATGACAATTAATGAATCCTGGAAATGAAAAATGGAATTAATGGAAAAACTGATTAAAGTTTTTCAAGTAAAATATGATTAAAGTACGCCGGGCCGGTGTGTCTCAGTGGTTGCGCGTCGACCCATGCCCAGGTTTCATTTTTTTGCACCAAGAGGTCGCCAGTTCGATTCCTGGTCAGGGCCCATGCCCAAGTTGGGCCCGATCCCCAGTGGGGGCATGCAGGAGGCGACCAATCAATGTTCTCTCTCATCAATGTTTCTATCTCTTTCCCTCTCCCTTCCTCTCTCTCTAAAAGCAATAAAGAAAAATAAATAAATATGACTAAAGTATGCAACTAGTTAATAATGTACCTATGTTGGTTTCTTAGTTTTGACAAATATGCCACATTAATGTAAGATGATAACATTTAGATCAACTGAAACGATGTACTATTTTTACTTTTCTGTAAATCTAATATCATTCCAAAATTTAAAAGCTTATTTAAAAATGTAATATGTGATTATGATAGAAAGAAGAAAAAATTAATAAAAGAAATAAGAGATGGAAGGAAGGAAGGTGAAGAAGGGAAGGAAGGAAGGAAGGAAGGAAGGAAGGAAGGAAGGAAGGAAGGAAGGAAGGAAGGAAGGAAGGAAGGAAGGATAAAAAGTCGACAATTTTAAAAACTTCTTCAGAAGTAAACTATTGCTAAAAGTTTTTGTGTATGATTCTATACTTTTCTTCTATGCATCTAGGCATGTTCAAATATATATGATATTTTTTTCACAGATACTATTCAGGTTCTGTGCCCATTTTCAATTGGGTTATTTTTCTTCCTTTTGTTGAACTGTATGAGTTGTTTATATATTTTGGAAATTAACCCCTTATCTGATGTATCATTGGTGAATATGTTCTCCCATACCATGGGTTCCCTTTTCATCTTGATGATGGTTTCTTTTGCTGTGCAGAAGCTTTTAGTTTGATGTAGTCCTATTTGTTTAGTTTTTCCTTTGTTTCTTTTGCCTTAGGAGATGTATAGGTGAAAATTCTGCTACACGAGATGTCTAAGATTTTGCTGCCTACATTTTCTTCTAGGATTGTTATGGTTTTGTGACTTACATTTAAGTCTTTTATCAATTTTGAGTTTATTCTTGTGTGTGGTGTAAGTTGGTGATCTAGCTTCATTTTTTTGCACGTACCTGTTGAATTTTTCCAAAACCATTTATTGAGAAGTCTGTATTTACTCCACTGTATGCTCTTTCCTCCTTTGTCAAATATTAATTGACCATAAAGGTGTAGGTTTATTTCTGGGCTCTCTATTCTGTTCCATTGATCTGTATGCCTGTTCTTGTGCCAATGCCATGATGTTTTGATTACTGTGGCCTTGTAGTATAGTTTGATATCAGACAGTGAGATACCTCCAACTTGGTTTTTCTTTCTCAAGATTGCTGAGGCTATTCAGGATCTTTTGTGGTTCCATATACATTTTAAAAGTATTTTTCTAGATCTGTGAGATATGTCATTGGTATTTTAATAGGAATTGCATTGAATCTGTAGTTTGCTTTGAGTAGTGCGTCTTGATTCTTGGAGCCCCTAGGAAAGAGGTTTCCTCCTAGGAAACCTCTTCTCTCTTTGGAATCATTATATCTTCCCTCATTCCTCCATGGGCCACTCCTGCTCTTGAAACTTTCTGCCTTCCTCTTCTGAGCTCCTACATTTTGTTTGCTTTAGTCTTTGACCGAGGTAGTTAGTCATTTGTTTCATCTAATTCTTATTAGTCTGGCATTTGAACATAACTCCTATGAGTTACTATGCTGCAAGAGTCCCAGTCTCTTTAGTCTATTTACAGTTGCATTTCAAATAGCCCCCTTCTATTACCTTAGTTTCTGTGTATTTGTGCCTACAATCCCACCTAACTCACACCATTCTAAGAAAGATCAATTAAATCAAAAGACCTCAAAGAGTTTACTATTACAAAAGTGTAATGGGAAATTTATGTTGGCTTCAGCCAGTGTAATGAGCTCCCTATACATCCTCCACCCTCCAAATACCAGTATACATTTTCCACCAACATAAACTATGAGAAATTTTGTTTTTTAATTCTGTAGAGAGGAACCAAAAGAGATGAAGAAAAAAAGATAGAGGTGATGATATAGGATGTGGCCCCAACCATGTGGACTGAGTGACATCTTATGGTTAGAGATGGGTGAACAAACTAGAATCTGCAGGGAGCATTCAAGAAAATCTCTGGAACTGTGGGCCCAGAAACATCAGCTTTAGAACCCCAGCAACACAATGTAACACAGAGTAGGGAGGCCCTTTCCTTTGTCTCTCCAAGGGAACTAGTACAGGTCTGATACCCCAAAGATTGAACATTTTAGAAGTATCTAGAGACAGACTTACTTAATACTTATAGGTGATATCATTGGTGATGCTTTTCTGAGTAGCTTTATGGGTAGAAGACGTAGACAAGTGAGATCCAGAAAAAGAGGAAAGAAGAGAGTAGACACTGAGTGGACACCACAACTGATAGATTAATTTGTTGTTCCATGTGAGTCATCCCATTGCTACAATCTCCCAGCAAACTTTTATATTACACACACACACACACACACACACTCTCATGAAAAAAAGAATGTATTGCCTGCATGAATATGTATGTATAAACACAAAAGAATCTGTAGATTAGTATTATAATTAATAAATTTTGCAAACTAATTGGGCAAAAAGTTAATGTGCAAAAATCAATTTGATTTCATTATACTATCAACAAGCAATTTTAAATTAAAATTTTAAAGAGATACCATTTACAATAACATAAAATACCTAACATAGGATAGGAATTAATCTAATAAGACCTCTACACAGGAAACTACTAATGTTATTTTTTAAAGTTGAAGCATATGTAAACAAATAGTGGTATTTGCTAAGTTGATGGAATGGAAAACTCAATGTTGTAAAAATATCAGTTCTTTCCTAATTGATTTACAGATGCAATCTAACCAATCAAAATCACCCCCCCCCCTCCTTCTTCTTCTTGGTGGAAAATGACAGGCTGACCCTAAAATTTTAAAGCGGCACAATAAACCAAGATCAGCCAAGAAAATCCTAAAGAACAAAGTTGGAGGATTGACAATATCATATAGCAAGACTTATAAAATTACATTAATAAAGATAATTTGGTCTCTTCAAAAGGGTAGACAAATAGAGCTATAGAACAGAATCTAGAAATAAGATCACAGATATATGGACATTTGATTTATGACAAAAGTGATGCTGCAGAGCAATGAAAAGGAATTCTTTTAAATTAATCATTATGGGTAAATTAAATATCCATAGAGGAAGAAATTAATCTTGACCTCAACCTTACACTTAAACAAAAATAATTTCAAGGTGCATTGTAAATCTAAATGTGAAAGGTAAAACAATAAAGCTTCTAGAACATAATAGTAGAATATATTCATGACTTTGGAATAACAAAGATTTCATGAATAGGATACAAACATAACATCATTAAATGAAAAGATTGATAAATTGGAAATACATTAAAATTTAGAATTTATCACCATCAAATCATACCATTAAGAGAGCATAAAAGCAAGCAGAAGAGATGTTTGCAAAATACATAACTGACAAGGGACTCATACAAAATACATAAAGAACTACTACTAACCAGTTAGAAAGAGAGCCAATACTATAAAAAAAAAAAAAAAAAAAAAAAAGATGAGCCAAAGACCAGAATAGGCACTTAATTTAAGAAGATATACAAATGAAGAATAAACATATTAAAGGGTGTGCAACATCATTAGCATCAGGGAAGTTTAAATAAAAATCACAGTGCTATTGAATAGTATATACTCTCCACACGGGTTGGTTAATTAAACATACACTAAATTGTTAAATATTGTTGTTTCTAGACTTCCTAGTCTGCTCTACTGATCTGTTATTATGATGTTGCCAATACCATATTTTAATTATTGAAATTTTATAATACATCTTAATCTCAGATAGAGAGAATTCCTTTAACTTTATCTTTCATTTCTAGTTACTCTTATTTTTTCAATATTCCTAAATGTTTACACTTCCAGATAAACTTTAGAATTGTTAGGAGGATCTTCACAAAAATAATATTTGCTTTGTATTAGGACTGCATTGAATCTTTACAATATTGAGTCTTCTATTGTGGAACTTAGTTTAACTTCCTATTTATTTTACTTTCTATCAATTAAGTTTTGTTCTTTTCTTTAAAAAAAAAAACAAAACAAAACAAAACAAAAAACCACAGTCATATACCACTATCCACCCACCAGAATGTCAGAAATTAAAGAGTGGCAACAGCAACTGAGGAGGATATGGAGAAACAAAAACTCTCATATAATGCTAGTTAAAAATGTAAATTGCTATTACTACTTTGGAAAGCCATTTGGCATTCTCTACTACATCCAAACGTGTAAATATTATAAGTGTATATAAGAGGCCTAGCACTACAGTAACATTTCAATAAAATGATACGCAAGATATATATGGGAATACTTTTTCTTGAACAAATTACTTTAAAAAGCCAGTAGGATGAGAGAAAGATTCTCATTGCCATAGCTTCTAAGAGTACATTGTTGCTTTTGGATTGAACACTAGAATTTTCTTTAGCTAAGTGGGATGTCAAGATGAAGATAAGAGTTAGGTATCTATAGATAATTGGGGTAATCTTGAGAAATAATTTCTGTGACAAAGGGAAAGAAAGAATTGTTAATGGGTTAGAAGAATTCTTCATTGAAATGCAGTGTTTCACAATTATCTTTATGACTTTTCATAAAGATGATTGATATAAACTCTTTCCCTGGTTCCCCCAATATCTATGGTAAAGAATCTATAACTCCTTTTTATGAAACAGAATTTGGGATGGTTTAAGGAAGGTCATTATCAGGTATCAGATTTTACTGCTAGCCACTCTACAGCATCAAGGGGATAAGATCAACCTTGCTTTCTTCCCCCATCAAATCATCAGAGTTCAAAATTTTCTTCCAATAGGCACTTGGAAGTCTGAACTTTCTCCTCCATCTCCTCTACTTCCAGGGGAACTTTTTTTAAAAAAAATTTTTTATTGAATTTTTGGGGTGACATTGGTTAATAAAATTGTATAGGTTTGGGGTGTACAATTCTATAATACATCATCTGTATATTGTATTCTGTGTTAACCACTCAAAATCAAGTCTCCTTCCATACCATTTATTCCTGCTTTACTCTTGTCTACCTCCCCCCAACCCCGTTTCCCTCTGGTAATCACCATACTATTCTCTGTGTCTTTGAGGTTTTTATGCTTAATCCCTTCACCTTTTTCACCCAGTCCCTGAAACCCTCTCCCCTCTGACAGCTGCCAGTCTGTTCTCTATCTACAAGTCTCTTTTTATTTTGTTTGTTATTTTGTTCATTGGATCTCACAATTAAGTGAGATCATATAGTATTTTTCTTTCTCTGACTGGATTACTTTACTTAGCATAATACTCTCAGGTCCCTCCATGTCATCTCAAAGGGTAAGAAATCTTTCTTTCTTACAGCTGCATAATATTCCACTGTGTAAATGTACCACAACTTTTTTATCCACTCATCTACTGATGGGTACTTGGACTGCTTCTACATCTTAACTATTGTAATAATGCTGCAATGAACATAGGGGTTCAAGTATTCTTTCAAAACAGTGTTTCAGATTTCTTCAGATATATTCCCAGAAGTGGAATCACTAGGTCATAAGGTAGATCCATTTTAAATTTTTTGATGACCATCCATACTGTTTTCCACGGTGGCTAAACCAATCTGCATTTCCACCAACAGTGCACGAGATTTTTATTTTCTCCACATCCTTGCCAACACATGTTGTTTGTTGATTTACTTTTAATAGCAATTCTGACAGGTGTGACATGATATCTCATTGTGGTTTTAATTTGCATTTCTCTGATGAGTAGTGATGTTGAGTATCTTTTCATATGTCTATTGACATTCTGTATATCCTCTTTGGAGAAGTGTCTATTTAGGTCCTTTGTCCATTTTTTAAATTGGATTATTTGTTTTTTGGTGTTGAGTTGTATAAATTCTTTATAGGTTCTGGATATTAACCACTTAACAGATATATCATTGGCAAACATGTTCTCCCATTCAGTGGGTTGCTTTTTCATTTTTATTTTCTTTATTGATTTTTAGAGAGAAAGGAAGGGAGAGGGAGAGAGAGAGAAACATCAATGAGAGAGAACATTGATTGGCCACCTCCTGCATGCCCCCACTGGGGATCTGTCCCACAATCTGGGCATGGGCCTTGACCAGGAATCGAACCGGCGACCTCTTGGTGCATGGGTCGATACTCAACCACTGGGCCACACCGGCCGGGCTGCCTTTTCATTTTTTTTATAGTTTCTTTGCTGTGTGAAAACTTTTTTCTTTTGTTTCCCTTGCCCAAGGAGACATACTAGCAAAGATATTGCTATGAGAAATGTCCCAGATTTTACTGCTTGTTTCCTTCTATGATGTTTATGGTTTCAAATCTGACATTTAATTATTTAATTTATTTTGAGTTTTTTTCTTGTGTACGATGTAAGAAGATGGTCTAGTTTCTTTCTCTTTTTTTGCACATATCTGTCCAGTTTTTTCACCACCATTTATTAAATAGACTACCTTTACACCATTGTATGTTTTTGCCACCTTTGTCAAATATTAATTGACCATAAATGTGTGGGTTTATTTCTGGGCTCTCTATTCTGTTTCATTGGTCTGTTTTTATGCCAGTACCATGATGTTTTGATTACTATACCCCTGAAGTATAGTTTGATATTAGGTAGCATGATTCTTCCAAATTTGTTCTTCCTTCTCAAGATTGCTGTGGCAATACGGTTTTTTTTTGTGGTTCCATATAAATTTTTGGAATATTTTTTTCTAGTTCTGTTCAATACGCCATTGGTACCATGATAAGAATTGCATTGAATCTATTGATTGCTTTGGGTAGTCTGGACATTTTAATGATATTAATGCTTCCAATCCAGGAATACAGTATATGCTTCCACTTATTTGTATCTTCAGTTTTTTTCTTAAGTGTCTCAAAATGTTTTGAGTACAGGTCTTTTACACCCTTGGTTGAATTTATTCCAATGTATTTTATTTTTTTGATACAATTGTAAATGGGATTGTTTTCTTAGTTTCCCTTTCTGATAGCTCACTTTTAATATGGATTTTTAATTCATTATTTAGAGAGAGAGGAAGGGAGAGGGAAAGAGAATGTGAAATATTAATGTGAAAGAGAAACATCAATTGGTTGCCTCCTGCAGGCCCCCTATTGGGGATCGAGCCCGAAACCTGGGCATGTGCCCTGAGCAGGAATCGAACCAGTGACCTCTTGGTTCATGGGTCAATGCTCAATTACTGAGCCGCACTGGCCAGGGCCTGATAGTTCATTATTGGTGTATAAAAATGCAACTGATTTCTGGATATTTATTTTGTATCCTGCTATTTTACTTAATTCATTTATCAGTTCTAGTAGTTTTTTAGTGGCAGTAGAATTCTCTATATACAGCATCATGTCATCTGCAAAAAATGACAGGTGTACTTATTTCTTCTCAATTTGGATGCCTTTTGTTTCTTCTGCTTGTCTGATTGCTATAGCTAGTACTTGCAGTACTATGTTGAATAAGAGTGGTGAAATCAGATATCCCTGTCTTTTTTTTTAAATAGATTATTTTCTGGTGAAATACACATAAAATAACATTTACCATCATAACTATTTTAAATGTACAGTTCAGTGGTACTAAATATATTTATAATGGTGTGTAACCATCACTATCATTCATCTCTATTACTTTTCATCTTGTAAAACTAAAAGTCTGTCCTTGTTAAACAATGACTCCCTATTCTTCCCTCCCTTAGCCCCCAGCAAGCACCATTCTACTTTCTGTTTCTATTAATTTGGCTACTGTGAATACCTCATATGGGTGGAATCACACAGTACTTGTCTTTTTCTTGTTGTCGTTGTTACAGATGTTTCTTTTTTTCCCCCATTGACACCCTCCTCCCACTCCCACCCCCCACCCCAGCATTATTGTCTATGTCCTTGTTTATGCATACATGCGTATAAGTTCTGTGGTTTATCTCTTCCTTCCCCCCACATCCACCTATTCTGAGGTTTGTCAGTCTGCACCATACTTTCATGTCCCTGGGTCTATTTTGTTCCTCAGCTTGTTTTGTTCATTATATTCCAGAAATAGGTGAGATCATGTGATATTTGTCTTTCTCTGATTGGCTTGTTTCACTTAGGATAATACTCTCCAGGTCCTTCCATGTTGTCTCAAAGGATAAGAGATCTTTCTTTCTTACAGCTGCATAGTGTTCCATTGTGTAGATGTACCACAGCTTTTTTATCCACTCACCTATTGATGGACACTTGGGCTGTTTCCAGATCTTAGCAACTGTAAATAGTGCTGCTATGAACATAGGGGTACATATATTCTTTCTGATTGGTGTTTCAGGCTTCTTAGGGTATATTCCTAGGAGTGGGATCACTGGGTCAAATGGTAATTCAATTTTTAATTTTTTGAGGAAACACCATATTGGTTTCCATAGTGGCTGCACCAGTCTGCATTCCCACCAGCAGTGTACTAGAGTCCCCTTTTCTCCACACCCTTGCCAGCACTTGTTGTTTGATGATTTGTTGGTGGCAGCCATTCTGGCAGGTGTGAAGTGATACCTCATCCTTTTTTTAATTTGCATCTCTCTGATTAGTGAGGTTGAACAGTTTTTCATATGCCTCTTGGCCATTTGTATGTCCTGTTTGGAGAGGTGTCTATTTAGGTCCTCTGCTCATTTTTTAATTGGGTTCCTTGTCTTCCTTTTGTTGAGTTGTATGAGTACTCTATATATTTTGGAAATTAGCCCCTTATCTGATGTATTGTTGGAAATTATACCTCATATGAATGGAATCACACAGTATTTATCTTTTTATGACTGACTTATTTCACTTAGCATAATGTTCTCAAGGGCCATTCATGTTGTAGCATGAGCTGAAATCTCTTTCCTTTTTAAGGCTGAATAATATTCCATTGTATGTATATACCATGTGTTGCTTATTCATTCATTCATAGACGGACACTTAGGTTGCTTCCACATTTTACCTATTGCAAATAATGTTGCTATAAACATGGGTATATTTTGTTGGTATAATGTTGCTATAAACATGGGTACAAGACTCTGGTTTTGGTTCTTTTGGCTATACAGTCATAAGTGGAATTTTTGGATCACATGGTAATTTTATTTGTAATCTTTGTTAGGAACCACCATACTATTTTTTCCAAGGGCTGTGACATTTTACATTAGCACGAACAGTAGACAGTAGTTCAAGTTGGTGGTCTAGTTTCATTTTTTTGCATGTAGCTGTCCAATTTCTCCAACACCATTTATAAAAGAGGCTGTCTTTACTCCATTGTATGCTCTTGCCTCCTTTGTCAAATATTAATTGAGCATAATGTCTTGAGTCAATTTCCGGGTTCTCTGTTCAGTTCCATTTATCTATGTGCCTGTTCTTGTGCCAGTACCAGGCTGTTTTGATTACAATGGCTTTGTAGTATAACCCAATATCCGGTATTGTGATCCCACCTACTTTGTCCTTCTTTTTCAAGATTGCTGTTGCTATTCGGGGTCTTTTTTTGGTGCCATATGAACTTTTCAAGTATTTGTTCTAGTTCTGTGAAATATGTTGTTGATATTTTGATGGGGATTGCATTGAATCTACAGATTGCTTTGGGTAGAATGGACATTTTAATGATGTTAATTCTTCCAATCCATGAACAAGGTATGTGCTTCCACTTTTTTATATCTTCCTCTATTTCTTTTTTCAATGTCCTGTAGTTTTCTGCAAAAAGGTCCTTTACTTCTTTGGTTAAGTTTATTCCTAGGTATCTTAATTTTTTTGCCACGATGGTAAATGGAATTGTTTTTTTAGTTTCTCTTTCTGTGAGTTCATCATTGGTGTAGAAGAATGCTGTTGATTTCATGACATTAATTTTGTATTCTGCTACCTCGACAAATGCATTTATTAAAATTTTTATGGTGTCTTTAGGGTTTTCTGCATACAATATTATGTCATCTGCAAATAATGACTGTTTCACTTCTTCCTTTCCAATTTGGATTCCTTTTATTTTTTCTTCATGTCTAATTGCTGTGGCTAAGACTTCCAGTACTATGTTAAATAAGAGTGGTGAAAGTGGGCATCTCTGTCTTGTTCCTGTTCTTAAGGAAAATGCTTTTAGTTTTTGCCCATTGAGTATGATGTTGGCTGCAGGTTTTTCATATATGGCCTTTATTATGTCGAGATTTGATCCCTCTATTCCCACATTGCTGAACGTTTTTATCAGAAATGGATGCTGTATTTTGTCGAACGCTTTTTCAGCATCTATTGATATGATCTTATAGTTTTTATCTTTCATTTTGTTTATGTGGTGTATCACATTTATTGATTTGCAAATATTGTACAAGCCTTGACTCACACTTGGTCATGGTGAATAATTTTTTTGATGTATTGCTGGATCCAATTTGCTAATATTTTGTTAAGAATTTTGGCATCAGAGAGAAAAAATGGCGGTGGAGTGAATGGAAGCTACACAGATGATCTCCCAGGACCAAATGGGAATTACAACTAAAATAAAGACAAATCATCAGAAAAAAAAAAATAACAGAAAAGCAGTGGGAAAGGACCATATAACCAGGGACACTGGTAGGATCTATAGAGGCACAAGAGGGTGGAGGGCTGGGAGCCCATAGACAGCAGCAACCTTAGCTGTGAGCAGTGCTTTTGGGGTTAAAATCTCAAGCCCACTCCACAGCGCAGAGAGCCAGGATAGAGTACTAGATTGGCTACAACCACTCACCTTGGGCTCCGGCAGATGGAGGGTGGACTGGACTGGAACTCTCTGGGGACACCCGGGATTTGGAGGGCACACAGTTTTTGCTGAGGCGCAGCCACAAAGTACAGTGGCCAGCTTGCTCCTTCCCAGACACACATAACTGTGACAAGCTTGCTCCTTTCAAAGCTGTGGAAAGAAAGAGCAGCCCCTCCCTCAGAGACTGAACTCCACCCAGGTGAGCCAAAGAAATGCAAATTGAGGCTCATTAACAACCAGCATCTGTCCCACCCTTTGAAAATCCTCTTACGCAGAACACCACAGGGCTACATTCTAAGGCCCTGAGTAACTGAGACTAATAGCCTCCAGGCAAAAAGCTAGAGGATAACTGAACCTTTCCTGAGCTTGTAAATCTACCCAGGAAAGTAAGACTTGATGGGGTTTAACATGGGCCCTCCCATGTTCATCCAAACCCAGTAGAGGGAGCCACAAACAGCAGAACACCAACACCCACAGGAAAAATTTAGTAGGTTCCGAAACCCACTGAGATAGCCAAGATGGTGAAACAAAGAAACAAATCCCAAATGAAAGAACAAGAGAATTCTACCAAAGATGAGATAAATGAAATGTAGTTAAGCAAGTTATCAGAGGTAGAGTTCAGAACCATGATCTTGAGGAAACTCAACAGCATGAGTAAGGATATCAACACCGTGAGGAAAGATATAGACACATTGAAAGCCAACCAAGTAGAAATGAAGAATGACATAGCAGAAATAAAGAACACATTGGAAGGACTAACCAGCAGAGTAGAGGAAGCTGAGGATCGGATCAGTGAATTAGAAGACAGGGTAGAAAAAAAATCAATCAATCAAAAAACCAAAAGGAAAAAACAATTAAAAAACTGGAAGACAGCTCAAGAGAACTGTGGGACAACTGGAAACGTAATAACATTCGCATCATAGGAGTCCCCGAAGAAAAAGAAAATGAGCAAGTGTTAGGGAATATATTTGAAGAAACAGTGACAAAAAACTTTCCTAACTTGGTGAAGGAAGAGGCATTCAAGATCAAGAAGCACAGAGAGCCCCAAGTAAGAAGAACCCAAACAGGCTCACCCAAAGACACATAATAATTAAAATGCCAAAAATTAAAGACAAAGAGAGAACCCTAAAGGCAGCAAGAGATAAGCAACAGGTTACCTACAAGGGAACCTCCATAAGGCCATCAGCTGACTTCTCAACAGAAACCCTACAGGCCAGAAGGGAAAGGTATGAAGTAATCAAGGTAATGAAAAACAAGGATCTGAATCCAAGACGACTCTATCCAGCAAGGCCATCATTCAAAATAGAAGGTCAAATAAAGAGCTTCTCAGACAAAAAAAGGCTAAGGGAATACATTAGCACCAAACCATCACTGCAAGAAATGTTAAAAGGACTGTAGTAATTAGTAGAAGAAATAGGAAGAAAAATATAACCACACTAAACAAAAATGGCAATAAATAAGTACATATCAATAATCACCTTAAATGTAAATGGTTTGAATGCTCTGATAAAAAGACACAGAGTAGCTGACTGGATAAGAAAGCATGCCTCACATATGTGTCATTTATAAGAGACTCACCTCACAACAAAAGACTCACATAGGTTGAAAGTAAAGGGATGGAAAAAAATCTTTGAAGCAAAGGGAAACCCTAAAGACTCCATCAAAAATCTACTAGACTTAATAAATGAATTTGGCAAAGTAGCAGGATACAAAATTAATGTCAGGAAATCAATGGCATTCTTATACACCAATGATGAACTCACTGAAAGAGAAACTAAAAAAACAATCCCATTTACCATCGTGGCAAAAGAAATAAGATACCTAGGAATAAATTTAACCAAAGAAGTAAAGGACTCATTTGCAGAAAACTATGGACATTGAAAAAAGAAATAGAGGAAGATATAAAAAAGTGGGAGCACATACCTTGTTCATGGATTGGAAGAATTAACATCATTAAAATGTCCATATTACCCAAAGCAATCTATAGATTCAATACAATCCCCATCAAAATACCAACAACATATTTCACAGAACTAGAACAAATACTTTAAAAGTTCATATGGAACCAAAAAAGACCCTGAATAGCCACAGCAATCTTTAAAAAGAAGGACAAAGTAGGCGGGATCACAATACCGGATATCAGGTTATACTACAAAGCTACTGTAATCAAAACAGCCTGGTACTAGCACAAGAACAGGCACATAGATCAATGGAATAGAACAGAGAAGCCAGAAAGTGACCCAAAACATTATGCTCAATTAATATTTGACAAAGGTGGCAAGAGCATACAATGGAGTAAAGACAGCCTCTTTAATAAATGGTGTTGGGAAAATTGGACAGCTACATGCAAAAAAATGAAACTAGACCATCAACTTACACCATACACAAGAATAACCTCAAAATGGGTAAAAGACTTAAATGTGACTCGTGAATCCATAAAAATCCTAAAAGAAAATGTAGGCAACAAAATTTCAGACATCATATGCAGCAGAATTTTCACTGATACATTACCTAAGGCAACAGAAACCAAGGAAAAAATGAACACACGGGACTACATCAAACTCAAAAGCTTCTGCACAGCAAAAAAAACAACCATCAAAATGGAAAGGCAACCCACTATATGGGAGAGCATAATTGCCAATGATACATCAGATAAGGGGTTAATTTCCAAAATATATAGAGTGCTCATACAACTCAACAAAAGGAAGACAAAGAACCCATTAAAAAATGGCAGAGGACCTAAATAGACACCTCTCCAAACAGGACATACAAATGGCCAAGAGGCATATGAAAAATGCTCAACATCACTAATCATCAGACAGATGCAAATTAAAACAACAATGAGGTATCACCTCACACCTGTCAGAATAGCCGCCATCAACAAAGCATCAAACAACGAGTGTTGGCAAGGGTGTGGAGAAAAGGGGACTCTAGTACACTGCTGGTGGGAATGTAGACTGGTGCAGCCACTATGGAAAACACTATGGTGTTACCTCAAAAAATTAAAAATTGAATTGCCATTTGACCCAGTGATCCCACTTCTAGGAATATACCCTAAGATGCCTGAAACACCATTCAGAAAGAATATATGTAC
Source organism: Tadarida brasiliensis (assembly GCA_030848825.1). Classification (NCBI taxonomy): domain Eukaryota; kingdom Metazoa; phylum Chordata; class Mammalia; order Chiroptera; family Molossidae; genus Tadarida; species Tadarida brasiliensis. The sequence goes on along the minus strand of CM061280.1, from coordinate 30,856,902 downwards.
CCCCATGTTCATAGCAGAACTATTTACAATAGCTAAGATCTGGAAACAGCCCAAGTGTCCATCAGTGGATGAATGGATAAAAAAGCAGTGGTACATATACACAATGGAGTACTATGCAGCTATAAGAAAGAAAGATCTCTTATCATTTGAGATGACATGGAGGGACCTGGAAAGTATTATCCTAAGTGAAACAAGACAAGCAGAGAAAGACAAATATCATATGATCTTACTTATTTGTAGAATATAATGAACATAACAGTCTGAGGAACAGAGTAGTCCCAGAGACATGGATGTAGGGTATAGACTGACAATTCCCAGAAGAGGAGGTGGAGGGGGGGAGGAGATAAACCACAAAACTTATATGCATGTAGCTATAACCAATGGATATAGACAACAAAGCTTGGGACGGGGTGGGGAGGGAGGGGGAGGAGGGTGTCAATGGGGGAAAAAGGAGAAACATCTGTAACAAAAATAAATAAAATTAAAAAAAAAGAATTTTGGCATGTATGCTCATCAGGGATATTGGCATGTTCTTTTCTTTCTTTGTAGTGTCTCTTTCTGGTTTTGGAATTAGACTTATGCTGGCCTCATAAAACAAGTTTGGACGTCTTCGTTTTCTTGAATTTTTTGGAATAATTTGAGGAGAAGGATGTTAGTTCTTCTTTGAATGTTCGGTAAAACTCCCTTGTGAAGCTGTCTGGGCCTGGGCTTTTGTTTGCTGGGAGAGTCTTGATTACATCTTCAATTTCCTTAGTTGTTATTGGTCTGTTCACGTTTTGTATCTTCCCGGTTCAATTTTGGTAGACTTTGTGCTTCTAGAAAATTGGCCATTTCGCTTAGATTGTCTAATTTGTTGCTTTATAATTGTTCATACTATTTGTTATCGATCCTTTATATGTCTGTGGTGTCAGTTGTTACTTTCCTCTTTCCTTTCTGATTTTGTATATTTGGGTTCTCTCTCTTTGTTTCTTGGTGAATCTAGCTAAGAGTCCATCAACCTTGTTTATCTTTTCAAAGAACCAGCTCTTTGTCTCATTGATCTTTTGAATTGGTTTTTTGGTCTCTCTGTCATTTATTTCTGCTCTTATCTTTACTATTTCTTTCCTTCTATTTGCTCTGGGGTTTTCTTTTTGTTTGCTTTCTAGTTCTTTAAGTTGTGAGGTTAGATAGTCAATTAGAAATTGTTATTGCTTCTTGAGGTAGGCCTGTAATTCTATGGATTTTCCTCTTAGGACTACTTTCGCTGTGTCCTATAGATTTTGAGTTGTTGTGGGTTTTTTTGTTTTTGTTTTTGTTTATTTATTTGTTTTTCCATTTTATTGAATTTAGTGGGATAATGCTGGTTAACAAAATTATACAGGATTCAGGCATACAATTCCATTTTTTTCTTTTTCTTTATTGATACTAGAGAGAGAGAGGAAGGGAAAGGGAGAGAGAGATAGAAACATCGATGAGAGAGAACATTGATGGGCCGCCTCTGCAGGCTCCCCACTGGGGATCAGGCCCACAACCTGGGCATGTGCTCTGACTGGGAATCAACCGCTGAGCCACACCAGCGGGGCTCAGGCACACAATTCTACAACACATCATCTGTACACTGTATTGTGTGTTTACCACCCCAAGTCAAGTCTCAGTCTATCTATCATTTATCTCCACTATACCCTCCTAAATCTCCCCCAATTTTCTTCCCCCTGGCAATCACCACAGGGTTGTTGTGTTCTCATTTTCATTTGTTTCAATGTATATTTTGATTTCATCCTTGATCTCATTGTTAATCTAGTCATTATTTTGTAAAATGTTCTTTAGTCTCCACGTCTTTGTGTGTTTTTCAGTTTTTTCTAACTGATTTTAAGTTTCATACCATTATGGTCAGAGAAGATACTTGATATGATTTCAGTCTTCTTAAATTTATTGTGATGTGTTTTGTGTCCTCACATCTGGTCTATTTTAGAAAGTGTCCATGTATACTTGAAAAAAAAATTATATTCTGCATTTTTGGAGTGAAAAGCTCTGAAGATATCAATTAAATTTATCTGATCTAGTGTGTCATTTGAGGACACCATTTCCTTGTTGATTTTCTGTCTGGAAGGTCTATCTATTGATATCAATGGGGTGTTAAAATCCCCTGCTATGGCTGTATTACTGTCAATTTCTCCTTTTATGTCTATCAAGATTTTCTTTATATATTTAGTTGCTCCTATGTTGGGTACATAAATATTTATAAGGGTTATACCCTCTTTTTGGATTGATCCTTTTATCATTATGTAATGTCCTTCTTTGACTCTTGTTATGGACTTTGTTTTTAAGTCTATTTTGTCTGATATAGGAAATCTTCTTAAATGTTGCTCCTACTTTCTACATTTCCACTCTTTTGTTCCCCACCTAAGATGACTTTATGTAGGTACCTTAGATTCTTAGAAGACTGTGAGACAAATAGACCTTCAGCTGGATATTGCTGACAGTTTGCTAATATGCTCAAGTGCTACCTGTCTCAAGCTCCCAAAAAAGAAGAAAAAGAAACAAGAGGGAAAGAAAATTTTCCTACCAGAAATGCAATTTTATTAAAGCTATGTGTGTGGGCTTGCATTTATTTAGGGTATGAACTGGTGGTCCTGGAGTAAGAACAAGGGGTGCCTATAGGGATCCTGCAACATACTTGTGGCTATTGTCATTATTCCAACCATATTTAACAAGTATTATTAGCCTTTTATTATTGAAAAAAATGAACCTACAGCTTAAAATTGGCCTTTTCCCCTAAGAGGCCTCAGCTTTGAAGTTCTACTGAAAGATGTGATAGTATCTGTACTTCCAGCTTTTAAATGGTGGGCCTGAAAGCAGTTTTGAGGGATTGAAGAAATTCAGAAATGATACAAGATTTACAGATCAGGATAATCAATTGAAAGGCTTAGAAAGAATGTACAGCTCAGGGAGGTGGAGTGTCTATAGTATTTTCAAATGATGGTTTTAATTAGAGGATTAATTGATAAAAACCAACTGGTATTAAACACATGACAAAGAATTAGAAAGAAGAAACCAAGACTGTTTGATGATAGTAGTTCACTATGTGCTTGGAAAGTAGCCAAGAAGAGCTCAAAGAGGAAAATTCTGAGTTCAAGGTTGTTGTAATGTGTAACAATTACATAGTAAAATTATAGAAAGATTAAGGGAAGTTTACAGAGTAAGATCATGGTGTGGAAAAAGAGAGAGTGCAAAGTCAGAAAACAAAAAAAGCAATTTCCGTTAGGGAAAGAAAAAGGTCCTTATAAATAGCATGTATTATTGAGTTTCATTCTTCCCTCTTTAGGAAAAAGCAAACACAGCTCTGAAAAAATGATAAAGTACACACAAATAACTATGGCTGATTATACTTTAAATTATACACACTATAAAGTGTGGAATAAGAGAGATTCAAGTGCCAACTTATTCCCAAGGAGCACCAGGCTCATTAGGGCAAACAACTTTTTAAGACCCAAATATGATCTGTCACTTATTTATCTGTTTTGCTGTGCTTTCCTTCTTAGATAATCATTATGCATGGATGGAAGGGTAAACACTGAATTAATATAATAAGTTGTCTCTCTTATAAGCCAGAAAAGAGAATATTTATTTCAATTTGTAGTTCTATAATTCTCTGATGGTGAGAAAAAATGACTTTAATCCAATTATTTTGAAGTAAAAATATACATGCACCTATTTCAGGCCAGATATCTTAGTTTCTCTGGCTACTTATAGGTAAATTGTAGAAGGAAAGCCCCCCAAAGCTGTGTACAACAAGGTTAAGAAAAAGAAAGGTTCATTACCATTTCTCAGTGGTAAAACTTAGAAACTGGTGGTCTCACCCTGAAGAATTCAGCCTTTTCTAACCAAGGTTTAGTTTGAAAGGGATGCATGTAAGTTAACTTTTATGCTGAGAGAGAATAGTTCTGTGGTGCTGAAATACTAAGTACGTCCAGCTGCAGAATATTGTTTACAAAGACCTAGATCAAGTATAACTAATCCTTAACATTTTATTTAGATAAGTTACTCCTAGTCTCCTTTCCTTACAAATACTTAAGAGTAAGAGATAGATTCCTGGCTTGTACCACATTCTGTAATTTCAATTTGATGGCAGGTGTACATATATGTGATAAGGCAGATACCACTTCATGTACTAGTCATGATCTGTTTTGATATTTCTGCATGTGTCTCTAGATGACATATTTAGATGTTTAATGAATCCCAGTCCAGAGGCATTTTGAAACATCATCACCTGATTAGAGTCATTTATTTATAGGGTATTCATTATTTGGCAATTTGATCTTATCTACCTATTTCCAATGAGTAACATATTATTTCCCAAATAAAATGTCCTTTTTAAGTTCTGGATTTAGATGAAGTAGAGTAGGTCCCAGTAGCCAATTTGCAAATGGGGCATTTCTTTTAGGTGGGCCTTAATATTCACATACCTTCTTTTCCTGCTGAGTTATTCTATGATATTCTGCACTGCAATTGATTGAACTCCAATTATGACTGTTGATATATGCTTCCTTCTTCACCATAAGTAGCCCTAGAATTGTCTGTTACCTCCTTGGGGGGCTCTTAGATTTAAAACAGAATCAGGAGAAAACCATATGGGAGTCAAAGCAATGTGCAGATTAAAGGATTACTTTCCTACATTACTTTGAGGGAGGGATATTTTTCTGTTTTACCCTGAAGGAAGGGGTAAATAGGCCTGTCTGGAGCTTTTACAGTGATGAGGGACCATTTGAAACACTGCTGGTATACTAAAATAAATAGTTCTTATGTTACTATGGCTTTATCATTTTTCCAACAAACATCTAGAAAGACAGATGCATGTTCCGAAAAAGTTTAGAGATGTTAAGAAAAAAATTTAAAGTATTCATAAGGGAGATTTTTTTGCATTGCTTAGGCCATTGTTTTATATTATATTTATGTGTTCAGAGACTATGCTTGGAGGTAGTAAGCCTTCTGATATGGTTTCCATTCAAGTTCCAAAAAAAAAGTATGTTCCATTTCTCTGTGATCATGACAAAAGTCAGAGGAGAATGGTGGATGAACAGACACACATACACAAAGGAGTCATGGAAGCATGATTTTCCACCTTGATAATACCAAGGAGTTCTGCCAGCTTTGAGATTTTCTCATTTGGCTCTTAGGGAAGTTTTCCAACCACCAGGGTATTAAAGGCTCAAACATTAACATATATGTAAATAGGAGGGACCTATTAAATAAGGTAGTTTGACAGCTCCTTCCAAGTGTAATTTCAGAAAGCATGTTGACCATTCATTGATTCATTCAAAGAAACCAAAGTATGTAAAACCTTACTAGGTGATGGAGACATAATGACCAATAAAACAGAGTCCCTGGCCTAAAAAGTCACTCAGACTAGTTGGAGATATGAAGTAAACACCCAATTTTAATGCAGTATGATAACTACTAAAATAGCAATGAGATGAATGACACCAGGAATCCTCTCAGGATTTCCTGGAGATGAGCTAGATGGGATCCCTCTCCTCTCACTGAAAGGCAGTGCACATGACTTCAACTTTCCCCAAGCCCTTCAGCTATTGAGAAGCTGTCATTACTAGCAACTCTCAGGAAAACTGATACCAATGGTCAGATCATTAGGTGAGAAAACTCCAGCTCTTTTTGCTCTTCTGATAAACCTGCTCTCTCAACTTGCTCTATGAAAAGGAAGAGCAAACGGGCCTGGTTTCCTCCTCTGGAGCACAGACCCAATATGTCCAACTGCATATGGCCCTTGCACAGTATTCCTTAGGATGTCAGTAGAACAGGGAACTGTGCATCTACTCCTGGTGTCCACCTAAGCATTGTGCGTGACATTTGAGGATTCTGTGGTAGTATATAGGAAAGGTTTCTATCCTGTCTGGATCATGGATGCTTTTCAGAGATAGTGATGTCTAAAATAAAGTCACCAGGCTGAGAAGTTAATTAGGTGAGGAGGAGGAAAAACAAGGTAAGATCATCCTAAACAGAAAGAACACCAGGCTCACATACTTGAAGATGAGCCAAACTTAATGTGTTAGGGAAAGCAAAACTATTTCAGCATGGCTGAGCTATCCTGGGAGGAGAAAAAAATGAAGAAAGATTAGGCTTCATGAATTAACAAAGAATAGACATGAATGAAGCCATAGTGAAGACTTGGCATTATACCTTTAAAGCAATGGGGGAGCACTTTTGAGATTTTAATGATCTTGATCAAAATTGTGCTTTAATTTTTTAAATAAAAAATGTGCTTTAGATAGACCACTCTGGCTCCAATATGGAGAATGGATTAAGAGGAGCTAGATAGATCTGATTGTTCATAGAATCATTCATTCAGTAAATGTTTATTGAGCATCTACTAGGTGCCAGGCATTGTTCTAGGCTCTGAAATATAGCAGTGGGAAGAAAGAAAAGAGCCTTGTATTCATGGAGCTTCTTACATTCTAGTGGAGGTAGGCAGCAAACTATCAACAAATAAATGAAAATGAAAACTTTCAAGTTGTGATAAGTTATAAAAAATTAAAATAGAGCAGCGTGGTTGAGACTGGGCTTAGAGCTGAGTGGCAGGAAGGAGCCAGCCATGTGAAGATGAGGTCAGAAGCATGCCAGGTAAAGAGAATGGCGAGAGCAAAGGATGGGTGCTAACAGGTATGTCTAGAAAGAACTGTATGAATTAATGAATGTAAAATTACTTAGAACAGTGACTAGTGCATAGTGAGTACCATTTAAGCATTATCTGTTCTTATTCTTCTTACTGTTATTATTATTAAGCTTCTACTGAAGTATAACATACGTACAAAAACAAGCATAACTATTGTATGCCTAATCAACAACATATCTGATAACTTGACAACCAGATCATGAAACAGCACATCCCATATATAGAACTCTTGTGCTATGTTCTGTCCCCAAGTGTAACCACTATTCTGACTTCTAACAGTATATATGGGTGTTGCTTGTTTTTGCATTTTATATAAGTGAAATAATACAAGTTGTGCTTTTTTGTGTCTGGTTTCTTAGACTCAACATTTTTTCTGAGAGTCATCCATGTTTTGTATGTAGTTGTATATTATTCATATTCATTACTATATGGTATCCTTATTGTGTAAATATACAACAATTCATGTAGTCATGCTACTGTTCATTTTAATTTTGTATTTTTAATTTATTTTTAAAATTATCAAAATATCACTAGGAAAATGAATGTATGAAAGTGGGTATCTTTTTCATTGTCAGATTTTGTTTTGTTAATTTTTTACAACATATACAAATGTTACTTCTACATATTTATTCATAGTTAAGGAAGTAGCCACCACTCTACAACCCCAGATCCACAACCTAGTTATTATTTCCCTTTATAGTTCTTCTGGTGTCTGTTTTAAAACTCAATTTTATATCTATTCTTTCATTTTTACTTGATCAATTTTGGGTATTATTATGAGATTATATTATGGAATCTATAAATGATGATTATTTAAATCACTAACCCCATTCTTTTTTTATCAATTTATTTTTTTTACAGATGTTTCTCCTTTTTTCCCCATTGACACCCTCCTCCCCATCCCCCCACCCCGTCCCCAGCTTTGTTGTCCATGTCCACCAGTTATGCATATATGCACATAAGTTCTCTTTCCTCCCCTGCCACCCCCTCTTCTGAGGGTTGTCATTCTGTACCCTACTTCCACATCTCTGGGTCTACCCTGTTCCTCAGACTGTTATGTTCATTATATTCCACAAATAAGTGAGATCATGTGATATTTGTCTTTCTCTGCTTGGCTTGTTTCGCTTAGGATAAGTGACATTCTCGAGGTCCCTCCATGTCGTCTCAAAGGATAAGAGATCTTTCTTTCTTACCGTTGCATAGTACTCCATTGTGTATATGTACCACAGCTTTTTTATCCATTCATCCACTGATGGACACTTGGGCTGTTTCCAGATCTTAGCTATTGTAAATAGTGCTGCTATGAACATGGGGGTATATGTATTCTTTCTGATTGGTGTTTCGGCTTCTTAGGGTATATTCCTAGAAGTGGGATCACTGGGTCAAATGGCAATTCAATTTTTAATTTTTTGAGGTAACATAATATTGTTTTCCATAGTGGCTGCACCAGTCTGTATTCCCACCAGCAGTGTCCTAGAGTCCTCTTTTCTCCACACCCTCACCAACACCTGTTGTTTGATGATTTGTGGCAGCCATTCTGACAGGTGTGAGGTGATACCTCATTGTTGTTTTAATTTGCATCTCTCTGATGATTAGTGATGTTGAGCATTTCTTCATCTGTCTCTTAGCCATTTGTATGTCCTGTTTGGAGAGGTGTCTATTTAGTTCCTCTGCCCATTTTTTAATTGGGTTCTTTGTCTTCCTTTTGTTGAGTTGTATGAGCACTCTATATATTTTGGAGATTAACCCCTTATCTGATGTATCATTGGCAATTATGCTCTCCCATACAGTGGGTTCCCTTTCTGTTTTGATGGTTGTTTCTTTTGCTGTGCAGAAGCTTTTGAGTTTGATGTAGTCCCATGTGTTCATTTTTCCCTTTGTTTCTGTTGCCTTAGGTGATGTATCAGTGAAGATTCTGCTGAGTATGATATCTGAAATTTTGTTGCCTACATTTTCTTCTAGGATTTTTATGGATTCACGAGTCACATTTAAGTCTTTTATCCATTTTGAGTTTATTCTTGTGTATGGTGTAAGTTGATGGTCTAGTTTCATTTTTTTGCATGTAGCTATCCAATTTTCCCAACACCATTTATTAAAGAGGCTGTCTTTACTCCATTGTATGCTCTTGCCACCTTTGTCAAATATTAATTGAGCATAATATCTTGGGTCAATTTCCGGATTCTCTGTTCTGTTCCACTGGTCTATATGCCTGTTCTTGTGCCAGCACCAGGCTGTTTTGATTACAGTAGCTTTGTAGTATAACCTGATATCCGGTATTGTGATCCCACCTACTTTGTCCTTCTTTTTCAAGATTGCTGTGGCTATTTGGACTAACCCCATTCTTAATTTTAATGTTTTATTATTCTTGTTCTTTGTAAATAATATACTTGAATTCCTTATCTTATTTTTTCTTAACAGTGTCTATTAACTCCCACTCTGTGAAATGAAGATATTGACACCCAGGCTGTTACTTCATTCTCTTCTATCTGCTACTACCCCTCACCTATTGTCTTGGCAAAATTAATAACATTATATTCTGTTTTGTAATTAGATCAAGTCATCCATTCTCTGTCTATGGGTTGATTCTCAGTGTTTTGTTTTTTTAATCCTCACCTGAGGATATTTTTCAATTGATTTTTAGAGAGAGTAGAAAGGAGGGAGGGAGGGGGAGAGAGAGAGAGAGAGAGAGAGAGAGAGAGAGAGAGAGAGAGACATATATGTGAGAGAGACACATCAATTGGCTACCTCCCATACAACCCTGACCAGGGCTGGGGATTGAAACTGCAACCCAGGTATGTGCCCTTGACTGGAATCGAACCCACAACCTTTCAGTCCACCATCTGACACTCTAACCGCTGACCCAAACTGGCTAGGGCTATGGGTTGATTCTAAAGTTTAAAAACCAAAAACTGACATTACATTATAAAGACTACCTAAATACTGAGTACTGTTAGGTCAACTGAGTTGCTGGGTTATATTGTCTTTACACGTCCAGTGTCAACCCCATGTCCAATACATTAGTTGCCCCAAATCATGCAACACACTCGGACAACTTTCTGGTTTTTCCTATAGTTTCTGGTTGCTTAATTCATTTACAAAGAACCAGAAGAGCCAGGAAGAACTTTCGGGCCCTGGTCCTTAAATTTGACTCACCATATTCCACAGAAATCCCCTCAACATTTTTAGTTTTATAAATTCTCAGCCAAGTGCTGATTTCAGAAACATTCTATGGAGACTATTGATGTGAGTGTGGTTCCAAAATGTATGCCTTATCATTCCCACAGAATTTCTGTGTGCGTTTGCATGTCTGAGTAGATGACATGTCTTTAGTTATTTGCTTGAAATTCAATTATTAATGGCACCAACTCTATGACTCAGTAGATGCTTAGAGTCAGCCAGGTCCCAGTAATAGGCTATGTCCTGGAGTAAGTTGCTGGCCTACCTTCCTGCTCAAAGTTGAGGTTTGAGGTTTCTCAGGCTGGTCATATTTGTCATCCCTTTTCAGGTGTTTTATGTCAGCTGAATAAAGGCTGTTCTCTGTGGGCTTGTACCAACACCACAGGAAAAAGGACTATGATGCTTGGGGCATTTGCATTCTGTGGACAAAATAATTATTTCTTTGACTTTTCAATCACCAAATCTTCCCCCAGGAAGATGTAGACTATTTTTATTTAATGCTTGATGTTGGATGTCAATGTAAAACAGAACATCAGAATTTTGCCCCTCCATAAAAACAATGGTAAAATTGGCAAAAACTGTCAGAATTGACATTTTAAGAAATGTCAAAACTAACCAGAGGCTTTCAGCAAGATGAGGAGCACTTATGCAAGAAAAAAAACAGCTAATTATCAGGAAGAACAGCAAGTTTTGTGGTGTTTTAACTTATTCTACACCCATGCCCCATCCTCCAGCTCAGGGTAGTCTTTTATTTATTTTTTTCCCATTGATATTTTTATGTTTTTATTTTTTTAACATTTTATTTTATTTATTTATTTTTGATACAGATGTTTCTCCTTTGTCCCCCATTGACACCCTCCTCCTGCTCCCTCCCCGCCCTGTCCCCAGTTTTGTTGTCCATGTCCATTGGTTATGCGTACATGCATATAAGTTATGTGGTTTATCGCTCCCCCCACCCCCTCTTCTGGCGATTGTGAGTCTGTACCCTACTTCCACGTCTCTGGGACTACCCTGTTCCTCAGACTGTTATATTCATTATATTCCAGAAATAAGTGAGATCATATGATATTTGTCTTTCTCTGCTTGGCTTGTTTCGCTTAGGATAATACTTTCCAGGTCCCTCCATGTCGTCTCAAAGGATAAGAGATCTTTCTTTCTTACAGCTGCATAGTATTCCATTGTGTATATGTACCACAGCTTTTTTATCCATTTGTCTACTGATGGACACTTGGGCTGTTTCCAGATCTTAGCTATTGTAAATAGTGCTGCTACGAATATGGGGGTACATATATTCTTTCTGATTGATGTTTCAGGCTTCTTAGGGTATATTCCTAGAAGTGGGATCACTGGGTCAAATGGTAATTCAATTTTTAATTTTTTGAGGAAAACCATTGTGTTTTCCATAGTGGCTCCACCAGTCTGCATTCCCACCAGCAGTGTACTAGAGTCCCCTTTTCTCCACACCCTCGCCAACACTTGTTGTTTGATGCTTTGTTGATGGCGGCTATTCTGACAGGTGTGAAGTGATACCTCACTGTTGTTTTAATTTGCATCTGTCTGATGATTAGTGATGTTGAGCATTTCTTCATATGTCTCTTGTCCATTTGTATGTCCTGTTTGGAGAGGTGTCTATTTAGTTCCTCTGCCCATTTTTTAATTGGGTTCATCTACGGCCATACCACCCTGAACGCACCCGATCTCATCAGGGTAGTCTTGAAAATGACAGCCCACATTCCCAGTACCAGAGGGAAAAAAAATGCACTGCATTCACACAAAAATTAAACAATATTTATCATAGCTAAAAATCAGAAACAATCCAAATGTCCATCAAATGATGAATGGATAAGCAAAATGTGGTACATTTGTACAATAGAATATTATTCAGCCATAAAAATGAATGTGGTACTGATGTATGCTACAACATGGATTCACCTTGAAAGTAGTACACAAAACAAAAGAACCCAGATAAAAAAGGCTACATATTGTATGATTCCATTGATAGGCAAATCCATAGACAGAAAGTAGATTAATGGTTCCCAGGGAATGAGAGGAGGAAGAATTGGAAGTGACTGCTAACAGGTAAGAAGTTTCCTTTTGGAGAGTTTCCAGTCAAGATGGCGGCATAGGTAAATGCAGTACTCACCTCCTCCCACAACCACAACAAAATTACAACTAAACTACAAAAAAACCATTATTCAGAACCACCTGAAATTGAGCTGAATAGAAGTCCTACAAATACAAAATTAAAGAAGAAGCCACATCGAGACTGGTAGGAGGGGCAGAGGTGAGGATAGGCTGATTCCACACTCATGTGTGGTGGATATAAAATCAAGAGGGCTACCTCAGCTGTGAAGGTCCTCCCTGAGGAGTGAGGGGTCCCTATCCCACACCAGGCTCCCCAGCTCAGGGTTCCAGTGCCAGGAAGATAACTCCCCATAACTTCTGGCTGTAAAAACCAGTGGGAATTGGGGCTGAGTGAGGCTGAGGCTTCTGGAATCCCAGGAAGCTCCTCTTAAAGGGACCATGCATGGATTTACTTGGACTCACTCTCTCCAGGCTCCAGCATGGAGGAGACAGCTTGAAAGGGACCAGAGACAAACAGGGAAGAACTGAGTTGTTTGGCATTGGGGCCAGAGCTGGAGAGGCAGCTTTCTCCTGGACAGACATGCTGGCAGAGGCCATTGTTCCTTTGGTGAGCCCTTCCCTCATGGGACAGGCAGATGGGTGCCATATCTGAGACTCTAGCAACCTGGCTCACACTGTTTGCCCCACCCTGGTGATTCCCTGAGGCCCTGCCCAACCCAGATGTCAGGCCCACCAAAGCTGTTTCCAGTGGCCTTACCATAGGATTGGTCTGTCTTAGTTCCTGCTTCAGATTTTCTTAAATTCTCTCAAAAAAGCAGCATCTGGTCTCAGCGAGCCCCATACCTCTTGCTGAGTGGCCACAGGCCCAGTACTAGAAGTAGCCAGCCTTGGTTCACAGCTTGGCTTTGCCTGGGCACCTCCAAGCCCAACACAAGAAGCAGCCATCAGCTGATCACTTTGTAGCTTAGACCCTGGGGCCCCAGGTAGAAGGTAGAACATAGGCAGTAGCTGACGTTGCCCCAGAGCCAGCACACTCAGTGGAAAGCTTCAGACTATGTCAAAGCACTACCATGCAAACAACTCCACAAATGACACATTCAAGGAGTGGACTCAGCGGGTACCAGAGCCCTACTAAAGTAAGTGTGTTTTTTTTTGTTTGTTTGTTTGTTTTTCGTACATGCCCCTAGCGAGAACCAAACCTGGGACTCTCTGGTCCGCAGGCTGATGCTCCAACCACTGAGCAAAACTGGCCAGGGCCTAAAGTAAGTCTTGCATTGTGTGGTGGGTCCCTGCACAGCTGATCCTCCAGAGGTCAGTTGTCAATGGGCACAGCCAGTCGTTGCAGCTGATCAGCTTGAATAAATCCCTCCCATTGACATACCAACAGCAATCAAAACTCAATTACAACAGAAGGTTGTACATTCCACATGAGGGGCACACCTCATGGGCCCAGCTGGGTGACCAGGAAGGCTGTGCCACTGGACCCTACAGGACACCTACTACAATAGGCCAACCTAAGAAGCCTAGGAGATATAGAAACTCTACCTAATACATAGAAACAAATACAGGGAGGTAGCCAAAATCAGGAAACAAAGAAACATGTCCCAAATGGAAGAACAGAACAAAACTCCAGGAAAAGAACTAAATGAAATGGAGATAAGTAATGTAACAGGTGCAGAATTCAAAACAGTGGTTATAAGGATGCTCAAGGAAATTAGTGAGGACCTCATGAGCATAATAAAGGGCTTGTCAGAAATGAAGTATGCACTAAGTGAAATAAAGAATAATTTACAGGAAATCAATAGTAAAATAGGTGAAGCCAAGAAGCAAACCATTAATTTGGAATATAAGGAAGCAAAAAACACCTAATCAGAACAGCAAAAAGAAAAAGAATCCCAAAAACTGAGGACAGTGTAAGAAGCCTTTGGGACAACTTCAAGCATACCAACATTCGCATCATGGGGGTGCCAAGAGGAGAAGAGAGAGAACAAGAAATTGAAAAGCTATTTGAAAAAATAATGACAAAAAACTTTCCTAACTTGGTGAAGGAAACAGACATACAAGTCCAAGAAGCACAGAGAATCCCAAAAAAGATGAACCCAAAGAGGCCCACACCAAGACACATCATAGTCAAAATGCAAAAGGTTAAAGACAAAAAGATAATCTTAAAGTCAGCATGAGAAGAGCAGTTAGTTACTTACAAGGGAGCTCCCCTAAGACTGTCAGCCAATTTCTCAAAAGAAACTTTGCAGGCCAGAAGGGAGTGGCAAGAAATATTCAAAGTGACGAAAAGCGAGAACCTACATCCAAGATTACTAAAAGGTCTGAACTGGCGGGAGATACATCCACAACACAAGACCAATGTAGAGCAAAATATTTTTATTGCATGCACCTGGGTGCAGGTGGGCTGAACCCGAAAAAGGAGTCAGCCTCGAATAACAGTTGGTGTGTAGGTTATATACTCTGCTTCTAATTCTGGCAGTTCCTGCTGACATACTCTGCATGGCCCACTGTCCACTTTGCAGTTGGACTGGTCTGGTATCTCGTCCTGCATCTGCTGGGTGATTCATTGTCTTGTGGATAAGCCGATAATCCGTACTCAACAGAAGGCTGAGTAAAGGTCATGCAAGCAACACATTTTTCAAACTTTCTGCCTTTTGCAAGCTTTTACCTTTACCCTTTAAAACATTACTAACCCTTTCATCCCCATCTTATAATGATGGTAAAAAGGGAAAAGGGATGAAGTTTCTCTTTGTCCACTTCCTGCAGGTATGGGGTCATCGTGGACTCCTAAAAAGAATTTGTTAGATAACTTCTTGGGGAATGGGGCAATAGAATCCTTTTACCTGTGCTAGAACAAATTGTCCAACTGTCTGGTTGACTAAAATTTGCAGTCCATTTTGTACAAGCCTAGTAATCAGGTGCAAAAGGCAGGGTCTGAAAAGCAATACTAAGAAGGCTAATACTAAGGGCCCTATAAAGGGGAGTAGCCAGGTTAGTTTAGGCAAGGCTGCTTCTCTACTTGTCCAGATTGATTGGGCTAGGTGAGCCTGACTGAATTCTTTTAGCCATTGGGCATTATCTAGACTTTGTTGTGTCCTCTCCTCAACCTGGTCTGTTGAGTTAACATAGAAGCAACAAGATGTATTTGCTATCATGCATACATCTCCTTCTTTGGCCAGTAGATAGTCTAGTACAATGCAGTTATCTATTACCATGCAGGCAAGAGAGTCAAGGGATTTTGAAAGAAGTTTGAAATTTTCACCTGTATCTCTACCTATATTTGCCATGGTGGTGGTTATGTTTTTTGCTGTTATGGCATTATAAGTAATTCTTCCCACGAGGCCCGCAGTGGTAATTGCAGCTATGGTTCCTGCTATGAGGAGTCTGACTCCCCTTTTGCCCTACTATGGCTTCTGAACTCAAGGCTTGATGAGGTTGAATTAGGGATGAAGGAATGGATTAAGGTATTGGTTAGGGTGACATATCCTACTGCCTATAAGCCACGCTGTTTTTCTGGGGTTAGGCATTGAATAGCAATTCTTCTCCTAGGGGTAGAAATGTTTAGTGCACCTAAAAACATTATTCCCACTAGTAAGTGAAGTAGCCCAGTCATATTTGAGCCTAGAGAGGTGTTTGATAGACCCACAGTAAAGCTCGAAAGATTAAACCATGATAGAGGGAGGAGAGGGCTAGTGCCACTGGCAAAACTGCACACTGGTTAGCGACTAATTTCCCAACGATGATTTTCTTGCTATTGCTTTAGGTCCCTCTGAGCTTGCACATATAAACTCTAAGTGCAGGAGTTAGACACATCATGAATAGTTAGATTACAGGTACCCCTCGTAAAGTTATAGTGAGAGATATTATATGTGGTGCTCGCTCAGTATGTTTGGTTGAGTACAACATGTCTAGGGTTGGAGGTGTTAAAGATTGTCATGTAGCCATTATATTGGAAGCTATATAAAGGTGTTTGGGTGCTGCCCATCCCTAGTAAATAAGGTGGGGTGCAAGAATGCCTGTCCCCTGGGTTTATGACAAGGAAGAGAGGATTGGTGGCTAGAATAGCCTGGGGGAGATGCACACAAGAAGTGTTATTTGCCTTGGTTTGAATAGAGATAACTAGATGAGGATTAGGGTCAGATTTTTTACCCCGAATAGGTGGATTGTAAATAATGTCTGATCAGTTTGCTGGGGTGCCTATGAGGTAAGGAGTCTCCCCAAGGAAAGGTTGTTAGTGGCAGACCCACTGTGAAATATGAGAGGATTTGAAGATTTGACATCCTACAGCACTCACAGTTTGGAAAATGGAGTTATTTTGCCATATAGTTGCAGTAGCCATTCAGCATAGGAGTGAAATTAGGCAAATAGGAATTAGAATTTTCATAATGAAAAAGAAAATTTTGAAACTGAGAGCTAGATAGGGTTTCCCTCAGGTATTTGAGTGATCCTGAGAGAGGTAGGAGAGGTAACCTCTGCTTTCCAGATGGCCTGATGTTCCAATGGGACTGCCTTGACCTTTGTCCAATTGATCCAGTGAGGGAGTCTGCTCACTCTTACAGCTGTTGGCATGCTGCAGATGACTATGTGAGGTCTGGTCCACTGAGGTTGAAGCTTGTCTGAGAACTGGTGGACCAGGACTACTTTTCCAGCTAGACTATCCTCTGTCTTAGCTTTGGGCTCTGGAAGAGGTAGCAGATAGTGAGCAGCCTCTCATAAGAGAGTTCTGGTGAGGTTTAGAGTAGGGATATAATCTCCAATAGGAGGTGAATTATCTGGGTCGGGGACAGGCCCTGGTAGAAATGATTGGTCATACATTAGCTCGAAAGGACTATAAAAAGTGGGGAATCTCGGTATAGACCTGATCCTCATGAGCACTAGAGGTAAGGCCACGACCCAAGTCTGTCTCATTTCCTGAGTCAATTTAGTCAATTGTGTTTTAAGAATTTAATTCATTTTTTTCTACCTTACCGGAAGATTGTGGTCGGTAGGGTATATGGAGGTGCCATTTTATATTTAAAGTTTCAGAAACTTCTTGGGTGATACAACTGACAAAGGCAGGACCATTATCAGATTGTATGCTGTTTGGTAACCCAAATCTGGGAATGATATGGTCAAAGAGGACTTGTGTAACTATTTCAGCAATTTTGGAGTTGGTTGGGAAAGCCTCAACCCATCCTGAAAAGGTATCTACCAAAACTAAGAGGTATTTAATTTTATTAATTGGGGCCATATTTGTAAAATCAATCTGCCAATCTTGTCCTGGGGGGCCATATTTGTAAAATCAATCTGCCAATCTTGTCCTGGGGTCAGACCCCTTGCCTGGTGTGTGGGATAAGAAGGAGGTTTAAGGCATCCTTGGGGGGAGATAGTATAACAAAGTTGACATTTTCTGATTATTTTCTGTAATCTGTCTGACAGATGCGAGCAAGCAAGTACAGGGAGTAATAAATGGGTCAGGGGTCTGGATCACATGGAAGAACTGGTGTAAGGTTTGTAGGGTGGATCAGCCTGTTCTTCAGGCAAAATATATCAGCCATTTAGGAGGAACCACAGACCTTCAGTTTGGTACTCCTGTGTTTGAAAATCTACCTTTTTGGCGGGGGAGTAAACAGGCTCTACTGAGGCTAGAGAAAGAAATTGGCCCTGTAGGGGCTCCTTTGCTGCCTGTTTGGCAATTGTGTCAGCAGAATTGTTGCCTAGAGCTGTTGAGGTTCCCAGGTTTGATGTCCTCTGCAGTGTATAATAGATAGCTTCCTCTAAGGGACAGTGGGCTGCTGCTTCAAGGAGTTTCTTAATCAATTTGCCATTAATTATAGGTTTCCTTGGGTTGAGAGAAAGCCCCTTTCAGCCCAGATGGAAGCATGTGAATGTAAGATATGGAAGGCATATTTAGAGTCAGTGTAGATGTTTGCCCTCTGGCCCTTTGCTAGGGTTAGAGCTGTGATTAAGGCGATTAGTTCTGCTTTTTGAGAGGTTGTGCCTCAAGGGAGGGGACTGGCCTCAATAACCTCTTTAGGCTTGAGGGTTACAATTGCATAACCAGCATAGGAGGCACCCTGCTTACTGTAGGTGCTGTCATCAATGAACCACGTATGATCTGCCTTTGGAAGAAGGCTGTCCTTGATATGGGGAAAGGGAGATAAACAGGAGTCTAAAATTTCTAAACAGTAGTGTATCTCTTCTTTTACTCCTTTAGATGGTAAAGGAAATAAAGTTGCTGGATTAAGGGGAAAGGTAGATGCTACTGAGACCTGAGGCATCCAGAGGAATAAGGTGTGTAGCTGCTGAATGCGAAAAGGTGATGTTAAATTTTGTAAATGTCACTGAGATAGCATATCCTTTAAATTATGAGAGGAATGGACAGTGTCTGGGCTATGAAAGGTGATTTTTAGGCTCTTTAGGGTGAGGATTGCCACTGCTGCTAAAGCCATAAGGCATGGTGGCCATCCCAGAATGGTATTATCTAGCTGTTTGGAAAGGTATGCTACAGACTGGAGGGTGGGCCCCTTCAACTGCCCTAGGAGTCCGAATGCCACTCCTTGCCTTTCATCTATGTATAAAACAAATGGCTTGGTTAAATCTGGCAGAGTGAGGGCAGGAGCCTGGGTAAGGGCTTGCTGTAATTTCTGAAAAGGGGCCTTAATGGGAGTGACAGGATTTAAGGGTTCATCAAGACTCCCTTTGGCGGCCTGATAGAGAGGTTTAGCTAACAGTGCGAAATTAGGAATCCACAACTTGAAGTAACCTGCTAAGCCTAAAAATGAAAGAAGCTCTTGTTTAGTCTCTGGGACTGGGGTTTCAGAGATGAGGGAGATTTGGCCTGCAGGGATCCCTCTGGAATGAGGAGTAAGAGTAAACCCTAAGAAGGTTACTCAAGGAGTTGTAAGTAGAGCTCTTTTAGGGGAAACCCGGTATCCTTTTTCTGCAAGGAAATTCAATAAATAGGCAGTATGATTTTCAGAATCCTCTCTGGTGAGATTACAAAGGAAAAGGTCATCTACATACTGAATAAGAGTGGGCCACTTTATATCTAATTGCCACAAGTCACTGGCTATGGCTTGCGCAAAGAAGTGGGGACTGTCCTGAAATCCTTGAGGGAGAATGGTCCGGGGTAGCTGTTGGGACTGCCAGGTGTCTAGGTCCGTTCAGGTGAAATCAAAAAGGTTTTGAGAATATGGATGTAAGGGAATAGTTAAAAAAAAAAAAAAGGCATCTTTAAGGTCTAGGACCGTAAAGAACTGTGTGTTAGCTGGGGTGTGGGAAAGAAAGGTATATGGGTTAGGAACAACTGCGTGCATTGGCTATATGGCCTGATTTATGATGTGGAGGTCCTGTACAAGATGGTAAGATCCATCAGTCTTGTGTACAGGCAAAATGGGAGTATTTAGGGAAAATTGGTAGGGCGGAGTAAATTTTTCTTTATGAGTCAAGTTAAGACAGGTTTCAGTCCTTTTTGGGCTTCTGAGGGGATAGGGTACCTTGGACACAGTCTCATAAAAGGTATGGGAAAAGCCAGTCAACTTCACACTTTGTTGAGGAAAAGCTAACATCTTGAATTCCATGATAACACAAGGCCAAGGCAAACAATCATGACGGGAAATGACCTGTAGTTAGATGCATGTAAGTGACTGAATTCTAAGTACATTTCTGGTACTAGCTATGAAGTGGGAAAGAAGTGGAAGTTGACTATCTTAATTTGAAAGATATCCTTCTTGCTTTGTGGCCATAGTTGTGTACACATGTAAGTGATACCCCATAGTTCTGGATACTTTTTATATGCCAGCTCCTGGGAAATATGCTTTAACTGTTAGTACATATAGAAAGCGTTACTATTATTTTTATTATACTTTTAGATTGAGTATAAAAGAAGTCAAGAAAGTCCAGGATTGGAACACAAAACCTTTGTTTCCAACCTCTTCCCCAAACCATCTCCATGGTTGCCTGTCTGTTAGCCAACTCCATCAGCTCCTCATGAACATTTTAGACTGAATTGCTTGTTTTTATTGGCATTTAGATACTGAAGAGTGACAGTTCCTTTGGGAAGCTGACTGTGTTCCCTTCAGAGGTGTTGCGCAGCTGCACTGGTCTTTGGAGAAGAGCCAATTTCCATATCAAGGTCCGTTCCCTTTGTGAACAGAAGGTACACTGAGACAGAGGCTCGCAAAGATGCAGTGGGGTCAGATGGAAGACAGACACTTAAAGAAGAGATGTAAGTTTCAGACACAGTGAATGCTGGGACTGAAGAGCAGATTTGAGTTTGAGAGTGTTCATTTCTAGGCTCTTTTCTTCAAGTCTCACCCACAAAGGATGGGATTTGAATCCTGACTCCACATGTATCCTTATAGCCAACCACTTTCCTTCCACAACTAGCTGGGTTGAGTCTTGGTTGCTTGATTCCAATCAAATGGTCATTACAGAGATAACACACTTCACATTGCAAATATTGCATGTCCTCTTGATCATACACCTTTAAGAGTCTATTGATACCTTAGCAACATTTTCTCCAAAGGCACTCATACTTCTAGCAAACAACAAGCTAGTAAACAGGATTTAAAATGCTCCCCACCTGAATTACCAGTTTTAGAAATGGAATTTTCAAACCTGTTTCCCTTTTTCCTGAATTCACAGCCACTGCTACATCATTGCTCACTCATCCTCTTCGGCCTCCCATGTAGGCTTGCCACAGGGTCACCCACTTAGGAATCTTCTATGTTATTCCCATGTGATATGAGATGAAGTACTGCGTGATTATGATTTTTAAAATTTTTAATTGAGTTTTAAAGAGAGAAAAGAAACAAACCAATGTGAGAGAAACATCGATCAGTTGCTTCCCACATGTACCCTAACCAGAGGTCAAACCCACAATCTGGGCACGTGCCCTGACTGGGAACCAAACCCGCAACTTTTTGGTATATGGGACGAAGCTCCCACCAATTGAGCCACACTGACCGTGACTATGATTTTTAACCAAATAAGTTTGAGCAGTAATTTCAATAATGCAGTGCCTATAGATTCTCAACTCAGGGAATTTGGACATTAATAACATTCAAAAAAGAAAAACAAAACTAAAGTAAACGAATACATTCTGTCTATTGATTCCTGTGTTTTTAAATGGGAAACTGAAGGAGAAATCAGGATGAAAAACTCACAAAATTTCTCTTAGCATGATATGCTCAAGATCCATCCATGTTGTAAATGGCAGTATTTCATCTTTTCTTATGGCTAAGTAGTATAAAATAAGTCAGACAGAGAAAGTCAAGAACCATATGATTTAACTCATATGTGAGATATAAAACTGAAAGCAACAAATAAAGAAACAATAAAAACTCATAGACACAGACAACAGTATAGTGGTTACTAGAGAGAAGGGAGTTGGGAGTAGTAAAAGGTAAAGGGGGTCAAATATATGGTGATGGAAAAAGATTTGACTTTGGATGGTGGTCACACAGTGCAATATACAGATGATGTGTCATAGAATTATACACTTGAAACCTATATAATTTTATTAGCCAATGTCATCCCAATAAATTTAATTTAAAAAAACTCAAAAAATATTAAAGCAGTCCATGTTGTTATGATAGGAATGAGACAAGTGCTTGATAGGTGTCAACTGGCATCTGGACATCACATTTAAGTCATACCAATTAGGAATAAAAACTACTAGACCATTAGATTTGGAGGTGATTTGGTGAGGACTTGTCTCTTGATTGATCAACAGGGTTAGGTTACATATAGTAGATGGCCTGGAAAGAGTTTCCTTTCTCTATCAGAAGCCCTGTGTATTCCTCACAAAGCTACATATTTTGTTGGAAAGCATACTTTCTCAAAATAAAAAGAGCCATTTTTCCTTGAAGATTCCTCTGTAGGCTCTCAAAACTGACACCCAAATATATTTGCTACAATGACTGCCATGTATGAGATACTCCCTTAATACATACTAATTCTCCAATGGAAAGAGTCTCTGCCATTCAAAGCAGAGATTATGGTATCATTAGATCCTACATTCCTCAGGATGTAAATCATTTGAACACACTGAGAAAAGAACAATGAATTTAGTCATGATAAAGTAGAATAAGAACACCTTATACTAACAGATGTTAATCAAGAGGAAATGTGCACACTCACATTTGGGTAAATTTAGAGAACAATTTAAGGCCGTAACAGGCTTATTTTAAATAAGAAAGGCATTTCATGTATGAGAGATAGCAGGCATGCCAGTTAAGCATGTAGGATATCTGGGATTATAAAACTTGAGTAGAATCCCTTCTTCCTGCTCTTCTCAGCTATGTGAACTTCAGAATAATTTAACTTCAGTCTTGATTTTCTCATCTGTAAAATGGATTAAGTTTTTCCTCTTGTATATTCCATTGGCATCTTGTGTGTACTGACTGCCTTCATTTTAGTATTAATCACAGTGTTGTAATTGCCAGGTGACTTGTGTGTATCCTTAACTTTATCACAGTAGCATCCCTTATCTATATTCCAGAAATTATATTCACATACCTACCAGCATAATTACTGAGCCCTAGGGAGTTCTTACCCCTAGAAGTATAATTGCTGAGCCTTAGGGAATACTTATCAGGTGTTTCAAAATGGCTCTCTAAAGTGGTTGAACCAGAAATGTGTGAGTCCCTACTTTCCAACACTGTAACCACACTTGATGTTTTCAGACATTGATTTTTTTCAAGGATGACTATAAAATGAGAAATAATTTTAATATGCATTTACCTGATTACTAGCAAGGTTGAATGTTTTTTATATGCTTCCTGTCCAGTTGGATCTTTTTCTATGAAGTGCCAAATTACATCTTTGGCCTATTTTCCTCTTTGGTTGTTTGTCATGTAGATTTGTTGTCACTCTTTATATAGTCTGTGCATAAATCTATTTTATAGCTTTAGAAATCTCCAGTCTGTCAGTGTGCTTTGCCTTTTACTTTTTATAGTGTCTTTTGAATCATTTACATCAATTGGTATTTATAAGTCAGTATTCTGTTTATTTGAACATTGCTTCACAAGCATTTGAAACAAATAAATCATAAAAAAATTAAATATGGCTTAGAAGGAATTAAAAGTTGGTAGCACTAGGAGAATTCTTATCTTTTCCTCTTTGGGTATTGGGAAACAGAGAATAAGTTCAAAGAAAAAATGCAATTATGTTGAGAAATTTCCTTGGACTTCAAAATCTTGCAAGCAAATATGTTTTGTATGTTTGTTTGAATGATGGGCATTTGGGCTGTTTCCAGACCTTGGCTATTGTAAATAATGCTTCTATGAACATCGGGGTGCATATATTCTTTCAAATTGGTGTTTTGGGATTCTTCAGATATATTCCCAGAAGTAGGATCACTGGGTCATAAGACAGTTCCATTTTTAATTTTTTGAGCAAACTCCATACTGTTTTCCACAGTGGCTACACCAGTCTGCATTTCCAGCAACAGTACACTAGGGTTCCCATTTCTCCACATCCTCACCAGCACTTGTTTGTGGATTTATTGATGATAGCCATTCTGGCCAGTGTGAGGTGACAGCTTATTGTGGTTTTAATTTGTATCTCTCTGATGATTTGTGACGTTGAGCATTTTTTCATGTCTGTTGCACATCTGTATGTCCTCTTTGGAGAAGTGTCTATTCAGGTTCTTTGCCCATTTTTTCATTGGATTGTTTGTGTTCCTGGTGTTGAGTTGTATAAGATCTTTATATATTTTGGAAATCAACCCCTTATCAAAGATCTGAAAACAGCCCAAGTGCCCAGCAGTAGATGAGGACATAAAAAGCTGTGGTACATTTACACAATGGAAAACTATGCAGCCATAAAAAGAAGGAACTCTTACCTTTTGTGACAGCATGGATGGACCTGGAGATTATTATGCTAAGTGAAATAAGCCAGTCAGAGAAAGACAAATACCATATGATCTCACTTATATGTGGTATCTAATGAATAGAATAAACTGACGAACAAAATAGAAACAGAGGCATGGATACATGGATCAGACTGACAGCTGTCAGAGGGGATGGGGAGGGGAAGACTGGATGAAAGAAGATGAAGGGATTACCTAAAGAATATATATGCATAACTCATAGACACAGACAACAGTGTGGTGATGGCCAGAGAGAACAGGGGCAGGAGCTGGGTGGAGGTGGGCAAAGGTGAAGAAAATGGGATAATCTGTAATAGGGGCAACAATAAAAACAAAGTTTAAAAACGATGACATTTGCAAACAATATCCCTGAAAAGGGGTTAATATCCAAAATATATAAAGAACTCATACAATTCAACACCAAACAAACAATCCAATTACTAAATGGGCATAGGACCTGAACAAAACCTCTGCTAAGAAGACATACAAATGGCCAACAAATACATGATAAGATGCTCAACTTCACTAGGTATTAGGGAAATGCAAATCAAAATTACAATAAGATACCACCTCATACCTGTTAGAATGGTTATTATTGACAAGACAGGTAATAACAAGTGTTGGAAAGATTTTGGAGAAAAAGCATCCCTCATTCACTGCTGATAAGAATGTAAACTGATACAGCCACTATGGAAAATAGTATGGTGTTTCCTCAAAATCTTAAGAATGGAGTTACCATGTGACCCAGTAACCCTTCTTCTGGGTATCTACCCAAAAAAACTCTGAAACATTTATTTGCAAGGATATATGTACCTTTCTGTTCATTGCAGCATTATCCATGTGGCCAAGACATGGAGACAACCAAAGTGTCCTTCGATAGTGGATTGGATAAAGATGTGGTACATATACACAATGGAATACTACAGCCATAAGAAAAGATGAAATACTGCCATTTGCAATAAGATGGATGGACTTTGAGAATATTATGCTAAACAAAATAAGTCAGTCAGAAAAAGCTAAGAACCATATGATTTTACTCATATGTGGAATATAAAACTGAAACTCAGAGACATAGACAACAGTATGGTGGATACCAGAGAGAAGGGGGTTGGGGGAGTAGTAAAGGGTAAAGTGGGCCAAATATATGGTGATGGAAGACGATTTGACCATGGGTGGTGGGCACACAGTACAATATACAGATCATGTATCACAGAAATGTGCAATTGAAACCTATATGATCTTATTAACCAATGTCACCCTAATAAATTTAATTTAAAAAAACAACACCACCAAATGCTGACAAGGATGTGGAATAACAGGAACTCTCATTGCTAGTGGGAATGCAAAATGGTACAGCCAATTTGGAATACAGTTTGGCAGTTTCTTACAAAACTAATTTCTGAATCAAAACCATATAATCCAGCAATTGCATTTCTTGTTATTTACCCAAATGAGTTGAAAATGTATGTTCACACAAAAACCTGCACACAGATATTAATAGCAGCTTTATTCATAATTGCCAAAACTTGGAAGTAACCAAGACATCCTTCAATAGGTGAATGGATTAATAAACTGTGGTACATTCAGATAATGGAGTATTATTTAGCACTAAAAAGACATGAGCTATTGAGCCGTGACAAGACACGGAGGAAAACTAAACTTGTGTTACTAAGTGAAAGAAGTGAATCTGAAAAGGCTACATACTGAATGATTCCAACTGTATGACATTCTGGAAAAGGCAGAATTATGAAGACAGTATAAGTCAGTGGTTGCCAGGAGTTGGGGAGAGAAAGGGATGAACAGACAGAGCATAGGAAGTTTAAGTCATTACAATAATCTGTATGAAAATATAATGATGGATACATGTCATTACAGATTGATCCAAACCCCTAGAATGTATAACCCCAAGAGTGAATCATAATGTAAACTATGGACTTTGGGTTATGGATGTATCAGTGTAGGTTCACCAGTGGTAACAAATGCACCACTCTGGTGGAGGATACTGATAATGGGGGAGGCTATGCAAGTGTGGGTAGGGGGTATATGGGAAATCACTCATATACACACACACACACACACACACACACACACATATATATATATATATGTTATACAAACCTTCCTCTTAATTTTGCTCTGAACCTCAAACTGCTCTAAAAAATTGTCCAAATAAATGAATAAAATGCATTTCTTTTATGAGTCAAGTTGAACACATTATTTAAAAATATTTTTTTTCTTGATTTCAGAGACAGGAAGTAAGAGGGAGAGAGAGATAGAAACATGGTTCGGCTGCCTCCTGCTTGAGCCCTACTAGGGATCAAGCCTCAAACCTAGGCATGTCCCAGAATCAAGCAGGCAACCTCCTGGTGCATGGGACAACGCTCAACCAACTAAGCCAAACTGGCAGGGCGAACACATTTTTTTTTTTATTACTATCCTAAATTGTTTCTTAGGTAAAAATTTTACAAACATTACTTATATTAGCAGTAATGGTAGAGCTGCAGAATATGCCTTCACCAAGCTGCAGGGCAAGAGCCATTGATAGTATGGTGGAACTTGTGGCCATTTCCAAGGCCAAGGCTCTTGTGGCCTGCAGATGTCAGCCCTGTAATTGTGGACTAGTTTGGTAATTTATTGGGTGTCAGGATTCCTTTTGATAGCCTTATGGAATGGATCAATATGTGGAATCTTCACCAACCCAGTAAAAATTCAGGACTTTCAGAGCCCCACAGTGGCATCCAGCTCACTCCTCAGTAACAGACTGAAGGCTTTGAGCAAACTTTAGCTGGTTAACATCATGATGGATAGGCTTGCCATAGGTCGCATCCTTAGAAACTGGGCATCTGTGGACACCACAATGCACGCGAATCTGATATATGACATATCCTTGCTTGATCTTGCATCCCAGCCTGTGTGCCAGGTGGGGAGAGGGACCCTGTGGAGTGCAGAGAACTTGGAGGTACTACCAGCAGCGCACACTGAGAAGAAACCACAGTATATTGGACTGCTTCTTTTCTTTAATTATTATTAATTTAGCCCTGGCCGATTTGGCTCAGCGGTTAGAGCGTCGGCCTGCGGTCCAGACAGACCCCGGTTCGGTTCCCGCTAGGGGCATGTACTTCGGTTGCGGTTTGTCCCCAGCCCTGGTTGGTCGTGTGGGTGGCAGCCACTCGATGTGTCACTTTCACATGGATGTTTCTCTCTCTCTCTCTTCCTCTCTCTCCCTCCCACTCTATCTGAACAAAAAATGAAAAAATGTCCTCTGGTGAGGATAAAAATAAAAAAAATTATTATTAATTTATTTTTGTTACAGATATTTTTCCTTTTTCCCCCATTGACATCCTCCTCCCAATCCCGCACGCCCCCCCCCCCCCCGCATTGTCTATGTCCATTGGTTACACATACATGCATATAACTTCTTCGGTTTATCTCTTTCCTCCCCCACCTTCCCCCTCTTCTGAGGTTTGTCAGTCTGTACCCTACTACTATGTCTATGTCCCCTAGGTCTATTTTGTTCATCAGCTTATTTTGTTCATTATATTCCACAAATAAGTGAGATCATGTGATATTTGTCTTTCTCTGATTGGATTATTTCAATTAGCATAATATTCTTGAGGTCCCTCCATGTCGTCTCAAAGGATAAGAGATCTTTCTGTCTTACAGCTGCATAGTACTCTATTGTGTACATGTACCACAGCTTTTTTTTTTTAATTTACTGTCCTCTTTATTTATTTATTTAAGTTACAGATGTTTCTTCTTTTTCCCCCATTGACACCATCCTCCCTATCCCTCCCCGCCCCATCCCCAGCTTTGTTGTCCATGTCCATTGGTTATGCATACATGCATATAAGTTCTGTGGTTTATCTCTTCCCTCCACACCCCCTCTTCTGAGGATTGTCAGTCTGTACCCTACTTCCACGTCTTTGGGACTACCCTGTTCCTCAGACTGTTATGTTCATTATATTCCACAAATAAGTGAGATCATGTGATATTTGTCTTTCTTTTCTTTCTTTCTTTCTTTCTTTCTTTCTTTCTTTCTTTCTTTCTTTCTTTCTTTCTTTCTTTATTTATTTATTTTTATTAATTTATTTTTGTTACAGATGTTTCTCCTTTTTTCCGCATTGACACCCTCCTCCCCATCCCCCCACCCCGTCCCCAGCTTTGTTGTCTATGTCCATCAGTTATGCATACATGCGTATAAGTTCTGTGGTTTATCTCTTCCCTCCCCCCCCACCCTCTCTTCTGAGGGTTGTCAGTCTGTACCCTACTTCCACATCTCTGGATCTACCCTGTTCCTCAGACTGTTATGTTTATTATATTCCACAAATAAGTGAGATCATGTGATATTTATCTTTCTCTGCTTGGCTTGTTTCGCCTAGGATAATACTCTCCAGGTCCTTCCATGTCGTCTCAAAGGATAAGAGATCTTTCATTCTTAGAGCTGCATAGTACTCCATTGTGTATATGTACCACTGCTTTTTTATCCATTCATCTACTGATGGACAAATGGGCTGTTTTCAGATCTTAGCTATTGTAAATAGTTCTGCTATGAACATGGGGGTACATATATTCTTTCTGATTGGTGTTTCAAGCATCATAGGGTATATTCCTAGGAGTAGGATCACTGGGTCAAATGGCAATTCAATTTTTAATTTTTTGAGGAAACACCATACTGTTTTCCATAGTGGCTGCACCAGTCTGCATTCTCACCAGCAGTGTACTAGAGTCCCCTTTTCTCCACACCCTCACCAGCACTTGTTGTTTGATGCTTTGTTGATGGCAGCCATTCTGACAGGTGTGAGATGATAGCTCATTGTTGTTTTAATTTGCATCTCTCTGATGATTAGTGATGTTGAGCATTTCTTCATATGTCTCTTGTCCATTTGTATGTCCTGTTTGGAGAGGTGTCTATTTAGCTCCTGTGCCCATTTTTTAATTGAGATTGTTGTCTTCCTTTTGTTGAGTTGTATGAGCGCTCTATATATTTTGGAAATTAACTCTTATCTGATGTATCATTGGCAATTATGCTCTCCCATTCAGTGGGTTCCCTTCTCGTTTTGATGGTTGTTTCTTTTGCTGTGCAGAAGCTTTTAAGTTTGATGTAGTCCCATGTGTTCATTTTTTCCTTTGTTTCTGTTGCCGTAGGTGATGTATCAGTAAAAATTCTGCTGCGTATGATGTCTGAAATTGTGTTGCCTACATTTTCTTCTAGGAGTTTTATGGATTCATGAGTCACATTTAAGTCTTTTATCCATTTTGAGTTTATTCTTGTGTATGGTGTAAGTTGATGGTCTGGTTTCATTTTTTTGCATGTAGCTGTTCAATTTTCCCAACACCATTTATTAAAGAGGCTGTCTTTACTTCATTGGATGCTCTTGCCACCTTTGTCAAATATCAATTGAGCATAATGTTTTGGGTCACTTTCTGGGTTCTCTGTTCTATTCCATTGATCTATATTTTTATTCTTCTGCCAGTACCAGGTTGTTTTGATTACAGTAGCTTTGTAGTATAACCTGATATCCAGTATTGTGATCCCACTTACTTTGTCCTTCTTTTTTCAAGATTGCTGTGGCCATTTGGGGTCTTTTTTGGTTCCATATGAACTTTTGAAGTATTTGTTCTAGTTCTGTGAAATATGTCGTTGGTATTTTGATGGGGATTGCATTGAATCTATAGATTGCTTTGGGTAGTATGGACATTTTAATAATGTTAGTTCTTCCAATTCATGAACAAGGTATGTGCTTCCACATTTTTATATCTTCCTCTATTTTTTTTTTTTTCAATGTCTTGTAGTTTTCTGCAAATAGGTCCTTTACTTCTTTGGTTAAGTTTATTCCTAGGTATCTTAATTTTTTTGCCACGATGGTAAATGGGATCTTTTTTTAGTTTCTCTTTCTATGAGTTCATCATTGGTGTATAAGAATGCCCTTGATTTCTTGACGTTAATTTTGTATCCTCCTACTTTGCAAAATTAAACTATTAAGTCTAGTAGATTTTTGATGGAGTCTTCAGGGTTTTCTATGTATAATATCATGTCATCTGCGAATAATGATGGTTTCACTTCCTCTTTTCCGATTTGGATTCCTTTTATTTTTTCTTCATGTCTGATTGCTGTGTCTAAGACTTCCAGTACTATGTTAAATAAGAGTGATGAAAGTGGGCATCCCTGTCTTGTTCCTCTTCTTAAGGGAAATGCTTGTAGTTTTTGCACATTGAGTATAATATTGGTTGTAGGTTTTCATATATGGCCTTTATTATGTCGAGATATGATCCCTCTATTCCGACATTGCTGAGCATTTTTATCAGAAATGGGTGCTGGATTTTATCGAATGCTTTTTCAGCATCTATTGATATGATTATATGATTTTTATCTTTCATTTTGTTTATGTGGTGTATCACATTTATTGATTTGCAAATATTGTACCAGCCTTGCATCCCTGGAATGAATCCCACTTAGTCATAGTGAATAATTTTTTTAATGTATTGCTGGATCCGATTTGCTAATATTTTGCTAAGGATTTTGACATCTATGTTCTTCAGGGATATTGGCCCATAGTTTTCTTTCTTTCTAATGTCTTTATCTGGTTTTAGAATTAGAATTATGTTGCCCTCATAAAACGAGTTTGGAAGACTTCTTTCTTCTTGAATTTTTTGGGATAGTTTGAGGAGAATGGGTGTTAATTCTTCTTTGAATGTTCGGTAAAACTCCCTTGTGAAGACGTCCTGTAGCAGGATTTTGTTTTCTGGGAGTCTTGATTAAATATTCAATTTCCTTAGTTGTTATTGGTCTGCTCAAGTTTTCTATCTCTTCCTGGTTCAGTTTTGGGAGACTATGTGTTTCTAGAAATTTGTCCCTGTTGCTTAGATTGTCCAATTTGTTGCTGTATAATGGTTCATAGTATTTGTTGACTATCCTTTGTATGTCTGTGGTGTCAGTTGTTACTTTTCCTCTTTAGTTTCTGATTTTGTTTATTTGGATTCTCTCTCTTTGTTTCTTGATGAGTCTAGCTAAGCGTCCATCAATCTTGTTTATCTTTTCAATAACCAGCTCTTTGTTTCATTGATCTTTTGAATTGTTTTTTGGTCTCTATGTCATTTATTTCTGCTCTGACCTTAACTATTTCTTTCCTTCTACTTGCTCTGGTGTTCTCTTTTTGTTTGCTTTCTAGGTCTTTACGTTGTGAGGTTATGTAGTCAATTAGAAATTTTTTCTTGTTTCTTGAGGTAGGCATGTAGTGCTATGAACTTCACTCTCAGATCTGCTTTCACTGTGTCCCATTGATTTTGTGTTGTTGTGTATTCATTTTCATTGGTTTCCAGAAAGGTTTTAATTTCTTCCTTGTTCTCTTTGGTAACTTACTCATTGTTTAAGACATACTTTTAGCCTCCATGTGTTTAAATGTCTTTGCGTATTTTTGTTGTAATTGATTTCTAGTTTCATACCATTGTGATCTGAGAAGATGCTTGATATGATTTCAATCTTCTTGAACTTGTAGAGACTTAGTTTGTATCCTAACATATGGTCTATCTTTGAGAATGTTTCATGTGCACCTGAGAAGAATGTGAATTCTGCAGTTTTGGGGTGTAATTCTCTGTAGATATCTATTAAATTCACATGGTCTAGTGCATCATTTAGAGTCTCTGTATCATTGTTTATTTTATTTCCAGAGGATCTGTCCAGTGATGTCAGCAGGGTGTTGAAATCCCTTGCTATATTTGTGTTGCTGTCAATTTCTCCTTTGAAGTCCTCCAGAAGTTTTTAAATATATTTTGGTGCTCCTATATTGGGTGCATATATGTTTACCAAGGTTATATCTTCCTGCTGGATAGATTTTTCCAATATTACATAGTGGCTTTGTTTGTCCCTTATTTTGGCCTTAAATTTTAAGTCTATTTTATCAGATATGAGTATTGCTACCCCAGCTTTTTTTTCCTTTCCATTTGCTTGGAAGATTTTTTTCCATCCCTTCACTTTCAACCTATGTGAGTCTTTTGTTGTGAGGTGGGTCTGGTAAACAACATATATATGAATAATGCTTTCTTATCCAATCAGTTACTTTGTGTCTTTTTATCAGAGCATTCAATCCATTTGCATTTAAGGTTATTATTGATATGTACTTATGTATTGCCATTTTTGTTTATTGTGGTTATATGTTTCTTCCTATTTCTTCTACTAATTACAGAAGTCCTTTTAACATTTCTGGCAGTGCTAGTTTGGTGTCAATATTTTCCCTTAGCCTTTTTTTCTGTCTGGGAAGCTCTTTATTTGACCTTCTATTTTGATTGATAGCCTTGCTGGATACAGTAGTCTTGGATTCAGATCCTTGTTTTTCATGACCTTGATTACTTAATGCCATTCCCTTCTGGCCTGTAGTGTTTCTGTTGAGAAATCAGCTGATATCCTTATGGGGGTTCCTTTGTAGGTAACCTGTTGCTTATTTCTTGCTGCCTTTAGGGTTCTCTCTTTGTTTTTAATTTTGGGCATTTTAATTATTATGTGTCTTGGTGTGTGCCTGTTTGGGTTCTTCTTACTTGGGGCTCTCTGTGCTTCTTGAACTTGAATGCCTTTTTCCTTCATCAACTTAAGTAAGTATTTCTTTAAATATATTCTCTAACCCTTGCTCATTTTCTTTTTCTTCTGGAACTCCTATGATGCAGATGTTGTTTCATTGTCTTTGGTCCCACAGTTCTTTTAAGCTGTCTTCCTGTTTTTTAAATTTTTTTTCCCTTTGGTTTTCTGATTGGGTGATTTTTTTTTCTACCTTGTCTTCTTATTCACTGCTCTGGTCCTCAGCTTCCTTTACTCTGCTGGTTATTCCTTCCAATGTGTTCTTTATTCCTGCTATGTCATTCTTCATTTCCAATTAGTTGATTTTCAATGTTTCTATATCTTTATTCATGGTGCTGAGCTCTTTACTCAGGCTGTTGGTTTTCCTCATTATCATCGCTCTGAACTCTACCTCAGATAACTTGCTTAATTGCATTTCATTTATCTCATCTTCAGTATAGTTCTCTTGTTCTTTCATTTGAGCTTTGTTTCTTTGTTTCACTATTTTGGCTATCTCAGTGGGTTTTGGAGCCTGCCAAATTTTCCCTGTGGGTGTTGGTGTTCTGCTGTTTATGGCTCCCTCTACTGAGTTTCGATGAGTATGGAAGAACCCATGTTAAACACCACTGTCAAGTCTTACCTTCCTGGGTAGATTTGCAAGCCCAGAAAAGTTTCAGTTATCCTCTAGCTTTTTGCCTGGAGGCTATTAGTCTCAGTTACTTGATGAGCCTTGGGTTGTAGCCCTCACCTGAATGAAAAACTCCCTCAGGTGTTTAGGGTAAGAGGATTTCCAGAGGGTGGGGCAGATGCTGGCCGTTAATGAACCTCAATCTGCATTTGTCTGGC
Source organism: Tadarida brasiliensis (assembly GCA_030848825.1). Lineage (NCBI taxonomy): Eukaryota > Metazoa > Chordata > Mammalia > Chiroptera > Molossidae > Tadarida > Tadarida brasiliensis. The sequence continues at coordinate 30,823,719 of CM061280.1, read as the reverse complement.
CTGGCTGGGTGGTGTTAAATTTTTGAGGGAGGAACTGTTCCATCTCCCAAGGGCTCTGGGAAGGGGTTCTTTGAGTAATATGGCCACTGTCCTGTGAGGGAGTGATTCCACACAAAACTCCCATTGCCCTCTCACCTTTCCAAGCTCCCGAGTCTCTACACAGTTCCAGTCTAGCCCACCCTCCCTCTGCCAGAGCCCAAGGTGAGTGGCTGTAGCTAATTTAGTGCTGTGTCCCGGCCCTCTGTGCTTTGGAGCCAGCTTGGGATTTTAACCCCAGGGAGCTGCTCACAGCTAAAACATCTTCTGTCTGTGGGTTCCCAGCCTGCCCTCTCACACCTCTGCAGTTCCTACCAGGTCAGTGTTCTTTTTCCTGTCCCTGGTTATATGGATTCTCTCAAGCTGCTTTTCTGTTGCTTTTTCCCAACAATTTGTCTTATTTTAGTTGTAATTCCTCTTTGGTCCTGGAGATGGTCTGTGTAGCTTCCATTCACTCAGTCGCCATTTTGGAATTATTTCCAATTTATTGCAAAGGGATACAGATGAATATCCAGAGAGAATAGATGTGAGAACAAAGTATGTAAGAAAGACACAGAGCTTCCATGCCTTTCCTCAAACCTTCACCTTTTTGCCAACCCAGAAGCTCCTGGCAACAGAATTTAATAAATTGATGATGTCTAACACTTTGGGCATATGACACATATAAGTGTATGCATGACTTTTATTAGACCTTTTTAAATACACTTTAAAAAATTAAGTCAAATTAAAAGATTATGAACTGATGCACTTCCACTATATCTGTATTAGCCAGCTAATACCACAATACCAAAATATCACACACTGGGTTGCTTAAATGACAAAAATTTACTTTCTCACAGTTGTCACAGTCCAAGTTCAAGGTGCCATCAGGGTTAGTTTCTGGTGATAATTCTTCCTCGCTTGTAGATAGATGTCTTCTCACTGTGTCTTCACATGGCCCTTCCTCTGCAGGGAGGGAGGGAGGAGGAGAGAGGGAAAGAGAGATAGAGAAGGAGGGAGGGAGAGAGAGAGAGAGAGAGAGAGAGAGAGAGCCAAAGAGATCTGGTGTCTCATTTTACAAGGACAGCAGTCTTATTGGCTTAAGGTCCCATCCTCATGACCTCATTCAACCTTTATCACCTCTTTATAGGCCCTATTTCTAATACAGTTATATTGGGAGTTATGGCTTCAACATATGAATTTGGAGGGCACACTATTTAGTCCTTAATAATACCCTAGAATTCCCTGAAAAAAAATCTAATCCATTCAGCTTGCTTCCTTTACCTATGAGGAAGTAGGTCCAGAAAAGTAACATGTCATTCCTGAGTTAATATGGCTGGACCATAACTGAGGTCTCCTAGCTATATAGGGTTCCTCCTGCTACAACAAAAGACATGCTTTTCTTACCTTTGTTGTTACCCATTTTGGTCTAAAAACTTCCTCTCCTTCCTACAGGGCTCCTCAACTAGGGGTCATTTTTTACTCAATTGTTTGAAAGCATCTATTTTTCTCAACACTTTGGCAGAGAATTAAGATTCAAATCCTAGATCAGCTTAACTTTCCTGAACCCTTGTACTCTATAGTCCACAGCACACAGGTAACTCTGGCAAGTTGTCAGACCACTGGTTGGTAAAATTGGGCTGACTATGCTTTACCTGCCAAATGGCTGGGCTGATCCAGTGAAGCCACAAGACCTTACAGTTCTTATCAGGATCAACAGAGAATTTATTGGGATCTACAATTCTGTGACATGGGTTACTTCCTCCTTCCATAGTGGGATTCTACCTTACCTTCTCATCATAGTTAGGGATTAGTGGAAACACATTGTGAAAGATATCATCCCAGTCCTCAGCCAGAATCTCTTTCCATTCCTAGGATGGTAGAAGTGGTGATGATGTAATTGGCATTAAACTGACAGAGTCAGTTACAAGAAGGCCCTAGTCTCTAAGGCCCTGACCTTACTTAGAGCATTCTAGGAAACCCTGCCTTTGTTTAGGGTTCTGCCTGTATAATTATTATTATTTTGTGTTTATTGAGATATAATTCATATATCATCACCACAATAAATTTTAAAACATTTTCTTTACCCCCCAAAGAAACCTCATACCCATTAGTATTCTTTTTCCCACACCTTAGCTCTAACCAAACACTAATCTGCTTTCTGTCTCTGTAGATTTGCCTATTATAGACAAGTCTTTGATTAATTTCCAGCATTTTAAAAAAAGTTTATTTTGACCATTTTTTTATAGTATTCTTATTGCTATTATGGAAGGCAGAATTTTCAGAGGTCCTTACTCTGCCATTCCTGCTAGAATCACCCTTCAGTTGCTTTCTTAGTTAAAATTCAGCAGCAAGTCCAAACTGGCATGGCAGATAGCACAAGCTAAGCTTTGGATTTTCATAATTGTTTAAATTTACTATATTTTCCTATATACAAACTTTAAGTTTACATTATGTAAGTTGATACTTGAAACTATGTAATTATAATATAAAGATTAGTTTACACCTAAAATGTATTATAATTTAAATAACTGATTTTATAAATTGTTTCATATAAAATCTCAGGCAATATTATAGAATTATATAGACCTATAAACTATTTCCATGTAAATCTTCTGAGTGAAAAAAATAAATCTTCTGAGTGAAATTTAAGAATGTAGTTGTTCTTCAGTACTTTAAAAAATTAGTATTTTGTGTTGTGATGTCAATATGAATATATTTCTGACACTTAAAAATGACTTTTAGACAGGTAGAATAGATCAGTAATAATATCTATAATTGTTTAAATAATTATAAAATGTAGGATTTAATATTCAATATACTTGGTATTATTAAAGAGAAAACCACAGGCTCAGAATGGTGTCACTTGTGCTAAAGCCCATGATACCAAACCAAGATCTAATAGCTGACCTTATTGCTGCTTCAAATTCCCAGAATCATAATCTTAATCAACCAGTCTGGAATTTTCTGGTCAACACCAATGAAGAAACTGTCATGTGGGCCCTCTCCATCCCCTTCATTAAAAAAAGAAGAAAAAAAGAAAGAAATCTGCATGATAAAAATACTTGCCAGCCCTGGCAGGTGTGGCTTAGTTGATTGGAGTGTCATCCCATACACCAAAATATTGTAGGTTCAATTCCCAGTCAGGCCACATACCCAAGTTGTGGTTCGATTCCCAGTGGGGGCGTGTATGGGAGGCAACAGATTAATGTTTTTCTCTCATTTCTCTCTCTCTAAAATCAATGAAAGCATATCTTCAAGTGAGAATTTTAAAAAACAAAAACAAAAACCACTTGCCATTCTCTGCCCACCACAAAAAGATGCCCTGAGCTAAAAATAATCCTTTCTTTTATTTTGTTATAGCTCCCATGCCACACCCATCTTCCTATAAAAACCTTCTATTTTGTACAACCCCTTGGGGCACACTTCTAGTTGGTACATGGGATGCTGCCAGATTCATGAATGGATTAATAAAGTTAATTGGATCTTCAAATTTACTGGGTTGAATTTTGTTCTTTGACAGTATAAAAATTTGAAAGAAAAATAATACAAAGCCACCATACAACCCCTGTATGAGCTCTATGTATTTTTGTTTAAATATAAATATCAGCTTTTCTAAAGCTCAAAGTAAAATAATAACTAGTATATTATGACTATTATCTATATACATTTTAATAACACTATGATGCTTTAAAATTTACTTTTTAAAGAAGAGTCTATTAAAGAATTGCTTTATTAGTACAAACTATTAATACATACAAACTATAAAGCACCAAGAAACTTAAATCCCTAAGTCATAGCAAACAGGTGGCAATTCGACATCCAGAATTGAGGGCATCTTCAGAGGTGAAGGGAGGCCAAGATATAGCAGCTTTTCAAGTTTCCTCTCTTCATCGAGGATCATGAGAGGCACTCCATTCATGGGGAGCTGTGCAAGCTGGTGTTCTTCAGGTAGGTCAAAACTCTCAAAATCTAGAGGATTGAAGGGAAAGAATTTTTCTATTTCTGGATAGGTGCCATCAGAATCAGGAACAGAGCTTTTGGCTTTAACAGTCTTCTCACTCACCTTTTTAGGACAGAAGGTTGTCTGTTTCTGTTTGAGAGGTCTATTAGTTTTACTGACTTTTCTGTAGCTCTGTTGACAGTTCCCAAAGCCTTTCTGGGAGCCTTACGTAAGGCTGGAGGAGTATCAAACATTTTGCCAACATGTGGTGTTGAAACCTGAGATCTCCCATCTAAAGCTTTGACTGAAGGCCGGGACCCCAGCTTCAGCCGGTCCTTAGGAGTGGCACGGGTGCCTGGTTCTTCATTTCCCTTATCCACAAAGATCATAGTAGCCATCCTGGATTAAGTTAATTTAGGATCAACAGTCAAAATCACCCATGACTCAGCCTTCATAAAATTTATTTTTATACATTAGATAGCATTACAATTTAGGTGTTAATGATAACTACATATAGTGTAGTATATTGAAGTTAATAAAATTACATATATGTGTAGACGTATGAAACATCCAAATTTGTAGAGAATTTTTATGAACTTATTTGAGCCAAACTGAGAACAGTTGCTGGAAAGCAAAATTGCAGCAGATTGAGAGAATGCTCCAAAGAATGGCAGTTATGCAGCTTATTTAATACATTAGAATCAAAAGAGGAGAATAAAGATGGTTACCTGAAATCCATTGGTGATAGATTAGGGAGGTAGTAGAAAGCAGAGCAGAGGCAATCTCTGGAATTGGATAAAAAGTAAAATGGAGAGACACGTACATCTTTTACTTTGGTGGGTACAGGATAGTTAATAATTACCATTTACAGCACATAGAGATTGTATGCGGAAACAAGATAACAATGAGGGGTTCTGTGGTCTCTGTTCTGGTGGGAGATTGTGCCCTAGGGGGTCTGGAAAAGAAGATTACTCTGACATTTCAAATGTATGTTATTTTAGAGGCAAAAAGACAATAGACAGTCTCAGTTAAGGTAAAGATTGACCTTCATTAAGGAAGCTACAAGCCTAGGATGTGACTACCCTCCATGACCTGATATTAGTTAGGAATCTTTATGTTCAGACCATTCTCCATGTTTACTTTCAGTCTGAGTTTGTAAGGCCCACCATGGAGGCCTCCCTTGAGCTTGTCAGGTTTAGTATGTGGCCTCTTCTTCATTCACATAGAGAAAAATAATAATAAATCAGGAAAAATAGAGAAACTTTGTATAACCACAGAACCAGCTCAAAATATTCCTATCCTATTTAACAAGGTACAGAATTGCTTTTCAGAGATAACAAACCAAAACCTCAAGATAATTTTAGCCTCTAGCTATACTCAAAACCAAAGTCCCACCCCCACCCCCATGGAACCAAAGGACAAAAACACACCTGGAACTTGAACACCCAAACCCTTTCAGAAGCAAAAATGTCATTATCCAGGAAGATCCAATGTTGACACCCCTTTATCATAAGTAGTCAAGTTTCAAGGTCCTCCAATGAAAACTTGCCTTACCAGGGCTTCTGCATACATGTTCCCCCTAGACCCTTAAAGACCCTTAACCTATGTCAGTGAGCAAGATGGATTAAGGCACTATTAAGTCTCCCGTCATCTCAGTCAGCTCCTCAATTAATAAACCTTTCCTTACTCCAAACTCTGATGTTTTGAGTGTTGGCCTTTCAAAGTGTTGGGCCCACGAACCTGGATTAGGTAACATTTTCTTAAATGAATAAGAAAAATAATACTGCGTTTCCATATTCTGTTCACTCTCCAATATTTCTTTCTTTCATATCATCTTCCTTCTCATCAAATCATCAACATCTCATCCTGAATCCCAGCTGGTAGTCTTGCTTTCTACTTCATTAACAGTAACATTCAAAAGAGTTCTACCAGTTAAAACAACATTTACAGAGCTATTACCCATGTGGTCACCACCCTGAACAAGAAATAGAACACTTTGATAACCCCAACCCCTGTTCCTTCTGCCTCCCAGCTCCATCCCTACAACCGATAACATATTTCTCCATCTTAGAAATAACACCCATCCAGACTATTGTGATACTATTTATTTGCTTTTCTTTATAGGTTTATATTCTACATAATCATTCCTAAAAAACAGTTTTGTTTTATAGATGTCTGAACTTCATATATTTGTAATTGTCTGTATGGATTGTTTTATGACTTTTATTTTCACTCCACATTGTTTGTGAAATTCATCCATGTTGTTGCAAATAGCTGTGATTGGTTCACTTTTACTGTTGTACAATATACCATTGTATGAATATTCCACAATTTTCCCATTTTATATTTGATGGACTTTCTGGATAGTTTTTTTTCGTGTTTTTTTTTTTTTTTCACTTGCACACAATGCTATCATGGATGTTCTTGTTTGTGTATCCTCATATACATAAGTAGTTGAATTCTGTCAGACTCCAGAGTTGGTAGATTGAAAGTTTCCTGGAGTCAATATAACTATGACCTTGGACTGTACTCAAAAAGTGAAAGAAGAATTTTCCATCTGACATCTGAGATAGGAGTGGGAAGTGAGAACAGTAGGGAAGGGGTGAGGTAAGACTGCTATGACCATTCCCTTTCCTCCAATCTGACCCACTTTTCACCATAACACAGTCTTGATACACTAAGGACCAAGATCAGCCACCTTCTTAATGAATGGGAAGTACTATGCATGCTGGTTAAGAGTAAATATCTGAATTTAGAAAATTTGAGCACAGTTCCCTCCTCCAACTCTTCATAGCTGTGTGTGTGGCCTTGAACACAACTTAGTTAACATAAGTCTCAGTTTTCTCATCTGTAAAATAGAAATAACATAAATTATTTAAATTGAGTTGTGAGGTTAGTTGAGTTAGGACCTATAAAATGCCCAGCATAGCCCCGGCCATGGTTAAGGTGCTATTTTTACCTCTAACTTTGATTAAACAGAATACAGTGAACTCATTAAAAAGTATTTTGAAAATATTTAACTTTTAAAAACTTGTCTTTGGCAGACACTACAAACCAGCCTGCAGGTAAAGATGAGTCTCTTGGAACTCTGACCCTTAGACATAGCTTGTGGTCATTGATCATTGGGTTTTGCTCTGGGGTCAGAGCTGAGAAAGTGGTTGCCTGAGCCCCAGTGCTGAGTCATTAACCCATGCTGCAGAAATTTTGTTTTTCAGGCAGAGTTTTCCTCTCAAAGCAGCTTTAGCCAAGAGGGAAGAAGGTTTTCTTGATCTGTTTGACCAAATCCTGGTGGCCCCACCTTGCTGAGCTTGCTCCTACATTGGGGACAGCTGGCTGCACTCAATCTGAACTTGTGGTGTACTCCGTCTAGGGGAACTAGAAATAGAGATACTAGCAGTGACTGAGTGGTATGGCTCTGGAATAGGGGCCACATTCTCCCCAGTGAGTGCCTGATCATGTTGCCCCCTAGTAGAGGACCCACTATCCCTGACCTCTCAAACTGATAACCCCACTCTACTGATCTTGAGCCATGTGGAAGGGTCAGTGGGGTGCAGTCAGCTTGGGCCCACACTGCAGCCTTTCTTCATAAGACTCTAGAGCAAGTCCAGGGAACTTGAAGTGGGTGCAGAGAAGGTGACAGGTGGACACCAACCTGAGGGAGACTTGGACTATTATTGATCAACCTCAGCTCAGAGTTTCAGGAAGCCAATCCTGGTACACAGCCTGGCCCCTCCCACACACACCCAAGCCCAATAGATGCAGCCACAAATAGTGAATAGTGTGATAGATATAGAGAGGTAGCCCAAGGCCTGTTACACACAGCATCTGACATCAACCTGCACTGGAACCCTGGCTAAGTGGACCCAGAACCAACACAAGTGGTAGGTTTCAAACCACACCAGAGCTCTACTCAACTAGCCACACAGATGACACAGCCAGAGGGGTAATCAAGCAGACAAAAAACCCTGCTAGTGTCTTGTGTCACCTTGAGGGGTGGGGCAGCTCCTGAACAGCAACTCACACTTGGTAAACAATGTCTATCCTTATAGTCAGCCAGCATGAGCATTAACTCCACCCACAAATGATGCAGCAGCATTCAAGACTCAACTACAACACGAGACTGCACATAACCCACATAATTATTTCTGGAGCACCTAGCTCAGGTGATCTAGAAGGATGCACCACTGAGATCCACAGGCACCTACATCAGAAAGCCCTTATAACAAGCTTGGAACTCATAACAGATCTACCTAATATACAGAGACAAACACAAAAAAGCAGACAAAATGGGGAGACAGCCCAGCCAGAGTGGCTCAGTTGGTTGAGCATTATCCTGTCCACTGAAAGGTTGCCAGTTTGATTCCTGGTCAGGGCACATTCCTGGATTGTGGGTTCAATCCCCAGTCATGGAGTGTACAGAAGACAACCAATCCATGTTTCTCTCTCACATCAATTTGTCTCTCTCTCCCTTCCTCTCTCTAAGCATGTACTCATGTGAGGATTAAAAAACAAAAACAAAAAATGGGGAGACAAAGAAATATGCCCCAAATAAAAAAACAGGAGAAATTCCCCAGAAAAATAATTAAATGAAACGGAAGCAACCAAGATAACAGGTGCAGAGTTTAAAACAATGGTTATAAAGATGCTCAAGGACATTAGGGGAAGAATGGATGATCATAGTGAAAATTTAAAGAAAGAGATAGTAAGCCCTAAAAAGGCCATAGAGACTTCTGGTCAAGATGGTGGCGTCATAATCCCCCATTGTTCAAGAGTCAACTGTAATTCAATTCAATTAATAAGAATGGATATATATGTTCAGTGGGAATACAAGATCCAGACACATGAGATAAACAGATGTGAGCAAATGAGAGGAATCATGCTTCACACAGCATCTCAGTTATTCTCAATGGGGGTGAATTGTGCACACCATAGGGCATTTGACAGTGTCTAGAGACATTTCTGGTTGTTCTGACAAATGAGGGAGTTTGAAAGGGGTGCTGCTGGTATCTAGTAGGTAAAGGTAAGATATGCTGCTAAAATGCTAAAATGCACAGGAAAGCCCACCCCAAAGAAGAATCATTGGGCTGACATTTTGGAATGTCAAAAGTGCCAAGTTTGGGAAACACTGTTCCATCCCATGTTTATGGATCCACAACACCAATTAGCATATTAAAGGATCTGGACTCCTACAGTAAAATAAATAAATAAGTAAATGAATAGATATTGATTTAATAAATAGTAACAATATATTAGATATATTGAGTGAAACATATTGAGTAAAATAATATATATATTATTTTATATATATATATTATATATATATATATAATATAAAAGATGGCGGTGTAGGTAAACACGGTTCTCGCCTCCTCCCACAAGCACAACAAAATTACAACTAAACTACAGAAAAATCATCATTCAAAGCCACCTGAAATTGAGCTCAATGAAAATCTTACAAATACAAAATTAAAGGAGAAGCCACATCAAGACTGGTAGAATGGGCAGAGGCGTGGATGGGCTGGTCCCATACACATGTGTGGCAGATAAAAAAACAGGAGGGATACCTCGGCTGTGAAGGTCCTCCCTGAGGAGTGAGGGGCCCTAGCCCCACACCAGGCCCCCCAGCTTAGGGTTCCAGTGCCAGGAAGAAAAGTCCCCAAAACTTCTGGTGGTAAAAACCAGCAGGAGTTGAGGTTGAGGGAGGCTGAGACTGTTGGAGTCTCAGGGAGCTCCTCTTAAAGGGCCCATGCATGATTTATTTAGACTTACTCCCTCTGAGCTCCAGCACTGGAGAGGGAGCTCAAAAGGCACCAGAGATATATGGGGAAGAACTGAGTTGTTTGGCATCAGGGCGAGAGCTAGGGATGCAGCTTTCTCTTGGACAGACATGCTAGTGATTCTGTTGTTCATTTGGTGAGCCTTTCCTCTGTGGGGCAAGCATATGGGTGCTATATATGGGACTCCAGCAACCTGGTACACTGTTTGCTCTGCCCTGGAGATTCTCTGAGGCCCTGCCCCACCCAAATCCGGGCTCTCCCAAGCTTTTCCAGTGGCTTTACCATAGGATTGGCCTGTCTTGGCTCCTGCTTCAGATTCTCCTAAATTCTCTGAAAAAAGCAGTGAGCCCCATACCTCTTGCTGAGTGGCTCCAGGCCCAGTACTAGAAGAAGCCAGCCTTGGTTCACAGCTTGGCTTTGCCTGGGCACCTCCAAGCCCAGCACAAGAAGCAGCCATCAGCAGATTGCTTTGTAGCTTATACCTGGGGGCCCAGGTAGAACACAGGCAGTAGCTGACCTTGACCCAGAACCAGCACACCCAGTGGACAGCTTCAGACCATGTCAAAGCACTACTACCACCCAAACAACTCCACAAGTGACACACTCAAGGAGTGAACTCAGTGGGTACCAGAGCCCTACTGAAGTAAGTCTTGCTCTGTGTGGTGGGCCTCTGCACAGCTGATCTTCCAAGGTAGTCAGAGGTCAGTTGTCAATGGGCACAGCCAGTCCTTGCACCTAATCAGCTTGAATAAATCCCTCCCATTGACAACAGCAATCAAAACTCAATTATAACAGAAGGGTGTACAGTCCACATAAGGGGCGTACCTTGAGGGCCCAGCTGGGATGACCAGGGAGGCTGTGTCACTGGACCCTACAGGACACCTGCTACAATAAGCCACCCCAAGAAACCTAGGAGACATAAAACCTCTACCTAACACAGAGAAACAAACACAGGGAGGCAGCCAAAATGAGGAGACAAATAAAAATGTCCCAAATGGAAGAAAAGAACAAAACTCCAGGAAAAGAACTAAATGAAATGGAGATAAGCAATCTAACAGATGCAGAGTTCAAAACACTGGTTATAAGGATGTTCAAGAAACTTATTGAGAATTTCAAGGAACTTCGTGAGAACTTCAAGGACCTTAGTGAGGACCTCAAAAGCAAAAAACAGGACCAGACAGAAATGAAGGATACACTAACTGAAATAAAAAATACTTTATAGGGAATCAATCATAGAGTAGATGAGGCCAAGAAGCAGACCACTGATTTGAAATATAAGGAACAAAATAAATCCAATCAGAACAGCAAAAAGAAAAAAGAATCCGAAAAATTGAGGATAGTGTAAAGTGTCTCTAGGACAACTTCAAGCTTACCAACATTCACTTCATGGGGGTGTCAGAAGGAGAAGAGAGAGCAAGAAATTGAAAACCTATTTGAAACAATAATGACAGAAAAGTTCTCTAACTTGGTGAAGGAAACAGACATACAAGTTCAGGAAGCACAGAGAGTCCCAAACAAGATGAACCTTAAGAGGTTCACACCAAGACACATCATCATCAAAATGCAAAAGGTTAAAGACAAAGAGAGAATCTTAAATGCAGGAAGAGACAGTTAGTTACCTACAAGGGAAGTCCTGTAAGACTTTTAACTGATTTCTCAACAGAAACACTTCAGGCCAGAAGGGAGTGGCATGAAATATTCAAGGTGATAAAAAGCCAGAACCTCTAACCAAGACTACTCTATCCAGCAAGGATATAATTTAAAATTAAAGGTGAAATAAAGAGCTTCTCAGATAAAAAAAAAAAAAAAAAAAGAAAGAAAGAAAGAAAAAAAGAAAGAAAGAAAAAGCTAAAGGAGTTCATTATCACCAAACCAGAGTTGCAAGAAATGTTAAAGGACCTGCTTTAAGGAGAAGAAAGGAAAAAAGAAATATATATAGAGAGGAACATAGGTACAAAGAATAAAATGACAACAAATAAATACCTATAAATAATAACTTTAAATGTAAATGTACTAGCCCAGCCGGTGTGGCTCAATGTTTGAGCATTGACCCACGCACCAAGAGGTCACCACTTCAATTCTTGGTCACGGCACATGCCCAGATTGTGGGCCCAATCCCCAGTGGGGGGCATGCAGGAGGAGGTCAATAGATGTTATCTTTCATTGATGTGTCTATCTCTCTCCCTCTCCCTTCCCTTCTCTCTAAAATCAATAAAAACAAATTTAAAAATAAATAAATGTAAATGGACTAAATTCTCCAATAAAAGACATAGGGTAGCTGAATGGATAGAAAATATGACCCATATATATGCTATCTACAAGAGACCCACCTCAGAACAAAAGATGCTTACAGACTGAAACTGAAGGTATATAAAAAAAATTCCATGCAAATAGAAACAAACAAAAAAACAGGGTTAGTGATACATATATCAGACAAAATAGGCTTCAAAACAAAGGCTATAATAAGAAAAAAGGACACTACATAATGATAAAGGGAGCAATCCAACAAGAGGATATAGTCCTTGTAAACATTTTATGCACCCAATGTAGGAGCACCTAAATATATAAAGTAAATTGTGATGGACATAAAAGGAGAGAATGACAGTAACACTGTCATAATAGAGAATTTTAGCACTCCATTGGTATAAATAGGTAAATCTTCCAGACAGAAAATCAACAAGAAAACAGAAGCCTTAAATGACAAACTAGATCAAATAGATTTAATTGATATCTTCAGAGCATTTCACTCCTAAGCAGCAGAATATACATTCTTTTCAAGTACACATGAAACATTTTCCAGGATATATCACATGTTAAGACACAAAAGAAGTCTCAATAAATTAAAGAAGATTGAAATCATATCAAGCATTTTCTCTGATCACAATGCTATAAAACTAGAAATTAACTATAAGAAAAAACTGAAAAACACACAAAGAGAGAAGACCCAAATATATAAAATCAGAAACAAAAGAGGAGAAGTAACAACCGACACCACAGAAATACAAAGGATCCTAATAAAATGCTATCAACAATTATATCCTAATAAATTGGACAACCCAGGTGAAACAGATAAATTCTTAGAAACATACAATCTTCCAAAACTGATTCAGGGAGAATCAGAATACCTGAATAGACCAATTACAGCTAATGAATTAAAGCAGTAATCAAAATGCTTCCAGCAAGCAAAACTGTACTGGATGGCTTCACAGGCAAATTTTACCAAACATTCAAAAAGAAGTAACACCAATCATTCTCAAACTATTCCAAAAAATTCTGGAGGAGGGAAGACTTCCAAGCTATTTTTACGAGGCCAGCATTATCCTAATTCCAAAACCAAATAAAGACACTACAAAGAAAAAAAAAATTGTCCTGGCAGGTTTGGCTCAGTGGATAGAGCATTGGCCTGCAAACCAAAGAGTCACAGGATTGATTCCAGTCAAGGGCACATACCTCAGTTGAGGTTCAATGCCCAGCGCTGGTTGGGGTTGTGTGGGAGGCAACCAGTTGATGTGTCTCTCACACATCGATGTTTCTCTCTCTCTCCCTCTCCCTCCTTCCCACTCTATCTGAAAATCAATGGAAAAATATCCTCAAGTGAGGATTAATATATATATATATATATATATATATGTGTATATATATATATATATATATATACACATATATATATATCCCTGATGAACATAGATGCTAAAATAGTCAACAAAATATTAGCAAACTGGGTCCAGCAATACATTCAAAAAGATCATACACCATGATCAAGTAGGATTTATTTCGGGGATGCAAGGTTGGTACAATATTCGCGAATCAATAAGCGTGATGCATCATATAAAAATAATGAAGGATAAAAATAACATGATCATATCAATAGATGCACAAAAGCATTTGATAAAATCCAGCAGCTATTTATGATAAAAACTCTCAGCAAAGTGGGAATAGAGGGATCATACCTCAACATAACAAAGACCACATATGACAAATCTACAGCCAACATCATACTCAATGAGCAAAAATGAAATGTATTTTCCTTAAGATCAGGAATAAGAAAGGAATGTCTGCTTTCACCATTCTTATCCCACATAGCACTGGAAGTTCTAGCCACAGCAATCAGACAAGAAGAAGAAATAAAAGCATCCACATTTGAAAAAAAGAAGTAAAACTCTCATTATTGGCAGATGACATGACACTTTACATAGATAACTCTAAAGACTCCACAAAAAAACTACTAGAACTGATAAGTGAATCGAGTAAATTAACATGATACAAAATTAATATTCATAAATAGGTTGACATTTTAATACAGCAATAATGGCCTCTCAGAAAGAGAAATTAAGAAAACAAACCCATTTTTTATTGGAGAAAAAAAAAATAAGGTACCTAGGAATAAGTTTAACCAAAGAGGTAAAAGACCTGTGCTCAGAAAATTATAACATACTGAAGAAAGAAACTGAGGAAGATACAAATAAGTGGAAGCAACTACCCTGTCCATGGATAGAAACAATTAATATCATTAAAACATTCATACTACCCAAAGCAATCTATAGATTCAATGCAATTCCTATTAAGATACCAATGGCATCTTTCACAGATCTAGAACAAATATTCCAAAAATTTATATAGAACCACAAAAGATTATGAATAGCCTCAGCAATCTTGAGAAAGAACAAAGGTGGAAGTATCACCCTACCTGATATTAAACAATACTACAAGGCCATTGTAATCAAAACAGCCTGGTACTGGCATAAGAACAGGCATATAGATCAATGGAAAAGAATACAGAATACAGAAATAAACCCACACCTTTATGGTCAATTAATATTTGACAAAGGAGGGAAGAAACTACAATGGTGTAAAGACACTCTCTTCAATAAATGGTGTTGGGAAAATTGGACTGGTACATGCAAAACAATGAAACTAGATAACCAACTAACACATACACAAAAATAAACTCAAAATGGATTAAAGACTTAAATGTAAGTTTTGAAATTATATAAATATTAGAAGAAACCATAGGTGGTAAAATTTCAGACATCACTCGTAGCAATATTTTTGCCAATATATTTCCTAGGGCAAGGGATAAACAAATGGGACTACAGAAGAGATTCCAAAATGCCAGTGGAGTGAATGGAAGCTACACAGACCATCTCCCAGGACCAAACTGGAATTACAACTAAAATAAAGACAAATCATTGGGTAAAAGCAACAGAAAAGCAGGGGAGAGGACCATATAACCAGGGACACTGAATCGAGCCTGGAAGGTCTGCAGAGACACAAGAGTGGGGCTGGGAGCCCATGGACAGCAGCAGTCTTAGCTGTGAGGAGTGACCTCAGGGTTAAAATCCCAAACCGGCTCCAAAGTGCAGAGGGCCGAGACAGAGCACTGAATTAGCTGCAGCCACTCACCTTGGGCTCCAGCAGAGGTAGAATGGACTGGACTGGAACTGTGTGGGGACACGCGGGATTTGGAGGGCACTCAGATTTTTTGCTGAGTTGCAGCCATGCAGGACAGTGGCCATCTTGCGCTTTCGCGGAGCTCTGAGGAGAAGCAACAGCCTCTCTCTCGGAGATTCAATTCCATGTAGTTGGGCCAAAGAAATGCAAATTGAGACTCAATAACAACCAGCATCTGCACCACCCTCAGGAAATCCTCTTAAGTTGAACACCTGAGAGAGTTTTTCATTCAACTGAGAACCCAAGGCTATTCAAGTAACTGAGACTAATAGCCTTCAGGCAAAAAGCTAGAGGATAACTGAACCTTTCCTGGGCTTGCAAATCTATGCAGGAAAGTAAGACATGACAGTAGTGTTTAATGTGGGTCCTCCCATGCTCTTCCAAACCCAGTAGAGGGAGCCACAAACAGCAGAACATCAACACCCACAGGGAAAATTTGGCAGGCTCCGAAACCCACTGAGATAGCCAAAATGGTGAAACAAAGAAACAAATCCCAAATGAAAGAACAAGAGACCTCAACCAAAGATGAGATAAGTGAAATGCAGTTAAGCAAGTTATCAGAGGTAGAGCTCAGAGCCATGATCTTAAGGAAGCTCAACAGCATGAGTAAGGACCTCAACACCATGAGTAAAGATATAGAAACATTGAAAATCAACCAATTGGAAACGAAAAACCACAAAGAAGAAACGAAGAATGACATAGCAGAAATAAAGAACACATTGGAAGGACTAAACAGTAGATTAGAGGAAACTGAGGACCAGATCAGTGAATTAGAAGACAGGGTAGAAAAAAAATCAACCAATCAGAAAACCAAAAGGAAAAAACAATTTAAAAACAGGAAGACAGCTTAAGAGAACTGTGGCACAATTGGAAACTCAATATATTCACATCTTAGGAGTTCCCAAAGAAGAAGAAAATGAGCAAGGGTTAGAGAATATATTTGAAGAAATAGTGACAGAAAACTACCCTAATTTGGTGAAGGAAGAAGGCCTTCAAGTTCAAGAAGCACAGAGAGCCCCAAGTAAGAAGAACCCAAAGAGGCCCATACTAAGACACATTGTAATTAAAATGCCAAAAATTAAAGACAAAGAGAGAACCCTAAAGGCAGCAAGAGATAAGCAACAGGTTACCTACAAAGGAATCCACATAAGGCTATCAGCTGACTTCTCAACAGAAACACTACAGGCCAGAAGGGAATGGCATGAAGTAATCAAGGTCATGTAAAACAAGGATCTGAATCCAAGACTACCCTACCCAGCAAGGCTATCATTCAAAAGAAAAGGTCAAATAAAGAGGTTCCCAGACAAAAAAAGGCTAAAGGAATATATTAGCACCAAACCAGGACTGCAAGAAATTTTAAAAGGACTTCTGTAATTAGTAGAAAAAATAGGAAGAAAAATATAACCACACTAAACAAAATGGCAATAAATAAGTACATATCAATAATCACCTTCAGTATAAATGGACTGAATTCTCCAATAAAAAGATATAGAGTAGCTGATTGGATAAGAAAGCATGACTCACATATATGTTGTTGACAAGAGACCCACCTCACAACAAAAGACTCACATAGGTTGAAAATGAAGGCATGGAAAAAAATCTTCCAAGCAAACGGAAAGGAAAAAAAGCTGGGGTAGGAATACTCATATCTAATAAAATAGACTTAAAAATTAAGGCCACAACTAGAGACAAAGAAGGCCACTACATAATATTGAAAGGATCTATCCAACAGGAAGATACAACCTTGGTAAACATATATGCACCCAATATAGGAGCACCAAAATATATTAAAAATCTTCTGGAGGACTTCAAAGGAGAAATCAACAGCAATACAATCATAGCAGGGGACTTCAACACCCCGCTGACATCACTGGATAGATCCTCTAGACAAAAAATTAACAAGGAAACAGAGACTCTAAAGGAAGCACTAGATCAAATGGATTTAATAGATATCTACAGAGGATTACACTCCAAAACTTCAGAATTCACATTCTTTTCAAGTGCATATGGGACATTCTCAAAGATAGACCACATGTTAGGACACAAACTAAGTCTCTACAAGTTCAAAAATATTGAAATCATATCAAGAATCTTCTCAGATCACAATAGCATGAAACTAGAAATCAAGTGCAACAAGAACATGCAAAAACATTTGAACACATAGAGGCTAAATAATATGTTATTAAACAATGAATGAGTTACCAAGGAGATCAAGGAAGAAATTAAAAACTTCCTGGAAACCAATGAAAATGAACACACGACAATACCTAACCTATGGGATGCAGAGAAAGCAGTTCTGAGAGGGAAGTTCATAGCACTACAGGCCTACCTCAAGAAACAAGAAAAATTTCTAATTGACTATCTAACCTCACAACTTAAAGAACTAGAAAGCAAACAAAAAGAAAACCCCAGAGCAAGTAGAAGAAAGGAAATAGTAAAGATCAGAGCAGAAATAAATGACATACAGACCAAAAAAACAATTCAAAGGATCAATGAAACAAAGAGCTGGTTTTTTGAAAAGATAAATGAGATTGATGGACCCTTAGCTAGACTAACCAAGAAACAAAGAGAGAGAACCCAAATATGCAAAATCAGAAATGAAAGAAGAGAAGTAAAAACTGACACCACAGAAATACAAAGGATCATTAAAAATACTATGAACAATTATACGGCAGCAAATTCGACAATCTAAGTGAAATGGACAAATTTCTAGAAACACATAGTCTCCCAAAACTGAACCGGGAAGAGATAGAAAACTTGAACAGACCAATAACAACTAAAAAAATTGAAGAGATAATCACGACTCTCCCAGCAAACAAAAGCTCAGGCCCAGATGGCTTCATGGGGAGTTTTATTGAACATTCAAAGAAGAACTAACACCCATTCTCCTCAAACTGTTCCAAAAAATTCAAGAAGAAAGAAGACTTTCAAACTCATTTTATGAGGCCAGCATAATTCTAATTCCAAAACCAGATAAAGACACTACAAAGAAAGAAAACTACAGGCCATTATCCCTGATGAACATAGATGCCAAAATCCTGAACAAAATACTAGCAAATCGGATCCAGCAATACACCAAAAAAATTATTCACCATGACCAAGTGGGATTCATCCCAGGGAAGCAAGGCTGGTACAATATTCGCAAATCAGTAAATGTGATACAC
Source organism: Tadarida brasiliensis (assembly GCA_030848825.1). Lineage (NCBI taxonomy): Eukaryota > Metazoa > Chordata > Mammalia > Chiroptera > Molossidae > Tadarida > Tadarida brasiliensis. The sequence continues at coordinate 30,805,369 of CM061280.1, read as the reverse complement.
CATATAAACAAAATGAAAAATAAAAACCAAATGATCATATCAATAGATGCTGAAAAAGCATTTGACCAAATCCAGCACCCATTTCTGATAAAAACGCTCAGCAATTTGGGAATAGAGGGATCATATTGCAACATAATAAAAGCCATATATGAAATACCTACAGCCAACATCATACTCAATGGGCAAAAACTAAAAGCATTTCCCTTAAGAACAGGAACAAGTCAGGGATATTCACTTTCACCACTCTTATTTAACATAGTACTAGAAGTCTTAGCCACAGCAATCAGACATGAAGAAAAAATAAAAGGAATCCAAATTGGAAAGGAGGAAGTGAAACTGCCATTATTCACAGATGACCTGATATTATACATAGAAAACCCTAAAGACTCCATCAAAAATCTACTAGACTTAATAAATGAATTTGGCAAAGTAGCAGCATACAAAATTAACGTCAAGAAATTAACGGCATTCTTATACACCAATGATGAACTCATAGAAAGAGAAACTAAAAAAAAATCCCATATACCATTGCGGCAAAAAAATTAAGATACCTAGGAATAAACTTAACCAAAGAAGTAAAGGAACCATTTGCAGAAAACTACAGGAAATTGAAAAAAGAAATAGAGGAAGATATAAAAAAGTGGAAGCACATACCTTGTTCATGGATTGGAAGAACTAACATCATTAAAATGTCCATACTACCCAAAGCAATCTATAGAGTCAATGCAATCCCCATCAAAATACTAACGACATATTTCACAGAACTAGAACAAATACTTCAAAAATTCATATGGAACTCAAAAAGACCCCAAATGGCCACAGCAATCTTGAAAAAGAAGGACAAAGTAAGAGGAATCACAATACTGGATATCAGGTTATACTACAAAGCTACTGTAATCAAAACAGCCTGGTACTGGCACAAGAACAGGCATATAGATCAATGGAACAGAACAGAGAACCCAGAAATTGACCAAAGACATTATGCTCAATTAATATTTGACAAAGGTGGCAAGAGCATACAATGGAGCAAAGACAGCCTCTTTAATAAATGGTGTTGGGAAAATTGGACAGCTACATGGAAAAAAATGAAACTAGAACATCAACTTACACCATACACAAGAATAAACTCAAAATGGATAAAAGACTTAAATCTGACTCGTGAATCCATAAAAATCCCAGAAGAAAATGTAGGCAACAAAATTTCAGACATCATACGCAGCAGAATTTTTACTGATACAATGCCTAAGGCAAGAGAAACAAAGGAAAAAAATAATACATGGGACTACATCAAACTCAAAAGCTTCTGCACAGCAAAAGAAACAAGCATCAAAATGGAAAGGGAATCCACTCTATGGGAGAGCATAATTGCCAACGACACATCAGATAAGGGGTTAATTTCCAAAATATACAGAGTGCTCATACAACTCAACAAAAGGAAGACAAAGAACCCAATTAAAAAATGGGCAGAGGACCTAAATAGACACCTCTGCAAACAGGACATACAAATGGCTAAGAGACACATGAAAAAATGCTCAACGTCACTAATCATCAGAGAGATGTAAATTAAAACAACAATGAGGTATCATCTCACACCTGACAGAATGGCTTCTATCAACAAATCATCAAACAACAAGTGTTGGCAAGGGTGTGGAGAAAAGGGGACTCTAGTACACTGCTGGTGAGGATGTAGACTGGTGCAGCCACTATGGAAAACAATATTATGTTAACTCAAAAAATTAAAAATTGAATTACCATTTGACTCAGTGATCCCACTTCTAGGAACGTACCTAAGAAGCCTGAAACACCAATCAGAAAAAATATATGTACCCCCATGTTCATAGCAGCACTATTTACAATAGCTAAGATCTGGAAACAGCCCAAGTGTCCATCAATAGACGAATGGATAAAAAAGCTGTGGTACATATACACAACGGAGTACTATGCAGCTGTAAGAAAGAAAGATCTCTTATCTTTTGAGACAACGTGGAGGGACCTGGAGAGTATTATCCTAAGTAAAACAAGCCAAGCAGAGAAAGACAAATATCACATGATCTCACTTATTTGCGGAATATAATAAACATAACAGTCTGAGGAACAGGGTAGACCTAGAGACATGGAAGTAGTGTACAAACTGACAACCCTCAGAAGAGGGGGTTGGAGGGAAGAGATAAACCACAGAACTTTTATGCATGTACGCATAATTGATAGACATGAACAACAAAGCTGGTGACGGCTTGGGGGGGATGGGGAGGAGGGTGTCAATGAGGAAAAAAGGAGAAACATCTGTAACAAAAATAAATTAATAAAAAATAATAGTAAAAAAACAACAACAAATGAGACTACAGTCATCCCTTGCCACTTCGCCCTTCGACTTTCGCGGCTATATTTGAAAAAACCGCGATATAGTGAAGCCGTGAAAGTCAAAGCACAAAGTGGTGAGGGACGACTGTATATAAATAAAGAATCCTATTTTACGGAAATTCATTTATCGTGGTAGAGTCTGGAACTGATTAACCGCGATAAACGAGGGCCGACTGTATATCAAACTAAAAAGCTCTCACTCAGCAAAAGAAATCATCAACAAAATGAAAAGGGAACCCACTGTATGGGAGAACATATTAGCCAATGATACATCTGATAAGGGGTTAATTTCCAAAATATATAAAGAACTTATAAAATTCAACGCCAAGAAGACAGACAACCCAATTAAAAAATGGACAAAGGATCTGAATAGACACTTCTCTAAAAAGGACATTTAGATGGCCAATAGACATATGAAAAGATGCTCAATGTCACTAATCATCAGAGAAATGCAAAATAAAACCACAATGAGATATCACCTCACACCTGTCAGAATGGCTATCATCAATAAATCAACAGAGAACATGTGCTTTCGAGGTTGTGGAGAAAAGGGCACCCTCATGCACTGTTGGTGGGAAGGCAGATTGCATCAGCCACCATGGAAAGCAGCATGGAGTTACCTCAAAAAAATAAAAAATGGAACTGTCTGATGACCCAGAGATCCCACTCCTGGGAATTTATCCAAAGAAATGCGAAACACTAATTTAAAAGAATATATGCAACCCTATGTTCATTGCAGTGTTATTTATAATAGCCAAGATCTGGAAACAACTCAAGTTTCCATCAGTACAGGAGTGGATAAAAATGGTGTGGTACATTTAAACAATGGAATACTGCTTGGCTGTAAAAAGAAAAAGACAATCTTACTTTTTGAGACATCATGGATGGACCTGGAAATTATTATGCTAAGTGAAATAGGCCAGTCAGAGAAAGACACATACCATATGACCTCACTTATATGTGGAATCTAGTCAAAAATATAATTTAACAAACCAAATAGAAACACAAGCATAGACACATAGAACAGACTGATAGGTGTTAGAGGGGAGGAGGTTGGGAGACTGGATGAAAAACGGTGAAGGGATTAGGCAAAAAAACCCATATATATATATGATACATAGACACAGACAATAGTATGGTGATAGAGGTTAAGGGGTGGGGAAAGTGGAAGTGGGCAAAGAGGGGATTAATGTGGACAAAAGGAGATTAATTTGGGTGGTGAGTGCATGATGACATATGCAGGTGATGTGTTTTTGTTTGTTTTTTAATCTTCAACCTAGGATTTTTTCCATTGATTTTTAGATAGAGTAGAAGGGAGAGAGGGAGAGGGAGAGGGAGAGGGAGAGGGAGAGGGAGAGGGAGAGGGAGAGGGAGAGGGAGAAGGAGAGAGAGAGAGAGAAACATCTATGTGAGAGAGACACATCAATTAATTACCTCCTGCATGACCCTGACCAGGGCTGGAGATCGAACCTGCAACTGAGGTGCATGCCCTTGACCAGGAATCAAACTCACAATGGTCTGCAGGCCGATACTCTAACGGCTGAGCCAAACTGGCCAGGGCTGCAGATGATTTTTTATTGAATTGTACACTTGAACCTGTATGGTTTTATTATCCAATATCACCCCATTAATTTAATTTAATTTTTAATTAAAAAATATAATATGTGAACATATGGGCCATAGCTTGTGGGAGTCAGACTAATGTTCATTTAGTTAAATATGGACTCTTTGTACTATTTTTTTTTCAGTTAACAAACAACCCCAAAATGTAGTGACAAAGTAACCATTTATTCACACATCATGTTGAAGGTCACAAGTTCAGGTAGGGCTCAGTAGGCTGCTTCTACTCCACTTGGTGTTAGGTGGGGTTCTTCAGCTGAGGCTGGAGGATCCAGGATGGCCCCACTCTCATTTCTGGGATATTGGTTTTGATTCTTGGGTGGCATATATCAGTTCTCTTACATGTAGTTTCTGTTTCCAGTAGGATAGCTCCCCAAAGGGTAAAAATGGAAGCTACTAAGGTCTCTTCAGGCCTAGTCTCAGACTGCATTCTATTTGTCAAAGCTAGTCACAGATTTAAGGAGAGGAAAATAGACTCTCTTGATGGGAGGAGCAGCAAAGTCACATTGCAAATAGGCCTACAGGATTGGAGGGATTATCATGGTCATCTTTGGCAACAATGTATCATAGATTGTTGGAATTTGGACTCAGAGCCTAATTGTCTTTGTTAGAGTGGGATATGGCTTTATCTCCATTTGCTAGTTTCAGGTGGTAAGGAAACAGAATATCATCAAGTTTGGTGCAAGGATGTGTGGGAAAGATGAAAGAACCAGCAAAAGAGACTGAGAAGGTACCTTCCAGGGTGCCTGGAGGCTAAGTGAGTAAATTATTTAAGGAGAAGGGAGTGATCAAAAAATGCTGCTGAGGCCCTGGCCAGTTTGGCTCAGCAGTTAGAGCCTTGGCCCGTGGACCAATAAGTTGTGGGTTCGATTCCGGTCAAGGGCACGTACCCTGGTTGCGTTTTGTCCCCAGCCCACTGGGGCCCGTCAGGATTCTGCAGGAGGCAGCCAGTCAATGTGCCCCTCTCACGTTGATGTGTCTTTCTCTCTCTCTCTCTCTCTCTCTCTCTCTCTCTCTCTCTCTCTCTCTCTCTCTCTCTCCCTCCCTCCCTCCCTCCCACTCTATCTGAAGTTAAATAGAAAAATATCCTCGAGTGAGGATTAAAAAGTAAATAAATAAATAAAACCAGTTTCCAATTGTATCCAGTTATAAAAAGAACACATTTTTAAAAAATGCTGCTGAGGAGTTGAGTAAAATGAGTTTTTTTCTGGAAAGAACTGTAAGAAACTGATAAAAAGTAGTTATCTTCAGGAAGAGGTGCTGGTGTGTGGGTGTGGTGGGGGAAGGCTTCCACTTTTCATCACTTACCTTCCTCTGTTTGAGCTTTCTAACCTTGTATATAATTACTTTTTTTCCAATATGAATTATCTGGGAGATAAGAGTATGATATTTTTAAATCTTTTTTTAAAGGATCCCTTACCACCACCAACTTTTCTCACCTTCCAACTAAAGTTAGACAATAAGAAAATCTAAGTGTAAGATTGGTCAGGTCACTTACTGTTCCTTGAGGTCTTTGCCACTTTTTCCCTTGGGTATCATATATAACCTAAAATGAAGCAGGCAAAAATCTCTGACTTGAAAGTTCAATAAGTTTTTCAGCTTTTAAATATGGTTTTCGGTCTCTGAAATTAAGTGAACACAGTAAAGTCATCCATAGATTAATTTAGGGGAAGAGATATTGGGATATTTGAATGTGTAGTTCTTGAAGCTCAAGTTGATTTATCCTCAGGTTGAATTTGTTTTCCAGAGAGGGTGACTTTGAACCTCTGCACAGCATCCCACTGAACGAAACGTGGTTTGAGCTTTCAGAGTGTCCAAACCAGTTTCATTAGCAGTGGGTTCTGGCTTGCAGGGTGCTGCTCTATGAGAGATTTCTGTGGAAATTGGAAAGCGCTGCAGGTATGACCCTTAAGCCCTTTAGGCCCTTTGGTATTCTGCTGTTCTTCCCCTTCTCCCTATGTCCAACAGTGGAAGACCCCAGGACAAGACCTGTTCCTGCACAGTAGACCCTCATCAGCCTTTAATTTCCCCTTCTATTTGAAGCTCCTGACATCCAAATGTCCTGCCCCTTATCCTCTGCCTCACATTCAGCACTGCCTTAGCTAGGTCTGCCTGGCCATGCTGGGGATCCTCACCTAGCCATGCTAGGGCTCCATGCCAGTGCCTCACCACCTACTCCACAGCCTTGCTGATAGGGCTGAGGCCTACTCCAGCCTGGGACCTGATGGCCTGCAGCCTCTGCTCATCCTTCCACTCAGATCAGCCAAGGTGAGCAGCCTTGAGGGAGATACATATACATACACAAACATATACATTGACATATACAAATATACACTATACACACATATGTACAAATACTAACATACATGCATAGCACATGTATTAATATATACATACACATATATATGCACATATACACATAAAAATTCACACACAAACACAAAGTCATGTGTATTTCATTGGGGGCCATCCTCAGGTCCAGTGTGGGCACCAGCCAGCCACAGAGTTTGATGTTATTTAAAGATGGTGGATTCCAGATTGCTCTCCATAGCATCAGAGAGGTCAAGTGGTCATTTTAAAGGATACCTGGTCCATTTTACCAGCTCCTAGATAGACCCACCACCCTCAACTGCCTGGACTTTTTCACATACAGTGAATAATCTTCCCTGCAAAGGTTATTTTGTCCCAGGTATCTTGCCAAGTATTTTATGTATATCACCTCATTTTATTTTCACTGTAACCCAATGATAAATACCATAAACCATAAACACCATGCTATATTGCATCCCTCCTTAACATAACATAGGTGGCTTTTCCTCCTTTTGGTTTCCAAAATACTTTCATATGAACTGCTTTACCTTGATTTTGAGTCTTCAAATAACACTGTGAACTAGGAAGTTTGGCATTTTCATTCCATTTTGTAGCTGAGACTCATATACATTAAGAATATTTCTTAAGGCTGTAACAACTAATAAATGTAAGCCAAATCTTAACCCTCCATCTACATACTCCAGTTCCAGTAATTTTGTATATTTATTTTGTTGTCCATTTATCATATATTTATGCTTCCTACCCACTTCCAGAGACTGTACCAGGCACTGTGAAGGAAAAAAAATAAAAACTAAATAAGACACAGTCTTGACTTTAAAACGGCTGTCATTCTCCAGAAGAAAAAAAAGACTCATGAATAATATCACATGCCAGACGCTGGGATAGAGACTGGACAAATTGGGTAGAATAACTGGTTCTGATGAGGAAGCCAGCATCAAAAGGAGGTTGCTTGTCACAGACATCTCAAAGGCCGTGCTTTGTCCATGTGGCTGAAACATCTACTTTGTGTGTGAAATAGATGGTAGTGAGGCTGGTTGGTTTCTGAAAAATTATAGAATCAGTTACATTTATATACTTTTTCCTTCTGCAACATGTGAAAGGCAGTAGTAACTAACTGAAGTACAGTTTCTAAGCCAATGCAACATCAGTTCATCAATTAAATATGAACCAATAGGATTCCTGTTTGTCACAAATAGCTAAATTATTATAGGCAGGAAACTACATAATTGAATGTGTTCCTTAACATTGCTTGTGTAGTTCCCTAGCTATTTTAGAAAGTGAGTCAGGTAAGAAAATTCTAGCCTAAACAAGATAAAATGTTATTTGTATATGGGCCTTTTGCTGATTTTTTTAATATCTGAAAAGCAGTTTTTAAAAAATATTTATTGTTGAGAGTATTACAGATGTCTCCCTTTTTTCCCCCATTGCCCCCTCCTCCTGGTTCCTGCCCCACCCCAGGCCTTCACCACCCTATTGTCTGTGTCAATGAGTAATGCATATACACATATAAATTCTTTGGTAATCTTTTCCCTCCCTCCTCCCCCTTTCCCTCTGAGATTCTTCAATCTGTTCCATGCTTCCATGCCTCTGTCTCTATTTTAGTCATCAGTTTATTTTGTTCATTAGATCCCACTTATAAGTGAGATCATGTGATACTTGTATTTTTCTGACTGGCTTATTTCACTTAGCATTATACTCTTCAGGTCCCTCTATGTCATCTCAAAGGATAAGAGATCTTTCTTTCTTATAGCTGCGTAGTATTCCATTATGTAAATGTACCACAGATTTTTTACTCACTCACCTACTGATGGACACTTGGGCTGTTTCCAGATCTTAGCTATTGTAAATAACGCTGCTATGAACATAGGGGTGCATACATTCTTTCTGATTGGTGTTTTGGGATTCTTAGGATATATTACTAGCAGTGGGATCACTGAGTCAAATGGCAATTCCATTTTTAATTTTTTGAGGAAATCCCATACTGTTTTCCATAGTGGCTGTAGCAGTCTGCTTTTTAGTGTTCTAGTTTTTTTTTTTTTTCTCTCTCTCTCTCTCTTTCTTGGATTTTCAACATAACCAAGAGTAGAGAGAATAATATAATCCATACCCATCATTTAGTTTCAACCATTATCACCATTTAATTAAACTTTTAAAATTTAATTTATTGGGGTGACATTGGTTCACAAAACCATACAGGTTTCAAGTGTACAACTCAACAAAACATCATCTGCACATTGCATCGTGCACCCATTGCCCAAAGCAAAGTCTCTTTCTATCCCCAATTATCCCCCCTTTGCCCACCTCCTTTCAATCTATCACCACACTGTTGTCTGTGTCTATGTGTTTCATTATAGTATATGTGTTATATATATATTTAATCCCTTCACCTTCTTTCATCTATCCTTTTTCTATTTTGTTTATCAGTTTGTTTTGTTCATTAGATTCCATATATAAGTGAGATCATGTGGTATTTATCTTTCTCTGACTGGCTTATTTCACTTATATTAATAATCTCCAGGTCCCTCCATGTCATCTTAAAGGATAAGAGATCTTTCTTTCTTACAGCTGCATAGTACTCCATTGTGTATATATACCACAGCTGTTTACAGATCTTGGCTATTATAAATAATACTGCAATGAACTTAGTTTTTTCTGTTTTTTTTTTTTTTTTCTTTCACACAGCCACACTTTTTTTCTGGAGTATTTTAAAGCAACTAGTGTCTTATTTTTAAGAAAGGTTTGAAGGCATATGAAATTACAATGAAAAAAAATATATGTCCTTCAAAATCTCACAGGTCTTTAGCTCTAATTAAATTGCTAGCATGATTTTTTAAAAAACGATTTCAGTTTTAATGCAATCTCTTTTATGGCATTAGCTCAGCTAGCAAGTGTACAGTTCAACTGGACAAAGTGTCTTTCGGCCTTGCTCCCTTCGGAAGAGTTCTGCCAGAACAAACAGAATGGAAAAGTTTTTGACCTAACACTTCAGATAAGAATAAATACAATGCAGAAATAGATACATAAGCATTTGGGATGAATATAAAGGATACCATTGTTGCTGTTCTGTGAGTTTCTGTATATTTGGGTTTTAAGGTAACACATTTGTCCTTTCTGTCATTGGAACTATGAATTAATTTATTTCCTTGTCTTGTCCCCTATTTTCAGGAGAGTGGCCTCTTAGTTGATAGGCTTAAGGTATCCTGGAATTCACTGTGATGAATACAAGGTGAAAAGTTATAAGTACCTTACTAGAGCACAGAAGTGAAGCAACACCATCATCAGCATTAGAAATGGGCAATGGTTTCAAATTCAGATTGTGTTTTTTTTTCTCAAGAAACAAGATTCAGTGTTACTTAAAATTGTTAGAAGTTGCTTATTTTATCATATTACATGATAAAAGCAGTGTATGAAATTATATGCCCAGGATGAGCTCAACTATGTAAAAGGTACATGGAAACAAAATTGGCAGCTAATAATGCCAAAAGGCTAACAATGGTTGTTGTCTCTGAGTGGTAGGGTTATGAGTGATTCTTCTGTTTCTTTTTATACTTTTCTATCTTTTTCAAATTTCCTACAGTGAGCATGTAATTACTTGTATAATCAGAAAAACATTTTTTATAAATAAAAGGGACAAGCAAGTCTCAAAATCCCAGTGCCTAGAAGCAGATCAGCAATGTGTTTTGAATGTTTCCAAGGCAGTGAACCAGGCAAAAGTAAGAAAGATGATTTCAGAGTCCCCAGGGGAGACTTGTATAGTTAGTTCCTAGGAAACCAGAAATTTTAGCCACTCAAAACACATGTAAGTGTTTTTGGTGTGAATCAAAACCTTCCATTAGACATAATTGCAACAGCAGCTGTTACACAACCTGTATAAACTATTTTTGGTGTGAACCAAAATTTTAAAAACATAGAAACTCTGTTAACTATTTCATGGTCACCTAGGTGTAAACCACATCCACCACTGGCCAGGTTTAGCTGCCCTAATGGAGGGGAAATTCCTGATGCTGTGGTGGAGCTTGCAGGAAAGGCTTAGCCAAGAATTACGACAACTCTTCTGAATGCTTCTTTTTCTTCTTCATCTTATTCCTTTAAAAGAAAAAAAAAAGTCCATTTGAAAATGGCTTTAAAATTTATGGGATTTCTTAAAATGTCAAAAGTGATTCATACCCATTGTAATAAGAATAACAGAAGTATATAAAGAAATACATAATCTCATTTCTTCTGGTTCCATCCACTTGGAAAAACCAATATTAATTTAATGTATCCTTACACACTTTTCCCTATGCTCATATAGTATATACAGGCACACACACACACACACACACACACACACACACACACACACAGACTTTCTCCTCCCTTATTTTCTTTATAAAAAATGGGGTGATATCCTATACCCAAAAGAATATGATCATAGAATCACCTTGAGTGTTTGTTTTTAAAATACTGATTCTTTGTCCCCACACTAAGCTTATTAAATCTGAGCTTTGAAATAAGTTTAGTGAGTCCTAAATCAGAAAAGTTTGATAAATGCTGCTCTATATATTATTCTGCAACTTGCTTTTATCTCTTAACAGTATACCATGGTTACCCTTTCAGGTTAAACCTGTACACTAAAGTCATTATGTTTTGGTAGGTGTATGGAAAGATGAACAGATTCAATTACAAAGAAAAACAAATTATTTATTTTGCATAAGACACTGTAAACAAAGTTAAGGCAAAAGACAGACCAGGACAAAATATCTAAAGCACATATAACAGAGGATTAATATTCTTTTTTTATATTATATTTTATTGTTAGTATTACAGACGTCCCCCAATATACAAAGATGTCTTATAAATGGAGAAATAAGAAAATAAAAAAGGTAAAGAAGTAAAAACAGAAGGGCACTTTTGTGGTAAGATACAGATTCTTGAGATGGTGTTACTAAGCAAGAAAGGGAGAGGAAGGAAACAGGAGTGAGCAGAGGGAGAAGTAGAGTTGTGATGCAGGTCCAAAATTAGTCTCAACTAGAATGGCACTTCAGAGTTATTCCTCATTACTTTCTTTTGAGGGCATCATGAGTGGGACTGTAGTGCAGCTGTCATTCATTTTCAGCTTATACTCATACACTACAGCAAACCATCCATGAAACAAGCTCATGCTTTTTCCTCCTTTGTCAGCTAGTCACCGGGATGCTCCTATATACCATAAGTGTAAGTATATAAGGAGATGCTAGTGAAATAGTGGTGGACGACATGGAAGTCTGGGCAACCCACTCATATAGCTACTTGTGTCCTCTGGTCCTACTTGTGCTGAATTTATAACTTCCTTATGAGAGCTTATTGTTATGCCCATTTGACCTTAAGATTTGGTGGGCCTGGCAGAACCTAGCTCATGATGAGCAGTTGTGGCCACATGCTCACCTAGTATCCCATGAGTAGCTTGCTCCATTTCTACTAGAACCAAGTATGATGCTTGGAGTTATTTTCCAAAGACATATAATTCTCCTCTGAAGATGGGATGGCATGGCCTGGCTCCAAAACTCCAGGGGTCTGCATTGTGATTATCCCATAGAATTTTTCAAAAACTCCACAGAGCATCGTTTTCCATCATTATTACCTTTAATAATATAAGGTATTCTGTCTATATGGCCCAAACTGCAGGGCTGCTTGCACTATAGTATAGACCTTATGGACAATGCTCCCTGCTTTGACTTCCACTCAAAGTATCAATCTTTACATCATCCAGCCTATGGGTCAGAGCAGTAGTTCCAGGTGAGAAATATACTGCCTCTAGAACAGAAGAGGCATAACAGAAGTTGCACTTTTCTTCTTTGTCATGAGAGATGCCAAGCGCAAAAGTTTGTCCTTTACTTTGTATGAGATTACTCAGTGTGCCCCTAAACAATGGACACTTAAGAAATGTATTGATATGCCAAGCCTCTGAATGATTATAGGGTTTATCTCTCATGTTGTAAGTGATTGTATATCACCAATGCCATCAATGTGCAACCCAACTTTTGCTCATTCAGTCTGATTAGTATGACGTCTTTCATATAATGGATTAATGTGAGGTTCTGTGGGGTATCAACATCTCTCTATGACAGAGGATAAGAGAGTGAACATAGCCATGTAACAAAATTACAAATGTATATTGTTGTCTGTCCCATATAGATCTGAAGGTTTTCTGATCCTCTTTTTTGAATAGTATAGAAAAGAACACATTCACCAAATTAATGGCAGCATACCTTGTACCTGAGGCTGTGTTAATCAGCTCTAGCAAATATACCAACCCTAGTACCGTAACAGAGGTTAGGACCACTACTTGATTGAGTTTACAATACTCTGTCATTTACTCAGATCTATCTGCTTTTTTCCAGGGGTCAGATTAATGATCTAAGTATAGATATTGCAGGGTCTAACACCCCTGCATACTTAGATCATTAAGAATGACACTAATTTCCACACTACCCTGCCAAATACAATATTATTTTTCACACTATTCCATTATGGGAAAATTTTCTAACTTACAGAAAGTTGAAAGTATGATAGAGTTAACACTCATATAGACACCAACTAGATTCTAAATTTTACATTTTATCATGTTTGTTTTATCACATATTTATCCATTCTTTTAACTGTGTATCATACCACCTAATTTTTTAATGCATTTCAAAGTAGGTTGGAGACATCAGGAGCTTCCCTTGAAGTAATTCAGCATGCATATTGTTAGCGATCAATGTTCCTTTACAGTTATTATTTTACGTAAATTTTTCCAATAATGAAATGAACAACTTTTAAGAGTATCATTTGATGATTTTGACAAATGTATATAACCCATGTATCATGCCATTTAAGTAGCTCCACCCCCAAATCAAATATACACACTTGGACTAGCCTCACTTAGGTGAGCTAACAAGCTGCTCATTTAGTCCTTTGTACATAGGTGCCTTCTTCCCTCTGAACCCCGTGTACCTAGGGAACACACCTTCTGAAGACTGACCCAGTGGCCAGTTGGCACCAAGAGCACTCCCAGGAGAGTCGGCTTTTGGTGAGCTAACAGCACACTCCTGCCTGGTCTGGAGCTTACCCCCAATAGGTTCCTCATTTCCCATCTCCCTAGGTAGCTGGAGCTTCCTCTTTTTCCCCCTGAGATGCTCTGGGATTCTTGTCAAGTAGGAACCAGGACAGGGAGTATTGCTCAGAGTCACAGTGGGAAAACAGAAATCAGGGAGCACACATGTTCTGTGCTGACCAAGATGTCAGTTCCCAGCAGGCCCACTCAGGCCTCTAATAAGACCCTCGGAACAGAAAGAGGGAGGGAGTTCAGAGTGGCTTTCTCTAGGAAGGCCTTATGCCTAGCATTGAGCTGGAGACAAGTTGGATGAAGGGAGCAAGCTGATTGCAGACCTGGTTGGGGTGCTGGAAGGGAGACTAGGAGGTTCATTTAGCACTTTGTTCTTGCCATCTCCTTCAGATTGGCAGGTACATGGGTGAGTACCATCCCCTCTACCAGCAAGCCTTTTATGGAGCCATCACTCTGGCTCATTAAGTCCTTTAATTGTCCATGCAACCCTGGACCTTAGGCCTGAGCCCCTGACGCACTCTCTGGGCTTCTCCAACCGAGCTCCCTCCCATCCCTGGTCTCTTATCTAGCCCTCAGCCAGACTTGCTTTCCTCAGTCCCCTCTTTCCACGGTGAAGTCTCCACAGCTTAATTATGCTTCCTGTGTTCCCCTCTTCTCCTTGCTGTAAAATTTCCTGGCTAATTTAGTTCTCTAGATCTATTTAGATTATCTATAATTGATCTGCCAGTTGGAAAGTATATCTCTCCAACCTCTGCCCTTTATTTTCTTTATTTATTTTCTGAAATCTGTTTGCCTTCCCCAAGTCTTCACAAATGAAACCAAATCTCTGTTCAAATGCTTATTCATATTGTATTCCAAGTGTTCTGTGTATGTGTGTGTGTGTGTGTGTGTGTGTGTGTGTGTGTGTTGAAGCTTTTACCAGTAGCAACAAGCTATTAGAGAAATAAGTACCAAATGTAAATCAAGTTAGACCAACCATAGGTCCTATTCTAAATGGATGGTAGGAACAGATAATCTAAAGAGTAAAGTACAAAGGAGTTCCTTTGAATTAGGAAACAGGGTTTTATATATCTTCTCCATCAATATGTTTTTGTCTTCCTTTTTACCTTCTGTGTGGTAAGGAAGAAGTAGTCAGAGAATAAGGAGGTTGGGAAAACAAATTAAGTTAAACTAGTTCATAAAGTCTATGCCAGTGGTTCTCAAACTTTAATCAAAATCAAAATCGCCTATAGGTCTGGGTTGGGGCCTAAGAATTTTCATTTCTAACATGTGGTATTGATGCTATTGGTCTGGAGGCCATACTATGAAAACCACTGCTTTATGAGTTGTGCTGAGTAGGCTTGAAGATCAGGAATCTCTGGTCCTGGGAAGACTTACCCAGAGGTAGGCACTGCACCATGTGACCTGGAGGAGGTTCTAGCTCAATGAGACTGGGCCTTGGGCAGAGCCCAACAACCCACTCCTGGGGCTCCTACTTTGGCCAATGAGACAAGTTACACCCTGGACCTCCTGTCAAAGGCCCAGTCTCTACTAGAGTCATCAAATCTCTGCTGTTATACCTCCCTCTTTCTGGATGGTCAAGGGAACTGAAGTACCAATAAACCCCAGGGCACATGGCCCAAGTGCTATAGCCCTGTGCTATAGAGCAGAGGTAGTTCTCAAACTGAGCTTTCATCAGAGTCACCTGGGCAGAGATGCTTGGTAAATCCAGAGTGCTGGGCCTACCCCCACAGCTTCTGGTCAGTAGGTTTGGGATGGCAGTGGCTGACAATGTATGTTTCCAACAACTCCCCAGGTGTGATGACTGATCCCCCTTGGTCAAGTGAATAAAAAGCCTTCTGTGGTAATAAGTTCTTATGACTGAGGCAGAGAAGCTATGGCTGCTGAGAGGGACGCAGACCAGAGAGCTGTCTGAACAAAGATTGGGAATTTATGTGGCACCAGGCTAAAAATTCTATATGACTAAATTTATGTTGACTTAAGGATTAGTGAGAAGTCTTCCAAATTGTATACAGCATGTATTCATTCAAAATGTATTTGAAATTAATCACTGGATGATATTATTTAGGTTCCACTATTTCAACAAAGTGAAGAGGTAAGAGAATCAACATTTATTGAGGATTGAGCTCTGTTAAACTTCACACTAGGGCCTTTATATATGTTACCTCATTTGCTTCTCACAACAACCATACAAAAAGCACATCAATAAAAATAACATTCCCATTTTTTCAGATGAGGAAACTGAGCCTCAGGGAATTTAGGTGACCTGCTTAAGGTCACAGAGGTGATAAGTGGTAGACCTGGGTTATTATCCCAAGTCTACCTCCAAAGCCCTTTTAACTGCACCCTGCTCATGAATGCCCAAAGGATACATCCTTGTTGAAAGAGCAGAGAAAAGGAGGGAGAGTGTTTACAGGAAATAACATGTAGAAACCAAATGTTCACCCGGGAGAGTAAGTAATGAGGAAGGAGGCTGAAGGGATAATTCAGAGCTCCATTGTGCAGGGCCTTGTAAGTCACTTAAGGAATTTGTACTTTATCACAGTCAATGAGGAGTCACTACAAAAGGTTAGGAAAGGGTTGGAGGTCAAATTAGGTGTAGCCTAGGAGAAAGGGAGGTGATAGTAAGAGCAGAGAGGTGGGCTGGTGGAAGCTAGAAGAGATCCTAGAGCTCATCCTTGTCACTCATCTGAAAAATGAGAAAACTGGGGCCAAGAGAGGGCAAGAAGTTTGCTGAAAGGATGCTGTGGGGCACTGCCCAGCTCCCCCCACCCCTTTTGTGCTGAAGCCCTTGTATCCCCATCTGTAGGGAGTATGGTGATGGACAGTATACTGAGCCCTTCACCAGGAATGGTCTTCGGCTGAAGAAAGCCACCATGCCCACTGTTGTGCACCCATCTCAGGGGACTTGGCAGTGCAGGGGCATAAAGCCCTGGCTCCTTCACCACAATTTAAGACAATTCTGAGGGGCCATGCTGGTTCCAGAGCTCCCTGTAGGAGCCTTTGTTGTGGCTGCATCACAGTTCAACTTCCTTCTCTGTCCAGTGCTGCTGTCTTTACCCCCAAAGGTGTTGATCCTAAGAGTGCTCCCCAAGAATCCTCTGGCTCACTAAGCTCTGTCTCACACTGTTTCCCTGGGAACATGGCTTGTGACACTTCCCCAAGGTCAGGCCAATTAAATGAAGTCAGGACAGGAACCCATTTCTTATGACTCTCAACCTTTCTACCACACCTGGCTGACCTCCCACACTGATTCCTCTTAGACTTTCTGTCACATCCATCTGGGAACTTGGAACCAGTGGCCTTAAAGACTGAATCAAAAGGTGTTAGGAGAAACTCTCTCCTCTTCCAGGGAGTACCCTGCATGGTAATGAGTATATGTGTGTTGAAAATTTTCAGTTTCCTATTACAGGAGGAAATGTCAGGTACCTCTGTGGCTCCTCCAAGCTCCTCCATTTGCCTGGGACAGTGGCTAAAAGAACTCAGCCTGGACCAGCTGAAATGAAAAAGATCGTAGAGATGGCTCAAGGCTTGGGACCAAAGGACATGGATCAGAGTGAGGCTGGTCTGCTCCAAGACAGAGAGAGGATTCCTAGGGATTTTAAGAGACAGCCTTCCTCCCGCCACACACACACACACACACACACACACACACACACCACAGACACACACATACACAGACACACACACACACACACACACACACACACACACACACTGAAGCACTTCCCTGCTACTCTTCTTGCAGTAAGACTCAGGGTTTCACAATTGGCATCCACGCTGTACCCACTGATGGTGGGTGTTCACTACAGTCCCCCCTCACAGCATGACAGCTGCTGCTGCTGCCCTGTTTGGTGGTGAAGTCCATAGAACCTTGGGTTATGGCCTTTTTATGGCCCTGTGGAGCCACAGTGATGGGATTTGTATGCAGTGTTTTGCTGCATTTGTTTATTGGTGTGCAGCAGCTACAAGGCTTGGAGGCCAAACCCTAGACTTTTAGCAGCTCCCTTGGCCCCTCAGGATTGCTTCTCTGTCTTGGGGAGCTGGAGAGGGGTGAAGAGGAGGCCTCTGACCCTAAATTCCAATAGGGAGGCCAAATACTTGGAAGAAAACAAAGTTTTTGTTTATACACCAAGTCCCTCAAGTAGTAAACACGCCAATACTTAGTGCAGCATTCCAGTTCCCCAAAGCGCATAAGGCAGATGGACCACACACCTTAGAAGAAGGCAGTAAATGGGCAGTTTTAGAGGTTCCAAGACTTGAGTCAAATAAGAGCAAAGGCCAAACAAGGCTCTTAAAATGGGCTGTGCTGAGAGGAAGAAATGGTTGTGGTTCACTCTCCTAGGAAGACTATGAATGC
The DNA here is from genome assembly GCA_030848825.1 of Tadarida brasiliensis. Classification (NCBI taxonomy): domain Eukaryota; kingdom Metazoa; phylum Chordata; class Mammalia; order Chiroptera; family Molossidae; genus Tadarida; species Tadarida brasiliensis. Next base: position 30,787,628 of record CM061280.1, on the reverse strand, counting down.
TCATCTCAGACATAAGGGTTCTGGTTAAAACAGCACCAGAATGGACATTTATTTTCCCTGCACATCTATTTGTCATGTTTTATTTACCATTTCCATAACTGCAATTCCAGCTCCTCTGGCTTATCCTCCAACCTTGTCACTCCTTATGATAATTGCACCCACCTGATTTTTGATGGTTATATTCAGCCATAGGATCTCTATCTTTTCAGAACCCTACAGTCCCCATTGCTATCATGAGCCTAGTTCTGTGACGGCCATTTCCACTGTCAAGCCTACCCTACAGAGAACAGCCACTGCTGAATTTCTTTGTGGTGCTGGTGTTCCTCTTACCAGTTTGTTTCTCATCCTTGGTAAATGGTGTATCCTATGCCTTTCTGTTTGAGTTTTCCAGTTTTGTCAATATATCCATTCTAGTACACTTCTGAATCTTTTCATTCCCCTTTCCACTACAGCCACAGCAATGCTGGCATTTCTACCTCACTTAGAGTGCATCATTACTTTTTCTATACTACCAGGAACCATTCTAGTAATGAGGTTGCACCATCTCTTGCAGTCCTTGCTAAAGTGTTAAATCTTATATTCTAAGAAAGTGTTCACACATTGATAAACTCCCCCTTTATTCAACCTTATAGTCCAGCACTTTCAGAATCCAATTTCAAGTGAATTCTCGAAGCTCCTGCCAATCCATGCTGGCTCAGTCTTGTAACTCCTTGGGGTATAGTAATTTTCCTCTCTTATCAGGCCTAGCATGTTCATGCTGTGCCTTAACCCTTTTTATGGACCCAGTGACTAGGAAGGGAAGTGAGTGCACAAATTTTGTGGGGTAGAAGCTCTGTATCATCTCCAAGCAAGAAGTGGGAGGGGTGGCTATCAGCAAGGAAGTTGGGCCAATTCTTCAGGCTCAGAGGATTCAGGGAAATCTGAGGAATCAATATTTTGATGGCATCAATCTAGATATTCTCAAACCATGTGTCAACACCCTATTCTTTCCCAGGAAGCATCCTGATTTTGGCATAGCAAACCTGTCTCCATTGGGAGTTAATTTTTGTTGGAGTTCAATAAACACCAAATTCTATTCATCTTATAGCTACTCTTTTCCCCATATTTCTCAAACACTTGATACATCATGCCAGTATCCTGTCCCCTTCTACCAGCATACCATTCTAATTCACCACCTGGTGAACATCTTAACAATAATAGGACTGCCACCTTGTGGCAGGGGGCTATCTGTGCTCCACCTACCCTCTGTAATGTGGTCCTCATTGCCAGTTGTACAGTGAGTGATCTAGCTCCCAAATCCCATCTAAGTGACGGATTTCTTGAATAACTCTCAGTTTCAAGTGTCATAATTTGAGTTCCCCAGGAAGCTGACTCCAAGACAGAATGTAGCGTGTAGGATGCTTATTAAGAGGTATCTTTCAGATTAACATCTGTAGAAGAAAGCAGGCATAACCCAAGACATCATGCTCAAATAATATTTGACAAAGGTGACAAGAGCATACAATGGAGTACAGTCTCTTTAATAAATGGTGATGGGAAAATTGGACAGCTACATGAAAAAAATGAAACTAGACCACCAACTTACACAAGAATAAACTCAAAATGGATACAAGACTTAAATGTCACTCATGAAATCATAAAAATCCTAGAAGAAAATGTAAGCAGAAAAATCTCAGACATCACATCTAGCAGAATTTTCACTGTTACATTGCCTAGGGCAAGAGAAACAAAGGAAAAATAAATAAATAAATAAATAAATAAATAAATAAATAAATAAATGGGACTACATTAAACTAAAAAGCTTCTGCACAGCAAAAGAAACAAGCATCAAAATAAAAATGGAACCCGCTGTATGGGGAACATAATTGCCAATGATATATCAGATAAAGGGTTAATTTCCAAAATATATAGAGTACTCATACAACTTAACAAAAGGAAAACATAGAATCCAATTAAAAAAATGGGCAGAGGACCTGAATAAACACCTCTCCAAACAGGACATACAAATGACCAAGAGACATATGAAAAAATGCTCAACTTCACTAATCATCAGAGAGATGCAAATTAAAACGACTATGAGGTATCACCTCACACCTGCCAGAATGACTCCCATAAACAAATCATCAAACAACAAGTGCTGAGGAGGATGTGGAGAAAAGGGGACTCTAGTATACTGCTGGTGGGAATGCAGACTGTGGTGCAGCCACTGTGGAAAACAGTATGGAGTTTTCTTAAAACATTAAAAATGGAACTGCCATTTGACCAAGTGATCCCACTTCTAGGAATATATTCTAAGAAGCCTGAAACACCAATCAGAAAGAATAGTCTGGCCGGTTTGGCTCAGTGGTTGAGCATTGACCCATGCACCAAGAGGTCGCCGGTTCAGTTCCCAGTCAGGACACACACCCAGGTTGTGGGCCCGATCCCCAGTCTGGGGCGTGCAGGATGTGGCCAATCGATGTTCTCTCTCATCGATGTTTCTATCTATCTCTCCTCACTTCCTCTCTCTCTAGAAATCAATAAAGGGGAAAAAAAAGAATATATGCACCCCTATGTTCATAGCAGCACTATTTACAATAGCTAAGATCTAGAAACAGCCCAAGTATCCATCAGTAGGTGAGTGGATAAAAAAGCTGTGGTACATTTGCACAATGGAATACTATGTAGCTGTAAGGAAGAAAGATCTCTTACCCTTTAAGACAACATGGAAGGAACTGGAGAGTATTATGCTGAGCGAAATAAGCCAATCAGAGAAAGACAAGTACCACAGGATCTCACTTATTTGTGGAATACAGTGAACAAATAAGCTGATGAACAAAATAGACCCAGAGACATGGAAGTAGGGAACAGACTGACAAACCTCAGAGGGAGAGGGGGTGGGAGGGCGGGAAGAGATAAACCAAAAAACTTACAGACGTATATGCATAACCAATGAATACAACAATACTGTGAGGGGGGGCAGGAGTGGGGAGAAGGGTGTCAATGGGGGAAAAAGGAGAAACATCTGTAACAAAAATAAATGAATGAATGAATTAAAAATAAATTTAAAAAAACCCAGACAATGTGGCTCAGTAGTTGAGTGTTGACCCATGCACAAAGAGGTCGCCAGTTTGATTCCCGGTCAGGGCACATGCCCAGATTTTGGGACCGATTCCCAGTGGGGGGCATGCAGGAGGCGGGAGATCAATGTTCTCTCTCATAGATGTTTCTATCTCTCTCTCCCTCTCTCTTTGTTTCTCTCTAAAATCAATAAAGAAAAAATATTTTTTTAAAAAGATTAAAAAAAAAAAAAACAGGCATAGGTAGAGGGGGAATTTGAGCTACATTGCAGGCCTAACAGTAGCCTCAGCCAACCCCACAGAGAGATCTGGAGTGACCCTTCAGAATTGTCCTAAGTTTGGCTGAGATGGTCAAGCCTTTATACCCCTTCTTTGCTAGTCACTGTGGGCTGCCCTAGAAAACGTTGTGGCCTTGATTGAGGCAACTCCCTGTACCTGAGACAATCCATGTAGGGCTAACAGTTGAAATCAGCTTGCCAACAGTTCTCTCAGCAGCTCAGTCAAAAAGTTATTTACTGAAATGGGAGATGGGCTGGCACATCATAGTACCCACTACATGCACCAACTCTAAAAATCTGCAATTAAAAGTAAAGAATTAAGCATTTATCCTATCTTTTCTATATAAATTACATTTCCGAGTAATCAAATAGCCATGGTTGATAGGTTAAGTTCTATACAGAAGGATCCAGTTAATAAATTACAAGAAATTATGAAATTAGACTATCATAATTTTGCAACCCTAATAAATATATTTCAGACAATGACCATCAATTGATGAAAACAAAGTAAAAGGTTGATGGGGGGATTTTATGCAGGCACACCTTGTTTTATTGTGCTTCGCTTTATCCATAGATATTGCTTTTTTTTTTTTTTTTTTTTTTTTTTTAAAATTTGAAGATTTGCAGCAACCCTGCCTGAAGCAAGTGCAGCAACCCTGCCTGAAGCAAGTCCATCTCTGCCATTTTTTCCAACAGCATTTGTTCACTTCATATCTGTGTCATATTTTGGTAATTCTCAGAATATTTCAAACTTTATTATTATTATATTTTTATGGTGATCTATGATCAGTAATATTTGATGTTACTATTGTAATTGTTTTTGGGCACCAAAAACCACACCAATATAAGATGGAGAACTTAATTGGTACTCTACCGACTACCCATTCTCTTCCTCTTCAACAGCTTCACTATTCCCTGAGATACAACAATATTAAAATTAGGTCAATTAATAACCCTAGAATGACATCTAAGTATTCAAGTAAAAGAAAGAGTTGCCTGGCTTCAAAGCTTCAGGAGATAGCCTGACTCTCTTGTTAGGTGCTAATGAAGCTGGTGACTTTAAGTTGAAGACAATGCTCATTTACAATTCCAAAAATCCTAGGGCCCTTAAAAATTATGCTAAATCTACTCTGTCTGTGTTCTATAAATGGAACAACAAAGCCTGTATGACAGCACGTTTGTTTACAACATGGTTTACTGAACATTTTAAGCTCACTGTTGAGACCTACTGTTCAGAAAAAAAAGATCCCTTTAAAAATATTACTGTTCATTGACAATGCACCACATCACCCAAGCTCTGATGGAAATGTACAATGAGAATAATATTTTCATGCCTAGTAACACAACATCCATTCTGCAGCCCATAGATCATGGAGTAGATTCTACTTCTAAGTTTTATTGTTTAAGAAATACATTTTATAAGGCTATAGCTGCCATAGATGGTTATTCCTCTGATGGATCTGGGCAAAATAAAATAAAACCTTCTGTAGAGGATTCTCATTTTAGATCCTATTAAGAACATTGGTGATTCATGGGGAAAGAGGTCAAAATATCAACATTAAACAGAGTTTGTAAGAGGTTGATTCCAACCCTCATGGATGACTTTGAGGGATTCAAGACTTCAGTGGAGGAAGTAACTACAGATGTGGTGGAAGTAGCTGGAAAATTAGAATTAGAAATGAAGCCTGAAGATTTGACTGAATTGCTGCAACCTCAGGATAAACTTTAACAGATGAGTTGCTTCTTATGGATGAGCAAAGACAGTGGTTTCTTAAGATGAAATCTACTCCTGGTGAAGATGCTGTGTAGATTGTTAAAATGACAACAAAGGATTTAGAATATAACATAAATTTAGTTGACAAAGCGGTGGGAGGTTTTGCGAGGACTGACTCCAAATTTGAAAGAAGTTCTACTGTGGGTAGAATGCTATCAAAGAGCTTCTAATGCTACAGAGAAATCATTCCTGAAAGGAAGAATCAATTGATGTGGCAAACTTCATTGTTATTTTATTTTAAGAAATTTCCACAGTCACTCCAACCTTCAGCAACTACTACCTTGATCAGTCAGCAGCCATCAACATTGAAGCAAGACCCTTCACCGGCAAAAAGATTATGACTTAATTAAGGTGATGGTTAGCATATTTTAGCAGTAGAGTATTTTTCAATTAAGGCATGTACATTGTGCTTTTGGACATAACGTTATTGCATACTTAATAGACTATAGTATAGTGTAAATATAACTTTTATATGCACTGGGAAACCAATAAATTCACATGACTCACTTTATGGCAATATTCATTTTATTGGGGTTGTCTGGAACTGAACCCACAATATCTCTGAGGTATCCCTGTGGTGGAACATTCAGGCTACCTCCACCTGAACTGACTGATCAATCTGAACATCACTAAATGTTGAGCAGTATGTACCTCCTAATGTGATACAGTGAGAAGTATGCAGCATCATCTATGAGCATTCCTGCTTTAAAAATTGTACTGGAAGAAAAATTGTGCTGGAATCTAAAGAAGCCTTTAGAGCCAACTTATGATTTATAGGTAAGTTACACTTATTCCTCTAACAAGAAGAGCAAGCTAAGCGACAACACAAAGACACAAACAAAGACAAATGAGAATGTAGGCATTCAACAGTACAATTGACTTGGTTTCTTCAACAACTCAAAAGCATGGAAAAAAAGAGAGACTGTTTTAGTTTAAAGTAGATTGTAGGCTCATAACCATGTGCAATGTGTGCATCTTGCTTGGATCTAGATTTAAACAAACTAAATGTAAAAAATATATATATTTTTGAGATAATTGAGGAAATCAGAATATGGACTGGATATTAGAGGGCATCAAATAATTGTAATGAATTTTGTTTACTGTGAAAGTGGCAATGTAGTTATGTTTTTAAGAAAATTGCATATTTTCAGAGAACACTGAAGTGTATAGGGTAAAATGACATGATAGTTGAGATTTGCTCTAAAATATTTACAGAAAATAATATATAAAGCACGCATGGCAAAGTCTTGATATTTTTTAATATGATTAAGAAGTATTTGGGGACTTTTGCTATATCATTCCCTGTACTTTTGTGTATTTAAAAAAATTAAAGATATAAAAAAAAAGACAAATGCAAAGGACCCAAGGGGGGTGGTGATACTCAAAGGATATAAACAGGTACTTAGAGAAGAGACAAATATACAATAAATATTTGAGAAGCTATTCAGCTTTACTGGTAGTTGGAGAAATGCAAATTAAAATAATGAGACACTATTTTTTATTCAAAACATTGGCAAAAATAAAAAAGATTGGTTAGATCAGATTAGGACCATTTAGTTCTGATTGTTTCTGGGAAGGCAAATCGCTTCCCAGTATTTATTTAGTATAGTATTAAGTATTCATTAGGAGTAAACATGATATTAGACACAGCAATATTCTATAGAAATAACAGTACCAGATTAATAATCTGTACATGAACATATCTGAAGCAGCACTTTTTGTATTATCAAAAAAAAAGTTGAAAACAACCTAAATTATCGTAGGAATAGTCAACTTATGGTTCATCCATACTAGGAAATGTTATATTGTTTTAAAAATTAAAAATCTTTTTTCTATAATTAAACAGTGTATGTTTAATTGTATAAAATTTATAAAGCACATATAAGAAAATAAAAGGAAAAAATTCATAATTCTAGACCTGAAGAGATCTAATATATCAGTTCAAGTGTTTCTCAGGGTGTGTGCATGTGTGTGTGTGTGTACGCATGCATATGCATGTATACTTGTTTTTTTTCAATACTTGCTTTTCAAATAAAAAAGGTATCATGTTACACAGTATGTTGTAACCTCTTGTTTCCTTCATTCCCTCATGAATATTTTCCACATCAATATTTACTGTGTAACTTAACCAATCCCTACGTTGGGGTATTTAAATGCATTCCAATTTCTCCTTTTATAAATAACCTACCCCCAGGCCTGCAAAGCTTTGAAGATGATTTGCCAGTTGCCTTCTAGAAATTTCTGGGTGCTTCCAGAGACATTTGAGGCAGAGTAGTCAGAATGCTTTCCCATCGTGCGAGCCTGCTATCTACACAGATAGCACAACTGTGGTCTTTAGAACTTTGTAAGACTTGTCTTATCCTGCCCATTAGTCATGCAGCCTAACTGGGACTCTGTTCCAGAAATCCCTACACCCTCTCCCTCTCCTCGCCTCATTCCCGCCCCTCCCCACGCAGCCGCCCCCCTCCCCCTGCGCTTTCCCGCTCTGCGGCCTGGCCTATGGCAAACGCCAAGAATTAATTAGGGGCGGGGATCAAGGAGAGGCTGTCAGGAGGTCGCCATATTTCTGTACGGCCGCCCGGAGGACGCCCGGCAGTCGGTGGGTCAGGAGAGGTGCTAACAGGGCGGGGCCGCCGCTCAGCTCTGCCGGCCTCACCCCTCCCGCCCGGGACAGGTGGCTGGAGCGCGCCCCGCCCCCGCCAGCTGCGGGTGGGAGCGAGGGAGGGCCGGCCCGGGACAGCCGCCGCCAGCTGCGAGTGCGAGTGAGTGAGCTCCAGCCCGGGACGGCCGGGCGAGTAGTCCGGAGGCAGCAACCGAGTATCGTGGCGGCCAAAAAAATGCTCCTGTACCGAGGGGCCCCCGCGGGCCCTGGCGCTCCGGGCAGCGGGCTAGCCCGGCCGGGTGGCAGCCCGCAGGCATTTGGGATCCGCCTGAGCACGGTAGGTCTGGGACCCGAGGGGGCGGACGCACGCGCGGGCCCCGGGGTGGCCGGGGGGCGGCGTGCGGGGAGGGCCTGGCGGGCCGAGGCCTCACGCGGGACGGGACCTTCTCTCGCCCCCAGATGAGCCCCCGCTACCTACAGAGCAACTCCAGCAGCCACACGCGACCCTTCAGTGCCATCGCGGAGCTGCTAGGTGAGTGGCGAGGGCGGGCCTGGCCGCGATCGCCCAAGGCAGTGGTGCCAACGTGGTGCCGCGGACGCGAGAGGAATGTGCGGAGCCACGCGGGGCGGGCCAGGGCTGGGGTGGGGGCGTCGGGACTGGTCCTCGCTCCGCAGGCGCAGGAAGGGGACGTCTTTCCAGCAGGGACCAGGTTTCACGAATAAAGCTGAGGAAACAAGGTGTTTCCGAAGAGTTAGTACTCCTCCGTGTTTTTTCTCTCTGGCTAGTGATGTCCCAGGGACTTTAGGGTAGTTTAATTAATAATCGAAAGGAGATGGGGCCCCAAGGCAGCTGGGCTCCACAGGGACTGGCTACAGAGGAAAGGCGCCAAGCTAGCATAGGGGCATTGTAGTGCACCCAGTAGGGTCATGAGGAAAGGTCTGGAAAACGGAGTTGTTTTTTTTTAACTTTGGGGACCAGAGAATCTGGGAATGATGGGACATTTCTTAAGAGATGACACGAGTGCATTTGGCTCTCTGTGACTTCGGAAGGCTAGGTCCGTGGTCCACGAGCGCCCTCACACCGCTGGAATGAATACTGAGCACTTAGCGTCTTGTTCCACCAATGTTTGCTTTTAAAGCGTTTGCTTGTGCTTGAAGCCAAGTACACCAGCTTTTGCAGTAGTGTGCTAAATATTGTGTGGAAAGCAAAGAAGAAAACCATTCCTGGAAAAAATGCAGCAGCATACAGAGAACATTATAAATGTTTCAAAAACTTAAAGGAGGGAGAGATATTTATGGGACAAGGTAGCATAGAACAAAACCTTGAAAATGGTTTCAGAGCTCCCCAAATGAGCCTCAGTTCCTACTAAAGTAATTGCTGTGGCCATTCAGTGTGAGCTGTCTTGGGCAAGAAGTAAGTGGGCAGCAGGAGAATTATTTGGAAGGGTGACAGGGAACTTTGATCATTAGTTTGACCATAAAACAGAATGCTTACAATATGTATGACTATCCATTAGAAGGTGCAGGAAAAAAGGTGACATTGACATATTTTGAGTCCTAGAGAACAGGGACTATATATTTAAAGTTTTGCACCATGCCTTCAGTGAAACTCTGCACAATGGAATGAGATCTATGTGCATGTAACTTAAAAAAACAGAGAGGGGAAAGTAGCAGTTTACTTAGTGGGGAATGGGAGACAAATGTGTTTTTTTGCTTGGCTAAGCTCACAGTGACATTGTACAAAACCATATGTATCTACTGTGTACTGAACTTTATGGGTTATTTGTAATTCTGTGTACATATGATTTTTGTCTTAAGCATTAACTTAACCTAAACTTGGCCTAAGATGTCCCATGTGAGTACACATTTTTATTGAGTATTTTATATATATACACACATGCATGTCTGCACACAAACACACATATTTTAAATCCAAATCACAATTTGTGGTCATATTAATAATACAGAAAAGGGAGAGCACAATGTTAACTGGTAATCCAAAACTTTCATTGTAGCTTTTCCTTCAACAGTTTTCTCCTTCACTTGTGCATTAATTTTCTAGTGAATCATTCATTCGATAAATATTTATTGAGTAGTCACTGTGGGCAAGGCCACCATGGTAGGTACAAAAATTCACTCTTCTAGTAAGGGAAATAAAATATGTACAGAAGGTTTATGTTTTGTATAACAACAAAATAAAAAGTGATATATTAATAAAGATATACACATCAAGTGCTGTGGGAGTTCAGAGGAGAGAGGGATGACTTCCAGCTTACCAGGAAGAGGAGGGTTAGGAAAAGCTTTGTAGACATGACATTTGAGCTGATATTTGAAGGATTGGGACATGTGGATATGGGTGTGGGGAGGGGAGGGCATTCCAGGCAAAAGTAACAACTGCATGAACAAAGGCATGAAAAATACTGAGAAGTTGAGTTTAATTAGAGCATGAAGTTCACAAATAGTCAAAACTCTAGGTCCTTAGAGAGTTTATAAAGAACCTTCACAAATGCATTTTTAACTTTACCCTTTGAGGTAAATAGTATTATTCTTATTATTCTCATCCCGCAGTTAAGGCTACAGACACTCAGAACATTTAATTGACTTTTCCAAGGTTACCTGTCTGGTAGGTGGCAGATCCAGGACTCAAGCAGGTCTTTTTTACTCCAAGCACCAAGTAGAGAATGAAGTTAAAGGCCCACTGAGACCAGGATGTGACTGGGAGGCTTGGATATTTGGCCTTTTAATCTGAAGTTTTCTGAGCTGAGGAATGTTATGATCAGAGCTGTGCTTCAGGAAAGTTAATCTTACAGCAGTGTATAAGATGGATTGGAGAAGAGAGAGACATAGCTTTAAAAGAGTGCTGAGGAGGTTATTTCAGTAATCCAGATGAGAGGGAATAAACTCTGTAAACTAAGAAAGTGACAATGGGAATAGAAATAACAAGATGTGAGAGAGTCTAAGGATGTGTATAGGGTAAGAGGGAGGGAGGGATAAAAAATGAATTTTGAATATCAAATTTGTGATCATTGGAATGCTGACACTGTGTGTGTGTGTGTGTGTGTGTATGTGTGTGTAACAGAGGAAGAAGAATAGCTTGTGTTAGAAGATAATGACCTTAATTTTAGATGAAAATACTTTTAGATACTTGTAGGATGTCTGTAGGGCAGCAGCTTGACCCTGGCAAACTTGCAGGAATCCACATAGGCCATCCTTCTGGGATGGGAGAGTTGTGAAGCACTACCTGAAAGCCATCTCCCCAGGGGGGATAAATGGTGATGAAAGGAGACTTTACTTGGGATGGTGAACACACAACACAATACAATATACAGATTATGTATTATAGAATTCTAAACCTGAAACCTATAATTTTATTAACCAATGTCACCCAATAAATTCAATTTTTTAAAAAGCCATCTCCCCACTCGCCAGCCTGTCTCTCCAGGGAGGCTGTCATGGGACAATTTCTAATTGCCTTCCAGGTTCTGAGGAGGAATGAGGCTTTAGTCACATTGCTTTTTTTTTAGAAGATCAGGGATCAGATGGACCAGGTTAAGGAATGAGATAAGATTGCCTGCAAGCTGGTTTTTCATGCTCTTGCCTAAGTGGTGGGTGAGAAGAATTAGAGATAGGGTCCTCCCACTAAAGGTAGCATGGGCCAGGTTAGAAAAAAAAAGATTCCTTGGAATCTGGTAGCACATGAGATTGTGTGGGCCGGGTTAAGAGATAAAGACTTATCAGGATCTGCTAGTGCAGCTCTTGCCTAAATAGTGGGCGAGGGGAGAGGAGTAGGTATTCTCTCATTGTCCTACCTGTTCATAAGGCTGAGTGGGTTGGACCACGGGAGAAAATAGATTCCCTGGGATCTGGCAACATAAATTTTTGGAAGGTTAAGCAGCAAGAGGTAGGATTGAAATCAGCCTCCAGATTGATGCTTTATTATCATAAGTTCATTTGTTGAGGTTGATCTTGTTATTATTATAATTCCATTTGTTAAGGCTAAGTGAAAGGCCAGTTAAAACTGAAAGTAAGTGCAAAACTGAATTTACTGCTGTGACTGCCTCACTGATCTCTTCTCTGCAGCTCCAACTGACCCTGGCCTCTTGCATGCCCCCTCCTCCCTGTACTCCCCCAGCTTCCAGCCAAGGAGATAAAATATCTAACTGCTCCTGGCAGCTACCTTGTAACTCCTGAAGTGCCTGTATTAAAAACTATTTGGTGTGTTCCTGTAAAGAAACACCTAGTAAAGTTTGGGCAAAATTTGCACTAAAGAAGAAAAAAGTAAAACTGATTTTATTAGAGGCCTGCGAGCTGATTCATTGAATGCACTGCTGTATGAATACAGAATTGGAATTGATATGTGTTACAGTTTTGAACTGTGAATGTTTGTTTATAAAGTGTTAGAAAAAATTTCTCTACGTGCAAAGTTTTCAAAGTAGACATGATGTCCTGTTGATGGACACATTAAAGGTATAATCTCAATGGCCCTGGCTTTCTGCCATCAAGAGTGACTGATAGGTCCTAAAACAATTCAAGGCCTGCTTGCCAAGTAGTTTCTTGAAACAATGTGGGCAGCTTCAAAATGCTGGATCCTTCTGTCAGTTAAAGAAAAAAATCAGCTGTCTTTTTTACAAAGTAAAACTTGTATTTCTGACAAAGATACTCTTGCATGTCAAACATAATTCCTGCCAAAAGTTGGCCCACTTGATTTGCCTACATGAACCAGAGTTTTGGGCCTACCTAGTCCTTAAAGATGGACTCCGTCAGACCTCTTAAGCCCTTTCCAGGACTATTGGTGATGCCTTATGCTGTTAAGACTTTTTTTGGGTTACAATCAGTGACAGTTTTATCACTGATTCTAGCAACATCATTGCAGCCCTTGAAATCCATCTGTGGTTTGCTTTATATAATGGACATTGCACACATCCAAGTGGTTCTAACCGATACTGTTAACTGTATTGTAAAAATTGATATTTCAATATGTACAAAACTTCTCTTGCTTGTAAGGGATGTTCCCAGTGGAGAAATGCCACAGTTTGAACAGTGGTAATGGGACCAATATACAGCTAGCCACCCCCCGACCCCCACTGGATCTCTCAGCCCAGCCACGTGGTATCAGTAAAGCAGTATAGGATTCCAGGGAAAGGGGAAAAGGTGAAAGGGAAGGTCTCGGTCTTGATTAAAGAGCTGGTAAAGACAGGAGTGTTTAAGAAACATATGCAACACATTGCACAAACTGCCCTCCCACTCGGGTCATTGAGTCCTAATGAGACAATTGCACCACATGTGTCAGTGCCTGACAATTATATAAACTGGCACCTGTGGCAAAAAGATGTGGCCACCAGAAAAAGGCACCCCCTGGCATTGTGGACATGGTGCATATGTTAGAATATGACAATATTTGATGTCTTAGGAGTCTTAAATAATTAACCTATCATGAAGACCTAACTCAGGAGGAATTGTGAAACTTTCTGTGTTTTTTCTACTTTAATTCTGTGTTCGCCATTTAATGAGGGTTGAGCAGCCTCACCTTTAAGACTATTACAGAGTGTCTAAGCAGAATCACTCTTTCTCCCTATTCAAGCTTGTTACCATCACTGGGGTCTAGGCAGGCAATTAAACATTTTGATTTTAACCTCTCTTTCAATACTTCTTAGGCTATAAACAGGGATGGTGATAATATCTGTGTTCTTTAACAGAGGAGGTGATGTAAAAAGTAGAAAACAAACCTGGCCGGTGTGGCTCAGTGGTTGAGCATCGACCTATGCACCAAGAGGTCCCCGGTTTGATTTCCGGTCAGGGCACATGCCCAGGTTGTGGGCCAAATCCCCAGTGGGAGGCATGCAGGAGGCGGCCAATCAGTGTTCTCTCTCATTGATGTTTCTATCTCTCTCTCCCTCTCCCTTCCTCTCTCTCTCCAAAATCAATAAAGAAAAAACACTTAAAAAAAGAAAGTTTTTAAAAAAGTAGAAAACAAAATTTTCACAGGTAAACTGTAATATGTATAATATGCATCTCTTTGATCCAAAATTGTGATTTAACTCTTCTCCGCAGCCACCTTTTACTGTGTATGTTCATGAGCAGTAAAGTGGCTAAAAGGCAAGAAGTAATAAAACAAAAACAGAGCAAAATGCTTTGTATATAGGAAGAGTTATTTTTCCCACAGACCCTGAAGATTGAAGGGAGAAAAGCAGATCGCAGATCAGACATTAAATGAAATAAAAAAAATCACCTTATAACCCCATCTGCCATCATGTCTATTGTTTCCTATAACCTAGTATGTGCACTACCATTAATGCTTACTACTCACCCTCTGGGACATCCATGTGAAGGGAATAAATGACATTTTGTATGTCTAAGGGGCACTGAACTAGAGATTTTAATAGAATATTAGAAAAAGAGATCTAATATCACAGATTTCTACCTTTTGCAGATAATGCTGTAGATCCAGATGTATCTGCCAGGACGGTTTTTATAGATGTTGAAGAGGTCAAGAATAAATCTTGTTTGACCTTTACTGATGATGGATGTGGAATGACGCCTCATAAATTACACCGAATGCTCAGGTAAAAATGTCTTCATTCTTTGTCTCTTGTCTTGAGTTCATGAACTATAGTTAAGGCTTAATGATTTTCTTTAATATTTTACTTTCCCTTTCTTCATTCAATAAATATTTATTGAGCATCTATTATGTGCCATGGCACTGGTTATAAAATAAATACTGTTTTTGCCCTCACAGAACATACAGTCTAGCTAGCAATTCAGACAATTAAGCAGTAATCATAATAAAATGATAAATATAACAATAGGAAAGTATAGGATGCCATGGAACAAGTCAGCAGGGAAACCTAATCTGATCCAGGAGGTCAGGAAAAGCACTGTAGATGAAATGATAGTTAAGCAGAGATCTAAGGGTGAGTAGGATAATTTAACAAGGTAAAGGAACAGAAGGCAAGGGATGAGAGTTCAGACAAAGAGAACAGCAAGTGTAAAGACATGGAGGCCATCACTGGACTGAGACCTTCTCCAACTTATATTAACCTAAATTACTCTTAGATCAGAAGTATTGGAATTGGGATGATGTTTGGATTAAAACTATTAATGTATCTGGGCATAATCCAGCCTCATGAAAGATTAATAGAAGGCATTTATACACATAATCTTTTAAGGTTTTGCAGTAGAATTTCTAAGTCAGGAAATTCTCTTTTCTAGCTGCTGAAGCTGGTGATACAGATTTCTATTGCCACTCTCAGCTCAGCTAATTACTTGAAAAGGTTTGTAGTTGAGAATGTAATTTTGTCCTTTATTATCTTCACAAAGCACTCGGTGAAAGGTGAGTATTTTCTTACCTCCTTCCTTCTTTCTTCCTTTTTTAGCAGATGAGGTTGATTACTCTCCATGTGGCTTCCTGAACTAGTGCATGAAGCATGAGTAACAGTGGAGGGGTTCTATGGAGGGGAAAGGGCTTCAAAGTAGAGAACTGGAAAACATTCATTTAGTTGTAGTTCTCTTTGAAGGTATTCTAATTCTGTAACCCTGTTTATAGGGAAATCTCTTTAATCCATCAAAGAAAAGAAATTAAATTTGAGCATAACTAATTATAAAGTTGGTTATGTTTTACCACTCAGTGTTCTGTGTACCTTGTGTCTCAGATCCTCATAATTAGAAGAATATTTGAGGAAGTCTTATCTTCTAGTGTGATAAGAAAGTGGCCATTGGTGAAGTTATAGAGTTGGCCTTATATTTTAACTTATAACATCACGTTTATCTCCTAAAGGGAATATTTTATATTAAGATAAATACAATTTTAGATTGGATGGAACCAAAATATTTATATGTCTAACTCTGTATGTATTAGTTTTGTGTTTTTTTTCTAAATCACTTATCTTCTTACTGACTCCTTCCCACCACATCTTACTCCAGAGACATGGGTGTCAAATAGTAGGCCCAGCAGATCTTATTGCTTTCCATTTCATCTGTGGAACTACATCTGTGAAAGTTGGTGCTTATAGTTACAAGGCAGGAGGAAAAAGGAGGATGGTTTTATTTATTTTTTAATATGTTTTTATTGATTTTTTAGAAAGAGAGGAAGAGAGAGAGAGAGATAGAAACATCAATGTGAGAGAGAAACATCTATCGGCTGCCTCCTGCACTCCCCCCACTGGGGATCAAGCCCGCATGTGCCCTGACTGGGAATCGAACCAGGACCTCTCAGTCCATGGGAGGGCACTCAATCCATTGAGCCACACTGGCTGGGCAGAAGGAGGATGGTTTTAAAACAATTGCAACAATTTTTGTTCCAGATTCATTCAACAAATTTTTTAAGAATAGTTTATTGTTTGTTGACTATTTTAGAGAGAGGGGAAGGGAGAGAGAGAAAAAAAATCAAGGTGAGAGTGCAACATCCATCGACCACCTCTTGCACACCCCTCACCAGGGATTGAGCCTACAACCTGGGCATGTGCCCTGACCGGAAATCAAACGGGCGACCTTTGGTGCCCAGGACAAGACCCAACCAACTGAGCCACACTGGCCAGAGCCATTCAACAAAATTTTACTGAACACTTATGTAAAAGTCACTGGAGATAAAATGATAAGCCAGACAGACATTATTCTTGCTCTCAAGCGGCTGACAGTTTAATCAGAAGTATAGAAAATAATTAACTAATAGCAATACTACTAAATAGGCTATCCCACCTACTGATGACCACTATGAAGGAAGAGTACAGCCCTGGCCAGTTTGGCTCAGTGGTTAGAGTGTTGGCCCGCGGACCAGAGAGTCCCGGGTTCGGTTCCCGCTAAGGGCACGTACCTCAGTTGCAGTTTGTCCCCGGCCCCAGTTGGGGTCGTGTGGGTGGCAGCCACTCGATGTGTCTCTCTCACATCGATGTTTCTCTCTCTTCCTCCCTCTTTCCCTCCCACTCTATCTGAAGATAAATGCAAAAATGTCTTCAGGTGAGGATAAAAAAAAAAAGAAGGAAGAGTACAGTTTCTATGAGAGCATATAACAGAGGGATCTGCTCTAATCTATGGAATCCAGAAAGGCTACCCTGAAGAAATGACACTTGAACTGAAATATGAAAGATGTGTATCAGTCATTTAAAATTTCATTTATTTCCCAAGGGAAAAAACAGACCTAAACAGGCAGAGACCTCTTTCACCATAGCATTTTTTGGCATTATCATGCCAAATATGTTTCCTGATTTGAGCTGGGAAATTGTTCCTCATATTTAAAAATTAATTGTTAATGAGTCCTGGATTATGTATGGTATATGTGCTGGATTTTATTTCTGATCAGATCTTAAAACAGACTTGAATCTGTTAGAAAGTCTCATTTATTTAGAAGAGATCATTTAATATAACTTTAACTTCTAGCCAAGGATTCCACTTATCACAATTTCTTTTTTAAATAATTGAACTTTAGAGGTAGCTTTGAAAATTATTAAGTGTATTAATTTTTCTTACATTGGTTTGGGGGCATATTAAAATAATAGAGGTAAATATGCAAAATTATTAAGCCTACAGAAATTCTATTTGATCTATAACATTTCTTATAATCCTATCCTTTCCAGCTCTTTATGCTAATCTTTCTGTTTCCAGGCTAATAAAATAGTTTTGTAATTGCAGCAACAGTTTCTCCCATAAATACAGAATCCCATGGAAATCAAATTAAAAAGAAAAAGCCTATCATTAAATTTCTATAAGGTCCACAGTTAACTCTCTTTAGTGTCTGCACTTAGTGTGTGAACCAGCTAGTCTATATATTCAGCTTCCTTTTCAACAAGGTGGAAAATCTCTTCTTTCAGAGGTCAAGGATTAAAAGCAGCCACAGATCCACAGATTGAAAGTACTTGCTACCTCTGCTCAGAAGTGCATTTCCTAGTAGGTCATATCTAAAACAACAGCAGGCCCTGCCCGTGTGAACATCGACCCATGCACCAAGAGGTTGCCGGTTCAATTCCTGGTCAGGGCACATGCCCAGGCTGTGGGCCCAATCCCCAGTGGGGGGGCATGCAGGAGGCAGCCAATCGATGTTCTCTCTCATTGACGTTTCTCTCTCTCCCTTTCCCTTCCTCTCTCTCTAAAAATCAATAAAAAAGAAAAAAAAAACAGCAGTGAACTTAGCAGTCTTTTATTCTTTTATATTGCATATTACATCACCAATATATCTAGGAAACAGCAGTGCACACCCTTGTATGTCCATGGATTTGCTAAGGTTTGTTTCATTGGTCAGAGTCCCAATTTAAATCCACCTCTCTAGCCATGGCCGGTTTGGCTCAGTGGTTAGAGTGCTGGCCGGCGGACCAGTGAGTCCCGGATTCGGTTCCGGTCATGAGCACATACCTCAGTTGCGGTTCGTCCCTGGCCCTGGTGGGGGTCGTGCGGGAGGCAACCAGTCGATGTGACCCTCTCACATCAATGTCTATTTCTCTCTCTCTCTCTCTCTCTCTCTCTCTCTCTCTCTCTCTCTCTCTCTCTCTCTTTCTCTCTCTCCCTCCCTCCCACTCTATCTGCAGATAAATAGAAAAAATATCCTTGGGTAATGATTTAAAAAAATAATAAAATAAAATAATAAATCCACCTCTCTAGATTCTAGAATCGTGACATTTTAATAAAGTCAGGAGCAAGGTGTCTTCCTGGATTCCACTCAAAGAGCTGGCATCCTAGCCCCCCTGGTATGTAAACACTGTCTTTTACACGAGAGGATGGAATGGGACTTAGTGAAGAGAAACCACCTATCTAAGCCAAGCTATCTCTGTGGAAAATGAGTGAGCCATACTGAACTATATAAAATTCATTTCTACAATTCTGTTGTTTATTGTGATGGCTTTTATATTAGGTAGTTATTTGGTTGGTATCTGACATCCATTCTGCAATTTTCATTTAAATAGAATACCTAACATGGAACTGTTAAGTGGAATAAAAACACATGGGAAGAATTAAGTGGACCATAACAACAATATCCAGAGCTTCCAGATTCTCTCTTCTCATTATTCTTATCATTTTCCATTTCTCATCCTGGCCCTGCCCTACTACTTACTTTCTCAACCTTGTAAGTCATTTGGTCTTCTCAAACTAAGTAACATAGTCAGGGTTTATATTCACAAAGGGAAAAAGAGATAATAGATGTCAGAAAAGGAAGGAATGGCTAGGAAATTAAGAGTTATATAGTCTATTTTCACTACTTTCTCTTTACTACCTAATTGAAACTTTTGTAACATTAGAGAGGTTTAAGTTCAGATAAAACACATAGATTTATTTCACACAGTAGGTTACTATTTATGAAGAGCCCTGAGTTTTATGTAAGATATTAGATCTGAAGTAGAACTAGAGGATAACACATGACAGTTCTCAGAGTGACTTCTAGAGTTAGTTTAAAATTCAAGTTTGAATACTACTTTATAATATATTGTGCATACAATATGTAATTTAATCCTCACAATGACCATATTTTTTTTCTAGACAATTTTTTCATAAGAGGAATAGGAATGCCTTAATCTTATCAACTTCTATAAGTTTATTTCCTGTAATACTAAGGCCCATAGACAACAGAAACACAACACTCTTTTGGGATTTTCAAAGGAACTACAGCCCTAGAAATTACTTTTCTCTGTGGTTATATTTATTTGTAGGGTGCACAAAGCTCTTGTAAATTGTCTACTCTAGAAGGACTTAATGGTATTATTGTATAACACTTTGAAATAGAAAATTGAAAGGTGGTACTCCTTTTTAGGGAATAAACACAAACCACAGTCTTCAGGAAGTGGAAACAGGCAACTCAACCCTGCTTAAAAGTATAAGAGCCAAGGCCATGCTGCTCAGACATAGCATACAGAATGTCTATTTTATTGATGTTGGAGAAGCATCTATTCTGTAATATGTGAAATCTTTTCTTAGACTGTAAACTATAAAGGCAAGAATCATGTCTCTTTTATTAACAGTTTTGTTTCCAGTACTTAGCACAATTCATGGCACATAATAGGTACTTAGTAAATATTTATTGAAAGAATGGTGGTGTACAACATTGTAAACTTAGTCAATCTCGAGAGAAAAAATTCTTAAAGTTAATTTTGTATGTGGTGAGGGAAGATATATGAGGAAGATAATTATCATTTTCTAGATTTCGTATCTTTAATTTTTTTTATTTTATTATTTCATTCCATGTTTGAATGGAGAATATATGAAAGGGAAAGGATCTGTCTCTAAGGTTAAGCTGATCATAAGGGGCTACAGAGATTGTTGAGGTGACTCAGTGAAATGCCCTTAATAGAACAAGAGAGACTTTATACTGCAGCTGTTTGGTGATATTCAGAGGCAGAACTACCTATTTTTATCCCTTGGCCACATTCCAATGAACTGTCCTAGCAGATGGAGCAGAGGATAAGAATTGGAAGTGTTATCTTTTGGGTGGAGAGTAAATAGTTAAGATATATAACCTTTGACTTTCAGATTTCTGGAGGGTGATGTAACCAGGTAAGGGAATGCCTAGGCTGATACCTCTGACCAGTGCCACTATCTGGTACTTTTGTTACCCTCTATACAATGTACTCTGAGCTGACCACCCTTTTTACCCAACCCAAACCTTACTATTAGTGATCAGAGCCATTTTCTCTAGACTAAAAGGCAGCTACTTATGGCCTTCTCCAGCTATCTTTGTTAATAAAAAGAGGCCACCTTTACATTTATAAAGTGTGAGACTAATGTACACACAAACCACACAGGAAAATCAGTCCCATTACCCCATAATAATTTCCTATGTTTTTAACTTAATAGTTTTCCCCAGAAATATCAAAAGAAAAAAGGAGTAACTCTTTACAAGTGTTATTCATTTGTAAGCTAAACGTTCTGCCTGTCACCTATCTTAGAATGCTTTTTATCTTTATGGTTTATTTTTTTCTGATTTCTTTTTTTTGTGTGTAATTACAGCTTTGGCTTTACAGATAAAGTAATAAAGAAGAGCCAGTGTCCCATCGGGGTCTTTGGTAATGGTTTCAAGTCAGGCTCCATGCGGCTAGGAAAGGACGCTCTTGTCTTCACCAAGAATGGGGGTACTCTCACTGTTGGACTCCTATCACAGACCTACCTGGAATATGTCCAGGCCCAGGCAGTTATTGTACCAATTGTTCCATTCAACCAGCAAAACAATATCCTTTCTGGAAATGGAGACTGTTGGTTAAAAATTAGTCTAATCTGATATTTTGATAGAAACCTCTTTCTTCAGGTCAAATCCAGCTATCAATTCAACTGTTTTAAATTTAACTTGAATCTACTCCTATTAAACATTTTTTAAAATAAGTGACCATTGGAAGAAGCCTAGAAATGTTTTTGTTGTATGGAAAATTTCACTGTTATGTGATTTGATCTCTATCTCTCCCACACCACCACTCCCTTAGGAAAGTCCCCCCTCTCTTTATTTTTCCCCTAAGGGTAGCTACATGTGCATTATACTCTTAGAAACATTCTATTCATCAGCTTATCTGATGGCAGAATCACTCATTTCCCCATTCTTGGACAAGTTATTATTTCTGTTACATACCAGATCATCTTGACCCAAACAGTACAGCAGTAAAGTTTGAACTCATTGCTTCCAAAGGGTTTAAAATTCAGCCTTTGATCTATTTGACTATCTTTATTTACATTATATTTTTGAAGCTATATTCTGCAGGGGTAACTGATTTTTGTGTTTGTCTCTACAACCTTTCTTCATTTTGCCTTTTCCTTTCTTCTGTAGCAGTAATGCCCATGTTTTATATCTTTGTGTCTATATTTTGCCTAAACATGTAATTCAAAAGGCAGATCTTCTTAACTGATAGCATCCTCTTAAAATATTAATTTTTCTTTGACTGTATTTGGTTTTACAAAAAATGATTATTACTGAGGATTCCTTGCCCAGCCTAGAAGCCATCTTGAACTATTCAGTTTTCAACAGTGAAAATGACCTGCTGTCCCAGTTTGATGCCATTCCAGGCAAAAAAGGCACTCGTGTTCTCATTTGGAACATCCGCAGGTATAGTATACCAAGGGTGATTGATTCTAATAAGCAAAGGTAGTATGATGAAAGTAAATTTTAATACATTTCTAGAGAAGCAGAGTGGATAAATTTTGATAGATATTTGTATCTCATTGCATACTTTTTCTTAACTTTCTTACAACCACAGCTGTATGAAATAGTGGTTTTTATTAGTAAAATGTGGAGCTTGGTAAGGCAGAGACATGCATATCTTGAGGCTATTGCCACAAATAATCAAGACAGTTCAATGTTATTCTAAAATATTTAGAATCCATTATAAATATCTATTTTATATTCATGGACACTGTTTTGAGATAGGTAAATGATAGTTATTTAACTTATTTGACAATGAAAATAAAGTATGAAAAAGAGACATTAACAAGTGTTTCCCTTAAGATCCGGAACAAGACAGGGATGTCTGCTTTCACCATTCTTATTCAACATAGTACTAGAAGTCCTAGTTACAGCAATCAGACAAGAAAAAAAATACAAAGCATCCAAATTAGAAAGGTGGAAGTAAAACTCTCATTAATCACAGATGACGTGATATTGTACATAAAAAAACTCCACCAAAAAATGCTAAATTTAATAAATAAATTCAGCAGTGTAGCAGGATACAAAATTAACATCTGGAAATCAATGGCATTTTTATACACCAATAACAAACTCTCAGAAAGAGAAACTAAAAATGCAATTCCATTTACCATTGCAACAAAATATTAAGATACCTAGGAATAAACTTAACCAAAAGGTAAAAGACCTGTACTTGGAAAATTATGACACTGAAAAAAGAAATTGAAGAAGATACTAATAACTGGATGCATATACTGCGTTCATAGATTGGAAGAATTAACATCATTAAAATGTCCATAATACCTAAAGCAATCTATCAATTAAACACAATTCCTGTTAAAATACCAATGGCATATCTAGAACAAATATTCCAAAAATATATATGGAACTCAAAAGACCCTGAATAACCATAGCAATCTTGAGAAAGAAGAACAAATTTGGAGGAATCACACTACCTGATATCAAACTATACTACAAGGCCATAGTAATCAAAACAACATGGTACTGGCATAAAAATAGACATATAGATCAATGGAACAGAATACAGAGCCCAGAAATAAACCCACACCTTTATAGTCAATATTTGACAAAGGAGGGAAAAACATACAATGGGCTAAAGATAGCTTATTCAATAAATGATGTTGGGAAAATTGGACAGATAAGTGCAAAAAAATGAAACTAGACCACCTTCTTACGCCATACACAAGAATAAATTCAAAATGGATAAAAGACTTAAATGTAAGTCACGGAACCATAAAAATCCTGAAAGAAAACTTAGGCAGTAAAATCTCGGACATTTCTCGAAGCAATATTTTTTCTGATATATCTCCTCAGGCAAGCAAAACAAAAGAAAAAATAAACAAATGGAAATATATCAAACTAAAAAGCTTTTGCAAAGCAAAGGAAACCATAGACAAAATAAAAAGACAACCCACTGAATGGGAAAGCATATTTGATGATATAGCTGATAGGGGTTAATATGCAAAATTTATAAAGAACTTATAAAACTCAACACTAAAAAAATAAACAATCCAGTTAAAAAATGGGCACAGGACCTGAATAAACACTTCTCCAAAGAGGACATACAGATGGCCAATACAAATGAAAAGATGCTAATCATCAGATAAATGCAAATTAAAACCACAGTGAGATATCACCTCACACCTGTCAGAATAGTTATCAATAAATCAACAAACAGCAAGTGTTGGCGATGATGTGAAGAAAAGGGAACCCTCTTGTACTGCAGATTGGTGCAGCCACTGTGAAAAGCAGTATGGAGTTACCTCAAAAAATTAAAAATGGAACTGACTCATGACCCAGTCTTTCCACTTCTGGAAATTTATATGAAGAAACCCGAAACACTAATTCAAAGGACTATATGCAGCCTTATGTTCATTGCAGCATTATTTGCAATAGCTAAGATCTGGAAACAGCCCCAGTGCTCATCAGTAGATGAGTGGATAAAAAAGCTGGGTACATTTACACAATGGAATACTACTTGGCCATAAAAAGGAAGAAAAATTTACCCTTTGTAACAGCATGGATGGACCTAGCATTATGCTAAGTGAAATAAGCCAGTCAGAAAAAGACAAATACCACATGATCTCACTTATATGTGGAATCTAATGAACAAAATGAACTAACAAGCAAAACAGAGACAGACTCATAGATAGCAGGCTGACAGCTGTGGTGGGGGATTGGGAAACTGGGTGGGGGTTGAAGGGATTGAACAAAAAAGAGAAAAATCTCATGGACACAGCAGTGTGGTGATTGCCGAGGGGTGAGGGGAGAGGGGAAAGTGGAAGAGGGTATGGGGGGATAAATGGAGATGGAAGGAGACTTCATTTGGGGTGGTGAACACACAATACAGTGTACAGATGATGTGTTGTAGAATTGTGCGCCTGAAACCTGTATAATTTTGTTAACCAGTGTCACCACAATAAAGTCAGTAAAAAAGAAAAAAATAGACATTAGAGTAACAAAGCACAACATAAACTTTAAAAATAAGGATCTCAGTATTAGTGCTTTAGAGTAGCTGAATTAGAAGTAGAAAAACGTTTGAAGCAGATAAATTTGAACTATAATGAGGCTGGCTTCAGGTTATGTGTTGAGAGCTAATAAAACAATCTAGAAATACTATAGAATATGTCATTTGTTTAACCTAGTCATGTCAAATGGAATACATTTAACAGTGTCCACTAAAACCTAAAAATCTTAATATAAAATAGAGGTGTTATTTCATAGAACAGAGTATCCTTTATATATATATATATATATATATATATATATATATATATATATATATTTTTTTTTTCTCCTTAAGTCAAGTATTTCATCTCATTTCTTAGCTGCATTAAATTTATATAAAAACTGTGTTGCCCTGGCTGGGTAGCTCAGTTGGTTAGAGCATTGTCCCCATACACCAAGGTTGTGGGTTCTATCCCTGGTCAGGGCACATACAAGAAGCAACCAATGAATGCATAAATAAGTGGAAACAACAAATTGATGTTTCTCTCTTTCTCCGCCCGCTAAAATCAATAAATAAAAAAGTTTTTAAAACATGATTTGTATAGAAAGTATTTTCAACTAAAAGAAAAAGTAAGGGTTTTCACACATTGTTAATTTAGATCTTCCTTTGTCTTACTGGGAAAACCTCAAATAATGTTATTTCTATTATAAAAGATCATTTTCCTGAGGCATTGTCACTGATTTAAACACATTAAGCAGACTTTTTTCTCTGTACATTTTTTCTCAATTATACAGTAGTAGATGTTATGCAGATAAATGATTCCATGGTCATAACTTTAGGAAAAGCTGGCTTAAGTTTACCATACTGTTTTATTGCAGAACTTTTCAGAGGCTTTAATATGCTAATGTTATTTCAATATGCATTGAAAATATATAAGAGCAATATAGTATGAGTATAACCCAATTTCAAAAAATGTTTCTCTGAACCTCTTTTCCTTGGATGATGAATGATGAGGGGCAAGGACAGGGACCCTCCTCAGAGTATGTAAGTGGGGTGGGGTAGAAAGAATCAGGAGTATCCTGGAAAATTCAGAATATACTATTATAGTGACATGGGCTTTAGAAAAGCTACATACCATAATGGCTCTGTTCCAGCCTTAAAGAAGGAGCTACATTTTCATCACAGCAGCTCTGAGCTTGCAAAGCCTGAAGTATGAGGGAGGTATCACTAGAGCTTTGAGGTGGCTCTGAGGGCCAGAAATTCTTTTCAATTTTATTGGTGCATGCAACCAATCTACCTTCCCTGCCCTCCTCCTCCCTCCCCCTCCCCTTCCCCTCCTCCCTCCCCCTCCTCCCCTCCCCTCCCCTCCCCTCCCCTCCCCTCCCCTCCCCTCCCCTCCCCTCCCCTCCCCTCCCCTCCCCTCCCCTCCCCTCCCCTCTTCTCTTCTCTTCTCTTCTCTTCTCTTCTCTTCTCTTCTCTTCTCTTCTCTTCTCTTCTCTTCTCTTCTCTTCTGTTTCTCTCTCTCTCTCAGTATTTTGGGGTACTACTGTTGCACAGAACACATTTGGAAAATACTATATATATATATATATATATATATATATATATATATATATATATATATATGTTTTCTCCATAACCCATCAAGGACAAAGATGGGTCTTGGCTTTTTTCCCTGGCAGCTGTTAGTGATATAACCCAGAGTCTTGGAATGGACCACAGCTAAGTAACTCAAAATGATTATGAGAAGAAGAAGGATCCTTATGAAAGGAATATGGGTACTATTATATTTAAGTGATAATTCCATAAATTATATTCTAGAGAACTAGCAAATATATGCTGTTTCTATAATAACCTTTTTTCCTTCTATGAAATAAGATAAGATCTGGGGAAATCTCAGTATCTCATTAGTCCTTACACAATTGCTGAAATTAGAAGTAAGTTTTGATTCATCTATTTATTCATTTAGAGAAAATGATGTTGAATGACCTACCCAACAATACCCAGAAAGTTGTGATCTATTTTATGAGATCCTTCTTTGAGGATAACTGACATCCAATTGATTTATCAGATCACATACA
The DNA here is from genome assembly GCA_030848825.1 of Tadarida brasiliensis. NCBI lineage: Eukaryota > Metazoa > Chordata > Mammalia > Chiroptera > Molossidae > Tadarida > Tadarida brasiliensis. Next base: position 30,761,284 of record CM061280.1, on the reverse strand, counting down.
TACACACCTTCCTTTTTTTCCCTTCTGTAGTTGGCATTACCACCTCTATGAAACATAGTAGATTTGCTTAGACTGCAGATACCCTAAATATTGTGTGTTCTTTAAACTGAGAAGTTTGTAGTTCAGTACTGGTAGTCAGGTAAAGAAATAGGTATCTGAGTTTGGGCTCATATTGTTTCTTTTCTCTTGGGTTCCTAGTGCATTTTTGTCCTTTGGAACCAGTTTTTGTTAGATTGGTACTTGTCTCTTTTACCCAGAAATAAAGATGGAAAGTCTGAGTTGGACTTTGATACAGATCAATATGACATCCTGGTATCAGACTTTGGCACAGAAGAAAAAGAGACTGGTGGTGTTACCTCTGAACTGCCAGAAACAGAGTATTCTTTACGGGTGAGTAAGAATGGTTTTTCTTCAACAATGAGAGGTAAGATCTCCTGTAACATGAAAATCTATATAACAATATTTCACTTTACTTATATAAAGCTGACAGCCTTTTAGCCCTGTGTTAGGATTCCTTTTCAGTGTTTCAACCAAAAGATTTTAGCAAATAGATTCATCATCACTTTAGTATGGTAGTGATTATAACATGGTATGGAAACAGCAAAATCTTTGCCCAGAATAGACCTCAGTTGCTAGCAGTGTTTTAAGGGGATGTCAGTAGAATTGTCAATATCATATAATAACTTTCCCTTCACTGTTCCATAGGCATTTTGTGGTATTCTTTATATGAAGCCAAGAATGAAAATTTTTCTGCGTCAAAAGAAGGTGACTACCCAGATGATTGCCAAGAGCCTGGCCAATGTAGCATATGATATCTATAAACCTACCTTCACAGTATCCTTACAACTACATGAAGTTTATCTCTTCAGTTCAGAATTAGATTTCAAAATTGGCACAGAAGAACAAAAATCTTTCCTTTTCTAATTCAAAAATATATGTCATAGTCCAAATCCTATTACAGTATACTCTGTATTTCTTTTTTTTAAATTTTTTTTTCCTTTATTGATTTTTTAGAGAGAGAGGAAGTGAGAGGGAGAGAGAAAGAGAAACATCGATGAGAGAGAACATTGATTGGCTGCTGCCTACATGCCCCCCACTGGGGACCGGGCCCACAACCTGGGCAGGTGTCCTGACCGGGAATCAACCGGCGACCTCTTGGTGCATGGGTCGACACTCAACCACTGAGCCACACTGGCCGGACTACTCTGTATTTCTTAAATGCCTATCTATGCACCATTTTTTTAGAAAACACCTGGAAATTATTAAAATAATACAGAATCCCGAGACTTTGGAGATTCTGGTTCAATAGATTCTGGAATCTCTTTTTTAAATAAGAAATATTCTTTATTTTTAAATTCCCAACTGATTTTAATGAGTAGCCAGGTTTGAGACTCTCTGTTTTAAGGTTCACACCATTTGGTTTGTATTGGAATTTTGTTATATAATACATTGATTGAAATAAGCAAAATGTTGACTGAACTTGTTAATCTTTTGTACAGAGCATGACTTTTTGTCATGACAAGATCAGACTTATGTTGATGGAAGTTGGGAGAGTGGAAATTCACGGTTGAGATAAATTCAAGGGGTGAGAAATTTTCAGTAGGTTTGACTTGGATTTCCTTTTACTTCTCATAATTGCAACCACTCAGAGAAATACTCATTTTCAGTTCTACCCCTCATTGCACTAGGAATGGATTTCAGACACTTGAGAAAAGTTTAAGATTATGGAAATTAGGTCCATCTTTGTTGATGGCTTTTGGGGCAAACAAAGTCTTTGAAAGGTTGAGAACTCATAAGCAATTATGAACAATTACTCTTGTTATTTATTTTCTAGTAACTAAGCACAGCTCTTAGACTAAGAAACACACTCTATCAAAGGCATTATTTATCTTGCTTTGTCTTTCTTCCCCTGACCAAAAATTAAAAATTGTTTCCTTTTTAAAAAGCTATATAGTTGTTACTCTAAGCAGATTGATTTTCTCTTTTTGGGAAATATGTTGTCTGTTAGGAAAGTTTTTTTTTTTTTAAGCCCTAAACAAACCCAACTTAACAAAGCCAGAGGTAGCACTGTTAGCATCTGTAGGTAAATTAGTTATATCCCTATATGTAGGCTAGGATATCGGTGCCATTGGTTTAACAAAGCCAGAGTAAATAATTGTTGTCCAACTATTTTTTAAAGATATGCCACATTTCTGTAGCATCTTCTGTCTTTTATGGGTTTTTATCAGGGTGACTCCTATGCATTCATTCTGTTTGTGCCTTAACTCTTCTTACTTGTCCTTCTCATTAAATTAGTTATCTTCTCTAATAGAATTTGGGCTAAAAAAATTCACTATAGACATGAGTAAAATTAAACTCCGAATAAAATTTTCCCCAAGGTCACTGAGAGACAAGATCACTGATGCTGATTTATTTATTCCTCAGTTATCACAGGCCTCTTCTCCCTTCTTGTCCTCTCTCCTTATATTAATTTGGGGAACCTCCTACCCTAGTGTGCTCCCTCCCCATAATTTAGAATTTTAAAAGTGTACCATAGAGCCCAGCCGGTGTGGCTCAGTGGTTGAGCACTGACCCATGTACCAAGAGGTCGCTGGTTTGATTCCTGGTCAGGGCACATGCCCAGGTTGTGGGCCTGATCCTCAGTGGGGAACATGTAGGAGGCGGCCAGTCGATGTTCTCTCTCGTCAATGTTTCTATCTCTCTCTACCTGTCCCTTCCTCTCTCTCTAAAAATCAATAAAGAAAAAAAATTTTTAATTAAATGTATACCATAGAAAGAAAGTATATGACAATCTTTATTTTTAAAATGTTAATTTAATGGTATAGAGTTTTAGTGTGTTTGTTTGAGAGAATTTTATCCTGTTTTGTTTTTGCATTTGAATAGGGTCTTACATGTGGTTTGATTTGAGCTTCTGGAGCCCAAAACATTATATGTTCTGAGCCAAACATGACTGTGTTCTATCATACCTGGCCCATTTGTCACTTGGGTTTATGCAAGGGTTGTGATTTAGAAGGAGATATTGATATCATTTTTAAAATAAGTAAAATAATTTTTTATTTAACTAATTTGGACATGAAGATCTCTTAGTATTGTTTTAATGAAAATCTCAGTTAATCTTCCTCCTCTTTATCTTTTTCAGTCCCTTACCTTAGTTTTTAAATCAAATTGAACTTGTTAAAAACTCATCATTGTTCATATTTTGTGTATAATAATTCTCTGTAATAGTTCTCTTTATTTCATCTATCCAAGCTTGTTAACTTTGTCCCATGAAATATGTTACAACAGGACTATTCCTCATATTTTACCTTTAAAAGTGATTTGGTTCTTCATGCTTTTGTTGTCATTGTTTCATATGATTAGCAGGACTTACATTATTGCTTTTACTTGTGTAGAGATTTGTGTTGTACCATTTATAACTTTTATCAGAAGCTGGAAGAACTAGCAGAAAATTGTTAGCAACGGTTAAAAAACACTTTGATTATTCAAAATTTTTATTTATTTTTTTCAATTTTTATTAATTTATTTTTGCTACAAATGTTTCTCCTTTTTCCCTCATTGACACCCTCCTCCCTATCCTGCCCCTCCTCCAAGCATTGTTGTCTATGTCCATTGGTTTTGCATACATGCATGTAAGTTCTTTGGTTTATCTCATTGCTCCACCCAGCCCCACTCCTCTGAGGTTTGTCTGTCTGAACCTTACTCCTTTCTATGTCTCTGGGTCTATTTTGTTCATCACTTACTTTGTTAATTATATTCCACAAATAAGTGAGATTATGTGGTATTTGTCTTTCTCTGATTGGCTTATTTAACTTGGCATAATGCTCTCCAGGTCCCTCCATGTCATCTCAAAGGATAAGAAATCTCTCTTTCTTACAGCTGCATAGTGTTCCATTGTGTAGATGTACCACAGCTTTTTTATCCACTCATCTATTGATGGACACTTGGGCTGTTTCCGGATCTTAAAAATTGTAAATAGTGCTGCTATGAACATAGGGGTACATATATTCTTTCTGATTGGTGTTTCAGGCTTCTTAGAATATATTCCTAGAAGTGGGATCACTGGGTCAAATGGCAGTTCCATTTTTAATTTTTTTAGGAAACACCATATTGTTTTCCATAGTGGCTGCACCAGTCTGCATTCCCACCAGCAGTGTAGTAGAGTCCCCTTTTCTCCACACCCTTGCCAGCACTTGTTGTTTGATGATTTGTTGATGGCAGCCATTCTGGCAGTTGTGAGGTGATACCTCATAGTTGTTTTAATTTGCATCTCTCTAATGATTAGTGACGTTGAGCATTTTTTCATGTGTCTCTTAGCCATTTGTATGTCCTGTTTGGAGAGGTGTCTATTTAGGTCCTCTGCCCATTTTTTAATTGGGTTCTTTGTCTTCCTTTTGTTGAGTTGTATGAGCACTCTATATATTTTGGAAATTAACCCCTTATCTGATGTGTCGTTGGCAATTATGCTCTCCCATAGAGTGGATTCCCTTTCCATTTTGATGCTTGTTTCTTTTGCTGTGCAGAAGCTTTTGAGTTTGATGTAGTCCCATGTATTATTTTTTTCCTTTGTTTCTCTTGCCTTAGGCATTGTATCAGTAAAAATTCTGCTGCGTATGATGTCTGAAATTTTGTTGCCTACATTTTCTTCTGGGATTTTTATGGATTCACGAGTCACATTTAAGTCTTTTATCCATTTTTAGTTTATTTTTGTATATGGTGTAAGTTGGTGATCTAGTTTCATCTTTTTGCATGTAACTGTCCAGTTTTCCCAACATCATTTATTCATTTTATTTTTTTTATCCTCACCCGAGGATAGTTTTTTTGCATTTATCTTCAGATAGAGCGAGAGGGAGAGAGGAAGGAAGAGAGAGAGAGAAACATCGACGTGACAGAGACACATGGAGTGGGTCACCACCCACATGACCCCAACCAGGGCCAGGGACAAACCACAACCGAGGTACGTGCCCTTAGTGGGAACCGAGCCCGGGACTCTCTGGTCCACAGGCCGATGCTCTAACCGCTGAGCCAAACCGGCCAGGGCCCCAACACTGTTTATTAAAGAGACTGTCGTTACTCCATTGTATGCTCTTGCCACCTTTGTCAAATATTAGTTGAGCGTAATGTCTTGGGTCAATTTCCAGGTTCTCTGTTCTGTTCCATTGATCTGTATGCCTGTTCTTGTGCCAGAACCAGGCTGTTTCGATTACAGTGGCTTTGTAGTATAACCTGATATCTGGTATTGTGATCCCCCCCCCTACTTTGTCCTTCTTTTTCAAGATCGCTGTGGCTATTTGGGGTCTTTTTTTGGTTCCATATAAATTTTTGAACTATTTGTTCTAGTTCTGTGAAATATGTTGTTGGTATTTTAATGGGGATTGCATTGAAACTATAGATCGCTATAGGTAGTGTGGACATTTTAATGATGTTAATTTTCCAATCCATGAACAAGGTATGTGCTTCCACTTTTTTATATCTTTCTCTATTTCTTTTTTCAATGTCCTGTAAGTTTTCTGCAAATAGGTCCTTTACTTCTTTGGTTAAGTTTATACCTAGGTATCTTAATTTTTTTGCCACGATGGTAAATGGGATTTTTTTTTAGTTTCTCTTTCTGTAAGTTCATCATTCGTGTATAAGAATGCTGTCGATTTCTTGATGTTAATTTTGTATCCTGCTACTTTGCGAAATTCATTTATTAAGTCTAGTAGATTTTTGATGGAGTCTTTAGGGTTTTCTATGTATAATATCATGTCATCTGCAAATAATGACAGTTTCACTTCCTCCTTTCCAGTTTGGATCTCTTTTATTTTTTCTTCATGTCTAATTGCTGTGGCTAAGACTTCCAGTACTATGTTAAATAAGAGTGGCGAAAGTGGGCATCCCTGTCTTGTTCCTGTTATTAAGGAAAATGTTTAGTTTTTGCCCACTGAGTATGATGTTGGCTGTAGGTCTTTCATATATGGCCTTTATTATGTCGATATATTATCCCTCTATTGCCAAATTGCTGAGCGTTTTTATCAGAAATGGGTGCTGGATTTTTTCGAATGCTTTTTCAGCATCTATTGATATGATCATGTGGTTTTTATCTTTCATTTTGTTTATGTGGTGTATCACATTTATTGATTTGCAAATATTGAACCATCCTTACATCCCTGGGATGAATCCCACTTGGTCATGGTGAATAATTTTTTAAATGTATTGCTGGATTGAATTCGCTAATATTTTGTTAAGGATTTTGGCATCTATATTATTCAGGGGTATTGGCCTGTGGTTTTCTTTCTTTGTAGATATTCATAAATTTTTAAATCACTGATGGTATTTTAGCAGTCCATCGCCTTAACCACTCGGCCACCTCGTCAGCTCTGATGGTATTTTAGTATATATTCTTATAGACTTTTCTATGTATAGGTTTGTATATACTTATTTTTAGATAATGCTTGTTATTATATTCTGAACATTTCATAATATTATGAAATATTTTTCAAGGACATAATTTTAAAGCTACATAATAAACCATGTGGATATACCGACATTTATTTAATCATTCTCTTAATGTCAAACATTTAAATTATTTATGTTTTTCTGCCATTATAACTAATTGATAAATCTCTAACTTTTTGGACTTCCTTGACTTTTCTGTAGGATAAATTCCTAGAAAGAGAACTACTTGGTCAAAAGTTTAGAATATTTTAAAGTTACTACTACAGGTTTCTAAAGTGCTCTCTAGAACGGTTGCAGCAATTTATATCTAATGTTCTTTGGTATAATAAAATGCAAGATTTTTTTCTGCCAAAGTTCCTGGTGTTTGTCTCCTTAATGATTTTCTTCTCAGAATAAGCAAGTGAAAATAACTTTTGGGTTCTCTTGCAAGAATAATAACCAGTTTGGAATAATGATGTATCACAACAACCGACTCATAAAGTCCTTTGAGAAGGTGGGATGCCAGGTAAAGGTGAGTGATTAATGATTCTTTGTCACAGAAGGCTGAAAAGAGTAGGAAGAGGCTTTAAAAAGAGGGTATTAAGTTATTAATGGCTTGTACTCCCATCTTATGATTGTTAATTCTTATCCTGGAATTCTATCAAAAACTCTATTTCTCATCCTTCATAGATGTTAATCAACACAGAAACTTTACTGAATGCATTTTCTAGGTTGCTGTTAATAAGAGGTAGAATCAGAACATCAGCAACTCTGACATGTGTATTAGTCTATTAGTGTTGAAGGTAGCTTTTTATATATTCTTGGGGAGACAGTAAGACATAGTGGAAGATGTATAAAATTTAGTGATTGATGGCCAGGGATTTTCCACTTCAAGCTGTGCAACCTAGTCACCTAATTTATCTGAGGCTTAATTTCTTCCCTGTAGAATAGAACCACTATAATAATTTTACCTGCTCTGCCGACCTTACAGCTTACAAGATTGAGATTTTTAAATGGGATAAATTATGTGAAAATACTTTATAAACCAAACTATACAAATATTACCATTATCTTCAATGTTTTAATGACAAATTAAAGTAGAAATATCCACAAGTATTCCATTCATTCCTGTTTTGCAGATAAGATTGCTAAAGCACAAAGAATGATAAACTGTTTTATATTACACAGAAGGACAAACTTATGTTATACCCAGAATGGCTAGTTTTCAGCCTATGTTGATTTTCCTTGTTACATCATCTTTATACAATTCATGTTTGTGTGCTAGTCTAACTACACCTTGACTCAATTCCTTCCATTAAAGGATAAAAAAACCATTTTCAATCCAAATATATCTTGTATCAACTTGTAATTATTAACTACTGCAAGTCTGACTCACTTTAGTAGTTGATTAGTGGCCTAATTGTTTATTTTAATAGAGTGTGATGATTACATAGCATCCTTAAATTTTTTTCCAATGAAGTTTGGTTTTAGTTCCCTAGAACAGTAGTATATAACTGATTTTTTTAGCTGTATCATTTTTTGTTCAAATGAAATCGTATAGCAATTTCAGAATATAAAACAGTTGAAAATAGAGGTAGTGTGGGAGAAGTAGAGATGGCTATTAATCCTTGGAAAATCCTAGAAGATCTATGGCTCATAGTTTGAAAATCTTTTCCTAGAATTTGCCAGAGGTTCCAGTTCAATGTAATATTTGCAGTCTATTGAAGTATATTCTGAGTGTTTCTCTAGATCTTGCTGGCCTTTCCTGGCCCATAAACATTATGTAACCTTTCTATTATTGTTTGGAATCAAAAGGAAATGCCTCCAGGCAGTCAACAGTAATGTGAGTGTTGAAATTCATTTTTTTTTTCCCTAAGCCAACTCATGGAGAAGGTGTGGGAGTAATTGGAGTCATTGAGTGCAATTTCTTAAAACCTGCCTACAACAAACAAGACTTTGAGTACACCAAGGAGTACCGGTGAGTCACTCCCAACCTGAAGTGTTTCTGATAGTTTCTTCAGATATGATTCTGTTCTATGGAACCTCTAAAAGCATCTCTAAAAACCAGGCAGATAAATTAACTGAGAATTCCTTCAAATCTATTTTCCAATATAAGAAATAAAATTATTTGATTTTTATTTGTTTTTTTAAATTGATTTTAGAGAGAGGAAGGGAGAGGGAAAGAGAGAGAAACATCGATCCGTTGCCTCCCGTATCGTATTGTATGACCAGGGACCAAACCCACAACCTGGGTATATGCCCTGATGGGGAATCAAACCAGCGACCTTTTGGTGCACAGGGCAACACTCAGTCAACTGAGCCACACCGGCCAGGACAAAATGATTTTATTTTTAAATAAAAGCTGACTGATACATGATATATGGAGCTCAGTTGAGATAAACCTTAAAAAACTATGTAAAGAGCATAGGAGTCATATACTAAACTACTTCTGGTGAAACAAAGAGCCTTGGAATGATCTTTTTATTAATACATCATCTGCATATTGTATTGCGTGTTCACCACCCAAAGTCAAGTCGCCTTCCATCACCATTTATCCACCCTATACCCTCTTCTAACCTCCCCCCAACCCCCTTTCCCTCTGGTAATCACCATGCTATTGTCTGTTTATGAAGTTGTTTTTCTTTTCTTAATCCCAGCCCTACAACCCCCTTCCCCTCTGACAGCTGTCAGTCTGTTCTTTGTATCTGAGTCTGTTTCTATTTTGTTATTTATTTTGTTCATTAGATTTTAATGAAAATAGATGAGTGGATCTGAAGTTATTGAATATGTTTGGGGGGAAAGCACCAATTTGAAGTTTGTTCCAAATCATTTCTTGAAGCCAGTGAACAGATTGAGAGAAAACTATTAGAGCAGCAGGAAAGACATGTGTGTTTTCATGGAAGCATCTAGATTTAATAAGCAACACAAATAAGTAAGAATCAGAAAGAAACTGGGCATTGAGGCCAAACCAACAAGGGTACTTCTAGGAGACCAAGAAAGGAGCTGTTAAAGCCAGGATATAATAGTTTGTTTTTAGCTCTGGCCGGTTTTGCTCATTGGTTAGAGCATCGGTCTGGCTCTCAGACTGAAGGGTCTCGAGTTCGATGGTTCGAGACCCAGTCAAGGGCACGTACCTGTGTTGCATGTTTGATCCCTGGCCCTGGTCAGTCAGGGTCCTACAGGAGGCAACCAACTTATGTCTCTCTCTCTCTTTCTCTTTCTCTCTCCCTCCTTCCTTTCCACTCTATTTAAAACTCAATGGAAAAATATCCTCCAGTGAGGATTAACAAAAAAAAAGTAGTTTGTTTTTAAACTTTGGGGAAAGAATGAATCACTTGTTTCTTCTCTCATCAAATATTATGAGATATTTCCTGTGCCACTTACTAGGGACATAATAATGAAAGAAGAATGCTTGATGTCTATGAACAACTAGGATGAGGTATATGCATATAAGTTAAATACTATAATGTAATTGCTTTAATGGTGGATATATGCAGAATGAGAAGAATCTTTAAATGTGCCTAAAGGAGTCACGGAAGGCTTCACAAAGCAGATTATATTCTAACTAAAACTTGAAGGAAAAATTGGAGTTTGCTAAGTGGACAAATAGGGGAAGGGCATTCTACACAGAGGGAAGTATATGCAAGGACATGAAAGGGCAAGTGGTATTCTGGGATTATGGAGAAAGAAGATATGAGGACATACTCATTTTCTTTGACGTCTCAGTAGTCATTTTTATTTTTTTAGTGTGCAGGAAAAGTAATTCCCCAAATCTCCTTTTTAGTGTGTATGCTCAAAACTGTAAACAATTAGACAAAAAATGTTGTACCTTAATTTATCTGGAACTGTAAGAATTTTAGGATTAGTACTTGACAGGGACAACTTTTTGGATAGCAACCCCAAATTAATTTTAGAGTAATTGGTTCTTGGTCACTAGGGATATTCAGTGGTTATGGTAACTACCTATCCTCAGTTTTAAGTAAAATGCTCTTTTAAATATGAGTCTGGCCCATCATGGAGATCTTTGACTAGGACTTGATTCTTAAGAGTAAAAGTTTGGAGATGACATCAGTTTGACAGAAGTCTCAGAACCAAGTCATTCTATTTCTCTTGAGTAAAAGGAATAATGACTTTCTGGTGATTAAGAAAATAGTTAAGATTTGTGAAATCCAAGTGTTAGATATCAAAAATTACTTAACATATTATCTTTGTCAAACGCCCATCTACCTTTTAAATTTTAGAGGTATTAGAGCCTTGGTTTGTGATGTTTAGTTTCAGGATGAGTTTGAGGTCATTGCAGGGGATCCAGATATATTCCATCACCAGTAGGTTTATTCAGTTAAACATATAGGATTTCTGGCTTAAGTAGCTTAATAATATGCTACACATTTTATTAAAAACAGACAACTAGTATATTATCCTGCATACAGAGTATTTTGAGGATAAAACTTTACATAACTCTTGTCTCAATTCTGCCATCATTTTCCTTTTTTACTCAATTTATTTTATATAAAATGAAAAAGTATTCAATTTAAAAAAATAAGGGAATTAGAGAAGGTTGTCTACTATCACAAATTCATCCTAAGAGTATTATAGATATCAAAACTGCAAGTGATGAAAGAGATAGCCATCATACTGCTGGAATGTCTTCAAATAAATCATCTTTAATATCAGTTTTAATAGTTGTATATATCAGATTTCAGCTGCAACTATCAGGGCTCAAACTTACAACATTTTTAGAGTAAATTTCAGCTGAAGAATTGTTACAGGCTTGATCTCCGGTCAGGGTGTGTACAGGAGGCAGCCAATCGATGTTTCGCTCTCATATTGATGTTTCTCTTTCTCCCTCTCCCTTCCTCTCTCTCTAAAAATTAATTTAAAAAAAACTTTTTTAAAAAGAAGTGCAATCAACACATACTAACTGAGCACCACACTGTTGCATGGAACAGTGGCTAGGCTTTGTGGAATTTTCTAGAGAAATTCGAGATATGGTTCCTGTCTTTGAGGAGCTTATAGTCTATTTGTAATAGCGGATTGTCACGTACATAAAATAATTCAGAGATTAGTAAAATGGCTGTTTGATCAATCAAAACCTAAGTGGTATGATATAGGAAAAATGCCCTGAGAGAACAGATAGGGAAGGTTTTTGGTAGAAAGTATGACTTTAGATTTTCCTTGAAGGATACAGGATTTAGAAAAGGGAGGGAAGTATCGCTTCTCAGCCTTTTGGCTAAGATCAAGTGTAGTATCTGTTCTTATCAGAAAAGAGAGGGAAGTAAATTCCAGGATGGAAGTTATAGCATGAGCTAAGGTGGTGACAGCAACTCAGAATGGTAAAAATATGGGGAGTAAGGGTAAAGGGATATAACTAGAGTGAAGGAAATAAAGTCATGTGGATAGAGTAAGGCCATATTTTAGAGCACAGGTTGGCAAACCTTTCCTGTGAAGGGCCAGGAGATAAATATTTTAGGCTTTTTGGGCCATATAGTCTCTGTCACAACTACTCAATTCTGCTATAGTATGAAAGCACCCATAGACAAAAACAGGCAATGACCTGTATTGGGCCCACAGGCTGTAATTTGCCAACCCGTGTTGTAGAGCCACAGTTCCCAAATTATGTGCCTAGCTGCATATAATGAACTCACAGGGAAACCATAAGATATTTTAAATCTTTGAGGGAAATGCAGTGATACTTGACTTCTGTTTATAAACAATATAAAGTGTTTCCTATTGCTGGCATAACAAATTACCACAAACTTAGTGGCTTAAAACAACACTATTTTATAATCTTAGTGTTCTGTAGGTTAGAAGTCCAACACAGATCTCACTGGACTAAAATCAAGGTGTTGGCAAGGCTGCATTCCTTTTTGGAGGCTTTAGGGGAGAATGTATTTTCTTGCCGTTTTCAGCTTCTTGAGCCTGCCAACATTCCTTGGCCCATGGCCCTCTTACTCCATCTTCAAAGCCAGCAATGGTAGGTTGAGTCCTTCTCACATCATATCACTCCAGTGACCTTGCTTTAATCATCACAGCTCTGATTCTGAATCTTTTGCCACACTCTTCCACTTGTAAGGACCCTTGAATTGGATAATTCAAGATAATCTCTCTACTTTAAGATCAGCTGATGAGTAACCTTAATTTTCCCTTTCTATAAAACCTAATATATTCATAGGTATGAGGGATTAGGACATAGATGTCTTTGAAGGACCATTATTCTGCCTATCACATTACACCCTCTGGCCCCCTAATATCCACTTACAACTCACATGCACAATACACCCACCCCATGCCAACATCCCCCAAAGTCTCAACTATTACAGCACCTCAAAGTCTAAACTCTCATCTTAATGTCATTAATTCAAAACCTCAAGATCTCATCATCTAAACCAGGTATGGGTGATTCTCTAAGTCTGATGCATCTTGGGGTAAAATTCCTCTCCATCTATAGGTGTGTCTATTTTCATATTTTGCTCACAATATACAATGGTGGGACAGGCACAGGATACCAGTTATAGATATTTCAATTCAAATGGGGAGAAAATTGAAGGAAAAAGGAGTCTCTGGTTTCAAGCAATTTCAAAATCTAGCCAAGCTAACTCCATTAAATTTCAAGGCCTGGGAATAATCTTCAGGAACTTGCACCCTCTGGATTTAAGGTTCTGCTTTCTGGCCTTATGGCTCCACCCTCAGCATCATCTTTAATTTTTCATGAAGGGTAGCACGTATTTACAGCTGAGATGTTTCATCAGTTTGTTTAGAGGTCTAACAACCTTCTTTCATTTTATTCTCTCTTTATCCCTTTTAGTCAAATCTAGTAGTTTTTGTGCTAGTATATCATTCTCAAGAACCTTGTGGGTCTCACATGTATGTCACGGTTATTCACGTCATCAGACAAGAGGCTCCTGACAGGTCTTTCCTAGATAATCCTATTTCTATTCTTAGCTTCTGCTGAGTCACTAGTTAAATCTTTTCAAAGAGCTTTTTTTGTGTGTGACTGAATACTCTGACCTTTTGATCTTTCTGAGATACAGTATTAGCAAAAGGTTGTCCAGTCACAATCTTGGCTTTTTCTCTAGAGCATGCTTTCCTGACAGCAAATCTGAATCTTCAGAATCTTTTATAGTCTGGATAGGCTGAGAATGCCCCAAATCATTAAGTCCTGGTTTCTTTTTGTTGAACAGTTCTTCCCTCAGTTATCTCTTTTCTCTCCCGTTTTATATTAGCAGCAAGAAGAAACCAGGCCACACTTTTAACACTTTGCTTGGAAATCTCAGCTAAATGTTTTATCACTTACAAGTGCTGCTTTCCATATAACTGTATGACACAATTCTGCTAAGTTTTCTGCCACTATATAACAAGGATCACCTTCCCTCAAATTTTCCAATAACATGTTCCTCATTTCCTTCTGAGCCTTTACCAGCAACACCTTCAACTTCCATAATTCTACTAATAGCCTGTTCACAATAATTTTGGTATTAAGGGAATTTGTATTTTTTCTCTACCATGCTCCTCACTTCCCTCAGAGACCTCAACAGTGGGATGTTTAAAATCCATATTTGTACTGACAGTCTGTTCAAAGCAATCTAAGCTATTTCTGTTGTGCTCCTCGAATTCTTCCACCCTCTGCCCACTGCTCAGTTCTAAAGCAACTTCCACATTTGTGAGTATTTGTTATAGTAGCACCTAAACTTCCATGTACCAAAATCTGCTGCATTCCTTTTGATTACAATATGTCTTTGTGAATCTGGGCTTTCAGTGGTTGCTGTGATACAAAGCAAGTAAAACGTGAAAATCAGTGTTGACTAAGAAATGAGGAAAGCTGTGTCCAATTTGATTCCAAGGTTCGAGAAGTACAATACCCAATAGGCATACACATCCCATTAGTAAATAATTGTGGTTATTTAAGAATAAAATAGAAATATATGTTAACTTATGTGTATTATTCTTTTCAAATGGATTCTGAATTTTGGTTCATAAATACTAAGTTGTTTATACCTAGCTATTAAATAAATGGAGCTGGTACATATTTATTTTGACTTAAAGGTGCCATGAAAAACTTGAGACACTAAGGGTGTATGGATCAACACTCCAGCCAACTGAGCCACCTGGCCAGGGCAAAATTAAAATTTTTTTACATCTGGAAAAAGGAAAACCACTGTAACAAAAATTAATTAATTAATAATAAAAAAATTTACATCCATGTATAAATGGACCTGCACAGATGAAACCCACATTGTTCAAGGGTCAACTGTACATTATACTTATGTACAACTTTATGGTTTATAAGGTGCGTTACATGAATTATGTCAGTTGATACATCTGGCAACAGGGTGTAAAATGGATTGAAGGAAGGATTAAAGGCTATTGGAATAATCTAGGTCTGAAATAAGAATAGCTGTGTAAAAGGAAGTATTTATGACAGATCTATGAAAAAAGATCAAAATAATTTGGCGATACATCGATAATGGGATATGGGAGGGACATAAAAGAGAGGGAAGAATCAAAGATCACTTCAAATTCTCAAATTTAATAGACAGCATCATTGATAGAATTAAGTTGGGAAAAGGAACAATTTCATGGAGTAGCAATGGTAGAAACTAGATTGCACAGGATTAAGACAGGCAAATAAAGAAGAGGTAGTAGATATAGACCACATATACCAGGATTAGGGAGTAAAAAGAAGGAGATTGATAGAACAGTAAAGCCATGTTTTTTGTCAGAAGGAATGGGGTTTCAAAATACATGAGAACAGTATCTTAATTGAAGTGGTGGTTACATGACTGCATGCAATTGTCAAAACTGATTCTACACACTTAAAAAGATGAATTTTACTCTATGTAAATTTATCTCAATAAATCTTAACTGAGTACATGAGAACAGAGGTTTACTTTTATTTGTAATTGAGATATAACACACATACCTTAAGGTCACCAATTTAAAGTGTACAATTCAGTGGTTTTTAGCATATTCACAAAATTGTCCAACCATCATCACTATCTAATTCCAAAACATTTTTATAACCCCCAAAAGAAACCCTTTGCAAAACATCTCTAACAAAAATAAATTAATAAATAATTTAAAAAAAGAGAGAAACCCTTTGCTCATTAGCAGTCACCCCACATTTCTCCTTCTCTTCAACCTTTGGCAACCACATATCTGCTTCCTTTTTTTCACATTTTTTATTGTGGCAAAATACACATAACAACCATGTACAGTTCAGTGGTATTAATTACATTCATATTGTTTTTTTAATATGATTTATTTATATTTAAGTAAAAGTAGACATGTTAATATAAGTTATTGCCTTAAGAATATTCATTTTGTACAACTACATTGCTATCAAGCAACATTTATGAAATGTTTCCTGGGCCCATAGTACTGAGCTTTCTATTAATATGCATCCCTTTTTACAAGTTTTTACATAACCATATGCACTGAAGAAGCATGGCTGTGGCAATGCAGAGTTGTCACCTGTGACAACCTGACATCAAAGGAGAAGCCTCTTGATGAAGAATGTTTTATCTTTCATTCATTTACAAAATGGTGTTTTTCTTTTTGTGTAATTATCAAACCCATATGATTTTGTTTAATTATTTTTTTCTTCTGATGTTGTGAAAACAAATCAGTTAAAACTAAGAAGTGTAGCAATATAACCAAATACATAGGATAGTATATCTTATATGGATGTTTGGGATGATATTAATGTTTTATATTACATATCTGTATTTATCCTTTGGGCAATAAAGTTAAAAGCATGTAAACAAAAGATTTTTCTGAAAGTTGATGCATTGTTTTAACAATCACAAAAATTTGGGGTTATTTCCTTTTAAGGAGTACAATGAAATAGTTTCATATTAAAATAAAAGGTCTTGCTGCTCTCATTTTTAAAAATTTCTATTTTATACATTTTAAGTAACAGAATTATTCTGTGATTTTATTGCTAAAACACTACTGCTGCTCTCCTGTTTGTGAACACTGATTATTTCACTGTACTTTTCCACACATGTGCTCATGCTAAAGATTCAAAAACTAAAATGGAGAGTGACTAGTAGTAATAAATGCACAGCAATTGACTAGGACAATGACAAATCTTAAGGGTTGACAATTTTGTTACGATAAGAGCTGTGACTAACCTGTTAAGTCAGCTATATAGAGAAGCATTTGGGGACAGAAAAATGCATGAAACCATAATGCATATGACTGCTAGAAATTCTCTAGTTTGATGCACCATGGATATTTAGGGCAGAATCTACATGCAGCTTCTTCAGCAAGCTTGTTGCTCCATTAGGAGAGTCCATCGATGTTACAGATGTCTCACAGCCTGTCCCTGCACATGTCTGTGCTCATTGCCAGGGAGGTTGCAGATTCTGCAACAAAATCCAATGTTAGATTTAAAACTGGAGGTGCTTTATTTCAGATACTTATAGTACTAAAAGAATCTACTTAATATCCTGAGAGTTCATATTTTTTAATAAAAATTGCAAAACAATTTTGGCTTCTTATAACACTTGTTCAGTTTTGCCCTATCATTCTTCTGATTGAGACATCATCAGTGTTGGGAAATAACTGTTTTGTGACTACTATGATTTCTTGAACTTCATTCTGATTCATAGCTGGCTTTACAGCTTTCTCCCTTGAAGTGGAGGAATTTGCACCCGTCAGATTGTGTGTGGCCATGTATTTATTTGTGTAAAGTACTTGCATTAAATCATTAATAAACTTCTAAGGCTTGCTCTTGTTACAACGGGCAATCTGCCATTTTTCACTCTTGAACTGCTTCTCATCAGTGTGATGCTCTTCTTCAGTGCTCAAGGAAATTGGTGAACTGGAACTAGAATTAGAATTAGAATTAGAATTAGAAATAGAATTAGAATTAGAAATAGAATTAGAATTAGAATTACTGCACATGAAAGCAAATGAATCTAGTGAGGAGTTGTTTGTGGCTTTCCAGAGGGAGGATGCAGATGTAAACATGGTTCCTCTACCCTTAAGCGCGGCCTCCATCATACCAACCAATTCTTCAAACTGGGTAACTGCTTGTGGTAACAACATTCAAAGGGTTTCATGTCTCCATGTTAAATGGTCTTCTCTGTTGTCATATTTAGTTTGGTTCCTTGAAGCATGACCAAAGACTGTCGAAGTCAGCTATTTTCTTTCTGGGTGTTTGTCAGTTTTTGAGGTTTTTTATTTTCATACACAATTCTTCTTTCAACAATTCTTCTAAAGGTTCTTCATCCTCACTGGAGCTCTCACCAGACAGAAAGGTGTATCCCGAATATGGGTCTCTCTGTCCTTTATCCATGTCACTATTTGCATTCTCTGAGTCCATAGTCTCCGTCCTTTTCCTTTTTCCTTTTCTAAGAGCTTGAGTATTGGTAACTTTATCTGTTTGCAGGATCATCTGCATTTTATCAGTTAGTTACCAAGGTTTTCTGAAATTGTAGCAGGGAGTGCCCATAGAGATGATGCTATTCCAGATGTAGCCCAAAAGTTAATGATTTTCCCGGCTGCATCTTCCAAAACTGCAACATCGGGGCGGGGGGGGGGGCATGGGAGGTTGGTGGTAGCACCGCCTAGAGACTCCCTCAGCCTTATGGTTTCCCTCCAGCTCTTTGGCATCCCCTGACACTAGGCTATCCTCCAGTTCAGCCAAGGGAGGTTGGATAGGTGGAAGCCTCAAGCTTCAGGGAGCCTAGAGGCACCCAGCTGTTGCACCGGTGGACGATGTGGACTGGGGGATGGCCAGTACATTCATATTTTTAAACAACACTAACCAGCATCCATCTCCAAAATTCTTTTCATCTTGCAAAGTGAAACTCTATACCCATTAAAAAATAATTCCACATGCCTGCCCCCACCAGGCCCTGGCAACCATGACTCCACTTTCTGTTTTTATGATTTTGACTACTCTAAGTACCTCACATAAGTTAAGTCATACAGTATTTGTCTTTCTGTGACTGGTTTATTTCACTGAGCATAATGTCCTCAAGCTTCATCCATGTTGTAGCATGTATCAGAATTTCCTTTCCAAATATCACATGATCTCACTTATTTGTGGAATATAATGAACTAAACAAACTGAGGAACAAAATTGACCCAGAGACGTGGAGGTGGGGTACAGACTGACAAGTCTCAGAGGAGGGGGGTTGCGGGGGGGGGGAGATAAACCACAGAACTTATATGCATGTATGCATGACCAATGGACATAGACAGCAAAGCTGGGGATGGGGTGGGGGGGATGGGGAGGAGGGTGTCAATGGGGGAAAAAGGAGAAACATCTGTAACAAAAACAAATTAATAAAAAAATAAAGAATTTCCTTCCCTTTTTAAGGCTGAATAATATTCCATTATATGTATATACTACATTTTGCTTTTCTATTCAACCATTAATGGACATTTGGGTTGTTTCCACATTTTAGCAATTGTGATTTATAGTCTACAGTAATCCCCTCTATTTTTTTTAATCCTCACCTGAGGATATTTTCCACTTATCTTCAGATAGAATGGAAAAGGGGGAGAGAGAGAGAGAGAAACATCAATGTGAGAGAGACACATCGATTGGCTGCCTCCTGCACAACCCCAACCAGGCCTGGGGACTGAACCACAACCAAGGAATGTGGCCCTGACCAGAATCGAACCCGCGACTCTTTGTTCCTCAGGCTGATGCTCCAACAGCTGAGCCAAACTGGCCAGGGCTACAGTAATCCCCTCTTATCCATGGGGGATATGTTCCAAGACCCCCCCATGGATGCTTGAAACCATGGATAATACTGAATCCTATATATACTATGTTTTTTCCTATACATACATACCTATGATAAAGTTTAATTTATAAGTTATGCACAGAAAGAGATTAACAACAATAATAAAATAGAAAAATTATAACAATATACTATAATAAAAGTTATGTGGATGTGGTCCCTCTCAAAATATCTTATTGTACAATCTCCGGTCAGGGGACATAAAAGAATCAACCAATGAATGCATAAATAAGTAGAACAATAAATTGATGTTTCTGTCTCTCTAAAATCAATCAATAAATAAAACTTTAAAAAATATATCTTATTGTACCCTACATATGGTATGAATATGCTGGACAAAGGGATGATTCATGTCCTGGGTAGGATGGAGCAGAACAGTGGGAGCTTTAATCCCGATACTCAGAACAGTACACAATTTAAAATTTATGAATTGTTTATGTCTGGAATTTTTCATTTAATATTTTTGGATCATAGTTGACTGCGGGTAACTAAAACTTCAGAAAGCAAAACTGCAGATGGGGGGGGACTTTATTTTGTCTAATATGTATTAGTATAGCCATCCTTGCTCTCTTTACTGTTTATATAGAATATCTTTTTCACTTTCTACCTACTTGTGTCTTTGTATCTAAATTTAGTCTCCTATAGACAGCATATATTTGGATTGCGTTTTTTTTACCCATTCTACTAATCTGTGTCTTTTGATTGGAGAGTTTAATGTATTTACACTTAAAGTAATTACTGGTAAGGAGGGGCTTCTGTCATTTTTCTATTTGTTTTCTATATTCTTTGTAGATTTTGTGACCTTTGTTTCCTGCATTACTGTCTTATTTTGTGTTTAGTTGATTTTTCATAGTGAAACATTTAAATCGTCTCATTTTCTTTTGTGCATATTTTATAGCCGTTTTCTTTGTGGTTACCATGAGGATTACATGATCCTTTGATCAGGAGCAGCAAACGGCTATCAGAGCACAGATTCCTGATATTTGAAGGACAGAGTCCTTTTTGCCCACCCTGGCTCCTGAAAGCTACTCTTAAGATGTGTGCACAGCTTCCTGTCACTGGTCTGGGATAGGGATGGTAGCTACTAGTGTGCTAAGAGCTGAAATTTGCCAATTTACCATCTAAGCTTTCCCCTGGAAGTTACAAGTCTTTAACAGACTGCACAGTTCCAAATAGTTACACCATACAGACTCTGCCAGTACAATTGCTGTCTAGGTGGACAGTAAGATTCTTGGTGCTTTCTACTTCTACTATCTTCCCAGAATCCTGTCTAATTTACTTATTTTTAAAGTAGAACTTTAAAAGAAAACAAAGAATAGTTCTTCACATGTGACTTGAGGAAAGGATATAAACATAGAGGTAGGAACATTGGTAGGTTGGGGGGAAAGGAGGACCTCATGTATGATTACTCTTCTCTGTGTATTCAGAATCTAACTTAATATGAGTAAGGTGGCGGTAAGGAAGAATTCCTAAGGAGAGAAGAGGTCTGTGAAAACCTTGGGAAGTGATCTAGGGAATCAAGGGATTTTAAACATACTAACTCTGTAGTGTTTCGGGTGTGTATAGTTGTACATGAAGTTGTAATCCTGGGTTGTAGAATTCAATAGCAATTAGTCATTAGAAATCGGCAGTTTTTAAAAGCAAAATTCTGGTTTTGACTTATGCACCTTACATTTTTTTACCCTGAGCCTACTGTTGTTAATTTGGGAAGAGAGATAAAGAAGAAAGAACAACAGCCAGAACTGGGGTATAGCTTCCACTAACAGATGTATAGTAGAAGGTTGAAGAGGACTTTGTTGCCTAGTGCTATAAATGCTCTGAGCAGCATTTGCATAAACAGGAACTGTATGGACATTTTTAAGTTAGTATTTGATTGACTTGTAATAAATAGGGTACAGTATTTGATCCTCTTTCAACTTGGTCCTGAATTATTTACCTGTAGTCATCTGACAATCAAATAACTTACCATATTTGGTTCTGTTCTAGTTCTGAAATTTAGCCCTCTGTCTTTTCTCTAATGTCAACTCCATACTCCCACACCATGATTCTAAAAGCCCTGAAAATTTGGAGAACAGAGCTCTTTTTAAGACTTATAACCACTTTACCTTTTCAATCAAAGTGACTATTCAGGATTCTGACTGTCATTTTGACATGAAATTTGCAAGGTAGTAGATTCCCATCCTAGTTCCTGTAAGTATAGATGTTCAAACCTATGCTGAATATTCTAAATTGTTGGCTTCTCTTAGATGAGAGCATCTCATAGGTCACAAAGTTTTTCAACAAATTCTCAACGTTGACATGCTTCTTGCTTTTTCTTTCAGGTTGACAATAAATGCCCTTGCTCAGAAGCTCAATGCTTATTGGAAGGAAAGGATTTCTCAAGAGAATTTTGAGACATCAGCCTTAGCCAGGACAATATCGTGAGTAGTAAATATAGAATATAAAAGTATTGCCCTGGCCGGTTTGGCTCAGCGGTTAGAGTGTCGGCCTGCGGACCAGAGTCCCGGGTTCGGTTCCCGCTAAGGGCACGTCATACCTAGGTTGCAGTTTGTCCCCGGCCCCGGTTGGGGTCGTGTGGGTGGCATCCAGTCGATTTATCTCTCACGTCGATGTTTCTCTCTCTCTCTTTCCCCTCTCTCCCTCCCACTCTATCTGAAGATAAATGCAAAAATGTCCTCGGGTGAGGATAAATAAATAAAAATTAAAAAAAAAAGAATATAAAAGTATTGGTGGATAATGTCTATAGAGCAAATGCAAGCAAGAAGAAGGTGGTGATTTTTACATAAGAAAGTTTAATTAACTAAAACTGGGATGTCACTGGTACTTATTTTATCATTATCTGGACCTCTTCATTCTAGTTTAACACTTGTGGTTTGGATCATAAATAAAAAGAGTTTAGTATGTTCAGTTTACCCTATAGACAGTATGATATAGTGGAAGATAAGGGACATTTAAATCAGATACTAAAGGGTTGAAAATCTGGTTCAGCTTCTTAATAGTTGGATGAACTTGAGTAAGTCAGTCACTTCACCTCTCTGAATATAATAAATTAGATGACACAACATTTTTAGCACAGTGCCTGGCATATAGTAGATATTCAGAAATGTTAGCAAACTTTTCTTCTCTTTATTCTTAATGAACATTGTTGGAACTATACTAAGGAATTTGACAACAGAAGTAGAGAACCCAGCATATCAGAAAAAAGGTAGAAATTATTGAACTATGGATCAGGATAAAATGCCTCAGTAGGCCAGGAAACTAGCATAATACAGAGGATAGAATGTGTAACAACACATATACAGTTACACCACCATCAAGACAAAGATTAGAGTATTAAAAGTTCATTTTCAGGTAGGCAGCCACCTGTGTTTTTCTTTTAAATGGAAATCATCAGGAAAATGTATGATATAAAATTTTGTTTCAAATGCAACCCGATTGCTGTATAAATATTACTATCTTATTCTAAATATCTTGCTCATGTCCCACTTCCATGGTTTTCAAAGACATGAAAATTAAGATGAGATGCCATTTTTGACCTTTCAAATAAGCACTGATTAGTGCAATAAAACAGATAGTCATATATTGCTTGAGTGTGTGTGTGTGTGTGTGTGTATGTGTGTGTGTGTGTGTGTGTGTGTGTTATATAATCTCTATGGAAGCAGAATTGAAATAATGATTATTATTTGTTGAGTACTTATATTCCAGGCACTGGTCTAAAATTTTTACTTATATTTCCATGTATTGATTCATCACAACAACCCTATGAGATAGACAGATGATATTATTTCTTCTATACAAATATAGACACTGATACACTGAGAGCTTAAGTAACTTGCTCAAGATTAGAGAGGCAGAAAGTGGAGATCTAAGGTTTAAATATAGGCAGTTGGGCTCCAAAACTCTAGTTCTTAACCATGACACTCTTCTGGAAGGATGCAATGAGGATAATATAGTTCAGCCCCTTCGACTACCTGTTTATTGCAAGCTCGAGCTAAAAGCCTTTCCTATCTGTCTGGATAGGAATTATCTACCATGGTCTGCAGGTAACCTGAGGCAGGGAGTTACTGTCTTTAATGTTGGTCCCCAGGAGAGTAATACTGACATGCTTCTGCAAGAGACTCTTCTGTGCATGTGCATGTAAAACCAAAGTTAATGTGACCTTCTCTCTCCCCTCCCACTACTGCTGAAACTGCTTTTTGCTGCTCTGGCTCTAAATAAAACAGTGGCTGTATTTAAATATATAGACACCAGAGGTCAGGCCTGAGCTCAGAGTTTAGAGGTTGCAAGGCTGGAGCAGCCTGGAGCTAGGTGATAGGAGGCTATATATCCAAAAATCTGTATGAATTCTCTTTTTTAAAACAGAGTTTTAAACAAAAAAGAAGGCATTGTTTGAGTGGTAGAATTATGAGTGTCTTTTATTTTCTTTTTATATCTTTCTGTATTTCCCTTTTTTTCTATAATGAATTGATATTACTTTTATAACTAGAAGAAAACTATTTACAAAGATAAGAAAATATATTGAACTAAGACATAAAAAAATACATCATTCTATTGAAATATCTAGTATAAGAGCAATATAAATGTAACACAAAACCCACCCTAGACTAAATTACATGTTTTTCAAATTGGTCCTATGTGCCCCTCTACCCTCTTTCTGTGTCTTTTCTCCAGCCTTCCCCATTCCCACTCTTTTCACACCCTAGATGCTATTTCTATTATATATGGACCACCTCCTTTGACAGAGAAACAAATTCACTTTAAGGTGAAGGTGATACGCTTTCTGGGGGTGGGGGTGATAGAGGGTATGTGTATTAAGAGTAGAACTCTTGCCCAGCCGGGGTGGCTCAGTGCTTGAGCATTGATCCATGGGCCAAGAAGTCACCAGTTTGATTCCAGTCAAGGCACACACCCAGATTTTGGGCTCGATCCCCAGTAGGGGGCTGGCAGGAGGCAGCCAATGGATGTTTCTCTCTCATTGATGTTTCTGTCTCTCTCCCCCTCTCCCTTCCTCTCTCTTTAAAAAGAAATTCAATAAAAATGTATTTTTAAAGAAGAGTAGAACTCTGGGATAATGTATCTTAATAATATGACCCAATTGTTAGACTGGAGCCACCATTTCTAGTTACAAAATGTGATAAAATTTGCCCTGACCGGTTTTGCTCCGTGGTTAGAGTGTCGGTCCACAGACCAATGAGTCACGGGTTCGATTCCTGTCAAGGGCACATACCTCAGTTATGGTTTGTCCCTGACCCTGGTTGGGGTTGTTTGGGAGGCAGCCAGTCAATGTGTCTCTCTCACATTGATGTTTCTCTCTCTCCCTCCCTCCCACTCTATCTGAAGATAAATAGAAAGATATCCTCGGGTGAGGATTAAAAAACAATTAATTGAATTTATATTACTTTTTAAGATTAACTTTGGGAATATCAACCTAATAAAATTTGGATTAAAGTATAAACAAAGACCATTTTTGAAAGGAGAAAAATAGAAGTAGGGGGTCTGTAGGGAAATGGAGAGGTTTTGATGACAATTCTTCAGTGACTCCAACAAATGCATTTCTTTTTTGTAATCCTCACCTGAGGATATTTTTCTATTTATCTTCAGATAGAATGGGAGGGAGAGAGAGGGAAAGAAAGGGAGAGAGAGAGAAACATCTACGTGAGAGGGACACATCGACTGGTTGCCTCCTGCATGACTCCAACCAGGGCCAGTCACAAACCGCAACCGAGGTACGTGCGCTTGACTGGAATCGAACCCGCAACTCATTGGTCCGCGGGCTGACACTCTACTGCTGAGCCAAACCAGCCAGGGCACAAATGCATTTATTAACATCTATTTTTATTGTTGAGAGTATTACAGATGTTTCCCCATTCTCTCCCCCTCTTATCTCCCTCTACCCGGCTCCTGCCCCGCCCTAGGCCTTCACCACACTATTGTCTGTGTCTAAGGGCTATGCGTATATGCATATAAGTTCTTTGGTTAATCTCTTCTTGTCCCTCCTTCCTCCATTTTAAACTTGTCACAGCATTGGATAGAACCAAATAAAATGATTCTGTGGGTTTTATTTCTTGGTAATATTGTTTATATATATATTCTATTAATTAATTTTAGAGTTAAAATTATCCTCTTGCTTGCTTAGAACAAGAGATTCCAGGATAAGTAATACTGACTTCCATAAATAATGGTAGCTCACTCACCATGTTCATATTTGTTACTATTTTTCGTATCCATATCTGGCATGCTTCTATCATTATTTTTTCTGTGAAGTTCAAGATATATACATTTTAGACACCTAGACTATAACAGTTATAGCACATTTCATATATAAAATTATGTTATTTCACTTTTAGGGTGTGACTTTCTAATGTAAGACACAGCACAGACCTAGGATTCACACAGTCATACTTATATTTTCCTTCATTCAGGAAGATTCCTGACCAGACGTGGGTACAGTGTGATGAGTGTCTTAAATGGAGGAAGCTTCCTGGCAAGGTTGATCCATCTACATTACCTGCAAGATGGTTTTGTTACTATAATTCTCATCCAAAGTACAGGTAAGCTTAGGACTTCATATTATGTCAGAGATAATTCCTAATTTGTCTCTATATTCTAAAACACTTTTCATCTCAAGTCCACACTTTTCATCCTGGCATTGCAGCCTATGTGCCAACTGGTCCCACCTTACCTATCCAGCCTTATTTTTCATTGTATCTTAACACAAACCCTATGCTTTAGCTAGACCTTGTGGCTTCAGTATTCCCCACATATGCCATACTTATTCCCTCCCTCACAACTTGGTAATGTCATTCCACTTGCTTACAGTGACTTTATGCATTCTGTCTCCATATCCAAATCATTTCCATCTGGGATGCTTAATTATTTTATGTGATACTTCTGTTGATAATAGTTTGCAGTGATTTTACTCTGGCTTCTTTACTCTGATATTTAATTCTTGACATTTATTCACATTTCATTTTGTATTTTTTGGATGTTTTTCATATGTATAGACTTTGGCTCTTCGAGAAATTTTAAGGTATTCAAGAACAAGGGTTTTACATTTTGGGTCGAGTTGATGGTTTTCTTCATATGCTTCCTACACCTGAATATGTTGTAGTACCTATTGTACATTCAGTGCTATTTGTTTACATGTTTGTCTTTTTAATACACTGTTCGTTCCTTGTAGCATCTAACATCTAGATGGTGCCTAACATATCCATGGGCATTCATTTCAATTAAAAAATTTTTTTTATTTGATTCAGTAGTCACATAGGTTTATGATAGTAACTCAGTTTGCTTCATTTCTGCTGTGATGTAATTGTTTTCCCCTCAGGGTAAATGCTGATAGAAAAAAGGTACTAGACACTCTCCCTCCCAGGAGCATGCTCACACCTTTCTTCCTTTTCAGTCATGCATCTTCTAAATTCTAAGGGTCCTCATGAGACTTGCAACCAGGGGAGCAGTGGGCAGTGGCTGATCATCCTGGGCTAACCCCTGAACCTGTCTCCAAGGCCCCCTTTTCTCTGACTTTCCAGTGAGCCAAAGCAGTCCCTCCTAGGCTCATTTCTTTCCTATAACATTTCTAGAGAGCCAAAGCAGCCCCACCTAGGCTCTCTCCTGTTGCTTCTTGTATCCTAAGCCCTTTCTTGTTTCACTGTCCACAGCTTTAATAAATGTACTTCGAAATAAAAATAAATGAATTAAAAAAATATAAAAAGGTACTAAAGCAGTATGCTTTTTAGAAAAAAAGTGTTTAAAATGGAGGAAATCAAATAAATGAAGTCTAGGTCTGTAATGAGTAAGCATTCCTTCATAGTCTCCAGTTGTGCCTAAGCACCTCTCCATGGACAGTAACTGAGATTGTGATTTGAATATGGGACTGAATGCATAGAAGTCTCATTTTTTTAATCCTGTATCTCCTATCAGTTTACACTTAGTGCAGGAGACATAGCCTTCCAGGATACTTTGCCCCCTTATAAAATGGGTATAGCATAGGGTTTCCAATTATTATTAATTTTTATTGGTTTCTAGGATTACTTTTGACCATTGAATGTTTTTTCTAGTGCTGTTTTCAGTTTTTATTTCTTTAAAAGTATCTTCCTTGTGCTTTACATATGCCAAATATATGTATATATTTTCATTTAAATAGTCCTCCTTTTTCTTCTCTTTGATAGTTTCTGTCCTATGATGTAAGCTCCTAGTTCCTTACTGCTGCTTTCTATCATAGCCTTTCATTTTCTTCTTCAGGCATCATCACCTAATTTAGGGATTCTCATGCTTCTAGACTGCATCTTGGGAATTTCTTAGTAAATGAGAAGCGAAAGACCTAGGTTCTAGTTTCAGCAATATTCTCTTTGTATGGAATCTCAAGCAATCTCTCATGTGCTTGAACTTCACTGTGTAGGAATAGAGATTATGTTTTGTGCTGCCCACCATAATAGGAATTTTGTAGCTGTCAAGTATTTTGAATATATTGCGAGAAAGGTGATATATGCACTAAAAATAATTAGATGATCGTATGCCTTGAAATAAGAATTGCTACACATTAACCTACACACAGGTTTTTTAATGTGGGTGGAATCTGAGTTTTATAAGGTTAGAGGGTTGTTAAGCTGCCTTGTCATAGGAAAGGAAAAGGTAAAAGCAAAGCGTACATTTTATTTCCAAAAGATGATTTCTTCTCTGTACTGCAGGAGATGCTCTGTTCCAGAGGAACAAGAACTCATTGATGAAGACCTGTACTTGAGCAAAGCTAAGAAACAGTTGAGTATACCTAAGGTAGTATTCTGTATTATACAGTAGAGGAAGCTGACCCTTCCTAATAGGACAGGGGAGTTTTGAAAACAGGGGTAAATATTTTTCTTTTTTGGTTTTTAATAATTTTCCCCCCTCACCTCTCTATTCTCCCAGTTTTTTATTCCTTCTAATCATCTCCTGAGTTTCTCAACTAGTGATTGTCTTTAGTCTCCCTCCCCTCCTCCTCTCTCTTTCAATAGGGCATGTGAAATTTCTCTTCAGTAGCAGAGCTCAGGAAGGCATCCTTAGAAACTCAATGAGGCCCACACTATTTCTAATTTGAAAGGAACATTAAAACCTAAATCTACAATTGGTAATCCATTTTAGATTGAGAAATTTCATGAATGAACTAAATAGCACTTTTATCTTCTCCTAGAGACCAAACTGTTGAGAAGAAGAATGTGCCAATGGAAAAAGAGAACCACCAGGTGAGAGACAGTCTGCCCTCTTCCTTCTCTCACACAAAACTTTCCCCAACAGAGGACATAGGTTGAAGGAAGCAGCAATCTTGAAAGCTGCGTAGAAATAGTGAACCATTTCTTCTGATGGTCTTTTTTCATTGGATCTTTTGATTTTACTTTAATCTGCTGTTACTGATGTTCAGATCACCAAAAATAGAAGAGCAAATCATTCACTTCCCAAATTTGGATTCAGTACTGATTCTGGACAGTGTGAATGTCACCTTCTGTGTCACAGAATTTTCAGGGTTATGTTCCATCCTCATACAGGCTGCTCCTGTTGAGTGTCTGGTTTTCCTCAGTCTCCTTTCTTCCAGGATGCAGGGGTGATTCTTCCTCCCTCCTTTTGGGAAGAAGGGTGGTTCTTTGTGCCCCTCTCCCATCCCTGCTTTCAGGCTGGCTTGCTTTATAAAGACTTTGCTATTTTGAATTTTCAGGAGCACTGTCTCTCGGACATGGTTGCCCAGCTCCGGACGCTGAAGGGTGCAATAAGGTTGGCCGTCCTTTCAGGGACACTCCTTTCCTGACAGCCACCATAGCACCCATATATCCCCCCCTCCCCCAACCTTTCCTATCTGCATGATTTTCCTGTTGACCCTCTTTCCCAGAGATATCTACTAGTCGCATGTTAGATTCACCTTTCACCCATTCAATCAGGGTAGGTCAGACTGGTGAGGATAGAGGCAATTTAATACTAATTTTTCTGACAGTCTACCAAGACCCAGTTATATGAATATTCAGGTTTCATGCCCTACTGTCTTGGCTTAATAGTCTTATCTAGAGATTGGGAGATTTGCTGGGACTGCCCTGTCCTCATTCAGTTTACCTCCCCTTTATATTCCTTCACCTTCATCATCCATACTATTTTCATAAGCTGGCTCTTCCATAAGATCCCAGACGCATGTCTCTGTGTGTGTGCACTATGAGTACTTGTTAATGCCTCGCATGCATTTCTCCAAATCCAGCACCAATACATGCTGCAATGCTTATTCCCTCCATCCTTACCTTCATAACAGATCTCAGAGGAGTGAAAAATCCAGCCTTAAACTGGGTCAAAAGAGAGAATTAGACACTGACTAGGGGGCCAGGGTTAATGTTGTGGGTGGGATGACTCTAGGAGCCAATAAGTGAGTTGGGGAGGTCTGATGGCATCCAGCTGACTAGGTTATAAGTAAACATGCCTGGGTTCAGTGTTCTAGTGTACATTACTGTATGCTGTTTGTTCTGTGTAGGAAACAATTTCTTTTTATTTGGCTAAGTGTTCTTTCCTAGCATCAGAAGGATTGACTCATCCTTTGATATTCAGTTTGCAATTGGGATTTTTATGCATCATTTTTTTCTTTGCTAGGTATTCACTAATCCACTGAAGATCCCTACTATTCAAGATATGGATGAAATAAATAATAGAACAATTGGATATGAGGAAATTGATAGCCCTAGCCGGCTCCCATCTATTGGAGAAGATAACAAAACACCTTCTCTTCAACTTAAGCCTCTGGATTCCAGTGTTTTTCAGTTTTCCAGGTGGGTAAAAAACATAGACTTTCTTCAATAGTAAGCCTCAGGGTTTGTTTCCTGTAACGTAGGTTGGTATGGTTATCATATTTGTTTTTCCTTAGGCGTAACATGGAATTCAGAAGGATAAACACTATTTTGGATTGATAGAATTATGTGTTGCATGTACCCCCAGTTATTCAACATTACAACTGTTATGTCAAACCTGTCTGTCTATCCTTTTTATATACTTTCTTGAGGTGATCATCTGACAAATGCTCTTTTATGTGTTGTATATTCACATTATGTTGGGAATTGTGTAAGTGAAATAATAGACATGAAAACTCTTTGAAAAGCATAATGTGCTATACAAATGTAAGCTAAAGTTATATAGATAAGCATTGTTTCTTTCCTTAAGTTTAGGAATATTAAAGTCCTGTGGATCTCCATATACTTAGTACATGTTGGCCACATATAAAAATACCCATTAGAAGTTTGTGCCATTGGGTAAGCCTTCTAGTTCATTTTTTTCTAGAATAAATTATTAGTGTAAGTTTAGTTTTTGACTTTACTTGTTCATCTTCTGGTTCCTCATCAGTATTATTTTGTTAGTCTTTATAACAGGAAGGAGCATACCTTTTCTTTTTCTCAAATATCAAGAGTATTTGAAGCACTGAAAGATATGACTGCCTTATAATGCCATAAGACTGGAACTCAGGACTCTTGATTCAAACGTGCTTTCTCTTCTGTATTATGCTTCTCACTTCTGGCAGAGCCAAGACATAGGTCAAGTAGAGTTGTTCTCTAATAGTAGAAACTTCTACAGTCATCAGTAATGTGACTATTATGTAGTAGACTGTGAACTTTCAATTGACTCTCTTCACTTTGGATAACTTCTTAACTTAGAAGCAATGGAATACATGATAAGGTAAAAATGACTCCTGCTTTTCCCCCCAATGTTACTGATATTTTTCCTTGTTTCTTGCTTCTTAGGTGGGTCTTTTCAGCTTCTCATCTAGACAAACATCTCTACATGTGTGCAAGTCCCCTATTCAGTGATTCTTCCACAATTAAGCCCTATAGATATTGGAAGAACCCCATGACCCCCCTGAACATGAACGAAAAGGAAGTAAGCTATTAGGAGCAAAACTAATAAAATTCTAAAGGAATTAAATGAGAACTTGTATGAAAGAATTTAGAGGTACTCAATAACTAATGATTGGATTTTAGTCATATCAAAGAAGCAAGATTGAACTATTTAGCAAGGGGTAAGAAATATAGTCTAGTCAGTATCAGGGGCTTGAGCATAATTTTCCTCTGTTCCCATCTGTAGTTTTCCAGCTTCCATTGTAGGTTGGGAAGGTTGTACAGTAAAGTGCTGGGTGTTTTTGAAGCAGGTTGTTACCTTTCTACCTCGTTCTCCTTGAGATGGTCAGGTATCAGAATTGCCACTGGAGTATTAAGGTGTCATTGCTCTTGAATCCTATACTTTCCCTGATGTGACCAATTTCCCTTTTTTGTCCCTTTCGTTACTCTGTACTGACTTTTGGTAACCTGAAGGAGATTACAAATGCTAACCTATGTATGTGTGTATATTTTATGAGTGCAGTATGTCAGTACATCCATTGGGTGGCATACTTTATCAGTCTTTATTGAGATGTTTGTATGAGTGTTTGTGGAACTGCTATGCCCAGAGTTGGGATTTGGCTATAGAGGACAGGTAAAGTACTTTGATTCTTCATGTGTAGTTTTAATTTTAGAATAATATTCTTTCAAGAGAAAGAAATATGTGATAATTGATGTTGCTGCTGATGTCATATGTTTATGTAAGATCAGTAAATGATGATTATGTCATTTCAAGCTGCATGTATAAGGGGATTCAGATTGATTGGAATGAATCTGATTTTTTATAAGGGAAAATGAAGGTACTCAAGAGTTCAGTGAAATATATAAGGTTTTCTGATAAAACAATGTTAATGGCATTATCGATTTGGTCAAGAGTTACAAAGGTCTCCTTTGTTATTATCAAAACCTGAAGGTGATAAGGATCCTTGGGTCATGTAGTAAAACTTTCTAACTCTAGATAAAATAACGCCTTCACTATAAAAGTTTTTAAAATTCCTATTTAGGGTAGGTTATATGACCTAGTAAGGCTTCCCAACGTGTCATTGGAAATAGTTTTATGAGTCTCACAATCTAACAAGAGCAGGGCAGCACCTGCAATAGATAATAGATTCAGCCAGTATGAAACAGGCATAATCTTTTAGGGAAACATAGCTTATTTCTTTTAACAAAAATCATCCCTTTCTGTTCACTCATTATACATGTATTTGAGTGCTTACTGTATGAAAGACAGTGTTTTAAGGCAGTGATGGAATCAAAGATGAAGGAGCTTATGATAGCCAAAGTTTTATATGTAAGTATCCCCAATACATGCTAGATTTCATATGAGTAGTACAAACTAAGGTCTAAAGTAGCCATAAGCATATGTAAAAAGGAGAGAATTAGTGGCTGTATTTTATTTAGATGTTTAGAAAGCCCTTGAATAAGTTACATGTCAAAGGCTAATTCGTCCATGTTTAAGAGGATAACCAAAAAAATCCAAATTACATTGTAATGGTGGAAGGAAAAGAGAGACATTCTAGTATGTTTGGAGGAATATTTGAAACAACAAATATGAGGTAGAAATAAAAGAACAATATTTCTAATGAATAAGTTGATTCAGGGGCCAGTATTAACATTTTTAAATACTTTCATTGAGAGAGACTTCCAGAATGAAGAAATGAGGAGTCTAGTGGGTACTTTCACCAACAAATAACCATTTAACTGGAAAAAGTTATTAAACCAAAACAAAACAATCATTCTGAGTTACTGGAAATTGCCCTAGGGGCATACAGAAAATGGAGAAACATTTATTAAATATCAGAAAGAACAGCAAGAGTCTTTGGCATTTAGCCTGCTCCCATCCTCTTCTAAGCTGTGTTTTATAAAGACTACTCTGGGAGCTCTAATCCAGGTGTGGGGGGTATGGTCAAGAAGTTGGGGTCTCTATCTTCCCCTAGCTCCTAGTCTAGAGCTATGGTTTCACCTGAAAGGGTCAGGCCACTGACATTTCCCATCTCCCTCAGTTCTGTCTTGTAGAAGCTCTATTCCAGACAGACCCAAGAAGTACTGGGTCTCTCTTCTCCTAGCTAGCTTTCTCTTCCTTCATCCAACGCCAACTCAGGGTAAAAGTACTCACCTAGGGAATGCATGGTGACAACACTGGACTACTATTTGTCCAGCCCCAGCTTGCTTGTAGGGCAGAGGTTCATGCCAGAAGGAGCAAACCAAAAACCATCTCAGCACCTATTGATTAAAAAAAAAAGTTTTGACTCTTGGAGAAGTGGGCCACTTTCTCTACCCCCACCTCTTCCTTAGGGAGAGAGACAGGCCTTAAAGATGAAGAACTCCTTAGCTCTACCTGAAAGAACTGACTTTATGTGAAAGAGATCATGGATAATTCCATTCCTAAGGGCATTGTCAAAAATAAAGGAAATCATAGTGGAGAACAATTGAGAGGGTACTCATAGCTCTACAATACAAGTTACAACAAGCAAAATAGCTGAGCAATCAGATGTTTGATAACAGATAGAACCAAGGAGAAAAGATAGTGAAGAAGAGCTTTCTTGGGGTCACAGTCAACCCTGGGGGTTAGGAAGGCTATGCATAAGCACAAGGCTACACTCTCTAGGGAGCAATCAGATCAGGACATAAGGTGGACTTGAAAGCAGTCCCCAAGCCTCACACCAATCAAACAACAAGGAGAAGAAGCCTCAATGGCACTAGGATGTTAAGCACAACCTCTAACAAACCACTGGCTGAACAATAAGGTACTCTAAACCAGGGGCAACTCCTAGGAAGCCAGGCTTAAAGTAAAATTACATATACCCTTGGCAGTCTGGAAGACTGTGTGCATGCTTAAGGCTGTGCCTTCTCAGCGGTGACTGGAAAGAGAATAATACCAGACTTCTCATCAGAAGGTAGTGGGATGACATATTGAAAGAAAGACTATCAACTAAGAATCTTAAAGCCAGTAAAAGTATCTTCAGGAAATTAAGATATCATACACAGAACATTTCACCCCCAAACAGTACAATATATATTATTTTTGAGTGCACATGGAATATAATTCAAAATAGAGCATATGTTAGACCATAAAAGAAGCCTCAATAAA
This sequence comes from Tadarida brasiliensis, assembly GCA_030848825.1. Lineage (NCBI taxonomy): Eukaryota > Metazoa > Chordata > Mammalia > Chiroptera > Molossidae > Tadarida > Tadarida brasiliensis. Next base: position 30,727,151 of record CM061280.1, on the reverse strand, counting down.
TGTAAAAGGGTTGACATCATACAAAGGATGTTCTCCAAATGTAGTGGAATTAAATTAGAAATCAACAACAGAAGAAAATTGGGAAAATTCACAAATAATGTGGAAATTAAATAACATACTCCTAAATAACAGATGAGTAAAAGAAGAAATCACAAGCTTGAAGATATATTAATTATAGATTATGCTAAGAACAGAGAGAAAAAAGAATGAAAACAATGGACAGAATCTCAGAGAAATGTCGGACACTATTAAGTACATTAACATATTCAAAATAGGAGTACAAAAATGAGAAGAGAGGAAAAGGAGTGGAAAAATTAATAAGTATTTATAGAACCAAAAAGTAAAATCCATTTATTTTTACCTCCTTCACATGATACTTTCTTTTTGATTGGCTCTTATGTGCAAAGTTTTTGTTGCCTCATGCCCATCTAGCACAATTAGCTAAGCTTCCTTCTGTCAAGGAGCTAATACTTTAGTAGGGAACCTGTGATACATGCATACATACACGTGCACACACAGACACACATAGTAGAAAGTGATACATATAAGGTAGTGGGATGACTACCTTATATGTATCACTTGACATATAAGAGAGGGCTAAAGTGCTATAGTAATTCAGAAATACCATTTGAGCTGGACTTAGACATGGGAGCAATAAATAAAGTTTTCAAATAAGGGAGTGACATAATTATAGCAATGCCTTACTTAGGAAGATTAACCTGGCAGTGAATGATCTGGAGGTGAGAGAAGGGAGACTTGAGGAGGCCACTGCGATAGTCCAGGAGAGGTAATGAGAGCTTGAACTTGAGTATTGGTAGTGGTAGAACTATATAAAAGTACTGAGAGTTTAGTGGTATCATAACGCAAATAGGAAACAGGAGAGGGAGCTAGGTATGAAGGTGAAAATGAAAGATCAATTTTATACATACTGAGTGAGATATCGGTGGGACTTCCAGGAGGAAATGTGTAATAGACAGTTGGAAATTCAGTACTGGAGGTCAGGGCTGGGGAATGACTTGGGAGTTATTGCCCAGAGGTTATAACTAAGAGGTTGTATGAGATTATCAAAGGGGAAAACATGTATGTAGAGAAGAGAATTAAGGACAGAACCCTTAAAGATTGGAAAATGAAGAGAAGACATTCTGAATGAATTTGACATTCATTGCCTTTCATAAAACTTTGTCATTGCTATCTAATATCATTTATCCTTTCTTTATACTTGCAAACTGGTTGTTTTACTATCTTCTTCAGTACCAGAGCTAAATGGACCATCTGCAGTGGCCCTTACACACATTTAAAAATGGATACATTTGTTCTTACATAGCCCCTAAATCCTTTTGCTTTCCCACTAAGGCTTACACAACAAGATCTGTTAAGATGGGAGAACAGTTTTATTTCTGGGTGAATACTAGTTTTGAAGAACATTCAGGGTGCTATAATAAGCTGAGGTTTGAGATGTCTTACAGATGTTCTCAGAAATTGCAGAGAAATACGAGCAGCTTTGAAATACTATGACTTGTCCAAGAATATGTCTAACTCTCACTGAAAATTGAAAAGTCAATCTTTACCTTGAAATCTCTTGGCTTTCTGTAGAGACGGCAGAATAGTTATAAGGATAGAAATGGGGGTCCCATCCTGCCATATGATATAAAATTGCCTATGGGTTTCACTGGCGCCAGTTATTTTGTTTGTTCCTTCAACTTTTAGTGCATATAGCAGCCAGAAATGGAAGGTGACTGAGGTCACCATCCTAGGTGTGCTTGTTTACCCCAACAGAGGGGATTCTTTTGCCATAAGGGGAAATGACTTGAATTGGCTCTTTCAGTTTCTTTGTTTATGACCAGGGCCCGGTGTTTTAATTAACTTTTACAAGTGAATAATGGGCAATAGCCACAATCCAGTTGGCTGGTAAAGGAATTGTATGGTGTTCGTTGCAATATAAAAAAAAAAAAATGTGCATACGTCTTTGATACTGGAAGGTTTTTGTGACACTTGAAAGTTAACGAGCTGGCTCAGTTCTCCTCCACATACTCCAGTAGGCTTTTTATGGCTTTTTTTTCCCTGTTCTCATATTAGGCAATTTTGCGTGTGTATTTTTTTGTTTTCCTTCCTTGACTTGCATTTCTGAAACTTCTAAGTCAGGTTGGTTTTAATCCTATTTTCAGAATTTTTACCAAGGTCAACCTGGTCCTGTTATATCCAGATGCTGACTCTCCATACCTTTTAATTTCATCACTCTCTTAACACCAGTTGCTATCTCAGTAAACTGCATAGTGAAGGTGTAGGGGCTTGGGGGTAAACTTGTATTACTAACGTGAAATGAGCTGTGCATAACAGCTAGAGTCAGTTTTAATATGGGAAATTTGAAGAGGGGCTCTACTTAGCTTATATTTTGACAGCTTAAAATGTAATTTCCTCTTCTTCTTACAGTAAGTACAAATGGATCCTAGGTGAGGAACCTGTGGAGAAACGGAGAAGGCTCCAGAATGAGATGACAACGCCTCCTCTAGATTATTCCATGCCTGGCTCTTACAGGAGGGTAGAGGCAGCTGTTGCTTTTCCAGAAGGGGAGAACAGCCATGATAAATCCAGTTCTGAGAGAAGCACACCACCGTACCTTTCCCCAGAATACCCGGAAGCAAGCAAGAATACCAGTCAAAGTAGGGAAGTTTCAGTTCTGTATTCAGGGGCCCAAGAACAACACCAGGGGTCCATGCTCCCTGAAGAATTAGAAGATCAGATGCCAAGATTGGTAGCCGAAGAATCTAACAGAGGCAGCACAAATATGAACAAGGAAGAAGTAAACAAGGGACCTTTTGTAGCTGTTGTCGGTGTTGCAAAAGGTGTTCGAGATTCAGGAGCTCCCATTCAGCTGATCCCTTTTAACCGAGAAGAGCTTGCCGAGAGAAGAAAAGCAGTTGAATCCTGGAACCCAGTGCCTTATTCTTCTGTGGCCTCTGCTATGACCCCTGCTGTAGCCGCTGGGGAGAAAGGAAGAGGCTATGAGGAGGGTGGAGGTCATAATACACCAAAGATGAAGAACCAAAGAGAGCTGGAAGAACTGAAAAGAACCACAGAAAAACTGGAACGTGTTCTGGCGGAAAGGAATTTGTTCCAGCAAAAGGTTAGGGCAGCACCTTAACACTAGGAATAAGAGATCATTGAAACCAAGGGACCAGAGAGTTGGAGCTCTGATAAATTCATGTCCTGAGGCCTTTAAACATAATAAGCCATTGAATTATTCTGTTGTATGTTTCAGATTGGGTGAACCCTAATGGGCTTCCCTCCTATATTTTGGGATTGAAAAGGTCCATAAGTAGAGGAATATGTACAGAGGAATCACTGAGTGAATATATTAGGGACAATTTTTGCCACTCTTGTAGCATGTGGGGGTCATTGAATTTCTATTTCTTGGACTACAGGTGGAGGAGCTGGAACAGGAGAGGAATCACTGGCATTCTGAATTCAAGAAAGTCCAACATGAATTGGTGACCTACAGTACCCAGGAAACGGAAGGCTTATATTGGAGCAAGAAACACATGGGCTATCGCCAAGCTGAATTCCAGATTCTGAAAGCTGAGCTGGAAAGAACCAAAGAGGAAAAGCAAGAACTAAAAGAGAAACTGAAGGAGACAGAGACGCACCTGGAAATGCTGCAGAAGGCTCAGGTCTCCTACCGGACCCCAGAGGGAGATGACCTAGAAAGGTTAATTACTAGGGTTTAGTTATCAGCTTGTGAGTGCTAATGGGAAGCATCCCTTAGGACCCCAGTTACTGGTCATAGATAAAGGAGGTAGTCTGAATCAATTAATAGGCCACCAAAGATTGAGGAATTACTTCTTAGAGAGCTGCAGCCAGTCTCCCTGTGCTTGGTGGCATTGTGCTTTCTTCTTTCTTTGTACCTAATGGAAACATAATTGTTGAGAAATGTAGGCCCATTTTTAAGGAGCTTCATTTTGTTCTGTTGGCTAATGACTTCATGTCATCTCTTCTCCTGCCCCCTCACTCCATCATACAGGGCTTTGGCAAAGCTTACGCGGCTACGTATCCACGTCAGCTATCTCCTTACTTCTGTCCTCCCTCACTTGGAGCTTCGTGAGATCGGGTTTGACTCAGAACAAGTGGATGGGATCCTGTATACGGTGCTGGAGGCAAATCACATACTGGATTGAACACTAGACTATATACTCTATCTACCCCTCTCTTATCTCCCTTTCTCTCCTCTCCTCTCCTCTTCTCTCCTCTCCTCTCCTCTCCTCTCCTCTCCTCTCCTCTCCTCTCCTCTCCTCTCCTCTCCTCTCCTCTCCTCTCCTCTCCTCTCCTCTCCTCTTCTCTCCTCTTCTTTTCTCTCTCCTTTCCTCCCTCCCTCCCCCACTTCTCTCTCTGTCACCTTTATGCCTTATTTAGAGAATCTTTGAGTAAATCCTTGCTCTTAATCAGTCTGCTTCTTATTCAGTTTGGTGTGAGGAAAGAGGCTAGTTCAATAGGCTTTCAAGAGTTCCAGGAATAGAAAAGCAATAGTCACCAAACCAGGTGACCTGAAAGCTTTAACTTTCATGACTTAGATACTTGGCCTATTTTCTGTCCTTTCTGAAATGGTTTGTATTCATTTAGGTTAAATCAGTCAACAAATAGTGGGTCCAATGTACTAGGTGTTTTGGGATAAATTAGGAAGTATAACTCATGGATTCAGACTTCAAGGATCTAACAATCTAGTTGAAAACACAAGACACACACCAAGTTAACTAATTTGTACAAGACTAGTATGAGCATGATAGAGAAGGTCTGGAGGAAGAAGTTCAAGGAAGGCAACACATCAGAAATGGGACCTAAACTAAGGTTTGTTTAAAGAACAAGCATGACCACACGTAACAACTGTTGTTCTTTAGGTGGTAGGACTATGATTGATATTTTTTTCTTCTTGCTATCTTCCTGCCTTTTTCAAATTTTCTATAATAAACCTGTTATTCTTACATTGGAAAAAATAAATCATTTTTAAAAGAATGAGTAGGCTTGGATTTAGATATCAAATGAGAGACTTGTGAAACTATAAGTTAATTTTATATTTATAATTTATGTTGTATTTCACATTACCTCTGGAAGAATAGCATGAACAAAGGCATGGAAAAAGCTGGAATGTGAAAAATGTGTTTAGTAGGAATGATGGGTTAATGTAAATGGCACAAAGGTTAAACTGTGACCCATCTACCCACCTCCCTCTGTATCGTTTAAATTTTAATAAGGAATTCTTCGAAAAGAAATCTTCAAAGCCCAAATTTAAAAAATATGTATCACCAGTCTGTGGGATTTCGGGTAGTGGGGGAGCTATTTATAGAGCAGAGCGATCTATTTGATATTCCTCAGAATACACCACCTACCTACTCCTCAGGCTAGTGCTGAGTGAGGGGTAGATCTCATATTACTAGAAATAGTAAAACTTACACTCTTGTAAAAAATAGACATATTGTTTATTCCTTGCTTTATTGTATTTATATAACACATGCTCTCCAAAGAGTTCAAGGTACTCTTCAAAAGACATTGAACATTGAACATATAAAAAACATAGCAACAGTGAAAACTATAAAGGAGAAATAATAAAAAGGAGGTGGGATCAAGCAATCACAAAAAGATTAGCTAGCCCAGAGGAATGTTTTGAATATTTGTTGTTCCTCCTCTGAAGAATTACTTCAGAAGATTCTCCCAAACTTATTTTATTTCCTTTGAAAGGAGGCCCATCATAGATATTCCAGTGAGACTGCAAGGAATAGGGGGAGGCCAGAGCCAGGTTTACCATTAGAATAAGTACTTAAAATATCTCCTGCCCCCTTACCTTCACCTTACTGCAGCTGTAGCCTGCTACATGATTCTCATGTCAGACATTTGGACTATGACATTGAGGGCCCCAGTTGCCTAAATTTTACTCAGAGAAGGTGGGGGAGCATGTTCAGCCATTCTATGTCATATTTGTTCTTCAGATGGGGGCTGTGAGAAGTGGGGCTTTGCACAGATAAGGACAACATGGATGAGGGGGTGGTGTAGGAAAAATTTCAAAGAATTTAAGGTTCAGTGACAGAGAGAGAGAAGAGAGAGGTATGAATGAGTGAGGGGACAGAATAGGAAGGATTACAGTCAATTGGACTTAAAAAAAGAAAGGTGGAAAAATTTAACTCATCTTTAATAGTGCTTACTCTCAGCCCATTTCCCCGTCCCAACCCTATATTGTTTCTTCCAGCAACAGTTAACTGTGTGAGTCTATTTACTACAATACCAGAGCTACCTCTTTGTTACCTATTTACAATGAAATCATACCAGATAAGGTCCCTTTAACCAATGTTAAATGCCACGGTGGAGAGATTGAAAATTGTCACTCAGCCTTACCAGAGCTTATGAAACAGTGTGGAGGCAAAAGACATTTAGAAGAAAAAAGTGGGTGCCTCCTCCTGTCTATCTTGTTAGGTTAACATAATCGTAATTCTCCTTTCAAATGTCTCTCATATTTGCCCTTTAACTTTCCACTTCCACAGTCAACGTTTGGGTTCTTATTATCTCATGTCTTGATCATTAAAATAGATTCTTAACTGGCCTCCCTTGCCTCCTGTTTTCCTTCAATCCACCCAACTCACTATCACAAAATTGCTTTTAATCATGTCATCATGCCCTGGCCGGTTTGGCTCAGCGGTTAGAGCGTTGTCCCACAGACCAAAGAGTCGTGGGTTCGATTCAGGTCAAGGGCAAGTACCTCAGTTGCGGTTCGGTCCCCAGCCTTGGTCGGGGTCATGTGGAAGGCAACCAATCAATGTGTCTCTCTCACATCAGTCTCTCTCTCTCTCTCTCTCTCTCTCTCTCTCTCTCTCTCTCTACCCCTCCCTCCCACTCTATCTGAAAATAAATGGAAAAATATCCTCGGGTGAGGATTAAAAGAAAAAATCATGTCATCAGGTTATGCCTCTGCTCAAAGACTTGCTAGCGCTCTTAGTTGCCCACCAAGTGCAATACAAATTCCTATCTGGCTTAAACCATGCTCTCTAGACTCATCTTCCAACATTTGAAACAATCCATATTCTATCCAAAATGAACTATTTCTCAGTTTCTGAACCTGCCTTAAGATTTTTGCCATCTCTACCTTTGCTATTCCATTCCCTTTGCCTGGAATACTCTCACTTATCATCTTTCCTTTGGCTCAAATGTCAACTTTTTTGTCCTAAAAATTTCTCTGATTAACCTAGCCAGACGTGACATTTTCTTTGAACATGTAAGTTTTGTGTTATTTATAAGGCTCTTATTACAAACTTCCTTGTCCTGTCTTCCCTATTAGAAAGCTCCAGATTCAAATATTCAGCAGCCTACTTGACATTTACATTTACATGTCTCGCAAGCACTTCAAATAAAACATGTTAAGAATAAACAGTGACACACACACCCCCAGGACTGTTCCTGCCCTCAATTTTCCTCATTTAAAAAATGGCACCTCCACCCACCTAGTGACATAAACTAGAAACCTGGAAGTCATCCTAATTTTCTTCTTCTCTAGTCCTCCACATCCATTCTGTCAGAAAGTATGTCAATTCTAACTCCAAAGTATTAACTTGACATCACTTTTACCACAGTTACCTTAGTCTAAACTACTATCATCTCCCAAAGATAATTGCAAGTGATGTCCTTGCTTTCTGTTTTTTATTGTTGAAAGTATTACAGATGTCCCCCTTTTTTTCCCCATTGACCCCCTCTTTCCCTGCTCCCACCCCCCTCCTGCCTTCCCCAGCCTAGTGTCCCTGTCGATTGGTTGTGCATATATGCATATAAGTTCTTAGGTGTATCTCTTCTCTCCCCTCCCACCCCCGATCCCTCTGAGGTTTGTCAGTCTGTTCCCTACTTCCATGACTCTGGATCTATTTTGGCCAACAGCTTATTTTGTTCATTGCTTTCATTTTTGTTCCCACAATTGTCTTCTCACTATAGCCAGAGTGAATTTTTTTTTAATACAAGTCAGATCACATGACTCCCAAGGCCTTCAATGACTTCTCATTGCAGTTAGAATAAAATCCATACTGCTTACAATTGTCCTACAAGATCCCTGCCTACTTCTGCTCTTTATCTTGTAATTCTTCATCACTTATCAATTTTCCCTTGCTTACTGTGGTCTTGCCACTGAAACATGTCAGGCTCTGACTTAACCCCAGAGTCGTTATCCATACTGTTCCCTCTCCTATGGTGCTTATATCTAGTCTTGGCATGGCTAGCTATTCCTCATCCTTCAGGTCTTTGTGTAACTTTCTCTGACAGGTCTTCCTGACAGTCTTTTTTCTCCACTCTATTATATCCCTATTTCCTATTGTATTTAGTTCATAGCACTTTTCACAATTTGCAATTATATATTTGACTGTTTACTTTCACTCATTAAACAAATATTTATTAGGTACCTACTATGTGTTGTATATACAGTGATGAACACAACACATGTGGGTTCTGTTTGCCTCTTTCACTAATGAGTTCCATGAGGGGAAGGGTCATGTCTGTTTTTGCCAATCACTGTATCCTCGAGCTTATCATAGTACCTGGTATATAGTAGGTAATCAATAAATAATTGTAGTGGTGGGCACTGTGTTTTGTTCATATCTCCATCTCCCTCAAGAGCCTAAAATAGTGCCTGATTCATAGAAGAGGTTGGAAACATACAGTATGAGTGAGGTAAATTGCAATCCTGGACATTAAACTCTGAAAACGAAAGACTGAGACAATAAATGGTACAAGTTACGGGGGACAATCAGTGAGAGCTGGAGTGACCTAGTGTTTCTCTTTAGCTGATCTTCAGTTTGAATAATTAGAAAGCCTACCAAAGAAGAAAGGGAATATGGGTGTTCTCACAGACATTCTGAATATCATCAAAAGAAAGCTCCTTAGTGTACAATTTTGAAATACTGATAATTACAGAATATAATCAGGAGAAGTCTACAGAGACAAGATCTTGAGAGTAAAAAGTAAAAGGAGAAAACTTTTTCTGAGGAGTCTTTTGTTCATTTTTTCCAAGACCAGTGACAGTTTACTTCAAGAGAAGAGGAACTATCCATAAGCAAAGAACAGACAGAACAAGCTTCAAGGAAATAAGTTCCTGGCACATGTGACGAAGGCAGTACATGCTTGTTGGATGAACAAATCAGCACCTAGCAGAGGACTACGTCAGAGACTTTGTGGACCCAGGGAACAGGAAGATTTGCTTGCTCATGTCCAGAGATTGCAAATAATCGGGGTAACAGTTAGAGGCAGAGGCTTAATTGTCAGGCTCTCAGTTTCGAAGGGCCATGTCCAGATATGTGTTTCAGAGTTCTGTGCTATGAATTAAAACCTTTCCTTAACGGTGTTAAGAGTGAAGTATGGAGGTCCTCTTAGGAAAGCTTCAGGGTGTGAGCTCAGATTAAGCCAAATGTAATTACCCCAAAAGACTAACTTACACTTGGTGACAAAGACATTCCTAACTCAGGACTTGTCTCAGGCAGAGAGAACATTCAGGAACCATACTTTCTGAATCAAAAGTTACGGCATGCCCTGGCCAGGTAGTTCAGTTGGTTAGAGCATCATCTTGATACGCCAAGGTTGTGGGTTTGATCCTTGATCAGGGCACATAAAAGAAACAACCAATGAATGCATAAATAAATAGAACAACAAATTGATCTCTCTCCCTTCTTCTCTCTAAAATCAATCAATAAAAAAGTTAGGGCACTTGACTAGTTAATAAATTAGATAATTTGATATAACTGACTTAAATAGTTTGGGGTATATTAAACATTTAGTCATTAAGTGAAACATAAGTAGCATTCACTTTCTAATGGAAAATAAAATCTGCAGAAGAAATGTGTTTTGTTATTTGCCTCCATTGCCAAGCCCAAAGTTGTTATGTGAATCACCAGAAATCCCCAACCTACTTTTATATAACAACAGTTCAGATGTTTTGGGTGCCTTTATGTGCCAAACACATTCCATTCATCTGCCCATTGAGTCCTCAGGGGCAGGGAAAATGACTTTAGGCAGAGGGTCAGAAAGTGTTCCTAAAAGGTCCGATCTTCCAGTTGGGCTATGGAAACTTGTCAGATGAGAAAGGTAAAGGTGTGTGGGGAGAGTTTTCCAGGCATGGGCAATAGTATAAGCAAAGTCACAAGCCTCGTTGGAGGGGATGTAAATAAAGAAACAGCCAAGAGGGGGTGAAAAATAGTAATTCAACTTGGAGCATAAGGAACAGAATGGACCAAGAACTTGGGAATGCCAGCAAGAGGGAGGCTATGCTAAATCTGTTTAACAATAGAGCCTTGTAGGCGATGAATTAGGAAGTGGCTGTTGAAATCTCCCCAGTTGTGCCTGAGTTTGGGGGATTAACCCTGTTTGCAGTTCCCCTTGGACTAAGTTTTTCTCTAGTACAGTGAAACATCGATATAATTGACTAATTCGGGTGAGGGGTGTCCGTTAAAGAAGAAAGTCCATTATATAATAAAGTAGGTTTTCCGATTGTGTATGTTAAAAAAACTGACAAATTAGTTAATTTATCTGTTTTTACTTAGGTAGACACATTTATGTGATTAAAGTTAAGTATACGTGAAAAGTTTAATTTCACAGAAAATTTTTCTACATGTATTACTGTAATTTTAAATTTATATTGAATATGTCTAGTAAATGTGTGCATTCACCAGTCACCTCGAGTAAACAAATGCCCATGGCTGGGGTGTAGCTTAGGGCACATGGGAACATGGCTGGCATGCATTAAAACTGCTGCAGAAAGTCATATCACATGACAACAGAAGCAATTACTGTGCATAATGCGGTGTGATCACATGCTAATCATTCCCCAAACATTGTTTATGAGCCGTGACTCTTGGATTTAAATATGTAGACTATAGTTGTAGATACATAATATTTATTTATGTCAGCGAAATTACTACAGTGTTTTTTTTCCAACATATGGCCTAGTCGAAAAAAATGTGTTAAAAATAACAGTGAATTAATAACAAAAAAATCAACCTGTTAATTTAATTATAAGCAAATCTTGGTTAAAAGCATTTTAAAATTAACAGGGTGTTAATTTTCACGCAATAACATACAAACAGGATATTTTGTCCATTAAATCTAAATTCGTTAAATTGAGGTCCACAAAATCAAGGGTTTACTGTAGTGGGACCTGATTGATCATGGTTCTTTGTCACCTCAGACTTTCACAGATCTGGATGAAGGTCAAAGAGCCATGACCACCCTCTTCCTCTCCAGCTTCTGGAGTTGGCTTTTCCCCTGGCTTCTGTTAATGGAATCTGATGCATAGAAGCCTATTCAGGTCTACAAAGTATTCAGACTTTTGGGAATAATATTAAGAACTGTTGTCCTGGGAAAGAATATCCCCTTGCTAGTGTAGATTCAGATCTGTGGTATAAAATATACTGTGTCATCTGCCTCCATTCTCCAAAGATACACACATTTTGGTGTCACTTTGACACTACCCTTTAGGTCTCCAATATGCTTAGAATACAGTTAATCATTTGTTAAAGACCTACTATCTGCCATGACCACACTGAGAGGCAGGTGTTATTCCCATTTTACAGATGAGGAAACTAAAGTGTAAAGAATTGAAGTGACTCTCCCCAGGCCACACAGCTAGAGAGTACAGAGGCAAAACCAAATCCTTCTCTGACTCCAAAGCCCACTTTCTTTTCCTGCCACACCATACTGCCTGTCTTGAAAATGATTAGTCCCAGCTTCTTTCTTTGGAGAAGAAAATGCTAAAGCCAGCCCATACTAATAAGAATTTCCAAGGAAGAAAGTTCTACAATCCCACACAATGTTTAACTGCCCTCATGATCAGGAAATTGTTCACTTATGTAATGAATATCCCTCCAAACAACATAGAAATTCATTTCCTCTTGACTGAGTTTTTCACTCAGGGCTGTCACTTGGCAGCTTTCCTGATATCAAAACAGCCATCAAGACCCTATTCTTACACTCCAGGAGGTCTTGGACTTGTTGGCCTCTGCCCTCTAGTGTTCTCACTGGCTCCTTTGCACCACCCCTTTCCCCACCACCCCCACTCCAAGAGTGCTGAGTTGGGCAAATCTCTTGGGGAATGGCACTTGAGAACATACTGGTTTATTATTACACACAGATGAGTAAAATTAACCACACGAGCTGCCTCTGGAATTGCCAAGGGAAAGATAGAACCACCTTTCTCATCTTGTCTGCCTACTTCTTGGTTTTTACTTTGTCTTCATTCCTGAAGATGTTAAATCATTTAGTTGAAGGGTGAATGTGTTATTCAGGGAAGTTGCCTGCTTCCCCAAATTCCAGTGTTGATTGTCTCTGAATGTTCTATATTTTAAACTCATAGGTCTCATCTCATTCTGGCTCCTTTTAGGGCTAAACTGAGAAACTAGTGCAAATTCTGGTGTTGATGGCTAATCTTTCGCTTAATGTGTATCTCTTTCCACAAAATATACTTGCTTTTTTACCAAAGCATTCCATGCCTTATCTCAAGAGAGTAAGGTCTTTACAATATCATCAGATGTCCTTTGTGGGGGATACTAATCCATCCTCTTGCATCCCATTGGGTAATTCAGAAATAAATTCAAGTGAAGGGCTGCAAGGAGCATCTTTTCTTTGTACTTTTGGTGTGACTGGTTTTTCTTCTGAGCAACCCAACAGAACTTCATCAAATATCACAGATTATGAAAGTGCTATGGGAGAAAAGGAGTTACCACTGAAATGCTGGGTTGCCTGCCATAGTGCTTACACTCATTTGGCATCTAATTTCACATCCTATTATACTTTCTAATATCTGTTTGAAAGCATGTGAGTTTTCTCAGTGTTGTCTCCACAAATCCATGTTTGCAAATAGAAAGTTCTTCAAAGCCCTCCTATGAAGTGACTTGTGAAGTGGTAAGGGTGCCATGGGAATTCATGGATAACAGGAAACTAGAACCTGATGATTGTCCCTTGTATAATGACTTTCTGCTTTGTGAAGCCCTAAGACTTGCTTTGTGGAGAAATTAGGCCCAGAGCAGGAAATTGTAGGCAAGAGTTAAGAAGAAATTCCTGAGCTGCAATTTCCAGGAAAGTGGTAGTTTATGTGAGGTGGAGGGGGGTGGTCAGATTACAGCTTCTGTATTGCTGTGCCTGATAAAAGCCTGTTAATATTTTATCAGTGATCACATCATAGCACGCAGCGAGCCACCACTTCAGGCAAGGTAAAAGAGAGAGACAATTTGCTGGACTTCCTGTTTGAGGCTCTCCCCCAACCCCCATTAAGATAACATAATTTCTCATCAAAGCTAGGAGCCGCTGGGGCAGGGAGACCAGGCTGGGTGAAGGCCAGGCTTCAGCCAGGTGAGGAGGAGCACAGGCACTTCCCAGCCTGGGGCCTCTATGTCCCAGAGTGGGCAGCTGAAGACACAAAAAAATCACCTGTCCATGGCCCTGGGCTGAGTGGGAGGAAACAGTTCACTCTGCAAGGCCTCATTTGCCCTCCTTTACAGCTGTGACCCTTCTCCCACACCTGTGTTTTCCTCTGGTCCAGAGCCAAAAGGTCTTAGGTTACTTGGGTGGTCACTATCTCGGCTGCCCCCCGAAATTTCCATAGACCTGCCCAAGAGAAGGAAATGAGGGAGAAGAGGCTGAGCCCCAGGATCACTCTCTCCATTAGAGTCATTTAGGGGTCTTGTGAGGTAAACTCAAAGGTATTCTTGGTTAGCTGAGAAGTGTCTCCCTGTTTCCTCCATAGCACTGCTCTCCACCTTATTTCTGTTTCCCATGGTCCTTCAGCTGGAAAAGCAGTTTCTTTTGATCATCCTTCGCCCAGAAGCTCAAGTAGTGCCAGAGCCTCATTTCATATGAATTGGGATTTGAGGGGACTCACATACCTTTTTGAAATAGCCCCTGACATTCCAATTTATGGAACTTTCCCCTTCTCACAGGACAGACTATATTGTGCCTTAGACCACACTTTGGTGTGCATGTCTTATCTTCCCTAGATCAGCTGTCAGCTCCTATAAGGCACAGACTATACCCTTGTTCACCCTTGTAGCCCTCAAAGCACACATTACCTGACACAGACTAAGGGTGCAGACTAAGTGGACTGGCTGGCTAGAGAGTTGGTTGAATGGCTTTTTAACTGGCTGGGTAAAGGTCTCACAGAAGTTGGAGCTTGCCTTTCCACCAAGAAGCCAGTTTTAGCCTCCTCCTCCTCCACATTAATGATCACATAGCAGTGGGTCACCAGGGCCCCAAGGGGGAGAAAACATGACTCATCCTATTATCAGAGGAATGAGGGAGGGTAGAAACATCTCTCCTTGCGCAAGGGTCATAGCCATGAGGCTGAAGCATAAACACAACGGCCTTCACTATCCCCTTGGTCTATAGCTAATCTAAATTACTTTATGATGGAAGGCAATGGGGTTAGCTGAAAGCTGTTCAACGTGGACCCAGACTCAAGGAGATTTCTAGGAAATTATTTAGATCAAGGCTTTTCGTGCTCAACAAACCAAAGGTAAATCCATTGAAAGGTTCTTCTTGTTCAGTTGCTATTTGTCAGGTCTTCCTTCGTTTCTTTAGTTGAGTATGACTTTCTAACTTCTATAGAATCTTCTCAGATTAAAAAGAAGCAGGAAGAGCACTTGATATCTTTCTCCCTGGCATATGTCATCAGTTCAGCTCAAATAAACTCTTATTTAAAATATGGAAAGAAAAAAAAAAAGGAAGAAGGACCTCCCAGGTCAGCCTTATCCTAAGATGATGGCAAGGTCTGTTCTCTGTTTCCCTCAAAGGCACTTAGATTCCAGTAGCAGGCTACCAGACCAGAGACATTACCTCTTATTAAACTTCTGTTCATCAAGCCCTCTCTCTTCACCCATATTCCTGCCTACCATCATTCCTTCTAAATGGGCTTGGATGCTGGGGTCCTAGCCTCTGCACCAAAGAAGGCCCACTTCAGGAGTGCAATGATAGTAGCACCTGTAATAACAGTCTCCTATGTGGTGAGGCCCACTAGGTCCAGGGGCTGGGTAAGCTGAATCTTGTAGAGCCCCATTATGGTCAGTGTTGCCACAGGTAACATCTTCATGAATTAGGCTTTGTTAATTTCAAAAGAGGTTGAAGCAGGGCCAAATCACTGGCCTCCCAAAATCTCACACCTCCAGAGTTAAGGTAATTGGAACTGAAGTTTTGTGACTAATTCAAATATAAGTTTGTCATTTCCCCTGGGCCCAGGCTGGTCAGCAGGCCAGCATGGCAGGAGGGGCAATTCTAGGTGATATACTCAGTGAATTTGTCCTGCTTTCCCAGATCCCCCCTATAGGAGACCAGGAGAGCCTATGTGTCCCTAATGTTACCTTGCTGGCCATAAGCTGTTTTCCTTGGGCAGCTTAGGGACCACTGGCAGGCTCTTCCTATTGGCTATGAATATTGTTGGATCAGTAGAGTCCTATTTTGGGAGTCAGATGACTGGAGCACTAACACCATCTGTGTGATCCTGGGAAAATCTCTTATGTGGATCTTAGTTTCCCCATCTGCCAAATGGAGAATGAAAGGAATAAACACATAACAAATTTAGTAAATAACCTAAATAAAACAATTATTGTGAAAAGGAGGAGCCCTGGGCAATATAAAAAGATTGAAGTTGCCCGGCCAGTGTGGCTCTGTGGATTGAGCGTCATCCTGTGGACTGAGAGGTCCCAGTTTGATTCCTGGTCGGGACACATGCCCAGGTTGCTGGCTCGATCCCCAGTGAGGGGTGTGCAGGAGGCAGCCAATCGATGTATCTCTCTCACATCGATATTTCTATCCTTCTCTAAAAAATCAATAAAAACATATTTTTTAAAAGATTAAAGTTTCCCTGAGGAGGAGAGGTGTCTTTCATAATATCTTCCAAAAAGTCTAGAATTTTCTATCCACCCAGTGGGAATAAAGGCCAGTTTCCATTCTACCCTCCCCTTAGCCCAATGCTCCCCACCACACCTACCCTGTAAGGGCCACTTTGAAAGAATAAAACAGTTATTCAATCAACAAATGTTTATTGATCATCTACTATTTGCCAAGCACTCTTACAGATAGTCTTTATCTGTAAGTCTGGAGGATGCATAGATGTCTAAGATATGGCCTCTGCCGTCCAAAAGTTTACAATGTACTTGTGAAATCAGATATACACACATGAAAATATAACTATGCATCAAAATTGTGAATGATAAGCATCAAAAAAGTGATTTGTACATTGAGGGAGGGGTAGGAGAAGGACAGAGTGGTCAGAGGAGGCTCAGTGAAGGAGGTGGTGTTGAGCAAGTTGTTCAAACATGAGGAAAACTTGGCAAAGGGGATAGGGCTTTACAGTTTGGAGGAACAGCTTAAACATAGGAAAGGAAGTAGAAAACATGCAAGGCATGCTAGAGACAATGAATGGGCCTCTTCTGCTGGCAATGAAGTTTGGGCAGGTATACTGCAGTTTGTCAAAAGTTTGTCATACTTAGATTTGGGAGGAAAAATGCCTTTTGTTTGTTTATGACTCCCACCTCCAACCCCACCCCAGGGGAAATGGAACATTTTTCAGGTCTTGGAGCTGTAACTATCTGCTTGGGAACCACTCTGTATTTTCCCACCTCACCTGAAATCCCAGGCAGCAGCTTAGCTATCACTCAGGGCCACAGTACCTTAGGCCTAACTATTCCTTGCTGAAGCCCTTGAATGCCTTCTAGCAACTCTAAAATGTCTAGTGAAGGATGGTGGGGGAATATGAAAGGTGACAGTAGGCCCACCTTGTGCTGTGGTCTTTCAGTTTCTGTAGTGTGCTCTGTAAGTAGATCCCTGAGGGCCTGATCTCAGCCTTTGGGCTGATTTTCTATTAGGCTTGAAGACCCTCTGGGGGTCAGACTCTCTCTGGCCCAATAGAAACACCTACTGGAACACCACACATATCCACATAGCTTCTTAGGTACCAAAGTTCTTGTTCTTTTTTGGGCACATGCATCAAGGAGTGATATCTTTTACAGTCCCCCACAGCTCCCACACTCTCATCTCACAGTCCAGAGCCATCTCTAGGAACACTAGTTTCCCATTCCTAAGGAAATCATTGTGTAGGGCACTTAGCCTTGTTGTTTAGCAGGAGGTCAGATCAGATGCCTCAGAGGGAGGCAGGAACTTCAGTTAAAGTTGGGGCTGCAGCTTCTGAGGCAGTTCCTCAGTGGAGTAAGAGTCCGCTGCTGCCTGGAGTGGAGCTTTCCTTCACATCTTCTTTCCTTGCGCTTTCCTCTAGCTGTGGGCTAGATCCTTAACCCACAAGTGTGAGGGAATTCTGAGAATTTCTCTGGGCAGTGATTCCCTCCCTGTCATCCTGCATCCAGTTGCTCTCTGTTCCCTCGATACAGTAGGATGGCTCCATATCTGTTCATGCACAAATCAATCTGAACACTGTGGAATCATCACAAGAGTGATGATTAGTGGCCAATCAGTTTATTTGGAAGAAAGCTTGAGAAGGAGGATTTGAGCCATCTTCATGAAAGCCACCACTCCTCCTTCCCTCTAACCCCCAGCAATGAGCTAAGAGCCAACCTCAGCCAGAGGGAGGGTTTTTGATCACAGAAAGGGTCAGTCCATGGGATGTGATTAGTGGGTTCATAGATGGATTGCCAGGTAAACCAAAGGGCAGATTGGAGACTGTGGAGTTTGGTCTAGAGTAGGGGGTAGGTTTGGAGTTGAGGGTTGGGGGATTCAGGGTGTAGGGTAGGGGACCAAGGTGAAGAAAATAGAAAGGCTGGTTTGGTAAGCATCTTGACAGTTCAACCCGGACACTGTCACACCAGCACCCATTTTTGCCTTCTCTTGATCCCATGACCAAAGTCAGTCTATCCTCAGCAGCACCTTCTGACATGCTCCATTAGCAATGTCCGTCACCTGTGGCCCTGTGGGGGGGGGCTGTCCACTGGTTTTTACAGACCCAGCCACACCACCCCCAGCTCTGGTCCCTGGTTCTTCACACATACCCTGTCAGACTGTAGGAGTTAAACTCATTCTTGACTTTGGGCGGTTGACCCGGTCTTGGAGAGCTCCTAGTGGCGAGGGGCTGGGCCTGGTAGGCATCGTAGTAGTTGGAACGATTTCCCTGGGGTGAGCAGGAAAAGCAGAGGATGACTCCAGCTACCAAGGAGAACAGAGAGGAAATAATGCCCAAGTAAAGAGCCTCTCCAATTTCAAATTTCATGCTGTCAGGCACTAGTGGAGAATAGAAGTCCCGCAAGATCCCATGAAGATTCCAGGCAACAGGGATGAAGCTCAGGAGTCCTCCAAGGATAAAGAAGACTCCACCCACTATCGCCACTCTGTCCTTGGCTCGGGAATCCTGGCAGAAGACTGTGCATCTCATGCCCACCACAGAGATAATGCAGGCCAGCGAGGAGATTGCACTGGACGTCACCATCATGGCCTGGGCAGCCTGGATGTCAGGAGGCAGGCCTAGAAGGGTGCTGTAGATGTCACACTGGGTGATGCCTGTGCTGTGTGTGGCACACTCCATCCAGAGGCCTTTTGAAAAGCCCACTGCTGTCACAATGCTGGCACCGACATAAGAACTTGTTCTCCAGCTGGGTAGCAGCATGGCCACCAGGGTGCCCAACAGCCCTAAGAGGCCCAAGATGTAGCCTATAAGTTGGATGCCAAGAGAGGCCATGGCAGACCTCTCAGTAGAAGTGTCTTCAGGGCTTGCTCTCTCGTGTTCTGGCTGTAGCTCTTGCTCCTTGGATCTCAGCCTCTATTTCCTCATTTCAGAATGTCTCTGCTATGCTTACTTCTCTCCTCCTTACAAGTGTCTGTGGGTGGCCACAAGCAAGCTCAAGAAGGCATCTAGAAGACCTAAAAAAAATCCATAAACCAGATTAAATATTGACCAGAAGCTTATGAGAAACCAGAAAATGCTGGGTGCCTTTTGACCTTTGTTATCTTTAGAAATAACACATGAGAAAGAAAAAAAAAACTTTGAAAGTGGAGCCAAAATGTCATCACCTCCTGCGTAGGCACATGCCTTAGGTTGGCAGCCAGACAAAATCAGGGGCCAGACAGGTGGCTGCTTTCCGAGAAGGTGGTGATGGCAGTGGCAGTTGTGGTGGCCGTGTTAACTCCATGTTAGGCTGTTGGCTGTTCCATCTCCAAGGCCTTCTGTTTAACACATTGCCCAGCAATAGTGCCATAGGGCCCCTCAATTGCAGACAGAGGCCAAACTCCAGGAGACTGGACTAGGAGTAGCAGGTCCTAGGATATAGCCTTGGACTCCAGGTTATTAGAGGCCTCTTGAATCTTAAAGGGCCTAGAAAGCAGTGGTTTAGCTCTAGGTCATCCCGCTCATGGTGAAAATCTACTCCGGGGCAGGTTAAGGCAGGCAACAAAGTCTTCTGTCTATACTCTGAGAGTTCAGGTCCTCCAGGACTTGACCAAATCCCCCTCCACAGGCTAGCCTAAGGCTTCCTGCATATATAATACACCCAGATATTTCCCATCTGCTCTCCTAATAGATGGCCATACCCCCTAGACCTCTCAGATGATGTGGGAGGACTCTGGAGCAAAGGTTGTTTCAGGGCCTGGGTGGAGCCCCCAAATTCCCTGGGCTCTCATTAGGGTGAACAGAGAAAAGTAAGCTGAATAGAGAGGGTTTTGTAAAGGGAAAACATCTAAGCCAGTCTTTTGGAATCTCAGAGCTGTCCAGGATTTTGCAGTGTTGAAGAAGCCCCTAATCTTGCCAAGGTTCAAGACTCTAATGATCAAGGGCACATCCTTCCTACAGGGGTAAGGACCATCCAGCCCACAGGCCATATAAGGCCCATGAAATCAATAGCAGCTAACATCACATGCCTCACCAAATTAGCCTGAGCAAATATAGCAGGCTAATTTTTAAGCTGATAATTTTGTATGGCCTGGGAATGATGTTATCAATATCGAAATGGCCCTTGGCAGAAAAAAGGTTCCCCACCCCCTTATAGAGTCTATAAGATCCTCCAGCCCACTAACTTTACAACCCACTGTAACCTGGCTATTCCACTTTAGCCTTCCTCAAAATTTCTCTGAACCTCCCCATCTCTTAAATGTGAGTTTTCCTCAGAAGCCCATTCTTTTTCTCAACCAACACTCTGTCCCTGAGCACACTTATGCACCCTCATGACTTAATCTCACACCCATCCACTGGCATTCCCAAATCTGTATTTCCAGCATAAACTTCCTCTTGAGCTTCAAGACTGCCAAAACAGTTACTTATTTAAAATGTCCACTTGGAAATCTCATAGGCACCTCAAATTCAATGTGTTTAAAAGAGAATTTTCACTTCTCCCATCACATCCCTCCCCAAACAGTTCTTCCCTGGGTTTCCTAATGGACACTGAATCATATCTTATCCATCCCCTTATGCTAGACCAAAATCCTGGGAGCAATTCTTGACAACTCTGTCACACTTATCCCTCACTCTCTATGGTCACTGTCTCACCAATTCTACCTCTTGACTATACCTCAAATCCATGATACTTGTCTCTCCATCCCCACTGCTACTTCCCTAGTTCAGGGCTTCTTCATCCTCTCTCCCCTGGACTATAGTAATGACTTCCTAACTGGTCTTACTTCTGATGTTGCCTCTTCCAATTTATTCTCCACACATTAATCTGATCAAGCCACTACTCTACATAAAACATTCCAGTGGCTCCCCACCAACTAAAGAATAAAGTCCAAACTTTTTTATATTCTATGACCTCTCAGACTTCATCTCTTGCCATTCCCCTCCTCATACTCTATGCTTTGGCTGAACCAAGTTACTTTCAATCAGATCATGTTGTCTTTTGCTTACAAACCTGAGCACAGGCTGTTCCTTCTATGCAGAATGCCTGGCATTCTTCTCCTTCTGTTTAGTGCCTTCTCATGCTTTAGGACTCAGCTCAGATACCTCTTACTTTAGCCAGGATCAAGTGCCCCTCCTATATGTTTTTACAATATCTTGTGTTTACTTACTTCCATCATAGGAATAAGAAGAAGAATAGTAACACTTATATAGTGTTTCCTATGTGACCATTATAAGCACTTCAAAAATGTTAATTCATTTAATATCACAATAATGCTTTGTGGTACCAAAATCCCTATTGTACAGATGAGGAAATTGTTTAAATTTCCTGTTGAAATCCTTATTCTTCCCCTCCAGTCTGTGAACTATTTGAAGCCAAGGACTGTATCTTAATCATCTCTGTATCTCAAATGCCTTACACAGTGCATTTGAACACCCAGAGTGGTGACAGAGAGACAAAGAGAGAGATATAGAGAAAATGAGAAACAGATAGAGAAAAACAAAATTTCACCATTTTAGATGTATATGCATTTGTTGAATATCTTGTCTCTTCAACCAACCTCTAAACAATTTGAGGAAGGAAACCATATATTAGACTTCTGTTGTGCCTCTGCAGCATTGGGCACACAGTTGATAGTCAATAGTATTCATCCATGACGGACATGACAATGCTAATGATGATGCAAAGCAGTGCAGAGCAAGGGCCAACAAATATTTGTTAGGAGATGGGAAGGGAAATCTGGTTTGAAACTCAGCTCTGTCAATTTCCAACTGTGACCCTGTGCAAGTTGTTGGTTTATTGCTAAATGGGGCACAATTCCTGATCCTGACTGTACATCCCACTGGACCTTCAGTTCTGCTTGGAAGTTCTTTTACATCTCTCTGGTGAGCATCTCCAGGTGACTACTTCAAATACTTATCAATCTTTTTGAGCCACCTTTCCTCTACCTTTTGCAGCTATTAACTATCCACAGCATTCTCTTTGCAGCCAAGATTCTTAAATTAGTCATTTAATATTGATGTCTCTACTTCTTTCCTTTCTCATTCACTGCTCAGCCCTCTGCAGTCTTGCTCCTGCCATTAGCCCTCCACCAAAAATATTCTCACTAAGATTACCAACAATTTCCTTGTCCCAAAATCCAGTGATCATATCTCTGTCATCTCACCTTGTCCCTCTCCTTCATAAAACTCTCTTCTTCCTTGTTTTCTATAACACCACTCCCAGTTTTCCCTGCCCCTCAAAGTGATTCTTCTAGTCTCCTTTATAAATTCTTCTTGTTCTTCCCCCTCTATAAATCTGACTATTCCACCAATGGTTTCATCTAGACTTCTAGACTTTTTATACTTCACATTCTCTGTGGGTGATCTCATCCACACTGTCTCTATGGCAATGACTCTTA
This sequence comes from Tadarida brasiliensis, assembly GCA_030848825.1. Classification (NCBI taxonomy): domain Eukaryota; kingdom Metazoa; phylum Chordata; class Mammalia; order Chiroptera; family Molossidae; genus Tadarida; species Tadarida brasiliensis. The sequence continues at coordinate 30,704,930 of CM061280.1, read as the reverse complement.
AGTCTAGACCTCTAGCACAGATCTCTCTCCTGAACTCAAGATTTGTATACTCATCTGCATTTGGAATGACCCCACCTGAATGTTTTAATAGCACCTCAAAGTCAACATTTGCAAAGCTGATATCATCTGCCCTCTTCTCTCTATATCCCCAAACCCTCACATAGTGTTCTCTATTTAAATAGGACCATCACTCATTCAATAACTCAACCCAGTCATTCTCGATTCCTCACCTATTTTTGACATATAGTCATTTATGAAGTCCTATAGATCTACTGTCAAAATGTATCTTAACTAAATCCACTTTTCCCCATCCCCATTGCCTAAACTTTAGTTCAAATGATGCAACTATTATCTCTTCCATTTGGAACTCTCATAGGCACCTCAAATTGGTCTCTTTAATTCCACTTCTGCCCTACCCCTGTAATCAATTATCCATTCAGTAGTAAAGGATCTTTCTGAAATGGAAATAAAATCATAAGTGCCACCCCACCTCTTTACTATGCTTAAAAATACTTTAGGATCTTTTACTTGTTTTCAGGATGAAGTTTAAACTCTCTAGCCCAGGATGCCAGGAAAGTCCCCCATTGTCTGTCTCCTGCTTTTCTTCCCAGCCTCAAGCCATACACACACATACACATACACATACACACACGAATGCACACATGCACTCCAGCCATACCTGAACACATGTGCTTCTCTGAATTTGCTTTTCTCTCTGTCTCCAAGCCCTTAAGCATGCTATTCTACCATCCACCATTTGCCTGACTAATTTCTAGCCTTCATTCAGGATTCATCCTCTCCTTTAAACCTTCCTTGGACCCCTCTTTCTAGCCAGGCTGAGTTAAATAGCTTTCCTTTGTACTTCCTATCTATATCTGGGCTTTCACTGAACATTGCTGAGCTACCTTGAATCTTTTGGTGAAAAGACCTCCTGCCTCCCAGAGGGGCAGTTCCTGCTTTGGCCTTTCTGGGATGGTGACAGAAGATCCCAGCTTGAGTTTCCCATGGAATTCAACAGTATCCTCAAGAAGATGTCCTCCCCCCAGACCCAGTCTTGGCTTAATAGGAGTAAGTAGGGAAATGGTTTGGCACAGGGGGAAGACAGACTCAAAAAATGCCCTCATTGAGGTTTGAAATCTCTAGAGAGTCTGACTTAGCATAGCTGAGCAGGAGGAAGAACACGTTGTTGAAGCTTATTCAAATGGGAGAAATGGCCCAATGCAGGTCAGCTTTCCACCATGGTCAAGAAGGCAGGAGTAGACAAAATAGCAAGTGGTTAGGTGCTGGTCCAGGTTGGATTCTGTTTTTGTTTGTGTGATAAACAGTAGAGGGTTTAGAGAAAGAGTCCTGGCTTGAGACTCAAAAGACCTTGGAAATTCTTATTAGTATGGGCTGGCTTTAGCATTTTCTTCTCCAAAGAAAGAAGCTGGGACTAATCATTTTCAAGATGGCAGTATGGTGTGGCAGGAAAAGAAAATGGGCTTTAGAGTCAGAGAAGGATTTGGTTTTGTCTCTGTACCCTCTAGCTCTGTAGCCTGGAGAGTCACTTCAATTCTTTACACTTTTGTTTCCTCATCTGTAAAATGGGAATAACACCTGCTTCTCAGTGTGGTCATGGTAGATAGTAGGTCCTCAACAAATGGTTAACTGTATTCTAAGCATATTGGAGACCTAAAGGGTAGTGTCAAAGTGACAGCAAAATGTTTGTGTCTTGGTTCTTTTCTGGGACCTGTTTGGGAAGTCCCCTAAATTCTTCAGGCCCCAGTTTGCTCATGTCCAAGATTTTGAGTCTCAAGTAAGGTGACGGGGACTGGAAGTCACTTTGACAAATATAGAAGGTTGAACAGCTACTGTTAGAAGCAGGCAGATCTAAAAGAAACTCCTCTTATGAGGGATCCTCCTAGAAGTCAAGCCCTGGTTACTTTGGAGTAACAGAAAATTCTAGGCCTTGCCAGCTGAATTTGTTTTCTGGGCATAGGACCAACACAATCCATGGCCCAAGGGCTGGGCAAGAAAGTTTCATTTAGGATCCTTACCTTAATCTTCCTTGGGGGAGGGATTGGAAGTGCAGGAGGGGATTAGGGTTATCAAGACTGACAGCAGTTTCTGAATTAACCACTTCTCTCCTGGATATGTGCTCCACTCGTCCCCACATATCTTGCTTGATAGTTTTATAATTGGCACCCCTTCTTTGGGGGCACCCTCAAAAGACTGAGTGGGACAAGACAGGTGGGGTTCTCACACTCAAGGAAAGACCTAATGTGGCATTTTGGAAGTGATGGAGGCCACCACAACCCTCTTCTGCCAGTCAGCCTCATTTCTCCCCTTTGATCTCACAGCCTCTCACAGGAATCTGGGATACTTGCTCTCTTCTCTGTACCTCACCCCCAGCTGCCGAGGGCTCTAGTAAGTGGCAAAGCCATTCCTTTGAAGCTCTGCTTTCTGGAAAGTTTGTCTTTGGAGCAGTTCACCTTTCCTTTTATATCAATTGATTGATTACATCTCAGGGAACTACAACTGGATTGACAGATTTTCTAAATACTTTAGAAAATAAATTTATTTTTGTCCTGATCAAAGTAAGGCACCTTCATTTTTTTGAAAGCTAGAAAATGCAGAAAGTCAAAATTTGGAGAATAGGCATCACCTACAATGACCCCAGCTAAAATGCTGTTAATGTTTTGTTTCAAACTCTGTTTTCAAAGAGGATACTTGAAGAGAATAATGTCTCCATCCAAAGAAGGGATATCATTTGTTTTATTAAGATATAATTGACATATAACATTGTATTAGTTTTAAGAGTACAACATAATGATTTGATATATGTATATATTGCAAAATGATCACCACAGTAAGTTTAGTTAACATACATCACCAAATAGTTACATTTTTTTTCTTGTGATGAGAACTTTTAAGATGCGCTATCTTAGCAACTTTCACGTATACCATACAGTATTGTCAACTATAATCACCATTGCTGTACATCCCCAGGATTTATTTATTTTATAACTGGAAGTTTGTACCTTTTGCCCACCTTCACCCATTTCACCCACCCACTTCCACACCACCCTTGCTTCTGGCAATTACCAATCCATTCTCTGTATCTATGAGCTCAGATTTTTTTTTAGATTGCACATATAAGTGAGATCATATAGTATTTGTCTCTGTCTGGCTTATTTCACTTGGCATAGTACCTTCAAGGTCTATCCATGCTGTCCCAAATGGCAAGATTTCCTTCAAAGAAGGAATTTTTAATGTCAGACTTGCAGACCAGTGGGGGAGAGTTATTTAAGGGCTTGAAGGGGAGACTTTATGACTTCATTCAAATTCTACCTACTGCTGACTCCCTGAACTTTCATGCTGAGGAAGGCACTGGTCCTGACTGTGAGGGAGCACCATTTCCAATTCTCCTTAGCCACCCCCCAAGTTAGATGGAGGTGTAAACTCTAGCTTTTTCCTCCTATCCTTTTAACTCAGTCTTTTTGACCTCAAAAATTCCATTCAGAAATTATTATTGATTTGGAGAGTGCTTCCTCTAGCCCTGTAGGTTCAAAGACCGGTAACTTTGTGGTAGCCTTGAGGAAACAAATACTACCAACCTACCAACCTATGTACTACAGAATTTTCCCTCCGGTGCCCTTCCTTCAGAAACCCAAGGTGGCCCAGCCTGACATCACCATGAGTCAAATTGATAACAATTAGGAAGCAAGAGACCACCTAAGTGAGCTTAAAAGGTAGCAAATAAATCAGAATTGAGACACTTACGAAGCAGTTCTTTTTCAGAGAGTTGGAGGAGACGTATGGCCCTGGAGAGGATCCTGAAGGGATCCTGATGGAGGGGACCAAGGTGTAAGGGGCCCCAGGCTGATGTGATAAAGGATTTCTAATTGTTAGCAGCAGCTTTGCAAAATACATCTGCAAATCTCAGTCTTGGGTCACAGTCTTATTTCAGATCAGAATTAAACCCCTGGAGGCTGTGGAAGATTGAGGTACTTAAAAAAAAGTTTGGTGAGTTTTGTGTTTTTCCTGTCAAAAACTCCAGCTGGGCTTTTGTGTAGTGACCTCTATGAACTCAGGAGAGGCTTTGGGGGAGAGCAGTTTGACTCAAGAAGGAATTCAGAACATTTCAGCTTTGGGAGTAGGGAGAGGAGGGTGTTCTCTTATGCCCATTAGGTGTTCCTGGCTAGTGGCCTCACAGCCCAGCAGGCAGTAAGCCTCATAACACAGCCCAGTGAGCTAGTGCCCAGGCAACCCCGTGCTGCCTATAGCCCCACAGACTCTTCCACCTAGATCTGTTCTCCAACAATCCGCTAGCCCTACTCCACTCCTAAGGTTGACCCCAAAGTACAAAGACAAACATGTGCACTGCAGGTAGGTTCAAAGAGCAGGTCCTTACGAGGTGGGACGAAGACGGCTATGATAACCATGGGTCTCCTCTTTGTACTACACACAAAAGTACCATACTCTATATTGTTTCAGTCTCCCACAAGGTTTGTAGAGTGGAGTGAAGAAATTGGATTTCCTCTCCAAATTGGAAAAAAAAAGCTTTCCTGTCTTTTTTTTTTTTCCTGATTAAAAAAATACTAGATGCTTTTGCAAAGAATTCAGAAAATAAAGTATGAAGAAGAAAATAGAGGTCTTGATAATACCACCTGCAATAGGTATAATGTAATCATTGTTAACATTTTGATGTACTGTAAAAGACATGAATAGAAATATTTTTTAAAAAATTGAATCATATTGTCGTAGTCAGTTAAACAGACATGAGCAGAACAAGGATAATGGGCCAGGTACAGGTCACCAATGTGGAAAGCCCCAGGTGCCTAGCAAAGGACAATTACAGGGTGGGACATTGTCCCCAGGGTGACCTTTCTTCCCTTAGCATATTGCTGATCATATGGTTTGGACCCCTTGACCTTTCCTCCCTAGAGATAACGTCTAGGCCTCAGTTGTATTTCAGCTCCAGGCCCAGAAAAACAGCAAAATCAGACAAGTGACCTCATGGCTGACATCAGGGCCAGCTGCATTAGATAATGACCCCCTGCCTTGGTGCCAACCATTCAATCAGTGGAGACCCTACCCTGAAAGGACACACGTGGAAAGCTGCTGAATATTCTATTGAGATCTTCCCCTGGGACCACCCCTAAAATCTCCACCCTTAACACCCTTAGGACAGAGGACCCAGTGCTCACACTGCCTCCTGGGAGCATGCCCGTGCCTTTCCCCTCACCCTTCCCCTCCCACTAGATGGGTCATCTTTAACCTTCCTCATTTCTAAGCTCCAAGGGCCCTTCCTTTACCTCTATAACTTGTTTCCTGAGCCCATTTCTTCTACAAATTACTTCTTCTACCTCTGTGATTTTCCAAATAAATGTTCTCTTATAATTTGGGTCATGACTCTGAAATCTTTCCTAGCCAGAACTCAAGTACTGAGGTTGCTGAACCCAGGTCCCGTCTGACCCTACCAATCTAATACCCAGTGCCATTCTTACCACCTAAAATATTATTATACCCTGCAATTTTATAACCTATCATTTCTAAATAATGTAATGATATGACATTGACATGGTCCTATTTCCATGCCAATTAAAAAATAGATCTGGATCATTCTCTTATGGCTGCATTGCATTCTATTATATAGATATATAATTTATTTAGCCATTAACTATTAGACATTTTTATTTCCATTTTCACTATTATAACCTAGACTCTTTGCACATAATACTGACAAATTCCTAGGAATAAAATTTCTAGGGCAAAGAGGATGCATGCTTTAAAGGCTAAAACAACATAATACAAAAGTAGGGCAACTATTACTATTTCCAGATGAGAAAGTCTAGGCCACATGAGATGAAATGAATGAGTTAACCAGCATCCCTAGTTGAGCAGTAATAGTTAGACCTAGAATCTAGATCTCTAGATGTCTGGTTCAGTAAACTTTCCAGTGTGTCACACTGACTCCCTCCCAAGGAATTCTATGTTAAAAAGGTAAGATTAGTGACCTCTATTCATGGGACACTTTCTAGGTGTCAAGCACTATGCTGAAGGTTTTCTATATATTGTCTCACTGAGCTGCTGCAGAGTCAGGCCTGGGCACCAAACCTGGCCAACTCTGGAGCTTGGATCTTAATCATTATTCTCTACTCCATTTTTGAAGTAATAGCAAAGCAATCAGTGAGATTTGTTGCCTAGTGTGAATTCAGTGAAGCAGATCAGAAATCATTGTCCTTCCCAAGGTGATCCATAACTGTCTTGCAAGTGTAAATGGGGTCTAACCCCTGGCAGTACTCCCAGGGTTCTACCCGTTGGCAGGCCGGGACAGGCTCAAAGGGAAGCCATGCCTGAGCTCATGCCTGGGGATTTTTTGGGGCATGAAAACAAGGAAGATTGAGGGGTGGAAAGGATAGTATGTTAACCTTCTAATCAACTTGTATGACCTGAGGCAAGTCTTCATATCTTCTTTCTCTATGCTTTACCCAGCTGACTTCCCATGGGTGGGCTAATGAATATGAAAGCATTTTGACAAATAAAGAATGCTGATTGAGTGCAAGACAGAATTTATAGTAGAGGGTTGCCTTATCAGCTCACTGTGACAGTGCAATTGAGAATAGAAAAAGGCAAAATATAAAAAATAGAAAGGAAGGAAGAAAGAATAGGAAAAGGCAGAATCTTAGGGGTATGTGCCAGGGCGGATGAGGGTACTGTGCTGGCAGGATGTGGTTACCAGACTGGCAATCATTCAAGGACTAGGTTCTAACACTGTGTTTCCTATGGGTCTGCACTGCCAGATCCTGGTGGAATCATGCCAAATACTATGACTCTTCAGTGTTCAACCTGGGAGGCTCCTCAGTAATCTTCTGGGACTCCTGCTGAGATTCAGAGAGCCTAGATAGGTGGGGGAATAGAGAGGGGTCTGAAAGAAGAGAAGAAAAGCAATATCTGGTTAAGGAGAAGAGTGAGCAGTGAGATAATAAAGGAAGGAAATGGGGGTCTGGGTAGAGATGGTTTAAGTAAGAGAGCAGGAGAAGAGGTAGGAGAGGGGTTTTGGAGGAAGAAAATTTAAGAGTAGTCTATATAAAACAAGGTCTTAAGGGAGAAGAAATAAATGGTGCTTTGAAAAGAGGAGTCTAGGAGAAATAAGAGATCCTAGGGGCAAAGGGGCAAGGGTGAGAGGGCTATGGGAGAAGGAGTTAGGGTCTAAGGCAGAGAGAGGATTAGTGACATTCCATCAAACTAAGACGTTTTCGTCAGGGTTAGAAATGACCCCATGTCACAAAATCCAATGGCCACTTTTCAGTCCTTAACTTCCTTGACTTCTATTGTAGCATTCAATGCCCTTGATAACTTTACCCTTCTTGAAATTTTCTCTTCTCTTGACCTCTGTGATACAACTCTCTCATCATGTTTCTCCTATCTCTCCAGCTCCTTCTTCATTGACTCTCCTTCCTCTGCTAAATCCTTAAATATCGGTTTTTCTCAGGAGCCTGTCTTCTTCCCTTCTCACTCTGCATTCCCAGTCTTGGATGTCTCATTTATCTCTCATGGTTTCAATTACCCTGTATACTCTAATGACTTCAAAATTTCCATTTCAGCCCAGACTTCTCTGAAATTCAGTCCCCTATATACTGACTTCTCCATTTGGATAGCTCAAAAACATCTCAGAGTCAACATGTTCAAAATTATATCCTTGGTTCCCTTGGAACTAAAACCAGTCTTCCATTTGCCAAAACCAGTTGTTAAAGTCAGAAATCTCTGAGTTAGACTCAATTTCACTGTTTTCTCTTTCTCTGACCCTCCACACCCCATCTCATCTGATGTGTATATCCTTTCAATCCTACCTCCAAAACAGCTCTTTCATCCATGTAATGGTTTCCTATGTAAAAATGATGCCTCCATTATATCATCTCTCAAAATGTGTGGTCTTAGGACCACTTTACACTTTAAAAAATTATTTAGATGTGAAGAAACAGACAAAGAAAGGTTAAATAAATTTTCCAAGGTTGCCCAGCTGAGAAGTGACCTTGTCAGGATTCAAACCCTTGGGATTCCAAACCCTTCCTCCACCTTCCTGCCACTCCTTGTGAGAAGACTGACTTAGTTGATGATCATGTGTGCAAACAGGTGCACTCAGGCCAGCACACATATTCCACAGTTCTAGCCACATTTTGTTTAACTAACAAAGAAACAAGATACCCTAGGCAGTACATTCATGGGTGGCAAAGTGACTTGTTAAAGGTGGGGGTTCTTAAGAATATGATAACATTTCTTATCTGTAGATTTTTTTTAAAGTCTTGGCCTTCCAATTGGGGATAAAATTATTTTCAAAAAATATGTTTTTATTGATTTTTCAGAGAGAAAAGAAGGGAGAGAGAGATAGAAACATCGATGTGAGAGAGAACCATCGATTGGCTACCTCCTGCACGGCCCCTACTGGGGATTGAACCTGCACCCAGGGAATGTGCCCTGACTGGGAATCAAACCAGGACCTCCCAGTCCATGGGACGACACTCAATCCACTGAGCTGCACTGGCCAGCCATCTTTTAGAAGTACAAATGTTAAAAGTTTGAGATTCTAGAAAGCTGTGAAAATTGACTGTGAGCAACAGAAGTAGATTAATGTGGCAGGACATTTAGGGCTTCTTTTTTCCTTTGTTTGCTCATTTTCATTTTATGGTCAATGAATAAAAAGGGTAATCTACTGAGAAAAAAAATATTACTTAGGGACTGCCAGTCAAGATGGCAGCATAGGTAAACACGGTACTCACCTCCTCCCACAACCACGTCAAAATTACAACTAAACTACAGAACAACCATCATGCAGAACCATCTTAAATCTAGCTGAATGTAAGTCCTACAACTGTTAAATTAAAGAAGAAACCACATCGAGACTGGTAGCAGAGGTAGAGGCACGGACAGGCTGGTCCCACACCCATGTGTGGCAATTAAAAATCAGGAGGATACCTGGACTGGGAATGTCCTCCTTGAGGAGTGAGGGGTCCTTCTCCCACACCAGGCTCCAAGCTCAGGGTTCCAGTGCCAGGAAGAGAAGTCCCCATAACTTCTGGTGGTAAAAACCAGCGGGAACTGAGGCTGAGGAGGCCGAGGCTTCTGGTGCCCCAGGCAGCTCCTCTTAAAGGGACCGCGCATGAACTTACTGAGACTTGCTCCCACTGAGCTCGGAGGAGAGGCAGCTTGAAAGGCACCAGAGACATACAGGGAAGAACTGAGCTGTTTGGACTCTGGACGAGAGCTGGCAAGGCAGCTTTCTCTCAGACAGACGTGCTGTTGGAGGCCTTTGTTCCTTTGGTGAGCCCTTCCCGGGAGCTGCAGATGGCCACCATATCTGGGATTCCAGCAACCTGGCTCACACTGTTTGCCCCGCTCTGGTGATTCCCTGAGGCCCTGCCCCACCCATCTTTTGGGCCCACCCAAGCTGTTTCCAATGGTTTTACCATAGGATTGGCCAGTCTTGGATCCTGCTTCAGATTTTCCTAAAATCTCTCAAATAAGCAGCATCTGGTCTCAGCAAGCCCCATACCTCTCATTAAGTGGCCCAAAGCCTGGCACTAGAAGCAGCCAGCCTTGGTTCACAACTTGGCTTTTCCTGGGTACCTCCAAGCCCAGCACAAGAAGCAGCCATCTGCAGGTCACTTTGTAGCTTATGATGGGTGGCCCCAGATAGAACACAGGCAGTGGCTGACCTTGCCCCAGAGCCAGCACACCCAGTGGGCAGCTTCAGACCACATTGAAGCTCCACCACCCAACCACCTTCACAAGTGACACACTCAATGAGTGGACTCAGTGGGTACCAGAACCCTGCTGAAGTAAGTCTTGCTCTGTGTGGTGGGCCCCTGCACAGCTGGTTCTCCAAGGTAGTCAGAGGCCAGTGGTCAGTGGGCACAGCCAGTCCTTTCAGCTGATCAGCCTGAGTAAATCCCTCCCTTTGATGTGCCAACAGCAATCAAGGCTCAATTACAACAGAAGGGTGTACAGTCCACACTAGGGGTGAACCTCGAGGGCACAACTGGGGTGATCAGGGAGGCTATGCCACTGGATCCTACAGGACACCTACAACAATAGGCCACCTATGAAGACTAGGAGACATAGCAACTCTTCCTAATACATAGAAACAAACACAGGGAAGCAACCAAAATGAGGAGACAAAGAAACATGTCCCAAATGGAAGAAAAGAACAAAACTCCAGGAAAAGAACTAAACAAAATGGAGATAAGCAATCAATCAGATGCAGAGTTCAAAACACTGGTTATAAGGATGCTCAAGGAATTTAGTGAGAACTTCAAGGAACTTAGTGAGACCTTCAAGGAATTTAAGGAGCACTCCAAGGAACTTAGCAAGAACATCAACAGTGTAAAAAAAAACCAGTCAGAAATGAAGGATGCACTAACTGAAATAAAGAATAATTTACAGAGAGTAGGTAAAGTCAAGAAGCAAAACATCAATTTGGAATATAAGGAAGCAAAAAAAAACACCCAATCAGAAGAGCAAAAAGAAAAAAGAACCCAAGAAAATGAGGATAGTGTAAGGAGCCTCTGGGACAACTTCAAGTGTGCCAACATTCACATCATGGGGTTACCAGAAGGAGAAAATAGAGAGCAAGAAATTGAAAACCTATTTGAAAAAATGACAGAAAACTTCCCTAACTTGGTGAAGGAAACAGACATACAAGTCCAGGAAGCACAGAGGGTTCCAAACAAGATGAATCCTAAGAGGTCCACACCAAGACACATCATCATCAAAATGCCAAAGGTTAAAGACAAAGAGAGAATCTTAAAAGCAGCAAGAGAAAAGCAGTGTGTTACCTACAAAGGAGCTCCCATAAGACTGTCAGCTGATTTCTCAAAAGAAACTTTGCAGGCTAGAAAGGAGTGGCAAGAGATATTCAAGGTGATGAAAAGCAACGACCTACAACCAAAATTACTCTCTCCTGCAAAGCTATCATTTAGAATTGATGGACATATCAAGAGTTTCCCAGACAAGAAAAAGCTAAAGGAGTTCATCACCACCAAACCAGTATTATATGAAATGTTGAAGGGTCTTCTTGAAGGAGAAGAACAAAAATATGAACAATAAAATGGCAATTAATACATATCTATCAACAATTGAATCTACAAGCAAAATGAGCAAGCAGAACAGAAACAGACTCATGGATACAGAGAACTTTTTGTTGCTTGCCAGATGAGCAGGGGCTAGGGAGATGGGTGAAGAAGATGAAGGAATTAAGAAGTACAAAATGGTTGTTAGACTGATGAACCTCAAAGGGAAGGGGGGAGGGAGGGTAGGATGAGATAAACCAAAGAACTTCTATGCATATATGCATAACCAATGGACCCAGACAACAGTGTGGGGAAGGCAGGAGGAGGGCAGGATTGGGAAGAAGGGGGTCAATGGGGAAAAAAGGGGGGACATCTGTAATACTTTTAACAATAAAGGTAAGTTAAAAAAATTACTTAGGAAACAGCCCAATGTCTTTCAACTAGTGGATGGATAAACAAACTGTGCCACATCTGTACAATGAATACTACTCAGCAATATAAAGGACTGTACTACTGATACAGACAACTACATGGATGAAGCTTAAATGTATTAATATTATGCTGAGTGAAGCCAGATTCAAAAGGCTGATTACTGTATAATTCCACTTATATGACATCCTTGAAATTTTAAAACTATAGGGATGGAGAACAATTTAGTGGTTGCCAGGGTTTGGGGGTGGGGGAAGGGGTTGTGTAAAGTAGTGTGGCACAGGGAATTATTCTGGGTGTTGCGACTGTAATAGTTGTTGCATAACTCTATGTACTTGTCAAAATTCATGGAACTATACACCCAAAAGAATAAAATTTGTGTCCTTCCACATTTGTCACACAGAATATTAAAATGACATTTATGTATACTTAAAAATAAATAAAAGGTAATAGTTAAAAATTAAAAAATAAATAAAAATAATTGAGTATTCCAAAGAGCTTTATTTTTTATGGGTTATATCTATCGATATTAACATATTAGAAATAAAAAATGATAAATTAAAAAAATATATTTTTATTTAAAATCACAATGAAAGACCCACTGTATGTTAAAATAAATAACATATTTATGAAAAAATAACTATTTTCCAAAACAAAAATAATTTAGCAAGAAAAGTGATATTGTATTACATTTTTGCAAATCTCTTTAATATCTGGCAGAATAAAAGGCAGCTGGATTCTCATATCTGCTCTTGCATTCAGTCTGTTGCAATACATTGTTTTGGTTAAAGTATATGAAGATAATTCAGCCTCACAAAGAAGTATAGTCAAAGAAGGGGGTTACTTAATATCTTTTTTTAGGCAGAATTCTAAGAATGACTCACAAATGACCCTGACCTGCATATAAATTATCTCTCTTTTAAGAGTGGTCATTTATGATGTTTATCATTCCCATGATTATGTTAGTTACTTGGCAAAGAGAAATTATCCAGGTGGGCCTAACCTAATCATGTGAGTCCTTCCGAGTGCTTTCTCTTGTCTAGTAGCAGAAAAGGAAGTCAGAGAGATTCAAAGTGTGAGAAGTACTTGACTTGTCACTGATGGTTGGAAAATGGAAGAGGCCACATGAGAGAATGTAGGCAGCCTCTAGGAGCAGAGAGTGGCCTTTGTATGGCAGCCAGCAAGGCAGGCAGGACCTCAGACCTACAAGTTGAAGGTCTGGACTTTTTTTAACATTCTGAGTGAGCTTGGAAACAGGTTTTTCCCCCCAGAGTCTCCAGATAAAAGCCAAGTCCAGGCAAAAACTTGACTTCGGCCTTTTGAGGCCCTACGCAGAGAACTCAGGTGAACCCACCTGGACTTCTGACCTACAGAACTGTGAAATGATAAATGAGTGTTGTGTTAAAGTTGTTAAGTTTGTGATAAGTTTTTTATGGCAGCAATAGAAAACTAATACATTGTGGATATTCTTCTTCAGTACCACACCTAAACTCCAGAAGTGGTAGTTTCTTAATGTTTATTTGCAACGTTGAATCTAAAACCATATCAATGAACCTTTTGTACTCCGTGACATTGAAATCCATTGGTCTATATTGCACTTTGAATGGATCTATTATCCATGCATGATTTTGTAACATCATGCATTAGTCATTTGGAAAATATTGGCCCAACCAGTTATATAGATCTTCCAATTGTTGACTCATTTCATGACTATACAATATAAAAAAACCACATTCATTAATAACATCACCACTAATCTTATCAGAAATGTCTTCAGGGTATTGAGAAACTCTCAAGCTTACAGTGGCAGGTGCAGGTTTTCAAAAATTCTATTTTCTTACTTGAAAGCATAAATTTTATCATTAACCAATACTATCAGTCATTTTCCTTGAGATAAGAGGATCACTTTATTCATTTTCAATAAAATGCTGATGAAATATCCAAGTCTGAATAACAATAGTTTGTCTGTTATTTATTTTTTCAGTTAAAAACAAAGTGCTCCAGCCCGGCCGGTGTGGCTCAGTGGAATAAGCATCGTCCCATGGACTGAGAGATCCTGGTTCAATTTCTGATCAGGGCAAATGCCTGGGTTGCAGGCTCGATCCCCAGTAGGGGGCATGCAGGAGGCAGCCGATGGATGTATCTCTCTCACATCGATGGTTCTAACTCTCTCTCCCTTCCTCTTTTTCTAAAAAATCAATAAAAACATATTTTAAAAATTAAAAACAAAGTGTTCCATACAAATGGCTAGTTTAGCTTGCAATTCAATCACACAAGTGCTTTTCCTCAAGACAAACATCATACTTAAGTATGCAGTACAAGTATACATCCTTCCTATTTTATCACACAGACTATTAAAAAGACATGTATTCAACAAATTAATTTAAAAAATTAATAATCTTTACTGTTTCAAAGACATTCTTAAATAAAACTGACATATCTTCTACTAAAATATATTGCTGATGAAGAAATATTAATAACATGAATATAGTTTGGCACACTGCCTTGATCCATGCTAAGTTGCCAGTACTTTTGCCCATTATTATATTTTTAAATATGTTTTTATTGATTTTTTTAGAGAGAGAGGAAGGGAGAGAGAGTTAGAAAGTGAGAGAGATACATCCATCGGCTGCCTCCTGCACGCGCCCTACTGGGGATCAAGCCCGTAAGCCAGGTCATGTGACCTGACGGGAATGGGACAATGCTCAGTCTACTGAGCCACACTGGCCAGGCTTTTTGGCCATTATTGCTTTTGTTTCATCAGTGCAAGGGCCAACACAGTGAAAATGGCATATAATGTCTTAGCTTTATCATAAAACTAGTTTTGACTGAACCTCCTGAATGACTCCCGTGGGTCTTTGGATCATATTTTTAGGGCTGCTGGTCTAGGCCAAGGCTGGAAGGGGAGGGATGTGGAAGGGTGGAGATTAAAATTTAATCGTGCTCAGAAACATCCAGTCAATAGAGGAGGCAGCTGGGAATAAAGAGGAGATAATTTATAGATTCCTTCCCCCAAAAGACCTCTGCTGTGCCCCTTCCTACTTCTGACTTGCCTTGCTCCTGAGCTATCCCAGCCAAGTCGACAACTACTTTCTAAATCTCCCCCATCCTAGGATCTCTACCTTGCAAGTCCAAAACACTAAGAGAGAATTCCATATTGGCCCATGAACTTTTGCCACCCTACCCTAAAGCCCCAAGGCTCTGCCAGACTGAATCTTGTTAGTCTTCTTGGACCAACTACCCTGTGTCAAACTGCATTCTATTTACATTGAATGAGCACCTACTATGTACCCAGTCCTGTGTCAGGTGCTGATGGGAAAGAGGAGCGATGATAAAGCTATAGTCCCTTTCCTATTCACTTCAATAGAGAGGCTTGTTTTACATCAGAAAGGGGAGCTGATGAAAGCCCTGTGGAAGAAGGTAGATATTACCACATTTTGGAGGCTTCCTGGAGTAAATGTGGGTTTAAGGAGGAACTGGGAAGGAGAGGTAGAATTTTAATCATGAGGGAGAGAGAAGGCATTCTAGACCTAGGCAGCAGGTAGAGATGATCACATGTAAGGCCACTGTAGTGACAAGCCACTGGAAGTGAGAGAGGGAGAGCTGGGTAGAGTTGGAGGTAAAGCTGAAGATACAGGGAAAATTGTGAATGCCTGACTTATTTCATCAGTCATGGTTTGCCAATGCAGGTGTATGAGCAGGATTGAAGCTGTGTTTCAGGAAGCCAATGTGGCCATATGTGCAGAAAACACCTGAAAGCGTGTGGGACAAAAAGAACTAATAATAGCTCTGGCTGGTTTGGCTCAGTGGTTAGAGCTTCAGCCCGCGGACCAAAGAGTCTTGGGTTCAATTCTGGTCAAGGGCACATACCTAGATTGCGATTCATCCCCGGCCCTGGTTGGGGTCGTGCAGGAGGCAACCAGTCAATGTGTGTCTCTCTCTCCCTCTCTCACTCTCTCTCCCCCTCCCTCCCACTCTATCTGAAGATAAATAGAAAAATATCCTCTAGGAGATGGGTACTATTGTTTTCATTCCCTAAAAATTGAGGCTCAGAAAGATCGGGTAACTCACCCAAGTTCACCTGGATGGTAAACTACCCAGGAGAGATTCCCACCCAGGACTGCTTCCAAAGCCTCTGCTCTGAATAACCAGTGATGGAGTGGGAAAAGGGAATAATTATAACAACGATGACAGCCACATTGAGAATTAGATATGTGACAGGCTAAAAAATCTTTCATTAAACTCTTTTATTAGATCTTCACTACAACCTTGTGAGGTACAGACCATTATTACTTCATTTCACAAATGGGAAAATTAAGAAATGAGAGGTTAAATCATTTGCCCCGGGCCACACAAATAAGTGTTGAACACACACCAACATTTATTTCTAGAGCCCAAGCTTTTTCACTTTAAGGTCTACTGCAGAAATACAGACATTTGATAATAAGGACCTGAGGTAGAGTGGTAGCCAAACCACACTACAGCAATAGCTACTGAGAGCTGAGTCAAGAGCTGTCATGAAGGAAGAAAGCACTGACAGAAATTCTGGCTGTCTCCATTTTGTAGTCAGGAGGTGGTGCCATTGACACATGAGGCCCAGCCCCAGAGCATAGATGGATATGGTAGAGATTTGCTCAGATTGTGGCACCAGTCACCCACTTTCACAGGCCCCTTCTGCAATCTGCCTAACTCTAGAGCAGCACATGGGCCTCTAAGTGGGGCACCTGGAGCAATTGCCAAATGGACCATACCCTCCACACATTTGTATTCTAAAATCTCATAGAGTTTTGAACTAAAACACTGAATTCCAATCTCAGATCTGTTACTCACTAGCTATTTTGTAAATCATTTAATGTCTCTGTGCCTTAGTTTCCTGCTCATCTTTAAATGGGAGCAATAATAGTACCTACCTCGTAGGATTTTCATAAGGAGTAAATGAAATAACATAAGAAAGTTCTCAGCACAGTGCTTGGCATATTATAAGAACTCAATTAATGTTACTGATTTTTGTTGTGGTGGTGGTTATTCTTATTAGTTTGTCAATATCTACCTCCAAGGAAGATAGCTGTCACTAGTTATCAATATCTGTTTTTTACTTAGGCAGGATCAGCAGGATGCCAAGATTATAAAGAGAAGAAAATGGCCCTGGTTGAGTGGCTCAGTTGGTTGGAGCATCATCCCATACACCAAAAAGGCTGTAGGTTCAATTCCCGGTCAGGGCACATACCTAGGTTGCAGGTTCAATCCCAGGCGGGGCACATGCATGAGGCAACCAATCTATGTTTCTCTCTCACATTGATCTCTCTCTCTCTCTCTCTCTCTCTCTCTCTCTCTCTCTCTCTCTCACGCGCGCGCGCGCTCTGTCTCTTCCTGTCTCTCTAAAATCAATTTTAAAAAATAAAATAAAAAGAGATGAGAATGTACTAAAAATTCAGCATCACTGCGTCTTCCCATGACTTCAGGCTAGGCTGAGAAAGGAGGCCGAGTCAGAGCCCAGGAGCTGGAGAGGCTGGGTAGAGGAGCCAGGGACGGGGCTGACTTAATTAAATGGGGGCAAGGAAGGAGCCTGGCTAGGAGTGACCTTCCCAAGCATCCTACCTCTCACTCCTCCTGCTTCCTCAGAGCTGTTTTTCTAGACCCGTGGTGTCCAAATGAGGAGCAAATGGGGAGCTGCGAGGGGCTCTGCCAAGAGAGTCCTGCACCACATGGGCCACAGCCCTGGCTCAAATGGTGGGCCAAGAATCAGAGGGTGCAGACGGAGAGCTGACCCAGCAACAAACTGTTCTCTAGAGGAGACCCCCCCATCCCAGGAACCCAAAGGGCTGGGTCCAAGACTTGGCACATTTGGGACATTTGGAGTTAAGGGCAGAGGTCCCCAGCACCATTTGCTATTTTTGTTTTGCGGACAGGCTTCGGTGGGGGAGAAAATCTTCCCATTTTCTCCTTTCTCAGAGCAGATCCTGCCTTGTTTCTTGCCTCCACCTGGCCCCTATAGTGTCCTGTTAGTCCTCTTTCCCCCAACCACAGGGGCTCTGGTTCAAAAGGTAGAGGCTGGAGGGGAAGCGTAAACCCTTTTTCAAGGTGAGAGTAGAATCTGTTCTGGGCCTTTCAATTTGGCATTCTAAAACCTTTTCCATCCATTTCCTGCTGTCTTAGGCTCTCACTGTTCCCTGGACAGTCCCCTCTCCTCACCGGCCCCCAATGACAGTACAGTGCAGTGTAGTGATTGAGAACACAGAGACTACCTGAGTTCAAATCCCAGCCTTCGCACTTTTAGCTCTGTGACCTTAATCTCATTTATAAAATGAGGCTTGTTCTAGGCTCTTCCTCAGAGGGTTGTTTGTGAGACTTAAATTAATCCATGCAAAATGCTTAAAACAGTGCCTGGTACATAAATGTTTAATAAGTGTTCTCTCTTCTCACTATCTACTTCTGTGCCAGTTCTCCCTGCCAGGATTAGATTTTCCCTTTTCACTGCCTATTTAAGCCCAGTTTAGCTCAATCACCCTCCTCCATGAGGTCTCCCTGGCATTACCTGTTCTCCTAATCTCTGTTACACTTCCCAGTGAAACTAGTCCCATTTTGAGAGCAAGGACTGTGACATGAACAGTACTGATCAAATGAATGACAAAATAACATCTAATCCCCCTAAGGCAGTCAAATTTTGCAACTGGAACCTACAGTAAGAAATATATTTTACAGCATGTCCTAGTACATGCATTTGTGTATCTTTAAATCTAGATCTAGATCTAGATATATGACTAAACAAAAGTTTCACAGAACAACATGTACCCTTACCACATGTGATTCACTCTTCCAGCTGTTCATTCATTTTGTTAAATGCTGGTTGCAACCCATTAAATTGATTTTAAACCTTGCCATTAGTTATGACCTATAGTATTCTCTGATAAGCCCTGTATAGGGTGGGCTTAAGACCTTCAGAGGCCCTAAATCCTGAAAAGATGACAGGTGAAAGGCCATACATGGTCTGTTTACAGAGTGCAGGTCAAGTCAAGGGGAGCTGCAGTGGAGGGTATGGTGGAGAGCACTGGAGGCAAAAGACTGGAGAGGCAAGCTGGGCTTAGGCATTAAAACGGCTTCAGTTGCCACACAAAGGAGTTTGGGCATTTTCTATAGGCAATTAGGACTCAATGGAAGATTTTAAGTACAGGAAGACTCTACTTAGTTTTTAGAGAGATCACTGGGGTGGCTGTGAGGATGGATTGGAAAGGCCAAGTCAAGGACAAGGGAACGTATCAGGAAGCTGTTTCAGGCATCCAGGTGAGAGAGGACAGAAGAGGCTACAATTGAAGAAACAACTGGGAGAGTGGGGAGCACAGAGTTGACAGATGTGAGAAATGGTGAAGACTACAACCATTAGGGCTTGGGGGCTGAGGTTTTTAGCTTGAATGACTGGGCCAATATGCTGGTTGCCAAGGCAGGTACAGAGGAATTTTGTAGGGAGAGAAAAATGGTTCCATTTTGGAGTGAGTTTGAGATACATATTGGGAGAATTTCAGGCTGGAAATAATTCTCAATCTTTCATTCAATACATGTTAATGAGACTGACATAGAGAAACTAACATTTTATTTTGACATTAAAGAAGTAGAAATAAAGTAAAAGCCATCATTACCATTATTTCAAAAAAGAGAATATCTTGCCACCAAAAAAATAGGGAGGGCATAATCTTAGAATAAAGCACAGTCCTTTATAATTGAGTACATTTAGATTATTCAAAAACTCTACATTTGATGTTTTTCCATTTTGCTGTGGCCTATTGAAAACATCACTGTATCATCCTGATTTGTAGAGTCAGATTTGAGAAGCACAGATTTGAGGAATGGGCAGAGGAAGAGAGGTCAGCAATGAATGGTTTCAGAAAAAGGAGGAAAACCAGGAGAGAGTGATCATGGAGACCAAGAGAGGAAGGAGAATTTCAGAAATGAGGACTTGGCCCATAGTGTCTTTTGCCACCCAGAGTTCAAACAGATCACTGAATTTGGCAATTAGGAGGTTATTCGTGACCTTTGGTAGTTCCCTTTCACTAGGAAGTTGGGGCTGGGGCCAAATTGCAGTAGGTTGAGCTGCGATTGGGAAGTTGGGTAAAGTGACAGTTTAGAGTTTAGACTTTACTTTCAACAAATTTGAGGGTAAAGTAAAGAAAAGAGACAGGGAAGGAGGGAGCAGTAAGAGAGAGAAAGATTCAGAGAAAGAGAGCAAGTTAGGTAAGCAGGAGAACACATCTTAGGAGGAAGGGGGCTTGTTCTGGGAGATAACAGAAACAGGCATTTTATAATCAGAAGAGAGAGAGAGCTAGTATAAAGAAGCTGAACTTTTCTGAAGAGAAGGGACATAACATTTAAAGGAAGGGCTCAGAGAAAGAGGGTGGATGAAGCCAAGGCCCAGGGGGAAGGGAGTAGCTTTTCATGAGAGGGGCACCTTGTTCCCTGAAAAGGGAGGGCTGGAGGGGAAGGAAGTTGGAAAGGCAGGCCAATTTTTGGGGGGTGGGGCATGGCACTGAGGTAATTCATGCTTGAAGGCCTCTGTTTTCTCAGGGAAGTGGGAGGAGAGGTTATTCTATGCAGGGAGAGGGGTGGGGCAGGAACATGGTAAGGAGCTGAAGACAGTTTGTAATATGACCCAGGGAAACGTTTCTGCTGGAGCTGGGGACTTGACAAAGGAACTGTTCAAAAGTGGCTGAGGAGTACTGGGTCTCAGCTGAGGTTGCTTGAGACTGTCTTCCCCTGTGCTGATCTTGTGTCCCTCCCTAGGTTGTAAGCACCTTGAGGCAGTGTCTGCAGCACTTTCCTCTTTCTATTCCACTGCCTGGCTAGTTTATGCCCAGCATCATTTGCCCAGAGGAGGCACCAGCCCTCTTGGAAGGATTTGGCAAAGCAATCACCGATGAAACCCAGAAACACTGTTAGGGAAAACAGAAGTAGGATCATAATTGCCCTGATAGGAAATTCTTCACTTTGGTTGTTCCAGACCATTCTTGCCCCCTTACTGGCCACCTTACTCCTGTTCTGTGCTGAGTGCAAAGGAGAATAGCCAGGCTCCCACTTTTGCCCAACATTTGCAATCCTTAAATCTTTTAGGCTGGGGAGAGGCCAACAAGAGAGGCCAGTGGCTTCATCTCCCACAAGCTGAATATGACTGAGACAATTCTTAGAAAATAGCAAGACAGAGCAGTTGTGTAGGGAGAACAAAGAGCCATGAAGGCAGACCTCAAAGTTATCTGGGCTCCAGGCAAGCATGCTGGGAGCTGGTGTGAGAGGAACTGTGAGGCCTGCTGCCCAGGGGAGTAAAGGGTTTGGACAGCCTCAATCATGAAGGATTGTGGGTGAATGAACACAAGTTCAAGGTGGGAGGTGGCATGGCTAAGTCTGGTTGGGAATGAGCCCTGTGATCAGTTGTAATGTTTGCCTCTTTTCCTTTCCCCTCTTCTCTCCTGCCTATTTTCAGAGGCCATGGCCACTTAAAGATCAAAGAGTTCCCAGGGTGTGACAATAGGTCTGTTTCTTCCTCACTTGCCATCTCTTCCAACCCAATTTCTTCAACCTGGCTTCTCTCAGCCTCCCTCCACATTTGAATCAGTGATGAAGTTGAAGCAAATTATCATGTTCTGGAGGTAAATTTATCAAGAACCCTCAGAGACTAATAGAAACTTGGGCTCCCAGGCAGCCCTCATTTTCTCCCCAAAGATTTTCCTCTCCAGGATCCAGTCTGCACTTACACAGTTAAGGGACAGAGAGCTTACCCCATTTCACCACATGTAATAAACCTCTGTTTATTAAGGGCCGGCACAGCGCCAGGCCCTTGGGTTAGGTGGTGGCTGGGCGGTTAGAAAGTTTTCCTTTGATTGAGCCAAAAAGTGTCTCCCTGTAGCTTCCAACCCTGGGCCTCTGCCCTGTCCTTTGAAGTCGCACAGAACAAGTGTAATCCCATTGCAGTCTAATCCTCAGATATTTGAAGATGGCTGCCATTTCCCCAAGAGTTTTCTCTCCTCTGTGGATAAGCATTTCTTTCTTTTTATTTTTATGTGTCATCACTTTTTATTATCCAAATAATATCAGGTCTTGTGGAACTTTTCAGAAAATTCAGAAAAGCATAAAGAAGGAAGTAAAGATCTACCATAATCTTACACCCAGAACCAACCACTGTTATAGTCTCCTTTCTTTAAACCAGTGTTTTTTCCTGTATATTGTATATTCTACCTTTTTTTTCTTGCCAAAATGGAATCTTCCTCTGTTATTATTGTAGAGGCTTCTTTTTTTTTTTTCACCCTTCAATACATTAACGTTTCCCCAACCTTCTACCAAGCCAATTTTAATACAAAATTGTATAACTGTTTAATGACTTATTTAACCAACTTTCTAAAATGACACATTTAGGTTGTTTCCAATTTTCCTTTGCTGTAATGAACACAGTGGGGCTGGAATTTGAAGTGAGCTGGAGGTAGGGGGATTGGTGAATGGAGTAAAGAGGAGCCCTCGAATCAAAATATTCATCCTATTTTATTTTTAATTAATTAATTTATTAATATGTTTTTATTGATTTTTAGAGAGAGGAAGGGAGAGAGAGAGAGAGATAGAAACATCAATGTGAGAGAGAAACATCAATTGCTGCCTCCTTCACGTGCCCCACTGGGGATCAAGCCCGCAACCCAGGCATGTGCCCTGACTGGGAATCGAACCAGGACCTCTCAGTCCATGGGATGACACTCAGTCCACTGAGCCACACCAGCTGGGCTATTCATCCTATTTTAGCATCTGATTTATTTTTTCACTTTGTGGATAATTATACTTCCTAGAACATGATTGTGAGTGTCTGCTTAGTATTCAGTTACAAGGACTTACCCTAATTAATCTAACCAGTTTCTTATTATTGGATATTTGACTTGTTTATAAGTTTTCACCATTACAAAACCAACTGTGATGACTATCCAAGAAGTTACATTCGTGCTGGTGCTGGACACTGAGGTCAGGAAGAATATTTTTGGGACTTTTAAGGCATAAGGAGCCTGCCAGTAGTTGTAACTAGAAGCTTTTTGTCTAAAGCCCAGAAGACTGGCTAAGGCCAAAGACTGTGCTCAAGCCTCTGGGCTTGCCCCGGGTCAGTACCCATTTACCCAGCCCCCGTCACAGAGTGTTCAGGCTGCAGGCCCTTTTGGGACCACTGGGCTCACACCCACTTCTCACATGTGAGGAAAGTGAAAGCCATGGGGCCAGGGATAGTCCTTCATCAGCTTAGCAGCTGGGCAAAACTCTGCCTCCCCCAGTACCCCAGCTCCTGGACTGGAAGCTGAGCTCTAAGATTTGGAATCTGACTTGGAAACCCTGACAATGCTGCCTGCATTCCTTTATAGAACCACTTACTGCTGTGGCTGGAAAGGGGATTCTGGCACTTTTGCAAATGAACTGACCAGTAAATGGGAGGGCATGGAAAGATGACTTGAAGTTTAGCCCATAGATAACTATACCTGCTCCACCCAGAACCTCATTTTTTTCTTTTTTTTAATTCTCTTTTTTTCAAATTTTTAAAATTTTATTAATTTGTTTTTGTTACAAATGTTTCTCCTTTTTCCCCCATTGTCACCCTCCTCCCCCTCCCTCCCTGCCTCATCCCCAGTTTTGTTGTCCATGTCCATTGGTTATGAGTACATGCGTATAAGTTCTGTGGTTCATCGCTCCCCTCCGTCACCCCCTCTTCTGAACCTCCTTCTTTTCTAACGCAGATGGTATGCTTAATAACAGTCACCCTATATCAGGTCCACCTAATAAATATATTTGGGATTTGAGCTGAAGTAATGGGTTACTACCTCACTCTCCTTAGCCAAGCCAACTGTCTTTGTTGGGAAGGAGCTGTGCTAAAGGCCTGTCTGTCCAGCCCTCTGTGCCTGGCAACTTTCTGTGGTTTCAGGTACTAATGAGCTTCCCACCTTTCCCCCCTCTGGCTTTGCTACTGCCTGGGGTATTCGCGCAAATGGTGTGTGATTTGCCCCTCCTGTGTTTTCCTTTCTGACTTGGAGGTAAAGATAACCTCTCACCCCCCACTGACTCTCTGTTTATTCAACTGGGAGAGATTTCACACCCAGGAACCCAGCTCTCCCTCCTTGAGTGCCTTTCTTAAATCTTCACACACCCCCAAGTCTTCCACCTCCGTACTTCCCTGAATAATTTATGAGTCCAGGCAGGTCTTATAAAGGGTCTCCCAGGAAAGGCCAAGAGTGCAGCAGGTTCTTAGAAATAGGGGCCCTCACAGCCTGCCTGGTCTTGACACCTTAAGGATGGATCCTTCTCCCACTGCTGCTGCTGCTGTCCCTGTCTCATCCCTGGCCCTAAGCATAGCTCCAGCCCTAGCACAGGCCCCTCTGGCACTCCCTGGCCTGTTAAGTCCATCACCCCTTCCTTTCCCAGGACAAGAAGTAGATGGGAGTGAAAGGTAAGTAGAACTTGGCCTTTGGCAACCTGAACTCTGGCTTAGTGGGTTTCCTGGGAAAGGAAGAAAAACGAGATGTCCAAGGTGTCCCTATTCTCTGTGAAGGAAAAAAAGGCAAAAGCCTCATAGCCCTCAGAAACTGTCCCCTCCACATCTCGGGCTGGAATATTTCAACTGACTGTCCATTTTACTAATCCTTCTGGGTGACAGGAAGGGACTTAGGGACAGTGGGCACTGCCAAAGCTGAAAGCTGAGCAGCCAGACCCTTATGGGAAAAGTTGCTCAGTCTACTGAGGGGCACATGGGAGAATGGCATGAAACCTGGGTTTAACATGAGCCAGGCTGCAGAGGTGGGAAAAGAGGGCCAAAGTCCCAAGAGGCCTTTGACTGGGGGGACTGTCTCTTTCCTGACCACACTATAAGATTTCCATTTGCTTTCCCCCTACTTCTGGAAGTCTAATGGGGAAGCAGTTGGCCCAGGAATATTTCTGGACCCTTTCCCCAGCCCAGGAAGATGGGAGGACTGTGACCTCTGCTTTTTGGAGCAGGAGGTAGGGGGGTAAGATATTCTCCACCCAACCCTCATTCATTCCTCCAAACATTTAAGGAGTTCAACAAATATTTACTGAAGTGCCTACTGTGTACCAGGCATTGTGGTAGGTGTTGGGGATTCAGATATGATCAAACATAAATCTGCCCTTAAGAAGCTCAAAGGCAAGTAAACAGACAATTACAAAACTGTGATAAGAGCAATGATAACATTGTTGAAGCAGAGAGGAGGGGCATCTATCCTGACCTGGGCTCAGGGGCCTTAGGAAAGGCTTCCTGAAGTAGATGGCATCCCAGCCAAGTGTTTTTGGAGGCCTCTTTGTTATCTCAGGGAGTCCACGTTCCAGTCTCCTTCCTCCACTGATGGATCTCTTCTCTATGTCCTAGAGGGGCTTGCCTTTGGAGGCCCTGGCTGTGCTTTACAAGTGATTCCCCAAGGCAGGTAAGAAAACTTGTGGATTTGGTGAGTATGAGCCCGTTACATATGTTCACATGTAGCCACATGCATTCATACTGACCAGGTCCCTTCCCAGAGAGTCCCTGACCTCAGTCCAGGTCTGAAGATCTGGGAAACCATCTTCACAGCCATGCTCACTTTTGATTCTCACAAAAGCTCTAGGAGGAGGCCAGACCTGAGGTTTCTATGCAATTTAAAGATAAAGAGACTGAAGCCCAGAGTAGGGGAGGGTATGAGCAGGCCCCAAAGCTAGGTTATGATAGAGCTGCTGCTAGAATCCTGGTCTCCTGGCATCTAGCCCCAGTGTTTTTCCCCCACCCTATCCCACCCCCACCCCCAAATCTTTGTTGCTCCAGTAGAACTCTGTCCCTGGACAGTCTCCAAACAGGTGTTAGAACAGGGGCAGGAAAGTTAACAAACCCCAGGAGTCTGTCCACTTGTTTTTCAGCCACAACCAGGACAGACCCCTTTGTTGGAGGTGGGAGTAGGGGCTGGACCCCAGAGATGTCGAAGGTCTCTTTCTATATCATCTTGCAGGTTTCTGACCCCTGATACAGAGGAGTCAGTTATCTGGCCATGTACTTTGAGTCACATGCTAGCTTTTGCTTTCAACAGGACACTGGTGGGGCAACAAGTGCCGAGGTCACCAAAGCTGACTCTAAGTTCCATCACCCCGTCAGGTAAGCTTCTGGCACCAAGCTCAGAACTTGACATAGGTTCATTAGCTCTTTAAATCCTCACAACAGTCCTGTGTAACAGGAAGATGGAGGCACTGCTATGATCACTATTTCATAGACCAGAAAACTGAAGCCCAGAGAGGTTAGGGATTTTGTCAAGGTTGGCTTCCCTGGGGACATTGTCAATGACAACTAAGACTGAGCCCTTATGGATAGGTATTTGAAAGAAGCCTTAGTAGGAGATAGAAGACACAGGAGAAATCTACAGAATTCTTGGCTAGAGGCCTTCTGAGGTGGGGGTGAGATCAGTGTCAGAACTGATAGATGCTGGGGTTGGGGGTCCCCACAGTTATAGACCCACCATGTATTACCTTCCTTTCTGGGGCCATTTTGTAACCATTCAGAAAATTCTGTTACATAGCTCTCTTTTTTCCTTTCTCTCTCACACTATTATTGTAGGTAGGACAAGGAGTTTAGGGTCTGGCTTTCTCTGTGATCCTACTCACCCCTTTGCACATATGAGACCTCTCAAAATTAGGGGCCATATTTCTTCTCTGTTACACAGGCTCTTCTGGCCCAAATCTCGCTCCTTTGACTACCTATACAGTTATGGGGAGATTTTACTGCAAAGCTTCCCTGTTCAGGCAACCATCAATCTGTATGAAGACTCAGACAGCGAAGAGGAAGAGGAAGACGATGAAGAAGACAAGGAGGACGAAGAAGAGGAGAAATAGGAGGCAGATAAAAAGGGGCCAGAAGTGTGAGTGATGATACTAGGGTCAACACCACACGTCACAAGTCATCCTCCTTCACCATGCCTGACCTGTCCAAACTGAGCCAGAGTCTGATTAGGGTTCCGTATGCCTGGCAAGGCTCCAGGGCATTGATTAGCCAGGAAACTCCAGGCACAGCTCTCTGGATTGAAAGTTGGATCCTCCAGTCACTAGCTTACCCTGGCTATAACCATCTGGGCTGTAAGCCCAGGCCTCTGGCATCTCTTTGCCTGGATTGCTGTTGTGTTGACAGTGGGAGGTTTCTAGGAGCTCTAGGGGAAGGAAGATCTATTTTCTGAAGCCCCTAGGAAGCAGATGTGGATAAAGCATGCCCATGTAGAGGGAAACGGTCACTCTTCAGGGCTCTTTGACTCTCCAACCTTCTAGGTGGCCACATAGTCCTGTCTCCCTGTGGAAAAAATTGACTTCAGGCTTCACCTACAAGGATACCAACACCAGATCCAAGCAGAGTTGGAATGCTTTTCTGATAGGCTTTGCAGCAACCGGAGCGGCCATCTAGAGAATGAGCTTGCGTTGGGGACCTCCCCTCATGTTGGCTGCTATCCACTGGAGTCTCTATTGGCATGAGATGAATCAGGAGAAAAATAAACTAGATGATGTTTGCCTTTCTCCTGTAACTGTGCTGATTTCTTAACTGAACTCTGTTCATGTTGTGAAGCCATGGGCACAGGGTCAGGGACCAGCTCAAGGCCAATTCATTGCTCCACCTGAGGTCAGTTTACAGATGGGGATGTAGGGTCAGGGGCCCAGCACAGGGCCAGGCCCTCTCTGTAAACTTGTGAAATCAGGCTATATTACACTTCAAAGACAAAATGGAAAGGGGGCAAAAAGGCCCCCAAAGTGTGGCTTGAAAACTGGGAATAGGGCTATGGGTTGGGGTGAAGGGGTGAGAAGTGCAGCCTTAGTTCAGCCTTGGAGATGAGTGTGTGCTTATGAGGAGGAGAGCTTGGGGGGCTACTCAATCCAATCAATTTTACTTACACAGTTCAGGCTTTCATGCTTTACCCTGGCCCCAAATACTTGTCAACTAATTTTCATGCCTCGAGAACATTCCTCTGCAATTCATCCTCCACAGTGGCCACCAGATCAGGTCATGTTGAGCCCCAGCTTAAAGCCCTACCAACAGTTGAAAACTTATCTTTTTTAAAAAATCACAGATCCTCTTGAGAATCTATGGTTTCTCTACTCATGTATTCATAAATCAAGCCCTTAACTCGATATTCCAAACTGTCCAATTGTTTGGTTGTTGACTGTTTCTCTTTTTAAAATTTTTATTTTTATTAAAATATAGTTGGCATACAATATTATATTTGTTTCAGGTGTATAAAATAGTGATTTCACATTTATCAACCTTACGATGTGATCACCCTAATAAATGTAGTACCCATCTGACACCATACAAAGTTATCACAATATTATTGACTATTTTCCCTATGCTGTAAACCTTATACTGTGACTTATTTTATAACTGGAAATTTGTATCTCTTATTCACCTTCACTTCCCTGTCTCTTCAGACTCATCTCCCAATGCTTGAAGCCTATGCTGCCTGTCCTTGAATGTGTCATGCTTTCTATCACCTCTGTAGCTTTCTCTGTATGGAATGCTTCTTCACTTTTACATGTCTGATAAACTCCCATTCAACCAATAAGACTAGTTCAGACACCTCTCCTGTAAGAAGTCTCCCAGACCCCAGAGTCCAAGTTGGATGCCCCCATTATATTCAGTGCCTCCCCTACCATAGCATCTGCCCCCTTCTTATGCAGTAAGATAGGGCTGTGTTTGATATCTCCACATGACTTCATTGAACAGCACACTGCCTGACACAAAGCAGGCACTCAGATGTTGAAGAAAAAAAATTCTAAGGTCTTCTTAAAGTAGTGCTTGGCAAAACCACCTCTGTCCCTTCACTTGCTGGCTTTCCATTTCTTTGCTTAGCTACAAACAGGACAGAGTAACATCGTCTGTTTCAAGAACAAAATGCTGGCCATCTTTCCTTCCCTCTTTGATCAACTTGTGACAGTCTGCTTCAGTTCTGAGCCCTGCTGGGACTTCCCTGAATTGGACCAAGCCTTAAGCAGACTACCAAATTCACACTCTGGTGCCATCTATTGGTCAAAATTTAACCTTGTTCCTTAATACTGCCAGGCAGTTGACCTTTGACCACTATAATCCCTTTAGTACATTATTTTTTTCCCTATATTCTCCCTCTTTTTTCAAATGTATATGTTTTTTGTTTTGTTTTGGTTAAGACTCACCCGAGGATATTTTTCCATTGATTTTTAGATAGAGTGGAAGGGGGTGTGGGGAAAGAGAGATCGATGTGAGAGAGACACATTGATTGGTTGCCTCCCACACAACTCTGTCTGGGGCCAGGGATCAAACCTGCAACCCAGGTATGTGCCCTTGACTGGGAATCAAACTTGTGACTCTTAGGTCCATAGGCCGACACTCTAACTGCTGAGCCAGACCAGCCGGGGCTATATATATATATTTTTACTGTTGACAGTATTACACATGTCCCCCATTTCTCCCTCTTTACCACCCTCCACCAGCCACTACCACCCCCACCCCCCACCATAGGCCTTCACCGCACTACTTTCTGTGTCCATGGGCTATGCATATAAGTATATGCATTCTTTGGTTTATCTCTTCTTGGCACACCCCCCTCCCAGAGATATGTCAGTTTGTTCTGAGATATGCCTCCATGCCTCGGGACTTATTTGGTCAATTCATTTCATTCATTAGGTCCTACAAATAAGAGAGATCATGTGATATTTGTCTTTCTCTGATTGGTTTATTTCACTTAGTATAATACTCTCCAGGTCCCTACATGCTGTCTGAAGGGTAAGAGATACTTCTTTTTTACAGCTGCATAGTATTTCACTGTGTAAATCTACCACAGCTTTTTTATCCACTCATCTACTGATGGACACTTGGGCTGTTTCCAAATTTTAGCCATTGTAAATAACATAGGGGTACACATATTCTTTGTGATTCATGTTTCGGGGTTTTTAGGATATATTCCCAGAAGTGGGATCGCTGGATCAAACGGTAGTTCCATTTTTAATTTTTTGAGGAAACTCCATACTGTTTTCTGTAGTGGCTGCACCAGCCTGCATTCCCACCAGTTGTGTACCAGAGTCCCCTTTTCTCCACATCCTCACCAGCATTTGTTGTTTGATTATTTACTGATGATAGCCATTCTGACAGGAGTGAGGTGATGTCTCATTGAGGTTCTAATTTGCATTTTCTGATTAGTGACGCTGAGCATTATTTTATATGTCTAAAGACCTTTAGTCCATTTTGTTTGTGCCTGTAAGAAAAGTGGAATCTACCATGTGCTAGCTGTATCACCTTGGGCAAGTTACTTATCTGCTCTGAGCCCCAGTCTCCTCATCTGTAAAATGGGGAAAATAATGATACTTCCTCTCAGGGTTGGTGTGGGGATTCAATGAAATAATATATGTAAAGTACTTAACACAGACCCCAGCATGTGGTAAAAGCACTCAATAAGTGGTTGTGGCCATAGTAATCATAGTTGTAGTAGTGGTTTTATTACTTTTATAACAGAAATTAGTTTATAGGCTCAAGTCAGCTAATGATTGGTTTACTCAACTGATCGATTTGTCAGTCATCTCTACCTGATCTCCCGGGCACCACTTGATAGTTTACCAGTCAATGCATCTTTGCAGTGTTTTTTCCTAATTTAAACAGAAAACAGAGGCCAAATGTGACTCCTTGGGACAGAGGTTTCAAAACTTACCTTTTGTGCTTTAGCAGGAACATCCTTTTTTTGAATTGAATGTAGATCCCCATATACAAACCAAATAGAGCTGGAGCTGTCGTGGTGGAAATCACAATGTGGGACACAGAATTCCCACCATGGTGTCCTCTCTCTTGTAAACTAAGTCTCTCTACTCCTTTTTGTGAGGCACCTGCCAGGCATCCCTAGATTGTGGGGAAGACTATTTGGAATCCACTGTTCCAAGGGTTAAAATAAGATTGATCTACAGTCTAGTGGGGATTAGAATTTTAACATGTTCAGTGTTCCATTTAAAATCCTTGTTTTGCCAGAAGAGGGGGTGGGGGAGGGGAGCGATGAACCACAGAACTTGTATGCATGTACTCATAACCAATGGACATGGACAACAAAACTGGGGACGGGGCAGAGAGGGAGGGGGAGGAGGGTGACAATGGGGGAAAAAGGAGAAACATCTGTAACAAAAATAAATTAATAAAAAAAAAATCCTTGTTTTGGGTTCTAAGCTCCCAGCATTTCATAGTTCAAAAACTGCTTTAGTCCTCCTCTGTACACATGGTTGCTAAGTAATTGGAATTCACTATTCTGACTAATCAGAGTCCAGTATGAATTATTTTGTGCTGGGTGTATCCAGTCCTTATAACAACTTCAAAACCAGTGTACAAACTCAGGAGAAAAATCTCTGTGCAAAACTTAGAGTCCTTCCTCCAGTTCCACCCTAGCTGGTCCATCTTAGTGTGCCATACTTCACACCCCAGCCCTTATGCCTCCTGTTCTCCCCCATCCCATAGTAACAGAGAGAGGACATATCTTTTGAGCATGAGGCTGCATTTGAGCTGGACCTTGAAAGCTGGGCCCAGCTAGAGAAGGAGGGAGAAAACTTTCCAGAAAGAAGCAGCAATATGAATTCTCTCATTAAACAAATATTTATTGGGCAGCTACTCTGTGCCAGGCATTAATATTGTAATGATTAAGAGTATGGGCTTTGGAAGCAGAAGCATCTAGCTTCAAATCCCATATCTGCCACATGTTGGCTCTATCCAAGGACCCAGTCCCCTCAGGTGTCAAAGTCAGCTGGTCAGCTCTCTGCTCTCAACCCTCTCACTACCAACTCTGTATTCCCTTATTATCTCTCTCTCTCTCTCTCACACACACACACACACACACACACACACACACACACACACACAGCACATACTCATTATATGCTGCCTACTCTCCTCTGTCTCTGGGCAAAGAAAGCTCCCTCACCTACCCCAGTGGGTGTTACCAACCCTTACCTTTCATTCCTGCCCCCAACTGTGCCTATGTTGTTGTCTAGTGGACAGTTTGTCTCCCTTCCACCCCAGGCCCCTGTTGTAAAATGTTTGCCAATTCTCTTCCCAAACAAGGTATTTAGGTGGCCTGAGTTCACTGTCTTGAACTGTCAGAGGCCTGGTGTTGATTACTGTGTTTTTGGTTTAATCCCAGCTGGCAAGGCTTATGGCAACCTCCAGGCAAGCACACAAACCCAGATACAAAAATCTGGCATAGAGTGAGAGCTTAGTAAGCAGTAGCCACAATACTCTTTGCCAGGCACTTGCTACTAATGTTACAGCCATGCTCTTCTATGGTACTATAATCACAACAATCCTAGAAGATAGGCACATTTGTCATGACTGTTTATGAATGAGAAAAGTAAGAGTTAGGAAGGTCTTTGTACATGGGTTTGTGTGCTTGCATGGAGGTTGCTACAAGCCTTTCCAACTGTGGGGTAAACCAAAAACGCACTAACTCCAGGCCCCTGACAGCACAGAATAGTGAACTTGGGCTACCATTTTACAACAGAGGACTAGGGAGGACAGAAGACAAACTGCCCACTGGATAACCACACAGGCACAGTTAGGGGTGGGTGGATAGGAGGTGTTAACACCCACTGAGGTGGAAGAAGAGACTTTCCCTGTCCAGAGGAGGCTAGGCAACATGGTGGCTAGGAGGATGAGAGTTACAACAACTGATAATTATTGAATTCTTCCTACAGACTTGGGTGCATGGCTAGGAACCTTACATGGATTAACTCACTTAAATATAACAACCCTGAGGTATAGTTACAGTTAGGAAGACTGAGTTTTTTAGGCGTTTTTAAAAAAACTTGCCAAAAAATCACAGAGCTGATCATCTGTAACACCTTCTAAGTGTGAGGTGCTTTACCTGTATTCCTCATTTTTTTTTATTTTGTTAATTCTCATCTGAGGATATTTTTCCATTGATTTTTAGATAGAATGGAAGGAAGGGAGGGATGGGGCGATTAGAGAGAGAGAGAGAAAAAAAAACACATCGATGTGAGAGACACATATTGATTGGTTGCCTCCTGCATGATCGCGACTGGGGATCGAACCTGCAACCCAGGTACTTGCCCTTGCCCCCGTAAAGAACCCATGACCTTTCAGTCCACAGGCTGACGCTCTAACCACTGAGCAAAACTGGCCAGGACTTCCTCATTATTTTATTGATGATTTTTAGAGAGAGAGGAAGGGAGAGAGAAACATCAGTGTGAGAAACATTGATTGGTTGCCTTCCGTACATGTCCCAACTGGAGATTGAATCTGCAACCAACTTTGTGCTCTGACCTGGAATCAAACCCACAAACTTTTGGTGTATGGGACGGTGTTCTAACCAACTGGGGCACATTGGCCAGAACTACCTGTATTTATTTATTTATTTATTTATTTATTTATTTATTTAATCCTTTATTGATTTTAGAGAGAGAAGAAGGGAGAGGGAGAGAGATAGAAACATCAATGAGAGAGAACATCGATTGGCTGTCTCCTGCATGCCTCCTACTGGGGATTTGGCCCACAACCTGGGCATGTGCCCTGACCAGGAATCGAACCGGTGACTGCTTGGCTCATGGGTCGAAGCTCAACCACTGAGCCACACTGGACAGGGGAACTACCTGTATTTAATCCTTACAACAATCCTAAGACATAATTACGACTATTATCCTCATTTTATAGATGAGAAAACTAAGGTTCAGGGAGGTTAAGGAATCTACTCTAGGTCACACAATGCATAAATGGCTGAGCTATGATTTGAGAGATGCCAGCACTTGCCCTAGGTTACACCAATGATAAAAAGCGGGACAGGATTCAGGTTCGACTCATTCCAGAACCCTGTGCTTTCAGGAGGTGAATGGAATCTACAGGACTTAGCAAAGAAGTAAATCTCTTGGAAGGCAGCAGAGAAAATGTTGCAGTTCTGGCTGGAAGGAAGTGAATCAGAGGTTAGGAACAATTCTGGGCCAGGAAAAGCTGAGGGGCCACTGAAAGGTGCTATCAAGGGAGGGATATTTGGGGACTTCCTATGGGGTAGTGGCAGACTCTCACAGAACCTGGACTGCAGCAACAGGGCTACCGGAGGAGAAAGGCCAATGAGGGACTTCTTCTGTCCCATTCTGTGGCCTCTGAGTATAATGGGCCCTGGCTGAACAGAGTTCTTCCTTCTATCTCCTGAGAGTCTAGGCCCAGCTCGAGAATTACCAATTACTGAGCTCTCCCATAGTGCAGCAGGCACTAAGCTCAGCACGTTTTATCCCAAACAAGATTCACCAGCCCCAAGCAGGGTGGGTTGTACTATTCTTATGTTTACAGATAGAAAATGGACTCAGAGTGGTGAAGAGGGGAGGCTGGGGGCAGGCCCCAGACAGTGTAGGTAGAGTCCTGGCTTTTAACTACTAGATCCCTCCTACCCTTCTACTCATTTTCCCAAAGAAGCCCTGAGAGTCCTGTAAGGGCAGGCAGCGTGCCTGGTGTCCTGTTGCTTACATGAAAGAGAAGCACACAAACTGTCATGCTAAGGCATTTCTATCTCTGGAAACACTTGGGGACTGGGGCCAAGTGTGAATTAAAAGGGATTGAGGGAGAGCCCAAGAACAAGGTGGAACCAGGCTCTGGGTTCTTAGAGAAGTGTTCCATATCTGGGAGAGAAGAGCCAGCTGCCAGTCCCTAGAAATTCAACTGGTGTCCATTAACAGCAGGAGAGGCAGCACTCTCTAATGGCTGAGCTCTAGACTGAGCCTGGATTTACAGCACTAGGGAAGGGATCAGGAGGCTCATCCACCCAGAGGATTCTATGGCCAGCCTGGTGGTTATGGGGACAGGCTCTGAAGTCACACAAGACCTGGGTTTAAATACTGGTTCTCCTCCTTGTAGCTAACTGACCATGTAAAAAGTAGTCTCTAAGCCTCAATTTCTTCATCTATAAGATAGAGATAATAATCATACTAATTTCATAGGATAGCTATAAGGATTAAATGAGATTATATATATAAAGGACTTAGCAGAGTACTTGGCACATTATAGATGTGAGATACATATGTGTGTGTGTGTGTGTGTGTGTGTGTGTGTGTGTGTAGTATGTGTGTGTATACATATGATCATTATTTTTTTCTTTTGTAAGTTATCTTTATTGTTGAATGTATTAGAGATGTCCCTCCTTTTCCCCCTATTGACTCCCTCCTCCCCGATCCCGCCCTCCGTCTGCCTTCCCCACACTATTGTCTGTGTCCATTGGTTACGTTTATATGTATATAAATTCTTTGGTTTATCTCTTCCTGCCCTCCCTTCCCTTTGAGGTTCGTCAGTCTAACAACCAATTTGTACTTCTTAATCCCTTCACCTTTTTCACCCATCCACCCACCCCACTCCCATCTGGCAACCATCAAAAAGTTCTCTGTATCTATGAGTCTGTTTCTGTTCTGCTTGCTCATTTTGCTTGTAGATTCAATTGTTGATAGATATGTATTTATTGCCATTTTATTGTTCATATTTTTATCTTTTTCTTCAAGAAGACCCTTCAACATTTCATATAATACTGGTTTGGTGGTGATGAACTCCTTTAGCTTTTTCTTGTCTGGGAAACTCTTTATATGTCCATCAATTCTACATAATAGCTTTGCAAGATAATCTTGGTTGTAGGTCCTTGCTTTACATAATTTTGAATATTTCTTGCTACTCCCTTCTGACATGCAAAGTTTCTTTTGAGAAATAAGCTGACAGTCTTAGGGGAGCTCCCTTGTAGGTAACTGCTTTTCTCTTGCTGCTTTTAAGATTCTATCTTTGTCTTTAACCTTTTACATTTTTATTATGATTATGTTTTGGTGTGGGCCTCCTTGGATTCATCTTGTTTGGAACTCTCTGTGCTTCCCGAACTTGTATGTCTGCTTCCTTCACCAAGTTAGGGAAGTTTTCTGTCGTTTTTTCAAATAGGTTTTCAATTTTCTGCTCTCTCTCTTCTCCTTCTGGCACCCCCATGCGAATGTTGGTATGCTTGAAGTTGACCCAGAGGCTCCTTACACTATCCTCAATTTTGGGGTTCTTTTTTCTTTTTGCTATTCTGATTGGGTATTTTTTTGCTTCCTTATATTCCAAATCGATGGTTTGCTTCTTGGCTTCACCTACTCTACTATTGATTTCCTGTAAATTATTCTTTATTTCGGTTAGTACATCCTTCATTTCTGAATGTGCTTCCTTCATTTATGACTGGTCCTTTTTTATGCTCTTGAGGTTCTTACTCAGTTCATTGAGCATCCTTATAACCAGTGATTTGAACTCTGCATCTATTAGATTGATTATTTCCACTTTGTTTAATTCTTTTCCTGGAATTTTGTTCTGTTCTTTCATTTGGGACATGTTTCCTTGTCTGCTCATTTTGGCTGCCTCCTTGTGTTTGTTTCTATGTATTAGGTAGAGTTGCTATGTCTCCTAGGCTTCCTAGGGTGGCCTGTTGTAGTAGGTGTCCTGTAGGGTCCAGTGGCACAGCCTCCCTGGTCATCCAGCTGTGCCCTCGAAGTGCACTCCCAGTGTGGACTGTACACCCTTCTGTTGTAATTGAGTCTTGATTGCTGTTGGCATGTCAATGGGAGGGATTTACTCAGGCTGATCAGCCTCAAGGACTGGCTGTGCCCACTGACCACTGATCTCTGACTACTTTGGAGGATTAACTGTGCAGGGGTCCACCACACAGTACAAGACAGCAGGGCTCTGGTACCCACTGAGTCCACTCCTTGAGTGTGTCGCTTGTGGAGGTGGGTGGGTGGTGGTGCCTCAACGTGGTCTGAAGCTGTCACTGGGTGTGCTGGCTCTGGAGCAAGGTCAGCCACTGCCTGTGTTCTTGGTGTGTAGATTCAGGTCTTTTATCAAATTGGGGAAGATAGCCATTATTTCTTCAAATATTCTTTATTCCCCCTCTCTGTCTCTCCTCTCCCTCTGGGAACTCCATTGTGTGTATGTTTGTATTCTTGAGTGCCCCATAAGTCTGTTAGGCTCTATAAACTTTTCTTCATTATTTTTATTTCCTGCTCCTCAGACTGGATAATCTAGATTGTTCTCTCTCCAATTTCTTTTTTCTGCTTGCCCGAATCTTACTCAAACTGTCTCCTATAGTGAAATTTTAATTTCAGTTGTTGTACTTTTCAACTCCAGAATTTATTTTTGGCTCCTTTTTATAATTTCTCTTTATTGACATTCTGTATTTGGTGTGACATTGTTTTCCTGGTTTCCTTTAGTTGTTTGGGCATATTAAAGACAGTTGGTTTAGCCTGGCTGCTATGGCTCAGTGGTTGAGCATCTACCCATGCACCAAGAAGTCGCCAGTTCGATTCCTGGTCAGGGCACATGCCCAGGTTATGGGCCAAATCCCTAGTGGGGGGGGGGCATGCAGGAGGTGGCCAATCAATGTTTTCTCTCATCAATGTTTCTATCTCCCTCTCCCTCTCCCTTCCTCTCTCTCTAAAATCGATAAAGAAAAAAAAAATAAAAAAGACAGTTGGTTTAAATTGTCTAGTAAATCCAATGTCTTGGCTTCTTCAGGGAGAATTAATATTACTTTCTTTTTTTTTTACCTGTGAATGAACCATACATTCTTCTTTCTTTGCATGCCTTATAATTTTTGTCTAAAACTGGATATTTTGAGTATTATAATATGATAATTCTTGATATATGATTCTCCCCCCTCCCCAGGGTTTGTTTTTGTTTCCTTTTGTGGGTTGTTGTTTGTTTGTTTAATGACTTTTCTAAAATATTTTGTAAAGTCTCTGTTCTCCCATGTGGCCAGTGAAGTTTTTATTCCATTAGATCAGTAATCAACTAATATTTTGACAGAATTTTCTTAAATGCCTGGAGCCAAGAAAAGAAGGCGTACTCTCCCAATTTTTGTGGATTGCCTCTGTGTTGGGTGACTCCTTCAATGCTTAACCAATCCATTTACAACTCTGCCTTAGCCTTCAGTTCTGGATTGCATGAATAATGTAAGTTAGGCAGAAATAAAACCTTAGGTGTTCTCAGGCCTCTTCTGAATATGTGCCCAGCTCTGGGCATGCACATGGCTTTCTCAATTCCCCAGTATACGCGAGAGCTGTTAAAAGTTCTTGTTCCCTCACATATTTCCTTTCCCATCTTCCTCTTTCCCAGGCTTTTCAGTCTGCCTATTGCTTGTCCCAACTGTCATTCCTTTCCCCTTTGCACCAGACAATACTTTTGCCTTTAAATGTTTTTGGCAAAAGCCACCTAGTAAGCTCTGGAAATGCTCTGGGTCAGGTGAAATAAAGGCAGGCCCTTACATCAGTCCTTGAAGTAGTCATTAGTCAGGTTGAAACATACAATCACAATAATTGTGAATAAGGCCATTACTTCTCTTTCTGCCAATATCAACCTGTACTAGGTGTTCAGAACGCCACCTTCATGGCTGATGCTGACCTGGGGGGTGGGGGGAGTTGGTAGGCAGGTGATTTAAAATACCACAGCACTTTTTTACTGCAATGTAGCTGCTTCTTTCTTCATTAAGCTTTCCCCTGGTTGTTGTAAGTTTAGTTTCACTACATTCCAGAGTTCTACATCAGTTGACAGTTTTTTCCAGCTTATTAGTTGTTTTTGTGGAGAGAGAGAACCCTGGAGTTACCTACTCTGCCATTTTTGTGATGTCCCTTGACAAATATAGTTGCTGTAAACTTTTGTTTAATTTCCAGAGTTCTTATAAAGTTGATTTTGACTTGGCCAGTTTATTTGCTGCTTTTATGAAGGGAAAGACTTTTGGAGTTTCCTACTCTGACATTTTCGCTGATGTCACACAAACAGGAATTTAAAAATCTGGGCAAATTATCCACCTTAGTATTTATTCTTTAATCTTCAGTGGAGGATACATTTTTATTGATTTTAGAGAGAGAGAAAAGGAGACAGAGAAAAAGAGAAAAATATCAATGTGAGAGAGACACATTGATCAGTTGCTCCCGTACACGCCCTGACCGGGGATTGAACCTGCAACCTAGGTATGTGACCTGATTGGGAATCAAATCCACAACATTTTGGTGTATGGGACGACACTACAACCTGCTGAGCCACCCAGCCAAGGCCTCATCTTAGTATTTTATCCAACCAGAGAATCATTGCTGGAAGGAGACAATGTCTAGCCACTCTGACTTCTGCATTGGCCTACCCTAGGTTCTCAGCTACAGCATTTTTATTGGAAGAAGCTTTATCTTAAAGAAGATAGGCCTTGTTAATGTGAACTGTGGCAGTTCTATTTGAGGAATCTCTACATTTTTAAAAAAGGTTGATTATTTAGATTCTCGTCTCTTCTTGCTTTTCTTTTCCATTAGCACATTTTCTTTCATGTACTTTTCTGTATATTCTGATTTTTTTTTGCAGCTAATATGCATGTTAATTTTATTATTAAAAAATCAAGCCTTTTCAAAAACAGGTAAAAAACATTGAGAGGAAAAAGATCCAAGCTCTTTACTATTATGCTCCTTATAAAGAACTGTTACATTTTTCAATTGTCTTTTTACCTGAAGAAAAATATAAATAATTGTAGTATTACTTTACTATATTGCAGTGTTTTGGAATCGATAGATTAATAATTCTGCCATTATGTAGGACACAGTGGTCATACATACCTACTAGAATGGTTCTGGTGGGATGGGCTTTAATATTCAGTAAGTGCTCTTCAATTTACTATCTATTGAAATTATATTTATCCCAATGATCTATGTTTTTTCAAATTTTTGTTACAGATGTTTCTCCTTTTTCCCCCATTGACACCCTCCTCCCGATCCCACCCCACCCTCCAGCATTGTTGTCTACGTCCACGGTTACGCATACATGCATATAAGTTCTGTGGTTTATCTCTTCCCTCTCCCTGCCTATCACCCTCTTCTGAGGTTTGTCAGTCTGTACCCTACTTCTATGTCTCTGGGTCTATTTTTTCATCAGCTTGTTTTGTTCATTATATTCCACAAATAAGTGAGATCATGTGGTACTGGTCTTTCTCTAATTGGCTTATTCCGCTTAGCATAATGCTGTTCAGGTCCTACCATGTCATCTCAAAGGATCAGAGATATCTCTTTCTTACAGATGCATAGTGTTCCATTGTGTATACGTACCACAGCTTTTTTATTCACTCATCTATGGATGGATACTTGGGCTGTTTCCAGATCTTAGCAATTGTAAATAGTGCTGCTATGAACATAGGGATACATATATTATTTTTGATTGGTGTTTTAGGCTTCTTAGGATATATTCCTAAAAGTGGGATTACTGGGTCAAATGGCAATTCAATTTTTAATTTTTTGAGGTAACATCATAGTGTCTTCCACAGTGGCTGCACCAGTCTGCATTCCCACCAGCAGTGTACTAGAGTCCCCTTTTCTCCACACCCTCGCCAGCACTTGTTTGATGATTTGTTGATGGCAGCCATTCTGGCAGGTGTGAGGTGATACCTCATAGTTGTTTTATTTATTTTTATTTATTTATTTATTTATTTATTTATTTATTTATTTATTCCTCACCCGAGGATATATTTCTACTTATTATCAGATAGAGTGGGAGGGAGGGAGACAGAGAGAAACAGAGAGAAACATTGATGTGATAGAGCCACATTGACTGGTTGCATCCTGCATGACCTCACCAGGGCTGGGGACAAACCGCAACCGAGGTACGTGCCCTTGATCAAACCCGCCACTCATTGGTCCGCGGGTCAGTGCTCTAACTGCTGAGCCAAACTGGCCAGGGCAGTTCTAATTTGAACCTCTCTGGTGATTACTGACATTGAACATTTTTTCATATGTCTCTTGGCCATTTGTATGTTCTTTTTGGACAGGTGTCTATTTAGGTCCTCTGCCCATTTTTAATTGGGTTCTTAGTCTTCCTTTTGTTGAGTTGTATGAGTATTCTATATATTTTGGAAATTAACCCCTTATCTGATGTATTGTTGTCAATTATGCTCTCCCATGTAGTGCGTTCCCGTTCCATTTTGATGTTTGTTTCTTTTGCTGTGCAGAAGCTTTTTAGTTTGATGTAGTCCCATGTATTAATTTTTTCCCTTGTTTCTCTTGCCTTAGGCGTTGTATCAGTGAAAATTCTGCTGCGTGTGATGTCTGAAATTTTGTTGCCTACATTTTCTTCTAGGATTTTTATGGATTCACGAGTCACATTTAAGTCTTTTATCCATTTTGAGTTTATTCTTGTGTATGGTGTAAGTTGGTGGTCTAGTTTCATTTTGTTGCATGTAGCTGTCCAATGTTCCCAACTCCATTTATTGAAAAAGCTGTCTTTACTCCATTGTATGCTCTTGCCACCTTTGTCAAATATTAATTGACCTTAATGTCTTGGGTCAATTTCTGGGTTCTCTGTTCTGTTCCATTGATCCATATGCCCATTCTTGTGCCAGTACCAGGCTGTTTTGATTACAGTGGCTTTGTAGTATAACCTGATATCTGGTATTGTGATTTCTCCTACTTTGTCCTTTTTTTTTCAAGATTGCTGTGGCTATTCCGGGCCTTTTTTGGTTCCATATA
Organism: Tadarida brasiliensis; assembly: GCA_030848825.1. NCBI lineage: Eukaryota > Metazoa > Chordata > Mammalia > Chiroptera > Molossidae > Tadarida > Tadarida brasiliensis. The sequence continues at coordinate 30,663,942 of CM061280.1, read as the reverse complement.
AACTTTTGGAGTATTTGTTCTATTTCTGTGAAATATGTCATTGGTGTTTTAATGGGGATTGAATTGAATGTATAGATTGCTTTGGGTAGTATGGACATTTTAATGATGTTAATTCTTCCGATCCATGAACAAGGTATATGCTTCCACATTTTTATATCTTCCTCTATTTCTTTTTTTCAATGTCCTGTAGTTTTCTGCAAACAGGTCCTTTACTTCTTTGGTTAAGTTTATTGGTAGGGATCTTAATTTTTTTGCTACAATGGTAAATGGGATTGTTTTTTCAGTTTCTCATTCTGTGAGTTCATTATTGGTGCATAAGAATGCCATCAATTTCTAAATGTTAATTTTGTATCTTACTACTTTGCCAAATTCATTAATTAAATCTAGTAGATTTTTGATGGAGTCCTTAGGGTTTTCTATATACAATATCATGTTATCTGCAAATAATGACAGTTTCACTTCCTCCTTTCTAACTTGGATCCCTTTTATTTTTTCTTCATGTATAATTGCTGTGGCTAAAACTTCCAGTACTATGTTAAATAAGAGTGGCAAAAGTGGGCATCCCTGTCTTGCTCCTCTTCTTAAGGAAAATGCTTGTACTTTTTGCCCATTGAGTATGATGTTGGCTGTAGGTTTTTCATATATGGCCTTTATTATGTTGAGATATGGTCCCTCTATTCCCACATTGCTGAGCGTTTTTATCAGAAATGGGTGCTGGATTTTGTCAAATGCTTTTTTAGCATCTATTGATATGATCATATGGTTTTTATCTTTCATTTTGTTTATGTGAATGGTGTATCACATTTATTGATTTGCGAATATTGTAACATCCTTGCATGCCTGGGATGAAACCCACTTGGTCATGATGAATAATTTCTTTGATGTATTGCTGGATCCGATTTGCTAATATTTTGTTAAGGATTTTGGCATCTGTATTCAGCAGGGACGTTGGCCTGTAGTTTTCTTTCTTTGTAGTGTCTTTATCCAGTTTTGGAATTAGGATTACGCTGGCCTCATAAAATGAGTTTGGAAGTGTTCCATATTCTTGGATTTCTTGGAATAATTTAAGGAGAATGGGTATTAGATCTTCTTTAAATGTTCGGTAAAACTCCCCCATGAAGCCATCTGGGCCTGGGCTTTTGTTTGCTGGGAGTTTCTTAATTACATCTTCAATTTCCTTTGTTGTTATTAGTCTGTTCAATTTTTCTATCTCTTCCTGGTTCAGTTTTGGGAGGCTGTGTGTTTCTAGAAATTTGTCTATTTCTCCTAGGTTGTCCAATTTGTTGGCGTATAATTGTTCATAGTATGTTTTGATGATCCTTTGAATTTCGGTGGTGTCAGTTGTTACTTCTCCTCTGTCATTTCTGATTTTGTTTATTTGGTTCCTCTCTTTTTGTTTCTTGGTGAGTCTGGCTAAAGGTCCATTGATCCTTTTTATCTTTTCAAAGAACCAGCTTTTTGTTTCATTGATCTTTTGAATTGTTTTTTTAGTCTCTATATCGTTTATTTCTGCTCTGACTTTTACTATTTCCTTCCTCCTACTAGCTCTGGGTTTTTCCTTTTGTTTACTTTCTAGTTCTTTAAGTTGGAGGGTTAGAAAGTCAATTAGGAATTTTTCTTGTTTCTTGAGGTAGGCCTGTAGTGCTATGAACTTCCCTCTCAGGACTGCTTTTGCTGTGTCCCATAGATTTTGTGTTGTTGTATGTTCATTTTCATTGGTTTCCAGGAAATTTTTAATTTCTTCCTTGATCTCGTTAGTAACCCATTCATTGTTTAATAGCACGCTATTTAGCCTCCAAGTGTTTGAATGTTTTTGTGTTTTTACTGTAATTGATTTCTAGTTTCATGCCACTGTGATCTGAGAAGATGCTTGATTTGATTTCAATTTTCTTGAATTTGTAGAGACTTGCTTTGTGTCCTAACATGTGGTCTATCTTTGAGAATGAACCATGTGTACTTGAGAAGAATGTATATTCTGCAACTTTGGGGTGAAATGTTATGTAAATATCAATGAAATCCAACTGATCTAGTTTGTCTTGTAAGGATTCTATGTCCTCGTTAATTTTTTGCCTAAAAGATCTATCCAGTGGTGTCAGTGGTGTGTTAAAGTCACCCACTATGATCGTGTTGCTATTGATCTCTCCCTTGAAGTCCTCCAGAAGTTTTTAAATATATTTTGGTGCTCCCATATTTGGTGCGTATATGTTTAGCAGGGTTTTATCCTCTTGTTGAATTGATCCTTTTAATATTATGTAGTGACCTTCTCTGTCTCTTATTATGGCCATTGTTTGGAAGTCTATCTTGTAATATATGAGTATTGCTACACCAGCTTTTTTTTTTTCCATTTCCATTTGCTTGGAAAATTTTTTTCCATCCCTTCACTTTCATCTTGTTGTGAGTCTTTTGTTGTGAGGTGGCTCTCTTGTAGACAGCATATATATGGGTCGTGTTTTCTTATCCAGTCAGCTACCCTATGTCTTTTGATTGGAGCACTTAAGCCATTTACATTTGAAGTAATTATTGATAGATAGTTATTAGTTGCCATTTTAATTTTATGCCTGTGTTCCTCTCTCTCTCTCTGTTTCTTCTTCTTCTTACAACAGTCCCTTCGGCATTTCTTGCAGTGCTGGTTTGGTGGTGGTAAATTCCTTTAGCTTTTTTTTTTTTTTTTTTTCTGTGAAGCTCTTTATTTCTCCTTCAATTTTGAATGATAGCCTTGCTGGATAAAGTAGTCTTGGGTTCAGACCCTTGTCTTGCATTACTTTGTACACTTCATGCCACTCCCTTCTGGCTTGCATCGTTTCTATTGAGAAATCAGCTGACAGTCTAATGGGAACTCCTTTGTAGGTAACTTTCTGTCTCTCTCTCTTGCTTCCTTTCAGACTCTTTTTGTCTTTAATGTTTGCCATTTTAATTATGATGTGTCTAGCTGTGGGTCTTCTGGGGTTCATCTTGCTTGGGACTCTCTGTGTTTCCTGGACTTGTGTGACTTTTTCCTTCATCAGTTTAGGGAAGTTTTCTGTCATTATTTCTTCAAACAGGTTCTCTGTTCCTTTCTCTGATTCTTCTCCTTCCGGTATCCCTATAATGTGAATGTTGTTACGTTTTGTATTGTCCCACAGCTCCCTTAAACTTTCCTCCTGCTTTTTAAACTTTTTTTCCATTTGCTGCTCTATTTGGGTGTTTTTCTGTTCCTTGTCTTCTAAGTCATTGATTCGGTCTTCAGCTTCTTCCAATATACTACTGAACCCTTCTAAGGTATTTTTCATAACAGCTTTGTCATTCTTTATTTCCTCTTGATTTTTATGCATAGCTTCTTACTCTTTTTTTAGGCTGAAGTTGTTCCCAGTGAGCTCTTCATAATTCTTAAGTTGCTTGTAGTTCTCACCAAATTGTTTGAGCACCCTTAAAATAATTGCTTTGAATTCTTTATCTGACAAGTTGCTGTCTTCCATTTCCTGTAGTTCCTTTTCTGGTGATTCTCTTTTTCTTTCCTTTGGATGTTGTTTCTTTGTCTCCTCATTTTAGCAGTCTGGTAGCTCTAGACCCAGTGAGGGATGTTGGGATGTGTAGGCAGCTCACTGTATATCAAATAAGGCTACTGTGCCTCCCAGACTGTTTTGTTGCGTGTTACCTCTTGCCCACTGTGGATCCTGGAGGATTGACTACTGGGGGCTGGTATTGGTGTGTCCTGGTAGGTGCTGCTTCTGGATCACGTGGGCCCCTCTGGAGCTGTGTTCCCAGGTGGTCACTGGTGCCACCTGTAGCTGTATAGCTCAGGCACTGTTGGAGCTGCACTCCCTTCCCGTACTGTGGGCAGCTGTGTTGCACAGGCCTCACTGGAGCCATGGTTTTGTGCTGATCTTGTGGGCAGCTGGGTTGTACAGGCCCCTTTGGAGCCCCAGCACCCCGCAGGTTCTGCGGGTGGCTGGATCGCACAGTCCCTTTGGAGACCTAGCCCCATGCCTATCTTGTGGGCTGCTGGGTCGTGCAGGCCTCTCTGGTGCCCCAGCACCCTGCAGGTCCTGCGAGTGGCTGGATTGCACTGGTCTCTCTCGAGCCCAGCTTCCCACCACTCTTGTGGGCCACTGGGTTGCATGGGCCTCTGTAGAGCCCCAGGTTCTGCCGCTGGTGGCTGGGGAGTGCTGCTGCCCTGTGGGGGGCTCAGCTCCTGCTCAACCTTTGCTGTAGTTTTTGGGGATGGGTCTCAGCTGCTGATCTGTGCTTCTGTTGCTTGGGGATGGATGTCTGCTCCCCAGCCTCTGTTGCTGGGGGTATATCTTGACTCTGATCGGGCTGCTACTGTGGGGGATGGTGCTGGGCTTCCAGCCATTTGTGACTTCCGCAACTGGCACCTTGGCAGCTCCACTACTGTGCACTGGTCTGTGTTGACACAGGGTGTCCACTGGTCCGATGGTGCCAGGTGCACTGGTGGGCTCAGGTTGCTGGGCCCTAGCAGCTCCTACTGCCTCCTCCCAGGGAAGACTCTGGATCTTCCAAGATGGTGGGACCTCTCTGTGGTGCAGGGAGAAGTGTCTTGAGGAGCAGCTTACTGTGGTAGCAGGCTGTTCCGGTCCACAGCACAGGAACCTGCTGCTCTGTGTCTCTGCACTGCACAAGTTTGGTCGTCCACCTTCATGTCCACTCACACTCCCTCACACTCACCCTCCCTCTGGTCCTGCCTGCCGCCATCTTTGGGGAGTAAAAATAAAATTAAAAGTAAAATAGTTCCTTTTTACTTTTAAAAGGGTGAGGATACTAGTCTTTATGTAATGTATTATACACTTTTTGTGTACCCTTTCCTCTTAAACATATGCAAAACCATAAATAGCTCCATGAGGTGTTAGTAGAAAAGAAAATGTTTCTCTTACTATTGCATAGAAGGTAAGATTATAAATGTAGATGTTTGCAAGGCTTCCTTATATCTATTTTTGTAAATCCAAGAATATTATATGCAGTTGGACACACCACATTGAAAACAGATAGAAGAGAGTATAATTAAAAAGAGAGAAATTACCAGAGGGAAGGGGGGGAGTGAAGGAGGTAGAAGAAGGTAAAGGGGGGATAAATGGTGATACAAGGAGACTTGACTTGGGGTGGTGAACACACAATACAGTGTACAGATGATGAGATGATGTATTGTAGAATTGTACACTTGAAACCTATATAATTGTATTAACCAATATCACCTCAATAAATTCAATTTAAAAAAGATATCCAGCCCCGGCCAGTTTAGCTCAGTGGTTAGAGCGTCAGTCCACAGATCAAAGAGTCTCGGGTTCGATTCTGGCCAAGGGCATGTACCTCAGTTTCGGTTTGTCCCTGGCCCTGGTTGGGGTCATGCGGGAGGCAACCAACCCAGGTATCTATCTCATGTTTATGTTTTTTTCTCTCTCTCTCTCTTCCTCCCTCCCTCCTTCCCACTCTATCTGAAGATAAATGGAAAAATAGCCTTGGGTGAGGATTAAAAAAAAAAAAAAGATATCCAAATGAAGGACATTTTCATTTCTTATTGAGAGAGAGAGAAATAGGTAGAGGATTAAAGAATTAACCATCTTAAAGTGGAATCCAAAAATGCATATCTCTTGGTGTGTTAGGGTGGTAAAATTACCCATGATTTTACTTTTTTTCTCTTTTTTTCCAAATGATCCTTAGAGGGTTTGTTTTTAGATTTTTCTTTTAAGTTAAGGGTTATGGCAGTCAGAGAAATAAAGAATCGTTAATTTTAAAAAAGCAACACTAAAAGTGATAACGGAGACAACAGAAGTCAAAAGACAATGCAATGATATTGTCAAATTACTAGAAAAATAAAACTGAAAAAGCAATCTAGAATTTGATAACCAGCAAAAATATCTTTCAAAAATGAAAGTAAGCACACCCACACAAATACGTACAATTGATTTTTGACAAGATGCAAAAGCAATTCAATGGAGAAAGAGACTTTTCAGAGAATGGTGCTAGAACAATTAGACATGAAGAGGCAAAAAATGAAACTTGACCCAAACCTCACATCTTATACAAAAATTAATTCATAATGAATAACAAAAAAATGTGAAACATGAAATTATAAAAGGTTTAGTCAAAGCCCACAGCAATATATGTTTGGGGTCTACAAGCAGTTAAATAATTGTTAGACTTGACTCCAAAATCACCATACTACAAGAAAAAAAAATGGTAAATTGAACTTGATCAAAATCCTGTGAATTACATGAAAACTCAAGCTACATACTGGGAGAAATATTTGCAAATCACATAGTTGACAAAAGACTCATTTAAAAATTATACACACACACACACACACACACACACACACACACATATAATATCTCAAAACTCAACAGTAAAAATATCCAATTAGAAAATGGTAAAATATATGAACAGACATTTCAATAGAGAGGATATAGGATATACACATGGTAAATAAGCACATGAAAAGATGTTCAACATCATTACCTATATTAGTTTGCTAGGGCTGTCATAACAAAAATACTTGGCTAAAACCACAGAAATTTATTTTCCCACACTTCTGGAGCTAAAAGTCCAAGATCAAGGTGTTGGCAGGGTTGGTTTATTTTGAGGCTTCACTCATGGCTTGCTGACAGCTGCTCTGGAAGCTTCTTTACATGGTCATCCATCTGTGCACATATGCCCCTGGTGTCTTTCTCTTCTCATAAGAATACCAGGCATAATGGATTAGGTTCCCACCCTAAGAGTTTCATTTCAACTTAATCACCACTTTAAGACCTTATCTCCAAATACAGTTACATTCTGAGGTACTGTGGGTTGGGACTTTAACATATGAATTTTGCGGGGGACACAATTCAAGCCAGGTATAACATTAACCTCCATGGAAATGTAAATTAAAACCACAGTGAAATACCATGACATGCCTATCATATTGGCTAAAATAGAAATAGTGACAACATCTAATGCTAGAGAGGTTGCAGAAAAACTGGATCACATATATATTGGAGTGTAAAATGGTACAGCAACCCTGGGAAACATGTATAGCTGTTTTTCACAAAATAAACATACACATACCATACAACCTAGCAGTTGCATTCTTGGTTATTTGTCCCAGGCAAATGAAAACTTATGTTCACACAAAAACTTGTATGTTTAAAGCAGCTTTATTCATAATATCCACTAACTGGAAACAGTTTAGATGTACTTTAATTGGTGAACAGCTAAACAAACCGGGGCATAGCCACACCACAAACTACTACTCAGCAATAAAAAGATACACATGATAACCTAGACAAATCTCCAAGGAATTGTGATGAATGAAAAAAAGCCAATTCCCAGAAGCCACTTGCTGTATGATTCCATCTATATAATGTTTGAAAGAATTAAAAAATTTAAAAGGAGACTAGATTAGTGGTTTCCAAGAGTTGAGGTGGGTGGGAGAGAGATGGATATGGCTATAAAAGGGTAGCACCAGAGTGCCTTGTAATATAGAGCTGCTCTGTCTTGGATGTGGTGGTGGCCACACAAAACTGCACAGAACAAGACACACTCACAAATAAATACCATTAAAACTGGAGAAATCTCAAGTCAGTATACTAAATCAATGACAATTTCCTGGTTGTAACACTGTACTATATTTATGAAAGATGTTACCATAGGGAAGAACTTGGTAAAAGATATATGGGATCTTTCTGTATAATTTGTTACAACTGCATGTGAATCTAAAGTTACAAAAAAATATTTTAGAGAAAGGTGAGCTAAAGATATTTTCACAAACAAAAACTAAAAAAATCTGTTATTAGCCGATTCTCACTAAAATAAATATTAAATACAAATGACCCAAGATGGAAGCTTAGAGACACAAGAAGTAATGAAGAAAAAAATAGTAAATCTGTTGGTAAATCAAAGTAAATATTGATTGCATTAATAAAAAATAAGAATGTCATGTAAAGTCAACAATATACAGATAATTATATTACACAGCAATAATAGCAAATAAGTCATGAGGAGAATAAATAAGGTTAAAGGGTTCATACAAGAAGTATGAACTAAAGATAACAAGTATCATTTCACAATGAAAACAAATTCCAGCCATCAGAAAGAGATAAATTAAAAAAAATTTTTTTAAGGTATACAATACACTAGACTAAAAAAATTTAAAGTAAAACTTCACAGAAATAAAAGTCAATATATCTATAGTCATAGGACAATTCTATCATATCTCTTTCCATAAAAGACAGATCAGGCAAAAATAAGTAAAGCTATGGAACTATGCTGTGCAATACAGTAGCCACTGTCTAGAAATGATTGAATACTTATAACGTGGCTAGTCCAAGTTGAGATGTTCTGTAAGTGTAAACTGCATACTGGATTTCAAAGATGTAGTATGAACAATGGGCAGTGAGATGTGGAGACAGGTGAACTGGAGAGAGTGGTCAGGGGTAGGCTGCAACCCGTCTTCAGGAGTCCCAGAGCCCTCTCCACAGCTGCCAATGGCCAGGTCCAGAATCAGAAGTAGCAGTGAACAATACCCACCTCCATGATCTGATAGTAGTGATGGTGGCTACTACAAGCCAGACTGGCTGGCCTCAGGGTCTTCACACCCAACTCTTCAAGGCCTCGGGGAAGCTCTTGCCAAGCCACCATGGGAGCTGTCTTGTGTGGCCAGGTGAAAAGAAAGAAGGCTACCTAAATACCACAGAAAGCCATTAAGGGCTTTAAAGGCCCAAAAAGGGTCTTTGTGGACACAAGCTCAGCCACCGCTTCAGGCCACAGAGCCATGTACATCCTACTCCTGTGGTAACTGCTCTGTCTCAGCTGGACAAGACCCTACCTCATAAAATTTGGGAGGAGACAGCTCCACCCATAACAGCTAACAAGAACATAAAAATACGGTCAACATCACTAGACATCAGGGAAATATAAATCAAAACCACAATGGGATACTACTTCTTACCCATTAGGGTAGCTACAATAAAAAAGACAGACAATAACAAGTGTTGGCAAGAATGTGGATAAACTGGAACCTTCATACACTGCTAGTAGAAATGTAAAATGGTACAGCCACTTTGTAAAACAATTTGGCAGTTCCTCAAAACATTAAACAAAAAGTTACCATATGATCCAGCAACTCTAATCTTAGGTATATACTTAAGAGAAAAGAAAACATATGACCACACAAAAACTTGTACCACAAATACTCACACTAGCATTACTGAAAATAGCCAAAAGGTGGAAACGATCCAAATATACACCAATTGATGAATTTATATACAGATTATGGTATATCCATACAATGGAATATTACTCAACAATGAAAATGAACTAACTGCTGATATTTAGCTACCACATGAATGAACCTCAGAAACATTGGTAGCCAGATGCCAAACACTAAATACTGCATGACTCCATTTATATGAAATGATCAGAAAAGACAAACTGATATAGACAGTAAAAGAAAATTGGATATTCACATATAAAAGAATGAAACTTGACCGTTATCTTACACCACCCACAAAAATTAACTCAAAATGGATTAAAAATTTTAAATGTAAGATCCGAGTTCAGCTTGTATGGCTTAGTGGATTGAGCATCATCCCATGGACAGAGAGGTCCTGGTTCGATTCCCGGTCAGGGCACATGCCTGGGTTGCAGGCTCAATCCCCAGTGTGGGGCATGCAGGAGGTAGCCAATCAATGTGAGAGAGACATATCAATGTTTCTATCTCTTTCTCTCTTCCTCTCTCTCTAAAAAATCAATTAAAAAGATATAAAAAATAAAAATAAAATGTAAGATCTGAAACCATGACAATTGTAGAAGAAAGAAACATAGGAAAAAAGCTCCCTGACATGGGTCTTGGTTATGATTGTTTGGAAGTCACACTAAAAGCACAAGTAACAAAATAAAAAACAAGTGGGACTACACCAAACCAAAAGCTTCTGTGCAGCAAAAGAAACCATCAACCAAGTGAAAAGACACCTAAAGAATGGAGAAAAAATAAAAAACCATATGTCTGATAAGGGGAGAGGGAGGGCAGACTGGACTGGAACTGTATGGGGAGACCCAGGATTTGGAGAGCGCTCAGAGTTTTTGCTGAGTCGTGGCCACACAGAATGGTGGCCATTTTGCTCCTTCCCGGAGCTCTGGGGAGAAGCAGCAGCCCTTCCCTCGGAGATTTAACCCTACCCAGCTGGGCCAAAGAAATGCAAATTGAGACTCATTAACAACCAGCATCTGCCGCACCCTATGGAAATCCTCTTATGCTGAACACCTGAGGGAGTTTTTCATTCAGCTGAGGGCTACTAACCAAGGCTTATCAAGTAACTGAGATTAATAGCCTCCAACCAGAAAGCTAGAGGATAACTGAACCTTTCCTGGGCTTGCAAATCTACCCAGGAAAGTAAGACTTGACAGTGGTGTCTAATGTGGGTCCTTCCACACTCATCCAAACCGAGTAGAGGGAGCCACAAACAGCAGAACACCAACACCCACAGGGAAAATTTGGCAGGCCCCCAAACCCACTGAGATAGCCCAAATGGTGAAACAAAGAAACAAATCCCAAATGAAAGAACAAGAGAACTCTACTAGAGATAAATGAAATGCAGTTAAGCAAGTTATCAGAGGTAGAGTTCAGAGCCATGATCTTGAGGAAGCTCAACAGCATGACTAAGGACCTCAACAGCATGAGTAAAGATATAGAAACATTGAAAACCAACCAAGTGGAAATGAAGAATGACATAGCAGAAATAAAGAACACACTGGAAGGAATAACCAGCAGAGTAGATGAAGCTGAGGACCGGATCAGTGAATTAGAAGACAGGGTAGAAAAAATTAACCAATCAGAAAACCAAAGGAAAAAACAATTAAGAAACAGGAAGACAGCTTAAGAGAACTGTGGGACAACTGGAAACATAACATTCGCATCATAGGAGTCCCTGAAAAAGAAGAAAATGAGCAAGGGATACAGAATATATTTGAAGAAATAGTGACAGAAAACTTCCCTAATTTGGTGAAGGAAGATGGCATTCAAGTTCAAGAAGCACAGAGAGCCCCAAGTAAGAAGAACCCAAACAGGACCAGACCAAGACACATAGTAATTAAAATGCCAAAAATTAAAGACAAAGAAAGTATCCTAAAGGCAGCAAGAGATAAGCAACAGGTTACTTACAAAGGAAACCCCCAAAGGCTATCATCTGACTTCTCAACAGAAACACTACAGGTCAGAAGGGAATGGCATGAAGTAATCAAGGTCATGAAAAGCAAGGATCTGAATCCAAGGCTACTCTATCCAGCAAGGATATCATTCAAAATAGAAGGTCAAATAAAGAGCTTCCCAGACAAAAAAAGGCTAAGGGAATATATTAGCAGCATACCAGCACTGCAAGAAATGTTAAAAGGACTGCTGTAATTAGTAGAAGTAGGAAGAAAAATATAACCACATTAAACAAAAATGGCAATAAATAAGTACATATCAATAATCACCTTAAATGTAAATGGATTGAATGCTCCAATAAAAAGACACAGAGTAGCTGATTGGATAAGAAAGCATGACTCATCTATATGAGACCCACCTCACAACAAAAGACTCACATAGGTTGAAAGTGAAGGGATGGAAAGAAATCTTCCAAGCAAATGGAAAGGAAAAAAAAGCTAGGGTAGCAATACTCATATCTGATAAAATAGATTTCAAAATGAAGGCCATAACTAGAGGCAAAGAAGGCCACTAAATAATGTTGAAAGGATCTATCCAACAGGAAGATATAACCTTGGTAAACATATATGCACCCAATATAGGAGCACCAAAATATATTAAAAATCTTCTGGAGGACTTCAAAGGAGAAATCGACAGCAATACAATCATAGCAGAGGACTTCAACACCCCGCTGACATCACTGGATAAATCCTCTAGACAAAAAATTAACAAGGAAACAGAAATTCTAAATGAAGCACTAGATCAAATGGATTTAATAGATATATACAGAGAATTACACCCCAAAACTGCAGAATTCACATTCTTCTCAAGTGCACATGGGACATTCTCAAAGGTAGACCATATGTTAGGACACAAACTAAGTCTTAGCAAGTTCAAGAAGATTGAAATAATATCAAGTGTCTTCTCCGATCACAATGCCGTAAAACTAGAAATTAATTGCAACAAGAACATGCAAAGACATTTGAACACATGGAGGCTAAATAGCAAGTTAGTAAACAATGAATGGGTTACCAAGGAGATCAAGGAAGAAATTAAAAACTTCCTGGAAACCAATGAAAATGAACACACAACACAAAATCTATGGGATGCAGTGAAAGCAGTTCTGAGAGGGAAGTTCATAGCACTAAAGGCCTACCTCAAGAAACAAGAAAAATTTCTAATTGACTATCTAACCTCACAACTTAAAGAACTAGAAAGCAAACAAAAAGAAAACCCCAGAGCAAGTAGAAGGAAGGAAATAGTAAAGATCAGAGCAGAAATAAATGACATACAGACCAAAAAAACAACTCAAAGGATCAATGAAACAAAGAGCTGGTTTTTTGAAAAGATAAACAAGATGGATGGACCCTTAGCTAGACTCACCAAGAAACAGAGAGAACCCAAATACACAAAATCAGAAATGAAAGAGGAAAAGTAACAACTGACACCACAAAAACACAAAGGATTGTTAAAAAATACTATGAACAATTATATGGCAACAAATTAGACAATCTAAGCAAAATGGACAAATTTCTAGAAACATATAGTCTCCCAAAACTGAATTGGCAAGAGATAGAAAACTTAAACAGACCAATAATAGCTAAGGAAATTGAAGAGGTAATCAAGACTCTCTCAGCAAACAAAAGCCCAGGCCCAGATGGCTTCACGGGGGAGTTTTACAGAACATTCAAAGAAGAACTAACACCCATTCTCCTCAAACTATTTCAAAAAATTCAAGAAGGAAGACTTCCAAACTCGTTTTATGAGACCAGCATAATTCTAATTCCAAAACCAGAAAAAGACACTACAAAGAAAGAAAACTACAGGCCAATATCCCTGATGAACATAGATGCCAAAATCCTGAACAAAATACTGGCAAATCGGATCCAGCAATACATTAAAAAAATTATTCACCATGACCAAGTGGGATTCCTCTCAGGGATGCAAGAATGGTACAATATTCGCAAACCAATGTGATACACCACATAAACAAAATGAAAGATAAAAACCATATGATCAGCCCTGGCCGATTTGGCTCAGCGGTTAGAGCGTTGGCCTGCGGTCCGGAGAGATCCGGGTTCAGTTCCCGCTAAGGGCATGTACCTTGGTTGCGGTTTGTCCCCGGCCCTGGTTGGTTGTGCGGGTGGCAGCCACTCGATGTGGCCCTTTCACATCGATGTTTCTCTCTCTCTCTTCCTCTCTCTCCCTCCTACTCTATCTGAACAAAAAATGAAAAAATGTCCTTGGGTGAGGATTAAAAAAAAACACAAAACAAAACATATGATCATATCAATAGATGCTGAAAAAGCATTTGACAAAATCCAGCACCCATTTTTGATAAAAACACTCAGCAATGTGAGAATAGAGGGATCATATCTCCACATAATAAAGGCCATATATGAAAGACCTACAGCCAACATCATCCTCAATGGGCAAAAATTAAAACTATTTCCCTTAAGAACAGGAACAGGACAGGAATGCCCACTTTCGCCACTCTTATTTAACATAGTACTGGAAGTCTTAGCCGCAGCAATCTGACATGAAGAAAAAATAAAATGGATCCAAATTGGAAAGGAGGAAGTGAAACTGTCATTATTTGCAGATGACATTATACATAGAAAACCCTAAAGACTCCATCAAAAATCTACTAGACTTAGTAAATAAATTTGGAAAAGTAGCAGGATACAAAATTAATGTCAAGAAATCAACGGCATTCTTATACACCAATGATGAACTCACTGAAAGAGAAACTAAAAAAACAATCCCAGTTGCTATTGTGGCAAAAAAATGAAGATACCTAGGAATAAACTTAATCAGAGAAGGAACGGATCTATTTGCAGAAAACTACAGGACATTGAAAAAAGAAATAGAGGAAGATATAAAAAAGTGGAAGCACATACCTTGTTCATGGATTGGAAGAATTAACATCATTAAAACTTCCATATTACCCAAAGCAATCTATAGGTTCATTGCAATCCCCATCAAAATACCAGTGACATATTTCACAGAACTAGAACAAATACTTCAAAAGTTCATATGGAATCAAAAAAGACCCCTAATAGCCACAGCAATCTTGAAAAAGAAGGACAAAGTAGGTGGGATCACAATACCGGATATCAGGTTATACTACAAAGCTACTGTAATCAAAACAGCCTGGTACTGGCACGAGAATAGGAATATAGATCAATGGAATAGAACAGAGAACCCAGAAATTGACCCAAAACATTATGTTCAATTAATATTCGACAAAGGTGGCAAGAACATACAATGGAGTAAAGATAGCCTCTTTCATAACTGGTGCTGGGAAATTGGATAACTACAAGCAATAAAATGAAGCTAGATCACCAACTTACACCATACACAAGAATAAACTCAAAATGGATAAAAGACTTCAATGTGACTTGTGAATCAATAAAAATCCTAGTTACGCAACAAAATTTCAGATATCACATACAGCAGAATTTTTACTGATACAATGCCTAAGGCAAGAGAAACAAAGGACAAAATTAATAAATGGGACTACATCAAACTAAAAAGCTTCTTGCCCTGACTGGTTTGGCTCAGCAGTTAGAGCATCAGCCCGTGGACCACTGAGTCATGAATTTGATTCCAATCAAGAGCACATACCTTGGTTGCAGTCTGGTCCCTGGCCCTGGTTGGGGTCATGTGGGAGACAACCAGTCAATGTGCCTCTCTCACATCGATGTTAAAATTAAAATAAAAGGCTTCTGCACAGCAAAAGAAACAAGCATCAAAATGGAAAGGGAACCCACTATATGGGAGAGCATAATTGATAATGATACATCAGATAAGGGGCTAATTTCCAAAATATATAGAGTACTCACACAACTCAACAAAAGGAAGACAAAGAATTCAATTAAAAAATGGGCAGAGGACCTAAACAGTCACCTCTCCAAACAGGACACACAAATGGCCAAGAGACACATCAAAAAATGTTCAACATCACTAATCATTAGAGAGATGCAAATTAAAACATCTATGAGGTATCACCTCACACCTGCCAGGATGGCTGCCATCAACAAATCGTCAAACAACAAGTGCTGCCAAGGGTGTGGAGAAAAGGGGACTCTAGCATACTGCTGGTGGGAATGCAGACTGGTGCAGCCACTGAGGAAAACAATATGGTGTTTCCTCAAAAAATTAAAAATTGAACTGCCATTTGACCCAGTGATCCCACTTCTAGGAATATACCCTAAGAAGCCTGAAACACCAATCCGAATGAATATATGTACCCCTATGTTCATAGCAGCACTATTTACAATTGCTAAGATCTGGAAACTGTCCAAGTGTCCATCAATATATCAGTGGATAAAAAAGCTGTTGCACATATACACAGTGGAATACTATGCAGCTGTAACAAAGAGAGATCTCTTATCCTTTGAGACGACATGGAGGGACCTGGAGAGTATTATGATAAGCGAAATAAGCCAATCAGAGAAAGACAAATACCACATGATCTCACTTATTTGTGGAATATAGTGAACAAAATAATTTGATGAACAAAATAGATCCAGAGACATAGAAAAGAGTATGGTTCAGACTGACAAACCTCAGAGGAGTGGGGCAGGGAGGAGGGATGAGATAAACCAAAGAACTTATATGCATACATGCATAACCAGTAGACATAGACAACAATCCTTTGGGGGGGGGTGGGAGGGATCTGGAGGAGGGTGTCTAGGGTGGAAAAAGGAGAAACATCTGTAACAAAAATAATTTAATTTAAAAAAAAGATGTCTGCACCCTCATGTTCTTAGCAACATTATTCACAATAGCCAACTCATGGAAATAACCTAAATGTCCATTGATGGATGAATAGATAAAGAAGCTGTAAGATACACACACACACACACACACACACGAGATATTATTCAGCCATAAAAAGGATAAAATCCTACCATTTGCACAGACCTTGAAGAATTCATGCTAAGTCAAGTAAGTCAGACATCATCTTCTTTATTATTTTTTTTTCTTTATTTATGCTTAGAAACAGAGAAAGGGAAAGGGAGAGACAGAAACATGGATGAGAGAACATCGATTGGCTGCCTCCTCCATGCCCCCCACTGGGGGTTTGGCCCACAACCTGAGCATGTGCCCTGACCGGGAGTTGAACTGGCGACCTTTTGGTGCATGGGTTGATACTCAACCACTGAGCCACTCAGGCCAGGCTTGTATGATCTTCTTTATATGTGGAATCTAAACAAAACAAACTCACAGAAAAAGAGATCAGATTTGTGGTTACCAGAAGTGAGGGGCAGGGGAAGGGGAATCAAAGGAAAGTGGTCAGAGGGTACAAACATTCAGTTGTAAGATAAATACTAGGGATGTAATGTATAGCATGATGATAATACTTAACGCTGCTGTATGATACACAGGGAAGTTGTTAAGAGAATAGATCCTAAGAGTCCTTATCACAACGAAACATTTTTTTCTTTCCCTTTTATTGAACCTATATGAGATGATAGATGTTAACTAAACCTATTGTGGTAATCATTTCACAATATATGGAAATCAAATCATCATGCTGTACGACTTAAAATTATACAGTGATGTATGTCAATTATTTCTCAATAAAACTGGAAAAATTTTTATAAACAAGGAAAAGAAGAATGGCCTATATGCAAATTAAATGACCCTGAAATCCATTAGTCATTATTGAAATACAAATTAAAGCTACAATATGAAATACTACTACACATCCCCTAAAATGGACAAAATTTAAGAATGCCAAGTGCTGGCAAGAATGTGGAGCAATTGGAACTCTTATATATTACTGATAGGAATGCAAAATGATACATTTGATCCAGAAAACAGTTTGGAAATTCCTTATGAGGTGAAAAATATATATGTCCCATTGATTCCATTCCTGGTTACTTATACTAGAGAAATGAAAACATGTTCACAAAAATATTTGTACACAAATGTTCTTAGAAATATTATTCATAATAGACAAACCTGGATACAACTCAAATGACAATGAATAGGTGAATGGACATACAAATTGTGGTATATTCATATGGGCGACAGCATGGATGAATCTTATACACATTACGCTGAATAAGAAATGACAGACATAAAAGAGAACTTACTGTATGACTCAATTTCCATGAAACTCTAATAAAAATAAATTTAATATATGACAGAAAACAGATCAAGGGTTGCCTGGGCCTGGGAGTAGAGGAGGTTGACCTGGTTGGGGAACAAGGGAACTTTTCTATACTTTGATTGACAATTTTCTATACTTTGATGTGGTGTGGTTGGCTACACAGGCATATAAATTTATCAAACTCATAAAAATGTACACTTTAAACTGTATTAATTTGTATGTAAATTATACCTCAGAAGTTTATTTTTTAAAAATCAGGGAAATACAAATTAAAACCACAACAAGATACCATTATACACCCACCAGGATGGATAAGATGAAAAAAGGCAGACTATTCCATGTGTTGGTGAGGATGCAGGGCTACCAGAACTATTAATTATGATTAATTGGAGTGTTAATTGGTACAGCCATTTAAAATACTGTTTGGCATCTATGATCCCTGCCTCCTGATGTTGATGCCATTGTGCAGTCCTCTCCCCTTGAGAGTGAGCGGGACCTGTAACTTGCCTTTAACCAACAGAATATGGCAAAGGGGATGAGAGGTCACTGCTGTGAGATTATGTTACATAATGTAAGGCGCTGTCTTGTTAGCAGACCTGCTCTAGAGACTCCTTACTGGATTGATGAAGTGGCCATTTTGGGGAAACCCACATGGCAAAGAACTTTGGGCAGCCTGAAGAAGCTGAGAGCAGCTGCTAGAAGCTGACTGAAGCCTCTAGGAACTGAGGGTGGCCTCCAGCTGACTACCAGAAAAAAGCTGGGCCCTCCAGATCACAACCATAATGAAATAAATTCTGCCAACAGCCTGAGTGAGCTTAGAAGTGGACTCTTCTCCAGTTGAGCCTCTACATGAGAACCAGCTTGGCTGACACCTTGGTTGCAGTTTTGTGAGATCCTAAGCAGAGCCTTATCCACTGAAATGGTAAGATAATAAGTGTATGTGTGTGTGATCATGTTACACAGCAACAGAAAACAAATACAGTGTCCAATGTCCATTCCAGCCATAAGTATGTCTTTCTGTATTACAGAAACTAAAAAGCTAAAAGGACATTTCCCAGATTCCTTTGCAACATAGGCCAATCAGATGCATATTTGTGAGACTTGAATGACAGAAAGGAGGTGGAGGCTATACTTCTGCCATTTTTCCTGGTAAACATGGTCGTGAAGATGTTTAGTTGTCTATTGCAATCTAGACACTACCTTGTGGGTACTGAGAAGTTTGGCATCTGTTTTGTTGGTGTAAACCAAAGCAGGTGGAGCATGGTTCTGGAGGTAGCAGCTTCTCATCATGACAGTAGGAAGTAGCAGTTTCCTAATCATAGAAGAGTTAGCAATTCCCTTGGTGGCCTGGTTCTCTCATGTAGCTTTGGAAATTGTTCTTGAAAGCTCAATTTAGAGTCAGTTCTCTTGATAATTCTGTAAGTCACTTAATATTTGGTAATAAATCTTTGCCTGACTAAACTAATTAGAGTGAATTATGTTCTCTGCAACTGAAACTTAATACAAGAAGTCCTCAAGTGATAACTGAGTTAAGTGTTAATAAAAATACATTGTAACAAACAACAGTAATACCTTTAAGTAAACCATTTTCATGTTTATTATAATAGATTTATAATATTTATTTTTATAAAGCCAAGAAAAGCCACTTTATAACATATTTAATATATAAGATATAATGCACTGGTTCAGTTTGAAACAGCTACATAAGATTTATAATATTAAGAACAATTCATTTGCTCAGCAAGGTAGCAACTATAAAATTACATGTTTAGCTTATTTTTCCTACAGACTCAGAAAATGTTTGTCTTTTTAACTTACATGTATAGTCTTTCTGCAACTGCAAAATCTCTTTAAGTATTCATTTTTAAGTAATCTAGGCTATATACAATATTAATCTTCAATATTCTGACATTAAAATATCAAATATTAATAGCATATGTTAAGAAAGTGTCTTTTTTATAAATACAATTGACAAAATATTCAGCAAAATATGTGCAATAGTGCCTTCATATACAAGCATAGAGCCTGTGTCTTTCTAGAGCTACTGAAGTCTAATTTATCAATCATTGCATAATAGCAAATGTATGGTAGTTTACATATAAACTATTAACTAAACTCTAAAATGTGGACATGTTTCAGCATATTATTTCTGAGAAAAGGCATATGTACTATTTACCAACTATCTCTTTTAATGGTAATTTCCTTGAAAAGACAAGGTTGACCAAATCATTTTACAGACACTACTAGTAAGTGTTTGGCCAAGTCCAATTTATGGAATTTTCAAAGGATCTACTTAAAAATTCTTGAGTCTTTCTGAAAACAATATATTCTATGATGACAAAGCCCTCTGTGTTAGGGCTTGTTCACAGTAGATTCTTATCAAAGGCTGACTATACCAATTTCTTTTTCAGAAAGGGAGACTTCTTGGATCACTTTAAAGGATGTCTACCCTTACATTGTTTCATATCTGAAAAGTCAAAGGACTTAAAACCAAAGTCTTTTTTGAAGAAAGAAGCTCAATGGATGATTTCTTCCCACAATTCCAAAGTCAATTGATTAATAAATTGCTCCTGTTAGAAGTGTAGTTTGCTTATTTTTTCTTTAAAGTGCTAATGAAGCCCACTATTTTTACATGGACTTACTGTGATGACTGATATATAAGCAGTACAAAGTATGTAGAAACTATACATCTAAATCAGATAGTCAAAAATTTTTAGATACCAGAAATTCTATACATTACCTTAACAACCATTACACACAAGTATACTTAATGAACTTGCCAGACTAATAAAATAATTTAGTCTATCTAATGTAACTTAAAACATGACTGGTGAAAACCCAAAATCTAAAGCTAGAACCAAAGCAGTCACAGGCTATTCTGAGACAAATGCCACAAACAGCAGTGCTCAGAAGAATTTCAAGTAATTTCTCAGTTTAATGAGAAGCAGTTAATTGAAGTTTCTTAACCCTTCTGAAAATGCTGGTTTTATCCAGCATAGATCCAAATTCAATATTGTTTTTCCTTATATTAGGCCAGAGTTTTGAGTTCTTGATTTATTTTTTATCAGTAAAAGAGTTAGAAGTGTGAATCAGAAGATTCTGAATCGCTCAGGTAGGATGATTTCAGAAGTTACTAAAATAAAACATTTATTATCAGAAGACCAAATGAGATTAACTTAAAAAAGTTAATATTATTTCAGTTAGATAACTTGAAAATGAGCCCCCACTCCCCACCCAATTAGGTAATCTTATAATTAAGGCCATAAATTTCAGAGCCTGGTTTTCTAAAGCATTCTAATAGGACTGCAGCAATTTGGAAATTAGCATTCATCGGTAAAATGTCATCATCACTAATACTCAAACATTAACACCACATTTTCAAAATTATCAGTAATTCATATGTAAACAGCAGCACAAACTAGTAATTACTTGACCATAAGTGATATGTTGGCACCCCCTGGTGGTATCATTTAGCATACTCCTCTGATATTGCATATCTTGTAAAGGTGAAGGGATTAAGAAGTACAAATTGTTAGTTAAAAAGTAGTCACCAGGATGTAAAGTACAGCATAGGAAATACAGTAGATAATATTGTAATAACTATATATGGTGCCAGGTGGGTACTGGAAATATCAGGAGGATCACTGTATAAAGTATATGATTGTCTAACTACTATGCTGTACACCTGAAACTAATACAAAATAATATTGAATGTAAACTTTAATTGAAAAATAAAATTTTTAAAAACTACACTTGTATTGGAGAATATCAAAATTAGAGATTACCACAAAGGAATGATTCATTGTGTTTCCAAATATCTTTTTTAAACCTTCGAACACATTGGTTAACAATGATAAATCCCTGATTTCTACTCCCAGGAATCAAGCTGACAACTACAAGAATCTTAGTAAGCTTGTCTGATAGGCAACTCCTGTTAAGAGATTTACATCTTGTATCTAGAACTTAACTGAGAGGTTTTTGCATTTTCTAGTTTGGCTTTTACATCTATGGGTTTCTCAAAATACCTCACCACTGCTGGTTCATTCAAAAAAGATGCAAGAATCTGCTCAAATGCAAATGACCACTGAGGTTCTTCCCTGAGCAAGGAGGGATCTTTCTCCAAGGGGCTCTCTGTTTTCCCCTCACTGGGTCCTCCAGAAACACAAACTGTACCAGAGAATCCTTTGGCTGATGATGTAGGGCTATGAAGTGTCCTTCCAACTTCTTCCATTCTGAGCAAAAGGCTGGTTACAACAGCAATGGCTTGATATAACAACTCTTCTTCAGGGTCCCCATGAAATAAGTTATAAAGCGTTTTTGAAAACTGAATAAATTGTGACTAGAAGACACAAGTTAGAAACCACATTTGATATTAGATTTAGCAAATATAAAGAGAACTTAGAAGTAAATAGTCACCTATTTAGAATTTGTACCATATAACATTCAACACAGAAGTTACAGAACTGATGATTAATCCCCAAATGAATCTTGCTTCTAGAAAGACGGATATCAATAATAGAATAAAATTCCATTTAAGTCATCTCATTTGTTGCCAATAGCAGTATATTATAAATACAATAATTTCTGGACAGTTTATCTGCCAGCATTCTTTCAATGTTAGTTGGTATTTCTAATTAGGCAAAGTCTCATATTTCCCTACATGTAAATCATTAATTCATTAATCAATCTTAATTAAAGGTTTAAGATGAGGTACCCTTGATCTCCCCAAAGGGCTAGAGTGAGCATCTCAACTAGGATGACTTAAATTTAGGGGAAAATGTTTTAGGATCTACCCAGTGGTACAAGGTAACTCTAAGGAGCCCATTTGTACGTGTTTCTCTTTAAAGGCTGAGGTGGGGCCCAAGTGGAGAAATCAACTGGTTTATTTGCTAATTGTCCCTAAATAATCATAAATATTCCTAAAAAAAAAATCTGTCAATTAAAAAAAAAAAAGATTCCAACACAAGAGTTCTATAAGTCAATCCTACCAGAAAAGTTTATCCATAAATTAAAAGCAAATACAAAGAATGTACTTCAGAAAAATATATTGTTCCAGCCCAGCCAGTGTGGCTCAGCGGTTGAGCATCGACCCATGCACTAAGAGGTTGCCAGTTCGATTCCCAGTCAGGGCACATGCCCAGGTTGTGGGTCAAATCCCCAGTGGGGGCATGCAGGAGGCGGCCAGCAGATGTTCTCTCTCATCAATGTTTCTATCTCTCTCTCCCTCTCCCTTCCTCTCTCTCTAAAATCAATAAAGAAAAATTTTTTAAAAAAATATATATTGTTCCAACCCTGGTCAGTGTGGCTCAGTTGGCTGGGCATCATTCCATGCACTAAAAGGTTACTGGTTCAATTTCTGGTCAGGGCACATGCCCAGGTTGCAGGCTTGATCCCTGGTAGGGGGCATGCAGGAGGCAGCCAATCAATGTTTTACTCTCAGGTCTCACACAGATGTTTCTATTTCTCTCTCTCTCTACCCCTTCCTCTCTCCCTAAAAATCAATAAAAATATTTACAAAAAATATATATAGATAGTTCCAAAGTTTTAAGTTCATTTCTCTCTTTTCCTTAGTCTATAGTACTGTTTATTTATAAAAATTTTTAGAATAAATACATCCCATTAATTCATTTTAAAATAGTTCTCATTTTGGTAAAGTTCTGGGGATATTAAGTATCTATACTAACAGATTTTCATTTAAAAGTTATAATAACATGTAAAACATCAGGTTTTCAAGGACAAATTATATATAGTGACTAAGGTCCCAGACATCAAATTGAGTGGTTCATTATTAGAGCTGAGGCACAAAGTCAGAAACCAATTTAGGAGAAAAATCATAATGCTGCATCACAGAATTCTTTATATTACTGTTATCTCTCCTCAATATTGGTCCTGAAGGTTAGGGCAAGGTTGAATATGCCTTGGGGTTCAAGTACAATTAGCACTGAAGAGGAAAGTACTGCAAAATCCAGCCAACAACACTGAGAATTGGTCCCTAACCTCATCACTTACAATGTAAGACCTAAGAGGGGAATGGGGGAGATGGTTCCCTAGAAGAAGCACGAGTTACTATTTTACCAAAGGAAGAGTTCATGGATATTGAGTTGGCAAAAACAAATGCTGTCCCCTTCTGTGAGTTTCAATACAGTGCTATTGTCTAATGAAAAAAGAATAGAAATATTATGGTATGTATTCTGAGAGATTTAAGTTCTAGATCTATCCAAGGTCATTAACTGCTGTAGAAGTCATGTGATTTTAATGTCTTGGATAGGATTAATGTCTTCACAGTTTGTTGAAAATTCTAAGTGAACTTAAAAATATATATATAATAACAGCATAGCCGGTGTGGCTCCGTGGACTGAGCGTCCTCCCATGGACTGAGAGGTCCTGGTTCGATTCCTCGTCAGGGCACATGCCCAGGTTGCGGGCTGGAGGCAGCCAATCGATGTATCTCTCACATCGATGTTTCTCTCTCTCTCCCTTCCGCTCTAAAAAAAAATCAATAAAAACATATAAAAATTATAACATATACTGACTAAATACTTTGTAAGAAAGACTGATTTAGAGTTGTGTAAATACTCATTGAGCAGGTTCAAATACAACATGATTAGGAACCAGGTTGTGACCTATCTAAGTAATTTCTTATTCATAGTACCTAGCATTGGGTATATCATCTAGTAAGCACTAAAAGTTTACTGAATAGATAAAATTTTCTAATAAAGCTGGAAATAGAAAACACTCAAACATATGTTATACATATCCATCTTTTCTACATATACAAATGTCATAGCATAGAAACTACACTGAAACACGATGCATTTAAGTATTAAAAATAATTTTATCTCATTCTTCTGTGCTAATCTGAAACTTAGAGATAATACACAGATGATTTAACTTTTTTTGGTAAAATAGCATGTTAGCTATTTTAGAGTTGGATACACCCACATGCATAAAAATAACATCAAAAACATAATTTTTTTCCTTGAAAGCACAATACCTGTTTCATTCTTGGTAAATCCTTAATGTTTTCTTCTTTTTTGAAAAGCTCATCTTGCCATTGATTAAGATATGCTTGAATATCAACTTTTCCTTTGCCTGAATGAGGAGAATAAAACCATTTTCATAATAAATAGCCCACTATATTTTCCCAAATCTCAAAAAAATTCACAAGAAAACAATTATTATTGAAAGATTTTTCACTGAGTAATAAGATTCTTCTACCTTTTTTAAATCCAGGAAATTATCTGAATTAAACTTTTATTTCACCTACTGGCTCTCAGGACACTTCTCCATTTCCATTAAACTAAAATTTACTTCGGGAAGGTTGGGGACTAAGGGAGATATGAAGCAAGATTGAGAAGGATGCATTTTAGATTAAATGGTACACCCTGGCTTGATGATGTAAATTTCATGTAGATGTTTTCATGAACACTACTAAGTTTAAAATAGCTTCTACATGATCTTCTTAATATGCAAATATTAAGTGGTCTATGGCGGCTCTTTTTGAAAAATTCAAACCACAACTTATTCATTCCTTTGAAGAGTTTAATTAAGGTGATATTCATAATTATCAAAATATTAAATGTCCCTATTTGAGACCCAGAATTCTCATACCAATATAAACTTGTCCTATCCTAAAGAAATATGTATAAAAGTATACCAACATGTAAGAATAATGTTTGTTGCAGTAGAATTTACAATATAAATCATTAGAAACAACCTAAATATCCATCAATATTGGGCTAGTTATTAAAATAAATTATGGTATGAAGATCCAAGACAGTGGCAGAGTAGTGGAAGTTACACTCACCTCCTCCCAAGCCCAAACTGGAATTACAACTCAATTATGGAACAATCAACCTGAATAACCAAGAGAAGACTAGCTGAACATAAGTCTTATAACCAAAGTTTTAAAGAAGAAGCCACATCGAGACTGGTAGGAAGGGCAGGGATTCAAAAAGGGCTGGCCCTGTACCCACAGGGGGTGGCTGAGAATCCAGACAGATATCTCAGAAGCAAAGGTCCCCCTAAGGAGTGTGGGGTCTTAATCCCATGCAGGGCTCCCCAGCCCAGAGCACCAGAGGCTAGAAGAGGAAGCCACAAAACATCTGGCTGTAAAAATCAGTGGGGATTCTGTCCACCAGGGAGAGATAGGGGTCCACTAGAGACACAGGTGCTTTCTTAAAGAGCCAGTGAACAAAATCTTGTTTGCAGCCACTAACACTGGGCTCTGGTGGAGGGAGGGAAGAACAGATTATCCTTGTGTGAGGACAGATTGGGGTTTGTGGCTCTGAGGAGAGAGCTAAAGGGACAGCCACCAGGATCTCTGTGCTGAATCATTCTCTCACTTCATTCCTTAGAGCATTAGCCTAGGGGAATGCAATAGCCATACCCTCTAAACTCCCTATTGACACACCCTGCAGAGCTCTAGCCCTTCTGAGGAGTCAGCTGCCTAGGCCCGAGATCTAGAGGTCCGGGCAGACTCATGGTGTGCCAGGGACTGAGTTGTGTAGCTCTGGAACAGAGGCGATTCCCACCACCTTCCTGACAGCCTGACTGGCGCCACCCTTCCCCCATGGGAGATCCACTAGTGTCACACTCCCGACCCCAAGGCGGCCCCACCCTGCCGAGCTAGGGCTCTCCAAAAGGTCAGGGCAGAATCAAGGACAGACTGAGGTGTGTGGCTCTAGGAAGGGGATCATTTTTACCTTGCATACCAAACCATTATACAACCCTCCCTTCACAGAGTCAAATCTTGGTCTGTTTGGGCTTGATAAACTGCTGGGCTCCCCCTGATGACTCCCTGAGACTATGCCCCACCACAAAGGTCTGTGGGCTACTGGCGAGTGGTAGCTGGTCTTAGTGTACACTGAGACTTTTATTGAGTGGCCTCAGACCCAGCACTGACACTAACTTTGAATCTGTATAAACTTGGTTAACACCACTTGCCCCTAGCTGGTGACTCACTGAGAACATGCCTCATGTAACTAGCATTCCACTGTGCCACCAAAGGCTTTTTCAGTGACTGAGCCTAACAGGCTGCCAGCAAACATAGGTGGAACTCGAGGCGCCTTGCGCCTTTTGGTGATCTGCCCTCAACCTTCGTGTTGGTGTAAGCCAGCCTTGGTGCACAGTTTGGCCGATCCCACACACACTCAGGCCCAGCAGAGGCAGCCACAAACTGTGGATCGCTCTGTAGCTCCAAACAGGTAGCCCATGGCCGGTCACAGGCAGTACCTGACATTTACCTGCACCAAAGTCCCTCAAAGAGGCCCCAGAACCAACACAAACTATAGCAGGATTCAGACATCAGAGAACAACTCAACTATCTCCACAATCGGCATACCCAAAGGGAGATCTTGGTAGGCACCAGGCTCTGCTGGGTTGAATCCCACTTCATAGGGTCAGCCCCCTATAGCAGCTCATACACTCTGGTTGGAGTTGATCCTCACAGTCACCCAGCCCGAGGGTCAACCCAACCAACAGATGGGCCAAGAGCAATCAAGATTCAACTACAATAGGAGGCTTCACACACAAAGCACACAAGGGACATTCCTGGAGCACCTAGCTCAGGTGATTAGGGAGACAGCCCCACTAAGCCCCATACAATACCTACTACATAAGGACACCACACCAAGACTGGGAGACATAGCAGATCTACCTAGTACACAGAATCAATTACAGAGAGGCAGCAAAAATAAGGAGACAAAGAAACATGCCCCAAATGAAGAAACAGGAGAAATCCCCAGAAAAAGAACTAAATAAAATGGAGGCAACCAATATACCAGATACAGAGTTAAAAAACATGGTTATGAAGAGGACCAATTAACTTAAGCAAAAAATGGATGAACACAGTGAGAACTAAAAGACATAGCAAACATAAAAAAGGACATAAATACCAATAAAAAAAAAGTCAGAAATGAGTAATATAATATCTCAAATGAAGAATACACAAGAAGGAATCAACAGCAGGCTAGATGAAGCAGAGGATCGAATCAGCAATTTGGAAGACAAGGTAGCATTAACCAGAGCAGCAAAAAGAATTAAAAAATAATAGGATAGTTTAAGAAACCTCTGGGATAATATGAAGCATAACAACATCTGCATCATAGAAGGAGAAAAGAGAGAGCAAGGGATTTAGAACCTATTTGAAGAAATAATGACAGAAAATTTCCCCAACCTGGTGAAGGAAAAAGACATACAAGTGCAAGAAATACAAAGAGTCCCAAACAAAATGAATCCAAAGAGACCCACACCAAGACACATAATTAAATGGCAAAAGTTAAAGAAAAAGAAAGAATCTTAAAAGCATCAACAGAAAGACAGTTAGTTTCCTACAAGGTTGCTCCCATAAGTCTGTTCACTGATTTCTCAAAAGAAACACATTCAAAGTGATGAAAAGCAAAGACCTACAACCAAGACTATTCTGTCCAGCAAAGCTGTTATGTAAAATTGAAGGAGAAATAAAGAGCCACTCAGACAAGAAAAGCTAAAGGTGTTTACTGCCACCAAACCAATATTATAATAAATGTTAAAGGAACTTCTAAATTAAAAAGACAGTTAAAAAAAGAGGAATATAGTTATAAAGAAATGTTAAAGGGTCTTTTTAAAGAAAAAGATGAAAAAAAGGTGAAAAGTATGAATAATAAAATGGCAACAAACACATATCTATCAACAATTACTTTAAATGCAAATGAATTAAATGCTTTAATCTAAAAACATATGGTGGCTGAATAAATAACAAAACAAGACCCTTAGATACACTGTCCACAAGAGACTCACTTCAGGTGGAAAGACACACAGACTGAAAGTAAAGGGATGGAAAAAGATATTTCATGAAAGTGGAAACAAATAAACAAAAAACTGCGGTAGGAATACTTATTCCAGACAAAATAAACTTTAAAACAAAGGCTATAACAAGAGACAAGGAAGAACCCAACAATAACACTTTTGAGTATTTATCCAAAGAAACCCAAATGACTAAATTGAAAAGACATATGCATCCCTATGTTCACTGCAGCATTATTTACAATAGCTAAGATATGGAATCAATCTTAGTGCCCATCAATAGATAAATGGATAATGAAGAAGTGGTACATATATATACAATGGAATATGACTTAGCCATAAAAAAAGAATGAAATCTTGCCATCTGCAACAACATAGACGGACCTAGAGGATATTATGCTGAATGAAATGGAATACTATGCAGCTGTAACAAAGAGAGATCTCTTATCCTTTGAGATGACATGGAGGGACCTGGAGAGTATTATGCTGAGCGAAAAAAGCCAGTCAGAGAAAGACAAATACCATATGATTTCACTTATATGTAGAATCTAAAGAGCAAAATAAGCAAACAAACAAAATTGAAAGAGACTCACAGACACAGAAAACATACTGATGACTGCCAGAGAGTTGAGGGATTGGGTGAAAAGGTGAGGGGATTAAGAAGCACAAACTGATTGTTACAGAATAGTAATGGGGATGTAAAGTACAGCATAGGGAATATAGTCAATAATATTGTAATAACTATGTATGGTGCCAGATGGGTACTAGATTTATAGGGTGATCACTTTGTAAGTTATATAAATGTATAATTACTGGGTTGTACACCTGAAACTAATATAATATTGTATGTAAACTATAATTGAAAAAAAATTAAAGTAAAATGTCACAGAAAAGGGGAATCTGCTTTTCCCCTTTGTTTAAAAACAAAACAAAACAATAACTTAAATGATATTCTTAGATCATAGTACCTTTTTCAGGGCTGTTTTTTACTGATTCTGCTTCCTTCTCACTTGCAGGCTTGGAAACTAAATGAAAAGAGGACAATTGAAATTTGTAAAATATTTAACAGATAGCTTTTGTAAAATAATATCTCATATTAAGACTTTTAAGCACATTATTTTCTTCAGTTCAGCAAACCAATTTTAGCTGACCTGGCCTCCTATCATTAGAAGTATTCAAGCCTGGCCTGAAAGACTCATTTGGTTGAGTGTCATCCTGTGCACAGAAAGGTTGCAGGCTCGATTCCTGGTCAGGGCACATACCTGGGATGTGGGTTTGATCCCCAGTCCTGGAGTGTATAGAAGACAACCAATAGATGTTTCTATTTCTCCTTCTCTTCTTTTCTCCCCCCCGCCCACCTCTCTCTCTCCTCAAGCATGACCTCAGATGAGGATTAAAAAAAAAAAGGTGAAGCCTGGTCTGTGTTGCTCAGTGGTTGAGCATCGACCCATGCACCAAGAGGTCGCCGGTTCAATTCCCGGTCAGGGCACATGCCCATGCTGTGGGCTCAATCCCCAGTGGGCGGCATGTAGGAGGAGGCCAGTTGATGTTCTCTCTCATCCATGTTTCTATGTCTTTCTCCATCTCCCTTCCTCTCTCTCTAAAATCAATGAAGGAAAAAAAAAAGACAAAGTATTCAAGAACTTTTATAGTAAAAAGCACACTAAGGGGAAATCCATATTAAAAAAATTCCTAGGAGGAAGTACAGCAAATATTAAGTATTTATTTCTGAGTAGTATTTTCTTCTTTGTGACTTTCCTCAAATTAAATTGCATTACTTTTATTAGGAAAAAAAAAACATACTGGAAGTCAGAAAGCTGAGCTAATTGTCCTAATTGTGGCAATGACTCACTGTGAAATCATGCATAAGTCACTACTTCTTTCTGGACCTCAGTGCCCCTAACTATGTAATTAAGGGACTTGACTAGATGATTTATTAGGTCTCTTCAAAGTTTATGTTAAAACATTAACATACAGTAAACATAAACATACATTAATCAGGATGTATTCCTTTATAAGATTCATATTTATGGAAAAGAAAAAAAAGGACACAAAAATAAGCTCATAATCTTTCCAAATAGGTCTTGGAGACAGAGTCATCCCTGTTTCCTATACCTACAGTGATTTATATTAAGTATTCACTGTTTGAATAAAAGCTATGGCCTTCTATCATCAAAGATTCTACTGTCTTCATTATATTTTTAATAAGGCATGAAAATGATCTGATACATTTTAGAAATTCCTGCAACGTAAGTGGGAACAAACTACATTTTCTTTCTAATTCTCCAGTAAACAAAAAATTCCATGCATCAAAACCCAAAATGCAGTTTAGTCAATCAAATATTTATGGAGTACTTACCATGTATTTAGCACTGTGCTAAGTGCTGGGGTACCACAAAAGAATTATAAGGTATAATTAACCCAAATTTTACTAGTGATAGCTGGGTTAAGAATATTCAAGCCAGGAAAATCTCTATTGAGTGACTGATTTCAAACAGATACATTTTTGAACAGATATTTACCCCGGAGCTGACTGAAATAAAGTAATTCTTCCTTGGAAAGTTCATCTCCCTTTGAAGGGTCCTTCGATTTCACTTCAGTATAAGCTGAAAACAGATTACCCAAATCAAATTTACTAACATTGAGGAACAGAAACAGATCTTTAACAGCTCAAGTAAATCTAAGGGCAGAGATTTAAGCAAAGGAATTCTGTAAAAGAAAACACATATGACGAAATGTGGAAGTGGTACTACTCTACTGTTTGGCAAATAACAGGAAATACTTGATCACTTTGAGTTCTATTATTTCTCCTACTTGCTTTTTTATAGTTTTCTGAGAGCCATTACAAGTTGAAATAAGAAAATCTGGCATTTGTAAATCTCTGAAAATGTGACCTCAGTTATTTAAAAACATTTTCAATAATAAGGAAAACATGAAGTTGAGTGCTGTAACAGATATAGTGTTCTATTTTTGATGCTTCTACTGAAAACATATTTATTACATGACAATATTAGATATTTGATGTGACAATGTAAAGTCCTTCATAATTAAACTATTTGGTGGTTTGTCTTTTGTTTTTAATGCTGTTTGTGATCTGAGTGTGTGAAGAGTTAAAGATGGCTTTTAGATTTTTTGGTTTGGTAAAAGAATGGATGCTGGCTATCCTGAGAAGACTAAAGGAAATCCCAGGTGTAGCTCTAGACAATGTTATTTGTTTTTGTGAATTATCTATCTAAGCTTAAATGTACTTTCGTAATGTTCCTTTAGTTGAAAGCTTAAGACTGCTTTCCAAAATATGGATCAGGCCTGGAGAAGTCAGCCTCTTAAGGTTAGTGGAAAACACTTAAGTAAACTGGAATAGTGTGGTAACACTGAGGCGGCATGGTAGAATAGAAAGAAACCTGAGTTCTGGAGTCAGATCTCTGTTTGAATCCCAGCTATGCAATATATTATCTGTGTGGTCTTTGGCAAGTAATTTAATCTTTCTGACCCTTAATTTCCTTATTGTCAAAATTAGAAGTATAATACCACCTTTCAGGAATATTATGAGAATTAAATATAAGAATGCATGTAAAGCAAATGCCTTGACAGAGCAACTACTCACTCAATAAGTGGTAGCTTTTATTTTGTTTCCTTTTCCAAATGTTCACTATCCCTACTATCCTTGCCCTGGTCTCATTTTTCTGAATAATTTGTAGCATTTCACATGTTTGACAGTTTGTCTAAAGCTAAATTCAACTCTCTAATGACAACAGCAATAAAATTCAACAGTATACCAATATTCAAATGATAGGTAGTTCTTATATATAAACTATTTATTATTACATTGATAGACCACTAACAGGAGGGAAACTTGTGAACCCTTATGTTACACAGGCTCTCTTCCATAGATTTCACCATATTTATATATCAGCAAAAGTACTAGTAGTATGATCCATGGGCCACAATGAAGGAATAACCTTATATACTGAACACTGTTATCTGTTAAAATGGAATTATATCTGTAATTATACTTGTTAAAATGGAGTCAACTCCTACACATCATTAGAGACTGTTAAACTCTTACCTGGAGGAATATGCAGCTTAAAAAGTAGTTTAAGCTTCTCAGTAAAACTTCCGTTGTACATTATGTCTGTTCAATAAAATTTAATTGTAAGTAGTCACATATCCAAAGGGCATTCAATCAATTCCAGCAATACAGATTAATTAAGATACAGATATTAGCCAGGAATTAGAATTCAGAAACCTTCTGTTACTTAAACTAACAGTTAAATAACCACCCAGTCAGTCAGATCCTCTCCTGTTAGTGCATAAGCAAAACCCCCTTTATCAGAGTGATAAAATGCTCTTCTGCTGATCTCCCTTCCCCCAACCTCAATTTCTTTTTTCTTTTACATGTGGCCTTATGCCTCATTTGAGGAGATAACTCCTCTTCAAGGGACAATCCCTGTCAAGAAAGCATGCTGGGGTATTGGAAAAGAAAGGAATGCTAAAACTGGTGGCCTATCTCCAGGTACAAGATGCTTGTTGGATATTTGCCTACCACTTGCCTTAGCTATGTAGTTGGATTCTTACTGAGGGAGAAAGTCCTCCTGAAGTATCCATGTGCCTGAGTGTGGGAAAGTCAGGACATTCTCTTCTTCATGTTAACCATTACAACATCCATATATAACAGCTTGCTTTTTTGGAAGGGTTGAAGTAAAATGTGTGACCAATATACTCAGACTTAGCAACAGATGCAGAAAAAGGTCCAGTTATCGATAAAGTTGGAGACAATGTAACTCAGGCTGATAAAAATCTGACTCAATTGACAATTATAGGCAGTATAAGTATTTTTAGGAGCACCTTTATTTTTGGCTTGAAAAAAGAAAATTATTTGAAATCATCTTACCAATTGCAGAAGAGAATTCTTTGAAGTTTATAAGGCAGTCAGAGTTTTCATCCAACAATCTGAATGTCCACAAAGCTAGCGAGTCTTTGTTTGCAGAAGGAGCCCAGGGACTCAACAAGTGATATAACACTCTGAACTGCTGGCAGTCAATCTGATACTGTTCCAAATATGGCAAACTGGGGTCATGGTGCTTTAATACCGGACAACTCAAACACCAATAATACGAAAAAAACAGCTCTTTCTATTAAAAACAAATAAAAAAGGAAAGTCATTAAATCAGCAAAAATAATTTTACAAGATTTTTTCTTTTAACCATGTCTTCTAAAATAATTAAAGACAAAATACTTAAGAGTAGTTGTGGTAAAAAAAAATTCATTACAAAAATATTATTTTTCATTTAAAGAACAGTACCTTAAAGATGACAAAAAGTTCGTCCAAATCCTGAAGGCTCAATTTCACATCTTGTGATACAACACGCAACTTTAAAAAGATTAGACGAAATTTAGAATTTAACACTTCAGTATAGAAATTCTCTTTGACTCCATTTAGAAATCTCCCTCTGCCAGAGTAAAATATTTTTCTTCTAACTTTTAAAAGGAATAACAATGGTAAATTCACCTATTTTGCCCTTTAAAAAGGTTGTACACAGAATACAATTGAATTCTACTCTTATATGCCCCAAAAGTATTAGAACTAATGAGAGTCAGTAATAACATGGCCATTTAATAAAGTAACATTAGCCCGGCCAGTGTGGCTCAGTGGACTGAGCATCTTCCCATGGACTGAGAGGTCCCGGTTGGATTCCTGGTCAGGGATATGCCCAGGTTTTGAGCTCGATCCCCAGTAGGGGGCATGCAGGAGGTGGCCAATCGATGTTTCTCTCTCACATCGATATTTCTATCTCCCTCCCTTCCTCTCTCTCTAAAAAAAAACAATGAAAACACATTTAAAAAATAAAGCAACATAAACAAATCCATAGCTTTTACATACACAGCAATAAACAAATTAGAAAATATAATGAAAAAAAAAAAGATCTCATCATATTAGCAACAAAACCATCAAAAGCATAGGAGTAGATAAACCCAACAAGAATGTACAAGACCTATATGATGAAAACTGTAAATGCTTACTAAAGGACATATAAAAAGACATCATTAAAATGAATATTAAAAACTTTTTTAAAGCCTTACCAGATTTCAAAATGAACTATAAAGTTATAGTAATTAAAACAGTGTGGTGGTGTTGCAGAAAAAGAGACTCCAGTAATAAAACAATGTATGTATATTAATATATAACATATGAAAAGGGCAGAGTACAGTAAGGATGGACCAGACAATAAATGGTATTCAAACAATAGGCTGTTTCAGTTGAAATAAAATTCCATTAGGGACTTATGTCACACTTCAGAAATATATATAATTTAGGTGTAGTAAAGATCTAAATGTTTTAAAAAACCAAAGCAATACCAGTACTATAAGCCAACATGAGAAAGTATGTTTATAAATTACATAATTTTATATAGAAAAGGCTGAAACCTATACAACATATAAGAAATAAAAAATTTAACTACATAAAAATTTGAAATGTATAACTCTGAAATATACCCTAAAGAAAATTTAAAATACACACACACAAGATTGAAGGGAAATATTAGCCACAAATATAACTAACAATGAATTAATACCACTAATATATAAAGTGCTCCTACAATCAATAAGAAAAAGACAAACAACCTCATAGAAAAAATTGGCAAAGGCTATGAATAGGCAATTAAGAGAAGAAATAAAAAAGTTAATAAACATGTGATCAGCAAAATAAAAAGGATGATTAGATTTTTTAATCTATCAAACTGGCACTAATTAAAGATTTTTAATATCTGATGTTAGTGGGAATGTGGGGAAAAAGGAATTTCTACATACTGTTGGTTGCACTATAATATGGTACAAAACATTTGGAGGATAATTTGGCAGGACCTATCAATTTTTAAATGGACATACCCTTTGACCTAGCTTCTACTACCAGGAATCTAGCTTTCAGAGATACTCCTACAAATGTGTAAAAATAGATATACAGGGATGTTCAGATATGGTATTACTTATAAGAGCAAAAAATACTAAATGTACATATACAAGAAATAGTTAAATAAAGTATAGCATATCCATACTATAGTATACTATTCAGTACATTAAGAAAAGTGAGGTAGCCCTGGCCGGTTTGGCTCAGCGGTTAGAGCATCGGCCTGCGGTCCAGAGAGACTTGGGTTTGGTTCCCGCTAAGGGCACGTACCTTGGTTGCAGTTTGTCCCCGGCCCCTGGTTGGGTCGTGCAGGAGGCAGCCACTCAATGTGTCCCTTTCGCGTCGATGTTTCTCTCTCTCTCTCTCTCTCTCTCTCTCTCTCTCTCTCTCCCTCTCCCTCCCACTCTATCTGAACAAAAAATGGAAGAATGTCCTCGGGTGAGGATAAAAAAAAAAAAAAAGAAAGAAAAGTGAGGTAGATCTGGATGTACTAATATGCAATGATAATGATATATTTTTGAATGAAAACAAAAATGCAGCACAAAATGACTAGTATGCTCTCATTTTAAAAACTGTATTACTTGCACCTACCCCCAGCATACACATTTATATGTATAGATACACACAAAAATGATGTGGAAGGAAATATACCAAATCATTTTAATATTGGTTACTCCTGGGGTAGGAAAGCTTTATTTTTTTTACATTTCTGGACTATTTGAATAATTTACAATAAGCATGTATTATTTCAGTGTTTAAAAAAATTTTTTTTCCTTTATTGATTTTAGAGAGGAAGTGAGAGTGAGAGAGAGCTAGAAACATCAATGAGAGAGAACATCGACTGGCCGCCTCCTGCATGCCCCCCACTGGGGATCAGGCCCACAACCTGGGCATGTGTCCTGACCAGGAATCAAACCTGCAACCTCTTGGTGCATGGGTCGACACTCAACCACTGAGCCACACCGGCCGGACTCAGTGTTTTTTTTTAATCCTCAAGCGAGGATATGTTTTTTAATGATTTTTAGAGAGAGAGGATAGGAGAGAGAGGGAGGGGGGAGGGAGGGAGGGAGAGAGAGAGAGAGAGAGAGAGAGAGAGAGAGAGAGAGAGAGAGAGAGAAACACTGATGTGAGAGAAACATCAACCTGTTGCCTCCTGTACATGCCCAACCGGGGATCCAACCCACAACCTTTTTGGTGTATAGGAACTGGGCCACCTAGGCAGGGCTTACTTCAGTGCTTTTAAAAGTTAATATAGGGAAACTAAAATAGGGGGGCTCTATGCTAATTATGTCACAGTAACATCACTGATTTAACTGAAATCTAAACCTGGAATCTTAAGAAAAGTTAACCTTGACTTCTGGTCAAGATGGCAGTGTAGGTAAAGGTGGTATCGCCTCCTCCTACAACCACATCGAAATTACAACTAAACTAAAGAACAACCATCATTCAGAACCGCCTGAAATTGAGCTGAATGGAAGTCCTACAACTACAAAATTAAAGAAGTCACATGGAGACTGGTAGGAGGGGCGGAGGCATAGACCTGCTGGTCTCACACCCACATGTGGTGGATAAAAATCAGGAGGGACACTGCTATGAAGGTCCTCCCTGAGGAGTGAGGAGTTCCCATCCCACACCAGGTTTCCAGCTCAGGGTTCCAGTGCCAGGAAGAAAAGTCCCCATAACTTCTGGCTGTGAAAACCAGCGGGAACTGAGGCTGAGGGAGGCTGAGGCTGCTGGAGCCCCCAGGCAGTTCCTCTTAAAGGGCCCACTCACAGATTTATTGGGACTTGCTCCCTCTGAGCCGGGAGGGGAGGTAGCTTGAACAGCACCAGAGACATACTGGGAAGAATTGAGTTGCTTGGCCTCGGGACAAGGGCTGGAGAGGCAGCTTTCTCCCACGCAGAGGTGCTGGTGGAGGCCTTTGTTCCTTTGGTGAGCCTTTCCCTCACGGGGCCAGCAGACGGCTGCCATATCTAGGACTCCAGCAAACTGGCTCACACTGTTTGCCCCACCCTGGCGATTCCCTGAGGCCCTGCCCCACCCAACCTTCGGGCCCACCCAAGCAGTTTCCAGTGGCTTTACCACAGGGTTGGTTGGCCTGTCCTGGATCCTACTTCAGATTTTCTTAAAATCTCTCAAACAAAGCCCTGGCCAGTTTGGCTCAGCGGTTAGAGCGTCGGCCTGCGGTCCAGAGAGACCCGGGTTCGATTCCCGCTAAGGGCATGTACCTTGGTTGCAGTTTGTCCCCGGCCCTGGTCGGTCGTGTGGGTGGCAGCCACTCGATGTGTCCCTTTCACGTCGATGTTTCTCTCTCTCTCTCTCTCTCCCTCCCACTCTATCTGAACAAGGAACAAGGGGTGAAAAAGTGTCCTCGGATGAGGATAAAAAAAAAAAAATCTCTCAAACATGGGAGGACCTGGAAACTATTATCCTAAGTGAAACAAGCCAAGCAGAGAAAGACAAATATCATATGATCTCACTTATTTCTGGAATATAATGAACATAACAGTCTGAGGAACAGGGTAGTCCCAGAGACGTGGAAGTAGGGTACAGACTGACATTTGCCAGAAGAGGGGGTGGGGGAGGGGAGCGATGAACACAGAACTTGTACGCATGTACTCATAACCAATGGACATGGACAACAAAACTGGGGACGGGGCAGGGAGGGAGGGGGAGGAGGGTGTCAATGGGGGAAAAAATGAGAAACATCTGTAACAAAAGTAAATTTAAAAAAAAAAAAAAAGAATATATGCAAAAAAAAAAAAAAAAGACAGGAAGCAGATCATCTCCAGGAGCCAAATCTGCAATCACCTTGATCTTGGACTTCCCAGCCTCCAGAAATGTGAGAAATAAATGTCTGTTGTTTAAGTCAAAAAAAAAAAAAAAATCTCTCAAACAAGCAGCATCTGGTCTCAGCAAGTCCCATACCTCTTGTTAAGTGGCTCCAGGACCGGCATTAGAAGCAGCCAGCCTTGGTTCACAACTTGGCTTTTCCTGGGCACCTCTAAGCCCAGCACAAGAAGCAGCCATCGGCAGATCACTCTATAACTTATGCCTGGTAGCCCCGGGTAGAACACAGGCAGTGGCTGACCTTGCCCCAGAGCCAGCACACCCAGTGGACAGCTTCAGACCACATCAAAAAACCACCACCCAATCACCTCCACAAGTGACACACTCAAGGAGTGAACTCAGTGGGTACCAGAGCCCTGCTGAAGTAAGTCTTGCTCTGTGTGGTGGGCCCCTACACAGCTGATCCTCCAAGGGAGTCAGAGGCCAGTGGTCATTGGACACAGCCAGTTCTTGCAGCTGATCAGCCTGAGTAAATCCCTCCCTTTGATGTGCCAACAGCAATCAAGACTTAATTACAACAGAAGGGTGTACAGTCCTCACTAGGGGTGAACCTCGAGGGCACAACTGGGGTGATCAGGGAGGCTATGCCACTGGATCCTACAGGACACCTACAACAATAGGCCACCCTACGAAGCCTAGGAGACATAGCAACTCTACCTAATACATAGAAACAAACACAGGGAAGCAGCCAAAATGAGGAGACAAAGAAACATGTCCCACATGGAAGAAAAGAACAAAACTCCAGGAAAAGAACTAAACAAAATAGAGATAAGCAGTCAATCAGATGCAGAATTCAAAACACTGGTTATAAGGATGCTCAAGGAACTTAGTGAGAACTTCAAGGAACTTAGCGAGAACATCAACAACATAAAAAAAGGACCAGTCAGAAATTAAAGATGCACTAACTGAAATAAAGAACAATATACAGAGCATAGGTAAATAAGCAAACCATCGATTTGGAATGTAAGGAAGCAAAAAACACCCAGACAGAACAGCAAAAAGAAAAAAGAATCCAAAAAAATGAGGATAGTGTAAGGAGCCTCTGGGACAACTTCAAGCATGCCAACATTCGTATCATGGAGGTGCCAGATGGAAGAGAGAGAGCAAGAAATTGAAAATCTATTTGAAAAAATAATGACAGAAAACTTCCCTAACTTGGTGAAGGAAACAGACATATAAGTCCAGGAAGCACAGAGAGTCTCAAACAAGATGAACCCTAAGAGTTCCACACCAACACACATCATTATCAAAATGCAAAATGTTAAAGACAAAGAGGTAATCTTAAAAAAAAATTTTTGTCATTATTGATTTTTAGAGAGAGAGGAAAGGAGAGGTAGAGAGAGACAGCAACATTGAGGAGAGAGAACATTGATTGGCCACCTCCTAAATGCCCCCCACTGGAGATCGGGCCCACAACCTGGGCATGTGCACTGACCAGGAATCAAACCGGCGACCTCTTAGTGCATGGGTAGACACTCAACCACTGAGCCAAAGAGAGAATCTTAAAAGCTGCAAGAGAAATGCAGTTCATTACCTACAAAGGAGCTCCCATAAGACTGTCAGTTGATTTCTCAAAAGAAACTTTGCAGGCTAGAAAGGAGTGCCAAGAGATATTCAACGTAATGAAAAGCAAGGACTTACAACCAAGATTACTCTATCCTGCAAAGCTATCATTTAGAACCGATGGACATATCAAGAGTTTCCCAGACAAGAAAAAGCTAAAGGAGTTCATCACCACCAAACCAGTATTATATGAAATACTGAAGGGTCTTCTTGAAGGAGAAGAACAAAAATATGAACAATAAAATGGCAATTAATACCCATCTATCAACAATTGAATCTACAAACAAAATGAGCAAGCAGAACATAAACAGACTCATAGAGATGGAGAGAACTTTTTGTTGCTTGTCAGATGGGCGGGTGTGGGGGGATGGGTGAAAAAGATGAAGGAATTAAGAAGTACAAATTAGTTGTTAAGACTGAGGAATCTCAAAGGGAAGCAGGGAGGAGGGGGAAGAGATAAACCAAAGAACTTCTATGCATATATGCATAACCAATGGACACAGACAATAGTGTGGGGAAGGCAGGAGGGGTGCGGGATTGGGGAAGAGGGGGTCAATGGGGAAACAAGGGGGGACATCTGCAATACATTCAACAATAAAGTTAATAAAAAGAGAAATGTTAATCTTCCCAGATTTGTATCTCCAAGGACCTGGCCTTTAAGCAAGTAGGTTTACAAAAATACATGCTCATGATAAAAGCTCAAACAGTATAGAAGGATATATACAGCAAAATAAAACTCTCCCTCCTCTGATCAGCAGTCTATTAATCTCACTTACCAGAGGCAACCAATATTAACAGCTTTTTATGTACCTATCCTAATATTAAAAATGAGAGTATTTAAAAAAATACTTTTTTAGACATT
Organism: Tadarida brasiliensis; assembly: GCA_030848825.1. Lineage (NCBI taxonomy): Eukaryota > Metazoa > Chordata > Mammalia > Chiroptera > Molossidae > Tadarida > Tadarida brasiliensis. The sequence goes on along the minus strand of CM061280.1, from coordinate 30,623,693 downwards.
TTTCATTTTATCTTAGGTATCCAAGATAATAATATATATTAGCAGCATTGACTACTATGTAGGTCAGCTGTTCTAATTGATGAAGCACATCACACATATGTTATGCTTAAATGCCTACACTATAGTATTCACTATTTTTTTATTATTATTATTTTAATCCTCACCCGAGGATATTTTTCCATTGCTCTTTAGATAGAATGGAAGGGAGAGGATGAGAGAGAGAGAGAAACATTGATGTGAGAGACACATCAATTGGTTACCTCCTACATGACGGGATCAAACCTGCAATCCAGGTACGTGCCTTTGACCAGGAATCAAATCTGCAACCCTTCGGTCCAAGGGCAGATGCTCTAACCACTGGCCCAAACCAGCCAGGGCTGGTCAAATAACACAAAATGTGTTGGAGAAACCAACATAATGGACTTGGTGAAAAAAGTGAAGAGATTGGGAAGTACAGATTGATAGCTACAAAATAGTCATGGGGAAGTAAAGTACAGCATAGGAAATACAGTCAATAATATTGTATAAACTATGTATGGTGCCAGGTGAGTACTGCAAATATTGGGGGAACACTTTGTAAAGTATATGACTGTCTAACCAATATGCTGCATCTGAAACTAACACAAATAATAGTAAATGTAAATTGTGATTGAACAAAATAAAAAATAATGTTTCTCTCCCAAAAAATAACTTATTTCCTCTCAAAAATTTATAGTAAGCTAAGCTGTGGCAAGAATCTACCTTAAAAGTTTAGTTATTCTTTTTCTTTACAAAAAATAATAATTTTTAAAAGGAAGTTGAAGAAAAATTGTCACTCCAATTGCTTTCTCCCCTTTGGGTGGTTACTCACCACATTCTGCTTTGTCGTTTCCTCTAGGGTCTGTATCACATACAACCTATTTCGACAGCGCATGGTGTGTATATCTTCACAACGAATATTACCATATTTCTAAAAGAAATATGATTTCAGTGAATACTCATTCATAATAAACATCCATTTCTCCTAAAATTGAATTGCATCAGATTCAATTCTCAGAGGCTTTTGTTGCATTTCTAGATATTTTCTTAATTTGTTCAGTGATTATACAAATTTTCACCTTCCACATTTCATTTTCTCTACATATTCACTGGAAAGAATTCATCTATTATGTGTCTAGAATAAGTACAAGAACATTGGTAAAATTCTTAGTCTCTAAGAAGAGAATAATTTTCTCCTTTTATATAGTGACAGATATTTAAAAGTGGTCATTATTGTGAAAGCAAGTGAATATAGTTTCATTTAATGAAAAGCAAATGAAAGCAGAGGAGGCTAAATAACCTAGGAACAGTTCACAGAACTCATTGTTAAAGTGAAGTTTTTGTATTTTAAAATTGTAGCTTTACCTGTATCATTATCTTACTGTTAATATACCACTAGAGACAAAACTATAGTATGAATTATTTTAAATATGCTATGTAATTATATTTGATATTAAAAACTTACCTCATTTGACTCTCTAATCAAATCTGTAATATCCACTCTAATATGACTGCTTTTTTCATCACTCACATTTGAACCCTGCTGAACACTTGAAGGCAATGGGCTATCCTTATTAGTGATACTGTCAAAGAACCTATCCAAAAGTGATAGTAACACAAGAATTAGTGGAAGTAAAATGCAGAGAAAATGACAGCTAATTTCTCCATAGTTAGTCAAAGGTTAATTTCAACTGAGAGGACAAGGGACAGTAGTAGGAAGAAGTAAAATTTGAAGATGGTTCGGAATTAGGAAGACATGGGAGTGGGGAATGGGATAGTGAAGAAATTATTTCAGAGGCAGGGAGTAGAGCATGATGGAAGTAAATAGGCTCAGGGTAATCTGAAAATACTTAGCAAATGCCACATAGTCCAGTAAAGATAGAATATAGGGTATATAGAGGCATGTAAGTAGAAATAAGTTAAGAATAGGTACATCAAGGCCTTAACATAGTGAGTAGTTCTACATGTTAGAGTGAGGTATTTACATTTCATGTGTACATAATAGGATTTGGTGCACCATTACAACAGTTACTCAATCAAATAATCCTTCAACATATACATAGTGTACACACACACACATACACACCACAGTACTTTAACACATAACAGCATTCATAGAAATGACACTAGGAAAATAAAGTTCAGCCTACCACTTGGAAACCAGAACAATTTCCCCTAATGGATATTTAACATTATCAACTATTCATTACCCTTCAAATTACTTTTACACAGTGACACTATAGCTCAAACTGGGACTATGAAAATCCTGGAATAATGAGTCAACGATATTAGTGGCTTACTTCAAAGTGATTTACTTTTGTTATATTCTATTAGAAAACAGAGGAGTGGGTTTTAGGCCTAGCTATCTCATCTAACTAGCTTTATGACCTTGGGCAAATTGTTTCAAGTTTCTAGGCTTATATTCTTCATCTGTAAAATAAGGGATTGAACACCATAGTCACTAAGGGGCTTTCCAGATTTAAATGTTATGGTTCTTATAGTACCTGTTTAAAGCTGTCACGGCTTCAGCATCATCTTTACATGACAACAGTTTGTCTAAATTATAGTCAAGTATTGCCAATCCCAGTTGTAAAATGGCCTTTATTCCATCATAGAAAAAACAGTCCACCACATTCACTGCACTTTCAATAGGTAGTACACTAATAAAAAGTGTGAGGAACCATGAGAGAGAAATTGAAGAAAAGAATGTCATATCGGTCATGTGTTCTGTGAGCTGGGGAAGGTGATCCCTGATAAGTTCTTCAAAGACGGCCTGATCAACCAAGGCACCTGGATGACATAAAAAGAAGTTTAAAAATAAACACTTTGCAAAAGGATTTGTTACTGATACTTCCCACTTCTATTAGTATGCTGATAAATCTCATTTTTCCTCCTTAAATTATGAACTTCTTCAGTGCCTTTTCTATAGTTCACAAATCTCTTTATCTGTTAGTATAGTGTCTTGCAAAAAGAAACACTTGAGAAACTCAATTCAAGTTCATTTCAACAATTATATATTGAATCATTATTATGTGTAGAAATCTGTAATATGCCAATTAATGAAATGGTCTCAACTTCAATAAGCTTAATATCTAGTAGAACTTAAGATAAATACACAAATAACTAAAATGAAAGACCATACAATCAAAGACCTAGCCATGATACCGAAGGCTTATGAGGGTACAAAGGAGTGACCATCTATGTTTTTAAGGTAGGGGAATGATAGATCTTTTAAGAATTTGATTACTGAAAAAAATATTACACAATTAAGGAACCAAGAATTTGGTCCTTCTTTCAAACCTTTCAATATCTATACAATTCATATAAATGTGAAGATTTTAAGCTGATTAAAATATCTCATCAAGAAACTATTAAAAATTATACAGCAGCTCTCCATGCTTCAGATTACCATTGTTTTAGCAATACAGAGAGTAAACTTACATTTTCTATTTTATTAAGAAACAGACCTAGTAGTTTATTTTTTTAAAAGCAACATATTAAACAATATTCCCAATTATTATTCAGTACCAAGAGCTCTTCACTTGAGCATGTCTGTGAATGTGACATTTTGATACTGCTTGTGTTTTGCATATTTTTATTTTTTAAAGAGTTTTTTAAAATATTTTTTCTTTATTGGTTTTAGAGAGAAAGGAAGGGAGAGGGAAAAAGAGATAGAAACAACGAGGAGAGACAATATCAACTGACCACCTCCTGCATGCCTCCATCTGGGGATTGGGCCCACAACCTGGGCATGTGCTCTGACCAGGAATAGAACCGGCGACCTCTTGGAGCATGGGTCGATGCTCAACCAGTGAGCCATACCGGCTGGGCGCATTTTGTATATTTTAAAATCTAATTGATCATTTGCCCTAGCCAGTGTTGCTCAGTGGTTAGAGCTTTGGCCCATGCACCGAAGGGTCACAGGTTCAAGTCACGGGCACATACCTGGGTTGCAGGTTTGATCCCTAGCCCAGGTCAGGACTCCTGCGGGAGGCAACCAATCGATGTGTCTTTCACATCGATATTTTTCTCTCTTTCTCTCTCCCACTCCCTCCCTCCTTTCCACTCTCTCTAAAAATCAATGGAAAAAATATCCTCTGGTGAGGATTAACAACAACAAAAACACCTAATTGATTAGTTCCTCCATTTGATAGATAACTGGATAGACAAGAGGCATATAAGTTGTTTAGAAAATAAATGTGTTTTTTTCATGTGTTTTGTTTTTTTTACCAATGATTCGACGATTAAAATAATCAGGCAACATTCGTTCACATACAGCAACCAGAAGCCAAAAAGCTTCTTCCTCTTTTGCATACAGAAGCAACACTGAAGTCAAAATGTTCATTGCCTAAAATTCATAGAAAAATAAAAGTAGTCATTTAGATGATCCATTCATTTATACTACTTTTCAAAAAAATTCTGTATTGATAAGTTTCAATGAAAAATGAATGATATGAAATCCTTATGGCTGTTCAACCCATTATAAATTAATCTGTGGCAGAGAAAGCTAGCTATCTACCATAATCCATACCCCCTTCTTCCATAGTATCTGGACATATGTGTGTTCAGCCACACGACATTTTTCAGGCTTCTTTGTAAAAATGTGTGACCACGAGACCAAGATCCTCCAACAGAATGCAGGTGAGACGTCGAAATTACAACTAATCTACAGAACAACCATCATTCAGAACCATCTGAAATCTGGCTGAATGGAAGTCCTACAACTAAGGAATTCAAAAAGAAGACACCTAGATTGGCAAGATGGGTGGAGACACAGAATAGGCTAGTCCCACACCCATGTGTGGCAGATAAAAACTGGGAAGGATATCTCAGCTGCAGAGGTCCCACCTGAGGTGCGAAGGGTCCCAGCCCCACACCAGGCCCCCCCAACCCAGGGTTCCAGTGCCAGGAAGAGAAGTTCCCACATCTTCTGGCTGTAAAAATACCAACAGGGATTGAGGCTGAGGGAGACAGAGGGCTCCTGGAATCCCAGGCAGTTCCTCTTCAAGGGGCTGAACACGGACTTAATCAGACTCACTCTCTGAGCTCCAGCACTGGGGCAGCAGCTTAAAAGGCATCCAAGATATAAGAGGAGGAACTGAATTGTCTGACATCAGGGAAAGAGCTGGGCTGAGTGCAGCTTTCCCCCAGAGAGAAGTGCTGGCAGAGGCCATTGTTCCTTTGATGAGCCCCCATCCCTACAGAGCAGGCAGATGGGCACCATATATGAGACTCCGTCAACCTGGCTCACACTATAGCCCTGCCCTGGAGATTCCCTGAGGCCCTGCCCCACTCCACTTTCTGGCCCACCCAAGCTGTTTCCAGTGTTTTTTTTCCACACGAAAGGCCTGTCTTGCCTCATGCTTCAGATTTTCCTAAAATCTCTCAAACAAGCAGTATCTGGCCCCAGGCCCAGCACTTCCAGCAGTCAGCTTTGGTTTGCAGCCTGGCCTCACCTGGGTAACTCCAAGCTCAGCACAAGTGACAGCCATCAGCCAATTGCTTTGTAGCTCATGTTGCGTGTCCCTGGGCAGAACATAGGCAGCGGCTGACCATGACCTGCACCTCCCCGTAGGCCCCAGACCCAGTGCACCCAGTGGAAAGTTTCAGACTACAGCAAAGAACCACCACCTAACTACCCCCACAAGTGAACTCAGCAGCTACCAGAGCCCTGCTGAAGTAAGCCCTACTTTGTGGGGTGGGCCCCTGCACAGCTGATTCTCCACAGTGGTCGGAGGTCAGTGGTCACAGCCAGTCCTTGCAGCTGATTGGCCAACAGCAATCAAGGCTCAACTACAAGAGGAAGGTGTACACAGACCACATGGGGATGTATCTCGAGTAACTAGCTTGGGTGATCAGGGAGGCTGTGTCACTGGACCCTGCAGAACATCTACTACATCAGGCCACTCTACCAAGCCTGGGAGACATAGCAGTTCTACCTAATACATAGACATAACCACAAGGATGCTGCCAAAATGAGGAGACAAAGAAACATGTCCCAAATGAAAGAAAAGAACAAAGTTCCAGAAAAAACAACTGAACGAAATAGAGACAAGCAATCTACCAGATGCAGAATTCAAAACACTGTATACAAGGATGCTCAATGAACTTAGTGAGAACCTCAACAACTTAAAAAAGGACCAGTCAGGCCCTGGCCAGTTTGGCTCAGCGGTTAGAGCGTCGGCCTGCGGTCCAGAGAGACCTGGGTTCGGTTCCCGCTAAGGGCATGTACTTCGGTTGCAGTTTGTCCCCGGCCCTGGTTGGTCGTGCGGGTGGCAGCCACTCGATGTGGCCCTTTCACATCGATGTTTCTCTCTCTTTCTCTTCCTCTCTCTCCCTCCTACTCTATCTGAACAAAAAATGAAAAAGTGTCCTCGGGTGAGGATAAAAAAAAAAAAAAAAAAGGACCAGTCAGAAACGAAGGATACACTAACTGACATGAAGAATAATTTATAACGAATCAACAGTAGAGTAGATGAAGCCAAGAATCAAATCAGTGGTTTAGAATATAAGGAAGCAAAACACGCCCAATCAGAACACCAAAAAGAAAAAAAGAATACAAAAAACTGAGGATAGTGTAAGAAGCCTCTGGGACAACTTCAAGTGTACCAACATTCGCATCATGGGGGTTCCAGAAGAAGAGAGAGAGCAAGGAATTGAAAACTTATTTGAAAAAATAACGACAGAAAATTTCCCTAACTTGGTGAAGGAAATAGACATACATGTCTAGGAAGCACAGAACATTCCAAACAAGATGAACCCAAAGAGGCTCACACCAAGACACATAATTAAAATGCTAAAGGTTAAAGAAAAAGAGAATGTCTTAAAAGCAGCAAAAGAAAAGTAGTTAGTTACCTACAATGGAGCTCCCATAAGACTGTCAGTTGATTTATCAACAAAAACTTTGCAGGCCAGAAGGAAGTAGCAAGAAATATTCAAAGTGATGAAAAGCAAGGATGACATGCAACCAAGATTACTCTACCCAGCAAAGCTATAATTTAGAATGAAGGACACATAAAGAGCTTCCTAGATTTAAAAAAAAGCTAAAGGAGTTCATCATATATGAAATGGTAAAGGGTCTTCTTTAAGAATAATTTAAAAAAAATAAAAAATATGAACAATAAAATGACAATAAATACATCTCTATCAACAATTGAATCTAAAAAAATAAATAGAACAGAACAGAAGCAGACTCATAGATACAGAAGACATTTTGACATTTGCAGATGGGAGGTGGGTTGGGGGGATGGGTTAAAAAGGTGAAGGGATTAAGAAGTACAAACTGGTTGTTACAGTATAGATAGTCATGGAGATGTAAAGTACAGCATAGGGAATATAGTCAATAATATTCTAATTATTATGTACCGTGACAGATGAAAGTGCGATTTATCAGGGTAATCACTTAGTAAGTTATGTAATGTCAAATCACTGGGGTGTACACCTGAAACTAATATAATAATGTATGTCAACTGTAATTGAAAAAAATAAAAAAGATTAAATGAGAAAAAAAGAATATAGGTGAAATGATGTGTGTACCTTCCAGGCCTACCTGATAGAATCTCTCACAGTTTTTTTATTCATGCTCTCTCCTCCTTCCTCTGAGTAGTAAATGGCAATAAAAGAGCACCTTGGAAGCCATGTTTTGAAGATAATCGAGCCTGCTGCCAGCTTAAGTCCTTGAACAATCTCATAGAGAGCTGCCTACTGACTTAAAAACTCGCTCTCCTCTATTTATTCCTTTAAGTAAACTTTTATGTTTTGAGCTATTACCTCTTTGAAATTATTTGTGTTAGCAGTCTAGCATACCCTAATACATATGGTGTGCTACTAAAGAATTTTTTTCAATTATTCCATAACTGCCTACAAAATAAAATTCAAACTCCTAACCAATCCTATCCCAATCTACCTTAGTGATTTTGTTTCTCCAACTACTTTGCTTAATTCACCACACACTTCTACTAAACAGAACAGGGTCCTATATACATCCCATATTTACCTTTATCTGTTTGTTTAGACTGATCTCTCCATCTGGAATGTTCTTTCATTCCATCTCCATACATCCAAAATTCATAATTTTTAAGACCTACAAATGCTACCTGTTGCATGAAGCCTTCTCTGATTCCCATAGATGAAAATAATTTTCCCTATTTTAAATCCTGACAGGATTTTATATTTCTCTAATAATCTTCCTCATTTGTTTTTCATTTGCTAATGAATATGTTTTAATACCTACTAGTCAATATACTTTTAAGGGCTAGATCCTTATCTGATTCTCCTTTATACAGTCTTTAGCACCTAGGACAACATCTTTCACCGAGCAGGAATTCAGTAAACATTTGTTAAATATAAAAGAAAAATGAATTAGCTAAATGAATTAACTAAATATTCCCACTTTCATTCTACTTAGATTAATAATATCCACTATTAATTGCAACTCAACCTCTGTCCTTATCACAATTTTCAAACTAGTAGAGTTGGATTTGATGTGATTTTTATCATTTGGAACATGTACACAGTTGGGTTTATAACAAAGTCATACCTGGCAGTATCCAATTTTGGGATTCCTGTATGCATAAGCAGTGAGTACTCGCCTCAGAGCAGATATGCCAGTGTCACTTTGAAAAGCTGGGTGCTCAGGCAGGGAGCGACGTAAATCACGTTCAATCTCTTCAGTAGCCAAGTTACAGGTCCCTAAGGACTGCTCAACCACTTTAGCATAATAGCCAGGATTAGCAGCCATGTCATTAACAGCACCTATAAAGATGATTGCATTAACACACAAAAGAAGAGGAATATAATAAAATTACTACTTGCATACATACATGAAGAATGGGAAGACCTTTAAATTTAGCTTTATGCTCAAGTGATATCAGAGTACAAACAAAAGAAAAATCTTCACCTTAGAATCTATAACATGAGAACAACACCAATCTTATCCAACAGAATAACATTTTCATGAACTGTTTTGCCCCTTAGCTTTCCTTTGACACTAGAGATAGAGATTCCTCCCAACCAATCAGCTATAACATGCCTAATAGACTGATCTGCTTAGAAAATGGATGTGTGGATATATATGTAACTAATATACCTTCTGTGATTATTGTGGACTCATGATGAATAAGACTTTGTCCTAGACATTGCTGCAATTATTTTTATTTAGCTTGCTGTATAACTCCTAGAAAGGCCATAATTAATGTCTGTTAAATAAATAAATAAATAAATAAATAAATGTAGTACCTGAAAAAAGCATCCACAATTCTCCTCTTAAGGTCTCTGGAATCCCTCTTATAACCAGATCTCGAGTCTTCTTGGTTCGAAACATGGTAACACCACGCCCACATTCTGAAAATAGGATGTTCCATGACTGTTCCTTCATCTTTTCTTTCAACTATAACAACAACAAAAATCCAACCAACTAAACATAATGAGAAATTAACTTCTTTCAAAAAACTTGATAGCTCTCATCACCATGAAACAATACATATGGAAATTGAGAATGTAGAGGCTCAAAATTCGTACTTAGAGGGGCCCAAAACTGAAATACTGTCATCACAAAAAATGTTTTAAATCCATGTGAGCATAACAGATTTAATTTACTATTTTAATTCTTAGCTAAACTCATATATAATGGGAAAAGCATTATATTTAGGAGGTAAAGCTTGGAACCATCGTTCTCTCCAATAACCTTGATTAGGATTGATTATTAGAAATCTATACAATTAAAACCCAATGTTCAACTTTCATCCTTTATCTTAATGTATAATAAAAGTCTTTTTATGTTATAGAACCAAACAAGTCACACAGTAGTACCCGCTGGAAAACCTTTTCAAGCTCCAAAAGAAGAGTGTTCAGTTGTGGTACCTTCTAGTCTGTTCTTAGATTTTTATTTTTGACCATGTTTCAGATCACAGTAATAAATATATTGTTTCCCTACCATTTTGGAATTAAGAATCTCCACATTCTGAGGGTGATATACTGTCATTAAGGCTTCAGTGTTCACAGTTTCACTATATTCTCTCTGACATGTCAAAGATTGTACCTCAATATTATCAGATGGATCTATAGAATGAGAACCAATAGGAACCTGAAAAAGAAAGAATGTAATTGTCCCAAATGTATGCTTAATAGTTTTTGCAAAAAAAAAGGTAATATTTTATCAATCATTTATAAAACACAATTTATATGCATAATAAATATTATTAAAAACAATGTCTCAAGGAGACAGGAAGACATTGTTTTTCTATCAAAATTAGAGATGACAACAAACTAATGTCTGTAACAGAAAACTCAGGACCTAAGTAAACCAACCAACCCCCCTACAAAAGCAATAAAACACTAGCAATATGTTGGAGGAAAAAAACAGAACACAGGAAATTAACCAAAGGCACAGAACAAACTGAAAAGCATCGATTCAAGTAAAACTAATGAATCTCAACAAGAACACCACAGTCTGTGAAGTTTTAATTTGAGGTTATTCCTATCTGCCACCCTCTCAAGGTCAAAGGTGTGGTAGTCATGAAAGCCATCATTATCACAGCCAAGGATCCTTCAATGAAGCTTCACTAAAATCCCCATCCCTAGGACACAGTCAGTATTTTGACCCAAGTATCAGCTCCCTGGAAAATTTCCATTCTCAGGGTGTTATCATTTTATTTGATTCAGAGCTCAGCTCTGTGAATATAGTCCCTTTCCCATGTTAGAAAAAAACATAGCAATATGCTAATTACACTACAGTTCATAAACCTAATTATGTATGGGGAAAACAAGAGCCTGGCTAGAAACATAAAAGGAAGACCTGGAGAACTAGATGGCCATGGGGAACTTTGAAAGATTCCAATGTATTCTTGGGGATCTAAATGTACACATGCATGTGCAGGGCTATGAACCTGTCCAGGAAAAGAAACAATACTCCAAAAATGTATATGGAACCACAAAAGACCCCTAATAGCAACAACGATCCTGAGAAAGAACAAAGTTGGAGGAAGCATACTACCTAATATCAAATTATACTATAAGACCATAGTAATCAAAACAGCATGGTATTGACATAAAAACAGACATATAGATCAATGGAACATAATAAAGAGCCCCAAAATAAACCCACACCTTTATAGTCAACTAATATTTAACAAAGGAGGCAAAAACATACAATGGGCTAAAGACAGACTATTCAATATATGGTGTTGGGAAAATTGGACAGATAAATGCAAAAAAAACAAACAAAAACAAAAAGAAACTAGACCACCTTCTTACACCACACAAAAGAATAAACTCAAAAGGGATTGAAGACTTAAATGTTAGACTCGAAACCATAAAAATCCTAGAAGAAAACAAAGGCAGTAAAATCTTGGACATTTCCTGTAGCAATACTTTTTCTGATATATCTCCTCAGGCAAGGGAATCAAAAGAAACAATAAATAAATGAGACTATATCAAACTAAAAAGCTTCTGCACAGCAAAGGAAACCATCAACAAAATGAAGACAAGCCACTGAGTGGGAGAACATATTTGCCAATACATCTGATAAGGGGTTTATATCCAAAATTTGTAAGGACATTATAAAACTCAACACCAAAAAACAAACAATTCAATTTAAAAAATGGGCAAAGTACCTGAACAGACACTTTTCCAAAGGGGGACATATAGATGGCCAATAAACATATGAAAAAATGCTCAATGCCACTAATCATCAGAGAAATGCAAATTAAAACCACAATGAGATATCACCTGGCACCTGACAAAATGGCTGTCATCAATAAAGCAACAAACAACAAGGGTTGATAAGGATGTGGAGAGAGGGGAACCCTCGTGCACTATTGGTGGGAATGCAGATTGGTGCAGCCACTGTGGAAAGCAGTATGGAGTTACCTCAAAAAATTAGAAATGGGACTGCCTTATGACCCAGCAATCACATCTGGGAATTTATACAAAGAAACCCAAAACACTACTTTGAAAGAATATATGCACCCCTATGTTCACTGCAACATTATTTACAATAGCCAAGATTTGGAAACAGCCCAAGTGCCCATCAGTAGATGTGTGGATAAAACAGCTATGGTACATTTACACAATGGATTACTACTCGGCCATAAAAAAGAAAATTTTATCCTTTGCGACAACATGGATGGACCTGGAGAATATTATGCTAAGTGAAATAAGCCAGTCAGAGAAAGACAAGTACCATATGATTTCACTCATATGTGGAATCTAAGGAACAAACTGAATTAACAAATAAAATAGAGATAGACTCATAGAGAGGAGGTTGACAGCTCTTGGTGGGGTGGAGGGTGTGAGGAGGCAGGGGGTATGGGAGGATTGAGCCACAAAGGAAAATAAAAAGAGAAAGAACTCAGGGACATAGACAACAGTGTGGTGATTGTTGCGGGAAGCGGGTGGGTGGAGGTTGATGAGGGTATAGGAGGGATAAATGGTGATGGAAACAAAATTAAATTAAATTGATTTTTTTTTAAAAGTAGGCAAAAGATCTAAACAGAGACCTCAACAAAAAAGATACAAAGATGACAAATAAACATATCAAAAGATGCTCAACATCATATGTCATTAAGGGATTAAACACCTATTAAAATGGCTAAGAACCAAAACAATGACAACATCAAGTGCTACTGAGGATGTGGAACCACAGGAAATCACATTCACTGCTGGTTGGAATACAAAACAATACAGCCACTTTGTAAGATGGTTTGGCATTTTCTTACAAAGCTAAATACAGTCTCACTTTATGATTTAGCAATTGTGCTCTTAGACATGTACCCAAATGAGTTAAAAAGTTATGTTCAATCAAAAACCTACACATGAATGTTTATAGCAGCTTTATTCATAATTGCCAAAAATTGGAAGCAACCAAGGCATCCTTCATTAGGTGAATGTATAAACATTGTGGTATATCCAAAAAATGGAATACTTTTAAGCAATAAAATCACTTAAGTATCAACAAAACTAAGAGGTTTTCTGTTTTGTTTTTTTTTTTTAAGATAAACAAAATTGACAAAACTTTAGGTAGATTTATCAAGGGAAAAAAAAGAGGAATCAAACAAATAAAATTAGACATGAAAGAGACATTACAACAGAAATACAAAGATCATAGGAAACAACCATGGTCTTATTTGTACAACAAAAGTTTTAAATTTTTATATACTCCAATTTGCCTATTTTTTTCATGTATTTTTAGTATCAAAGCTAAGAAAAAAAATTGCCTAATATAAGGTCATGAAGATTTTTTAAATCTTCATTACTCATTTCTAAAAATGAGTAAGACAAACTAGAATATCCTCGGACTCTGACATTCATCTGAAAAGATGGTAGACTTATTGTGAAAACAAAATCCTTTCTTGACAACTGAGCATACCCAACTACCAGAGATATCTGAGAGTTTTCAGGGGGAAAAAATTCCAGTTCTTCAGGTTTAAGAGACACAGGTAAATTAAAGAAGGAAATGCAACAGGACAGGAAAAACAGTGATATATGCAAGAATATGGGAGCATTAGGAGAGAAATTAGCAAGACTGATCAGATTTTACTTCAGTCTTCACATCAAGCTAAGGACTATCCTGGGTATATACATGAAGAGAATGAAAGATTAGAAAGTTGGGGCAATAAAACTCTTGATGGCCAACATAAAGGTTCTGTGTCTGAAACCGAAATAATTTTAATCACATGTTTTCATGTGCTTTTCTATAATCAAAGGGAAAATTTGTGTTATCAATACTGCATTATAATTAACTTACAATAATATTTCTAGTCTCTACTCTGGAGAGAGAGATAAAAGCGTCTATAATCCAATCCAAATAAATTAATATAGCCAGTAAAGCCAATGTTGATTTTTTTCTTTGAATTTTTATAATTAAAATATAAATAGTAATAATGTGATAAGTTTTATCAATCTATTAAAACATGAAGTTCCTAGGCAGTGAAAAAGAAAATTAATTTGAACTATCTACATTTCCATGAAAGATAATAAACTAAACATCAAAATCAGGCTCTTAACTACCTTTTGAACAAAAATATTTGCCTTCTCTAGTACTGTACCATTAAATAGATATGCCACACCCTGGCTGGACTGGCTCAGCAGTTAGAGCGTCAGCCCTCAGACTGAAGGGACACGGGTTCGATTCCGGATCAAGGGCATGTACCTGGGTTGCAGGTTCGATCACTGGCCCTGGTTGGGGTCATGCAGGAGGTAACCAATCGATGTGCCTCTCTCACATTGATCTCTCTCTCTCTCTCTCTCTCTCTCTCTCTCACTCTCGCTCTCGCTCTCACTCTCCCCCTATCACTCTATCTAAAAAGCAATGAAAAATATCCTCAGGTGAGAATTAAAAAACAAAATTTAAATAGATATGGCACGTAATACTTTCAATAATAAAAAAATAGATATGCCACTATTTTGCTTTGGGCTAGATTATATAAAGAAAGCTAACCTATTCAATATTACAAAAAAGATATTCAGGCAGGTTTAAAAGTATTATCTGTCTATAGCAACAATTTTCAACATTGTTCATCTCATGGCACATATAAACCAATTACTAAAATTCTGCTGCACACCAAAAAAATAGGTATAATATTTTTAATCCTCACTCAAACATATGTTTAGAGAGAGGGAGAGGGAGGGAGAGAGAGAGAGAAAAAGATCACTGTGAAAGAGAAACATCAATCAGTTGCCTCCTGAACACACCCCTACCGGGGATAGAATCCACAACCCAGGTATGTCCCTTGACTGGGAATTGAATCCACAGCCTTTTAAAGTAAAGGAAGATGCTCTAGCCGAGCCACCTGGCCAAGGCAAAATAACTATAATTTTGATTTATTCACACCAGATGGCTATTGTTATGTTGGCTGTTGTCATTTTTTTTTTAATTTGACAATCTAAGGGAAAAGAGGTCAGTGCCCCTGACTAAATAGTCAGGTATTGCATGCTTTAAAAATTCTCGCAACACACCAATTCTTGCGGCACTCTACTGTGCTGGAGCACAGGAGTTGAAAATGGCTGCTCTACAGCATTAAGATGAGGGTCCTTTTCCTAGGCCTTATTGAATTCTCAAATATAGTTTAAGTTGTTAATAAACATGTCATGTGAGCCCTGGCCAGTGTGGTTGGAGTGTCATTCCATACACCAAGAGGTGGTAGGTTGGATTCCCGTTCAGGGCATATACCTAGGTTGTGGGTTTGATCCCTGGTCAGGGGTACATGTGGGAGGCAACTGATAGATGTTTCTCTCTCTCTCTCCCCCTTCCTCTCTCTAAAAATCAATCAAAGTTCTAAAGAATCTTACTTAACTGACATTAAAAAAACATGTTATGTGGAAGTACAAGGTGTGCATAATTGGTAAACAACAAATATAGTTAAGAAAGATTAAATGGTAATAGTTTTTTAAAGTAATAATTTTTTAAGAAAACACAGGCAGTAAAACCACTGACATTTATCTTAGCAATATTTCCTAAGAAGTAAAACTGTCTTTACTTGCAGATGACATGATACTATATATAGAGAACCCTAAACAATCCACAGGAAAACTACTAGGACTGATAAATGAATTCAGTAAAGTACCAGGATACAAAATAAATATCCAGAAATCGGTTGCAGTTTTTTAAATATATTTGTAAAATTTATTTTTTATTTGATTTTTTCCCCACCATTTATTTAAATCACAATTTATCTCCTATATGCCCTCTTCCACCTCCACCCACCCTCCTTCCCCCTTCACCCTGCAATCACCACACTGTTGTCCATGTCAAGGAGTTATCTCTCTCTCTTTTTTTTTTCTCAATCCCTTCACCACCCCCAAAATGCCCCACTAGAACTGTCTGCCTGCTCTCTATCTATGAGTCTGTCTGTGTTGCATTTTTATATACCAACAATGAACTATCACAAAGGGAAACTAAGAAGATAATCCCATTTACAACTGCATCAAAACAAAACAAAACAAAAACCCTAGGAATAAATATAACGAAGGAAGTCAAAGACATGTACTTGAAAAGTTGTAAGACACTGAGGAAAGAAACTGAAGAACATACAAAAAAATGGAAGTATATACTGTGCTTGTGGCCAGGAAGAATTAACACCATTAAAATGTCCAAAGGAATCTATAGATTCATATCAAAATACCAGACATTTTTCACAGAACTAGAACAAATAATCCAAAAACTTACAGGAACCACAAGAGACCCTGAATAGCCACAGCAATCTTGAAAAAGAACAAAGTTGGAGTATCATGTTATCTGATATCAAACAATACTATAAGGCCATAGTAATCAACACAGCATGATAGCGGCATAAAAACACACACATAGATCCATGGAACATAACAGAGAGCCCAGAAATATGCCCACACCTATATGGTCAATTAATATATGACAAAGGAGGCAAGAGCATACAATGGGGTAATGACAGTCTAGTCAATAAATGGTGTTGGAAAAATTGGACAAATACATGCCATAAAATGAAATTAGACTACCTTCTTACACCACATACAAGAATAAACTCAAAATGGATTAAACATTTAAACGTAAGACTTGAAACCATAAAACTCCTAGAAGAAAATACAAGAAGTAAAATCACTGACATTTCTCTTAGAAACATTTTTTCTGATGTATCTCCTCGGGTAAGGGAAACAAAGAAAAAATATAAACAAATAGGACTACATCAAACTAAAAAGTTTTTGCACAGAAAAAGAAATAATCAACAAAACAAAAAGACAACCTACTAAATGAAGGAAGGTATTTGTCAATGGTACATCTAATAAGGGGTTAATATCCAAAATTTATAAAGAACTCAGATAACTTAAAACCAAAAAACACAAACAATCCAATTAAAAATGGGCCCTGGCTTTGATCCCCACCCCTGGTCAGGGTTGTGCAGGAGGCAACCAATTCATGTGTCTCCCTCACATGGATGTTTCTCTCTCTCTCACTCCTTCCACTATAAAAAAATTAATGGAAAAGTATTCTCACGTGAAGATTAACAAAAAAAAAGGGGGGGGGCCTGGCTGGGTGGCTGTTGATTGGAGGGTTGGAACATCATCCCCTACACCAAAAGGTGCCATGTTCGAATTCTGGCCAGGGCACATACCTAGGTTGTGGGTCAACCTCCAGTCAGGGCACTTACAGGAGGCAGCCAATTGATGTTTCTCTCTCTCTCTCTCTCTCTCTCCCTCCCTTCTTCCCTCTCCCTCTCCCTCTCTCTCAAAAGCAATAAAGAATATATCTTCAGGAGAGGATTACAAAAAAAAAAAGGGGGCAGAGGAACCGAATAGACACTTCTCCAAAGAAGACATGCAGATGGCCAATACACATATAAGAAGATGTTCAATGTCACTAATCATCAGAAATGCAAATTAAACCACCATGAGATATTGCCTCACATCTGTCAGAATGGCTATCGTCAATAAATCAACAAACAACAAGTGTTGGTAAAGATCTGAGAAAAAGGGAACCCTATGAACTGTTGGAACTGCTGGTGGTATTGCAGATTGGTGCAGCCACTGTGGAAAACAGTATGGCATTACCTCAAAAAAACGGAACTGCCTTATGACTCAGCAATTCCAAATACACACACACACACACACACACACACACACACACACATACACACACATATATATATATCTCCCCCCCCAAAGAAACCTAAAACACCAATTCAAAAGTATATATGCATCCCTATGCTCATTGCAGCAATGTTTACAATAGCCAAAGAATGGAAGCAACCCAAGTGCCCATCAACAGAGATGTGGATAAGAAAGTTGTGGTACATAAATACAATGGAATATTACTTGGCCAAAAAAAGAGAAAGGAACCTGCCTGGCCAGTGTGGCTCAGTGGATTGAGTGTCACCAACTGAGAGTTGTCCTATGGACTAAGAGGTCCTGAATCGATTTCCGGTCAGGGCACATGCCCGGACTGTGGGCTTGATCCCTAGTAGGGGGCGTGTAGGAGGCAGACGATTGATGTATCTCTCTCACACCAATGTTTCTATCTCTCGTTCCCTTTCTCTCTCTTTTTAAAAAATCCATATTTAAAAATAAAGGAACCTTACAATTTGCAACAGCATGGCTAGACCAAGAGGGCATTGTGCTAAGTGAAATAAGTCAGTCAGAGAAAGACAAATACCATATGATTTCACTTATACGTGAAATTTAAGAAACCATGTAAATAAACAAACGAAATTGAAAAAGGTGAAAAGATTAAGAAGTACAAATTGGTAGATACAAAATAATCATAGGGATGCAGAATACAGCATAGAGAATATAGTCAATAATATTGTAATAACTATGTATAGTGCCAGGTTGGTACTTGAAATATCAGGGGAATACTTTGTAAAGTATGTGATTATGCAACCACTATGCTGTACACCTGGAACTAATATAAAATAATATTAAGATATTAAGTGGAAACTGTAAATAAAAAATAAAATGTTAAAAAATAAAGCATGAGTACCTCAAAAAGGACAAAGTTCTTAAATGTCAATTCTGCTTATAATAGGTCTTAGAGAATATAATTTATTTTGTATTATTCTTTTTAAAAAAATAAACCTAAGATTCTAATGATTCTATGCAGAATCGATGGACATATAAAGACCTTCCCAGACAAAAAAAAAAAACTAAAGGAATTCATCACCACCAAACTAGTATTATATGAAATGTTGGAAGGTCTTCTTGAAGAAGATAAAAAATATAAAAAATAAATGGCAATAAATACATATCTATCAACAATTTAACCTACAAACCAAATGAACAAGCAGACCAGAAACAGACTCATAGATACAGAGAACTTTTTAAAAATATGTTTATATTGATTTTTTAGAGAGAGACATAGAAACATCTATGTGAGAGGTGGAGCCCGCAACCCAGGCATGTGCCCTGACTGGGAATTGAACGGGAACCTCTCAGTCCATGGGATGATGCTCAATCCACTGAGCCACACCAATCGGGCTACAGAGAACTTTTTGATGGTTGCTGGATGGGAGGGGGTTTGGGGGGATGGGCGAAAAAGGTGAAGGGATTAAGAAATACAAATTGGGCTCTGGCCAATTTGACTCAGTGGTTATAGTGACAGCCTGTGGATCAAAGAGTTTCAGGTTCGATTCCGCCAAGGGCATGTACCTCAGTTGTGGTTCGTCCCCGGACCCGGTTGGGGTCGTGCAGGTGGCAACCAATCAATGCGTCTCTCTCACATCGATGTTTCTCTCTCTCTCTCTCTCTCTCTCTCTCTCTCTCTCTCTCTCTCTCTCCCTCCCTCCCTCCCACTCTGTCTGAAGACAAATGTAAAAATATCCTTACGTGAGGATAAAAAAAAGAAATACAAATTGGTTGTTAGACTGATAAACCTCAGAGGAAAGGGGGGGGGGATGCAGGAAGAGATAAACCAAAAAACTTATATGCATATATGCATAACCAATGGACACAGGCAATAGTGTGGGGAAGACAGGAAGCACGTGGGAACAGGGAGGAGGGAGGTCAATGGGGAAAAAGGAGGGACATCTGTAATACTTTCAACAATAAAGATAAATTTTAAAAAAGAAACCTAAGAATGAATAGGAAAGGCATTATGAATTCCATTTGAAATAATGGACCATACAAAACACATACCTGTTTTTCAAAATGATTTCATTGCTATATAATTACCTCTGTGCTAATATCGTGATATTGATTTGAAGCTGCCCCACACTTGAGCCTGAGTTTTGCCACCAGTTGTTCAAAGTTTGTAACTTCACTGAAGCGAAAAGCTGTTTTTCCTTTGATGCTAATAATGACAGATTTGCTGGAATCATTTGTCTTATCTATAGCTAAGACCTGGGGGGTAAAAACATAAACGAATCACATTCTCCCTTGATGCTTACACCTTCAGGCAAAATATATTTAGCTTACTCTTTTGTGGCTAAAGTTTAGGTCTCTGGTATGACTCATTAAATAATAGACCTATCAGAATGGCTATCATAAAAAAATCGACAAATAAGCATTGGCAAGGATGTGGATAAAAAAGAACCCCTGTGCACTGTTGGTGAGATTGAAAATTTGTACAGCCATTGTGGAAAACTGTATATGAGTTCCTCAAAAAATTAGAAACAGAACTATAATATGACCCAGCATTCCCACTTCTTGGTATTTATCCGAAGAAATTTAAAACACTAATTCAAAAAGATATATGCATCCCTCTGTTCATTGTGGCATTATTTACAATGGCCAAGATATGGAAGCAACCTAAGTATCCATCAATAGATGACTGGATAAAGAAATTATGTTACTTATATAAAATGGAATATTAACCATAAAAAATAATAAAATTTTACCATTTGCGACATGATGGACCTAGTGGGTATTACGCTAAGTGAAATAAGCCAGACAAAAAAGACAAATACCATATGATTTCACTTATATGTGGAATCTAAAATACAAAATCAATGTACAAACAAAACAGAAAGAAACTCATAGATACAAAGAACAAAATAATGGTTGCCAGATGACAGGACGTTTTGGGGGGCTGGTGAGGCAATTAAAAAGTAAAAATTGGCAGTTACAAAACAGTCACGGGGATGTAAAGTATAGCATAAGGAATATAGTCAGTAATACTGTAATAACTACATGTGATGTCAGGGGTTACTAGATTTATTGGGGTGTAAGTGTCTAACCACTATGATGTACCCCTTAAACTAATATAATATTGAATGTCAATTGTAATTGAAAAAAACTTAAAAAGGAAATAATAAAATTTCTTATTGTCCTAAAAGAAAAAAAAATAGACTTTAGGTACTAGTTGTACCACTGATACAAGTAACCTCAGTGCAAGTTATTTAACTTCTCAAGGAAAATTCTTAACTAACATGGAGTCTTCAAAAATGACAATACAAATGTAAAAATTCAGTGCTGCAATGCTATTTCTGACTTACACAAAAGCTATCAATTCTATTCTTTTTGACTGCATATATCAAATGTCTAAGTTTTGGTATTCATGTCATAAATGTCCAAGTAATCATGTTCCATTTTGAGTCATCCTAAACCCTTAACTTGTTTCTAAATTTTTCTTTTTTCACTTTCAACAAGAGCTATAAGGTTCTTATCCTAGTACACTTATCCTGAAGAATAATGCTGGACTTAAAAATGATTATCTAAAAATTACTAAAATAACGTGGCACAAAGAGTTTTTAATAATTTACAGAATTAAAGAACATTTTACTCTGTGAATGATAACATCTTCAAACTAAAAACTGATATGCAACGAAATTTACATTACCTCTCGAAATGGAATGATTACACTACATAGATTGCCATCCTGGCTAGCAAAGCAGATATAGTTCTCTGAGATGCACATTTTGCCATGAGCATTGAAGTGGCTGAATGGTACCCATAAAAAACATTCATGCACTTCTTTCAAAGTTTCTTCTTTGGGCAGCCTAAAAAAAGCATTAAAGTGCTCACTGTGGGCTCGATCTTCCAGACCTCTGCAGGAAAGAAAAAAAGGGGGGCTTAAATAATGACTTCTAAAGTTCACACATGTCTATATTGATTAATCCAAATGCACTGTAAAGCAGAAAGTTTGCACACTACATGCTATGTTCTTCAACAAATTATGAAATGGAAGAAACATACTGATTCCTAACAAATTCATTTTGTTTGTTCTCTTTTCCAATTTTGTTTTATTAATGGATTACAAGGCACAAAAGTTAGAGATGAAGTAAGTCTTCAAACCATCTGTTAAGGAGTGATTTGCTGGAAGATTATTATTATATTATATAGTCATATTATGTGAATATGGCTAAATTAATCTTGGTAGATAGTAATCATTATATCTGGTTATCAGAAAATCATGAGTTACCCAGTTCAAACAAAATAAAATACTGAAAATTTATGGCATCCAAATTTAGATAGGAATAATAGTGCATAAAAGGTAATATTAAAACTAAAATAGTACATAAAAGATAATAATGTTTTCAACATTTCAAATTAGAGGCAAGATAAAACAACACTGCTTGCACAGTATTGGGTACCAGATAGGTGTCAATAAAAACAGATTACTTGTTAATTTATACATAATTATACAAATAAAAAACAATTGCTTAAAATAGTATAACTTTCCTAGAGGCACTGAACACTTGAGCTAAGTAGCAATGCCATCTGGGGTAGTAAGTAAATTATGCAAATTCTAACTCAAAGCCAACAAAATTAAAATTAAATTTTCCTTCCAGCATATATTATTTGAATATGAGAAACTTCATCATGTCTTTCAAAATAATTTTGATAAATATGAACAGAAAACCACATTAATTTTTAACTCAAATTGTAATTCAGTGGGTTATTTCACTAATATTTAAAAGGATGAGGTCTATTTATATCAATAAAAATATGTCCATGATGTATTATTTTAATGGGGGAGCAAAGTGTAAAATAATATGTGATGTTCAGTCCAATTCATGGTTTTTGCAAATATTTTTTAATTCATGCATTAAAAAGTCTGGAAGTATATATGCTGTACTTAACTATAATTATTATGTTTCTGTATTATTTAAGTTAAAGTAATACATATTAGGCCCTGGCCGGTTTGGCTCAGCGGTTAGAGCGTCGGCCTGCGGTCCGGAGAGACCCTGGTTTGGTTCCCACTAAGGGCATGTACCTCGGTTGCAGTTTGTCCCCGGCCCTGGTTGGTCGTGCGGGAGGCAGCCACTCGATGTGTCCCTTTCACGTCGATGTTTCTCTCTCTCTCTCTCTCTTCCTCTCTCTCCCTCCCACTCTGTCTGAACAAAAAATGGAAAAATGTCCTCGGGTGAGGATAAAAAAATAAAAAAATAAAAAAATAAAAAAATAAATAAAATAAAGTAATACATATTAGTAAAAACAAGCTGAAGCAACAGATATTCCATTTTAGACCTAGTAGTCTGAATATAAGCCATTGTTCTTTTTAACTTACTAAAAAAAGAAAGGATTTATATATATATATATATAATTTTCAATAGGCTCTTTTAAAAATACATGTAGACAAAAGCAGATTTCCTATATCTCATTTATATACAGACTTGGTAATGAATAACTCATTGATAGGTGGCCTTTTAGAGGGTATTTAAAGGGAAATGAAATAGCTAAAAAGTTTATGTTTATGGTGGCCAATCAAAAAACAAACCACAAAAACCAAACAAAGACAAATATCCAACTATAACATAAATAGGATTCTTAATCCTTATAGAGTTGCATTTATAAATCATGTACACTGGGGACTTAATTTTGGTAATAAGATGTAAAAAATTCACCTTGCTGATCTATTTTCCAGAAAAGCAGGCAGGCTCACAAAAGAATCCTTATGGATATGGAGTTTAGGAATAATTTAAGAATAGGCAAGAAGAAAGACTGTACCCAGTTTAGACTATATAGTAATCACAAAACCTTCCAGGTCACTTGTTCTGTCTATCCATAGGACTGTGGCTTAGGTTCCTCTTACACTTCCCCATACAATCTATACCCTCATCCTCCTTGCCAGAAGCTGCTTTCACTGGCTGTTTCTGGACCCTCTCCTCTCTCCATCCCCTTTGGCATGCTCATTTCAGTCAACTGTTCTGAATGTTGAGCAGAAAGAAAGTATGCTGGTCAGTTTCAGCAAACCAAGTATAGATGCACACAGCTTTCAGACAAATACTTCTGATGCAGGAACTAATAATGATTAACATTTATCTAGTGCTTTACATTTTACAAAATGTTTCACACAATATATTGCTCATTCCTTACAAGTGCTCCCTGAGTTGGAAATAGATGAAAAAACAGAGGTCCTAAGAGACTATGACTTGTCTAAGAGGTCCTCTACTCTCCTTCTAAAGACTATTCTCCACTGACTCCAGAAACCTGCCTCCTCATAAAAAAAATTTGCTGTTTATAAATTATGTTTAAAAATAACACATTTAACAATTTCAGACCTGAAACTATCTAGACTACTCATACAGAAATTTAGAGTTAGATTAACCCTGCACACATAAATCTCTACATTTCTGAAAGCACTCCAGGGCAAATCCTACTGGGATCTCAAGAAATAATTTTCAAACCTAACTTGTATCGTTTCTTAGGATTAAATTTCATGGAGAGAATACTATTTGTGAAATGCATATAAATAAACTAAAAAAATATCAATAATTAACTACAAAGAAAAACTATTATATAATGCAGAATGGTTAACTTAAAAAACATTTTTTTTTCTTTAGTAATTTTTTAGAGAGAGAGGAAAGGAGAGGGAGAGAGAAAAAACATCGATGAGAGAGAACACTGACTGGCCGCCTCCCCCATGCCCCCCAATGGGGATTGGGACCACAATTTGGGCATGTGCCCAGACTGGGAATTGAATCAGCGACCTCCTGGTACACGGGTCAATGCTCAACCAGTGAGCCACACTGGCCGGGTGAATGGTTAACTTTTAATGCTAATCAATGCTAGTGTTCTTTGGTCAAACAATATTTTAAAAAATAAGTATTAATTAAGGTTTGAATACCTTTTGGTGATTTGTAGAGGATCCTCAAGGATTGGGTCATTATCAAATGTTTCCTTATCAAAAAGTCTCTTTACAGCATAGCTGGCCAGCTGTTCCATAAGAAGGTATGTTTGGTTAATATGCAAAAACATTGAAAAGTAGTGACTCTCCCCTTGGGAACATACATGAATACTTTCTGTCAGTATGACATTTGAAGTCTTTTCAAGTTTTGAGACCGCATCCCAAGAGATAATGAGTTTTACTGCAAATAAGAGTTATAAGCAGATCTGATTAAATTTCTCAATATTGATTAATGTTTATCAATTAGGTCTTTCGAAACAATAGTAACATACTTGAAAAATGCTATGAACAATTAAATTACTTGAGTTCACCATCAGTTATAATTTTGAAACATAACCATGAACATACAATAATTGGTGAGTCTAGGAATAGATATATATTACTCTGTCACTTTACATAATTACATAATCATTGATGTACTATGGTTAGTATATTTATATTGTATATTTAAAACAAAGATTAAAACATGGATTGAGGAAAGCAGGTAGTTTAGAACAATGAACAAAAAGAAGTTATACATGCCAGATCATCATCATCATTTCATATTCATTCACTTTCCACAATATGCAAGGAATTCTATACTCACTTCTTATGGTTCCTATTTTAAACAACCAGACTTAAAAGGATTCTTTCTCTAGATCAAGTGAACTTTTTTTTTTTTTAGAGAGAGGGGAAGGGAGAGAAAGAGAGGGAGGGAGGGAGGGAGGGAAAGAGGGAGAGGGAGAGAGAGAGAGAAACATTGATGTATGAGAGAAACCTAAGCATGTGCTCTGACCAAGAATCGAACCAACAAACCTTTGATGCATGGGATGATGCTCCAACCAACTGAGCCACACCGGCCAGGGCTAGATCAATTGAACTTTTAATGTACAGTTTAATTACCCTTAATATCAATCCTATTGCTTTATATATAACCTAACACCGCTACAGAATTGATAGGTCAGTCAGCAAGTTCAAAGTCATGGTAAGCAATAGAAACCACTTACCTTCTGATCCCAATAAAAAAGAATAAAAACTCAGGAAGTTGGTGCTAAGATAGAGCCAGCCCTGACAAGGAACCCGTCCTTTCCAGTAACTGCATGAGTAATAGGTCACTAACTTCTCCTGCTCTGGTAAACCAAAACATTTTTCAAATTTCAAGAGAGTTTCTCGAAATTTCTCAGGATCATCTTCTTTTGCAAAAGAATGTTTTCCTTCTTCAGCAATTAATCCCTAAGGGAAATAAAATATTTTTTGAAAATTAATCAATAACTACCAACAAAAATATTTTTCATATATTTAAACAGATCATTGACTACAACTGTGTATATCTACACAGGTGCATATATCATATGTATATGTGTGCATATTATATACTTAGGACAGAGGTGAGCAGATTTTCTTTAATTTCATCATTAGGCTTTTTCTCACAAAGAACTACCACACATGCAGGTGCTAAATATTGTTTTGATTGAGTGAAGTGTTCACTCAAACTCCAAACTCAAGAGATATTAAAATGAAAATAGTCCTAAGAGCACCAAAGACTTAACCACTGACTACAATTTTCTTTAGCACTGATTCTGACATTCATATGTGTGCTTTTGCCAATCCTGAAAGGTGCTAATAAAACACTGACCTTCCATGCAGCCTTTGATCCTCAAATAAGAGGGTCAAAGATTTTTGTATGCCATCTACAAATTGTATCCATGCCACTTACTCTTATCTTTCCTTGTACAAAATTAGTAATATCTTTACTTGAATCAAACACAGATAAGGTCTTCATGATATTTTGTTCCAACCAATCCCAATGCTTCATTATTTCTTCTCTGTTGGCTCCTGATTAATAATGAAAGAGAACAAAAGACTCAAGAAAAACTCCACAATCAAACCGCTCTTGCTATTTACAAGCTTAGTTACAAAGAAATAAAATTATATTTCCTTATTTTCAAAAATGATATTCATGAAAATAAAGGTATTACATTTATTCTCTATTTCATCCCTATATGTAGGCATGGACACTATTTTCATTATAAATAAAAATAATAAAATATTTAATGAAAGAGGAAAAAAGCAAATATAACTCATGAGGAAAGATAAAATTCTGAAAACAAGATGCTAGTAACTGGTGCCTACAATAACCAGTATCTTTTAAGAGAATAAAGACTACCAGAACACAAATATAGATAATTTAATCCTTGGTCTTCAAATAATAGTACTGTGCCTATAATCTGTGTGACTGAAAACAGCATGCACGTGACAATCCTATGCACATTATATAAATGTGGATTTCAAGTGTGGCAACTCAACTTATTTCAGGAGGTCTGAAGCCTTTGCTCAGAGTCACCCTTAAATTCAAAGGCTTAGTCAATGAAAAGAAATTGCATGAAAGAAGTTAGAAACCCTGCAGCAAGGTTAAATTCATGTTACCTGCTGAATCAGGGTTAGGTGGCTTTTTGGGGGTCAGATTAAATAAATTAAATCTGGGTGCTTTGGCTTGAAGTACATTACAGTACCAATCTCCACATGTAACCCACATACCTTAAAGATCTCCCCAGCATTGTGGATTGTACAAATCTCAATCAAAAGAAATACCATGACTTTTCAGTATATTTTATAACAAATGGAGAGTGACACTTTAAAAATTCATTGAAACTGCAAAATTGCCTATTTCCTACAGTTCACTTAGAATTGTATTCATGTTAGTAAAGTCACCTTACCAGGTGTAATCACTTTCTTTAATGAACTACAAATAAAACTCATGGGAAAATTTTAAGGCCTTTGTTTTGGTCCTTTATGTATAAGGAAGTTTCATTAGTAGGTAATTACTATATTTCTGCATCAGGTCAATTTGGGGGATTAAGTTATATAATCATTCTTTTAAAAATAAAAGTGGAAAGGATTTTTTTTTTTTCTAAAAAATTTCTACCAACCAAATTTAGAATTTAGGTTACAGACGTCTCATGATATCAGCAGGTGTAATGTCTTCTTCATTTAGTTTAAATGACATTCAATTTAAGAGAGCCAGGAGAAAATGCTCACCTGCTACACTAAAGGAAATTTAGAGGGAGATGTAAAAAACAAGCCACACATCTTTAAAAATTAATTGTATGCTGTAGCTATATGTTCATGCATATGAACTATTCAAAAGTCACATGAATTTTTTTGAAAAGTATATCTACTTAAGAGGAGGGGAGAAAAGAAAAAGACAGCCTTTCAACATTTAAAAAGCCAAAAATCGCCCTGGCCAGTTTGGCTCAGCGGTTAGAGCGTTGGCCCGCGGATCAGAGTCCCGGGTTCGGTTCCCGCTAAGGGCACGTACCCCGGTTGCAGTTTGTCCCCAGCCCCAGTTGGGGTTGTGTGGTGTGGCAACCAGTCGATGTGTCTCTCTCACAGCGACGTTTCTCTCTCTCTCTTAGAAAAAAAAAAAGCCAAACATCTGGGATTCTATTTTAGACCAATATTATAATGGCATCATAAAAAAAAGGTAACAAACTGTCATGGTGTTTTTTGCTTTATAAGGAAGAATCCAAACAGCTCTCGGAGGAATGAATATGTAGCATTACCTAAAAGATATCCTTTCATATTTCAATATTTCAAGGATAGAATGCCTTTTGTGAAAACGTAGGTGTGCAACTAAAAAGTATTCAATTTTTCAGGCTTACACTTTCTTAGGGAATGACTTTTAAGTTTTGGGCTTGATTCTCCTCATCTGAGTTATTACAGATGAAACAAAGTATTTTATGGGGAAGTTCTCATTTTCCTTACAGCTGAAATGTATAAATATGGATTTCAAGTGTGGCAACTCAAGTGTGGTTCTCATTTTTCTTACAGGTGAATCAGGAGGAATATGTTGAAGAAAGGAGTTATAAAGCAGTAGCAATGACCAAAATTTGCTCAGAATCAGCACTGCTGGAACACACATTTCATTCAGTTCCCTCACACTGATCAATGTTTTAAAAACCCTAATAATCTGTAATCCTTCTTAAATAACAATTAGATGCCTTCCTATTCTCTCAAAGTACAGTTGTACATTTAACTCTTTTCTAAATCAAAACAACCGGGGAGTATAAATTTATTCAATTCATTAACGTCCTTATTGGTTTAAATTATATGTTTTAAAAATCACACTCACCACATGCAATTGACAGGTAAACTTGAGAATCTGGTGTCTGGTGTAGAATACGAAATGGAGCTACTTTAGCAGTAGAATCTAAGACTGAATCAAGAGTCCCAACCAGAAGCCCTGTTGTAATAAAGACACTGTTGAAATAAGGATTTTACAACAGATGAAACCAGTAGTACTTCATATGACAAAAAACAATGAATTTACTTTTTAAAATATCTAGCCCAAAGTTTCCTTATAGAGACCTTTCTTAAAGAAAAAATATATTCTGGATGAAGAAATTATAGTGTTCCGATGTGAGCAGTGTTTGAGAAAATGATCTTTTAATAAAATAAGCCAGATTCAATTGCCCAATCTCAAGATATATTTGCAATATGTATATCCTTTACAAGGTTGTGTATATAACAGATAAGAATGTAGATGCTGGTACCAGAGACTACCTGGTTTTGAATCCTGGCTCTGCTCTGTCAATTACTTATGTCAGCTTGAGCCAGTAGTACTTACCCTTCTTTTCATCCACATTTGCAAAATAAGGGGGTTAAAACAGAACCTACCACAAAGCGTTGTTGTAAAGATAAAATGAGTTATTATTACATATAAAACACTTAGAACAATGCTTACCACGTAGTAAAACACTCAATGTTAGCTAACACTGATGTAAGGAAATCTTAACTATTTAAACAAGATAAAACCTTAGTTAAAATGCTTAGGTTAAAGGATTTTCTAAAAACAATTCTTAATTCTTCATTTGGAATTCAAGGTCTTTGATCAGTTAGTTCCAATTTAATGACCTAATTATATTTCCTACTACTCCCTAGAACAAAGTTTTCTGTTTTCTTAAACAACCAATTAATTTCTCCCCTGGGGCCTTTGTTAAGCAATCCTAACGCAAGTCTTCTAGCCCAGTCCAGCTAAATTCTACATTTTCTTCAAGACCTGATTCCCCCATGAAATCTTTCCTGACAACCCCAAGCAATAATGTCTTGCCTTTTCTCTGACTACTTATAGCATATAAAGTCTATACAACACAACCTATCATTTTGATTATTAGTCTAGTTATTACACCTACTTTTAAGTGCTCCAGGTATATTAATCTTGTCTCTTTATCTAGATTATTAGTTCTCTGAGGAAAATAAACCATATATTCTACATTTGGGTTTGCATCTTTTTTAAAATGTTTTTATTGATTATTTAGAGAGAGGAAGGGAGAGCTAGAAACATCTATGTGAGAGAGAAACATCAATTGGCTGCCTCCTGCATGCCCCCTACTGGGGATCGACCCCAAACCCAGGCATGTGCCCTAACCAGGAATCGAACCAGGACCTCTCAGTCCATGGGACAAAACTCAATCCACTGAGCCAAATCGGCTGGGCTGGGTTTGCATCTTTAGCTTTCAACATATTTTTGGGCACAATTGTTGCTAAATTGTTGCATCAATGGGATGGCTGAAATATATAAATCCACCTTTCTTTTTAGAAATTTTGATTGGTTGTATGTTGGTTTTGCTTTATGAGGCATTTCTCTTTAATTTAGATTACAGATTTTTGAGAAAAACATTAAATCAATTATAAAGTAGGCTTTTGGCTATTTTCTTATCTTTACCCACTTAAAAGGAGTTAAAATTTCAAGCAAGCTTTGAATGAGAATATGGGTACATTGACAGATGTGAGGTAGGAAGTCATAAACTTAGAAGGAGGCAAATTAGAAGAGTAGGAGATAGAACAAGGAGATAAAGAGAAATTTGGCTCAGCAGAAAGGAAAGGGTAGGAGAGTGGATGTAGAAATTGATAGAAAGTAAAACTAGGGGTCACAAAAGCAGCATAGTATCAATTAGCACTCTCACAGAGGGTTTTGATAGTGGGGATAAAGTATCAAGGGAAAAGATTTTGGCAGTAACAACACGTGCAGATTATAGATAAAAGACATTACCTGATATGAAAAAAAGTCACCATATGAATTAAGACTTTGCGTAAGAAAGAGAAATAAGAAAATCCAGACAAATATTATGAAAGAGGGATGCAGGGGGAGAGTGAATGGGAATAAGGAGGAGAGACAGAGGGAATTACTTGAGGGTTTGGAGATAAAAAGAAAAATAATTCTCTCACTTCCAACGTGAAGAAGTAAGTCCCTGTGAGAAACTGGAGATACGGCTATGAGATCAAGAATGAAGAAAGTAAAGTGGGAGTTGGTCAAAGAAAAAGAAAGAAAAGTGGGAGCTAAACATATGCAGATAACCTCCTCAGAGCAATGTGATAGAAATTATTCAGAAAATGGAAAAAAAACAAAACAAAAAAGAATGTTCTCAATATGAAGACAGGAAGGTGAAAATACTTAAAAGAAAGATAAAAGAGTGGTAGTAAAAGACAATGAAAAGAGGTAACTTTCTTCAGGTTGAAAACAGAATTAAGTGTATGACTTCTTGTGTATATAAATATACATATAATCACTTGAAAAACTGTCAAAATAAAGTAATCATTTAAAAAAACATTTATTAAACACAGCCCTGTTTTAGATGCTAGATTTGCCTCCCAAGAATTTAAATTCTAAAAAGGTTTCAAAAAAGTATTTTCAAATTTTCAAGGAAAATCATTTATTTCACCTTTACCACATTTTCAATAAAACTAGCTCAAATCCAATTTCCTTATTTACATACACTAGAAAAAATAGTAGTAGAAGAATGGGAAAAAGACCAAAGAGGTAAAGAAAATTTTGACTCAGCTGAAAGATAACAGTGGGAGTGTGGATGTGTGAGGAGGTAGAGATGGAAGGAGAGGCCACAGATAATCATTCCCGAGTAACATTATAACAATTAGTTCTCTCATAGAATGAGACTGGGGACAAAGTGGTCAAATTCACTGGCAAGAAAGGTCATTTCTTTTTGCAGCAGAAATGTTTGCAAGATAGGTGGCTTACACCATGTAGAAAGGAAATTGCTCAGTTTTTGTAAGTGCATGAAATCAGGCAGTTAGCATAAAACTATGGAACAGACAATTTGGAAGCTAGTTCTAAAATACATTTGTAGTCACTTGGGGGACTCTTCCAGCTCATTAAGCTATAATCATCAAGTCTCTGCAAGTCATTCAGGAACTAATATGTGCCAATGTCTGGGTTTTAAAAGTACAATACAACAAGCTGACAACTTTGGGTTGCTTTTCCATATACACAGAGGTTTATCATCTGACAGCCTGAACATCCAAGGTTATAAATCAGCCTACACATGAAATTCTTTAGCCATAGTAAATTGGGAAGAGAATAGATACCATCTCTCAGCTGCATGACACAAAACAAGAGATTTAAAAATAACAAGAAATTCAAATCATTATTTGAATGTCTATAATTGAGTAAGGTACCAATGTTCTAGACCCTGGTAACGGCCTATGGGGTTTTGGTAGTATCCTGCCATACAATACTAAACTTCTTAAGGAAAGTCACCACCATAATTGATGTGAAATACTTTTTATTAAATGGCATGGCAAAATAACAAAAAAGCAAGGTTCTATGACTTAAAAAAATAGGCAATTTACAGGTAATGATTATTTTTTATGAACCAATAATTTTATTTATTGATTGATTTTAATGAGAGAGGAAGGGAGACAGAGAGAGAGAGAGAGAGAGAGAGAGAGAAATATCAATCTGTTGCTCCACTTATTTATGCATTCATTGGTTGATTCTTTGGGTTTTTTTTTTTTAATTTTCACCCGAAGATATTTTTCCATTTATCTTCAGACAGAGTGGGAGGGAGGGAAGGAGGGAGGGAGGGAGAGAGAGAGAGAGAGAGAGAGAGAGAGAGAGAGAGAGAGAGAGAGAGAGAGAGAAACATCGATGTGAGAGAGACACATCGACTGGTTGCCTCCTGCACAACCCAACGAGAGCCGGGGACTGAACCGCAACCGAGGTACGTGCCCTTGATCAGAATCGAATCCAAGACTCTTTGGTCTGCAGGCCGATGCTCTAACCACTGAGAATACCGGCCAGGGCCATTGGTTGATTCTTGTATGTGCCCTGACCAAGGATCAAACCACAACTTGGGCTTGTTGGGATGACGCTCTAACCAAATGAGCAACCCAGCCAGGGCTTGAACCAATTCTTTATGGCTGGATAGAGATATAGCACCACTGACTTTACTGATGAAAAATATCCTAACAGGTCATGTAGTCCAACCTCCAGCATATT
This sequence comes from Tadarida brasiliensis, assembly GCA_030848825.1. Classification (NCBI taxonomy): domain Eukaryota; kingdom Metazoa; phylum Chordata; class Mammalia; order Chiroptera; family Molossidae; genus Tadarida; species Tadarida brasiliensis. The sequence goes on along the minus strand of CM061280.1, from coordinate 30,590,868 downwards.
AATCTACACTATAAGATCCCTGATAAGAAAGCCTAGCTTTTTCCTTTATAATTGCAGAGTTTACTTCTCCCAAGGCAGCCTATTGAATTGGTGGGGATTTGATTAATAGGAAAGTCTTTCTAAAATATGAAAGGATTTATATATATCCAAATGGTATAGTCAGGGCTGGCTTCATGGGCTTCATGACCTTTCCATAGGGCCCCATGCTCAGAAGGGCCTCTTGCTTGGTTAAATGCTCCGCTGTCACCACCTTGAAATACTTAATTTTAAACAAAGAGCTCTGCTTGTTCATTTTGCACTGAGCCCCACAAATTAGGTTACAGTAGTTATCTCTGGGCAGTGGAATAATGGGTAATCATTATTTTCTTTTTTATACTTATACATATTTTCTGAAATTTTTACAATAAACATTTTTAACCTTTAAGATAAAAAAAAAATAAAGCTTCCTCTACACACTTATAAAAGGAAGGTCATTCTTAGAATAAAATGCTACTTCTTGCTGAGCCAGTGTGGCTCAGTGGATTGAGCATCGAACCATGAACTGAGAGGTCCCAGTTCGATTCCCTGTCAGGGCACATGCCTGAGGTTGTGGCCTCGAACCCCAGTAGGGGGCAAGCAGGAAGCAGCCAATAGATGTTTTTCTCTCACATCGATGTTTCCATCTCTCTCTCCCTTTCTCTCTCTAAAAAAAATCAATAAAAACCATATTTATAAATAAATTAATTAATTAATTAATTAAATAAATAAATAAAATGCTACTTCTTTGCCATTTGGGGGCAATACAAACCATACTATACTATATTCAACATGATGGGTCTTCAGATATGATTATAGCTATCTTGTCTCCTCTTGCTTATTCTTCTCTTCTCCTAGCTTAAAATATACCTAGCTTGCCTGGCCAGTGTGGCTCAGTGGTTGAGCATCTCGCCATGCACCAAGAGGTTGCTGGTTCGATTCCCGGTCAGGGTACATGCCCCAGTATGGGCCAAATCCCCAGTGGGGAGCATGCAAGAGGCAGCCAATCGATGTTCTCTCTCATCAATGTTTCTATCTCTCTCCTCCTTCCTCACTCTCTAAAATCAATAAAGAAAAAAAATGTTTAAAAAATATATACACCTAGCTCTTTCAACTATTTGTTGTATGAGATTGTTTGGGCCTCTTTTTATTTCTTCTACCATTCTCTTAACATATCTACTTGTCAAGGTCTCATAAAATGTTGTCAGTCCAACCTGAACAGCAGATATGGTCTGAACAATTGCAGGTTTTTTATATTGTGGGCTCCGTGGTTCTATTAATGCAGTCTAATACCATACTAGTTTTTTTTTTTTAGCTACTACCCAATCTCAAATGTAAATCATTTGGAGGAGTTTTTGAAACTATTCAAGCTAAAGTTTTCAAACTACAAAAGCCCAGAGATTCTAATTTAATTCATCTGGGGTAGGAATTGGGTATTCTATTTTTCCCTTAACTTTGTATTATAAAATTTTTCAATCATATAAAAAATAGAGAATATCCCTGGCTGGTTTTGCTCAGTGGTTAGAGCATCAGCCTGCAGACCAAAGAGTCTCGGGTTCGATTCCAGTCAAGGGCACATAACTCGGTTTCAATTCGGTTCCTGGCCCCCTGGTTGGGGTCATGTGGGAGGCAACCAATCAATGTGTCTCTCTCACATCAATGTTTCTCTCTCTCTCTTTCCCCCCTCTTTCCCTCCCTTCCTCATACTCTATCTGAAGATAAATGGAAAAATATCCTCAGGTGAGGATTAAAAAAGAAATAGAGATAATAATATATTGCAACTTCTATGTGCCCATCACCTAACATGAATAATTATCATCACTTTGTCAGTCTTCTGTCATTTACCCCATTTAAAGTAACTCCCAGATATCATATCATTTTACCCATAAATGCTCTAGTGTCATTTAGTTTGTTTCAAGTTTCTCAGTTGAATCTAACATGAAGCCAGTGTTGAAAAACTAGTCTACAGTAGTAATTGTCTCTTTCAATCTTCAGACACCTGCATATTTGATCAACAGTTCTTTTTTGTATTAGGTGAATTATAATGATAAATAGGTAGGACCAATGGTGGAGTGTTGGAGGAGAGGCCATTACAACAGCCATGGCTTGAAGATGGCACTCATTATCAATGTGCTAGTTTAGTACACTTTAGTTCGACAAATGGCTTTTTCTACCTGTAAACTAGACTGAGGGCACGATGTAAGACAACACTGCTCTAGCTGCAGAATGAACTTCCTAATTACAAACAAGATTTATTTCTACTCTAAGTAAAATGCTGAATTATAAATGTTGTCCATAATCTTGTCATTAATTGCCACGTTCACAAAGTCAAACAAGTACACCTTTACTGAATTTTTCTATAATCTCAACTTCATTAAATGTTAATGAACAAACTAGTAAACTGCCAACACACTTAGTAGGAAATACATTCAAATTAGAGAAAGTAGTGTTCTCAGTAGAGGTGTGGGTTTTCCTGATTCTACTGCTTTTGCTACCAGATCTAAGTCCTTAAAACAGCACTACAAATGCTTATTTTAGAATAATCTAATAGCCACAGTTGGTATTTTGAAAGCTACCAACTTAAAGAGCATTGGAAAACAGTTAATAATAATTCTTATTTTGTCCTGTTTTCCCTCTCCCTGAATTTTTAAAAGACATTTACTTGAAAACTGGAAATATGTAAGCACACATTTCCTTCCCTAATTGAAATATTTGCCCCACGATTTACAAAAAAAAAAAAATTTAGTGAAGTAACTGATGCTTAAAATGGCAGATTACAATGGTATGTGCAAAAAAAAAACAAAAAACAAGAATGCATGAATTAGCAATCAAACCCAGCTCCATTTCTAAAGACTAAAACATAGGAAACTATGAGAACTGTTACCATCTTTATTTACAGCACCTTCTTACATGTTCAGATTTATGCATCAATGTACAAAAAGAGTAGCCCCACAGAAAACGAAAGAAAATAGCATTTGAATTCCTACCTGCAAAGCAACAAGCAAGTGTGGTTGCAAATGAATAAATTCATATACAGTACAGGACTTTAAAAACATTATTTGGAAGAACTATATCTGGCCATTATTTTGGTTAGTTTAAAACAAGAGGACAGCCCGGCTGGTCTGCTCAGTAGATTAAGTGTCATCCCATGGACTGAGAGGTCCCAGTTCAATTCTCTCTCAGGGCACATGCCCGGGTTGTGGGCTCGATCCCCAGTGGGGGGCGGGCAGGGGGAAGCCAATCCATGTTTCTCTCTCTCTCACATCTATTTCTCTCTCTCTCTCTCTCTCTCTCTCTCTCTCTCTCTCTCTCTCCCTTCCTCTCTCTCTAAAACAATCAATAAAAACATAAATAAAACATAAATAAACATAAAACATAAAAAAACATAAAACATAAATTAAAAAAACAACAAAAAAAGAGGACAACAATTATAGTGATAAAAATCAACAAATGTGATTATCCCTTGTTTTAAAAATTCACTTCTTTTTTTTTTTTTTTTAAATAAGGGAGAAAAATGAGACCTTCTAGACTGGAGTGGAAAGAGCTGTGGAGACAAAAATAACAAAGGTTCAATTCTCAGGTCCCTTTAATTGTCTATCAGAGATTTTCATCTTCCATAGATGAGGTCATTGTTCTTTAACCTTTTCTAATTGCTAAAGGCACTATCTCTTGATTCTCATTTTTGGCTTTTGTACTATCATATTATTCTTCCCACTTAGAATGTCTTCCCCACCCCATCCCAGATACTGTTAGTGCTCAAAGATAGATGATTTAGTTCAAAAACAATCAAACTGGTTTTTGGCAAGTTTTGCCACAGATGTCACACTGGAATTCTGCCAGCAGAATACCACCTATTGTTATTAACCACTGCTTTTAGGAAATCTTTGTATCATTTAACAGGACATCTTATCAGCATACTTTACATTAGAGCTGGCCTTGGAAAATTGCTTTTGTGGTTTCAAATACCGCTTATCTGTGACTATTTAGAAGCCACCAAAACCAGACTGATATTACTGACTACCCTAGTAATTATATATTTGTTTGCTTACTTGTTTGTTATCTATCTGTCTCACCAGGTTATAAACTCTGTGACAGTAGGAACTCTTTCTGTTTTATTCTGTGTACCCAATATCTAACACAATAGTTAGCTACCAACCCATTTCTCAGCTTCCCTTCACAGCAAAATTCCTAGAAAAAATTATGTATATTCACTCTGCCCCCAAATATCTCCTTGGCTCATATATTCTAGTTCCTCTGGTCTCTGCTCATACGTCACCTAAGAGGCCTTCTCAGACCAAATTTTTCTAAAATAACCTCTCTACCCTTATAATTTACTTTATTTTTCTTCATATCACTCATCACTACCAGCCATATAATACATTTCTGTTTATTTGCCTTCCTCAACTAAACTGTTAGCCCCATGAGAACAGGCATTTTGTTTTGCTCACTGCTGTTATCGTCAGCATCTAAAACTGTTTGGTTTTTAGAAGGCACCTGTAATTATCAGTTGAATGAATGTATCTTGTTCCATCACATTTTCTTTTATGTTTATATAGCAGCAGCAAAAGGTGAAAAACTGGACAAATTTTCTAACATAAAGGTAATATAAAATACATGTTATAACTGTACAACATGGTAAACATTACACTGTCCTTTATTTTGTTATTAATTTTTAGCTTACTTTACATCCACAGTCCTTCCACAACTGTCCAACAGAAGCATGGGCTTTCACAGCTAAATCTTTATTTCTTTAAGTATTATGTTTTAAAAAACATAACTAAGACAACTAAAGTTATATGTACTCTTTAATACCACTCAGTAAGACAACAGGTGATCCTTATATCTGTAGAAGCTCTGTTTGAGAACTTCTAGGTTTGGGGCAATTATAAATAAAAAATTAATGCTGCTGTGATATTTTATTCTGATTGTTGTACATTATTCTGATTATAAACCATAAATGCACAATCATCATCATACCAACATTCTTGAATGATTAACTAGAAGTATTTTGCTTTTACAGTGATATCATTGCATATTGGACATAATGTTACTACCTCAAATCAATTTTATTATACAACATAGGAAAAGTAATTACTAGGGAAAATAGTACTTAACATCTCACTCCTTCTTTAATAGATAAATGAATATCAAATGTTTATGTAGTTGCTCACAGGTTTCAAAACTCACTTGACTCACATAATGATGTGAGGTAGGGAAGGTAAGTTTTGTCCCACTTTACAGGTGAGGAAACAAAGCCTTTATAAAACAATTACAACTGAATAGAGGCATAAAAATATTAAAGAATCAGGAAAGATAAAGAAAGCAGGGTTAATACGGTAAGTGGAATTGCTGGACTCAATGGTGTATGCATGTATTTGTGGATTTTGGCTTATAGTTACCTTATTAAATAGAAAATCCCATAGGGTAACCCTTGGGGAGGGAAAAGCACACTGTGTTCCTGATTGTCAAATCTTTCTAAATCCCATACACTAAAGTACTTAATAGAATGTAGCCCCATAATTCCACTCATGTAGTAGCTCCCATCTGCCAAGCAGAGCAAACTGATTTGTGCTTAATAAGCCAAATATGCATGAATTATTTTTAATCACATAAAACCAGGTACTAAATTTAGATGCCACAGAAGAGACATTACCCTTAATCAGGCAAGAGGAACAAGGGATAATGTAAGGTAACTGCAAAAATCCAGAATGGTGATTTACTTCTCTAAATGAAAGAAAATAACTTTATCTGTAAAATAATCTTATGGATAACAAAAATTTCCATAAGATATTCCACTCTGCTGGGAACCAGGGCAATTAAGTAAGATAAAGTTAGACAAATGGTAAGTAATCTATCAGATATCCACCAAAAGTGTTTCAGAATTTAGAAAAGGACCTCAGAATTCTAACTTCCAAACTAGTCTCCTACTGTAACCATACTAGGGTTCTTTATTGCTCCAATTCCATTATTAGAAAATAATACAGTCACGAACTCCACAGCGAAAGTCATTACATTGCTGGTGGTTATTGCAAATTATCACAAGGCAAATATGTGAAATCTTTTTTTTTTTTTGTTATCCTCACCCGAGGACATTTTTGCATTTATCTTCAGATAGAGCAGGAGGGAGAGAGGAAGGAAGAGAGAGAAACATCGATGTGAGAGAGACACATCGACTTGTTGCCACCCACAAGACACCAATGGGGGCTGGGGGACAAACTGCAACCAAGGTACGTGCCCTTAGCGGAACCGAACCTGGGTTTCCCTGGTCCGCGGGCCGACGCTCTAACTGCTGAGTCAAACTGACCAGAGCCAAATATGTGAAATATTAAAGAAAATACAACTATTAACATTTTGAGATGGCCACTATCTTTTCTTCATTAAATAAAATGTATAAAAGAATCTTTTAAAGGAGTAGTATATACCATTGGATTTTAGCAAACAAATGGACAAAGGCAAGCTTATGGTGGCACACAGTCAAACTCCGGTGGGAGCTAATTCACATGTGGATTTGTGGTAAAGCACAGCAAAACTCTTGGCTTCACAATTTTAAGTAAGAATATTGCACCAGTTTCTTATCTCTATCCCATCCACTCCCATTTACTCTTCCTTGTATCTCTAGAATAAGAGATTTGTCTGAAGATGTGAACCAAGATTTCTACCACACAGTAATTAAGCAGCCATTAAAATCAGTACACACTTTATTTAGATCTAGACCAAAAACAAAACAATATCTCTGTTTCTTTCTTATCCATTGTTTAATTTATATGAAATACAGTGGCAGCTCTCTCGTGGTAATTTCAAGCATCTTGACAATCATGCAGAGATATAAACTGACCACAAAAATAGGGCTATGGATATTCTCAACATACATGTGTGATAGAAATCTTGGTTCACATCTTCAGACAAATCTCTTATTCTAGAGATACAAGGAAGAGTAAATGGGAGTGGATGGGATAGAGATAAGAAACTGGTGCAATTGGTCCAAACTTTAAGAAAGCATGTCAAATGAAAAACCAAACACAGAAAACAAAGAGTAATTATTTAAAAGAAATGTGCAACAAGTAAGAAAACATTTAACATATTAAAATGATTTGATTCTCAAGAATGACTTGCCTATTGTTTTTCAGGAACATGGTTATACAAAGCAAAATACACTTCTTAATGTGGGCAAATGTGGGTAACTGTGGACAAGAGCACCAGAAAAATTCTGGTCAAACAGAATTATGGGGAACCAAAATATCATGCTGTAACACTGGCTACAAGGACCTATTTAAATATATTCTGACCTCTTCTCAATGGACTAAGAGGATAAATTACATCACTGGGTAATTATGAACACTGATTCTCACATTTTAATCTGGAAAATATATGCATCTATTAAATGAAAAGATTCCTCTGAGAAATAACACTTGCAAATTTTAAAAACTAGAAAACAAACAAAAAAAAAAGGTCAATTTTAATGAGGCAATTTTCATTGCCATATTTTCAAGAGAGTCTTTTTAGAAGCTAGATAAGATAGGTCTTGCAAGATTTTTAAAAATGTCCCATAGAATCTCAAAATTCTCTCCACACTGGGGGTGGCTTGAAAAAAAGGAAAAAAAATAGCACACATCTTAACAACATAAATTGATTTAGCACCCATTATCTTTCATTTTATCCTCTCAATTCTATAAGGTAAACACCATTGTGCAGAAGAGGAAAAGCAATGTTATCGCCTCCACGAATCTTTATCCAATCCTTCAGTTATTTGGTTCTAATTATAATTTAGCTGGTTTACTAGTTATTGGTTATAATTTGCCTGGATTACTGGTTAATTCCTCCTAACCCAACCCTCTCCCACTTATCAGGATTATGAGCACTTCAAGGCAGGGAACTGTATAATCTCAACCGTCTTTGTACCCTGTCATTCCATGCAGCACCTAGTAGGTGCTTAAGGTTGAATGAAAGAATTTATCAAATGTCATTTAACAAGAGATGAGAACAGGACTAAACTACAGGGTTTTGGATTCTTCCCTCTTTCTGCTACATCACACTGCCTAACTTAAGCCTGGTTCACAACTTCAAGGCCACAACACCAAACTAGAAATTGTCACGAAAAAGAGCTCTGGTCTTTCCAATGTCCAAAACTTTGAATGACCCCACCCCAGACGAGTGGTCACAAAATAAATAAAATTCTTTAGTGGTTTTAAACACTTGACCAAGGAACAGTTCTTGATTTGTAAATCTAAGAAACTGAAGGCAGGATGGATTAGGCGGGAAGAGTTCAACTTCCGTTTTTTAATTGGTCTGCTTACAATCTTGGCTTTGACAGAAAGGGCAGCGCCACTCAATACAGGAGTAAGCTGTGACGGTTACTTTCAGAGGGGAGCCCAAGCATTTGAAACCTTGGAGACAAAGTAAGAGATGCCAAATTGGGAGAGGTTAGCAATTTGTGAGACATCTCCCTCGTCCTCCCCCCCACTCCCTAATCTCCCATTTGAAGCCAGTCCTTCTGGATGTGATGGGGCTCCTTCTGGATGTGATGGGGCTCCTTCTGGATGTGATGGGGCTCCTTCCTTTCTCACCATCCCCCCCCCCCCAAACACACACTTACACTCCTCAGGGTAGTGGCTATCAATAGGGGTTTTGTGAAAATGGTTAAGTCCACAACTACGAACTGGCCCCGGTCACCAGCCTAAATGTGACCTGTCGAGGTCTAACACTCGTCATCAGCCCCCTCCCCCACGAGAAGCAACAGAGAAGGTACTCTGCCTCTGAAAGAACCTGCCCTCCCTTTCGCTGTCCCATCCAGAGAGCAATTGCTGATCCAGGGATGCATTCCAGGACCCAGGGAGGGCAACGCAAAGGTGGTGGCAGGCGAAAAACCCCAGTCCCTCCGCCCAGGGTTTAGGATCCCGCGACGGATGGCGACGAGTAACTGTTCTCCTCATTACCTTCTAAGTACCAGTGACCACGGCCCCGAGGCGAGTGGAGATGGCCACAACTTACCGGTGAGCCCCCCACCTCCGTCCTCCCCGTAGCCCCGACGCCTTTGCAGCACGAAGTAGTCGTTGGACCTTTCCATCAGCCACAGCTTCAGCGCATTTTTCAGGAGCACCTCCTCAGGCTTCAGCCACATCGCCAAGAACTTTGAGCCACCAGCGAGCAGCGACCTAAATCCCTTCTTCACCTCACCCTCCACCCGTCTTTTCCCCTCTACTTTTCCTCCCACCAAATCTTCCTCAGGCGGCAGTGGCTCAGTTTCAGATTTTCCACACTTCCCCCAACCCTCCTTCTCTCCCACGTAGGCAGCGAGATTGCCAATTCCCTCCCACAGCGCTGCCGCCGGACTGGGAAATAGTCCCGCTTCTTCATTTCTGGGAATTGTAGTTTCCTCCTCGCTTTTCTGTACTCACGCCACTGGAGCGCGGGACTACACTTCCCACAATCCACTGGAGAACTGGGTGGGGGTGCTTTCAAAGTGGGTCCCGCCACCAGGTAAGTGTATTTTGCCTATCTAAAATTCAAAGCGGGGTTTTTGTAGGTTGTTTGTTTGTTTGTTTGTTAGCTTGCTTGCTTGCTTGTCCAAATAAGTGAGCCCCAGGTATAAAAGTGTTTCTTCTCATTCTTTTACAGCCGAGGGTCTTAAACTACAGAAAAAGTTTCTGGAAATTTGGAGTAAGGAATGGCCCTTTGTTGGAAGCGGCACTCACACCAACTAACATTTAATAAACTCTTACTATGTACCAAGGAGATTTCGCGCAATTATCTGACGTAATCTTTATAGAACTCCTGCGAAGTATATTTTGCCCATAAACAAAAGCGCAGATGGGTGAGTGGACTTATCCAAGGTCACACAGTAAGTGGAGTCATACGATTTCTTGTCTAATTCAAAACATTGCTTAGATTAAGCTCTTTCTGCCCTTGCAGGAAGAATATAAAATCCAGAAGCCACCCAGTTTTCCTCCTGGCGCATGCCCTTCCCTTCCCCCGCTGCCGCCCCAATCAATTTATTTAACTGCTGTAATCAGCCACAAAATGCCTTGTTAGACTTTCCATTTCAGGATCTAAACAGTTTACGAGCAATATATATTTTTTTCTTTCTTAAACTCTTTAAGAAAAAAAAAATCCCTTTTAGGGCAGCCTTTACTTCTTTGTACCTTGGCAATAATACACAGCTGCTTAAACACTAAGGCTAATGAATTCAGTGATTTGCATGACATTGCAATAAGGAATTATTTGAGGGACCTTTTTATTTATTGTGATAACTAAGCCCACCAAAATTAAAGAGTGCATTAAAAGCGAGGACAGGTTTATAAGAAGGAAGGAGTTGGAAGGCAATGTACAAAAAACCAGGGGCTCTTGGTAAGCTATTTTGAGAATGAAGCCTCAAGACCATTTGGCTAAGAAGCTGGGGTGGGGCACACCCAAAGCCAAGTCCTGGAGCCAAAGAACTCTGCCTTGGAGCAGCGTCTGTAGCTTAAACTTCTCAAGATGTGGGCCATCCCAAGGGAGGCAGACCTGGGCTACAAGCAGAGATTTTTCTTGGGGGTGAGAGTCAATGTGCAATTCTCTTCTACTAAAAGGCAGTAAATAGTAACATGGCAGCTTTCTGGAGAGGATGGGAAGAGGCAGTCTTCCCAGAGTCAAAACTGCAATGTATCCCTGGGGAAAAGCCTTCCCAATTTGCATGTGTACATACTAAGGAAGATAATTCCTTTCCCTGGTGAAAGATCAGTAAATGTAGTAAATGTAGATATGTGAGGTGTCTTTCTTTCTTTCTTTCTTTCTTTCTTTCTTTCTTTCTTTCTTTCTTTCTTTCTTTCTTTCTTTCTTTCTTTCTTTCGTTCGTTCTTTTTCTTTCTTTTTTTTACCCCTCCTTCCCTTTTTTATTTCCTTAGTCATTAAACCACATTCTTTTCTTAAAGGTTAGAGTTGTGGCAAGTGCTGTCCAGAACTGGATGATTCCTCTGCCTCTTTATTCTGCAACTCCACCAGATATGCCCACATGCTCCCCAATTTTAGCTCAGCAGGAGCATTTAGGGAGCTCCTGCTTTAGTAAATATTTCACTGATTATACAAAGAAACATTTTTTAAATTAAATTACTCCTGTGATATAAATTTTGGCTTGATCATAAACTATATTTCAAGCCTTTGCAAATCAAAGTATTTTTTCCAAAAGTGTCTTCAAAAAACACAGCATGTCACTCTATTTAATATTCAGTTGTGTATGTTAATGTAATTTGTTTTTAGGGAAGGACTGGAATTACACACTGCTTTGGATATCATTGCTGGTACCATCCTAGAAATTTGAGAGAGAGATTGACTGCTTGATTGATTGACTGATTTAATCCTCATTAATAAACACACATTTTTATATCCTTACTTCACAGATGAAGAACAGGAGGCTCAGAAAAGTAACTTGCCTAAGATCACATAGCTAAATAAATAGCAGAGCTAGAATTTGAACCTAGATTTGTATGATGCAAACCATGACACTGTACTACATATGCATATGGGTTATAAATACCTCAAAAACAACATGTCCAAAGCCAAAGTTTTCCCCATGATATCCCCCCTGCCCAAGGTTTTTTCTCTTACTAGGTTCTCATAGTTAAGAGCACCACTATTTACCAAGATGCTCAAGCTAAGAACCTTGGAATAATCTTAAACTTTTTACTGTCGCCACTTCTTCAGTCTCAGTCGGTCGGTCTCTCTCTCTCTCCCTCTCTCTCTCTCTCTCTCTCTCTCTCTCTCTCTCTCACACACACACACACACACACACAGACCTGTATTTCTTTTACATAAGTCCATCCCATTTTCCTATTATCGCTTTGGATTAGCCCCACATCACTTTCCTGCTATACTATTATAATAGCTTCCCAATTCATCTGTCTGCTTCCATTCTTGTTTTCTGATCTAAGCCATGTAGTTATAGACACAATGGTATATACCATGCATAGATGAATACCTCTCATTTATCTACAGGTGTCTTCCAGCTGATTCAGCCTTCTAAAGCATAGCCTCAAGCACCTATGTAACATGTACGAGGTTACCCAGCCGGTGTGGCTCAGTGGATTGAGCGTCGTCCCATGGACTGAGAGACCCTGGTTCGATTCCCGGGCACATGTCCGGGTTTCAGGCTCAATTCCCAGTGAGGGTTGTGCAGGAGGCAGCCGATCGATGTAGCTCTCTCCCATAGATGTTCCTATTTCTCTCTCCCTTACTCTCTCTCTAAAAAAATCAATAAAAACATATTTTTAAAATGTACTAGGAAACCCCAGATAGCAATCCCAAACCCTATGCCATGGAAAAGCTGAGGCTGTCTCTCAAGGTTTTACTGGCTTCTTATTTGAAATGAGTTTCATGAGCTTAGTTGATGCTTTACAGTCTGCAGCAGCTTTAGAAGCAGTAAGATTCAAAACAGGAGGAGCACTGGAGGAGAACCATTTAAGGCTTTGCTACTCGAAACGGGGATCCTGGACCAGCAACACCTGTATCACCAAGGATCTTGGTAGAAATTCAGAATCTAAGACTCCATTCCAGACTTATTGAATCAGAGTGTGCCTCTTAACAAGATCCCCAGGTAATATGTGGACACATTAAAGTTTTAGATGCACTAATTTAAAGCAAATTAGATATTTGAAAATCAAACTGTACAACAAATTGGAGGTGATTAATCACGTTTCCATTAAGACATACATAGGCATCTTTTAAAAAATAAACTTTGTTAATGAATTTTAGCTGACTAAATTGCTTCTTAAAAAATAGATTCTATCAAGACATGCCCATTAAAATTTTCTAAGGCAGTGGTTGAAAACTGAGATATCAGTTGGAGGAGAACTTGCCACTATTTACGTTAAACCCTATTTTATGTACTACTCTAACCATTAAAATCTAGGTATGTCCACAAGTGTCTCACATTCATGAGATCATATGTTTCTGTAGAAAAAAATTAAGAACTAGTGGTTACTGTTTTTCAAACATTTCACTGAATTAGTTATAAGGTAGAAGACAAAATTTATCTCTGGAGGTCAAAGGGCCTGCGATAATCATGATTTTTTTAAGTTTCATGTAGTATGTAAGCCTAAATTTTGTATTAATATGTTTTAAAATATTTTTTTAAATCCACTACAAACAGAAAAGGTGATGAGTGAGGTAAATAACTCAAAATATGTTATAGCCTAAGGTAATAAATTTTTCCAAATGTTATAGAACTGAATTAAAATATTTAGTAAATGAACCAAAACCAGATATAGGGGAAGAAGAAATATTCCCAGCATTCCAATTGTATATTTAAATGTCTTTTTAATGATAGTTGGGAAACATATATATTCCTATTTACAAGATAATACAGCCTTACTTCTGCTAAATGTACAAATGAATTCTCAGAAAACCCTTCTTTTTTAAGTTAGAGACTTCCTGTACTTACAATTATATCTACTGCCACTTAAAGGTATCAGCTTATATTTTGATTATTATGTGAGAGTAAATAAAGTCTGTTGCTCAAATTATATTTTTATTCTCAAAAGATAATGGCTGGAAGAAAATTCACAAGTAACATGGAACTCATCTCCTTTGTATATAGCCAAGAGAATAAAAAACATACACAAAGACTTGTGTGTGAATGGTCATAGCACCATTATCCATATTGGCCAAAAAGTGGGAACAACCCAAGTGTTCATTAACTGATGAATGGATAACCAATGTGGAATATCAATACAATGGGATATATTTCTTAGCAATGAATAGAAATGAAGTACTGATGCACACTTCAACATGGATGAATTTTGAAAGTGTTATGCTAAGTGGAAGAAGCCATCACAAAAGACCACATATTGTATGATTCCATTTATGTGAAATGTTCAGTATTAGACAATCTATACAAACAGAAAGTAGATTACTGGTTGCTTGGGGTTGGGAGTTGGAGCAGAAATTGACTGCAAATAAATATGAGGAAACTTTTGAGGGTGATAAAATAAAATGTTCTAATACTGGATTGTGGTAAAAGTTACACAACTGTATACATTTGCTAAACATCATAGAATTGTACACTTAAAATGGGTGAATTTTGGTTATATAAATTATACTTCAAAGCAACTGTTAAAATTCAAAAAAATTATAAATCACCCTCCCCTTAACTCTGTAAGGATATAGGCCAAGTTTATTGTATGGCATCACACACACATACACCTGGTACATTGCCACATAAGACATATGTGCACCCTGGTTTGATAATCATGATTCTGATGTGTTCCAAGCATCTGTTTATTCTTAACATGTTTGACAAAAGAAAGAGATGCACTTAACTCATTAATAGCATCTCAATAATCATATCGCCAAAGAGAAGGCTGAAGGAAAAGAAAACTTTAAAGTGATAAAATGGCCTTAAGTCTTGAGTGATATAAAGATGGACTGTCATCAAGGTCTTTTTCTAACCCTATATTATTGTAAGGTTAATATAACATTACTATTTATCTTGCTGACATTTTAAAATAATTCATGGTAGGGTCAGTTATATTACAATGGCAGCAGTTTCTATGTAATGAAATATGTAAATGTATATCATAATACAATTTTAGTTTTTTTTTTAAATCCTCACCTGAGGATATTTTTTCATTTATCTTCGGATAGAGCGAGAAAGAGAGAGAGACACTGATGTGAGAGGGACACATCGACTGGTTGCCTCCCGCATGACCCCAACCAGGGCCGGGGACGAACCGCAACTGAGTACTACGTGCCCTTGACTGGAATCGAATCTGCGACTCTGGTCCGCGGGCTGACGCTCTAACCCCTGAGCAAAACCGGCCAGGGCAAAATTTTGGTTTTTATTGATCAAATATATCAATTACCATTTTTCCTCCCAAACCCAAGTATACAAGAAAAATCAGTATATGATTGTAAAACTAAATGCCATACACAAAATTTTATTGGAATATTTTATTTACATTTTATATTTAAAGAGAATCAATACAAATCAGGACATATTTACAGCATTTCAAAACAGTGTACAAGAATGCAGTGGTTTCATCTGTTCTACATTTAGCAAACCAAAAAAAAATAATAATACATGTCTCTTCTGCTTTTGCCTAAACTCTGCTGGAATTTGCACTTCAAACAAAACTCTAAAACCAAAGATAAGCCACAAAATACAAATAAAGTGCATTTTTAAATAGCTCTATTTAACTTTGGTGGATGAAGCTTCTAACTTTATATTAAGGCACCTGGAATTCTCTCCCCTCTCCCAATTCTTTTTCAAATACCAAGAAAATGCATTCACAAAATTTATAGCTACATGGACAGAATTTTAGTTTACCTAATGTAATTTGAGCCCATTTAGGTAAAATGTAAACTCCGTTTTCAAAGTCAACATTGTTTGGAAAACATCTACAGACTATTTCTGTAGGCCAAGTCATGTACAAAGACCAATTACCAATTTTTGTGTGACATAATTTTCAACTAGTATGAAAATTTATATACTCTGCTTTTGAAAATTCCATAAGTTTGAGAAATAGTTAAACAGCAGTTTTGTAGGGAAGCTTTTTGTCTTTAATTTTGTGTCAAATTAGTGTCACTAATATACCAACCAATCCAGTCCAGTCCATATGGTCTGATAAACTATGCTTGACACTTACATGAGGTACATTTAGCCTAATTTATAAAACAAGAATAGTTAAAATGATTATGTTGCTTTAATCCTGTTCTATCAACTTAATGTAGCTTAAATAGACATTTCATGAAGTACTTAGCCTAAGTTTGCATTGCTTTTTACAATACAATTCCAGATCAATATAAGCACCTGGAGAAAAACCC
Source organism: Tadarida brasiliensis (assembly GCA_030848825.1). Taxonomy (NCBI): domain Eukaryota; kingdom Metazoa; phylum Chordata; class Mammalia; order Chiroptera; family Molossidae; genus Tadarida; species Tadarida brasiliensis. The sequence goes on along the minus strand of CM061280.1, from coordinate 30,575,061 downwards.
TGACACGTATAGCCCAAGCTAAAGTAGTAGTGTTTTTTATTAAGGTACTATCATAAAATAAAATGATTACGGCTACTTCACATTTTATAATAAAAGCAACATGTTTTCGTAAGAAAATTGTTATAAATGAAAAACATGACTACTTGAAGAGAGTTTTGAATGTTTAAAAGTCTTGCTATCACTATTGAGAGGAAACTAGCCTATGAAAAACATAATGAGTTTTTGAAAAAAGTTAATAGGTTAAATATTTTAAGCCATTTAAGTATAGCATATTATTAGTCATCTCAGCACTTTCATTATCATTCTTTATTAAATTTATCCAGTTTATTAATAGCAAACTAGGCCCTGATTGGCAGTTCTGTTATTACTAAAAGTTCAAGTTTTCTATTGACACAGATTTTATTATTTAATTTCTTGAACAGCAGTCTCTTGGTCAGGAGTTTCATCTTCTTCAAAGGTTGGGTTGTCAACATGAGGAACAACATCAGCTACCATGGAACTTGCTTCATGGTTTACCAGCTGTAGATTTTCATCTTTAGAAAGAAATAACAATTTTAGGATGATTTTACCCCTCTGTTCTTTCAGACACAATTCAACACTCAATATCCAAGAAGTCTTTCTTATCTAATTCCATAACACTCTGATTATTACAGTTATTCCCTGTTCCTTTAATATATCGTTTATGCTATGTCTTACTTAAAGCACCTATGGCATTAATATATTAATTTACAATTATTCTTTTCTTTTATTTACGTGTGCTTACTCCTACCTAGATTATAGCCTCATTAAGAGCAAAAGTTACGTCTTCTACTTCTTTTCTGTCCTAAATATAAAGGCTCTTAAATCTAGCTTCACATTTCAATCACCTGGGCACTTTTAAAAAATTACCTATGCTTTTTCAAATGCATAAATAGACAAAAACAAACAACCAACCAGGAAGTTGGGGAGAGTGCCCAAAATGGAACACAAATGGTAACAAATGAAAATAATTATATTACAGATGAAATATATAACCATTGTGAAGATAGTAGAGAAGAAAGAACTAACTTAAGTAACATTGGAAAACCGTATTTTGACTATATCCTATAAGGCTAAAAACAAAAATAACTGTACACTAGTTAGTGAAAATGTTTTACACAAGGTTGTGAGTTAGCAATATTGAAACTATTTTTGTGGGTTCTAGGACTGAACAAATAAGTAAATATACTGTAGATAATGAGAGCCAGGTTTCTCACTGTCAGAGAAAGAAATTACAAATAGAGAAGGAGGAAGGCTAGAATAAATTGGGAGTGTTAGATTGGAAATGGATGTATCAGTATGAGCTCACTGTGTTTCAGATGGATGGATGGATGAATAGATGGATAGATAGATAGATGAATAGATGGATGCAAATGTGTGTATATATCTGCATGAGTACATATTTCACAGTTTTGTTCATTAAAGGGGTTAATAGCAATGACACCCCAGTAACAATGAGCATAACTAGTGCCCAGATCTTTATTTCAAAATAACGTTCTCCAATAAAAGGCTCCTTGAAGAAAAGGCTGATTCTGGGGCTAGAGCAAAGAGAGTACAAGATTAACCTAGGTTCTAGCCTAGGATTAGCAAACTATAGTCTGTGAGCCAAATCCATAGCTAAGAGTGGTTGCATATTCTTAAAAGTTTATAAGACAAAAAATTCAACAGAGACTTATGGCCTTCAAAGCCTAAAATATTTACTATCTAGAACTTTACAGAAAAAGTTTGCCAATCTCTGGTGTAGAACATCTTGTGGTGCCAGAAAGTATATATGACATGTTGAAAGAAAACAGAAACCAACTTGAGAGAGTTCCCAATGACCAAGTCTAGGACAATCTAAGTAATGAATAAGCCATGAGAATAATATTATGTAAGAAAAATATCTATGGGTCCATACTATTATAAATAATTGAATAAATAAATGGAAAAAGAATAGATCTTCCTTAAAATAGAAGCTTAATTAATGTAGAAAGAAGGATGGAAATTTTAAAAATCACCATTGGCACACACTTCAGTAATAATTATCGCAAGTAAGAAGCACCAATTATTGCTAAAATTAGTGGGTAAAAGTATGATGAGAAACAAGATATTTTCATAGTCTCCAAGTGTCTCTCTATATGATAATTAAAAATCACCAAGGGAAAAATAATAACTTTAAGAGAAGCTTGGCAAACACCACCTTAACCTATTGAGCAAAGTTCAAACTATCAGTAATGAGAGACATCATGTGATTCATTATATGATACAAGGCAGAAAAGGGCACATCATTTCTGTGTATTTTTGCCTATAATAGAAAAAAGACAATGATTTTAATCATTGGGAAACATCAGACAAGTCCAAATTGAGAGAAATTCTACATAATAACTGACCAGTAGTCTTCAAAAGTGTCGATGTGCTCTGGCCGGTTTGGCTCAGTGGTTAGAGAGTCGGCCCGTGGACCAGGAGTCCTGGGTTCAGTTCCCACTAAGGGCACATACCTTGGTTGCAGTTTGTCCCCGGCCCCAATTGGGGTCGTGTGGGTGGCAACCACTCGATGTGTCTCTCTCACATTGATGTTTCTCTCTCTTCCTCCCTCTCTCCTTCCTGCTCTATCTGAAGATAAATGCAAAAATGTCCTCAGGTGAGGATAAAAAAAAAAGTGTTGAAGTCATGAGAGAACAAGACTAAGGAATAGTCACAGATTGAAAACTAAGAAGACATTACAATTAAATGCATTATGGACCTCTCAACAAAGTAGGTATAGAAGGAACATAACCAAATATAATAAAGGCCATATATGACAAACCCACAGCTAATATCTTAACGACAAAAAACTCCAAGCTTTTCCTCTAAAATCAGAAACAAGGCAAGTGTGCCCATTCTCACCACTCCTATTCAATATAGTATTAGAAGTCATAGCCAGAGCGAGTAGTCAAGAAAATGAAAAAAGCTCTCAAAATAAAAAAGGAAGAAGTAAAACTGTCTCTGTTTCCAGATGACATGACTTTATATAAAGAAAATACTAAAGATTCCACCAACAGACAATTAGAACTAATGAATTCAGTAAAGTTGCAGGATATAAAATCAACATACAAAAACCATTAGTGCATTTCTATACAATAACAAGGAAATACCTGAAAGAGAAAAAAATCCCATTTACAATAGCATCAAAAAAATAAAATAGTTATGAATTGATTTAAAAAGAGGTAAAAAATCTACAATGAAAACTATAAAACATCAATGAACAATATTGAAGAAGACACAGATAAATGGAAAGATCCCATGTTCATGGATCATAAGAATTAATGTTGTTAAAATGTCCATACTACCCAAAGCCATCTATAGATTCAGTGTGATCCCTATCAAAATTCCAATGGCATTTTCTGCAGAAATATATTTTTTAAAATCTTAACATTCATCTGGAACCATAAAAGACCTCAGATAGCAAAAGCAACAAAGTGGGAGGCATCACACTTCCTGATTTCAAGCTATACTACAAAGCTATAGTAATCAAAACAGTATGGCACTGGCATAAAAACAGATGCATAGATCAATGGAACAGAATTGAGAGCCCAGAAATAAATCCATGCATATGCAGTCAACTTATTTTTGACAAGAGAACCAAGAACACTCAATGGGGAAAAGATAGTCTTTTCAATAAATGGTATTGGGTAAACTGTATATTCACATGCAGTAGAATGAAAATGGACCCCTACCTTACACCACTCCCAAAAATGAACTCAAAATGAATTAAGGACTTAAACATAAGAACTGAAACCCTAGAACTCCTAGAAGAAAACATAGGGGAAAAGCTCCTTGACATTGGTCTTGCAACAATTTTTTGGCTATGACACCAAAGCACAAGCAACAAAAGCAAAAATCAACAAATGAGACTAACTATAACAAACTCAAAATCTTCTGCACAGCAAAATAAACAATCAACAGAATGAAGAGGTGACTTACAGAATGCTAGAAAATGTATGCAAACCATATATCACACAAGGTGTGTTATCCAAAAAATATAAGGAATTCATACAACTCAATAGCAAAACAAACAAACAAAACCCCCAAATAATCCAATTAAAACATAGACAGTGGAACTGATTAGATATTTTTTTCCAAATAATACATACAAATGGCCAACAATTTACATGAAAAGATGCTCAATATCACTAACCATCAGGGAAATGTAAATCAAAACCAAAATGAGATATCATCTCACACTTGTTAGAATAGCTATTATCAAAATGACAGGAGATAAGTGTTGATAAGGATGTAGAGAAAAGAAAACCTGTCCTGGCTGGGTGGCTCAGTTGGTTGGAGCATCATCATGATGTTCCAGGGTTGCAGGTTCGATCCCAGGTCAGAGCACACACAAGAATCAACCAATGAATGCATAAATAATTGGAACAACAAATCGATGTCTCTCCCTCTCTCTAAAAAAATTAATAAAAATTAAAAAGAAATAAAACCTTAGTGCACTGTTGGTGGGAATGTAAATTGGTAAACTATGGAAACAGAAACAGTATCATGGCTCCTCAAAATATTAAAAATATTACATGATCTAGCAATCCTATTTCTGGGCATATATCAGAAGGAAATTATATTACTATTTTGAAGAGATATCTGCATTTCCATGTTCACTGCAGCATTATTCACAATAGCCAAGACATGAAAACAACCTAAGTGTTCATTGACAGATGAATGGATAAAGAAAATGTTATTATATATACAGAGTATTATTCAGCCATGAGAAATAAGGAAATCCTGCCATTTGCAACAGCATGGATAGACCTTGAGGGCATTGTGCTAAGTGAACTAAGTCAGACAGAGAAAGACAAATACTACATGAGTGGAAATGGGGAGGAGGGTGTCAATGGGGGAAAAAGGGGAGGACATCTGTAATACTTTCAACAATAAAGATAAAAAAATACTACATGAACTCACTTATATATATGGAATCTAAAATAAAAAAGCCAAACTCATAGAATCAGAGAGTACGATGGTAGTTGCCAGGGAGTAGGGGAAATGGGGAAATGTTGGTCAAAGGGTACAAACTTCCAGTATAAGAGTATTATAGTAGTTGCCAGGGAGGGTACCAACTTCCAGTTATAAGATTAATAAGTTCTGGGGATCTACTGTACACATGGTGACTATAGTTAACAATACTGCATCATATACTTAAAGGTTGCTAAGAGAGTAGATCTTAAATGTTTTCACCATAGGCAAACATTTTATAATTATGTGAGATGATGGTTTTCTTAACTAACATTAATATGGTAATCGTTTGCAATATATACGTGTATCAAATCATCATGTTGTACACTTTAAATTTATTCAATATCATATATCAAGTATGTATATCTCAATAAGTCTGAGGGAGGGGAGAATAAAAAAAAGAAACACAATGTATGATCCTGGGACAGAGAAAGAACATTATTGGGTAAATTGGTGAAATTTGAGTAACATCTATAGGTTAGATAATATTTTATCAGTTAATTTCCAGGTTTTTATCATTGCATATGGTTAAATAAGATGTTTACATTTGGAAAAGTTGGGTGATGGGTATATGGGCATTCTTTGTACTATTTTTGAAGCTTTTTTTTTTGTTGTCAGCCTGAAATTATTTCAAATTAAAATTAATAAAATTTGCCTGGCTGGTATGGCTCAGTGGACTGAGTGTCATCCCATGGACTGAGAGGTCCCGGTTCAATTCCCAATCATGGCACGTGCCCAGGTTGCAGGCTCGATCCCCAGTGGGAGGGATGTAGGAGGCAGCCAATCCATGTAACTCTCACAATGATGTTTCTATCTCTCTCTCTCTAAAAATAAAAAAAAAATTAAAGTAATAAAATTTTAAAAACCTGTTCTTGGTCCCCACCCCTCATGGATTCTGATATAACCATTCTGTGGTAGAGCCCAGGCATCAGGAATGTTTAAAGTTTCTTTGGGTGATTACAATGTACAGCCAGGTTTAAGACTGAGACCCTTATTTAGTGGTTCTCAAAGTGTAGTCCCTGGACCAGCAGCATCAGTATCACCTGGGAACTTATTAGAAATAAAAATTCTCAGGCCCCACCCCAGATCTACTCAGTCAGAAACTGGTGGTAGCCCTCTCTTTTAGCAAGCCCTCCAGGTAACTTGATGCATGCTTAAGTTTGAAAACCTGTGTTCTAATAGAACTTAGCACAATGATGGGACACACAGAATACACTAATCAATTATATGTTTACAAAATTATTTAAATCAACTATCACCATAATCAATGGTTAATAGGCAATATACCCAAACTAGTAATACATAATCACATATAAAATTAAATCTATTCTAGGTGGTCATTCATTCAACACTTATTTGAGAATTTGTTATGTGGCAGACTGTGCTAGTTGCAGATATAAAATAGTGAATAATAAGATACTGTACCTATACAAAAGAACTTTTAAAAGTTATAATACAATTCAGTGCAATAAATGCAATGATAGAACCTCTATGGAAGCAGACAGTAGGGCCACACATGCAAGTCAAGGGAGGCTTCTCAAAGGGGGGCAAGTTTTATTTATTTATTTTTAAACTCATCTTTATTGTTGAATGTTTTACAGTTGTCCCCCCTTTTTTCCCCGTTGACCCCCTCCTCCCCAATCCCGCCCCCCTCCTGCCTTCCCCACACTATTGTCAGTGTCCATTGGTTATGCATAAATGCATAGAAGTTCTTTGGTTTATCTCATCCCACCCTCCCTCCCCCCTTCCCTTTGAGGTTCATCAGTCTAACAACCAATTTGTACTTCTAAATTCCTTCATCTTTTTCACCCATCCCTCCAGCCCCCTCCCATCTGGCTAGCAACAAAAAGCTCTCTGTATCTATGAGTCTGTTTCTGTTCTGCTTGCTCATTTTGTTTGTAGATTCAATTGTTGATAGATATGTATTAATTGCCATTTTATTGTTCATATTTTTCTTCTTCTCCTTCAAGAAAACTCTTCAACATTTCATATGATACTGGTTTGGTGGTAATGAACTCCTTTAGCTTTTTCTTGTCTGGGAAACTCTTGATATGACCATCGGTTCTAAATGATAGCTTTGCAGGATAGAGTAATCTTGGTTGTAGGTTGTTGTTTTTCATCACCTTGAATATCTTTTGCCACTCCTTTCGGGCCTGCAAAGTTTCTTTTGAGAAATCAACTGACAGTCTTATGGGAGCTCCTTTGTAGGTAACTCACTGTTTCTCTCTTGCTGCTTTTTAAGATTCTCTCTTTGTCTTAAACCTTTGGCATTTTGATAATGATGTGTCTTTGTGTGGACCTCTTGGGGTTCATCTTGTTTGGGACTCTGTGCTTCCTGGACTTGTATGTCGGTTTTCTTCACTAGTTAGGGAAGTTTTCTGTCATTATTGTTTCAAATAGGTTTTCAATTTCTTGCTCTCTCTTTCTTCTTCTGGCACCACCAGGCATAAGCTGTAAAGTGATATGTGCAGACGGCTGCTTCTTGTGCTGGGCTTGGAGGTGCCCAGGAAAAGCCAAGTTGTGAACCAAGGCTGGCTGCTTCTAGTGCCGGGCTTTGGGACACTTAATGAGAGGTATGGGGCTCTCTAAGACCAGATGCTGCTTGTTTGAGAGATTTTAGGAAACTCTGAAGCAGGATCCAAGACAGGCCAATCCTATGGTAAAGCCTTTGAGTGGGCCCGAAAATTGGGTGGGGTGGGGCCTCAGGGAATCACCAGGGCAGGGCAAACAGTGTGAGCCAGGTTGCTGGAGTCCCAGATATGGTGGCCGTCTGCCCCAGGCTAAACAGCTCAGTTCTTCCCTGTGTGTCTCTGGTGCCCTTCAAGCTGCCTCCCCTCCGAGCTTAGAGGGACCACGTTTGAGTAAGTCTGTGCGTGGGCCCTTTAAGAGGAGCTACCTGGGGCTTCAGCGGCCTCAGACTCTCTCAGCCTCAGTTCCTGCTGGTTTTTATAGCCAGAAGTGATGGGGACTTCTCTTCCTAGCACTGGAACCCTGAGCTAGGTGCCTGATGTGGGACAGGGACCCCTCACTCCTCAGGGAGGACTTTCCCAGCCAAGGTGTCCCTCCTGATTTTTATCCACCACATAGGGCTGTGAGACCAGCCCGTCTGCCTCCACAAAGGGGGGCAAGTTTTAAAGGAGGAATAGGAGTTAGATGGGCTTCCCCAATTTTGGGGGGAGGAAGAGTGCAACAAATGAGCAGAGAGAAGATAGTGGCTCAAACTATGACTGTGAAATTAAGATTGGAAATTAGGGAATGGATTAGAGAAAAGGGATGTTGGATCAATAGGAAAAGGGAGAGGGAAGAGTCAAGGATCTCCGTAGTTTCAGGTTTGAGGAACCTGGGTGGGTGTTACTATCATTCATCCAGATGAAGAATACAGGAGGAGGAGCATGGATCATCATTTCATTTGTTTCTCAAATTCCCTGAAAAAACTGTTCTGCTTACCATCCTCCCCAACAATAAGAACAGAGCACAAAAAAAGTAGGTTGGAACTTTATGAAACAAGCCTAGCAATAAACTAAATTATCTTGTACACCTTCCTTTATCTTCACTGAATACTATTACCACATAGTTATGGGAGAAAATCTCATCTAAAGCAAATAGACAGTGATTCCCTGTTGTAGTCAGAATAACCCAGAGATTATTAAGATTCGTATGATGACGTTATACCCTAGGATATATCTGAAGATTAGATTACATGCAATAAAAGGTTTGCATTTGTATGATAGTATTCCTCATGAGATCTTTAGAAATAGTATCTATGGCACTGATAAGCCTACAGAGGACAAATGTTTGTGTCATAGGAAGCTGACATTTGACATATCACAAGTCACCTTGACATTTAGTTTTTCTTCTACCTGTATGCCAGAATTAGTTTAGCGCTAAATGAGAATTATGAAAAAATGTTCAAACCATCAAAAAGCATGAAACAGTTGGAAGTTAAAGATAGAAAATAATTTGTATAGAGGTTTTGTAAGGAAAAAAGTAACAGAATTCCTTAAAATTTCTCTACTACTATATCACTAAGCTGAATATTAATTCACATGAATTTTGAAAATAATATACAGTAGTCCCCCCATATCCGCAGGTAATACATTCTAAGACAATCAGTAGATGCTTGAAACTTCGGATATACTGAATTCTATATATACTATGTTTTTGCCTATGCGTATGCACATATGATACAGTTTAATTTATAATATAAATTAAGCACAGTAAAAGATTAACAAATTAAGAATAAAATACAACAGTTAAAATAATATACAGTAATAAAATTCATGTGAATGTGCTCTCTCAAAATATTGTACAGTACTCATCCTTCTTGCAATGATGTGAGATGATACAATGCCTATGTGATCAGATGAAGTGAGGTGAATGACAGGTATTGTGACATAACATTAGGCTACTATAAGGATTAGTTGAACATAAGCACTACAATACAGGGACAGTGGATCTGATAACCGATGTGGCTACTAAGTGACTTACGGGCAGGGAGCTTATACATGTGCAATTTCATCACACTACTCAGAACGGCACATAGTGTAAAACATGAATTATTTCTGGAACTTTCCATTTAATATTTTCAGATATTTTCAGACTGTGGTTGACTGTGGGCAACTGAAACCAGGGAAAGTGAAACCATGGATAAGGGGGCGCTATTGTATTCAATTTTAGTTTTCAAGGTTTGTTCATTTTCATTGTAAATAATCAACAGGTGGCAGCACGTACTTTACTTTTTTTTTTAATCCTCACCTTAGGACATTTTGCATTTATCTTCAGATAGAACGGGAGGGAGAGAGGGAGGAAGAGAGAGAGAGAAACATCGATGTGAGAGAGACACATAGAGTGGTTGCCACCCACAGGACCCCAACTGGGGCCGGGGACAAACCACAACCGAGGTACATGCCCTTAGCAGGAACTGAACCCGGCCTCTCCAGTCCGCAAGCCGAGGCTCTAACCACTGAGCCAAACCGGCCAGGGCACACATACCATTCTTAAACAAAGTTTCATTCTGTGCAAAAGATGGGTTCCTGAGAAGCTGTATATAAATCAAGCTTTTGTACATTGAAATTATATTTTTATCATTTCAGAACTTCTTTCTTAATTGCTGATTGGTCTGCAATAAGCAATGGCTTCTAAAGTTTAAAGTTTTCCCTTAGCCTCTGTAAATTAACAAGTCAACACTTAAATGCATCAGAAAGAAATTTCCAATATATCTTTCTCTTCTGTGAATAATTCCCACTTCTGATGTATTTCATCTGCTTCAGGTATATTTGAATATATGTATATTAGGTTAAGACAGGGGTACATCTTGCATTGCATTGTCGTTCATAGAAAAATATCTGAAATATATTAATGGATGAATGGAACAAATGCTAAGATCCACAATGTATCATTTGACCCTTATCACGGGGCACTTGACCCTCAGTTTGGTGCTTACTTGCTGATTGCACATGTTCCTCCAAAGGTGGTTCATCTGCTCCCTGAACTGAAGCATATCCAGATGATGCAGTCTCACTGCGATTATCCTCTTCATGAGAAGAGGCATTATTGGATGTTTCATTGGATACAGGGACTTGTAAAGACACTGATCCATCTTCAATATCCACCTTTGGAAAGCATTTGAACAAATTAAAAGACTCTCGGAGTACATGCTTTTCACTGATAAATCATACAAAGTTTATTCATAGGTGACTTATTATAGCAATGTTTTTAACCTGTTAAACCTATAATCCCTTTTAATATTCACAAAAATCTCTTTCTGGTCCCAACCAGAGAAGTTGGAGTAACTGGGTTCATCAATGGGGCAAAAGACGTTAGAAGCAGATTGTCATCTGGGTGATCCCAGTACTTCATAATATAATGCCTGGTACAAGGCAGGCAATCAAAAAAAATATCATGTTGTTCCTAGGGGAATTGGGAATTACTGTATTCTATATATCTCCTCAAATCAGGAAGATTTTGTTGAGCTTGACTTTCTGTTGTGTGTGCTGTGGAAGAGGTAGTATTTTTTTTGTTAACCAAATATTATTATAATTTATTATTTATTATACTTCCTGAAATTATACATGCTCATTTAACTACAAGTTTGGTTACTATGTAATAGTAAGGCAGTAAAAATGAGAAAGGGATATCAGAAGCCAATTGGTAGTTTATAAGGTGATTACTTCAAATTCTGACCAAAAAATAAGTACATTTGAGGAAAGGGTCAAAGACGGAAAATGGAGGTGGTCCAACATTGCACTTCACCTCACCATCACTATGATATAAATAGGTCCAACTTTTGGTATACAATGTAAGTCTAGCACATCAGATTGCTAAAAAAACCAAGGGGAAGTTGTTCTCCTGCAGGCCCAGGTACATAAATAATACATTGCTTGAGTTCCTTCATAGAAATAGTTTAGTAATGTTTACCTCAATTCCCAAAGCTTTGAGTATATCACATTTGCACATGGGGCAAGTCCTATGTTCTAACAGCCATGGGTCAACACATGTCTTATGGAAAATATGGCTAATGAAGGAAAAAAAAAATTATCAGTTGTGAAATAGCAACAACACTTTGCCTAATATACTAACAGTTTACCCTGTTATTTTACTTAGTCTTTTAACAGATGCTTTTCTTTCTTTTAAACACACTATTATAGCAGCGATTTTTAACCTTTTTCATCTCATGGCACACATAAACTAATTACTAAAACTCTGTGGCACACCAAAAAATATATATATTTTTGCCAACCTGACAAAAAACTAGGTATAATTTTGATTCATTCATACCAGATGGCTACTGTGTTGGCTCTTGTCATTTTTTTATTTGACAACCTTAGGGAAAAGAGGTCAGTGCCCTTGACTAAATAGTCAGGTATTGCATGTTTTAAAAATTCTTGTGGCACACTGGTTGAAAATCACTATATTACAGCATAAATACTAAGAAGGAGCCACAGAATCAAAATTTGGAAATTTCATAATATAGTATTTTTTAATATAAAAGCCTTATTACTCTAGCTTCAAAAGAAATAGTTTCAGTACTCATTACTTGAAAAATGGCTAAGATGTTGCTCTGACTTTGTTCAGTATTTCAGATCTTAATTATCTTGTCATTCTCTAACTGTAAAATGGTATGGTTTGTCATTCCCAATAATGTAGTATAATATAGTATTGAGTACAACATAGTGCTGATTTTTTAGGCAATGTGATACATTCCAAGAGCACCACTTTTTAATAGCTAAAAGAAAGTGTTAAGAATAACTTTCAGGAGAGGGATAATTAAAAAAAAAAGAATGAATTCTTCCAAATAGGTGCTAATAAGTTGATTTTATGTTTTTCCTTAATAGGATTGTTAGAATGAATTTAAATAATCCAGTATTCATATATATATATATAATTGTGCTGACTAGGTTCTCAGTTTTATATGGATTTAGTTTTCAAATTTTACCAAATTATGGAAACTTTATATAATTAGCCTTATACCGATTTCAATGATATTAAAAAATAAAGCATTCTCTTATATTTAAATGAAAATAACAAAATACTTTGTTTACATCAATTTGGAAACATTCAAAATAGTTTCCCCTGTTACAATCATTTTTGTAAATCAGCTATTCTTATTGATGATATAAATGAAAATCAAACTTACTTGCAGGTTAAGATGCGCACTAAATCATTTGGTTTATACAGTTCAATACACACAGCACAACTATCTCCATCAGGACCAATTTCCTATGAACAAATAGTTATTGTTACTCTAATGGATAAGAAACAATACATTAAACTACAGAGCAAGATCAGAATATTCATGTATTTAAATTGCATAAATTCCTATAGAAGGAGGAACATCATATCGCTGAATGACTATGTTTTAATAAGCAATTTAAAATTATTTAGACGTAATTAGAATCTGAAAAAAGTCCAACTTATAGAAACAAAGAGTAGAAAAGTGGTTGCCAGGGACGGGGGTGGAGGAAATGGGGAGAAGTTGGTAAAAGGGTACGTACAAACTTTCAGCTATAAGGTCTGAGGATCTAGTGTAAAACATGGTGACTATAGTTGATAACACTGTATTACATAATTGAAATTTAAAATAAAATTATTTAGACTTAAAAAATGTGAAGAATAAAGTAATCCAAAAGGGGACTAGCACAAAGAGAAACATGGAGCACTGATTTAAACCTTTTTCCTTGTTTTAGAATGTACAAAATGCCATTTGTATAGTTCTCTAGCTATGTTGTTCCATTTAAAGAAAATTAAGATATAATTCACATGTAATAAAATTCACTCTTTTTAGTATACAGTTTTGCAAGTTTAGACAAATATGTAGTTACTTGATCACCACCACAATTTAGATATAAGATAGTTCTATTACCTCAACAAATTCCTCTGTACCCCTTTGTAGTTACCTCTCTTTTCACTCCCACCCTCTGGCAACCACTGATTTGTTTTCAGTTCCCTATACTTTTGGATTTTCCAGAACTTAATATAAATGGACTCCTACATTTGAGTTTGGCTTCTTTCATTTAACATAATGCATTTGAGATTCATTCATATTGTTGTGTGTATTGGTAGGGTCCCCTCCCTTTATGTTGATAAATAGTATTCCAGGATATAGATGTACCACAGTTGTTTATCCATTCACCAATTGAAGGACATTTTGGTTCTTTCCCATTTTTGATAATTATTAATAAAGCTGAACAATTGTGTACAAGTTTTTATATGAGAACATTTTTCCCTCTAGGGTAAATATTTAGTAGTGAGATTGCTGGGTATATTTGACTTCATAAAAAACTGCCAAACTGTTTTCCAAACTGGCTGTATATTGCATTCTCACCAGCAAATTCATGAGAGTTCCAGTTTTTCCACACCTTGGCCAGCTCTTGGTATTGTCAGTTGCATTGGTTTTAGCCATTCTAATGAATGTGCTGTGGTATCTCACTGTGGTTTTTATTTGTATTTCCCTAACGATTAATGATGTTGAACATCTTTTTAATGTGCTTTTTTGCCATCCACATATATCTTCTGTGGTAAAATGTCTGTTTTTCCCATTTTTCACTAAGTTGCTTGTTTTGTTACTGTTGAGTTTTGAGAGTTCTTTATAGATTCTGGATACAGCTCTTTATCAGATATGGGATTTGCAAATATTTTCTCCCAGTCTGTTGTTTGTCTTTTCATTCTCTTAACAGTGTCTTTCAAAGGGCAACAATTCTTAATTTTGACAGTTGAATTTCTCATTTTTTATTTAATGGACATGCTTTTGGTATCGCATCTAAGTAATCTTTGCCTAACCCAAGTCATGAAGATATTTTTCTCTGAAGTTTTCCTCTAAAATTTTCATAGTTCTAGATTTTATATTTAGGCCTGCGGTCCATTTTGAGTTAATTTTCACAAAGGGTATATAAAGAACCTCATGGATTGAGGTTCATTTTTTTTTTGCATATGGATATTCAATAATTGCATATGGAGAGCCAACACTTGGCTGTTTTCTTCATTGAATTGCCTTTGTATCTTTGTCAAAATCAATTAATCATATATGTGTAGGTCTATTTCTGGACTTTCTCTTCTGTTCCATTGATTTAAATAATAAAGATCTCTCCTTTCACCCAGCCTGTGTGGCTTAGTAGTTGAGCATTGACCCATGCACCAAATGGTCGCTGGTTCGATTCCCAGTCAGGGCATATGCTCAGGTTGTGGGAAAAATCCCCAGTGAGGGACATGCAGGAGGCGCCAGTCAATGTTCTCTCTCATCGATGTTTCTATTTCTGTCTCCCTCTCCCTTCCTCTCTCTCTAAAATCAATGAAGAAAAAATTTTTTTTAATAAAATGAAAAAGATCACTCCTTTCTCCAATACCACAATATCTTTACTATTGTAGTTTTAAAATAATTCTACAAATCAAGTAATGTGAGTCATCCAAATTTGTTCTTCTTTATAAAAATTATTTTGATTATTGTAGTTCTTTTGCTTTTCCTTATAAGCAACTTGTCAATTTCTACAGAATATCCAACTAGGATTTTGACTGAAAATGCATTGAATCCATAGATTAGTTTGGAGGGTGGGGATTAAAGTTTTGACAACAAAAAGTTTTCTGACCCATGCACATTTATTTAGGTCTTCCTAGATTTTTTTCTTTTGTGTTCTGCAGTTTTCAGCATATAGATCTTGTACATATCTTATAAAATTTATACTTAAGTATTTAAGGTTTTAGTGCTATTATACATTATATTTTTTCTGTTTATCATTTTGTTTACTAGAACATGCTGAGCTATGTCATGAAAATTTATGCAACTACCTACTCTGTCCACACACCCTATATTAGTTATGACCAATTGGTGCAACATTTAAGGCCATGTCTGCACATCAGCACAGATCTTACTGATTGCTAAGCGCAAACTTGTGGCCGTAGATACTATCACTCTAACATCCTGATCTCACCAACCAACAGGCAACATATACACTTGCATACTGTAGCTGATTTAAAATGAAGAGCAGCAGAAGCAACATAACATGACATGGCATAGAGAAAACCCTAGAGATGATTAGTCCAACCTGCTCATTTTACAAACTTGTGCTGTCCAATATGGTAGCCACTAGCCACATGTGACTGTTGATCCCTTGGAATATAGCTAATTTGAACTGAAATGTGCCACAAGTATAAAATATACACTACATGTTGAAGACTTAGTAAAATATAAATGTAAAATATTGCATTAATAATTATGTATTGATGACATGTTGAAATGATATTTTAGATATATTATATTAGACATTAAAATTAATTTGCCTTTTTTACCCTGGCCAGTTTGGCTCAGCAGTTAGATCATCAGCCTGTGGACCAAAGAGTCACGGGTTTGATTCTGGTCAAGGGCATGTACTTTGCTGCGGTTTGGTCCCCAGTCCTAGCTGGGGTCATGCAGGAGGCAACCAATCGATGTGTCTCTCTCATATTGATATTTTTTTCTCTCTCTCTCCCTTCCACTCTATCTGAAGATAAATGGAAAAATATCTTCAGGTGAGGATTTAAAAAAAATAATTTGCCTTTTTAGAACTATTTTTTAATGTGGCTACTAGAAAATTTATGTATTTATTCGTTTTTTTATTTTATTGAATTGGTATTGTTTATTTCAAAAAGTTGTATAGATATTTTTGATACACATTGATGGTAGTTTTCAACTATCCTAAATCTGAACCTAATTGCCCAAGTTATACTGAAGCACTGTATTAGTTTCCTGTTGTTGCTATAACAAATTACTATTACTTAATGGTTTAAAATAACTCAAATTTATTCTCTCATTGTCCTGGAAATCATAATTTATAAAGTCAAGGTGTTGGCAGTGCTGTGCTACTTCTGAAGGCTTCAGGGGAGAATCCCTTTGCTTACCTTTTCCAGATTCTAGATGTCTGCATTCCTTGTCTCATGGCTCCTTTCTTGTGTCACTCCAACCTTTTGTTTCCATTGTCACATTTCCTATTATACTGTAGTCAAATCTCCCCTTCCTCCCTCTAACAATGATACTGTGATTATATTTAGAATCCACCTGGATAATCCAGGATAATCTCCTCATCTCAAGATCCTTAATTTAATAACACCTGCAAAGTCTTTTAACCATATAAAGTAACATTCACAGGTTCCAGGGATTAGAACCTAGATAACTTTGGGGGCCATTATTCAGCCTATCTCCAGCATCGAATAAAATTTTAAAAGTCAACAAGATTTATTAATTCCAATGAAAAGACTACTTTGGAAGAACATTTAGCTTTAACAATGACTTGTTAAGCACTACTTTTAAACAAAAAACGTTTTCAAGTCATGAATGTACCTTGTCTCCTTGTTTCAGTGTGCGTAGTTGAAGCCTTCCAATAGCTTTTTTAGCATCTGCCTTTAATTGTCTCTGTAATAAAAGGAATAGGTATTACAAAAACAATTTTAAAATACAATGATAAAATTAGAGAGGATTAATAAATATTTATTCAGTTAAATGAATATTAAAAGATAAAATTTAATTAACCATAATAATTGTCCTACTTATCTAATATCAGGCAGGATTTTTTAAATTACTGAAACTTTTCATTTATTATGTTTCCTTACCTTCTTAAATGGCATCTTTGGTCTATAATGGTAAAGCTATGTGCCCATAGTCCCAATGAATTCAAATGCTATGAATTTTCAAAGCAATTTTCCTATTTTCAAGCTTCTTTTTTTAATCTTTTCTCACTTGATAGAAAGTACACAGGATTTGGATTCAAATGGACCTGGATTCAAAATCTGACTTGGTTACTTATTAAATGAATAATCTTGGACACGTCATTTAATTCTTTGAGCCTGTTTACACATCTATAAAATGAAGATAATACCAACCCTTACAGTGTTATTTGGTATTAGAAAAAAAATTATTGTTTATAATCACTACTGCCTTGTAAGGAGGGTGGCTTCTGAGAGTAGTAGGCCTATTTTTTCCCCCACTGAGCATATACTTAGATGAGTCTGGGCATGCAAAGACAAGCCCCAGGCTCACTTAGGGAATAAGGTATAAAATGTTATACATAATTAAATCAGAAGTAAAGCTAGGGTATAGGGGGAAATCTGAGAGACTGGGGAAAGATAAGAAAGAGAATAATCAATGAGAGACTCTCCCTCTATGTGAGGTGAACTGTACAAAGAAAAAAATCCCAGGTGGTGTGACTTATTCGGTGTTAATCTGAAGTTATTTGTGATGCTTCAAAAAGATCTTCTGTCCCTTCATTAAAATCTACCTCATACACAAATACCTCAAGTGAATATAATATATGTGTAAATTGCAGAAGAGGCCAGGTGTCACACCTGGATGGATGCTGTGTGGAATAGAGAGAGAGAGCATGAGTAACACGACAAGATAATAAGAAATCTTCCTACTTTGAACTGCAAAATAAACAAACTTGGTAGAAATTCAGCAAAAAGTAGGCATCTATAACCAGAGATCATTGTGAGAATGTAAACAGCTTCCTCATCCTCATATATGTATCTCCATCCCCAGCAGGGAAACCTACATTGGCATCTAGGTTATGTGAAAAATTAGAGATAATTTAAGTATCGAGCATAATATTTGGCATATAGCAGAAACTCAATAAAATGTTTATTAAATGAAAATACAAACTACTATTCAAAAATAAACATAACAGGTTCTTGTAACATTATATATATATATATATATATAATATATATATATATTATATATATATGTAGCAAATATACTTTGGAAGGGAATAATCCATGAATGTAGGTATGTGAGGAAATTCCTTACCTACCTCCTATATAAAATATTATTTTGTGAAGGGTATTTGTCTTAATGCCAAGAAGATTACTAGTCAAACTATTTCTATGCTGTCACAGGAATAGCAGAAACTTTTCAGATTATTACCTAACCAACAAATATAACTTAATAGAAATAGTTAATAGGAAAGCCTAGTCCTCAGAACGAAAGAGGTTCTAATCGAGGCCCCTTTCATTCTCACTCTGGGACTTAATTCTGAGTTAACTCACAAGTATAATTCTATGATGGAGCTTTATTTTGAGCACAAATATTTTCCCTTCTAGTTTTTTCCTTACATCGTAAGTAAATAATAAAGTGACAGTGAAAGGAAGTACACTTAGGATCTTTAGAACTGGAGGAACTCTTTGAGTTCACTTAGTTTGATATCTAATCTGATAGATAAGAAAACTGATGCCTGAAGAAAAGAAATGCCTTGCTCAAAATCTCTGAGTTGATAGTGTCAGTCCCACTGAAGCCCAGAGTTAGTATTCCTTCCCAACATCAAAGTAGCCATCTTTTTTTTTTTTTTTTTTTTTTTTTACTGTGGCTTGGAGCAGGAAGCTAGTACTACTTCTTTATATTAATGTAATTATTTTATAATTTAAAAATATTTTTATATCTATTACCTCATTTAATCCTCACAACAATCTCCTGAAGGAGATAATATCCTCATTTTAAAGATGAGCAAATGGAGGCTTGGAAAAGTAAAAAAAAATAAAAAATAAAAACAAAACAAAAACTAGTCCAAAAGGGCATGCAGCCTCTAAATGATAAAGCTGTTACTGGAACTATTCATATTCCAAGATTCCATTACAATACACCCATCCATGACTCATCTACCTTTTGAAGTTTTTCCAGCTCCTGGGTTCTATGGTCTTTCAAATTGTTGCCAGTCCTTAAAGTGAACAAGCAGTATCCCAATCGGACCCTGGCCCTGGCCTAGACTTCCAAATGTGAATACTTTCTTTTCATATAGATCATGAGCTATTTAGACACCACGATTAGAAAAATGCAAATTATAAATAAAAGAGCCAAGAACAGAAAACAGGAAAACAAAAACACGTAATTGATAAGTCTTGGACAATCATTTTACACTTTGTCCTTACAGCACTTCTGATTTAGGCTTAAGCAACAAGCTCTATGACACAATTAGAGAAATGCACTCACAAGGAAGTGATACATCTCTGGTGTATTTACTTAATTAAGTCTATATAGTCTTATTTCTTATTCCTAAATATTTAATTCAACACAATATAAATGCCTGAATCTCCAGTGCTAATGCTTATCAATCTATCAAGAATGAGTGCTAAATATATAACTTTA
Source organism: Tadarida brasiliensis (assembly GCA_030848825.1). Taxonomy (NCBI): domain Eukaryota; kingdom Metazoa; phylum Chordata; class Mammalia; order Chiroptera; family Molossidae; genus Tadarida; species Tadarida brasiliensis. The sequence continues at coordinate 30,555,464 of CM061280.1, read as the reverse complement.
TTTCCAAGACTAATGCGAATTAATTTGAGGGAGAGAATTGAAGGCAAGCGTTAAATGTAAAGTCCAAGTCTATGCCAATGAGAACAGAATGTACATTAAGACTAATGCTAAAATAAAGTCGAGGATACAAAAATACAGTGCAAAACCCAAGATGCCAGATGATTCTAAGCAGGGGACTTGATTATGAAGAATTTATAAAAGATTTGCAATACAGTAGAAACCAATGTTTAACAAAGCAGCCTGGAATTTTAAAAATCCTTTTAAAGGAAATTTGAATATTTCCAGTAACTCCTCCTGAGGTATTATAAGAAAACAGGTAATTTTATTTTATTATTATGATTTTTTAATCCTACCCAAGGATATTTTCCCAAATATCTACAGCTAGAGTGGGAGGGGGAGGAAGAGAGAGAGAGATAAACATCAGTGTGAGAGAGACACATTGATTGGCTGCCTCCCACACAACCCTGACCAGGGACTGGGGATGAACCGCAACCGAGGTACATGCCCTTGGCTGGAATCGAACCCTTGACTCTTTGCTCCGCGGGCCGATGCTCTAACCGCTGAGCCAAACCGGCCAGGGCACAAGCCATTTTCTTTAAATATGGATGTGAGCCACGTGACTTTGGTAAGAAGCACAAACTATATTTTTGGAGCTTGAATGAAATTCACTTGCAAAACTGCGATTAGTACTCAAAATATTTCACTGTCACACTGATAGGAAGATTCCAAGATGCATTCATTCCTATAAAAACTGAAATATGAGAAGAATATTAAGACCAAGTAGTTTATATTACATACATCTGCTTGGATAATATTTCAGTCAAACTTCTGGGTGCTCAATTATTACTAAACATTTAAAGAAAATAGGCCTAAAAGCTAACTGTAATTTATATATTATTCCTTCTAAAGAACTTCAAGAATGTATCTACTTTGTTACACAAGTTACACTGGGCATTTTTTCAATGCCCCTCCACAATATCAGAATTCTCTCCTGCTCTATAAATTCTAATAGGATATTATTTCTACCTCTTACCATATTCTGCAATTGTATTATTCATGTCTCTCTCTCCCACTAGATTGCTAGGAGTGCACTTTAATCGTTTAAAAAATGCCCATAGTGCCTAGTCAGTGCTCAAACATTAGCTTCTGAATTTAGAAAATTAAAACAGATTTTCATGATTTTCTCATCCAAGTCACAGTTTTATTCATTAAAAATCTCTACTAATTAAATTTAGGAATAGAAAGATTTAGAAAACATGTATTGGGCTCCTACCATGTGCTGAACACTAAGCTTAGTGTTATCTTGTTTAATCATTAACAATCTTATTGAATAGGTATTTTAATATCAAGTTTTATAGACAAGAAAAGGTTCAGAAGCCTGACTAAAGTCCAGGCAGCTGGTTAACTACAGAACTGTGATTCAATTCTAACTGGCTTTAAAGTCCATGATCTCTCCACTATAGTACACTGCCTCCATTGTGCCTTTAAAAGGCTTCACATTCCTTATGAAGAAGATATATAAAATAAATTAAAAAAAAGAAATCTCAAAGTCAGCTGTTACCCAATCTTTATAACCTTCCAAAATTGGCTACTTACTGAGATTTGGAGAACTCTTTTAAAAAAGTGTATTATAACAACAGACACCTCCTCCTCCTCCCCCATTCTAAGACATACCTGGTCTAAGTTTATTTGGCAGTAGAGTTGAAGACTGATTCAAAGAAGCTTGGCTGTCAGCCAATATTTTATTTTTATTGTTGAAAGTATTACAAACGTCCCCTTTTTCCCCCATTGACCCCTCCTTCCCACTCCCACTCCCCTTCTATCTTCCCCAGCCTAATGTATGTTGATAGGTTGTGCATATATGTGTGTAAGTTCTTTGGTTTATCTCTTCCCACCCCCCCAACCCCCATCTCTCTGAGGTTTGTCAGTCTGTTCCCTACTTCCATGATTCTGGATCTCTTTTGCTCCACAGCTTATTTTGTTCATTATGTTCCACAAAAAAGTGAGATCATGTGGTACTTGTCTTTCTCTTTTTATTTTTTTTTTCCGCTTAGCATAATATCTCCAGGTCCCTCTATTTCATCTCGAAGGATAAGAGATCTGAATAGTATTCCATTGGGTAAATACACCACGGCTTTTTTTTTTTTTTTATCCTCACCTGAGGACATTTTTTTCATTTTTTGTTCAGACAGAGTAGGAGGGAGAGAGAGGAAGAGAGAGAGAGAAACATCGACGTGAAAGGGCCACATCGAGTGGCTGCCACCCGCACGACCAACCAGGGCCGGGGACAAACTGCAACCGAGGTACATGCCCTTAGCGGGAACCGAACCCGGGTCTCTCCGGACTGCAGGCCGACGCTCTAACCTCTGAGCCAAACCGGCCAGGGCTACCACGGCTTTTTTATTCACTCATCTACTGATGGGCACTTGGGCTGTTTCCAGATCTTAGCTATTGTAAATAGTGCTGCTATGACCACAGGGGTGCATATATTCTTCCTGATTGGTGTTTCAGGCTTCTTAGGATATATTCCAACAAGTGGAATCACTGGGTCAAATGGCAATTCCATTTTTAATTTTTTGAGGAAGCACCATATTGTTTTCCATAGTGGCTGCCCCAGTCTGCATTCCCACCAACAGTGTGCTACAGTATCCTTTTGTCCATATCCTCACCAGCATTTGTTATTTGAGGATTTGTTGATGGCCACCATTCTGGCAGGTGTGAAGTGATACCTCATACTTGTTTTAATTTCCATCTCTATGATGATTAGAGATGTTGAGCATTTTTTAATGTGTCTCCTGGCCATTTGTATGTCCTGTTTGGAAAATTGTCTATTGAGGTCCTCTCCCCATTTTTTTTTAACTCAATTGTTTGTCTTCCTTTTGTTGAGTTGTATGAGTACTCTATATATTTTGGATATTAACCCCTTATCCCATATAGTGTTAGCAAAATATGTTCTCTCAGAGAGTGAGTTCCCCTTTCATTTTGATGCTGGTTTCTTTTGCTGTGCAGAAGCTTTTTAGTTTGATGTAGTACCACATATTAATTTTTCCTTTGTTTCTCTTGCCCTAAGCAATGTACAGTGAAAATTCTGCTACGTACGATGTCTGAGATTTTTCTGCCTAGGATTTTAATGGTTTCATGGGTTATATTTAAGTATTTTATCCATTTTGAGTTTATTCTTGTGTATGGTGTAAACTGGTGGTCTATTTTCTTTTTTTGCATACAGCTGTCCAATTTTCCCAACATCATTTATTGAAGAAACTGTCTTTTCTCCATTGTATGCTCTTGCCTCCTTTGTCGAATATTAATTGTGCATACTGTCTTGGGACAATATCTGGGTTCTCTGTTCTGTTCCATTGGTCTATATGCCTGTTTTTGTGCCAGTACCAGGCTGTTCTTATTACAATGGCTTTGTAGTATAACTTGATATCTGGTATTGTGATCTCTCCCACTTTGTTCTTCTTTTTCAAAATTGCTATGGCTACTCGGGGTCTTTTATGGTTCCATATACATTTTTGGAGTATTTGTTCTAGATCTGTGAACTACGCCATTGGTATTTTTAATAGGGATTGCACTGAATCTGTAGATTGTGTTGGATAGCAGGAACATTTTAATGATGTTGATTGTTCCAATCCATGAACAAGGTATGTTTCCACTTTTTTATATATTCTTCTATTTCTTTTTACAATGTCCTGTAGTTTTCTGAGAACAGGTTTTTTACCTCCTTGGTTAAGTTTATTCCTAAGTATTTTTTGTTGTTGTTGCAATGGTAAATCGGATTTTTTTGTTTCCCTTTCTAAGTGTTCATTACTTTTGTATCCTGCTACTTTGCTAAATTCATTTATTAAATCTAGTAGATTTTTGATGGACTTTTAAGGGTTTTTTATGTACAATATCATATAATCAGCAAATAATGACATTTTCACTTCCTCCTTTGCAATTTGGGTCCCTTTTATTTTTTTCTTTTCTAATTGTTGTGGCTAAGACTTCCAATATTATGTTGAATAAGAGTGGCAAAAGTGGGCATCCCTGTTTTGTTCCTGTTCTTAAGGGAAATGCTTTTAGTTTTTGCCCACTGAGTATGATGTTGGTTGTAGGTTTTTCATGTATGGCCTTTACTATGTTGAGATATGATCCTTCTCTTCCCACATTGCTGAGTGTTTTTATTAGAAATGGGTGCTGGGTTTTTTCAAATGCTTTTTCAGTGTCTATTGACATGATCATATGGTTTTTATCTTTCATTTTGTTTATGTAATGTATCACATTTATAGATTTGTAAATATTGTATCAGCCTTGCATCCCTGGGATGAATCCCACTTGGTCATGGGGGATAATTTTTTAATGTATTGCTGGATCCAATTTGCTAATATTTTGTTAAGAATTTTGGCATCTATGTTCATCAGGATATTAGCCAGTAGTTTTCTTTTCTCTTTCTTTTCTTTAGTAGCTTGTTTTGGAATTAGGCTTATGCTGGCCTCATAAAAAGAGTTTGGAAGTCTTCCTTCTTCTTGAATTTTTAGGAATAGTTTGAGGAAAATGGGTGTTCATTCTTTGAATTTTCGGTAAAACTCCCCTGTGAAGCCATCTGGGCCTGGGCTTTTGTTTGCTGGGAGTTTATTGATTACATCTTCAATTTCCTTAGTTTATTGGTTTGTTCAAGTTTTCTATCTCTTCCCGGTTCAGTTTTGGGAGACTGTGTGATTTTAGAAATTTGTCCATTTCGTCCAGATTGTTCAATTTCTTCACGTATAATTGTCCAGTGTATTTTTAACATTCCTTTGTATTTCTGTGGTGTCAGTTGTTATTTCTCTTCTTTCGTTTCTGATTTGGTTTATTTGGGTCCCCTCACTTTGTTTCTTGGTGAGTCTGGCTAATGGTTCATCAATCTTGTTTATCTTTTGAAAGAACCAGCTTTTTGTTTCATTGATCTTTTGAATTGTTTTTTTTTTTTTTTAATTCTCTATGTCATTTATTTCTGCTCTGACCTTTACTATTTCTTTCCTTTTACTTGCTCTGAGTTTTTCTTTTTCACTGTCTAGTTCTTTAAGTTGTAGGGTTAGATAGTCAATTAGAAATTTTTCTTGTTTCTTGAGGTAGGCCTGTAGTGCTATGAACTTCCCTCTCAGGACTGCATTCGCTGATTTTGCATTGTTGTGTGCTCATTTTCATTGATTTCCAGGAGGTTTTTTTTTATTTCTTCCTTGATCTCCTTGGTAACCCATTCATTGTTTAATAACATGCTATTTAGCCTCCATGTGTTTGAATGTTTTATATTATAATTAATTTCTAGTTTCATGCCATTGTGATCAGAGATGATGCTTGATATGATTCCAATCTTCTTGTACTTGTAGAGACTTAGTTTGTGTCCTAACATACAGTCTATCTTTGAGAATATCCCATGTGCACTTGAGAAGAATTTAAATTCTACAGTTTTGGGGTGTAATTCTCTGCAAATATCTATTAAATCCATTTATCTAGTGCATCATTTAGAGTCTCTGTTTCCTTGTTAAGATTTTGTCTAGAGGATCTATCCAGTGATGTCAGCTGGCCTTTCCAGAAGTGCCGGTGTTCCCTGTGCTTCTCCCTGCTGGACAAAATCTCTGCTCTGGTGATTTTCTCAGCCAGGTGTTATGTGGGCACCTTTCCATATTCTGCCACTCTGTGCTGGGGAGCTGGCTTGGGGTTTTAACCCCCGACTTCTCTGAAAGAACTGCTCACAGCTAAGACAGCCCTCAGCTGCTGCCTGTGGACACCCAGCTAGCCCTCTTGCGCCTCCACAGCTCCTACTAGGCTAGATTTTGGGTCTTCTTTATGTCCCTGATTATAAGGGTTCTCTCCAGCTGCTCTTCAATTGGTTTTTCCCCATGACTTGTCTTTATTTTAGCTGTAGTTCCAGTTTGGTACTGGGAGACTGTCTGTGTAGCTTCCATTCACTCCGCTGCCATTTTCATTCTCTGGCCAAATATTTTTAACAGAAGCGTAATGTCATTATTTTAGCTATTCAAAAGCTGTGCTTGCTTGTTACTGAAAACATCTCAGGTATACAGTTTTTTGTTGTTGTTGTTCTGATTAGGACTTTATTTGCACTGAAAATGATATTCTGCCTAGTTCATTTGTGTATTTATATCCAATTAAGTAAAATAAATATTTCAGAATGGTGATTTTTTTAGACTGGTTTTTGGCCCAAAGCATTCAGCTTTTAGCTTAACTGAAACTACATGAATAACACTAGGTATGTAGTCAAACCTAATTACTTGATACAGGCCAGAGCCTGCAAAAGCAAGAAAGGAGAGTGTAAATAAGCAAACTAGATTTTCCTTCACTTAAGTCACCACTTTAAAAAAATATTGATTTTTAAAGAGAGAGAGAGAGACATTGATGTGACAGTGAAACATTGACTGGCTGCTTCCTGCACGACCCTGGTGTGGATTGAGCCTGTAACCCAGGCATGTGCCCTGACTGGGAATTGAACTGGCAATCTTTTGGTGCACAGAACAATGCTCAACCAACTGAGCCACATCGTCTAGGGCCAGTCACCACTTTTTGTTGTTGTTAATCCTCACCCAAGGATATTTTTTTCCGTTGATTTTTAGAGAGTGGAAGGAAGGGAGGAAGGGAGAGAGAGAGAGAAACATCGATGTGAGAGAGGCACATTGATTGGTTGCCTCTTGCACACACACTGACTGGGCTGGGGATTGATCCTGCAACCCAGGTATGTGCCCTTGACAACATGGTCCATTGCTCTAGATGTCTATAAAAACCACCAATCACCAACATAATGAACACTCTGAGTGCCACATTTCTGTGGTCAGCCAAGAGCCAATCATCCATCCGTTGGCAATTTGTAAGGAATAAGCAACTAGATCTACTATGTTATCTCTCCTCACAATCCATCCCCTTGTTTTTGGTCAAGGACTTTTAAACAACACAATAGTCATAGTTATTTGGGCTTTTATAGTTAGTACAGTATTTATATATAAGGTACAGTAAGAAAAAGCTAAGCATATGTAATACTTTAGAAGCCAACAAAGGGTGATAATAAGCCAAAATAAATAATTTTTCCAGTCTATAAGACCATTTCACATATATTTATACTGATGAACCAATTTAACCTCCGTTTCCTCCCTTGATCTATGGTTACTTGAACTTTGTGATAAACTGTACACAGCTATTTAATATAGTAATGAACTAAATCTATTTCTTCCTCAGGCCAATCACTCTCCATTATTATCATATCCTGGGGAGGTTTTAATTTCCCAATAATTTGATTATCATATGATTTATTTATATAAGGTAGTTGAATCTTGCCAACAATACTAATATCACAGCATATTACAATATGGTTATGATACGGTTTGGTTGGTTACAAAATAAATCAAGAAGTATCACAGGTTATTTATTAAACCTTCCTAGATGAGATTTTCTTTCCTCCCACACCAGATATTATTATGTACAAATGTTACCACTAGTGGCAATGTTTCCATCATTTCTAGGTTCCATGTTAGCTGAAGACAAAGTCAATCATATGTCTCAACTCATATTATTATATATTTATAAGTTCACATTGACTGTTGTGCAGCAATGCCATCTCCTTCCCCTGGGGAATACATGAGTATCATTCAGTTTTATTCCTATTCCTAAATGCTAGTTTTATTTTGGTCCACCCTTTGGTCAAGATCAGAGATCAGCAATGTAAGTTAAATTTCACCCAGAAAATGTCCATAAATTTGAGGAACTGCATGTATCTCAAAGATGCTCTCTCTAAGCTTCCATAGAGAAAATGGAAAGCCATTACTCAAAGGCTACTTGGGCCTCCATTTGCAGTAAAATAGTTAATAGACCCTGTTGTGTCAGACTATATGCTCTTTCCCAGTCTTGAAAACTAGTATTTTCTAGCATTAGGCATTGGATCTGTATGACTATATTATTGAGCTTTATCATCTTTACAAGTAGATTCTCATTATTTTCTCTCCTCTTGGAAGATGATTTCTTCTAATCTGTCTATTTTAGAGAGTAAATTCTTTTCTTCTGAAAGTCATTTTTCATTGAAAGTAAATTCAGCTTGTTCCATTATACCTAGGCCAGCTTCTATTTCACGTAGAGCCCACTTTTGTTTCACTGGTCAATATAAAATCCAACACATGCCTTGTTGCTGTGAATATTAATTGCTTGAATACTGTTAGGATACATGTACTGTACACTCCAAATGCTGGGTGTCCCATGCCAGAGTCAAAAATATAGTGGTTACTCCAAAATTCAGTTTAGTCTGAGCATGCCATAAGGTTTTCTGTAATCTTCCTCGTCTCAGGTTTGAGTTGTTCCCAGTGGAGACATGAAGCCACCATGTAATGCCTAGTACGTTATTTTAATTCACAACCCACTGATATTTTTCATCTTGTTTAAAAGCTTTCCATCCACAAAAAAGGGATTATATGTATTCTTACATATCATACTATGACATGTCAGGCATGCAGCCACTGTGTGCTTCCCATTATATTTGGGTATTTTGGCCATGAAAATTTATGGTTATACTGTACATTTATCAGTTTGACTGACATTAAACACTATGCATCATAATGGTTCATTGGGAAGAAATTCCTGAATATTTTAATGAATTCCTAATATTCTAATGAAGGTAAGTTTCTATAACTCAGTTTCATTACCATTTCTACCCCTAAAATGGGGATAATGCTGTTAAACAATAAGTGATAGTTATAGCCATCATATGCATCAAGCTTTCCACCTTCTTTTTTAGTCTTCATCCGAGGATATGTTTTTCATTGATTTGAGAGAGAGAAGAAGAGGGAGAGAGAGACAAAGAGGGAGAGAGAAACGTCAATGTGAGAGAGAAACATCGATCAGTTGCCTCCCATACTCGCCCAGACCAGAAACCCACAACCTAGGTATGTACCCTGAATTCGAATTGAACCCACAGCCTTTTTGGAGTGGGATGACACTCCAACCAACTAAGCCACCCTGCCAGAACAAGCTCTCTACCTTTTAAAAATAAATAGGAAATCAGGAAAATTAAATAACATGTAAATGACACTCTAGCACTCTCAAGTATTTATGAGCAAAAGGGATTATTAGTCATACATTTAATCCTTTAGTCACCAAGGGATAAACAAATATAGCCCACTAGGTATTGGCAGAGGCCCTCTCAAAATCCTTCTCTACAAGGTGAAAAGGTGAGAAATTTTAATGCTATTCTTTATCATTTGTACAGAAGTTAATATTCATAAGATATCCTATAAACTATAAAAATTACTTAAATGAACAATGAGATCAGAGTTAAGTATCCAATGAAACTTGTGGAGCACCAGACAGTTCTTCATAAACTGTATTACTTGATGACAAAGTTTAATGCCATGTTAATAAAGTTTTTATAGCATTTAGAATACAGAAATACAGACACCACTATACGCAAACCAAAACCTCTTGTCATTGTAACTATAACCTTTGGGTAGTAACTCATACATGACACCTATTTCTTTCCAACCTCAGAGATCAAAACAGCATAATATACAAATGTCAAATATTAGCACAGTGTGAAACTATTGAATGGTCTGGCACAGGAATTTGTAACACCCTTTTGACTACAGCTAGTAACAGGCTGAACCTGCCACTAATGTGATAGCTGCTTCTTTGACGAGGACAGAAGTCAATTAATTTTGAACACTGAGATAAGTATCACTCATTACCATATACTGGTGCCTAATCATTATGAAGGTTTTATAATAAGATTTCAATTCTCATCAGTGAACGTTCTTGCCATACAAAAATCCTCAACACTCCTCCACTCCCAAATAAATTGGGTTCTTATTTGCTTATTGGAGAAAGAGTGAATGAAGCAGCCAGAATTTCATTGCCTTTGGAGGAATTTCTCAGTTCACCTCAAAATGTATTCTTGCCCCTACTGATCAGCTGAAAATATTAAATTCTTACTGAGCATTCTGGAGACAAAGCATACCAGTCTGTTGCTATGATGAAAATACTTGAGAGGAGGAAGAGGTAGAAATGATGGTTGCTTGGACCAGGGTGGAAACAGTGGCACTGGTAAGAAGAAATCAAATTCTAAATATATAATGAAGGTAGAACCAACAGGATTTTCTTATGGAGGTTATGTGGGAAGTGAGAAAAAAAAGAGGAAAAAGTAACTCCAAGGTTTCTGGTCTGGAGTTAGAGGAATTCTTTTGAAAATGGAAGCAATAATAGCATGTTTGTACATCCACAGTAACAGAAGCCAAGGCAGAAGATATAGGATATAGACACAGATGCAGACAGATGGGTAGGTGTAGTAGGAGCTTCTGGAAGTACTCTTTTGATTACTTCAATTTACTAAGTGGAATAAGATCCTAAATACAAGTTGAGAGTAAAGTTTTAGAAGGTGTTGGAAGTTTAAGGAGAAAGGAACATGTATAATTAGTCACCTAGGAAAGCAGGAGAGAAAATGGCTATGAAAACGTTAAGTAGATTTGTGGGCAGCATTAAAGGATCATTCTGAGCTTACAGTCTGTATATATGTCAATATTTTCCTGTTAGTTAAGCTATGCAAAGTGCAGGTATAGAGTAGGTGGAAAATAGGATTTAACTAGGGTTGGATTTTGACAGCAAGTATACCAAAGAAAAAGAAGGGCCAAGGAAACTAAAGACGTATGCATGGGAGTAACCATGGAAGTTAAGCTGGATAAGGAGAGAAGTGAGGATATCAGGAGAATGACAGACAGTTTAAAGGTGGTAGGATCAATGCCACACAACTATAGGTACTTCCATGTTCAATGATGCTTTGGTATTTTTTCTCTATTATTTATATTCTTTGTACTTGTTTATATACCAGTTGTTAAAATATGGTAGAAATTATGAATATGTGACTCTGTCTGGAGCCTAGCACTATGTCATGCACAATTAGATCTTTAAACTTGCCTTCTCAAGACATTCAGCCTAGTCTCTTTTCCCAGCCCTGGCCCCATATGCAAATTCACACGTAATCAAGCACACACATACATGTAAAATAACTGATTACCTTTGCACGGTGACTACTTCTTTGTTATATTGGGTTTTGATGGAAAAGTTTTCCCTTGTACTTTCTAATTTCTAAATTTTCTGTATTGAGTATAAAATGCTTTTGTAATTTAGAAAAAATATTTAAAATAGCATATGTATTTATACCCATATATAATTTAATGCTGGTTGTACTCCATAATGAGGTATTAGAAGACTTAATCAGACCAAATTAAAGCCATAGACAATTAACATAAAATAAAAGATTTGAGAGGATAAAAGCTGACATACTTATAAAATACAAGGTTTTTCCCTGGCCAGTTTGGTTCAGCTTTTAGAGTGTTGGCTCACAGACTGAGGGGTCGTGGGCTTGATTCCTGGTCAAGGGCACATACCTGGGTTGGAGGATTGATCCCTGGCCCCAGCTGGGGTCGTGCAGGAGGCAATCAATCAATGTGTCTCTCTTACATTGATGTTTCTCTTTTTCTCTCTCTCTCCCCCTTTCTCTCCCTCCCTCTCTCCCTTCTACTCTATCTAAAAATTGATGGAAAAATACCCTTGGGTGAGGATTAAAAAATAAAATAAAATAAATAAAAAATAAAAACTATAAGGTTCATAAAACATATGCATGCATCATTGTCTAGCAAGTGAAATGTATTAAAATGCATGACATTGAAACTACAATTAAAACAGTAAAATATTATTAAATTGGAAGAAAGGACCATTACAAACCTGCTTTCTGTTTTGAGCTCTTGCATTCCGTAATCTTCGAGCAGAATAAAAGATAAAATAGCCCACGGTTGCTGCCGTAATAATAAAAAAGGACACAGAAACAAGGAAAATTGAATAGTGATTCACCCAAGGGCCATGCTTTTTCCCAACTTCGATGACCATTGTTACTTGTATGCCTCTTTGAATTGATTGTAGAATTTTTGTGCCTTTCAGATTGCCAATCATGATGGCAACAATGTCTCCTGCACCTGTAAAAAAAGGAATTTAGTTTTAGTTTGGTAAAGCACTCTTAGTATAAAAATCCAAGTGCTAAACTGATTTTAAGTGATTCCCAATGAGACAAAGGAAGTATACTCATTCATTCAATTAACATTTTTGAGGCATCTATTATGCATATTTAAGTTATAGGGGATATAAACATGCCAGGGCCACCTCACAACAATGCTATTCCACAATTGAGCTGTAACACTATTAAGCTGTCTCACATCTGTGTTGTTCTCCAGTCAAGCTGTATCATGATTGTGCTGTTCCACACTCATGCTGTTCCACAACTGTGGTTTATTTCAACTGAGCTGTTTGCACTGAATAAAGTGTTCCCATTCACCACACCCCAAATTAGGGATTCCTGTTGGTGTTGAATTGGTGGCAGTGATCATTGGTTAACAGTCTAAAGGCTTAATTTCTGGAGAACAGACAACATGGTGGCAGGCAGGACTGAAATGAGGGTCAGAGTGGGTGAGCATGTGCGAGAGAGAGTATGCATGGGTGTAAGTGGGTGGGCATCTGTCTGTTGGTGCAGGAACTCAGGGCAGGTGGTTTGGGTGCTCCTGGTGGGGAGTGGTTGGCCTCTGCCAAGAGCTGCTTGGCTGGTTGCTTCTCACTGCTTGGGATTGGAGAGCATGCCATTATGGAGGATCTGCAGTGTCCTCCTTGGGAGGAGGCTGCAGAGAGCAGCCAAGACCCAGTGCCTCAAGGCCACAGAGAAGTGCATCAGGCTCCACCTCCACCATGAGACACCATACCTGGTCCTGCCACTGTGACCTGATGCCCTGGCATGCACGAACCTGACCCCGCAAGCCACCATGACCAGCCCTGCTGCCATCATCAGCTGCTGTGCCCCCCACCACCACTGCCATGACCTGATGCCCACAGAAGCACAGACCTGCTGCTGCAACCTGGTGCACCTGACCCAGCATCCCTGGACAGCCAGACCTAGCTCTATGACCCAGTGCACTTGGCTCTGCTGCAACCCAGCACCCTCAGATGACTGGCCCCGCCATTGCAACCCAGTGAGTCAAGATCTGCCACTGTGACCTGCTGCCCCAAGATGGATGGAACTGACACCAAAACCCCATGAGCCTGACCAGGAACCCCCAGACAGCTGGACCCATGGCCATGACCTGATGCCCCCAGACGCAGGGAACTGTCACTGTGACCCTGCCGGCTTGACTTGGTGCTACAGGAAGACCAGACCCATTGCTGCAGCCCAGCATGACCTGACACCTTTGAATGCATGGGCTTGCTCCCGTGACCCAGCATGTATCACCTGGCACCCTGGACTACTAGATCACTAATATGGGGAGACAAAGGAACAACACCTAAATGAAAGAAAAGTAAAAATCACCAGAAAAGGACTAAATGAAATGGAGGCAAGCAATTTGTCAGATAAAGAGTTCAAAGTAATGATTATTAGGATGCTCAAACAACTTAGTGAGAACTACAAACAACTTTATGAGAACTATAAGAAACTTAGTGGGAACTACATTAGCATGAAAAAAAGATGTAGAAACCATGAATAAGAATCAATCAGAAATGAAGAATGACAACTGATATAAAGAATACCCTGGAAGGAATCAACAGTAGAATACAAGAAGCTGAGGACCGAATCAGTGAATTAAAAGACAAGATAGAAAAAACACACAATCAGAGCAGCAATTGGAAAAGAAAATTAAAAAGCAGGAGGAGCTGTGGGAAAACATGAAACATAACAACATCCACATCATAGGGGTACCGGAAGGAGAAGAAAATGAGCAAGGAATAGAGAACCTGTTTGAAGAAATAATGACAGAAAACTTACCTAACATGATGAAGGAAAATGACATAAGTCCAGGAAACACAGAGAGTCCCAATCAAGATGAACCCAAAAAGACCCATACCTAGACACATCATAATTAAAATAGCAAATGTTAAAAACAAAGAAAGAACCCTAAAGGCAGCAAGAGAGAGAAAGTTATCCACAATGGAGCTGCCACTAGACTGTCAGCTGATTTCTCAATAGAAACACTCCAGGCCAGATGGGAGTGACATAAAGCATACAAAGTAATGAAAAGCAAGGGACTGAATCAAACACTACTCTATCCAGCAAGGCTATCATTCAAAATTGAAAGTGAAATAAAGAGTTTCACAGAAAAAAAAGCTAAAGGAGTTTATTACCACCAAACCAGCACTGCAAGAAATGCTAAAGGGACTATTATAAGAAGAAGAAGAAATTGAGAGAGAGACAGAAAAGAATACAGGCATAAAGAATAAAAATGGCAACAAATAAGTACATGTCAATAATAACCTTAAATGTAAATGCCTTAAATTCTCAAATAAAAAGATATAGGGTAACTGAATGGATAAGAAAACATGATCTATATATATGCTCTCTACAAGAGACACACCTCAGAACAAAAGAGTCACACAGGATGAAAGTGAAGGGGTAGAAAAAAATTTTCCATGCAAATGGAAATGAAAAAAAGCTGGGATAACAATACTCATATCTGACAAAATAGACTTCAAAATGAAGGCAAACACAAGAGACAATGGAGGCCACTACATAACTATATAATTTTAAAGGGATCAGTACAACAAGAGGATATAATCCTGGTAAACATATATGCACCCAATATAGGAGCAGCCAAAAAAACAAAACAAAACAAAAACCCCAACAAACAAAAAAACCAAACTTCTGGGGGACTTTAAGGGAGATATCAAAAGCAATACAATCATAGTAGGGGACTTTAACACCCCACTGACATCACTGCATAAATCTTATAGACAAAAAAAAATCAACAAGGAAACAGCAACCCTAAGCGACACACTAGATCAGATGGATTTAATTGACATTTACAGAACATTTCACTCCAAAGCTGCAGAATATACATTCTTCTCAAGTGCACATGGGACATTCTCAAAGGTAGACCACATGTTAGGACACAATCAAAGTCTCTACAAGTTCGAGAATATTGAAATCATACCAAGCATCTTCTCAGATCACAATGGCATGAAACCAGAAATTACAATAAAAACACTCAAAAACATTCAAACACATGGAGGCTAAATAGCATATTATTAAACAATGAATTAGTTACCAAGGAGATGAAGGAAGAAATAAAAAACTTCCTGGAAATCAATGAAAATGAACACACAACACAAAATCTATGGGACGCAGTGAAAACAGTCCAGAGAGGAAAGTTCATAGCACTACAGGCCCACATCAAGAAACAAGAAACATTTCTAATAAACAATTTAACCCTACAACTTAAAGAATTAGAAAGAGAACAACAAGAAAAGCCCAGAGTAAGTAAAAAGAAGCAAATAATAAATATCAGAGTGGAGATAAATTACATAGAAACTGGAAATAAAACCAAAACAATAAAAAAGATCAATGAAATCAAAAGCTGGTTCTTTGAAAAGATAAAAGGAATTGAAGAATATTTAGCCAGACTCATCAAGAAACAAAGAGAGAGGATCCAATAAATAAAATCAATATCGAGTGAAATACCAAGTGACACCACAGAAATACAAAGGATTGTAAGAAAATACTATGAACAATTATATGCCAACAAATAGGACAACCTAGGTGAAGTGGACAAATTCCTAGAATCATACAATCTTCCAAAACTCAACCAGGAAGTCAGAAAACCTGAACAGACCAATAATAACTAATGAAATTGAAGCAATAATCAATAAACTCCCAACAAACAAAAGCCCTGATCTGGACGGCTTCACAGGGCTGTATTACCAAATATTCAAAGAAGAACTAATACCTATCCTCCTCAAACTATTCTAAAAAAATTAAAAAAGAAGGAAGACTTCCAAGCTCTTTTTTTCAAAGCCAGCATTACCTTTCCAAAACCAGATAAAGACACTACAAAGAAAGATAATTACAGGCCAATATCCCTGATGAACATAGATGCTAAAATCTTCAACAAAGTTTAGCAAATCGGACCCAGCAATATATTAAAAAGATTATACACCATGACCAAGTGGGATTTATTCCAGGGATGCAAGGCTGGTATAATATTTTCAAATCAACAAATGTAATACATTTCATAAACAAACTGAAAGATAAAAATCACATGAACATATCAATAGATGCAGAAAAAGCATTTGACAAAATCCAACACACATTTTTTATAAAAACTCTCAGCAAAGTGGGAATAGAGGGACAATATCTCAACATAATAAAGGCCATAGATGACAAACCTATAGCCAAAATCATACTCAATGGGCAAAAACTAAAAGTGTTTCCCTTAAGAAGAGGAACAAGAAAGGGATGTCCACTTTCACCACTCTTATTCCACATAGTACTGGGAATTTTAGCCACAGCGATCAGACAAGAAGAAAAAATAAAAGGCAACCAAACTGGATACGAGGATGTATCAAATTGGATTCTCAGATGACATGATGTTGTATAAAGCAAACACAAAAGACTCCACCAAAAATCTGCTAGATTTAATAAATGAATTTGGCAATGTAGCAGGATACAAAATTAACATCTAGAAATTGATGGCATTTTTATACACCAATAATGAACTCTCAAAAAGAGAAAAAGAGATAGAGGAAGATATAAACAAGTGGAAAAATATACGGTATTCATGGATTGGAAGAATTAACATCACTAAAATGTCCGTATTACCCAAGGCAATCTACAGATTCAATGCAATCCTTATTAAAATACCAGTGACATATTTCAAAAATCGAGGACAAATACTCCAGAAATTTATATGGAACCCAAGAAAACCCTGAATAGCTGCAGCAATCTTGAGAAAGAAGAGCAAAGTTGGAGAGATCACCATATTGGATATCAAGTTATACTACAAAGGCACTGTAATTAAAACAGCTTGGTACTGGCACAAGAATAGGCATATAGATCAATGGAACAGAACTGAGAACCCAGAAATCAACCCAGACCATTATGCTCAATTAATATTTGAAAAAGGAAGCAAGAGCATACAATGGAATAAAGACAGTCTCTTCAATAAATCGTGTCAGGAAAATTGGACAGCTACATGCAATAAAATGAAACTGGACCACCAACTTACACTATACACAAGAATAAACTCAAAATGGACAAAAGACTTAAATATAAGTCACAAAACCATAAAAATCCTCAAATGAAATATAGGCAGCAGAGTTTCAAACATCTCACAGAGCAGAATTTTCACTGATACATAGCCTAGGGCAAGAGAAACAACGGGGAAAAAATGGGACTACATCAAACTATAAAGCTTTTGCCCAGCAAAAGAAACCAGCATCAAAATGAAAAGGGAACCAACTGTATGGGAGAACATATTTTCCAATGATACATCTGATAAGAGATTAATTTCCAAAATATATAAAGTACTCATATAACTCAACAAAAGGAAGACAAATAATCCAATTAAAAATGGGCAGAGGAACTGAACAGACACTTCTCCAAAGAGGACATACAAATGGCCAAGAGACATATGAAAAAATTTTCAGTGTTACTAAGCATCAGAGATGCAAATTAAAATGACCATGAGGTACCATTTCACACCTGCCAGAATGGCTACCATCAATATATCAACAAACAACAAGTGCTAGGGAGGATGTGAAGAAAAGGGAACCCTAGTACACTGCTGGTGGGAGTGCAGACTGGTACAGCCACTATGGAAAACAGTATGGAATTGCCTCAAAATATTAGAAATTGAACTGATATTTGACCCAGTGATCCCACTTCTAGGAATATATCCTAAGAATCCCTGAACACCAATCAGAAAGAATATATGTACCCCTATGTTCATAGCAGCACTATTCACAATAACTAAGATTTGGAAACAGCTCAAGTTTCCATCAGTAGATGAGTGGATAAAAAAGCTGTGGTACATTTACACAATGGAATACTATGCAGCTGTAAAAAAGAAGAATCTCTTACCCTTTGAGACAGCATGGAGGGACCTGTAGAGTATTATGCTAAGCGAAATAAGTCAGTCAGAGAAAGACAAGTATCACATGATCTCTTATATGTGGAATCTGATGAACCAAATAAACTTATGAATAGAACCAGAGGCATGGAAACATGGAAACAGACTGAGGACTCTCAGATCGATGGGGAGGAGGAGTGGTTGGAAGAGATTAACCAAAGATCTTATAATGCATATATGCATTACCATTGGACACAGACTGTAGGGTGGTGATGACCTGGGGCTAGGTGGGAGCCGGGTGGAATAGGGCAATGGGGTAAAAAGGGAGACATCTGTATTACTCTCAACAATAAAGATAAAAAAGTATATGCTTCTCAAAATTTCACTATATTCTATAATAAAGGTACATTAACTTTATAATAAAACATAATCTATTTATATATAATTACAACTATTTTTTAAAATATGCATGGAACATGTTTTTTAAAAAAATAATCTATAGAAATATATACTTGTGACTGTACTTTGATATTAGGATTATACAATTTCTTTCCAAAATGTATGTGATGATCATGTGGTACTCTTTAATGGGAAATTTATTTTTAGATTTTTTTCATCCTTACTAGTTCCCCTCTCTTCATGATAAAATCTAAAATCCTAAACATTGCATTCAAGAATCTTCTTAACCTGATTTTTATGTAGCTTTCTAGCTTCAGCTTCTTCTGTGCTTATATGTGCTGGCCACAGCAAGCTCTGGCCAAATCAAACTATTTTCCAGCTTCTCTTATGTTTTCTCATTCCTCTAGGCCTTTATTGTTTTTGCTCTGCCTGAAATGCTCATTCTCTACTCTACCTCCTTGCTTTCCAAATTGTCCATTAATATTAGCTAAAAAGACATCTTACATGGAAAGATTTCCTTGCCTTCCCCCACTCTGCAGTAAATACCATGCTGAGTTAGTTTCTTCCCTTCTGTGCTTCCTGAAGAGCATGTATTTGTTTCAGTTATAGCTCAAGACTGATTATATCATAATTGATGTTTCACTTGTTTATTGTTAGATATCTTTTAATGCTATGGATTATAAATTATTTGTCTCCACATTTTGAGTGTTTCATGCTTAAAAAATATGTTAAATGGAATCACTAGAATAGAAAAATACAGTAATTGTTTTATGTCAAGTAAAGCCACAAATAACACCTATAATAAAATGTGATTTTCTCTGAATGCTTTAAGTGACAAAAATAATAATAAAGGCCTAATCTCTGTAACATCTCCCTCTCTATCCCATTCCAACTAATCTTTGTCCTCTCTACTCCCCCCCCCACCCCAACTATATAACTCTTATGAAAAAAGTAAGGGACAAACATAATCTTTTCCAATGTTATGAGGATGTCAAATTACTCATGCCATTTCCCTGCTTATCAAGGTTTATATTCCTTCTAGTTTATATGACCTAAAACCAATAATCTGAAGGAAAAGAATAGAGTTCTTTGAATGTCAAGAGATTACCAACCAGAGAAATCTCCCATTGATATTAGCTTAAGGTACTATCTTAGTTAATGATCAAACTCAAATCTGGAAAAAACAAAGCCACACATGCAAGCACACACACACACACACACACACGCACACACACACACACACACACACACACACAATTGTAACAGGCCCTTCAGGCTAGAATTTAATTACAAAAGTCCAATATTAAGACAGTAATCACACTTTCGATAATCAAATTAAGAGTACAAATCTTAAATGACAATATACATAGCAGAATTATTACCCAAGTAATCCTTTAAATTTATGATCCCCAGTGGCCAAAGTCTTCAAAAGATCAAGATCTTCTCTTTACTCGAAGTTACTAATTTAAAAATAATATATTCTTAAGGTATTATTACAAATTTTAAAGTTCTAAAAGACACTATTTATACATATGATAGCCATTTAGTTAAACCCTTTTATAACTTTTCTGACTCATTCATAATCACTCAGTTTGGCAGACATTAACAACTTACTCTTCTCATTTACATGGGGAAAATCTCAAAAGCAATGGGAAGTAAAGGAGTCTGAAATGACTTCTGTTGCATATTTTTCCTCTATTAGTGTATCATTCAATATCCTTTATGGATCTAGAGAACTGGTTATTTTGCAAGAAGAGCGGCTCATTTTTCTATTTACTGGGGGCTTCACATTTGTACCTTTGGCACTAAAAGCACAGACTTTGTCTTTTCTTTATAAGACATCTGACAGGAATATTTCTTACTATAAAGTTTTGATTAATTATATAACCTACAATTCATTTCTGGTGTTGTAACCTGTATAAACTTTGAAAGCATGGATAATTCTAAAACTCAGGTTTGGGAATATATTATAATTTTAAAAAATTCTTTTTAATCACAGATGTGTCCTTCTAAACTTTTTTTTGACTAACAGAAATAAGTTTTCATTCTTTTGGAAGATATGAGGTGGGTGGCAGGGGTGGATGCTCAGGAACATACTGGCCATTGTGGTCAGATGGAGATTAAAAAAACAGTGATAGTCAAGAAATACATTGTCTATACATAATGAACAATGCTCTGCTTCAATTGCTCCAATTCATATTCATACATGCTATATAAAAGACCCATTTCTAAGCATTACTATATAGCTCCTCTTCGCCACACCCCTGCAACTATTTAAAAATTGCTCCTCATCCAGTGTTCTCCATAACAGCTAATGGTGTCACAAACCTCTGGTTACCTGGTTTAGGAACCTCAAAATCATGTTTGAATACTCACTGCTAACCTATTAAGTCATGTAGATGCTACTTCCTTGGCATCTCTCACTATCAGATACTTCTTTCCACTCCTGCTGCCGATATAATATAGGCCTCTACTGTCAACTCTATAGACTCAACCAAGCTTGGGTCTGAAGAAAGAATAAAACAGGCTTCCAGAGAGACAGCATGAGGGCTTCAATACAAGTACACTATGATATTTTTGTTGGTTGCTGAATGACATTTTTATTTACTTCCTGAATCCTGTCTATGCTTTAGATAATTGCTGTTGCCAGATAAGATTTATCTAGAAACTAGACCCTGTTCTAAGTGCTTTACATGCATTAACATATTTCATTTTCACATCAACCCTATAAGGTAGGCATTGCTATTATCCCATTAAAGATAAGATTGACAAACTTGCCTAGAATAACACATGGCTACTAAGTGCACAACTGGTATCTGCTCTTCACTGTTATTCTATATAATTTCTCTATTTTTAATGTAACCTAAAGCTATTATTTGACTGTAAAAATATAATAGGTACATTCACAAGATAGTGATAAATGCTAACAAGTGGCTCTTGAGGTGGGGTGGGGGAAGGAGGAATCCTTGATTTGTAGTGTTTCCCAATTTCTGTGGTGTAAATACTATCCCCCGTGGCCATGTGAATGCGGAGTTGGGAAAATATGGGTTCAATTGGCTAAGCCAGATGACTCTAGCATACCACTGGACATTACAGAGTCAAATACAAGGTCCTGGCCAGGTTACTCAGTTGGTTAGAGCGTTGTCCCAATACGCCAAGGTTGTGGGTTAGATCCCTGGCCAAGGCACATAAAAGATTCAACTAATGAATGCATAAATAAAAATCAATCTCTCTCTCTCTCTCTCAAATCAATAAATAAAAAATTTAAAAAACTGAAATACAAATAGTATAAAATTCAAAATTTACAACGAGTTATTTTGCTTATTCATTTCACTTATTCATACCTACTTTGAAAAGACAAAGTTCATGTACAATCCCAAGTTAAATTTGTTTTTCTAGTTACTATTCTGTTGAAAACTATAAAATATGTACCATGAAATTCCAAATAAGAACAATCAGACTTGTTTTTGTGGAATAGGAAAAGAAACCTTTGGTGATTGGTGTGTGTGTGTGTGTGTGTGTGTGTGTGTGTTTGTGTGTGTGTGTGTTGCTAAAGCAGGCTTTGCTGAGCTTTTTTCTCCCTTAAGCTTTCTCTGTCCTTAAAATACTGGAGACTCAAGGGGCTGCTATTAGGCTTCAGCTAATTCTAAACCTCTCACATTAAAATTAGTGACTTTGTAATGGATCTTTTCAAAGCATCACAAAACTTATAGTCTGTATGTAAAGTTAGTCATTTATTATAAGCACCATCTATGTGGTCTTATTCAGAATTTATTCTGAATGTTTAATCTGTCTAATTTTTGGTATGTTGAGGAATAGAAAGTGAGCACTGAAAACACAAACACAAAGGCCAGAAGCTTTTCTCATCTTAAATGAGATTTAGAAAATATGAAGAATAGCATTTTTTTCAAAGGGATGAGTAAAATACAATCTTTTGCCTATTTGGAAAGATGTAATACTGATATTCCCTTCCTAGAGAAACTCAAAGCACTTCTTCAAGTGTTTATGAGAATTGATCTTCCTTGAAGGTAGGAGTTTAGACCTTTAACAAAACAAGTTCAATTAACAGATAACCAACTTATATCATTGAATATATGTTCTTTATGCTGCAGAATTTGGCTTATCATTTTATTCACTTATAGTAGTATGACAATGTATTAAACGGAAAGCTATATTACAATCTTTAAAATTATTGATATTTCTTCAAAACATCCTTACAGTTGATCTACAAAACCAATGTTGATATATTAATGCATAGACTCTTGAACAAGTTTCCAAGCTTTGCGCTTTTTTATCCTGAATTTCACTATACCAACTATCTCCTTTGGAAAGTACCAGGCTTAAGCCAAATATGGGTTGCACAGATCAGTTGATTAAAACATAGTGCTAATAAGATAAAGGTTATGGTTCAATTAACCTCTTATAGACAAATTATACAAAAGACAGTACCTCTAATTTCATTCATTATGGGTTGTTTTTTTTTTGTTTTTTTGTTTTTTTGTACCTATACTCATGCCAGACATTGTGCTAGGACTTATAGTTACAAAAGGGACTAAAAAATACTCCCTCCCCTCTAGGCACTTGCAAATGTCTCCTATATATGAGCCATTCACTACTATAAAGAATATGAACTAAGCCAGTGGAACACATTGTGCACATTTATTATCACCTCCAGTAGTAGAAAAAAAATTTCCAAATCACATCCTGAACTGATACTGGGTTACCAGAATTTCTTCCTATATAAAAAAGAAAATTATTTTCCTTCAGTGTCCAATAATTTGTAAAATAAAAAGAAATTGTATTTGTTTTTATATTTCTGAATTCAATAGTGCTCTTTATTAAAAAATTGATAACCAGAAATAGACTAGAGTTTGAGCCAGGGAAGAAGCATAATGCAGAAAAAACAACACTGAAGTGGGAATCAGAACACTGGGTTGCAGTTTTTGCCTGAAGAAAGTAGGGCTGTACTAAATTTCTTAAGTATGGCAAAAGAATATGACTACATTTCTTCTATCCTTCTGGAATTTCCAAATGAACTATTAACTTCATTCTGGTTTTTAAGAAATCATAGCATCCATTCTCCCCCCACCCCAATGAAAAGGAAACTATGAAAACTGACCATTAAATGGACAGCAGACCTCTATGACCTAAACCCCGATCACAGAACAACTGTCATTTCAGGATTTGAATCTCTCTAAATCTGCACTTTGTTTCAAAGGTGATTGTGAGCCCATTTACACCCTTTTCTTTCCTGAACTGCTAGGCAAAATCATTAAGCAAACTATAAAACGAATTAGTTAAACGCCTGACTATCTGACTTATAGAGATAAATCAAGAATTTATTCATAAATTTTAATGCATTGTATCTTATAATTAAATTTTCGAAGTTGAATATCAGAAAAAGCTGTCATTTTTTACATTCCTAGTGTATTTTTTATTTTATTTTTTCCATCACCATTTATTCCCACTGTGTTCTTTTCACTTCCACCCACCCCCTTCCCTCTGAAGTCACAACACTGTTGTCCATGTTCATGAGTTCTCTCTCTTTTTTTCTTTGTTGCTCAATCTCTCTACCCCTCAACACCCCCCACCACTTTTTACAATTCTAGTGTATTACTACCACTTTACATTTGACAATTTAATGGTTAAAAATCGCTAATCTGAACCCTAATTGCTTAAACACCAATTCCTAAGTCCAGTATAACTTAAACTACACTTATCTTGATACCACAAATATAGCAGTCACTCAATTCTTTACTAATTAATTTATTTAATTTTTATTGAATTTATTGGGATGACATTGGTTAATAAAATTATGTAGGTTTCAAGTGTACAATTGTATAATACATCATCCGTATATTTTGTGTTTGCCTTGAACTTCCTATTTAAAAATCATTAATAACACAACGTGGCTCAAGTTTTTCACATTTTCACTCTGGTATCTAAAGTATTTGGGAGAAGGAACAGATTAGGAATAAGTAATAATTAAGCAGCAGAAGAAATACAGACTCCAATTTCAAATGTTCAAGATGAATAAAGGTTTTGGCATGAGCCTATCTCAGGAACAAAGGTAATAAAATATGGTATAACAACTCTTACTACTGTTGCTGAATATCATTCAATTAAATTGTTAATATAAAGAGTATCTCTTCTCAGCCTTACTGGCAAACAAACAAACAAAAAACACTTTCTAGTTATTATTCATAATATATAGAAATTTAATCTAGTATCTTGCTGGTGGCCAATCCCTTCATGTCTTTCAAAGCGCTAATGACACAGGTGGAACAAGTCAGTCAGATAAAGACAAATACCATATGATTCCACTTATATGTGGAATCTAAAGAACAAAATAAATGAACAAACAAAATAGAAACAGACTAATAGAGAACAAACTGATGGTTACCAGAAGAGGGGTTTGGGGGGATGGGTGGAAAAGGTGAGGGGATTGAGATGTACAAATTGGTAAATTACAAAATAGTCACCAGGATGTAAAGTACTGCATAGGGAATATAGTCAATAATATTGTAATAACTATGTGTGGTGCCAGGTGGCTACTGGAAATATCAGGGGGAACACTTTGTAAAGTATATGATTGTCTAACCAATATGCTGTACACTTGAAAATAACACAACGTAATAGTAAATGCAAACTGAAATTGAAAAATAAAATTTAAAAAGCTAATGATATTATGGTTTTGGTTTAATCATAATTATTTGCAAACACAGACAAATTCATTAAACAAATATTTCTTAAGTGCAAACTATGTAGTAAGTTCTGTGATTCTGGACTTTCCCCCCACATTTAAATATTAACTTGTTAAAATGTAAAATAAATTCTAAAACATTTTACAATATATTAAATATTCCAAGCATAATGATGGTATATGTACAGCATGTTGGCATTCAAATACAAAGTATAAGGAGGTAAGGAAAGCTGTTCATTATCTCTTTCAACCAGTATTCCACTTTTAATATTAGAAAAGAGAGTATTCACAATGAGTGACTTAAAAATAGTAAAGGCAATTGAAGGCCAAAGTAGCTCTTTTAAAACTAAGCTCACTTTCAATACTGTCCTACATCCTGATAAATCAATGGGGTTAGCACTTTTGAATTGACTCGTATCTAGAATGAACAAGATCAAGGTGTGAAAAATTTCAACATAATTCTCTAACAAATATTTCCTCCATTAGAAAATCTGAAATCAATTCAAGTGGATTTCTGAATATTCATTTTGTCCACAGTAGCTTTCAAAGGCTCCATTCCCCTCACCCCCATAGCCCAAACTCTTTGGGCAACTAGGGAAGGTCAGTGTATTTCAAAGAGGTATATGAAAGCTTATCAAACCAAGCATTGTTAAGTGTCATTTTTTAAAACCAATAAAAGAAATTCTCTAAGCCAGACTAGCCTCTCTTCAAATTCCTGTTTTCTGGCAACTTTTTTGCCTTCTGTTGAATATTTTCAGCCAAAGATGACCCAAATTTAGTTTTCTTAAACTGACTGCTTAATAGCAACTCTCTTGATTAAAAAAATAGTTCTAAATTGACCCTCAACAAATAAATATACAAATGATTTCTTAAAAGTGTCTGCGGTTCACTGAGGACCAAACAAATCAGTACTGCACACCCATTTAATATATCATTATGCTCTTAACCAGCCTTTAGTTAAATTCTAGTCTGTTCAGGATAGGAAATAGGCATCAATAAAGGTAAGCTGTTGGTTAAAGTAATGGTTCTTAATATTCTGTATAGTTGTAAATCATCTTTTTGGAGGAGGGTTGGTGGCACTGAAGATGACCAAAATCACCTTTAATTATTATCATTCTTTCAAACCAACATATGAAACAAAGGGACACAGTCATGTGTAATACAGCAGGTTGCCTCTATTTCTTCCTTGCACCCCCAAATACTTCTGCTGTAGGTTTTGAAGGCAATCCAGTTGTCTCTCATAACATTGGACAATTGATTCCAGGACCCCTATGGATATCAAAATCCATAGACGCTCAAGTTCCTTATGTAAAATGGCATTGTATTTGCATATAGCCTATGCACATCCTCCTGTATACTTTTTATCATCTCTAGATTACTTATAATACCCAATACAATATAAATGCTATGTAAATAGTTGTTATACTGTATTGTTCAGAGAATAATGACAAGAAGTCTGTACATGTTCAGTACAGGTGCAGCTATTGTAGGCCTAAGTACATAGTAGTACACATCAGCAACAATGTAACATTTCACCCCAAATATTTTTGATCCATGTTTAGTTAAATCTGCAGATAAGGAAATGAAGACATCACAACTATGGAGGGTCGACTATATTTTATTAGGAAATGGGTTACAGATTTGATATAGTACCTCCCCCCAAAATCTCTGGTAGATGGCGTCCTCAGGAAACAGTTTAAAGACACTAGGGAATTAGAAGTAATGCTGTTCAAAAGGTCACAGATGCATAATTTTTGGATGACAGGTCATACTCACAGGTAAACATTTTTTAGAATTATTATTAAAATATAGTTAGTCCTGCCTGGACTATTCTAATTTCCAGTAGTGATATGTGTAGTATATTGTTAAGAACCCAATGTCTAGATCAGCATTTCTTCAAGTTTTTGGTCATAGCACCACTCTATACTCTTTAAAGTCACTGAGTATACCAAAATTTTTTTTGTTTATGTAGATTATTTCTTTTTTTAATTTATTTATTTTTAATTTTTTTCTTTATTGATTTTAGAGAATGAGGAAGGGAGAGAGAGGGAGAGATAGAAACATCGATGAGAGAGAACATTGATTGGCCACCTCCTACATGCCCCCCACTGGGTTTTGGGCCCACAACCTGGGCATGTGCCCTGACCGAGAATCAAACTGGCGACCTCTTGGTGCATGGGTCGATACTCAACCAGTGAGCCACACCGGCCAGGTGATCACTTCTTTTTTTTTCACTTTTTATTGAATTTATTGGGGTGACAGTAGTTAATAAAATTATATAGGTTTCAGGTGTACAAGTCTATAATACAGTATCTGTATATTGTATTGTGTGTTTACTACCCTATGTCAAGTCTCCTTCCATCACCATTTATCTCCTCTATACCCTCTTCTCTCTTCTACCTTCTCTTTCCCTCTGGTAATCACCATATTGTTTTCTGTGTCTGTGAGGTTTCTTTTTGCTTAATCCCTTCACCTTTTCACCCAGCCTCTCAACCTACTCCTCCTCTCTGACAGCTGCCAGTCTATTCTGTATCTATGAGTCTGTTTCTACCTTGTTTGTTAGTTTATTTTGTTCATTAGCTTCCACATATAGGTGAAATCATATGGTACTTGTCTTTCTCTGACTGGTTTATTTCACTTAGCAAAATACTCTCCAGGTCCATCCATGCTGTTGCACGTGTAGATTATTTCTATTCATATTTACAATATTAGAAATTAACACTAAGTTTTAAAACTATTTATTCACTTAAAATAACAGTCAAAATTGCATGTTATTACAATTAACATATTTTAAATTAAAAATAACTATTATTTTCCCCAAAACATAATCACCTGTGGCATTTGTGCAAAGGTCTTTTAATGGCAGACTTAATAAAAGACAGCTTATTGTTCATATCTGCTTCTGCATCAGATCTATTGGGATCTGTTTTTTTGAATGAAATATATTAAGAAAATCTGTACTCACACAGATATGCAATTAGAAAAATGAGGAGTGTTTTAATAGCATTTTCAAATAATTGAAGATATTCTTCTCTGATACCATACTAAAATTCAAGAACTGGTAGTTTCTTAAACATTAGGTGCAAGGTAGAATTTGAAGCCATACCAATGAACTCTATACTTCCTTATATGAAAATCCATTCATTTATCTTGTATAATTAATGGATCCTTTATCTATACATGGTTTTGTAATATCTTGCATTGGTCATTGGAAAGACTGGTTTATTGAGTTATTCAGATCTCACAATGGTGACTCATTTCAAGATATACAATACCAAAAACATCACGGTTGATTTTGACATTGTATCACCATCGATGGCATCAGAAAAGTCTAAGTATTAGGAAGTTTTCAAGCTCACGTGGTGGGTAAGGTTTCCAAAGTTCTAATTTTTGCTTGAACACTAAATTTTATCATTAGCAACAAGTGCAGTCAATTGTTTTCCTTGGCATGACAGGTTCACTTAGTTCATTTTGGAGAAAAGGTCTTCCAAACACCCAAGTATGAATTACCACTGTTTGTCAGTAGTTCTTTCAAGTTAAAAAGGAGTTGTTTGAAGTAAGCGGCTAGTTCAGCTCACAACTCAGTAATGTAAGGGCTTCTCCTTCAGCCAACCATGATATTTTGGTCTGCTGCAGAAGTGTTTTATGACTATTTCCCATTTCATCACACAGAATATACAAAAAATGTTGTGCATGGTAGGGTAGGATACATAATAGGATAATAAAATTAATTATTCTTACTGATTCATCAAGGACACTATTTTTGTTTGTTTTTGTTTTTGTTTTTGGTTTTTAATCTTTATTGTTCAAAATATTACAGAGGTTCACCACTTTTTCTCCCATTGACCCCCCTCCTCCCCACTCCCATCCCTCTCCTGCCTTCTCCACATTATTGTCTGTGTTCACTGGTTATGCATACATGCATATAAGTTATTTGGTTTATCTCTTCCCACCCCACCCGCGATCCCCCTTCCCTCTGAAGTTTGTCAGTCTGTTCCTCACTTCCATGTCTCCGGATCGATTTTGATTGTCAGCTTATTTTGTTCATGATATTCCATAAATAAGTGAGATCATGTGGTACTGGTCTTTCTCTGACTGGCTTATTTCACTTAGCATAATACTCTCCAGGTCCCTCCATGTCATCTCAAAGGGTAAGAGATATTCCTCTGTTACAGCTGCATAGTATTCCATTGTATAAATGTACCACAACTTTTTTATCCACTCATCTACTGATGGGCACTTGGGGCTGTTTCCAGATCATCAAGGACATTCTTAAGTAAAACTGACATTTTCTTTTTACTGTAAATGCATGGAGGTATAGTATAAAATACAGTTCGATGCCTCTGTCTTAATTTGTGCTATGGAGCCATCAGTTTTTGCTGACTACTGCTTTTATGCCCTCCATGTAAATGTCAGCACAGTGAATAGGGCAAATAATATCTACATATTATTATGAACATAGTTTTGACCTCATGGACACCTGAAATACTCTCAGGGACCTGTGGTCCCAGATCATAATTTGAAAACTGTTGGGCAGGATCAATGATCCCCAGACTTTAATATGCATGAGAATAACCTGGGAAACTTGCTAAAACACTAAACTCCCCAGTCCCCATTCCCTGATTCAGTATGTCTGGGGTTGAGCTGGGGAATCTGTAGTTTAACAAGTTCCATGTATTCTTTGGCTATATGTTATCTGTGGCCCATGGTTTTATTTATTTATTTATTTAGAGAAATAGTTTATTTGGTAACAAGGAGTAAAAAAGGAATTAAGAATTCCTTCTGGTAACTGAACTGCAATAGTCAAAGGGATAGCAACATACAATACTTCCCTTGCAGTCCTTGATCTTTTCCTGAAATGTGAAGATGCCTTAGTTATGTGACTTGCAATTATTATTTTCTAGACAGAAGTGTTAGCTGTTGTGCTTCCCAGTGTATCATCAGTTGCTACATTTTCCTTTTTGACTTCGGATTTCATGGCAGGGAACAGAAGTACTTCCTTGATGTTATTAGAGTAGTCTATGAGAAACATGGTGACTTGGTCTATGCCCATGCCCCAGCCAGCTGTTGGGGGCAGCCCATATTCCAGGGTGGTGAAGAATTGTTCATCTATGAACATTGCCTCATCATCACCAGCAAACTTGGCCTTGGCTTGTTCTTCAAAAAGCTGCCACTTCCTCATGGAGTCATTCAGCTTGGTGTAGGCATTGCTATGTCCTTCTTCATGATAAAATGGTCAATGTGCTCAGTCAGACCCTCTTTAGAGTGGTATCATTTGCCCAAAGGCCTCATTATCTGCAGATGATTAAAGATGAATGTTGGATTGATGCATCACTTCCAGGAACTCTCCAACAAATTTATCAAGGAGCCTGACTGTGGCACCAGGTGGAGGGCATTCAACAGCTTTTGCCACATAGATATCATCAAGAATTTTGTGAATGAGTTTCTTCAGTTTCAAAGAGGTTAGTTTCTGGCGGCCTCACCCCCAGGGCTTTCTCAAGCTCTCTACCATGCTGATTCTCTGGAATGGTAGACTGAAGTCAATCTCTGAGGCTTGGCTCCCAGGGCCATCTGGATGTTAAGTGAGCTTGTAACTGCCTGTAACATGCTTCACTATTATTCCTGAAATCATATTTTCTGTGATTTCCATGAGATCATGATAGTCTGCTTAGGCCATCTAGAGTTCACAGGTAATGAACTCAGAATTGTGAATCAAATCAATTCCTTCATTCAGGAACTGGTGTCCAATTTTGTATACCTGGTCAATGCCACCAACCACCAACATCTTATGGTAGAGTTCTGGAGTAATTCTCATATGTAAATTCATGTCTAGCTCATTGTGGTTGGTGATAAAAGGTGTGGCTGTAGTTCCCCCTGGGAGGATGTTAATTATGGGAGTTCCAATCTCTGGGAATCCTAACTTATCTAAGAAATTTCTTTTATTCCTTATGACCTTAGAACAGATGATAAATTTCTACCACATAAAGTCATTCAGGATCAAGCACAAGTATCTCTGAAGATATTGTGTCTCCTTGTCTTTGAGGCCAAAGTGAAGATGAGGTAATATATGCAAGCAAGAAGATAGCAGTGTGATCTCTTAGGTAATGATGCTCAGCTCATCCTTCCTGCTTTTCCCAGGATTCCCCTGAATTCCAATTATGTCTCCCCCATATAGTTTGTGTTATTGATACAAATAAATTCTTCTGATTTATAATTCCTGGAATTGGCCATGACTTGCAACTTGAGCCCCTCTCCTTGAAGGTCATAGAAGATGAGCTTTCCCCCAGAAGCTCTTTAGGCATGGATCCTATCTGTCACCTTTAGGTGATGTCACTCAGGTGGTCCCCAGGTTGCAGGTGACTGTATTCTTGAGTGAAGTGAGTGAGCAAGATGTCTACATGGAACTTGTGTGGGTATGGGTCTTACCCACTGACCTTTAGTTGGTGGACTGCTTGGTTGCAGATATTTTAGTATTGGTTTGGGTCCAGACTCTTCTCCTTGGCACCTGCATCGTTGTCAATTGTGTGGTTGGTGGCAGCAGCATTGGCCTGGCTTAGTTGTTTCTCACTGAGCTCCTTATGCTTGGCCTCCTTCTCCACTACCTTTTTCTCAGCTTTCAAGCATCTCTTTAGCTCACTTCTTTTATTAGAATGTCCTTATGAAGCACTGTGAAAGGAGTAAGTTGACCCAGTCGCAGTTTCCTCTGCCCTTACTGTGCCCAGAAGGTTGGTGCAGGAACCCCCTAACAAGCCTTACAGCAGCTTGTGTCAACATGTCAGAACACCCTGGAACTAATGATGACCACAACTTTTTGCTCAGATTTGGCTTGCCACTGTCTCTATTCACCTAAGGTCCCTGCACAGCAGCCATCTCTCCAGAGGATCTGACCTGAAAGGTATGGCCCATATTTTTAGAAATATTAGGCCAGAGTTTGGTTATAGTTTGAGTTCCAAGATACTAGTCTGGTCACTCTGGCCAGATCAATGCCAATCCTTTACATGGCATTAAAAACAAAACAAACAAAAACAACAACAACAAAAAAAAAACTCTGTGAATAGAATGATTTTATTTTTACCAGTAAGTACTTCACATAGAGAAGTTTGAAAATTAGCCACATCAGAAACAGGCCCATTCCTTTCATGTTATAATACAAGTCCACTGTCACCATTGTCTCTCATCTTAATCACTGTAACAACCTCCTCATTGCTCTCCAAACTACCAGTCTTAGCCCTGCAATTCATTCCCCTAACAGCTACCAGATACATTTTTCTAAAAAGAAAAAAAAAATGTTACCTGGAGAGCATTATGCTAAGTGAAATAAGCCAGTCAGAGAAAGACAAGTGCCATATGATTTCACTCATATGTGGAATCAAATGAACAAAATAAAGTAACAAACAAAATAAAAACAGACTCATAGATAAAGAACAGATTGACAGCTGTCAGAAGGGAGGGGGGTTGCGGAGCTGTGTGAAAAAAAGTGCAGGGATTAAACAACAACAACAACAATAAAACAACAACAACAACAAAAATAAATACAGACACAGACAAAATTATGGTGATTACCTGAGGGAAGGGGGAGGGTTGGGGAAGGTAGAAGAGAGTAAAGGAGGGATAAATAATGATGGAAAGTGACTTGACTTGTGGTGGTGAACACATAATACAATATACAGATGATGTATTATAGAATTGTACACCTGAAACCTATACAATTTTATTAACCAATGTCACCCCAATAAATTCAATTAAAAAGAAAAAAAGAAAAATAATAAAAGGAAAAAAATATTCATAGTATTCCTTTACTAAAGGCCCTTAAAGAACTCCATTTCACCTAAAGAACAAAGTTCAACCTCCTTTGATAAGATCCTGGCCCATCTGAGTTAGACATTCAGCTTTTACACTGTCTAGTAGAGACTTCACTCAAGGTAATCTGGTTTGAGTTTCACTAATCTATTAACTCCTTCAGGTTAGGGGCTGGGTCTTTCATCACTGTATCTACAATTTCTAGCAGAATGCCTGGAACATAAAACCTGTCAAATAAATGTTTGATGAATGCAATTTTAAGTATGTTATATTTAATTGTAATTTGAATCTTGATTCAATCTTAAAACAAATTCATCCTTAAAGATGATAGTGGTGAACAGAGTCTAAGGTGCACCTCCTTCCTACATTCAAAGATGGTATATCTTGGTAGGACATGTCTGCCTACAGCAAGGACATAACACATATACACAGATAAAAAGTTAAATACTAATCCTACTCTATAGACCTTGGGTTTAGCATGACGCACACCGCCACAGTGCTGAAACCATTGAAATGACCATACTGCCAAAGCAGAACTAATAATGGTGGCAAAAATCCCTCTCCAAATGTGGCTTGACTACAGCTGTTTCACACTTACATTTAGGACAGATGCCATTTAGCCCCAAGCTCAATTTAGAATCCAGTTATTTTTGTTCAATAGGAGACTGGTGGTTTGGTCATTTATGAAGAGGTTCAGAGGTCATAAAAGAGAAGTCTTAAAGTAGTTGGAACAGTTTGATTATCTATACAACCTTAAATTTGTGCTGATACCAAGGAAAGAAAGTAATAACACAGGCTATTACAAAGGCATGAAAAAATTGTAGTATGTATGTTATTTAATTAATTGGGTATCCTGTAATTGTATTAAAATTTTTATGCTAAAGTTTTCTATTGCCATAGTTTTTATTTGAGGGTAGTAAGGTTTCTAGGACCCAAATTCAACATTTGTTGTTGCTATTTATTAATGTTTTCTGGAGGAATGCTAATCAGTTAACTCCAAGCATCAATGTATTCAATCCTTTGGATAATAATTTGTGCAATACCTAGAGATGTTTAGAATCTGAGAAAGATAAGAATATTTGATGGTCCAATGTGAAGCAACCACAGACTGATGATATATACATATAGCATGTTAAAAACAGAAAGATATTATTGGGCAGTATAAAAGGATAAACAGGAGTTTTAGGAGTTTCAGGAAAAGAAAACTTATATCAACATTAGAAGTTATGGTGTAAAAAATTAAATTAAATTAAAAAAAAGAAATTACGGTGATCTTTGTCCTTGTATAAATTGGTCCTGTTTTACTGCAATGTAAGAGCTTGGGAAGGAGAATTCCACTGAATAAATTACTACTGTGTAAAGGGGAAAAATATGAGCACAAAGCCAACCTCTTTTTGTATACATTCTCTTCAGGTATACTTTCTAATAGGAGAATTATGTTGGAAATTGCATTAATTATTAAAATTAGAAAGAACATTATGTTTATTTTGACCTGGCCACAAGAACCTAAGGGTACAAACGTTACAGATCAAATTAGTATTCCATTAGGTATCTGAATTAGAGAAAAAGAGAATTTGGTATACCTCTGAAGAAATGCTGGTATCACTTAGTATAGAAATTCATAAATAAGAACATTCTACCAACTGAAATTAAATCTCCTCCTATATGAAGTATTATAAAAGCTAACCTCTATACTAAGGCCCATATACTAAGCATAAAAATAAACACAAACCTGTCTCACTTGTGGTTTTATCCTTCACAATAAGTTATTTCTGAAAGTCAATAAGGATAAGAAACATATCCTGTAGAACTATACTTCTTTTTTTCTTTTTTTTTAAATTGAATTTATTGTGGTGACATTGGTTAATAAAATGATATAGATTTCAGGTGTACAATTATTTTCTTTATTTTTTATTGAATTTATTGGGCTGACACTGGTTATCAGGTATACAATTCTATAATACATCATCTGTATATTGTATTGTGTGTTCACCACCCCAAGTCAAGTCTCCTTCCATCACCATTTATCCCCTCTATACCCTTGTCTACCTCCCACCATCCCTCTTTCCCTCTGGTAATCACCATACTATATCTATGATTTTTGTTTTGTTTTGTTTTGTTTGCTTAATCCCCTTTGATTCCATTTCTGGAAATATATCTGAAGAAACCCAAATCACTTAATTCAAAAGAACAGATGCACTCCTATGATCATTGCAGCATTATTTACAATAGTCAAGATTTGGAAGCAGCCCCAGTGTCCATCAGTGGATGAGTGGATAAAAAGCTGCGGTACATTTACACGATGGAATACTACTAAATGAAATCACGTTAAGCTGATATAAAAGGTACCATATTAATACAAAGAATTACAGTATAACTAATATGTTTGTCATCACACTGAAAACATTCTTTTCTTATAATAGTGAGATAACTGGTTTAGTTACTCTTTTACATTGACAAAACTTTGATAAAGTTAAAATATGAGGCCAGTGTAATAAAATGAGACAGGCAGACAGAGAGAGAGAGAGAGAGAGAGAGTTAAAGTGAATTGCAATCAATGTTTTCTAAATTATATTTGAGAGAAAAGGCGTTATATAGATAAATGAATTTAGAAAACAACGCCTTGAAAAAAGTTAAATAGTGTTTCTTTAACATATCAGTGGCTCTGAGAAGCCCTGCTGTGACAGGCATTGCCAATCTCCAAGACAGGGCTATAGATGCTGGTGAGGAGGTGGTTAAGCTATCCTTTAATGAATCAGGCTGTATACTAAGTGTTTTATATATTATCTAATGTATCCCTCACAATAACCCCATGAGGTAAGTACTACCATCCCCTATTCTATAGATTAAAAAACTGAGTTCTAAAGAGGTTAACTTAGCTAAGGTCACAAAGCTATTACATGATAGATTGAAATTCAAGTCAAAATCCATCTGATTTTTAAGTCCCCTCACTTATCCACTGTGCCATCAAAAGGTCCATAGCTGTTTCTATTGTTAGAATTTACTATCTTGAATTTAAGTTCTTACTGCTGATTAAAATGGAAATACATAGTGAAGAAGGAGGACAAAGCAGTTGTTTCAGTTTCTTGATTATTTGATTTCTCTCTGTATAAGTCAGAAACTGCCCAGAAAAACAGCAATTTGGATGTCATAGTTTTATTCTGCTTCTGCATATAACACAATTACAGATTTACATGTGGTAGTGAACAGCGCTAATTACCAAAAGAGAAATATTATGTTTTGTAATAAAAAGGTTCAAGAAAACTAACATTTACTACATGTCCACTACATGTCAAAAGCTTTATTTATAACATTATAAAAAATGAGCATTATTATTGTCCCTTTTATGAGCAAGATAAATGAAGTCCAGGTTAACAACTTGCCCAATATCACATATTTATTAATTGGTAGGGCTGGAATTCAAGCCAAGCAGTCCGACTCAAGGGCACCCATCCTTCCACTGTAATATGCTGTCTCCCAATTTCAAATGGAACATATTCATCTTTGGTACAATAGATTGAAATAAAAGTATAGTAATCATGTAGCTTTCCTTACCATCAAAGAGTAATCTGTTAGCTTTTAATTACATTACTCAAAGTAAGTATATTTCTTTGTCTTGTTTGCCAGCTGAACCAAAATCCCTCAGCCAGATAGAAACAGCAAAAAAGGTGGGTGGGTAGGGTGCTGGCTAAGTCAATGGAGGTGACTGGTGCTTTTGCATTGCCCAGTTTCTGTCTCTCTTACACATCCTGTTCCCTTCCCAAAATGAAATAATGGCAGTGGGAAAACAAGAATTCTAAATACCCTACAACTCAAAGTATTTTGAACTGTGTTAAATATAGGTTGTCTGTAGATCTATAAATGAAAAACTCACTCAATATAACCATATTTTTCTAGCCTTAATCTAAATGACTGTTGAAATCCTCTAATGAGAAAAGATGTACTAACTTGGAAATCTATTAATGGCTAATCAAGCCACAAATCAAAGTTATGTCCTTAAAACTTTTAGGAATATTGCCCGGCCAGTGTGGCTCACTGGTTGAGCATCAACCCATGCACCAAGAGATCACCAGTCCCAACTGTGGACCCGATCCCCAGTGGGGGGCATGCAGGAGGAAGCCAATTGATGTTCTCTCGCATCGATGTTTCTATCTCTCTCTCCCTCTCCCTTCCTCTCTATGATCAATAAAGAAAAAATATTTTTTAAAACCTTCTATATATAAAGAAAACTTTTAAGAACATTACAAGTGTTATTAAAATAAGCCAATTCATGGGGAAGAATTGAGTTGTTTGGCATTGGGGCGAGAGCTGGAAGGGCAGCTTTCTCCTGGACAGACTTGCTGTCAGAGGCTGTTGATCCTTTGGTGAGCCCTTCCCTGGGACAGCAGATTGCCACTGTATCTGGGACTCCAGCAACCTGGCTTACACTGTTTGCCCTGACCTGGTGATTCCCTGAGGTCCTGCCCCACCCAACTAGTGGGCCCACCCAAGCTGTTTCCAATGGCTTTACCATAGGATTGGCACGTCTTGGATCCTGCTTAATATTTTCCTAAAATATCTCAAACAAGCAGCATCTGGCCTCAGAGAGCCCCATACCTCTCATTAAGTGGCCCCAGGCCTGGCACTAGAAGCACCCAGCCTTGGTTCACAACTTGGCTTTTCCTGGGCACCTCCAAGCCCAGCACAAGAAGCAGCCACCGGCAGATCACTTTGTAGCTTATGCCGGGTAGCACCGAGTTGAACACAGGCAGTGGCTGACCTTGCCCCAGAGCCAGCACACCCAGTGGACAGCCTCAGACCACATCAAAGCACCACCACCCAACCACCTCCACAAGTGACACACTCAATGAGTGGACTCAGTGGGTACCAGAGCCCTGCTGAAGTAAGTCTTGCTCTGTGTGGTGGGCCCCTGCACAGCTGATCCTCGAAGGTAGTCAGAGGCCAATGGTCAGCAGGCATAGCCAGTCCTTGCAGCTGATCAGTCTGAGTAAATCCCTCCCATTGACACGCCAATGGTAATCAAGACTCAATTACAACAGAAGGGTGTACAGTCCACACTAGGGGTGCACCTCGAGGGCCCAGCTGAGGTGATCAGGGAGGCTGTGCCACTGGATCCTACAGGACACCTACAACAATAGGCCACCCTACAAAGCCTAGGAGACATAGCAACTCTACCTAACACATAGAAACAATCACAAGGAAGTAGCCAAAATGAAGAGACAAAGACACATGTCCCACATGAAAGAAAAGAACAAAACTCCAGGAAAAGAACTAAACAAAATGGAGATAAGCAATCAGTCAGATGCAGAGTTCAAAACACTGGTTATAAGGCTGCTCAAGGAACTTAGTGAGAACTTCAAGGAACTTCAGGAGAACTTCAAGGAACTTAGTGAGAACATCAACAACATAAAAAAGGCCCAGTCAGAAATGAAGGATGCACTAACTGAAATAAAGAATAATTTAGAGAGAAAGTAGGTAAAGTCAAGAAGCAAACGATCAATTTGGAATAAAAGGAAGCAAAAACCACCCAATCAGAACAGCAGAAAGATACAATAATCCCCCTCAAAAATGAGGATAGTGTAAGGAACCTCTGGGACAACTTCAAGATGCCAACATTCTCATTGTGGGGGTGCCAGAAGGAGAAGAGAGAGAGCAGGAAATTGAAAATCTATTTGAAACAATAATGACAGAAAACTTCCCTAACTTGGTGAAGGAAACAGACATACGAGTCCAGGAAGCACAGAGAGTCCCAAACAAGATGAACCCAAAGAGGTCCACACCAAGACACATCATCATCAAAATGCCAAAGGTTAAAGACAAAGAGAATCTTAAAAGCAGCAAGAGAAAAGCAGCTCATTACCTACAAAGGAGCTCCCATATGGCTGTCAGCTGATTTCTCAAAAGAAACTTTGCAGGCTGGGAAGGAGTGGCAAGAGATATTCAAAGTGATAAAAAGCAAAGACCTACAACCAAGATTACTCTATCCTGCAAAGCTATTATTTATTATCGATGGACATATCAAGAGTTTCCCAGACAAGAAAAAGCTAAAGGAGTTCATCATCACCAAAACAGTATTTATATAGTTTCTTTTTTATTATTATTTATTTATTTTTGTTACAGATGTTTCTCCTTTTTTCCCCATTGATACCCTCCTCCCTGACCCTCCACCCCTTCCCCAGCTTTGTTGTCCATCAGTTATGCATACATGCGTATAAGTTCTGTGGTTTATCTCTTCCCTCCCCCCATCCCCTCTTCTGAGGGTTGTCAGTCTGTACCCTACTTTCACATCTCTGGGTCTACCCTGTTCCCTAGACTGTTATGTTTATTTTATTCCACAAATTAGTGAGATCATGTGATATTTGTCTTTCTCTGCTTGGCTTGTTTCGCTTAGGATAATACTCTCGAGTTCCCTCCATGTCGTCTCAAAGGATAAGAGATCTTTCTTTCTTACAGCTGCATAGTACTCCATTGTGTATATGTACCACTGCTTTTTTATCCATTCATCCACTGATGGACACTTGGGCTGTTTCCAGATCTTAGCTATTGTAAATAGTGCTGCTATGAACATGGGGGTACATGTATTCTTTCTGATTGGTGTTTCAGGTTTCTTAGGGTATATTCCTAGAAGTGGGTTTACTGGGTCAAATGGTAATTCCATTTTTCAAACCAGTATTATATGAAATGTTGAAGGGTCTTCTTGAAGGAGAAGAAGAACAAAAATATGAGCAATAAAATGGCAATTAATACCTATCTATCAACAATTGAATCTACAAACAAAATGAGCAAGCAGAATAGAAATAGACTCATAGATACAGAGAACTTTTTGTTGCTTGCCAGATGGGAAGGGGCTGGGGATATGGGTGAAAAAGATGAAGGAATTAAGAAGTACAAATTGGTTGTTAGACTGATGAACCTCAAAGGTAAGGGGGAGGGAGGGCAGGAGGAGATAAACCAAAGAACTTCTCTGCATATATGCATAACCAATGGACACAGACAATAGTGTGGGGAAGGCAGGAGGGGGGTGGGATTGGGGAGGAGGAGAGCAATGGGGAATAAAAGGGGAGACATCTGTGATACATTCAACAATACAGATAAGTTAAAAAATAAAATCAAATAAAATAAGCCAATTCTATGTTTTACATTTCCTTTTTAAAATTTAATTAATATTTTATTACAGATGTGCCTCCTTTTTCGCCCATTGACATCCTCCTCCCCTTTCCTGCCCCCACCCCCAAAATAAGCTGATTCTTTTCAGATCATCATAGGTTAGGAAAACAAAATGCAGAGTCCTTAAGGTGATACACTTGGAAAGGTGAGGTAGAGCTTTTATCAACATTACAAAGAAACTGAATAAGTAGAGAAAACTCTCTAAACAAACATGATTGGGAAGAATATATAGTTGACTCTTAAACAATAGTGGTTAGGGGTGCTGACCCACACACAGTGAAAATTTGTGTATAAATTTTGACTTCCCAAAGACTTAACTACATTTGTCCCTTGGTATTTGCAGGGGATTGATTTTAGGACACTCCTTACATAAAATGGGTATGCTCAAGTCTCTTATATAAAATGACATAGAACAATGCATACAGTCAGCTCTCACCATCCACAGATTCCCAACTGCAGATCCAAAATATTGTTTTCCATCTGTGCTTGAGGCGAAACACAGGGATATGGAGGGCCGACTATATATTTATTGAAAAAAAAATATGTGTATAGGTGGACCCGCATGGTTCAAACTCATGTTGTTCAAGGGTCAACTGCAATAAACTATATTTCATGGGACTATCATCATTAACAACAACCACAACAGAAACATTAATGGGTTGTTTGTAACTACAGACAATACATTTCCCATAGTACTGTTGCTAAACAGTGTTTGGGTTCCTAAATAAGTCCACAGATTATAGCATGTGAAATGCTTTGAAGGCTAAAGACTGCAAAGCATATATAAATTATTATTTAACCCTATTTGTAGTAAAACTTTTCAGAAAACAATATCACTGAAATTCCTAAAGCAAA
Organism: Tadarida brasiliensis; assembly: GCA_030848825.1. Classification (NCBI taxonomy): domain Eukaryota; kingdom Metazoa; phylum Chordata; class Mammalia; order Chiroptera; family Molossidae; genus Tadarida; species Tadarida brasiliensis. The sequence continues at coordinate 30,514,655 of CM061280.1, read as the reverse complement.
ACAAACAAAAGTATTTACAATTTATCTTAAATATCAGGACATAAGAAAAATACATATTTAATCAGGAGGATTACATGTTTTTAAAAAATTTTTTTTTCCCTTTATTGATTTTAGAGAGAGAGGAAAGGAGAGAGAGAGAGAGATGGAAACATCGATGAGAGAGAACATCGACTGGCCACCTCCTGCATGCCCCCCACTGGGGATTTGGTCTACAACCTGGCATGTGTCCTGACCGGGAATCTAACCTGTGACCTCTTGGTGTATGGGTTGATGCTCAACCACTGAGCCACACCAGCCAGGCAGGATTATATGGTTGCTAGAAGGTTTTTGCGGAGATTATGGGAGTGAGTTATGGACACATTCAAAGTCCTTAGATACTGAGAGCACTGTTTTGTTATAATGTTTAATTTCACTTCAAAAGAAGTGGAATCACATAAAAGGAAGTTCAAAAATTTGTAAAAGGAAGATAGGGCTCCAAGAAGGTGTGTGTGTGTGTGTGTGTGTGTGTGTGTGTGTGTGTGTGTTTCTGTATGTAAGATTATTTAAAGTAGAATTAATCACACTATGAAAGACAGAGGAAAAAGATAGAAAAGTAGGTCACAAAATGTGTCCCATGAGAAAAAGAAGTGGTACAGAAGCTACCCTTGAATTGGACAGTTTCTTGTGCAAACCACCGACTGGTGGAGTTCTGTATAGCAGGATATCATTTCAAGGAAATTGCTAGTTTAGAAAACAAGTACACTTGAAATTTATACCATTTGATTAACCAATGTCACCCCAATAAATTCAATAAAAAATTTAAAAACCAAGTAATTCAATTTTAATGATGTCTTGAATGCAATTTTGATTTGGCTTGCATGTTCTGCATATCGTTAATAAAGTGTAAAATAAGAACACCATGATTCCTCTCTGCCCTTATTCTAAAAATTCATCCTGTTTTCTAGAATGACAAAAACAGCTGTCATGAGATGAACCCAGTGTGTCTTGGGTGAAAACTGCCAGTATATTGGTTTCTTCATTCTAAGTTGTTAAACTTTGCACTAATATTAAAAGTATTGAAAAGAATAGATATTGAAGGGGGCTAGGAGAGGAAGAAAGCTTCTTATGGGGAAGAAACAAATATACTAAGAAAGGTGAGGTATGTGTGTATATGTTTGTAAGGGGGAGGAGAAAAAATAAAATAGTAATACAAAGTGTAAAGACAAGAGAAATATTCCATATTAAAATAGGAAAAGTCTGCCCAGCTGGTGTGGCTCAGTGGTTGAGTGTCATACCATGCACCAAGAGGTCTCCAGTTCAATTCCCAGTGAGGGCACATGCCCAAGTTGTGGGCCAAATCCCCAGAGGAGGGCATGAAGGAGGCAGCCAATCAATGTTCTCTCTCACATCAATGTTTCTATCTCTCTCTCTCTCTCCCTCCCCCTCTCCTTTCCTCTCTCTCTTTAAAATCCATAAAGAAAAAAAAAAGAAAAAAATAGGAAAAGTCAGTTCTTCAGTGTTCAAAGTTCATTTTACATATTAAGAAACTAGTGTTAACAAGAAAGGGCCACACTAACAATCATATGGGTTAGATATATTCAAAAGGCCAAACCAATTATTTAAATTCCTATAGTAGTCTGTAAATTATTCTAATATCAGATATGCTTTGTTCCTATTGTTGCTATAGTCTCATTATTAATACTTTCTTCAAGACTTATCAACACTATAGGAGTATTTTGTTTTTTAAAAAATAACTGATTTTTCTAATTATAAGTATAAAGGATATTCATTATAAAAAGTTCAGAAAATACAGAAAAATAATCACCCATAATTCCACAAACCAGGAATAACCAAGGGTAACATTTTGGTGTATTTTCTTTTTAAAAGCTAAGACTTTTTAGTTGCAGGCAGCATTTAACTAAGCTACTTCAACATTTTATCTGAAATTATAATATCTTGAGACAAACATATACACACATCAACAAGTGAGTTCTAGTACCATCATCTTTCAAAAAAAGTCAAAATAAATAGGGTTAGATAAGATTTTGAAAATCATTGATTTATATCTAACTTGGGCATTCAAGCATTAAAACCAAGTAAATCACAAGTAAGTTATGAACCCAATAGCCTCCATTAAGTCAGGTATGAATCACCAAAATTTCTTTTTGAAAGAAATCAATATTGTAATAAGCCTATGGATAAATTTAAGCAGTAACTAACTATATACCACCACATATAGAAAGGCATACACAGAGCCAATAAAGAAAAAGATAGAATAGGAAATTGAATAATAACAAAGAGCCCTTGTGCTCTGCTTTGCCCAAAGGGCTTCAAAGTGGATGTTAACATCAAAATGTGGCAATCCTGAACTGGCTTAGTAACAGCGTCGAAAGTGCATGTACTCAATGGTTGGAAATAATTCCCTATAGTATGTAGCTAAGGATCACTATAGTTAACTAGCTTCAGTGCAGTGAAGGAAACTGTTTCTGTGGGTGACTAGGTTCCTATCACATGCTGCAAGACATCATTCCCTCAGGAGGCAAAGTTGACAATTGTGCAGCTTCAAAAATTCTTTTTTTTTTTTAATGATCCAATACCAAAGACCATCCTTCATTACAATGTTAGTTCATGGTATTTGCATGGATATTAATTTTAGGAGGAAGTTTCCAGCTTAAAGAACTCAAACCCTTGCCCAATATAACAAATACAATACTAAAATGTACAGAAGCTCCTTACTAGCAAACTCATGAATTTAATGACACCAAAGTGCTTGTCCTACAAAAAGATTGCCAAATCCATTTATTGATCCTATCATTGGTAAGAATGGCCTCTCTGATACTTAGCACTAGGTGAGACTGTTTCTATACCAAATGTTGATGTCTAGGTTGTCAGAGTCCAAATTGATGGTGACTACTGGTCCTTGGGACTTCAAATTCTGCCCCTGCTGCAGCATGGCTGACCATCCTCTGGAAAAATAGCCTGTTTCCTGAGTGAGCTGCTGCTGCTGCTGCCACCATCACTAGCTTTGAACTGCACTGATGATCACCATTCTTCAGCACTCAAAACCTCATGGCAGGCCAATGCTCCTCACTGCAATCCTGTTCTTGCCAGTCCATTCGTTTGCAACCTCAGGATGGTATGCTGCTCCCATGTTCGGTACTCTTCAGTGGATCTGCCATCCAGTTCTCTCGGATTTGCTCACTCCCAATGGCAAGCCCAGGGAAAGGGGTCCCCGCCTTCGGGGACCTCAGGCTCTAGGGAGGGCAGCAGGCCTCAATAACAAGCCATAGTGAAAAGCTCAAAAATTCTTTATCTTGGGATGTGACATAGTGTTCTGGGTTTCTGGTACTGTTCTCTTTCTTGATCTAGTTGCTGGTTACAAAGGTGTGTCCACTTTGTGAAAATTCACTGAGCTATATACTAATGCTTTCTGTGCTTGTCTGGTATGTATTTATGCTTCAATTAAATTTACATATACAAAAATGTATTCACTCCTAAGCAATACCTGTGGTATCCTATCAAGTACTTTTGGGGAAAATCCCCAAAGTAGTTTACAGTTCAGTGACCATCATGAAAAAGAAAAGCCATTTTAGTCAATGAGGTGCTATTTTAACCAAACACCAAAACTGGGTGCAAACCTCATTTGTGATAAAGATATCACCTATACAAATTTTATGGGAGAAAAGGAACTAAAGTACAAATGGTGATCAAACCTTTCAAAAGACCAAGGCCACAATAGACAATGCATGTGGGTTAGTCCAGATCAAATTTATGGTTAGAAGTGTGTGTGTGTGTGTGTATTTTTTTTTTTTTCTGTATTTTTTTAAATACATATATTTTTAATTTATTTTTAGAGAGAGAAGAAAGGAAGAGAGAGAGAGATAGAAACATCAGTGAGTGAGAACCATTGATTGGCTGCCTTCTGCACGCCCCACACCGGGGATCGAGCCGGCAACCCAGGCATGTGCCCTGACTAGGAATTGAACCGGTGACCTCTTGGTGCATGGGTTCACGCTCAACCACTGAGCCACACTGGCCAGGCTAGAAGTATATTTTTATGTAAAGCTCTGTGGTACATATTTTTGTTTTAAATGTTCTAATTCACATCACTACCTGTCAACATTTCTGCACTTCCTTCCTGTTAGTTTTTGGAAGAGATACTCAAACTGCCCCAGTCAAAGACCACCACCTTCAACTTACAGGAGAACCCTCTTTCTATTTTTAATTACATGGGAAAATGGTTGCAGTAACAAACAGGATATAAAACTGTATGTGCAGAATATAATTCTTTAAATAATATATATGCAGAACAAAAGAAGAAAATGACAACAAAAACACTCCCAAATGCTAAATGGTTATATCTGTAAATTTTTGTTTTCCTTTAAATTATACATTTTTTAATACTACATTAATACTTATGAAAAAGTAATCATTATGATAAAAGTAGAATATAAAACTATAACTATATATGGAAAAAAGACAGGAAAAAATATTAATGGTACTACCTCTGTGGAATTATGCATAGTTTTTATTTTTATTTTTAACAAGTTTACTGCAAGAAGCATGATTAATTTTATAATAGAAAATAACTTAGAAAATGCCTTTGGTACTTTTCTCTGTTTCCTCCATAAACCTGGGAACAGAGATTAAATATAGCATTCTGTACAAGACAACAAATATTTTCCAGGGACTCAGAGTGAGGGGGAGGGTATGTACTTAGAAAAACAATCTGCTGACCAAGCTATATTTCTTTTTTTTTTTTTAAGGTTTTTATGTAATAGAATTCCACATTCACCAACATGGTCAATGGAAGCATTTTAATTGGAGACATAAACTGGATGCTGGTATAAATCAAATTTTTAAAACATCCAAAAATATAAGGGGAAAAGTTCAATGTAAAAACTTATTGTTACTATATCTTTGTTACCTAGGTAATTTTGCCATTAGAAACCCATAAACTGGCTCATGATGTGATCACCATAAAAATTAGGAAACTTGCATTCTTTTTTAAAGAAATATGTTTTTATTGATTTTTCAGAGAGAGAGATAGAAACATCAATGTGCGAGAGAAACATCCATTGGCTGCCTCCTGCATGCCCCCTACTGGGGATCAAGCCTGCAACCCGGGCATGTGCCCTGACCTGAAATCGAACCAGAACTTTTTAGTCCATGGGACAACACTCAATCCACCGAGCCACACCCGCCAGGCAGACACTTGCATTCTTGAAGTACTTGTCCGTTCTTATTTTTCCTACTTTACATTAATTATTTTGTATATTCAGGCAAGAAGCACAGTACCTAGCATACAGTAGACCCTTGACAAATGCTCAATGAATTGCATTTCAATCCCCTTTGATTAGATACTTTTCTAATGAATTTTATGACCCTCTGGCATTCTTGGGTATTTAAGGCAACTCCACAAGCATTTCCAGAGCTCATACAGTACAAATATTCCTGTGGGGGATGTGAAAATTAATAAAATATTAAAATAATTATGATCCAGTAGGAAGGTAAAATACATAAATAACTACCATCAAAATGCAGAAAGTACTATAAGAGATGGAGTGCTAAGGGAGCAAAGAAAAGAGATTATTTTGTTTTTGGTGTGGGTTGTGGTGGGAAGAGGAAAAGAAGAAATTGAGAAATACTTCAAAGATAAGGAGGCATTTGTGTTGGGTTTTGAAGGATGATTAAGTTTTGACCAGCAGAGCTGGGAAGAAACGAATATGTAGGCAAAAGCAGAAGTACAGGCAAAAGAATGATAATGGGAAAGGAGAGAGAACAGTTTAGGGATCGATCGACATGAAAGAAGAAGTATATAAAACTTTAAAAGTAGATTGGGACTAGATTAAAAGTCTTCTGGAAAATGTAGCCTAAAATTTATAAGTAATGGGCTTTTGAGCAATGGCATATATGTGATGAAAGCTGTGTTCCAGTGGCAATGTGGAAGAAGACTGGAGGGATGTAACCACTGGAGGCAGGGAGACCAATTAAATTAGGAGGCTAAGCATTTGTTCCTATGAGAAGACACAGGAACTGAAAGCAGGGTAGTAACATTTGTAAGGGAGAAGGGAACATACAATAGATTTAAAATAATAGTATCAACTGGTGTGGCAGTTATTTATTGGTGGGGGAATGTTGAGGGCCTAGGTTTGAATGCAAGGAAGAAGAGATGTTAGATGAATGAATTAAGAAAATAATAAAAATGAAACTAACGAGAGCCAAGAAAAGCAAGAGATTGCTTGGGAGAGGGTTTCAAAGGAGTGGTCAACAATATCAAACACGGTACTGCAGAGATATAAAAAAGAATGTATCTGGAAACAGATTTAGGAATGGTACTTTACTTTGGTAAATTATCACACACAATATCCTCTCATCCTCTTTTGAACCTCTCAGTCTACTAAAAAAAGGTTATTTTCAAAGTCAACGTCCTAGAAAAAAAAAAACAATAAAAACTAAATATCAAGTGGTTGAGAAGGGGTTGGGTGGTGATAAATCAGTGTACAATACTATCCTAAAGTCTTTGTGAATAGAAAAAATATTGGTAGGAAATTGAAAGAAAAGCAGTTATTTGAGAAAGAATGACAAACACAGGTAGATCAAAAGATCAATTTCTGCATGGCCGGTGTGGCTCAGTGGTTGAGCATCGACCCATGCACCAAGAGGTCGCCAGTTTGATTCCTGGTCAGGGCACATGCCCAGGTTGTGGGCTTGATCCCCAGTGGGGGGCATGCAGGAGGCGGCCAATCGATGCTCTCTCTCATCGATGTTTCCATCTCTCTCTCCCTCTCCCTTCCTCTCTCTCTAAAATCAATAAAGAAAAAAAAAATTTAAAAAAAAAGATCAATTTCTTGTAAGGAATTCAGTCTACTCACTCTATTCCTAAAGAATTAAACTTAGAATTTCAGGTAACGTGGACTTAAAATACTCTAGGCTATTCATTTTCAAATTGTGTACTACGAACATAAGAATCAATTTTCATTTTCTAAATACATTTAACTCTGTTAACAGTGATAAAAAAATTACAGCAGTTTCCTCTATGTCAGGCACTGTTATAAACACTTTATCTGTATTATCTCATTTAATCCCAGCATCTTTATAAGGCAAGTTTATTATTATGCCCTTCTTACATAGGAGAAAACTGAGACTTAGAGAAGTAAAATAACTGATCTAAGATTTTAAGAATAGTAATTGACAAAGCCCAACCTCTTAATATGCACTATTGTTGTCCAACAATGTATAGAAACAACTGTTTTCATCCAATAATTAACTTAAAAAACTTAGTTATTCACTTTCTTACAGCCCTCAGAAATAATGCTTCTCCTGCCATCCCTTTGAATGTTTCAAATTCCTATGTGTTATGGATTATAAAGGTTGTAGCTCTACACAGGTCTTTCAATAAATTCATGCCTGTACATGTTGACTCAAGGAAAATTGTACCAATAAGTATCTACACCACTTGAACCTGTGGAGTGTGCTCAATTAGACAGCATGCAAGGCTCAGACCCATCTGCATGATGAAAGCAGAATAGTTAGTTGCACAATAACAAAATCATGTGTACCTTGTCTCACTGTGACAATCCTACATTTTAGATGGCTTTAGTGCTTAGTCTAAGTTTTGGCTGCTTCTTATCTGATTTTCATAGTTAAGATATATGAATAGTAATTAAACTTTGAAACCAAAATGTTCTCTTAATTTCCCCAGGTTTCTGAATCAACTTGACTGGAAAATATTCAGAGATTTCAAGACAAGCTGTTAATAAATGTGTATCATTCACAATTATCTGTGTGAATCAGGATTTTGTGGATACTTTGCAACCAAAATAATACTATGTAGATAATAAAATGCATGGGTTGATGCAAGGCTACAAGTACCTTTTGTAAAATGTCAGTATACATAAAAACAGCTTCATTTTCCTAATCAATTGCTCTTATATAGTGGGATTTCTCTCTGATAAACAACAGTTTTAAAGCAACTGTTCTAAAACAGTTCTAAACCAGAACTAAACTATTAGTTCTGTTGACTTGGAACAAATGGGTCTTCATGGTCATAGGATTGTAATAGGTAAGAGTGTGGATGCTCAGCATAAACTCAAACAAAGGCCAAACAATTCAAGCACAGTCCCCTGTGAGAGTCAGTGAAGAGGGATTTTGTGAACAAAGAAGATAGCACAGGCTTTTCCACATTTGGTGGCCCTTGTGCAATTCATATCACTACATATTGAAATAATCAACACTTTAACCTCAGTCCTACCTCTCTGCCACTGAGATCCAAAACAGATCGTTTTTGACCAGAGATTGCAATGAACCCTAGGATTTATCTCAGGAATGAGCAAAGCAAATGAGAAGTGGCACTTTGCCAAAATTTGTTGAATAACACAAGTGAATGAAATGCAAAGTGATTTTCCCCATGTTGAAAGTAGTTTCTTCAGGAATTCAAGGAAGAAATGTGATTCCACACCTCAAGTAACTAGCTAGCTTTTTTAGCTAGTTAATCTAATGGTAAACTTTGCTATAGTCATTATCTCAGATGATAATAAAATTTTAAAGTATCAAAATACCTTTCTGAATATAGTTTAATTAAATGGATCACTATTTAGGGCTTTATTCCTATATAGTAACCTGAAGCAAAACAACTATGATTAGATTCCCAGTGCATTCATGTCTTCAAACTAACAGTTGCATAATCTTATATTTGTATGTTAATTTTTTGCATCTTGTTAGCATCAACTATTATCATAATTAACTTTAATTGAGTGTTATTTATCTGCTAGGTAGTTTACATATGTTACCCTTAATAATTATAGCAATGTAGCCCTGGCCAGTTTGGCTCAGTGGTTAGAGCATAGGCCCGCGGACCAGAGAGTCCCGGGTTGGGTTTCCGCTAAGGGCACGTACCTCAGTTGCAGTTTGTCCCAGCCCAAGTTGGGGTCGCGTGGGTGGCGACCACTGGATGTGTCTGTCTCACATCAATGTTTCTCTCTCTCTTCCCCCCTCTCTCCCTCCTGCTCTATCTGAAGATAAATACAAAAATGTCCTCAGATGAGGATAACAAAAATAATTATAGTAATGTAAATATTATCTCCATCTTACAGATGGGGAAACTGAGACTCAGTACAGTTAATTAATCTGACCAAGGACACAAAGTTGTTGTATGGTAAATCCAGAATTTGATTCACATTCTTGACTACAATGCCTGTGCTTTTCCTAGCACACTATACTGTCTCTCAATAAAGTATAAGTAAGATGTATATAAAGTGCCTGGCACACAATGGGAGTGCAACAAAAATTAATTTTATTATCCCCTAAAACAATCAGATTAATATTAAACTTACATCCTTAACAGAAGTAGGATGAAAATAGTTTAAATAGAAAGTTTCTAATTAAAGAGTACTCTTCAATTCCAAATCATTTATGCAAGTGAATCTCATTTGGAGGAGACAAAGTCAAACCCTTGCATTTAGATAGCCAATTCAAATGTAAGCACTTTAAAATTTACCAAGTCCTTATTCTTCATTTTTATTAGCCTTTAAGAAGGGAGTGAGAAAAAACAAACAAACAAAAAACAAACACAAAAAACTCATAGACACAGACAACATTATGGTGGAGGGAAAAGGGGATGGGGAGGTAGAAGAGGGTAAAGGGGGGATAAATGATGACTAAGGAGACTTGACTTTGGGTGGTGAACCCACAATACAATATACAGATGATGTATTATAGAATTGTACACCTGAAACCTATATAATTTTATTAACCAATGTCACCCCAATAAATTCAATGCGAAGGCTGGGGTGGACAGGGGCTGGTTGGAGGGGGACAAGGTGTGGGAGAGGGTGGAGGACATCTATAATAGTGTTAACAATAAAAAAAGTACAAGAAAAAAAAAAGAGTAATTTCATTCTAATCAATTATCAACCAAGAGAGATATAGTTATTCTTTTAATCAATATAAAAATCTAAGAATCACAGCATTTTAGAGCTAGAAGGGATATTAGAGTTCATCTAGTTCACTTTTGTCTCTGCACTCTGCCAACTTGGCCTCCAACTCCTATATCTATACTATCATTTGACTAGTGAGTAACTAGTACAAAGTTACAAAGCTGGTAGAGGCAAAGAAGAGACTAAAATCCCCTGAGTTCCAGTTCAGTTTTCTTTCCATTATGCCACCCAGGCACTCAATGCAAGTGCTCTCTAGGCAGTGCTAGACACAATGTTTTAAAACCCTATAAGTACTTAAATAAGTAGATTCCTTCCTCCAGTGACTCCTAAAAGGCTAATCCTATCAGCTGAACTTGACTGAGAAGGATGATGTGTTAAACTCTTTATAGGCATTATTTCATTTCTTCCTCAAGGCAAACCTATGGGAGTAGTTCTTAGTTCTTTCCCATTTGATTGATGAGGGAACCCAGACTCAATGACTTCAAATAAGTTGCCCAAGGTCACAGAACTAGTAAGAAATGGACCCAGAATCCCAAGGCCTGACTTGAGGCTCAGCTCTTAACAACTATGATACACTGCTATTATGTCTCTTCCTTTTTCTTCAAAAATTGTTTCTTTGTCCTTTGAGGCTTAGGATCACTATACATATAGTATGGATATCTAATTACAATTAAGGGAAAGGTTTCTGGAAGGATAATTGCAGAGGGAAAAATTGTAACCCACGTCATCTCCACAAATTAAAGACTCACTTGGGCTACTTTTTCCAAAGCCTAGGCCTGTGCTATCTTCATGCATAAACCCCTTCTTTTTTCAATAACATTAATCACCTCTTTTATCACCCAATAACACTAAATCAGAGTTTTCAAATGCAAAGGAAGGCACTGAGACCAACAATCACTTGGGACCTGAGACCCCTGGGCAGAGAAGAGCCCAAGAGCAAAGCAAAGTTTCCACCAAAACTGCAATGAGGTTAACAGGACACAGTCTTTGTACCTGAAACTAGGAAACATGGAGAGCAAAACAAGGAGAGCAGAGGGAGAAATCTGCCGCAGGCCTGAAGTTGTTAAACAGGAAAAGAGTGAGGAAGGGATTTACAGACAGTCTTCTCCCAAGTCATTTCAAAGCCAATGCCCACCACCAATTAATCCAACGCAAGGCACCCTTGTGAAATACCAGGAAAAGGCGACGCAAAGAGCCCCAACACTCCTTCTCCAGTTGCCAGCCTCCGCACTGCCTTACCCTTTTCTACCAGAGAGGCAAATTCTAAAGGATTTTTCTGCCCAACCCCCTCCCCCCAAACGCAGGGTGAATCTTGGGGAGGAGAGGACCTTGCTTTATTTGGTGGGGACAGAAAGGGCACTCTTTTTTTTTTTCGGAGCAAGGGGATAGGAGGAGGAGAGTACCGAGGAAAATAAAAGAAACTGGCCTTGGAAGGGGTTTGAAAAGGCACAATTTAGTAGCTGCACTCACCCGGGTGAGACATGGGGATGACCTCATTGCGGGTCCCCGGGAAGTTAAAGATGACGGCTCCAGACGCCCCTCTCTCATAAGCCAGGTGGATTTTGTCTGCGAAGGTGCAGCCCCCTCCGCGCTGGATGAGGGCCAACCAAGAGACTTGCACGGTGCGTCCCCAGTCCCCCGGGATCGTGGGCACCGTGAAATTCGTGTGCGGGTTACAGGCATTGAGTGCCCCTGGCCCGTCGGGCGGTACCAGGACCCCAGCCACAGGCTGGAGTGGCGAATCCTGGCCGTACACGCCCTCCTCGCTCAGCAACCACACGGTGCGGTTCACTCCGGTGTTCGGAACCCGCCAGGACACGTTGAGGTACGCGGTCCACACAGCTTCGGCTCCCCGGGAGCCGGGGGCATGCGGACTCAGGGCCAGCAGGAAGCACCACGCCAACAATCGGGAAAAGCCGCAGCAACCGCTGCAGGAGACCCCGGCCCCGGGCGGTGGCCCCATGGCGCGCGAGCTCTGCGGTTCCCTAGGGCCCAGTGACATGCGCCCTCCTTGCTCGCTGCAAGACCCAGGCCTAGACCAGGTGCGCGCTAGGTGGGGAGGGGGCGGGGAGAGACTGGCGCGAGCAGCGAGCTAGGTTCGAGCCCAGAGGCACGTATCTTTAGTAGAGATGTTGCGGCAGAATCAGCTCTTCACAGCTCCAGTACTCCTCGCCTTTTGCTGCGGCCGCGTAGGGCTCTGGGGCTTTGGCACGAAGCTCCGCCCAGCCGACTGTGGGTAGAGGTGGCTGGGAGGGAGGAAAGGACACTGCGGGACCTGCCTCTTAAAAGGGTAACAGGATGGACAGGCAATAGAGTAAGATCCGAGGTTGTGTAGCCAGGTGTGTCGCGTGGTTTTAGGAAAAATGGACAGGTGAGGAAGTATAGAATCTGAGAACATAAAGAAGCTCTCTGGTAGTATTCGAGTTCGTTTTGAATTTCAAGAACACATTTTTCATCCTAACATTTGCCTAAAGGGCGTTTGAGGCTTAAGGTGCCAGAATGTGAAAGAACTTCTAAAAAGCGCAGATCCGAAGGGTCTGAATTGTTAAGAGAATTTGGATAGGAGTTGTGCTGGGGTCAGACCCTTTACTGAGTCTAGATGCAGGAAAAACGCGTTACCTTTTTTTTTTTTTTTTTTTTAAATAAATCTTTCTCCTTTCTTGTTCCAAACAAGCGTCATACCTGTGTATTTCCTTCTTACCCTTACCCCATGCTAAATATATTGCATCAGAGGCCCCTTCTAAAAGTAACCTTAGTCCTCAAAAGAGAATTTCATTTTTACACATGTCAAAACTAAGCCTCTTTTCTTTGTCTTCCACAAACCAGGTTTATCCAAATGGATATGTCTGCACAATTCATGACATTAACTACATCATCTTTCTCCATTTCCCACTAACTAAAAGAAGCGTGACTCACCTTGACAATTCACTCATCCCACTATTGCATTATGATTTCTCCTTACTTTAAGTGTACACTTTTAATGCACTCTGTTGGTTATTACATTTAGTAGGTGCTCAATAAACATGCATTGGATTAAACCTAATTAATACACCTGGTTTCAGATAACTTTTGACCTTGGGGAAATTATTTCTCTGTGCCTCAGTTTCCTCATCATCTGTAAAATGGAGATAATAATACTTACCTCTTAGAGTTGTTCAGATGATTAAATGAGTTCATACGTGTAAAGCACTTGAAACAGTGCTAAGCGGAATGTAAAAGTTTTATCTGTTAAATACTATTATTAAGCAGATTCAGGGACACCATACTTTTAAAATAATCTTAAAGTTGTTACTTTGAGGTAATAATCAGAGAAAATGGTGGTCAGAATGTTCAGCGTTAGCTACTTTTTCAGTTCAAATAAATATAATTTATTTTTTCCAGCCCAACATTTGTTAAATTCTTGATCAATCACTCCACTCAGTCCCAGTCCAACATTTATTTAATCAATATTATTCCCAAAGATTAAGGATGGGACAATTCTGCATTTGATACTTTTATAGCTTGAGAGAAACCTAGTGGAAAGGTAACATAAGAACCAAGCAGCAGCCAGAATCCAAATAAATGGGAAATTCTGTAAAACATGAACCTAGGTATTGAAGTGGACTTTAGAGGCCACAGGGGTAGGTATATGGGGCCAATAGCATGGCACTCCTAACTATTGATGATGTTAATCTCTAATATAAAAATTAGCTAGGGGAAAAGAAAATGGTAAGATCAGCCACTCTTAGAGATAGTACAGTTCCAGAAATTGTCTCAATTTTTTAGTGAAGAGCTCTCAAAATTCAATCAATATTACCTGTATGACAATCAACTATATTGTATTTTGAAGAAGCAATGTGTTCAAAATTAAAAAAAAAAAAAGATCTTTTCTAAAGTACCTACAAAAATGAAGTTTGGAGAGACATTTGTTAACATTCATTCATTCGTTTCTTAAACAAATATTTTTTTGCACATCTACTATATACCAGCCATGGGCTAAGCATTGGGGTAAAAAATCAAATAAGACATTAATTCTGATTTCAAAAAGCTCATGAATTAACTTTGATGAAACAAACGAACCTGTGATTGCAGTATAGAGTACCATATGTATATAGTGTAAGTGTTCCGATAGAGGTATTCATAGGGAAATAGTAGGTAATAAAGAAGAGGAACCTAACCCAGACTGGAAAATAAGGAATAGCTTTCCAGAGGAGGTTATACCTGTGCTGAGTTTGAGAGGGTTAGCTTTTCTAGGTAGAGAACAATACAAGGAAAAATGTGAGGCATGAAACTGAAAATGTTGGGTAACAACAAGCACTACAGGCTCTATAAACACAACATGGTTGGATGCAACCCAGAGCATAAGAGATAAAATCGTAGAGGTCCACAGGGATCAGTTCTTGAGAGTCCTTTGGATAAAGCTAGGGAATTTGGACTTTATCTAAAAGCAAGCAGTAATATAATCAGGGTTTAAAAGGAGAGTAATATGTAATAAAATTTGAATTTTAGAGATCATTGTGGCTTCTCTGTGAATAATAGATTGGAAGGGAAAAGGGTAGAAGCAGAGAGTCCAGATAGAAGGTTATTGGCAGTGTTCCAGGTAAGAGTTGAAGGTGGCCTGGACTAGACAGATAGTGGAAATGAAGATAAATAGACAGACTGGGAATGTATTTTGGAGGTAGAATCAACAGGACTTGTTGGGAGTATGAAAGAGAGAGAAGAGTTAGGGATTTCTCTCAGGTTTTTGACTGGATGACACTTGATTAATCAGGAAGAAGATTTTAAATTTATAGATCAGGTAGAAGGGAGATATGAGTTCAGTGCAGAAAAGTTGATTTTCAGGTACCTATGATGTAACTAGGTAGGACTTTCTGGTAGGCAGTTGGATTTTCTGATTACTAAATGCCTATTAAAATCAAGATACTGGAGAGGCATGGGTATATAGAGAAAAAAGAAACAGTCCCTGCCCTCAAAGAGTTCACAGTTTAGGAGGCAAGTCAGAGAGGTCAACAGATGATAATGAACAGTGTAATAAATGTTATGACTGAGAAAAGCATAGGCTGCTATGGCAACATGGGTGTGGCAGAGTCTCTAAGAACAAATAAAGTTAATCAAGCAAAGAGAATAAGGATATTCAGGCATAGGCAATTGTATATTACATGAGAACAGCAGGAAATATCCAGAGAACTAACATCAGTAGTTAGGTATGGCGGGGATCTAAGTTGCAAAGGGGGAGCCAAGGAAAGTAACACTGGTCAAATAGGTTATGCCAGAACATGCAGAGTTCAGGAAACAATGTTCAAGAGTGTGAACTCAATACACATGCAAACACATTCATATACACACACACATACATAAAGTAAATATGGCAAAATAATAATTAAATCCAGATGGTGGGTATATAAGTGCTCAATTTATTATTTTTCAATTTTTTGCTATATTTAAAAATTTTTTTAATGATGAATTTAAAATTATGAATTTATATTAAAGTATGTGGAACAAATTTATATGATCCTCTGGATTGTATAAGGGCAAGACAGAACACAGAGAAACTAGTGAGGAAGCTGCCATCCCTGGTACGATTATGGAGGTCTTTCCCAATTGTGGAAATGGAGGTATCAGACTATGAACCATTAAAATCATTCCGTGAATGCCCCTTGCTACAAGTCCATCCTCACCAAGCAACCTTCTTATTAGTATTTAGCTTCTCATGTAAATATGCCTACAGGGTGATAATGCACTGATGGGCAAACACTAGTATCTGGTCCACTTGAAAGTTATACTTCTCATTATAAATTAATCAGTTAGTATGGTGGCTTATATATTGGTGTTTTGTGTGTGAGTCAGTCTCCAGGATCCCAGTCTCTCATTATACTACCAATCAAATTTCAAAGCTTGCCAAGCTAAGAACCAGACTGTGTCAAAGTCCTTCCACTCTATGGAGACTGGTCTGGGTAACTCTCTGTCTTTCCCCAACCATATCTCTCTATCTCACTGTTGTTTCTTTTCAAACTGCAACAAAGTCTAACTAGGAATGAGGTCTGTTGATGGGAAGCATCAGCTTCGTTAGGGAGCTCGTAAAAAATGAAGAATCTTGGGTCCCACCCCAGATCTGTTGAATCAGACTCTGCATTTTAACAAGATCCCCAGGTGATTTGTACACACATGTAAGCTCTGGGGTAGACTAAAGTATTCCTGATGAGTAGCCAGCACCCAACCTCTGCTTGAACACTCCCAGTGTCAGAGCTTACTACCTCATGAGACATTACATCCTGAGTAGTACTGCACTTTTCTTGTTGGAAAGTTCATGAAAGTATTGTTTGACGTTGTTTCAGCCTTCCTCTTCCTCCCACCCAACTCTTTGTACCCCAGGTCACCAGAGTTCCCATGCTATTCCCTGATTGTATCACCAACCATCCCACCAAGGTCT
This sequence comes from Tadarida brasiliensis, assembly GCA_030848825.1. Lineage (NCBI taxonomy): Eukaryota > Metazoa > Chordata > Mammalia > Chiroptera > Molossidae > Tadarida > Tadarida brasiliensis. The sequence continues at coordinate 30,498,329 of CM061280.1, read as the reverse complement.
TTGCCTTGAGCAGTTTCCCTATACCAGGCCTCACCTGATTCCTGGCCCTCAAACAAAATTTACTAGTTCTAGATGTATTCCATCAGGGTCCTTCCATCCCTAAGGCTAAGAACAGCTACTGCTCTCATTGAGCATTTATTATGTGCTTTACATGCATCATCTTAGTTAATTCTCATAACCATTGGTCATTATTCCCATTTTCAGAAGGGGAAACTGGCTCAGAGAGAAGTAGCAAGTTACTTAAGACTACATAGCTTGTAATTTAATTAGGATTCCAATGCAGTTCTGACTGTAAGTATTAATAGCAGAATAATGACTCAGTATCTTCTCTCTGGAGAGTGAGAGAAATATTATTTGCACTTCAACATTGCCTTATACCAAAGAAAGAAAGTTCAAATGAAATGTTTCTTGTATGCATTTCAGGCACTGTGATCAGTGAGGGAGATATATTTGGGCCAGGAGTTTTTTTGAATTCCTCAAATCCTACCACAAAGGCTAGTCCTGCCAAACATTTGTATCAGCAATACTGAACAGAAAGCTGTCCTGAGCAGTGCACCATATAATGATGAACTGATAAACAGAGCAGCATCCTGCAGAAGCAACCGCAGGGCACCATTGTGGCTGATTAAGTTTCCAGTCACACTGAGTTTCTGCAGAGGTGCAGAGATGGATGATAGTGTTCAGTCTTTAATATGTCTGCAATAAATGAGACATCACATTTGACTTCTTACCATTAAATAAATGGCAAAGCACTATCTGGGACAACTAGTGTCCTGGCATCGAAGCAATACTGTGGCTACACAGCTCGACAAAATGGGTGTAGAGAATGTGTGGGGAAGGGATAACAATAAATTTCCACTCTAGGCAGCTGCTCTACAGATACAAAGAAGAAAATGATGGGAGTGTTCAGTGAGAAAGCAGCAGAAGAAAGCAAAACAAAAAGCCAAATGTGATGCCGCAGCATACTTTCAAATAATATAACATCACTTGTAAATTCAAGTAAACCTTGGTCAGCTCAAGTGAGTATACAACTATTAGAAAACAAGATTTTGCCCTGGCCGGTTTGGCTCAGCGGTTAGAGCGTTGGCCTGTGGTCCAGAGAGATTTGGGTTCGGTTCCCGCTAAGGGCACATACCTGGGTTGCAGTTTGTCCCCGGCCCCTGGTTGGGTCATGAGGGAGGCAGCCACTAGATGTGTCCCTTTCACATGGATGTTTCTCTCCCTCTCTCTCTCTTCCTCTCTCTCCCTCCCACTCTATCTGAACAAAAAATGGAAAAATGTCCTCCGGTGAGGATAAAAAAAAAAAAAGGAAACAGGATTTTTAAAAAAGAAACATTTATACACTCAAAGAAAAGACAGAATTTCAGAGAGGGGCTTTACAATAATAGTTGTGCTATATCTGAAACTAAGAAGCATCTTTTCATATTCATAATATTAATAACTATTATTGAGAGTCTACTATGGGCCAAGTACTTTATACCTGTGACATAAGTATTATATGCTATATCTTAGAGAAGAAGAAACTGAGGCTCAGGTTAAGTAACCTGCTGAGGTCACACAAAGTAAGTGAATGACACAATTAGAATTTGACCCCACGTCTTACTACAACACTACACTCTTCCCATTATAGCACTTTCCGTTCTACACAACACTACCTTCAAAAGTAGAGGTAGGAAATCAATATGGTGTTTCCTCAAAAAAATAAGAATTGAACTGCCGTTTGACCCAGTGATCCCACTTCTAGGAATATATCCTAAGAAGCCTGAAACACCAATCAGAAATAATATATGTACCCCTATGTTCATAGCAGCACTATTTACCATTGCTAAGATCTGGAAACAGCCCAAGTGTCCATCAATAGATGAGTGGATAAAAAGGCTGTGGTACATATACACAGTGGAATACTATACAGCTATAAGAAAGAAAAATCTCTCATCCATTGAGATAACATGGAGGGACCTGGAAAGTATTATGGTAAGTGAAATAAGCCAATCAGAGAAAGACAAATACCACATGATCTCACTTATCTGTGGAATATAATGAACAAAGAAGCTGATGAACAAAATAGACCCAGAGACTTAGAAAGGAGTAAGCTTCAGACTGACAGACCTCAGAGGAGGGAGGTGGGGGGGGGTATGGATGAGATAAACCAAAAAACTTATATGCATGTATGTGTAACCAATGGACATAGACAACAATGTTGGAGGTGGGGGGTGGGGGGCGGGATAGGGATGAGGGTGTCTGGGGGTAAAAAGGAGAAACATCTGTAACAAAAATAAATTAATTGATTTTTTAAAAAGTAGAGGTAGGAAGGAAACATATTTATTGAGAACCTACTATGTGTCAGACACTTCACATGTATTAATTATATCATTTGATTCTTATAATGGGTAATAAAATTCTTTTATACAATGATTCTCATTTCTCAGATGAGAAAAATGAGGCTCAGAAGGTGAAGTATCTTGCCAAAGGTCACACAGCTAGTAAGTGGCAGAGGTGGAATTCACATGGAAGTATGTTTGACTCCAAATTCTATGTCATTTTTACTGTGCTGTACTACATTTTCACATACATAGTGAGGCTGTTAGTACAAGATGGAAAGAATAAGTGTTTTTCAGCCACATCTAGTAACACATTTTAGCACACTAAAAAACCCCTCACTAGAGGACCCTGAGTTTTTGCTGAGCAGCCTGAGAAATCCTAGATAACAAAGACTACGGGAGTATAATATTTAATCAAGTGCTTCATTGTCATTTATATATGTCTACATCTTCGGTTGTACACACTCGCTCACATGAAAGTATGGAAAGGAGTTCCTAAATCTGTGTTAGGTGCAGAAAGGGTGTCTTATGTCCACTGATGAAAACTAGTACACACTTCCGGTCAAGATGGCGGCCTAGGTGGACGCGGAATCGCGTCCTCCCACAACCACATCAAAGTTACAACTAAATCACAGAATGACTGTCACTTAAAGACCGCATGAAATCAAGCTGAATGGAAGCCCTGCAACTACGAAATTAAAGAAGCAGCAGAATGGAGACGGCATACTGCCCTCCAGGACCCTCCTTGTCGCCTGAAAGGAAACGAGATCCTGCAGCCAGGGGCGCCTGCGGAAGCTGAGCGACCCCCCCACCACGGAGGAACCCAGGAGTGAGGGAGCCGAGCGACCCCCACACCAACGGAGGAAGCTGGCAACACACAGGAGAACTGAGCAAACTGAACAGCGAAATTGACCCAGAGACATGGAGGTGGAGTACGGGATGACGGGCCTCAGAGGAGGGGGGGAGGCGGGGGGAAAGAGATAAATCACAGAGCCTATGTGCATGGGTGCATAACCAATGGACATGGACAACAAGGATGGGGACGAGGAGAAGGGGAGGGGGAGGAGGGTGTCAATGGGGGAAAAAAAGGAAAAACATCTGTAACAAAAACAAATTAATAATAAAATAAATTATAAAAAAAAAAGAAAGAAAACTAGTACAGAAAGGACTTGTATCAATGGGGGACAACACAGAAAGTTTGAGCTAAATTGTGTCAACTTGATGCTACCTACTGGAGAATCAGGATAGTTATCTTGAGTTTGGGGAGATAATTGAGGGGATCTCATGTCCTTAAAGAGGCATAAGAGAGGGGAAGGGCCCAAGGCATAGGGACAGGATGGCTTCAGGGAAAAGTTGGGCAGGGGAGTTGCTGGAGGGAACGATGAACATGATTGGTTTTTACTCTCCATTGTGTTATGGGGCAATCTACTTGGTAAACTCATCTGGTCTCATGCTGTCTTCTCTCCTTCCTTTTCAGATTTCTAATAAGATGAAGATTTCAAAAGAATTAAATCTGTGACCACAAGAGACTTATGTATATGTTATTTAAAAAAAGACAATTACTGCCAGGCTGGTATGGCTCAGTGGACTGAGCGTTGTCCCATGGACTGAGAGGTCCCGGATCGATTCGCAGTCAGGGCACATGCCTGGGTTGTGGGCTCAATTCCCATTAGGGGGCTTGCAGAAGGCAGCCTATAGATGTTTCTTTCTCACACAGATGTCTTGATCTCTCTCTCCCTTCCTTTCTCTCTATAAAATCAATAAGAACATATTAAATTTAAAAAAACACACAATTACTGCCCAGCCGGTGTGGCTCAGTGGTTGAGCGTCGACCCGTGAACCAAGAGGTCGCCAGTTTGATTCCCAGTCAGGGCACATGCCCAGGTTGTGGGCCCAATCCCCAGTGGGGGGCATGCAAGAGGCGGCCAGTCCATGTTCTCTCTCATTGATGTTTCTATCTCTCTATCCCTCTCCTTTCCTCTCTCTCTAAAATCAATAAAGAAAAACAAACAAACAAACAAACAAAAAACAATTACTTGGGGAAACTGGGAAAGAAAAATGATTTTAATGAATTGTGCCCTACATATAAGACCACATATTTGAGGTTTACTTCTAATCCATTCATACTACTGATTAGATCAGATCCACACAACTCCCCCACTCCAGTGTCTGTTATTTCTAACTATGCGGTTGACTAGTTATGTGACACTGAGGAAGTTTCTCTTTCTTCTTTTTTAATTACAAAATAAGGATAATAATAATGAAAAATTGTATAAATATAGTTTGAACCACTTAATATTTCTTCAGAGTAAGTATAACATATCAAATAGTATATGTAAAATAAATATCTATGATCTTGCCACTGCCTAGGACAAATGACAGAAGAGCTGTAGAAGACAGTGGGACTGGCTGGCATGGAGTTACTAAATTAGGGAGGAGTTAAGTTCTTAAAAATGCACATGAGCACTGAGTTTATTTTAATTTTTTTTATTAATTTGTTTTTGCTACAGATGTTTCTCCTTTTCCCCCCATTGACACCCTCCTCCTCACTCCACCCTGTGGTTCATCTCTCCCCCCTGCCACCCCCACCTCTGAGGTTTGTCAGTCTGTACCCCACCTCTATGTCTCTGGTTCAATTTTGTTCATCAGTTTGTTTAGTTCATTATATTCCACAAATAAGTGAGATCATGTGGTATTTGTCTTTCTCTGCCTGGCTTGTTTCACTTGGCATAATACCCTCCAGGTCCCTCCATGTCGTCTCAAAGGATAAGAGATCTTTCTTTCTTACAGCTACATAGTATTCCATTGTGTATATGTACCACAGCTTTTTTATCCACTCATCTACTGATGGACACTTGGGCTGTTTCCAGATCTCAGCTATTGTAAATAGTGCTGCTATGAACATAGGGTTACATACATTCTTTCTGATTGGTGGTTCAGGTTTCTTAGGGTATAGTCCTAGAAGTGGGATCACTGGATCAAATGGCAGTTTAATTCTTAATTTTTTGAGGTAACACCATAATGTTTTCCATAGTGGCTGTACCAGTCTGCATTCCTACCAGCAGTGTACTAGGGTCCCCTTTACTCCACACCCTCACCAGCACTTGTTGTTTGATGATTTGTTGATGGCGGCCATTCTGACAGGTGTGAGGTGATACCTCATTGTTGTTTTAATTTGCATCTCTCTAATGATTAGTGATGTTGAACATTTTTTCATATGTCTCTTGCCCATTTGTATGTCCTGTTTGGAGAGGTGTCTCTTTAGGTCCTCTGCCCATTTTTTAATTGGGTTCATCGTCTTCCTTTTGTTGAGTTGTATAAATACTCTATATATTTTGGAAATTAACCCCTTATCTGATGTATCATTGGCAGTTATGGTCTCCCATATAGTGGGATCCCTTTCCATTTTGACGGTTGTTTCTTTTGCTGTGCAGAAGCTTTTAAGTTTGATGTAGTCCCATGTGTTCATTTTTTCCTTTGTTTCTCTTGCCTTAGGCGTTGTATGAGTGAAAATTCTGCTGAATGTGATGTCTGAAATTTTGTTGCCTACATTTTCTTCTAGGATTTTTATGGATTCATGAGTCACATTTAAGTCTTTTATCCATTTTGAGTTTATTCTTGTGTGTGGTTTAAATTGGTGGTCTAGCTTCATTTTTTTTTTTTTTTTTGCATGTAGCTGTCCAATTTTGCCAACACCATTTATTGGAGAGGCTGTCTTGACTCCACTGTATGCTCTTGCCACCTTTGTCGAATATTAATTGAGCATATTGTCTTGGGTCAATTTCTGGGTTCTCTGTTCTGTTCCATTGATCTATCTGCCTGTTCTTGTGCCAATACCAGGCTGTTTTGATTACAGTGGCTTTGTAGTATAACCTGATATCTGGCACTGAGTTTATTTTAACCTACAGACAAAATGGGATTCTTTCTTAATAGGAACCACATTGAATCATTCCCAATAAAGCTGGGACTTCTGAAAAACAATTTAAGAATAAGCATGCTTATAGTGTAGTACATAATCACAATCACCTGCTGAGGCCAAGTCTTGCCCTTTAGAAGCTAAAGTCTGCTTGAGTGTGGGCAAAAAAAGCAGCCTTTGTATTCCAAGGGGCAAAGTCACAAATTCACAGCTGCCAACTATATGCATTAGGATTAGCTGCAGCTGGTCACAGCTCAAAATAGATCAATAACTCAGAGTAAACAAGCATCTGGCAATAAGTGACAAAGTGCTAGCACATAGTTGAGACGATATCGGCTGGCTTACCACGCATGATTCACACAGTATTTAAGTTCTGTCACAAAATAATTAGGTAACTGTTATGGTTATACTGGTTGCAGGAAACAGGTAAGAGGCAAGCAGGCCCTCAAAAAAAGGGTATTTTATGGCTCCCAAATTTTATTTGTTTTGACTTCACCACAAATCATGCAGTATAAAGTATAGGAACTTGAGCATGCCTGGGCCTTTCTCCTCTTCTTCCCCCACAGGTGTGCATCTTCTAAACTCTACGGGTCCCCATGAGACTTGCAATTAGGGGAGCAACGGGCAGCGGGCTAACCCACTGAACCTGTCCCCAAGACCCCCTTCTCTCTGAATCTCCATTGAGCTGACAGCAGCCCCACCTTGGCTCACTTCTTTCCCATAACATTTCTAGAGAGCCAAAGCAGCCCCTCCTGTTGCTTCTTCTATCCCAGGCCCTTCCTTGTTTAATATACTCTCAAATATACTTTCAAAATAAAACATAAAATAAAGTATAGGAACTTTAATGAGGAAAAATACTAATGGGAACATCAAAAGAGAAAATGCCAAGGTCCATTGTACTATAGCACACTCTGGAATCCATAAAATCACTCTTTTTTGGTTGACAATCTTCCAATTAGCAGGCAATACATACACATTTTTCCTAAGTTCTCTCTGTGTTACTTTGAGTGTGGATAGCATCAATATACATCATGTTCTTCATAGAAAACTAGTTCAGGAGCAGAAGTCAATGACTGCTTAATATTCTGGAAGCTGCCAACTCTCGAGCCACAGAAAGCCTTTCACCAGAGGCAATGAGGTGGCTCAGCAATATTTGCTTTTTGTGGGGCCAGGGGGAGCAGAAATTGAAGTCCTGAAGCTCTTGTTTGTTTGAAGAAGAGGCTTGTCAAGTTACCTTCAATGATCCCACCAGTTCATTAAATGTCTTAGTTTTTCTTAGATGGTGATGTTTGAGGTGTTTAGAGACCTGAGGAGAGCATATGTTGGGCCCTACATGGTGTTTAGAGCACAGCACCCTGCTGATTTTAGGATCTTCTATTTTGTTGGATTCAAGGCAGGATGAAAACTTTTCAGCACACGCATTCCAAGAAGCAGGCTATCTTATATCAGTGTTTTCAATTATGCCCCACATAAGACATTTTCAGCAGAGGTTCCCAAGTTCCAAGAGAGAGGTAAATGTCAATTCCTTTAAAGTAGTATACTGGAAAGGATTTATAATGGCTGCTGTTATCAAGCTTTCTTTATAACAGAATCTTACCCTTGTCACTTTAAGTTGTTAAGTAGCAGTGAACAAGCGAAGAACAAGCAGACTTTCTGGGGAAAAATGTGCCAGCCTAATCCCACCTGATCACTGCAGTCAGTATAGAAATTTAGAAATAAACATTTTTCCTAACCTTGACCCTCTGGGCTGTCTGGCATACAAAACTGCATCATTGGGCATACAGGAATAATAATTTTATCTTTTAGAGTTTCAGTGATTTAAAAAAATTCACTCATTCTGTAATTTATTCATTAGAATAATAAACAATTTCAGAGCTTCTAATGTCTATAGAGTCTTATGATTGTTGCTAGGGAAGATAAAAAGATGATTGCAACAAGTTTCCTCCATTAAGTATCTCAGACTACTGGGGGTAAATTATATCAGGAAAAATTGTGTGGGCCCCCTCTTAGTGATTGTCTACATGCATTTAGATTATCAGCAGTATAAGATTTAATTGAAAGCATAGTCTAATCCAAATAGTCTCCTAATGAAGAAGAGAAGAGATATTAATTTTTTCTTAGACTATTGTAAATAGACTTCTAATTGATCTTGCTGCTTTTAATCTCTCCCCCACTCCAAATAATTCTTTATTTTACTGTCATATTATACTCTCTAAAACATAGTTATAATTATGTCACTTCTCATTGCATATTGAACTAAATATAAATTTCTAAACTTGGAAGGCTAGGCCTTCAACAATCTAGGCCCATCTGACCACTGCCCCCTTTACACCTGCACTGTATCTGACATTTACCTGTATTATATATAGCATTTTCCATACTATGCTGCATTTATTTACTTACATACCTTTCTCCTCCATCAGAGACTGAGTTCCTTGAGAGGAGGGACCATGTATTTTTCTTTTTGTGTGGCTGAGCTCTTAGCTTGGCACATTAGAGTACATTTGAAGAGCAAGTATATGAATGGTAAGAACTGGAGGACAGGCAGGCTAGTTTGCTGGCTAGGTGGGATGGAATTTTTTCACTGTTTTTAAGGTATAATTTACATAGAGTAAAATTCACCCTTTTTAGTGTAAAGCTCTATAAGTTTTGACACACATATACAGTTATCTAGTCACTACCACAATCAAGATATAGAAGTTTCATTGTCCCCAAAACTTCCTTGTGCTATGCCTTTACAAGCAAACTCTTTCCCCCATTCTTAAACCCTGGCAACCTCTCATCTGTTTTTTGCCCCTATGCTTTTGCCTTTTCCAGAATGTCCTATAAATGAAATCATTCAATATGTATCTGTTTGTGTAAACAAAAGAGTGGTCAGAGAAATGGGTCCTATTTGAGAATGAAGGCTGGAGTGTTTGCTTCTGACTTAGGAATTAGGGGAAATTTCATGAAGAAAGTAACACCTGAGTAGGGCCTTGAGAGCTAGGTGGGTTTTTTTTTTAGGTACACATGGTGAGGGAAGATATTTCAGTAAAGGATACAGCAGGAACAGAAGTTCTGAGTCAGAAAAGAGCAGAACGGATTTGGAGAATACTATTTTAGTTTTGTTAGAGCACAAGAGGAGGAGTAGTGGGAGACAGGTTAGGGTTTTCTTAACCTTGAATAAAATATTTAGAAATTTGGTCTTGATTTCTTAGGCAGTGGGCTTCCATTACAGGTTTTTTATTCAAGCTCTTTCTCCAAGAGAGTAATAGTTCTGCCTGCAGGTAATTCTGCTGCCCTGCCTGAGCTCAAAGGAAACTGCTTTCTGACTGGGTGAGTATACAAAAGTTACTCTTAAGCAAAGCAACAAATGATATCCATAAAAATACATCAAAAGCATACTTAGGATATAAAATATCTGTACTACCAGTATTTGTTAGAAAATGTATTTATGAAATTACTGAATCCAATACCATCCAAAGTCTCTCTTATCTCTCTGTTCATTTGTATTCTCTCAATTCTCTCTATGGTCAAGGTATTAAAAAGCCAAGTGTTGTTCTTGGATCCTATTTTCCTAGTTATCCACAGAAACATCTACACTGGAGTAAGAACTAATGTTAGGGCTTCTGTCTTAGCAGATAGGCAATAAAAATTCCAGTTGAACAGCATTTCTTTCTTTTGTAAGACCAAATTATCCACTGATATTACGCAAATTCCTAGGCAAAAAGAACACATTCCTATTTTGAATTTTTTTTTTCTGGGACAAAAAACAGACATTTCACCAACGAGAATATACAGATGGCAAACAAACACATGAAAATATGTTCAGCATCATTAACCATTAAGGAAATTCAGATTAAAACTGCAATGTGATATCACTTTATACCTACCAGAATAGCTAAAAACAAAAAAAGAGAAAGAAAGAAAAACAACACCAAATTGTGGGGAGAATGTGGAGAAACTGGATCACACATACACATACATTGTTAGTGGAATTTAAAATGGTACAGCCAATCTGGAAAACAGTCTGACAGTTTCTTATAAAACTAAACATGCAATTACCATATGACTCAGCAATTTCAGTTATGGTCCTTTATCTCAGTTAAATGTAAACTTACGTTCACTAAAACCTGTGTATAAATGTTCATAGCAGCTTCATTCATAATTGTCAAAAACTGGAAATAATCTATATAGGTGACTGGTTGAATAAACTTATATATCTATACCATGGAATACTACCCCAAAATAAAAAAGAGTGAACTGTGAATATATGCAAAATTATGGATGAATCTCCAGAGAATTATGCTGAGTGAAAAACGCCAATCCAAAAACGTTACATACAATACGATCCCATTTAAATAACATTTTTGAAATGAAAACATCATAGTAATGGAGAACAGATTAATGGTTGTCCAGGGTTAAGGAGAGGGTGTGGGGTAGAATTTATGTTGCTAAAAAAGGGCAACCTGAGTGAGACCTGTTGTGATGGAACTGTTCTGAATCTTGATTGTGGTGGTGGTCACATGAACTTACGCGTGATAAAATTTCATATATCATGCAAATGAGCACATGTAAAACTAATAAAATCCAAATTAGGTGGGTGGGTTGTATCAATGTCAATCTCCTGGTTGTGATATTGTACTATACTTAGTAAGGTGATTCCATTGGGGGAAACTGGGAGAATGATAAACGGGATCTCTATTTCTTATAATTACCTGTGAATTTACAATTTTGTTAAAATAATTTTTAAAAAAAGGAATATATTTTGGTTGTAAAAATGTATAATACAGTACTTGAATTTAACTTTAGGAAATTATTTTTTAGAAATCTGAGATAATAAAGAAAGATAACATCAAGTTATGGTAAGAATGTGGAGAAACTGGCACACATACACATACGTGAATAACTTTTAGAAATCAATCTGATTCTATTTGTTTGTTCTTTGCTGAGTAACTTGGATATCTTCTTACAACATAAATTTTAAAAATTTTTGCCATGTTTCTAGTTTTAATCATGTTGTTAGGAAACTTAGAGCCCAAACAGGGGCAGCTACTTCTGTTTCTGCTATAGTGATTCTTAACATTTTTTGGGATCAGAATTACTTCCAAAAAATTTGATGAAACCTATGTACAGAATAAATGAACACACAATTTTGTGCACAATTTCAAGGAGTTTTATGGACCTCATGGAGCTTATCCAGTGACCCCATGTTAATGTTCATCTACTGCTATGCTATTCAATATGGTAGCCAATATAGCCTGATGTGGCTATTTAAAATTAAATAAAATTAAACATTTAATTCTTCAGGCACATTAGTGACATTTCAAGTGCTCAATAGCCACAGGTGACTTGTTGCTACATACTGGAAAGCACAGAGATAGAAATTTGTATTACTGCAGAATGTTCTCTTGGACAGCATTGCTCTAGAACATTTACAATAAGATTTACTTTATTTTTGGCATTATAGAGATTGCATTAATTAAATATTTCTTTCACATTCCAATGGTTTCTTCCTAGACTTTTATCATCAATAAATCAACAAATGACAAGTATTGTCAAGGATGTGGATAAAAGGGAACCCTTGTGCACTCTTGGTGGGAATGCAGATTGGTGCAGCCACTATGGAAGACAGTATAGAGTTACCTCAAAACATTAAAAATGGAGCTGCTTTATGACCTAGTGATTCCACTTCTGGGAATATTTTTGAAGAAACCCGAAACACTGATTCGAAAGAATATATGCACACCTATGTTCATTGCTGTGTTATTTACAATAGCCCAGATATGGGTGCAACCTATGTGTCTATTGATACATGAATGAATAAAAACGTAGGCGATTTTATATATATATATTTCAGTATATATATTCCATCATATATATTCCAATATATATATTTCAATATATATAATAACATATATATTTCAATATATATATTCCATTTTATATATATATGTATTAGTCAGGCATAAAAAGAATAAAACTTACCATTTTCAACAGCATGGATAAATCTAGAGGTTATTATGCTGAGTGAAACAGACAGAGAAAGACAAATACCATATGATTTCAGTTATATATGGAATCTAACAAAATAAAACAAACGAACAAACAAAACAGAAAGAGATTAAAATACAGAGAACAAACTGGTGATTGCCAGAGGGGAAGGATGAAAAAGGAGATGTCCTTTATTTTTAAAAATCAGTTTAATGTACTTATGACTTCAAGACTATTTCAACTGCATAAAGACCCTGTGTGGCCCATCTGTTGCCTCCAAGGACTGCAGCCTAAGAACCTCCTCTTTAGATGGATTCTATTTTATCCATAAATGTTTTATTTTGTATTGCATTGCACAAGGGACTAATTTTGCCTTAAATTAGGTAGCCTATAGATCCTAAATTTTTATCATTTCTATTCTTATATACAATGGCAGAAGAAGACAAGGCTGGCACTTACAAATAGGAAGAATTGTTTCAAGTGCATTAAGTATTTTTGGAGGAGAACAGATATAGATGAATAGTATTAGAAGATAGTCAAAGAATGGGGCTTATCTACATAATACCAAAACAATTTATTAAAAGTGTAATAGTTGCTTTGTTCAACTTGTATCTTCTATTTATTTTAGTGTCATGTAAACATATATAATACTAACTGGCAAAGTGTCATTAAAATAGATGGGAGAAGAGCAAGATTTTAAGTGCTGTGAAGGGAAAATAAATAGCTAAGTTGAGTTAGATGTGTAGACAGAAAAACGATGGAGAAAATATAAGGGAACTTATGTCTTACAACAAATAGCTTTCTAGTTCATTGTAGTTTGTCAAGTATTTAGGAATAGAAGGTATTCATGCTTAAAGTGGTAGTTATTTATCAAAGCTCTGATGATCTTTCTCTTATTAGAAGAATTATCTTCTTAAAATGTAACCAATATCATTGTGTTCCTGGCTTTCTCCTTCAAATATAGACATCAACTTTTTTTTTAGTTGGATTTCATTTTCCATCTAAAGCTAGGTACACCTTACTATATTGAAGGTGTAGTTTTCTCAGGGTCATTGTTTATTAGTTCCCTAAAAAAGAATTGAGTCAGGAGTGAGCGTTGGGGTGGAGCAGGAGGCAGGTAGCGGTGGAAATTGTTCCAGGAGGGTTCCTGGACATACACAACAATGCTTGGGGAGGGGGTGGGATAGGGAGGAGGGTGTCTGGGGGTAAAAAGGAGAAACATTTGTAACAAAAATAAATTAATTAATAAAAATAAAATGAAATGTTAAAAAAAGGAAAATTTGCTGCCAAAAAAAGAAAAATATTAAATTTGTTAAATCAATGGTAATATACAAGGATGCTTGTTACATTTTGTGATTTTCAGGATCTTGTAAACTGAAAATTAAAGTCATAAACAATGAAAAAAAAAGAATTGAGTCAGATCTTAATTATAGATACTAGAAGATGGGAAGCAGTGATGTAGATAATACACAAGATACTTCGGGTTGTCTTTGAGGCTTTGAAATTACTTTTTCAGCATATTTTCATCATATGTTTTATATAAGCATTTCCTTCAGACCCATAAACTGTGACGCTGTAATAGCTTGAGTGATCAAAGAAAGTTAGCCTGAAATTTAAACAGTGAACTGGCTGCATGCAGATAATTAAATTAATGGCATAACTTAGTATATTTATATTCTGTATATCACCTTACTCTCATGAGCATGCAACCAATAAAGAGAATCTATAGACTCACTGGCCTTATTCATTCTGGGAATTTATTCACATCTTCAAGATGCTTGGTTTTAAAATAATCAATTGGATTGATTTTTGTTTCATTCAAATCTATTTGGCTGACCTTGACTGAGTTATCTTGGTGTTCTCTTTTTAAAAATTTTTTTTTCTTTATTGAGTTTAGAGAGAAAGGAAGGGAGAGGGAGAGAGAGATAGAAACATCGATGATAGGGAACATCGATTGGCCACCTCCTGCATGCTCCCCACTGGGGATCAGGCCCACAACCTGGGCATGTGCCTTGACCTGGAATTGAACTGGTGACCTCTTAGTACATGGGTCGATGCTCAACCACTGAGCCACACTGGCTGGGCTCTTGGTGTTCTCTTAATTGAAAGAGTTGCCTTATGGTGTCAGAAGACACTGGAAAATTTACTTCAGATACCAATATAGCATGTTATGGTTTAAACAAGCTTGAGAGAAGTACCAAGATATTTGGATTAGCCATGAAATTGCTCAATGTGCCCTCTGCTGGACCTTTATTTTATACGATTGGAAGAGAAAAATGCTGTGTCATCTGGTTGTACAGTGGGTTGAGAAAAGGAATTCCACTGTAACTATCACGTATGTTGAATAAACCTTAAATACAAATTCACAAGTCTTTCTGGCACAAATAAGTTTGGCTCATTTAGCTAGTTTCAAAACTAAAAGGAAGATTTAAATGCTATCTAGACCCAAAGAAACTTAAACTTTGTTATGTGCTTAGAAACTCCCCTGTATTTTATGAAATAAGATAATTTTATTTTATTATTGTCAGGTAATCTCTCCATAAATATGTAAATCAATTTTACCATTATTATGGTAAATAATTTTACCATTATTATGTAAACAAACTAAGTAATTCTGCCACAAGAAGATATATGTGAAGAGGTGGATTTTAATTCAAGATTTTTGCAGGGCTTGCAAAGATGCATTTCTAGCCGCTGCCCTTATCCCCAGGGTTTTAGCTGAGGTCTAATCCTATAAATCAGCACACATTATAATTTTTGCTTATGGAGAAGAATGGGGAATTCAATTCAATGTTTACTTTAGCAAAAATTATTTATATATTTTTCTTGGCTCAAAATATTTTTCAACATCCTGTGATGTAATGTAACAAATATCCAGCAATTATCTTCCCAACAGCTTCCTTCAAATGGGGTTGTACACAGTTCAGATGTAAAAATTGCATACATAGCCACATTTTATTTGACCACATATTCTTGTTTATAGCTTCAGAAGAAGCAAATTATGAAACTAGACAGAATCTAGAGAGCCTATTGTTTCTCCTCTCCCCAGCATCAACTGGCACTTAAAAACTAGAGCTGGCCAGAATATAGCTGGCTATTTTCTTTTAATAGACTTTTATATTTTAGAGCAGTTTCAGGTTTACAACAAAACTAAACAGAAGGTACAGCTTTCCCAGATAGCCTTTTCCCCGACCTAGGCATAGCCTCCCCCTAGCAACATGCCCCCAGAGCATGTTGTTACAATCGATGAACCTACAGTGACACATCATCATCACCCAGAGTCCATAGTTGACACTGAAGTTCACTCTTGGTATTGTACCTTCTACAGGTTTGGACATAGCTGGCTATTTTCTTTATGAATTTTTCTCTGAGGCACCAAGATCAGCTTTTCATACACCTGGGAGTAAAGTAGATTTTCATTTTATCAAATTGAAATTCTTCTGGACTCACTTAAGTCAAAGTCCTTAGTTAAATCATCGTTTTCTGTTTTCTAGAACATCGTTCTCAACTGTTTACACCATTAACAAAATAAATAGTAATAGGCCCAAAAGTAATGCTTGGAGCACTAGAAATCTGCGTTTTGGTGTATATTAATCTTCACTGTTTTCCATTTGTTATGGTTGTCAGTGGTATGTCAAAGACATGGATAAACATGACAAAAGGACAGGAAAACAAACACATTAATAATGGATTTGGGATTATCTATTTTTTTCATATTTCAGTAGAACATGGTCCTTTCTGTTTAGCTTCTCAGAAATTAGAATACAATCTATGCAGTAATTACATTTATCTGAAAGTAAATTTAGGAAAGTGGGGTTTTTGTTTTTGCCATTTTGTTTGGCTGAAGGCAAAGAAGTTTGAATTACCCTTCTATTCTAAGTAATATTTTCTTTCTTTAAAGTGAAAATAGGGTATGTGATTTGAGAAGATATTTTTTAAAATATACTATCTCTAAGATCTCACTGTAATTAAATGGAAATATTCCCATAAGAAGTTATAGGATAAAAATGTCCCAAATGAATGTCAAATAAAACCCCACAAAACACCACGACTTCATATTTTTAAAATGTAATTACAGGTTAAGGGCACAGGTCAGTTAAATGGAAGCCTAAAGTATCAGATTTCTAAAGTATTGCTGCTTGAAGGAGACGTTTTGTCAGTATTTACTGCTGTACTAACATTTTAAGTATTCATAGAGTGAGGATTAATGAGCTGGGATATCAGTTTTTTCAGAGAAGTATCAATAGGTTATCCAAAAGTTTAAATAATTTTCACAAATGTACAATGTGGATGTTATTTTAGATTTAACTTTTTTTCATTGCCAGAAATACAGTTTAAACATACAGAATAATAGAACTCCAGCCCAGCGGGTGTGGCTCAGAGGTTGAGCATTGACCCATGCACCAAGAGGTCACAGGTTCGATTCCCGGTCAGGGCACATGCCCAGGTTGTGGGCCCCATCCCCAGTGGGGGCATGGAGGAGGCAGACAATCGATGTTCTCTCTCATCAATGTTTCTATCTCTCTCTCTCTCTTCCTCTGTCTCTAAAATCAATAAAGAAAAATTATTTTAAAAAAGAAAAGAAAATAGAACTCTACTTTCATTATAAAATTATTTTGCAAATAGAGTAAAACTTTACTAAATCCACTTACTTGAATTTGGCCAGTTTTATAATTGAAACAATGGAATGTTGTAATATTTCATTATTTTAGAGAAAGGCCAGGACTCATTTTATGATGAAAGGAAATTCATGATGTATATAAGTTCTGCACTGGGATCAGTTACTTTGTAAAAGAAAGCCAATTTTTCTGGTGCCGTAGGAAATATTAATTTACATAAAAGCAATTGGACTGTTAATTAAAGTCATTTACATTGTTCTTTGAAGCAGATTTCTATATTTAATTAACTTTGATTACATTACTGTATATGTCTGAAAAATTACTTCTTAAAATTCCCTCCCATATTTCAGAGATTTCTTGTCAGATAAGCTTTCCTCTTAAAGTTTTAACAAAATACAAAATACAGCTTTAATATTTTCAACACAAATTAATTGCTACTAAAATCATGCCAAAGAGAAGCACTGCTGGATATCTTTTAATGAATAGGCAAAGGTTGTTTGCAGGAAAATAGTTGTTTTTATGTACTGCTTAAAAAGAGTTTCTATTCTCTGAAGGCAGTTAATCATCTCTCAATTCCTCTAAGTTCCAACCCCATATTTTTAACTTAAACACTGGTGAGAATTAAAGAGATTTTTATTATACTTTACCTAAATTTACAAAGTATGAATCAGATCAGTACATCTACAATAGTTTATATAAATAAATGACAGAGTAATGTTAATTTCATAATATTGTGCAGGGAAACAAGATATGAACTAGAATTTGGCTCCTTCACTCCCTGACCCTGTGTGGGTAAGCTCTCTGTGTAGGTGTGTGAATCACAGCTGGTAATCTAGGCAGTTCCTATTGCCAGAGTTTTATATAGAAGCAGCCTAACAAAGAAATCATGTCCCCAACTGCCAGCTGAAGGTGAGACACCAAATAGCTTCAGGGAGAGGTGATAAAGATTAAAAACAAAACAAAACAAACAAAACACTGTTAATAGCCAGCAAGGCTGTCATTAAACAGATGAATCTCAATATTTCTGGTGTGACTCACACTCCATTGGCTATAGACAGAATTGTGACAACCTCCTAGTCACTCCTCCACATACATGAAAACTTTGTCATTTGGATCACAGTCATCCTCTCCACCCTAAGTTCATTAATCATCTAACACTCTGGCCTCTACTTCAAGGATGTTTGCATCCATTCCACTTCAGGCACCCCACTGCCATGGCCATACTTTGGACATTATTATCATTCTGATCTGCTCAACTTCTGAAATCTATTTGTTTTTACAATATTTATTAATTTATTTTTGTTACAGATGTTTCTCCTTTTATCCCTCAAGACACCCTCCTCGCCATCCTGCCCTCCACCCCCGCCCCCAGCATTGTGGTCTATGTCCATTGGATACTCAGACATGCATATAAGTTTTTTGGTTTATCTCATCCATCCCCCCTGCTCCTCTCCTCTGAGGTCTGTCAGTCTGAACCGTATTCCTTTCTATGTCTCTGGGTCTATTTTGTTCATCAGCTTATTTTGTACATTATATTCCACAAATAAGTGAGATCATGTGGTATTTGTCTTTCTCTGATTGGCTTATTTCACTTAGCATAATGCTCTCCAGGCCCCTCCATGTCATCTCAAAATATGAGAGATCTTTCTTTCTTACAGCTGCATAGTATTCCATTGTGTACATGTACCACAGATTTTTTATCCACTCATCTACTGATGGACACTTGGGCTGTTTCCAGATCTTAGCTTTTGTAAATAGTGTGGCTAAGAGCATAGGGGTACATATATTCTTTCTGATTGGTGTTTCGGGCTTCTTAGGATATATTCCTAGAAGTGGGATCACTAGGTCCAATGGCAGTTCAATTTTTCATTTTTTGAGGAAACACTATAGTGTTTTCCATAGTGGCTGCACCAGTCTGCATTCCCACGAGCAGTGTGCTAGAGTCCCCTTTCCTCCACATCCTCGCCAACACTTGTTGTTTGATGATTTGTTGATGGCAACCATTCTGTCAAATATTAATTGAGCACAAGGTCTTGGGTCAATTTCTGGGTTCTCTGTTCTGTTCCATTGATCTCTATGCCTGTTCTTGTGTCAGTACCAGGCTGTTTTGATTACAATGGCTTTGTAGTATAACCTGATATCTGGTATTGTGTTCCCTCTTACTTTCTTTTTTTAGATTGCTGTGACTATTTGGGGTATTTTTTGGTTCCATTTGAACTTTTGAAGAATTTGTTCTAGTTTTGTGAACTAGGTTGTTGGTATTTTGATGGAGATTGCATTGAATGTATAGATTGCTTTGGGTAGTATGGGCATTTTAATTACGTTAATTCTTCTAATCCATGAACAAGTATGTGCTTCCACTTTTTTTTTTTAACTTCCTCTATTTCTTTTTTCAATGTCCTGCAGTTTTCTGCAAACAGATCCTTTACTTATTTGGTTAAGTTTACTCCTAGGTATCTTAAATTTTTTTGCCACGATGGTAAATGGGATTGTTTTTTTAGTTTCTCTTTCTGTGAATTCATTATTGGTGTATAAGAATGCTGTCGATTTCTTGATGTTAATTATGTATCCTGCTACCTTGCCAATTTGTTTATTAAATCTAGTAGATTTTTGATGCAGTCTTTAGGGTTTTCTATGTACAATATCATGTCATCTGTGAATAATGACAGTTTCACTTCCTCCTTTCCCATTTGGATCCCTTTTATTTTTTCTTCGTGTCTAATTGCTGTGGCTAGGATTTCCAGTACTATGTTAATTAAGAGTGGTGAAAGTGCTTTTAGTTTTTACCCATTGAGTATGATGTTGGCTGTAGGTTTTTCATATATGGCCTTTATTATGTCGAGATATGATACCTCTATTCCCACATTGCTGAGTGTTTTTATCAGAAATGGGTGCTGGATTTTTTTTTAATTTAATTTTTTTTTATTAATTTACTTTTGTTACAGATGTTTCTCCTTTTTTTCCCCCATTGACACCCTCCTCCCCCTCCCTCCCTGCCCCGTCCCCAGTTTTGTTGTCCATGTCCATTGGTTATGAGTACATGCGTACAAGTTCTGTGTTCATCGCTCCCCTCCCAGCCTCTCTTCTGGCAAATGTCAGTCTGTACCCTACTTCCACGTCTCTGGGACTACCCTGTTCCTCACACTGTTATGTTCATTATATTCCAGAAATAAGTGAGATCATATGATATTTGTCTTTCTCTGCTTGGCTTGTTTCACTTAAGATAATAGTTTCCAGGTCCTCCCATGTCGTCGCAAAGGATAAGAGATCGTTCTTTCTTACAGCTGCATAGTACTTCATTGTGTATATGTATCACAGCTTTTTTATCCATTCGTCTACTGATGGACACTTGGGCTGTTTCCAGATCTTAGCTATTGTAAATAGCTCTGCTATGAACATGGGGGTACATGTATTCTTTCTGATTGGTGTTTCAGGCTTCTTAGGATATATTCCTAGGAATGGGATCACTGGGTCAAATGGTAATTCAATTTTTAATTTTTTAAGGTAACACCATAGTGTTTTCCATAGTGGCTAGGGTGCTGGATTTTGTTGAATGCTTTTTCAGTGTCTATTGATATGATTATATGGTTTTTACCTTTCATTTTGTTTATGTGGTGTATCACATTTATTGATTTGCGAGTATTGTATCAGCCTTGCATCCCTGGGATGAATCCCACTTGGTCATGGTGAATAATTTTTTTGAAGTATTGCTGGATCTGATTACCTAATATTTTGTTAAGGATTTTGGCATCTATGTTCATCAGGGATATTGGTTTATAGTTTTCTTTCTTTGTAGTGTCTTTATCTGGTTTTGGAATTAGAATTATGCTGGCCTCATAAAACGGGTTTGGAAGTCTTCCTCCTTCTTGAATTTTTTGGAATAGTTTGAGGAGAATGGGTGTTCGTTCTTCTTTGAATGTTCCATAAAACTCCCCCATGAATTCTGCAGTTTTGGGGTGTAATTCTCCGTAGATATCTATTAAATCCATTTGATCTAGTGCATCATTTAGAGTCTCTGGTTCCTTGTTAATTTTCTATCCAGTGATGTCAGTGGGGTGTTGAAGTCCCTTGCTATGATTGTATTGCTGTAAATTTCTCCTTTGAGGTCCTCCAGAAGATTTTTAATATAGTTTGGTGCTCCTATATTGGGTGCATATATGCTTACCAAGGTTATACCTTCCTGTTGGATAGTTCCTTTCAATATTATGTAGTGGCCTTCTTTGTCTCTAGTTATGGTCTTAATTTTGAAATCTATTTTATCAGATATGAGTATTGCTACCTAAGCTTTTTTTTTCCTTTCTGTTTGCTTGGAAGATTTTTTTCCATCCCTTCACTTTCAACCTATATGAGTCTTTTGTTGTGAGGTGGGTCTCTTGTGAACAATATGTATATGAGTCATGCATTCTTATCCAATCAGCTACTCTGTGTCTTTTGATCAGAGCGTTCAATCCATTTACATTTAAGGTTACTATTGATATGTACTTTTTTATTGCCATTTTTGTTTATTGTGAGTATATATATATATATTTTTTAACTTATCTTTATTGTTGAATGTATTACAGATGTTCCTCATTTTTCCCCCATTGCCCCCCTCCTCCCCATTCCCACCCCCCTCCTGCTTTTCCCCACACTAGTGTCTGTGTCCATTGGTTATGCATATATACATATAAGTTCTTTGGTTTATTTATTCCCACCCCTCAACCCCCCTTCCCTTTGAGGTTTGTCAGTCTAACAATCAATTAGTACTTCTTAATCCCTTTACCCTTTTTAAGCCATCCTCCCAGCCCCCATCCATCTGGTACCCAACAAAAGTTCGCTGTATCTATGAGAATGTTTCTATTCTGCTTGTTCATTTTGTTTGTAGAGTGAACTGTTGATAGATATGTACTTATTGCCATTTTGTTTGTTCTTATTTTTTTTATCTTTTTCTTCAAGAAGACCCTTCAACATTTCATATAATAATGGTTTGGTAGTGATGAACTCCTTTAGCTTTTCTTTGTCTGGGAAACTCTTTATATGGCCATCGATTCTAAATGACAGCTTTGCAGGATAGAGTAATCTGGGTTGTAGGTTCTTGCTTTTCATCACTCTGAATATTTCTTGCTACTCCCTTCTGGCCTGCAAAGTTTCTTTTGAGAAATCAGCTGACAGTCTTATGGGAACTCCTTTGCAGGTAACTAACTGCTTTTCTTTTGCTGCTTTTAAGATTCTCTCTTTGTCTTGAACCTTTTGCATTTTGATGATGATGTGTCTTAGTGTGGGCCTCTTGGGGTTCATTTTGTTTGGTACTCTCTGTGGTTCCTGGACTTGTATGTCTGTTTCCTTCACCAAGTTAGGGAAGTTTTCTGCCATTATTGTTTCAAATAGGCTTTCTATTTCTTGTTCTCTCTCCTCTCCTTCTGGCACCCCTAAGATGCGAATGTTGGCATGCTTGAAGTTGTCTCAGAGGCTCCTTACACTATCCTCATTTTTTTTGGATTCTTTTTTCTTTTTTCTGTTTTGATTGGGTGTTTTTAGCTTCCTTATATTCCAAATCCATGGTTTGCTTCTTGGCTTTACCTACACTACTATTGAATCTGTGTAAACTATTCTTTATTTCAGTTAGTGCCTCCTTCATTTCTAATTGTGCATCCTTCATTTCTGACTGGTCCTTTTTATGCTCTTGAGGTCCTCTCTAAGTTCACTGAGGTTCTCACTAAGTCCATTGAGCATCCTTATAAGCAGTGTTTTGAACTCAGCATCTGTTAGGTTGCTTGACTCCATTTCACTTAATTCTTTTCCTGGAGTTTTGTTCTGTTCTTTCATTTGGGACCTGTTTCTTTGTCTCCTCATTTTGGCTGCCTCCCTCTGTTTGTTTCTATGTATTACTTAGCGAGAGGTATAGGGCTAGCTGAGACCAGATGCTGCTTGTTTGGAACAACTTAGGAAAAGCTGAAGCAGGATCCAAGACAGGCCAATCCTATGGTAAAGCAACTGGCAACAGCTTGGGTGGGCCTGGAAGTTGGGTGGGGCAGGGCCTCAGGGAATCACCAGGGTGGGGCAAACAGTGTGAGGTAGGTTTCTGGAGTCCCAGATATGGCGATGTCTGCTGGCCCAGGGAAGGGCTCACCAAAGGAACAAAAGCCTCTGATAGCATGTCTGTCCAGGAGAAAGCTGCCTCTCTAGCCCTCGCTCCAATGCCAAACAGCTCAGTTCTTCCCCATATGACTCTGGTGCCTTTCAGGCTGCCTCCTGTATGCTGGAGCCAGGAGGGTGGGAGTCCGGGTAAGTCTGTATGCGGGCCCTTTAAGAGGAGCTGACGGGGGCTCCAGCTGCCCCAGCCTTAGTCCTCGCTGGTTTTTCCATCCAGAAGTTGTGGGGACTTCTCTTCCTGGCACTGGAATCCTGAGCTGGGTGCCTGGTGTGGGACGGGGACCTCTCAGTCCTCAGGGAGGACCTTCCCAGCCTAGGTATCCTCCTAATTTTTATCCGGCACACGAGGGTGTTGGACCAGCCCGTCGTGCCTCTGCCCCTCCTACCAGTCTCAATGTGGCTTCTTCTTTAATTTTGTAGTTGTAGGACTTCCTTTCAGCTTGATTTCAGGTGGTTTTGAATGATAGTTGTTCTGTAGTTTAGTTGTAACTTTGATGTGGTTGTGGGAGGACGTGATACCGCATTTACCTATGTTGCCATCTTGACCGGAAGTCTCTATTGTGGTTATAATTTTCTTCCTATTTCTTCTGCTAATTACAGCGGTCCTTTTAACATTTCTCACAGTGCTGGTTTGCTGCTAATATAGTCCCTTAGCCTTTTTTTTTTTTTTTTTTTTTTGTCTGGGAAGCTTTTTATTTCACCTTCTATTTTGAATGATAGCCTTGCTGGATAGAGTAGTCTTGGATTCAGATCCTTGTTTTTCATGACCTTGATTACTTCATGCCATTCCCTTCTGGCCTGTAGTGTTTCTGTTGAGAAGTCAGCTGATAGCCTTATGGGGGTTCCTTTGTAGGTAACCTGTTGCTTACCTTTTGCTGCCTTTAGGATTCTCTTTTTGTCTTTAATTTTTGGCATTTTAATTATTATCTGTCTTGGTGTAGGGCTGTCTGGGTTCTTCTTACTTGGGGCTCTCTGTGCTTCTTGAATTTGAATGCCGTTTTCCTTCACCAAGTTAGGGAATTTTTTTTGTCACTATTTCTTCAAATATATTCTCTAACCCTTGCTCATTTCCTTCTTCTTCTGGAACTCCTATGGTTCGAATGTTGTTACATTTCTAGTTGTCCCACAGTTCCCTTAAGCTGTCTTCCTGTTTTTTAATTGTTTTTTCTTTTTGGTTTTCTGATTGGGTGATTTTTTCTACCCTGTCTTCTAATTCACTGATCCAGTCCTCAGCTTCCTCTACTCTGCTGGTTATTCCTTCCAATGTGTTCTTTATTTATGCTATATCATTCTTCATTTCCAATTGATTGGTTTTCAATGTTTCTATATCTTTATTCATGGTGCTGAGCTCTTTACTCATGCTGTTGAGCTTCCTCATTATCATTAGTCTGAACTCTACCTCTGATAATTTACTTAACTGCGTTTCATTTATCTCATCTTCAGTAGAGTTCTTTTGCTCTTTCAGTTGGGATTTGTTTAGTTATTTCACCATTTTGGCTATTTCAGTTGGTTTTGGAGCCTTCCAACTTTTCCTTGTGGGTGTTGGTGTTCCGCTGTTTGTGGCTCCCTCTACTGGGTTTGAATGGGTGTGGGAGGACCCTCGTTAAACACCACTCTCAAGTCTTACTTCTCTGGGTGTATTTGCAAGCCCAGGAAAGCTTCAATTATCCTCTAGCTTTTTGCCTGGAGGCTATTAGTCTCAGTTACTTGATAAGCCTTGGGTTGTAGCTCTCAGCTGAATGAAAAAATCCCTCAGGTGTTCAGGGTAAGAGGATTTCCAGAGGGTGGGGCAGATGCTGGCTCTTAATGAGCCTGAATTTGCATTTCTCTGGCCCAGCTGGGTGGTGTTAAATTTCTGAGGGAGAGGCTGTTGCTTCTCCCTGGGGCTCTGGCAAGGGGCTCTTTAAGTAAGATGGCTACTGTCCTGTGAGGGAGTGATCCAGCACAAAACTCCCAATGGCCTCCCAGCTCTCCAAGCTCCTGAGTGTCCACACAGTTCCAGTCCAGTCTATCTTCCCTCTGCTGGAGCTCAAGGTGAGTGGATGTAGCTAATTTAGTGCTCTGCCCCACCCTCTGTGCTGTGGAGCTGCCTCGGGCTTTTAACCCCAAGGGACCTGCTCATAGCTAAAACAGCTGCTGTCTTTGGGCTCCCACCCCACCCTCTCTCGCCCCCACAGATCCTACCAGTGTCCTTTTTTCCTGTCCCTGGCTATATGGGTCTTCTCCAGTTACTTTTCTGTTGTTTTTTCCTGACAATTTGTCTTTATTTTAGTTGTAATTCCTGTTTGGTCCTGGGAGATGGTCTGTGTAGCTTCCGTTCACTCTCTCGCCATTTTGGAATCTCCTCTACTTCTGAAATATTAACAGAAATACTCCACTTTCTGATTGCCTACCTTGTAACTCTCCCTTTTATACTCCCATTGATGATCTTGGACTTCTCTGCTATCATCTTCTATAACTTTAACATCTATGTTGATGACCCTTCCAACACCCTGGAATTTCTTAATTTCTTCAGATGCAATAACGTTAACACTTCCATGATAGTGATTTTCACATTCTGTCTTCTACTAGTTGTATAAATATTGGTTTTCCCTTCTATGTTTTCCTCTTTGAACACAACAATCATGATTTTTATCATTTTTGGACAGTGTCTTTCATAGTATGTGCTCACTACAGAGATAGTATTGTGTACTGATTATGAACACAAACTTTCGCCCAGCTGGTGTGGCTCAGTGGTTGCATGTCGCCCCATGCACCAAGAGGTCGCCAGTTCGATTCTCCGTCAGCGCACATATCCAGGTTGTGGGCCCAATCCTCAGTTGGGGGCATGCAGGAGGCAGCTGATCCATTTTCTCTCTCATCAATGTTTCTCTCTCTCTCTCCCTCTCCATTCCTCTCTCTCTAAAATCAATAAAGAAAAAATATTTAAAAAAACACCAGGAACTCTTGAGTCAGGATATTAGAGTTTAAATTCTAGCTTTGCAACCTACTAACTGAATGTCCATGCGGAAGTTAATCAACCTCTCTATGCCTCAGTTCTCTTATATATAAAATGGGGGTATTAACACTACGTACCTCATGGAGTTGTTGAAATGATTATACTTAGAAGAATGGTTGGCACACAACTAATAGAATACTTACTAATAACAATTGCTTTCCTAAAGGGCAAGGGAATAGATTTAATAGGAATTAGGTACAATACTGAAGGAAAAAAGCTATGATCAGACTGATGGTTGCCAGAGAGGGGGAGGTTGGCGAGTCTGAGAGGTTGGCGAGGCTGAGAGAAGATGGTGAAGGGATTAAGAAGTACAGTTTGGTAGTTACAAATTAGTCATGGAAATATAAAGTACAGCATGAGGAATAGAGTCAATAATATTGTAATATCTGTGCACATTGCCAGTTGGGTACTTGATATATCAGGGGTAACACTTTGTAAAACATGATTGTCTAACCACTATGCTGTACACCTTAAACCAATATAAAATAACAATGAATGTAAACTGTAATTGAAAAATAAAATTTTAAAAAGAGCTCTGCTTATTAGGAATAAGAAACTAAGAGACAGTCATTTTAAAATAGAAATGGAAAGCAAGTGAATTAGAAAACAAATTTTCATTGCCTTCTATCTGTACTTTCCACTGAGGAGATATCAATGTATTGATTATTGCCAGAAACTAGTTTATTTGCCCACTATCATTGCATGATGACATCATTAGAAGGTCACACTGAGAATATATGTTATTAAAATTTGGATAAAATATGATATACATCTAGAAATCTAAAAAGTTTTAACTAATATTATATTGCTAAATGTTTATGTGATCATGGCAGGTTCTGAGCATGGGTGGAATAGTTTGTCATTTGACCTGAAGAGTAATGCTCTGAAATATCATTTCCCCAAATTTACTGTTCCACAGTTCTGTCAAAGGTTCTGATACTATCATTAGTTAGAATTTGGGTTTGTTCGCTTGTCATGTTTCCAGGTGCAACAAATAACGTCCCCCCTGGGATTCTTTGTCAGAGTAGCTCCTGTATAGCTAACAATTCCCTAAATGAGCAGGACATGGGACTTGAAAGTTTAGATGCAAATGGATATAATTTATTTATAAGAAGTCCCCGCTTGCATGAGGAAAAAGGAGTAGCTGGGGTAAGAGGATTTAGAAACCAAAATTTGATGAAAAGAAAGGGAGAGAGTATTTAAGAGAAACTAGCTTGTTTTATACAACCCTGCTCAGGCAGTTTTCTGTATTTACATACACACACACACACACACACACACACATACACACACGTGCATGTGCATATTATTTCCCAAGAATTAATAATTAACTATCAGTAATTTTGGGGGAAATCAATGTCCTGGCAGAAAATCATAACATAATATATAAAGCATTAAAATTTTAGGAGAAAGAGGTCAAAAATTAAGCAAAGAACATGTTAATGAACAAAAAGCATGTGTTTGGACTCTGACAAAAACATTTCTTTATTTCAAGATGGAGAAAGGGAGATAAAATATATTTTAAAGAGCTCAGAGTAAATATGCTCATTTTGTTTTTTTCTGGAGACCAGTATCTAGAAGTACTGTATCTTTGACTTCCTTATAAAATTATAAACTTATGCAATTATGTATGTATGTGCCTGAATGGGGGAGAGAGAGAGAGACAGAAAGAGAGCATTTGGAAACTTATGTGAGTGTATGAGAGAGAGGTACTAAAATCCTGTTATTATAAGCCACATTATATGAAAGCTTGTGATGTTTGTAGAGTTTAATAAATTTCAAGCATAGCTGATGTATTTTCCAGACCTAACATGTTATATACTTGTTAGTACATCTCATGATCATACTAGTTTTTAAAATAACTGTCACTTTTTATTTATCTTGTGGTATGATGTGATTGTCAAAGATTTGCTTATAAATGTTTTTTCTGATATATCTCCTTAGGCAAGGGGAACAATAGAAAATATAAACTAATGGGACTGCATGAAACTAAAACCTGCTTTGCACAGCAAAAAATAAAATAAACTGAAAAAAATCCACGAAACGAAAAGACAACCTACTGAATGGGAGAATATATTCACCAATGATACATCCAATAAGGGATTAATATCCAAAATTTATAAAAAGATATAACTCAACACTAAAAAGCAAACAATCCAATTAAAAAATGGGCAGAGG
This sequence comes from Tadarida brasiliensis, assembly GCA_030848825.1. Lineage (NCBI taxonomy): Eukaryota > Metazoa > Chordata > Mammalia > Chiroptera > Molossidae > Tadarida > Tadarida brasiliensis. The sequence continues at coordinate 30,470,192 of CM061280.1, read as the reverse complement.
ACCTGAATAGGCACTTCTTCAAAGAGGATATACAGAGGGTGAATAAACATATGAAAAGATGCTCAACATCACTAATCATCAGAAAAATGCAAATTAAAACCCCAATGAGATATCACCTCATTACTCTCAGAATGGCTACCATCAGTAAATCCACAAACATCAAGTGTTGGTGAAGATATGGAGAAAAGGGAACCCTCATGCACTGTTGGTTGGAATGCAGATTGGTGCAGCCACTATGGAAAATGGAACTGTCTTATGACCCAGAAATTCCACTTCTGGATATATATCTGAGGAAACCCAAAACACTACATCAAAAGAATATTTATAGCCATATGTTTATTGCAGCATTATTTACAATAGGCAAGATAGGGAAGCAACCCAAGTGCCCATCAATAGATGAGTGGTACATTTATACAAGGGAATATTACTCAGTCCTAAAAAAGGAATGAAATCTTACCATTTGCAACAGTATGGATAGGCCTAGAGTGTATTATGCTAAGTGAAACAAATCAGTTAGAGAAAAACAAATGCCATCTGATTTCATTAATGTGGAATAAAGAACAATATAAATGAGAAATAAAAACAGAAACAGACTCATAGAGACAAAGAACAGACTGATGGTTGCCAGAGGGGAGGGTGATTGGGAGACCGGGTGAAAAAGGTAAAGAAATTGAGATGTACAAATTGGTAGTTAAGTGAACAAACAAAATAGAAACTGACTCATAGATACAGAGAACAGACTGATAGTTCCCAGAAGAGAGGAGCATTGGGGAGCTGGGTTAAAAAAAAAGGTGAAGGGGTTAAGAAATACAAATTGAGAGTTACGAAATAGTCACAGGGATATAAAATACAACATAGGGAATATAGTCAATAATATTGTAATAACTAAGTATGGTGCAAGGTGGGTACTGGAAATATTAGGGCAAACACTTTGTAAAGTATATGGTTGTCTAAACCACTATGCTGTACACCTGAAACTAATACAAAATAATATTGTATGTAAACTGTAATTGAAAAATAAAATTAAACCATATTTTGCTTATAAATCTGTCTTCTTGCCCATGATTTTCTATTTTATATCTTTCTCTACATTTATTATTCTTTATTATTTACTATGGTACTTCATCTTATTTTTATAACCAATTTTGCTAAATTTCTCTAAATGCTTTTAAATTTTGTTTGTCTTAAAACTTTCCACTCAACTTGAAGTCATATGTGTAAACAATGAATGTTTTTGAATCATTTTATTCAGAGCAATAATAAAACTATATGTGAAAAAAAGAGAAAAAAAACTGTCCTTTTAAATGATTGTTTCTGTATTTCATTTTATTATTTCTCCTAAGCTGTCAATAAACCATTGGATTCCCCTTTTGGGTCATGCGCTATAATAATATATATATAGTCATGTGCCGCATAATAACATATCTGTCAACTATGGACTGCATTTACAATGGTGGTCCCAGCCTAGGAACAATAGACTATACCATTTAGCCTAGGTGTATAATAGGCTATACCAGCCAGGTTTGTGTAAGTATACTCTATGATGTTTGCACAATGATGAAATTGCCTAAGGACACATTTCTCAGAACATATCCCCATTGTTATGCTGCAGATGACTGTATCTGTATTTATATGTTGATCTACACACATATATATACATATATATTTATACTCTAGCTTACTGGTAATAATAACAAGGTTCAAAAGCCTTACTGAAGTCCTGAAACTTGATAAAGAGTACCTCCCAGAAACTTCTATTGAACAACACACTTAATGTAGAACAGTGGGAACATTTTTTTTAGTAAAGTCAGGAACAAGTCAACAATGTACACTATTACACTACTGCAACCCAAGGCAATGGAATAAAACCACTGGAAAGAATTAAGAAGTACAATAAAAAACTTTGTAGAGAAAATTGTCATTTATCATGAAAATTCAAAAGAATCAATGGGCAAACTATTAAAATTAATAGGAGTTCAACAAGGTGATCAGATGCAAGATCAACATCAATAATGGTGCAAAGTTAATATCAATAGCTTCCTTAGTTATCAGCCATAATTATGTTAATTGAAGTACTATGTACAAAAGAGTGGAAATAAAATAAACCCAAATGTTCATTAATAAGTCAGTGGTTAAATGAATTATGTGTGTACACACTATGAAATATTATGCAATAGTTAAAAGAATGAATTAGATCTAGATGTAAATTTATCGACAGAGCAATAACTCCAATTCCTACTGTTGAGTGACAAAAGTAAGCTACAGAATAACTTTGTTAATGTTAAAATTAAAACACAAGTTGACTGCATTTATATATGTACATATACATAAATATGTGTGTGTATATGTAAATATATATAAATGTATATACATATTTTATATATACATATATACATAAAAGAGAGGGAGGGAGAGAGAGAGAGCTGAAAGTTTAACCAACAAAATAACATAGCAATAGTTATGTCATGGGAGCAGACTGAGATTGGGGTGATAGTCAAGGGGTAATTTAATTATATTTTTATTTTTTTAAAGGAGAAAGTATTGTAAAAATATGAAGAATTTAAAAATGCATTGGGTTGCTGAATTCACCTAATTAACTTCATTTAAACCTGTCTGCCTTTTCATTTATAAAAGGGAATTGCTTTCTAGTTTCTTTTGTTTTTCTTTTCCTTTCTTTCTTTCTTTCTTTCTTTCTTTCTTTCTTTCTTTCTTTCTTTCTTTCTTTCTTTCTTTTTCTTTTTCTTTTTTTTTGTTAATCCTCACCTGAGGATATATTTTTCCATTGAATTTTAGATAGAAGGGAGGGGGAAAGAGAGAGAAACATAAATGTAAGAGAGACACATTGATTGGTTGCCCTCCGCACAACTCTGACTGGGGCCAGGGATCAAACCTGTAACCCAGGTACGTGCCCTTGACTGGGAATTGAATATTATGACCTTTTGTTCTCAGGCCGATGCTCTAACCACTGACCAAAACCAGCCAGGGTGCTTTCTAGTTTTTAAATCTTCATTTATTCAACAACTAGTGAAGACCATGCACTATTCTCAGGATAATGGATACAATGGCAAGCATTACTGACAGCCTCCGCCATCCTGGAACTTACAATCAAGTGGGAGAGACATATTATAAGCAAATAGCACAATAATTATACATTATAAGAGCTTTAAACAGAAATGAGCAGTGGATTTTGATGGGAAATAATGTGGTCAAGGGAGACTTCTTAGAAGAGACATTTAAATTGTGATTTGGAGGACTTATAATGTATGATAGGTGGTGATGTGGAGAAAAGAAAACAAGAAGAGTCTCACAGAGAAAAAGCTTCAAGTGTTGGAGAAAATACCTGAAGTCCAAAGCATCATGAGGGAGAGGGAGAATGACACTGTTAGGTTAGAATGGTTGTCAGAGGCCAGATCATGCAAATCCCTTTTAGGCATCTAAAGTTTATATGTCATTTGAAGAACAATGAAAGTCACTGGGGGCTTTGAATAGAGAAACAATGTGATCTAACCTGTATTTTAAGAACATCACTCTTACTGCCCTGTAGAGAAAATATTGGGCAGGCAGAAAGAGTGGAAGCAGGAGTTCAGGTTGGAGGCTATTTTCAGTAGTCATGATGAGAGATGATAGTATCCTGCACTAGATTGTTCATAGTTCACATAGTTATATTTTTGGAGGCAGCATTATGTGAAAATATGAAGGAGAAATGAATGACGTAGGTAGAGGAATAGCTGGTGCAAAAGCTTGCTCATATTTCTCTATTGGTTTATAAATAGAAGACTAGGTTATCTGAATCATAATAGTGTGGGAGACAGGGGCATGGAATAAGGTCTGATAATACAGGGCCTTGTAGGACATGGCATGAAGCCTGGCTTTTATTCTAATGGGGACTGAATTACTTTTCCCACAGGATCTCTCTGGCTGCTATGTGGAACACTAGACTGTGTCTACAGAGGGGCAAGAGTAGCTGGGAGACCTGTTGGGAGGTTACTGCAGTAATCCAGGTGAGCGATGATATTGGCTTGGGCTTGGATGAAAGCAATAGAGGAGGTGAAATCAACAGGACATTATGTTTAATGAGATATGGGAGTGAAGAAGAGGGAGGTATCAAGTACTTTCAGGCTCAAGGTCAGGAAGAGTTTAGTGGAATTGAGAGACTCAAAGAAACCCAGTGTTGCTAGAGCTAGTAAGTGTGTGGGGAAGGGAGAGGAGCTGACATCAGAATGGTAGGCAGGAACCTAGTGATTCATGACAGGGTAAGGACATGGAAAGGAGTTTTCATTTAGTATAAGTGCCATGGGAAGCCACTGAAATATTTTAAACAGTGTGACTTATCATTCCTAAAAAGCCACTTTGGTTTCAGCATGGGAAGTGGCCTTAGAAGGGGACAAGAGAAGTAGGGATATAAATTAGGAAGTTATTGCAGAGGTCTGAGGATGAAGTCTTGAAGATGGATACATCTAGACAGATTTTATATTAATTTGAAGTAGAACTGACTCATTTTCTTGAAGTAAGCTCTTCTTTATGTATATATCTGAGTCTAAGCCTTATGGAAGTTTTTATTAACTTTTCACTTCATATATATATCATTTTTATGATTTCCCCTCTCATTTCTGGAAATTTTTCCCTGAAACATGTGAGTTTGCTTGTCTGATGAAACCTTCCCTTTCCATGCACTTAATTACTCTGGAATTGGTGAGTTTTAGGGATTCTGAAGTGCTGCAAATCTCACCACATTGGATACAGTTAAAATGATAAAAACCTAAGAACTATTTTATCCCTCACAAATTACCAACTTTGCTGAATAAACTACATTAAATTTTAAGTATTTCTTAAGGCAATTTACCTATTTAATAGCATATTTAAATTTCAAAACCTGTTTGCTCAGCAAGCAAGTGCTAAACTTGCTTCGAATTTTCTGCTTTAATAACTGAGGAGTCCTGACTTTTCTTGCACATCTGGGACAGAATTGGATGGATGTTTCTGAAGCATTTGGAAAGGATTGTTAAGTTACATGATTACTTAAAGATACAATAAGCATACCCTTTTATTTTCAACCCCATCAAAATGCCAAGTCAAAACATACCACAAATTGGGAAACTTTGATTTAAAGGTTTACGTCCAAGTGCTAGACTATAGACTATTCCTTCTCAGCAGGCGCTCTTTTCAGACTGAACTTCTCCCCTTCAGAAAAAGTATCCTGCTAATAGAGAGGCTGTAAATAGACTGGGTAGAAGAGTAACGACATTCTGTCTCTACAACAGGAAACCATGAAAGGTAAGGAGGGCAGAAGCATTACTTAGGCTTGTTTGGGACCTTGAAGGGGATGGGGACACAAAAAAATATAAAGTAGGGGGAGAGAATATATTTGTACAACAGCAAGGGCGTGAGCATAGTGCATTGTCAGTGAGAAAGAAACATGCAGCCCCTGATATCTGGGACCTGGCTCGGCATTATCAATCTGGCCTTGGTGTTTTCTTGTTAAACATAAACAATCTCACAGAACATCAACATGAGAAAAGGTCATTCCGTGACCATGATAGATCAAGGCAAAAACAAGACCACTCCATCATTATCTGAATATTGTCAAAATATGAACAATGTCCAAACCACAAAAATGACCAAACATCTGCCATCTGGCTAACATGAGTGACTGTTGCTTCTTTACCAATTGTAGCTGTAGCTTTGGGTTAGTCTTCCCCACTTACAAATAAGATTTATTTAGAAATCCACTCACTGAATTACCTCCACTTCCCATCAGCATCCAAGTCCAGAACAACGTCAGCTAGAGTGACCAACTCAGCCTGGTTTTTCCTAGGGATTTCCTGGAGTCCCACGTTCCACTGCTCAGTCTTGAGCAAAATGGGATGGCTGTTCAAATGCCTGCTTCCTTGAACTCTCCCTCAAATTATGTAAAGCAAGGCCAAATCCTGTAAGTCATTTCTATCACCCTCTTATTGAGACACCCCATAATTTCTCTTGGTATGCATTCTCCCTTTGCTGCAACAAGTAATAAACCCAACTTTTTCAAGCACAGGTCTTTTCCTAGTGGTCTCTCACTGGACGGCACTGACACCAGTAAGAAGTAAAAATGAACAACGTTGTGGAAAAGGTTATAAGTCTAGCCAGCATAGAAAAATGGAACTAAAGGAATGAAGAGGTAGGGGAACCAAAGAAGAATGAAAAGGTGGTACAGTCCTAGGGAGTTAGAGTGTGGTTTTCTGAAAAGGTGGTTTTTAGGGGTGATAAAAGATGAGGTGATGGAAAGTGAAGGCATGATCTTTTGTAGGAAGGGAGGAGTTGTTGCTCCACCCTCTGAACCTGAACCAAAAGAAACACTAATGAAAAAATAGAAAAAACAAGCAAAACTTTGGCTTATGATATAAAATAATGACTCAATCTTTAATGGCCTAGAGCAGCGATTTTCAACCTTTTTCATCTCATGACACACATAAACTAATTACTAAAATTTTGTGGCACACCAAAAAATATATTTTTGCTGATCTGACAAAACAAGAGTTATAATTTTGGTTCATTCACACTGGATGGTGATTGTTGTGTTGGTTGTTGTAAATTTTTTATTTGACAATCTAAGGGAAAAGAGGTCAGTGCCTCTGAATAATAGTCAGGTATTGCATGTTTAAAAATTCTTGCAGCACACTGGTTAAAAAATTGCTGGCCTAGAGGCTGATCATACAGTTTTCCACACTTGTTTGCCTATGTTTGTCAACTGCATCATATAATAACTTCTATATAAAAGGAATTTCTTGGAAGGAAGAACTGCAATGACACACTAGCAAGCAGGTGTTATAAGTGCTAAACTAATAATTTCAATTCTTTGGGTTTGAGATCATCCAATGTTAAATATCAATATTCATTAAATAAAATAAAGGGCCCAGAACAGTGCCTGACATATAGTAAATGGTACTAAATATTAACTATTGCAATTATTGTCATTATACTATTTTTTCTTTTTTTTTTAATTCCTCACCTGAGGATATTTTTCTACTTATCATCTGATAGAGTGGGAGGGAAGGAGGGAGAGACTGAGAGACAGAGAGAAACATCTCTGTGATAGAGCCACATTGATTGGTTGCCTGCCGCATAACCTGACCAGGGCCAGGGACAAACCGCAGCGGAGGTACATGCCCCTGACCGGAATCAAACCCGCGACTCATTGGTCCATGGGCTGACGATCTAACCGCTGAGCCAAACCGGCCAAGGCCATTATACTATTTTTTCAATGTGCTTATTTTAAAACAGGAAATTCCTTAGTTTTAAAAATAAATCTACAGATTCAATCCAATCCCTATTAGAGTACCAATCGCATATTTCACAGATCTAGAACAAAAATTTATATGGAACCATAAAAGACTCCGAATAGCCACAGCAATCTTGAAAAAGAAGAACAAAGTGGGAGGGATCACAATACCAGATATCAGGTTATACTACAAAGCCATCATAATCAAAACAGCTTGGTACTGGCACAAGAATAGGCAAATAGATCAATGGAACAGAACAGAGAACCCAGAAATCAAACCAAGACATTATGCTCAATTAATATTCTAGAAATGAGGCAAGAGCATACAATGGAGAAAAGACAATCTCTTCAATAAATGGTGCTGGGAAAATTGGATAGGTACATGCAAAAACATGAAACTAGACCACCAACTTACACCATACGCAAGAATAAACTCAAAATGGATAAAAGAATTAAATGTAACCTGTGAAACCATAAAAATCCTAGACGAAAATCTAGGCAAAAAAAAATCTCAGTCATCATATGTAGTGGAATTTTCACTGATACATCACCTAGGGCAAGAGAAACAGGAAAAAATTAATAAATGGGATTACATCAAACTTACAAGTGTCTGCATGGCAAAAGAAAACCAGCATCAAAATGAAAAGGGAACCCCCTCTCTGGGAGAACATATCTGCCAACAATACATCAGATAAGGGGTTAATATCCAAAATATATAGAGTACTCATACAGCTCAACAAAAGGAAGACAAACAATCCAATTGAAAAATGGGCAGAGGACCTGAATAAACACTTCTCCAAACAGGACATACAAATGGCCAGGAGACATATAAAAAAAATGCTCAACATCTCTAATCATCAGAGAGATGCAAATTAAAAAGTCTATGAGGTATCACCTCACACCTGCCAGAATAGCTGCCGTCATGCCATCAACAAATCCTTAAACAACAAGTACTGGTGAGGATGTGGACAAAAGGGTACCCTAGCACACTGCTGGTGGGAATGCAGACTGGTGCAGCCACTATGGAAAACAATATGGTGTTACCTCAAAAAATTAAAAATTGAACTGCCATTTGACCCAGTGATCCCACTTGTTGGAAGCCTGAAACACCAATCAGGAAGAACATATGCACCCCTATGTTTATAGCAGCGCTATTTACAATAGCTAAGATCTGGAAACAGCCCAGGTGCCCATCAGTAGATGAGTGGATAAAAAAACTGTGGTACATATACACAATGGGATACTATGCAGCTGTAAGAAAGAAAGATATCTTATCCTTTGAGACGACATGGAGGGACCTGGAGAGAATTATGCTGAGCAAAATAAGCCAGTCAGAGAAAGACAAATACCACATGACCTCACTTATTTATGGAACATCATGAACAAAATAAGCTGTCGACCAAAAGAGATCCAGAATCATGAAGTAGGGAACAGACTGACAAACCTCAGAGGCATGGGGGGGGGGGATGGGAGGGGTGGAAAGAGGTAAACCAAAGAACTTATATGCATATATGCACAACCAATTGACATGGACATTAGGCTGGGGAAGGCAGGAGGGGGTTGGGAGCGGGAAGGAGGGGGTCAATGGGGAAAAAAGAGCGACATCTGTAATACTTTCAACAATAAAAACAAATAAGTAAATAAATATCCATGCACACCAAAAAAAAAAAGTTTTTAATCACATATCCTTGATTATGTTGGAGGTATATATTGAGTGATAAATGTACCTTACTTTTTTAAAAAACTAGGCTCAGTTCCATAGATTCAAATGACTGTGTGCATGCTTTTTGGCAAGATTTACTGTAAGTGACCTTTGGTAAATCTTTTAAATTCAGTGTCTGAGTACCTACATTCCACTAGATGTTGGCCTCTACTGCATGTTGCAAAGCAAGTTTTGAAAACAGGACTGCCATTTAGTTTCATAGTGTTTATACTTTAAAAATATCCAGGGAGTGAACAAACAGAATGTGATTGTCCATGTGAAAGGAAACCTAGAGTACTCAGAATCTAGAAGTTGAAACATAGAGGAAGTAGGTTCCTTAGTACAGGTTTAATTTCTAATTTTCATTAGAAGGCTGCTTCATTTATTCCTACAAAATTAAAAGTCACATAAAAATATAGGAACACAGGGAATATTTATGAAGTGCTCTTAAAAATAAAGTGAATGCCTGAATTCTGGCAATGTCTAGCATATGCTAGAAAAGGTAGCAAGTAGAGTTTTGTACATTTACAATAATTTTGTACCACTGAAAGACCACCTCCCCTGATTTTTCAATACCCAGGAAAACAAGCAGGTTGTTTTTCAAACATAATACTAAATTGCCACATTATATGTGTACAACCTGGAACGGTCCAATCCCTCTACTACTCTTACCACAAATGTGATTGTCTTTTTTATAATTCTGACACCCGTTTAATATATATTATTTTTTTTCAGAGGCCAAATTTGGCAGTGATAATACCAATTATCCTGATATTGTGCTCTGTCAACTCTTATCTTGTTTGATATTAGTACCAATTTGGGGGAGGAGGGAAAGTCTGGAGACAAAAATACCCATACCCACCTGCAGTATAAAAAACTTAGGTTTATAAGTATATGTATTCAGTTTTTTAAAAATCATTTATTTGGAATGTGGCATTTTTCACAAATTAAAATAAAAATAGTAATTCTCAGAAGTAAATCCTTTTTAAAGTTAATAAATTGATGATTATATTTACTTAGTAAGTCATAAGTAAACATTTCTAAGGGAAACCTTTACTTTTGATATGAATTATTCAGTGTTATCCTATTTCTGCCATGCCCTTTTCAATGTATAATGTTTCTGACGGAGTAGTTTTATATGTATTCCCACAAACAGACACAAATCTCACCTGTATACAGCAGACAGTCGAATTCTCATTTATGTAAATGTTTTGCACACTTACAATAAGCTATTGTTTAATCATAATTATGAGCCCGTTTTGTAGCTATACCATACTTGAATACATAGAGCCCTTTTTGCACAAGAAAATGAATCAAATTGAAAAGTACAAATTGACAATGAAATAAAAATATTTGTTTTCTTTGGTCTTTAGAGGTAAATGCAGATATTATTAAAACACAATTATGTAATACACACTGAAAAAACTAATACAGCTAAAAACAATCATGAAAGAAAATAGGAACCACTTCATGAATCGCTTAGTTGTCCTTGAACCAAATTAATTACAAATATTGCGTAATAATAAATTAATTCCAAGTAGTGCCAGGCAGGAAAATTTAAAGTTAAATTGTTTTACACCCTCATTGCCAAATCGAGAGTAATTCTAGATGGAAATACCATTTTAAGTTAAAAAAAGACATTACCCCTTTTGGGGAATCTATGTATTATTACTTACCGAAATTTGCCATCTGTATTGTCTGGTTGCCAGTCTCTGGAATGTTGTAAATCACAACAGCATCAGCATTTCTTCTGCCTGCTGTTTGAATTTTTGCTGAAAATGTACAATTACCTCTTTCTATCAGTGCAATCCAAGGCTTCTCGGTATTAGTAAACTCCGTGTTGTAGTCACAAGCGTGGTAGTTATTGTTCTTAGGGATGCCCACCACCCCCATAGCATTAGCCACTGGTGAGGCTAATCCATAAACACCACATTCACACGTCTCTGTTGTAGTGTAGTTGCTGGTTTCATTGTAATAATTCACAGTCACGTAAGCGTTCATTGGAAAAGATGGTGTGATTTTAAATAAAAAGGTAAGAATTACAAGCAGCCGAAACCAACTGGACTTATTCTCCTGGTTCATTGCTCGTTCATTTGAGCATAAAATTTAAGATGTCTGCTGATATTTCAACTATCAGTCACCATTTGTCCACTCAGGTCCCCGCTAAGCAGAAGTTTGAAATTTCAGTTGCAAGCAGGTAACTGATCCCACCTCAAGCAACCTAAGCTCTGAATACATCAGCTCTATTTCACTTTAGTTATCTACATTCCCTTTTGCCTGCCCCTCCTCCAACTGTACACACACATAACCCTTGACTATGACTACCTTAGTAATAAATAACACCATCAACTTTATTGTACATGTTAACTTATCAGGATTGGATGACTTCCTGCATTGACATTTTTTTCTTCCTCTGTTCCAGCTAATGAACTTTCATAAACATGGAGTGGATTGGAATGAGGAACTGGACTCTTGGGAATCCCACGTGACAAGTCTGAAAGTCACCTCTCTCAGAATATCTAAAACACCAAACTGGTTTTCCAAGCCCTGCTGGAATATGCTATCAACCAGTTTAGCCAGGAGTAAGTTAAGATCAACACTTTTAATTGCTATGTCATTAGTGGAATTGATTTTATAGCCTTTCCCTCTCTTATTTCTTTTTGTAATTTTTTAACTGGCTCCCCAAGGAATATCTTCTGCCACATTATTTATTCATTGAAAAGTAAACATATTTCAGTGGTTAGAGATCCTTTCCTTTCAAGTAAAGTGCCTTGTCCATGGTAGGCACTGAAATGTTTGTTGATTGACTGATACTTATGAGTTGCTGCATCCATTAATTTTTATGTCCCACGTGTTATATACTCTAACAAGATTGTTCAAAGTTTAATATTTTTTTTGTTAATCCTCACCAAGGATACTTTTCCATTGATTTTTCAATAGAGTAGAAGGGAGGGTGGAGGGAGAGAGAAATATCAATGTGAGAGAGACACATTAACTGGTTGCTTCCTGCACAACCCTGACTAGGGCCTGGAATCAACTTGCAACCCAAGTATGTGCCCTTGACCGGGAATTGAACCTGAGACCCTTTGGTCCTTGGGCCAATGCTCTAAATACTGAGTCAAACCGGTCAGGGCAAGGTTTAATTTTTAACATTTAGAATTTTAAATTCTAGTTATTTCATAAGTATAGACAGATTTATTTATTCCAGTGCTTCCTTTATTGTAAACTCTGTTTTTAACCAGGAGTACAATGGACACTACCAGCTCTCAGACATTGCTATGAGGTCAACTGCTCTGGGAAAGTTGCTGGAATAGGGAGATTTCAGTGTGTGCCAAGGGCTGGTGAAAGAGTAGATAAATGAACAAGAAAACAAACAGAGATATCAGGAGTCTGATTGGGTCAAGAGTCAGCAAACTAGACAAACAGGCATTAGACTGTTGAAGAAGCAGAAAGACACCAGGTCAAGAGGAGGGCAGGTGCAATGGTAGTCTAAAGTCCAGGGAAAGTAGTCTGGAATCAGGAGACCACTAGAGTCAAGGGGACAGGACAAAACAAAAAAAATAGGAAAATAGGAGACATTGTTGAAGGAGATGACCAATGAGGCTACTTGATTCTTATCTGTTCTTAGGCATTTGAGATATTAACTTTGGAGTGGACCCTGCAGGTGGGAACCAAAAGTTAACAGTACTCAGCGGAGGTGAGGAGTTCAGGGAATCTACATTTGAACCTAATGAATAAACCCCAACAGAAGCACAATAAAATATAAACCTTTCTATCATATTATAGCTGCCGATTATATATCTGTGTATCCCCTCCCCTACAGTACCTGGTATCAGTGGCACTTTAAACATAGTAATCACTTAATAATTATTCGTGAACTTGAACTGAAAATTTTAAAGGTCATATGCATTAGCTTATGGTTTGCTTAAGAGCAAACACAAATAGTTTATTATTTTGCTATTGGCACTACAGTTTTGATGTTAAAACTCATAATAAAGCCTGTATTCATTAGACAGAAAAACAACACTATCAAACGGAAAACAGAAATTACTGTCAAAACCATTAATTTGCTGATTGCTAACAGACATCTGTGATAAATTCAACATCATCATTCAAAATGCAAATAATTAGCAAAGTCCTAGAAACTTGATTTAACCTTTTTCTATCAGTTATTAAATTGTTTCTAAAGGAAACTCTTTTACTGAAATAGTTTAAAAACAAATTAGTGAGGAGTTAGCTAAATCCATTAGAAGTCATATTTTGTTAAAGAATATTAACACACTAGTTTCAATTCTTCACATTCTATTTTACGAACAAGTTAAATCATCATATGCCTTAAAATTATGACTTCCATATAACACTTTGTGGCAATGTTTGTGTATTAAAGATAACTTTATTAAACTATTTAAAATTTCTCTGGAGGTTGAAGTGCATGACTTTATATGATAACCAGCACTATATACCTTGTATATATGTGCTTTTATGTTTCCTTTAGTGACTTTCAGAAAGAGTCATAACTTAGAAAGATAATTTTATATATATTGTAAAATTTTGCAGTTAAATAAAATTAGTCCTGGAAAAATAAATAAGCATCAGTGCAGTTTTTCTGTTAATTCTAAAGGGAATTTGCTGGAGGATGAGTGGCCTAGTGCTTATCCAGCATTGTGAAATTTCTGTCTGTGGAACATCTGCATTAGACTCACTTAGAAGTGTATTGAAAATGAAAATTCCTGGGTCCCACCCCCAGTTATCCTGAATCAGAATCAGAGGAAAAGATCTAGGAATTCACATTTTAAATAAGTACTTCAGGCAATTCTTATGTACTTTACAATTTAAAAACTTTAAATCAGACAAATTGTACATGATGAATAAATAGTGTGGGATCTAGCTCTAATTTTGATAGATTAACTGCTGTCATTTTATCTCAACTTCCTTGTTGTTAAACTTCCAATCTATAAAGGTTTGTAATTTAGGTGGTACTCTGAACATTTTTGTGGTATTTTAAAAACCAAAATTTTGCACTGGTGCTGATTCTACAACAGTTAGTATTATATTCTCAGGAAATAAGAACTTCTCTGGGATTTTTTCTTCATTTACACAATAAAAGAGGTTGGATTATAATTTATCTCTCAAGTCTCTCTTAGATCTGACATGTTAGAACTCTAGGAAATTACAAGTGTTTTTAGAAAATATCAATTTTTTATTCTTTCCCTTCTTATCAGCACAATTCATGATGAAGCTGCACTGAGAGTAGATGAAATTGTAGGAGGTAAGTTCAAAGTATTGGGTAAAGCTTGAATTTTATTTATTTATTTTTTTTCGTTTGTTTGTTTTAATTTATTTTTGTTACAGATGTTTCTTCTTTTTTCCCCATTGACACCCTCCTCCCCATCCCCCCACCCCGTCCCCAGCTTTGTTGTCCATGTCCATCAGTTATGCATACATGTGCATAAGTTCTGTGGTTTATCTCTTCCCTCCCCCCTGCCCCCTCTTCTGAGAGGTGTCAGTCTATACCCTACTTCCACATCTCTGGGTCTACCCTGTTCCTCAGACTGTTATGTTCATTATATTCCACAAATAAGTGAGATCATGTGATATTTGTCTTTCTCTGCTTGGCTTGTTTCGCTTAGGATAATACTCTCAAGGTCCCTCCATGTCTCAAAGGATAAGAGATCTTTCTTTCTTACAGCTGCATAGTACTCCATTGTGTATATGAACCACAGCTTTTTTATCCATTCATTCACTGATGGACACTTGGGCTGTTTCCAGATCTTAGCTATTGTAAATGGTGCTGCTATGAACATGGGGGTACATGTATTCTTTCTGGTTGGTGTTTCAGGCTTCTTAGGGTATATTCCTAGAAGTGGGATCACTGGGTCAAATGGCAATTCAATTTTTAATTTTTTGAGGTAACACCATAGTGTTTTCCACAGTGGTTGCACCAGTCTGCATTCCCACCAGCAGTGTACTAGAGTCCCCTTTTCTCCACACCCTCACCAACACTTGTTGTTTGATGATTTGTTGATGGCGGCCATTCTGACAGGTGTGAGGTGATACCTCATTGTTGTTTTAATTTGCATCTCTCTGATGATTAGTCAAGCTTGAACTTTAATAGAACTAACAAGTGCTTGAAATAGTACTATATACCAATGGTTTTCAAACTTGTCTTCACATTAGAATCACCTGGGGAGCTTTTAACACTCTTGATGCCCAGGCTACACCCCAAGAAGAAACTTGGGGGTGACATCTAGTCATATTAATTTTTAAAAATTCAATTTATTGTAGTGGTATTGGTTAATAACATTACATAGGTTTAAAATGTAGAATTCTGCGATACATCATCTGTATATTGCATAGTGTACTTACCACCCAAAGTCAAATCTCTTCTATTACCATATATTTGATCCCCTTTACCCTTTATTATTCCCCCACCTCCCTTCCCTCTGGTAACCACCATACTATTTTCTGTGTCTATGAGTTGTTTGTTAATTTGTTGCTTTCAGTTTTACATCCTACATATAAGTGAAATCATATGGTTCTTGACTTTTTCCATATGACTGATTTTGCTTAGCATGATATTCTCAAGATCCATCCATGTTGCAAATGGCAGCATTTCATCTTTTCTTATAGCTGAGTAGTATACTATTGTATATATGTACCACATCTTCTTGATCCAATCATCTATGGAAAGACACTTTGGTTTTTTCCATGTCTTGGCCACTATGAATAATGCTAGGTATAGTAATTTTTAGAACTCTCTAGGTGATACCAATATGAAGCCAAGTGTGAGAAATACTGCTATATAGACACTGGATAGGACTGTTATTTTGCAAATTTTACAAATAAGTAAATTAATGCCAAGCAATTCAAGTGGCTTTTCTTAAAGTTCCACAGGGATTTAGGGACAGATCTGTGACTAGCTTTACATTTTTTTTTTCAAAATCTACTTTTTATTTCTTAAGTATAAAGGAAAATAAAGCGTAGGACTAGAAAAGGTATAAACATAACAATGTAAAAATGAGAGATAATACAGTGAGTGGTATGACCTGGACCAAGAAATAAGTTTATATTTAATGTTCCTATTTTGAGACTTAGCACAAATATAATATAATATGACTTTACTCCAATGTAATCTCATATAAATGGAATCATAAGATAGTCCCCAAATCTTGTTTTATTTATTATTTAAAAATCTTTTTCCTACAATTACTTTACTAAAAACAGTTTATTGCTGAAATAAGTAGGACTAATACATATTTTCCCTCCCATCAATTTACCTGCAAATTCTTCGGTAGCATTGCTAAAAAAAAGAAAAAAAATGTAACTGAAAAGGTAACCAGTGAAATAGCAACCAGCTCAATTATAAATCATGTAAATAACTTAAAAATAATAGAATTGGTTATAATCTATAGTCCATATTACCACATGGTTTCTAGCTAAAAACATCAAATATTATTAGTCACCAAATAAGGGTTTCAAATTTCTTAAAATGAATAAAATGAATGCAATAAATTTCCAACAAAGAAATAAAAATGGCAGAGAACATGTGCTAAAGTTCTTCTTTTAATAGCTTACCAAAGAATTTCAATGTGTATATCTCTTGTGCCATATAAAATTAGGAACTTCAGAGAGAGACTGTGATACTCTGGTAGACTATGTATATTTCATAATTTACTTATTGGTTTGCTAATAATAATTTTCTAATTGATTTGCTAACAATAATTTACTAATTGTTTCATAGTTTACTAATTGGTTTGTTAATATGAATGTGACATCACAGTAGTATATTTGTGTTAGCTTTGGAATTAATTAACATGTATTGTCACTTGAAGATATATTCTTCTGTGGGTAGCTTGCTATTTTTCTTAGGAAGCTGCCACAGTAACAATCTAATTTTGCAACATTCATAAATAATGACATAGAGGCTTAACTCCAAATTTGGATAGAAATATTACTAGAATATAAAATAAACGGCCAGGTAATTTGTTTTAAAAATCCTAAATAAAAAATGTTCATTCAATATGAGAACAGAAATTATACTTGTTAAAATGTGTAGTTTTGATATCTCAGCCTGAGGTTTTAGTCAATAGCTATTTAAGTATTATTTTTCCCTTCCCTACCATTTATGTGGCACTAAAATTGAATTGTCTTATAATGTTCATTTTAGCTAAATAGAAAAACCCAGATTTTGTTTGACAAAATAACAGCCTTCAACTCATATGGAAGAATCATACTGGCTCATTTAGCAAGTACGTGTAGGTCTCTCACAGGCCAAAAATATGGAAGAAGGACATCAGACCCATTCAAAATGAAATGGGTGACCAAAAAAATTATTGCATTGTATTTTAACTTCTTTAATAATATACTCAAAATTTTAACATGAGAGGGATTCACAAGTCTAATTAACATCTAAACACAAGTATAAAAGAGAAAAAAAGATGGCGGTGGGCAGGACTGGAGGGAGGGTGAGTGTGTGAGAGAGTGAACTAGTGTGTGAGAGAGTGTGAGTGGACTTGAAGGTGGACGACCAAACTTGTGCAGTGCAGAGACACAGAGCAGAAGGTTCCTGTGCTGTGGACAGGGAGAAGCTGGCTACCACAATATGCTGATCTTCAGGGCTCTTCTCCCTGCGCTGAGGGGAGGTCTCACCATTTGGAAGATCCAGGGTCTTCCCTGAGAAGAGGCAGTGGGAGCGTCTAGGTCCAAGCAACCTGAGCCCACCAGTGCACCTGGCACCATAGGACCAGTGGACACCCTGTGTCAACACAGACCAGTGCACAGTAGTGGAGCTGCCTAGGTGTCCATTGTGAAAGCCGCAAACAGCTGGAAGCCCAGCACCATCCCCCACAGTAGCTGCCTGATCAGAATCAAGATAAACCCCCAGCAACAGAGGCTGGGGAGCAGACATCCATCCCCAGGCAACAGAAGCACAGATCAGCAGCTAAGACCCATTCCCAAAAACTATAGCAAAGGCTGAGCAGGAGCTGAGCCCCACTGGGCAGCAGCACTCCCCATCCATCAGCAGTGGGACCTGGGGCTCCACAGAGGCCTGTGTGACCCAGTGGCCTACAAGATAGGCCTGGAGCCGGGACTCCAAAGAGATTGCGCGATCCAGCAGTCCGCAGGACCTGCTGGGTGCTGGGGCACCAGAGAGGCCCATGTGACACAGCGGCCCACAAGAGAGACATGGAGCCGGGTCTCCAAAGGGACTGAGCGATCCAGCTGCCTGCTGGATGTGCAGGGTGCTGGGGCACCAGAGAGGTCTGTGAGACCCAGCTACCCACAAGACAAGCATGGATTCCGGTCTCCAAAGGGACTGTGCAATCAAGCTCCCCATGGGATCAGTGGGAATCGGGGGCTCCAATGGGTCCTGTACAACCCAGCTACCCACAAGATTGGTGGAGAGCCAGGGTCCCAGTGAAGCCTGTGCACAACTGCTGCCCACGATACGGGCAGGAAGAGCAAGTCCAACAGGGCCTGAGCTATACAGCCATAGGTGGCACCAGCAACCAGCTGGGAACACAGCTCCAGAGGGGCCCAAACAATCCAGCAGCAGCACCTACTAGGACACACCAATACCAGCCCCCAGTAGTCAATCCTCCAGGATCCACAGCAGGCAAGAGGCAACAGGCAACAAAACAGTCTGGGGGGGGGCACAGAAGGCTTATTTGATATACAGTGAGCTGCCTACACATCACATCCAAACATCCCTCATCAGGTCTAGAGCTACCAGACGGCTAAAATGGGGAGACAAAGAAACAACACCCAAAGGAAAAAAAAAAGAGGAATCACTAGAAAAGGAACTACAGGAAATGGAAGAAAGCAATTTGTCAGATAAAGAATTCAAAGCAATGATTTTTAAGGGTGGTCAAACAATTTGGTGAGAACTACAAGCAACTTAATAAGAATTATGAAGAGCTCACTGGGAACTACTTCAGCTTAAAAAAAGAGTAAGAAGCTATGCATAAAGGGTAGAAGCTATGCATAAAAATCAAGAGAAAATAAAGAATGACACAGCTGTTATGAAAAATACCCTAGAAGGGTTCAATAGTAGATTAGAAGAAGCTGAAGACCGAATCAGTGACTTAGAAAACAAGGTAGAGAAAAACACCCAAGCAGTAGGAGAATTTAAAGGAGCTGTGGGACAATACAAAACATAACAACATTTGCATTATAGGGATACTGGAAGGAGAAGAATCAGAGAAAGGAATAGAGAACCTGCTTGAAGAAATAATGACAGAAAACTTCCTTAAACTGGTGCGGGAAAAAGCCACACAAATCCAAGAAACACAGAGAGTCCCAAACAAGATGAACCCCAGAAGACCCACAGCTAGACACATCATAATAAAAATGGCAAACATTAAAACAAAGAAAGAATCTTAAAGGAAGTAAGAGAGAGACAGAAAGTTACCTACAAGGGAGCTCCCATTAGACTGTCAGCTGATTTCTCAACAGAAACGATGCAGGCCAGAAAGGAGTGGCATGAAGTGTACAAAGTAATGCAAGGCAAGGGTCTGAATCCAAGACTACTCTATCCAGCAAAGCTATCATTCAAAATTGTAAAAGAAATAAAGAGCTTCACGGATGAAAAAAAAAAAAAAAGCTAAAGGAATTTACCACCACCAAACCAGCACTGCAAGAAATGCTGAAGGGACCGTTGTAAGAAGAAGAAGAAACAGAGAGAGAGAGAGAGAGAGAGAGAGAAAGAGAGAGAGAGAGAGAGACAGAGAGACAGAGAGAGACAGAGAGACAGAGAGACAGAGAGACAGAGAGAGACAGAGAGAGAGACACAGACATAAAATTAAAATGGCAACTAATAACTATCTATAAATAATTACTTTAAATGTAAATGGCTTAAATGCAACAATCAAAAGATATAGGGTAGCTGACTGGATAAGAAAACACGACCCATATATATGCTGTCTACAAGAGACCCACCTCACAACAAAAGATGCACACAGGATGAAAGCGAAGGGATAGAAAAAATTTTTCCAAGCAAATGGAAATGGACAAAAAGCCAGGGTAGCAATACTCATATCTGACAAGATAGACTTCAAAACAAGGGCCATAATAAGAGACAAAGAAGGTCACTACATAACATTAAAAGGATCAATCTATCCAGAGGATACAACCCTGGTAAACATATATGCACCAAATACGATCAATTAAAAGGATCAATCTATCCAGAGGATACAACCCTGGTAAACATATATGCACCATAATATATTAAAAAACTTCTGGAAGACTTCAAAGGAGAGATCAATAGCAACATGATCATAGTGGGTGACTTTAACATGCCACTGACACCACTGGATAGATCTTCTAGACAAAAACTTAACAAAGACATAGAGTCCTTACAAGACAAACTAAATCAGTTGGACTTCATTGATATTTACAGAACATTTCACCCCAAAGCTGCAGAATATACATTCTTCTCAAGTGCACATGGGACATTCTCAAAGATAGAACACATGTTAGGACACAAAGGAAGTCTCTACAAATTCAAGAAAATTGAAATCATATCAAACATCTTCTCAGACCACAGTGGCATGAAACTAGAACTCAATTACAATAAAAACACACAAAAACATTCAAACATTTGGAGGCTAAATAGCGTGTTATTAAATAACGAATGGGTTACTAACGAGATCAAGGAAGAAATTAAAAACTTCCTGGAAAACAATGAAAACAAACACACAAAAACACAAAATCTATGGGACACAGCAAAAACAGTCCTGAGAGGGAAGTTCATAGCACTACAAGCCTACCTCAAGAAACAAGAAAAAATTCTAATTAACTTTCTAACCCTACAACTTAAAGAACTAGAAAGTAAACAAAAAGAAAAACCCAGAGCTAGTAAGAGGAAGGAAATAGTAAAAGTCAGAGCAGAAATAAATGACATAGAGACTAAAAAAACAATTCAAAAGATCAATGAAACAAAAAGTTTGTTCTTTGAAAAGATAAACAAGATCGATAGACCTTTAGCCAGACTCACCAAGAAACAAAAAGAGAGAAACCAAATAAACAAAATCAGAAATGAAAGAGAAGTAGAAAAAAATCAAGCTGAACGGAAGTCCTACAACTACCAAATTAAAGAAGAAGCCACATCGAGACTGGTAGGAGGGGCGGAGGCGGACGGGCTGGTCCCACACCCGCATGTTTCAGATAAAAATTAGGAGGGACACCTCGGCTGGGAAGGTCCTCCCTGAGGACTGAGGGGTCCCCGTCCCACACCAGAAGCCCAGCTCAGGGTTCCAGTGCCAGGAAGAGAATCCCCATCACTTCTGTCTGGAAAAACCAGCAGGAACTGAGGCTGAGGTGGCTGGAGCCCCCCCAGCAGCTCCTCTTAAAGGGCCCATGCACGGACTTACTCGGACTCGCTCCCTCCAGGTTCCAGCGTGGAGGAGGCAGCTTGAAAGGCGCCAGAGTCATATGGGGAAGAACTGAGTTGTTTGGCATTGGAGCGAGGGCTGGAGAAGCAGCTTTCTCCTGGACAGATGTACTATCAGAGGCCTTTGTTCCTTTGGTGAGCCCTTCCCCGGGCCAGCAGACTTCACCATATCTGGGACTCCAGAAACCTGGCTCACACTGTTTGCCCCGCCCTGGTGATTCCCTGAGGCCCCGCCCCACCCAACTTCCAGGCCCACCCAAGCTGTTGCCACTTGCTTTACCATAGGATTGGCCTGTCTTGGATCCTGCTTCAGCTTTTCCTAAATTCTTTCAAGCAAGCAGCATCTGGTCTCAGCTAGCCCCACACCTCTCGCTAAGTAATACATAGAAACAAACAGAGGGAGGCAGCCAAAATGAAGAGACAAAGAAACAGGTCCCAATGAAAGAACAGAACAAAACTCCAGGAAAAGAACTAAGTGAAATGGAGTTAAGCAACCTAACAGATGCTGAGTTCAAAACACTGTTTATAAGGATGCTCAATGGACTTAGTGAGAACCTCAGTGGACTTAGTGAGAACCTCAGTGAACTTAGTGAAGGCCTCAAGAGCATAAAAAAGGACCAGTCAGAAATACTGGAAACACAGTTAGAAATGAAGGAGGCACTAACTGAAATAAAGAATAATTTACACAGAATCAATAGTAGAGTAGGTAAAGCCAAGAAGCAAACCATGGATTTGGAATATAAGGAAGCAAAAAACACCCAATCGGAACAGCAAAAAGAAAAAAGAATCCAAAAAAATGAGGATAGTGTAAGGAGCCTCTGGGACAACTTCAAGCGTGCCAACATTCATATCTTGGGGGTGCCAGAAGGAGAAGAGAGAGAACAAGAAATAGAAAACCTATTTGAAACAATAATGGCCGAAAACTTCCCTAACTTGGTGAAGGAAACAGACATACAAGTCCAGGAAGCACAGAAAGTCCCAAACAAGATGAACCCCAAGAGGCCCACACCAAGACACATCATCATCCAAATGCAAAAGGTTCAAGACAAAGAGAGAATCTTAAAAGCAGCAAGAGAAAAGAAGTTAGTTACCTACAAGGGAGTTCCCATAAGACTGTCAGCTGATTTCTCAAAAGAAACTTTGCAGGCCAGAAGGGAGTAGCAAGAAATATTCAGAGTGATGAAAAGCAAGAACCTACAACCAAGATTACTCTATCCTGCAAAGCTGTCATTTAGAATCGATGGCCATATAAAGAGTTTCCCAGACAAGGAAAAGCTAAAGGAGTTCATCACCACCAAACCATTATTATATGAAATGTTGAAGGGTCTTCTTGAAGAAAAAGATAAAAAAATAAGAACAAACAAAATGGCAATAAGTACATATCTATCAACAGTTGAATCTACAAACAAAATGAACAAGCAGAACAGAAACATTCTCAAAGATACAGAGAACTTTTGTTGGTTACCAGATGGGTAGGGGCTGGGGGGAGGGGTGAAAAAGGTGAAGGGATTAAGAAGTACAAATTGGTTGTTAGACTGACAAACCTCAAAGGGAAGGGGGATGGGGGGTGGGAAGAAATAAACCAAAGATCTTATGTATATATATGCATAACCAATGGACACAGACAACAGTGGGGGGAAAGGCAGGAGGGGGGCGGGAATGGGGAGGAGGGAGTCAAAAGGGGAAAAATGAGGAACATCTGTAATACATTCAACAATAAAGATAAGTTAAAAAATAAAAAAAGAGGAGAAGTAACAACTGACACCACAGAAATACAAAGGATCATCGAAACATACTATGAACAATTATACACCAACAAATTGGACAATCTATGAGAAACGGACAAATTTCTAGACACACAGCCTCCCAAAACTGAACCAGGAAGAGGTAGAAAATTTGAACAGACCAATAACAACAAAGGAAATTGAAGATGTAATTAAGAAACTCCCAGCAAACAAAAGTCCAGGCCCAGATGGCTTCACGGGGGAGTTTTACCGAACATTCAAAGAAGATCTAACACACATTCTCCTCAAACTATTCCAAAAAATTCAAGAAGATGGAACAGTTCCAAACTCATTTTATGAGGCCAGCATAATCCTAATTCCAATATCAAAGACACTACAAAGAAAGAAAATTAAAGGCCGCCCTGGTCGGTTTGGCTCAGTGGTTAGAGTGTAGGCCTGTGGACCACTGAGTCTCTGGTTCAGTTCCCGCTACGGGCATGTACCTTGGTTGCAGTTTGTCCCCACACCGGTTGGGGTAGTGTGGGTGGCAACCACTCGATGTGTTTCTCTCCCATCGATGTTTCTCTCTCTCTCTTTCCCCCTCTCTCCCTCCTGCTCTATCTGAAGATAAATGCAAAAATGTCTTCTGGTGAGGATAAAAAAAAAAAGAAAGAAAATTAAAGACCAATATCCCTGATGAACACAGATGCCAAAATCCTTAACAAAATATTAGCAAATCGGATCCAGCAATACATCAAAAAAATTATTTATCATGACCAAGTGGATTTCATCCCAGGCATGCAAGGTTGGTACAATATTCACAAAAATAATAAATGTGGTACACCACATAAACAAAATGAAAGATAAAAACCATATGATCATATCAATAGATGCTGAAAAAGCATTCAACAAAATATAGCACCCATTTCTGATAAAACCCTCAGCAATGTGGGAATAGAGGGTCCATATCTCAACATAATAAAGGCTATATATGAAAAACCTACAGCCAACATTGTACTCAATGACCAAAAAGTAAAAGCATTCCTCTTAAGAATGGGAACAAGACAGGGATGCCCACTTTTGTCACTCTTATTTAACATAGTACTGGAAGTTTTAGCCACAGCAATTAGACATGAAGAAAAAATAAAAGGGATCAAAATTGGAAAGGAGGAAGTGAAACTGTCATTGTTTTCAGATGACATCACATTGTACATAGAAAACCCTAAAGGCTCCATCAAAAATCTACTAGACCTAATAAATGAATTTGGCAAAGTAGCAGGATACAAAATTAACATCAAGAAATCAACAGCATTCTTATACACCAATGATGAAATCACAGATAGAGAAATTAAAAAAAAAAATCCCATTTACCATGACAGCAAAAAAAAAAAAAAAAAAAAAAGGATACATAGGAATAAACTTAACCAAAGAAGTAAAGGACCTCTTCACAGAAAACTATAGGTCTTTGAAAAAAGAAATAGAGGGAGATATAAAAAAAGTGAAAGCATATACCTTGTTCATGGATTGGAAAAATTAACATCATTAAAATGTCCATACTACCCAAAGCAATCTATAGATTCAATGCAATCCCCATCAAAATACCAACGACATATTTCACAGAACTGGAACAAATACTTCAAAAGTTCATATGGAACCAAAAAAGACTCAGAACAGCCACAGCAAGTTTGAAAAAGAAGAACAAAGTAGGAGGGATCACATTACCAGATATAAGGTTACACTACAAAGCCACTGTAATCAAAACAGTCTGGTACTGGCACAAGAACTGGCAGATAGATCAATGGAACAGAATAAAGAACTCAGAAACTGACCCAAGACAATATGCTCAACTAATATTCAACAAAGGTGGCAAGAGCATACAGTGGAGTCAAGACAGTCTCTTCAATAAATGGTGTTCAGAAAACTGGACAGCTACATGCAAAAAAATTAAGCTAGACCACCAACTTACACCATACATGAGAATAAACTCAAAGTGGATAAAAGACTTAAATGTAACCCGTGAATCTATAAAAATTCTAGAAGAAAATGCAGGCAACAAAATTTCAGACATCATACGCAGCAGAATTTTCACTGATACAACACCTTAGGTGAGAGAAACAAAAGAAAGAATGAACACATGAGACTACATCAACTAAAAAGCTTCCGCACAGCAAAAGAAACAACCATCAAAACGGAAAGGGATCCCACTATATGCGAGACCATAATTGCCAATGATGCATCAGATAAGGGGTTAATTTCCAAAATATATAGAGTGCTCATACAACTCAACAAAGGAAGATAAAGAACACAATTAAAAAATGGGCAGAGGACCTAAATAGACACCTCTCCAAACAGGACATACAAATGGCCAAAAGACATGAAAAAATGCTCAACGTCACTAATCATCAGAGGGATGCAAATTAAAACAACTATGAGGAATCACTTCACACCTGTCAGAATGGCTGCCATCAACAAATCATTAAACAAGTGTTGGCCAGGGTGTGGAGAAAAGGGGACTCTAGTACACTGCTGGTGGGAATGCAGACTGGTGCAGCCACTGTGGAAAACAATATGGTGTTACCTCAAAAAGTTAAAAATTGAACTGCCATTTGACCCAGTGATCCCACTTCTAGGAATATACCCGAAGAAACCTGAAACATCAATCAGAAAGAATATATGCACCCCTATGTTCATAGCAGCACTATTTACAATAGCTAAGATCTGGAAACAACCCA
This sequence comes from Tadarida brasiliensis, assembly GCA_030848825.1. Lineage (NCBI taxonomy): Eukaryota > Metazoa > Chordata > Mammalia > Chiroptera > Molossidae > Tadarida > Tadarida brasiliensis. Next base: position 30,444,385 of record CM061280.1, on the reverse strand, counting down.
AGTATCCATCAGTGGATGAATGGATAAAAAAGCTGTGGTACATATACACAATTGAATACTATGCAGATGTAAGAAAGATCTCCTTTTTTTTTTACTTTACTTATTTATTTAACTTTATTGTTGAATGTATTACAGATGTTCCTCATTTTTCCCCCATAGCCCCCTTCCTCCCCATTCCTGCCCCTCTCCTGCCTTTCCCCACACTGTTGTCTGTGTCCATTGGTTATGCATATATACATATAAGTTCTTTGGTTTATTTCTTCCCACCTCCCACTGCCTCTTCCCTTTGAGGTTTGTCAGTCTGACAAATTAATACTTCTTAATCCCTTCACCTTTTTCACCCATTCCCCCAACCCTCCTTCCATCTGGTAACCAACAAAAGTTCTCTGTATTTATGAGAATGTTTCTGTTCTGCTTGTTCATTTTGTTTGTAGATTCAACTGTTGATAGATATGTACTTATTGACATTTTGTTTGTTCTTATTTTTTTATTTTTTTCTTCAAGAAGACCCTTCAACATTTCTTATAATAATGGTTTGGTGGTGATGAACTCCTTTAGCTTTTCCTTGTCTGGGAAACCCTTTATATGGCCATCAATTCTAAATGACAGCTTTGCAGGATAGAGTAATCTTGGTTGTAGGTTCTTGCTTTTCATCACTCTGAATATTTCTTGCCACTCCCTTCTGGCCTGCAAAGTTTCTTTTGAGAAATCAGCTGACAGTCTTATGGGAACACCCTTGTAGGTAACTAACTGCTTTTCTTTTGCTGCTTTTAAGATTCTCTCTTTGTGTTGAAACTTTTGCATTTTGATGATGATGATGTGTCTTGGGGTTCATCTTGTTTGGGACTCTCTGTGCTTCCTGGACTTGTATGTCTGTTTCCTTCATCAAGTTAGGGAAGTTTTCTGTCATTTTTTCAAATAGGTTTTCAATTTCTTGCTCTCTATTTTCTCATTCTGGCATCCCCAAGATGTGAATGTTGGCATGCTTGAAGTTGTCCCAGAGGCTCCTTACACTATCCTTATTTTTTTGGATTCTTTTTTCTTTTTGCTGTTCTGATTGGGTGTTTTTTGCTTCCTTATATTCCAAATCCATGGTTTGCTTCTTGGCTTTACCTACTCTACTATTGATTCTGTGTAAATTATTCTTTATTTCAGTTAGTGCCTCCTTCATTTCTAACTGTGCTTCCAGTATTCCTGAGTGGTCCTTTTTTATGCTCTTGAGGCCCTCTCTAAATTCATGGAGGTTCTCACTAAGTCCATTGAGCATCCTTATAAGCAGTGTTTTGAACTCTGCATCTGTTAGGTTGCTTATCTCCATTTCGCTTAGTTATTTTCCTGGAGTTTTGTTCTGTTCTTTCATTTGGGACCTGTTTCTTTGTCTCCTCATTTTGGCTGCCTCCCTGTGTTTGTTTCTATGTATTACTTAAAGAGAATTATGGGGCTAGCTGAGACCAGATGCTGCTTGTTTGAAAGAACTTAGGAAAAGCTGAAGCAGGATCCAAGACAGGCTAATCCTATTGTAAAGCAAGTGGCAACTGCTTAGGTGGGCGGGGCGGGCCTCAGGGAATCACCAGGGCGGGGCAAACAGTGTGAGCTAGGTTGCTGGAGTCCCAGATATGGTGCTGTGTGCCGCCCCAGGGAAGGGCTCACCAAAGGAACAAAAGCCTCTGATAGCATGTTTGTCCAGGAGAAAGCTGCCTCTCCAGCCCTCGCTCCAATGCCAAACAACTCAGTTCTTCCCCATATGACTCTGGTGCCTTTCAAACTGCCTCCCACATGCTGGAGCCTGGTCCGTGCGAGTCTGAGTAAGTCCGTGTGCGGGCCCTTTAAGAGGAGCTTCCGGGGGCTCCAGCTGCCTCAGCCTTAGTTCCCGCTGGTTTTTGGAGCCAGAAGTTATGGGGACTTCTCTTCCTGGCACTGGAACCCTGAGCTGGGTGTCTGGTGTTGGTTGGGGACCCCTCAGTCCTCAGGGAGGACCTTCCCAGCCGAGGTGTCCTCCTAATTTTTATCCGCCACACGTGGGTGTGAGACCAGCCCATCATGCCTCCGCCCCACCTACTAGTCTCAATGTGGCTTCTTTTTTAAATTTCGTAGCTGTAGGACTTCCATTCAGCTTGATTTCAGGCGGTTTTGAATGATGGTTGTTCTGTAGTTTAGTTGTAACTTTGATGTGGTTGTGGGAAGATGTGATACTGCATTTACCTATGCTGCCATCTTGACCGGAAGTCCGAAAGAAAGATCTCTTATCCTTTGAGATGGCATGGAGGGACCTGGAGAATATTATGCTAAGTGAAACAAGCCAAGCAGAGAAAGACAAATATCACATGATCTCACTTATTTGTGGAATATAATGAATTAAACAAACTGATGAACAAAATTGACCCAGAGACATAGAGATGGGGTACAGACTGAGAAGCCTCAGAGGAGGGGAGATTGGGGGAGGGGATAGATAAACCACAGAACTTATATGCATGTATGCATGACCAATGGACATGGACAACAGGGCTGGGGATGGGTGAGGGGGATGGGAAGGAGGTTCTCAATGGAGGAAAAAGGAGAAACATCTGTAACAAAAACAAATTAATTAAAAATAAATAAATAATAAATGAAAACAAGTGTAAAGAACAAAAGACTGAACACATGTATGAACAAACTGAAGCATGTACCCTTAGGTTCATGAGCTGCCCAACACATTTTAAATGTATAGCATATGAAATCACAGAACCATAGGGTTAGAAAGAAACCTCATAAGTTAATAACTTAAGTATAATCACATTCATCTTGATACAGAATAATTTTTAACTCATGTGTTGGTCATTGATGCACAAAGATGTCACCCATAGGGCCTTGCAAATTTGGAAAGCCATTTATAGTTAAAATGGAGTATAACAGACACCCAGAATAAAATCAATTCCCTTAGTTACTGTTTAATGTTTTCAATGAGAACTTAAAATGTTAATGAGATAAAATTTCAGTATTTAAGCTCACATTACATGTACCAAAGTTACAAATGAATACAGCAAGAATCTAGACATACTATAGCCTCTGGCTTTAAGATAACAGACTGGTGAAAATATTTAGAAATTCAAAGGATATGAAGTCAAAATAGGGAGTGGAAAACCTTAAGACAATTTAATCTAGCACGCACATTGTACAGCTGACCAAACTAAAGATCGGGGTAACTAGACCACAACAATTCTTGTGTACTTTTGAAAATGACAAAAAGTACCTTGGTTGTAAGAAATGCAGGTTGACCATTTTAGGAGCATTTAATCTTTGAATTAGTAACTCAAAATTTCCCATTATAGGTGAATATAAGTGGCAGGATGTTAAATGAAAAGTTACTTTTCTAAAGTCAAGATAACTTATGCTGAGGCTTTAGAACAAACCTACACTTCACAAATAAGACAGTGAACATAAATTATTAAAAGTCAAGATAATACTCATATCAAAGTAAGGTAAATTTTCTTAATACACAATATTTTTTTCTGATGATTGGTACAGTAATACATTTTTTTCTTTATTAATTTGTTTTTGTTACAGATGTCTCTTCTTTTTCCCCCATTGTCACCCTCCTCCCCATCCCCCCCACCGGTCCCCAGCTTTGTTGTCTATGTCCATTGGTCATGCATACATGCATATAAGTTCTGTAGTTTATCTCTCTCCCCCCAACCCCCCTCCTCTGAGGTGTGTCAGTCTGTACCCCACCTCTATGTCTCTGGTTCAATTTTGTTCATCACTTTGTTTAGTTCATTATATTCCACAAATAAGTGAGATTATGTGATATTTGTCTTTCTCTGCTTGGCTTGTTTCGCTTAGGATAACACTCTCCAGGTCCCTCCATGTCGTCTCAAAGGATAAGAGATCTTTCTTTCTTACAGCTGCATATTATCCCATGGTGTATATGTACCACAATTTTTTTATCCACTCATCTACTGATGTGCACCTGGGCTGTTTCCAGATCTTAGCTATTGTAAATAGCTCTGCTATAAACATAGGGGAGCATATGTTCTTTCTGATTGGTGTTTCAGGCTTCTTAGGGTATATTCCTAGAAGTGGGATCACTGGGTCAAATGACAGTTCAATTTTTAACTTTTTGCAGTAACACCATAGTGTTTTCCATAGTGGCTGCACCAGTCTGCATTCCCACCAGCAGTGTACTAGAGTCCCCTTTTCTATTGATCTATGTGCCTGTTCTTGTGCCAGTACCAGGCTGTGTTGATTAGAGTGGCTTTGTAGTACAACCTGATATCTGGCAATGTCATCCCTCCTACTTTGTTCTTCTTTTTCAAGATTGTTGTGGCTATTCATGGCCTTTTTTGGTTCCATATGAACTTTTGAAGTATTTGTTCTAGTTCTGTAAAGTATATCGTTAGTATTTTGATGGGAATTGCATTGAATCTATATATAGCTTTGGGTAGTATGGACATTTTAATGATGTTAATTCTTCCAATCCATGAACAAGGTTTGTGCTTCCACTTTTTTATATCGTCCTCTATTTGTTTTTACAATGTCCTGTAGTTTTCTGTGAAGAGATCCTTTACTTCTTTGGTAAAGTTTATTCCTAGGTATCTTAATTTTTTTGCCGTGATCGTAAATGGGATTGTTTTTTAGTTTCTCTTTCTGTGAGTTCACAGTTGGTGTATAAGAATGCTGTCAATTTCTTGACATTAACTTTGTATCCTGCTACTTTGCCAAATTCATTTATTAAGTCTAGTAGATTTTTGATGGAGCCTTTAGGGTTTTCTATGTACGATATGATGTCATCTGAAAATAATGACAGTTTCACTTCCTCCTTTCCAATTTGGATCCCTTTTATTTTTTCTTCATGTCTAATTGCTGTGGATAAGACTTCCAATACTATGTTAAATAAGAGTGGTGAAAGTGGGCATCCCTGTCTTGTTTCCGCTCTTGAGGAAAATGTTTTTAGTTTTTTCCCATTGAGTATGATGTTGGCTGTAGGTTTTTCATATACGGCCTTTATTATGTTGAGCTATGATCCCTCTATTCCCACATTGCTGAGCGTTTTTATCATAAATGGGTGCTGGATTTTGTCGAATGCTTTTTCAGCATCTATTCATATGATTATATGGTTTTTATCTTTCATTTTGTTTATGTGGTGTATCACATTTATTGTTTTGCGAATATTGTACCATCCTTGCATCCCTGGGATGAATCCCACTTGGTCATGGTGGATAATTTTTTTGATGTATTGCTGGATCCGATTTGCTAACATTTTCTTAAGGATTTTGGCATCTGTATTCATCAGCGATATTAGCCTGTAGTTTTCTTTCTTTGTAGTGTCTTTATCTGGTTTTGGAATTAGGATTATGCTGGCCTCATAAAATGAGATTGGAAGTCTCCCATCTTCTTGGATTTTCTGGAATAGTTTGAGAAGAATGGGTATTAGATCTTCTTTAATGTTCCGTAAAACTCCCCTGTGAAGCCATCTGGGCCTGGACTTTTGTTTGCTGGGAGCTTCTTAATTACATCTTCAATTTCCTTTGTTGTTATTTGTCTGTTCAAATTTTCTATCTCTTCCTGGTTCAGTTTTGGGAGACTGTGTGTTTCTAGAAATTTGTCCATTTCGCCTAGATTGTCCAATTTGTTGGCATATAATTGTTCATTGTAGGTTTTGATGATCCTTTGTATTTCTGTGATGTCAGTTGTTACTTCTCTTTCATTTCTGATTTTGTTTATTTGGTTTCTCTCTTTTTGTTTCTTGGTGAGTCTGGCTAAAGGCCTATCGATCTTGTTTATCTTTTCAAAGAACAAGCTTTTTGTTTCATTGATCTTTTGAATTGTTTTTTTTAGTCTCTATGTCGTTTATTTCTGCTCTGACTTTTACTATTTCCTTCCTCTTACTAGCTCTGGATTTTTCTTTTTGTTTACTTTCTAGTTCTTTAAGTTGTAGGGTTAGAAAGTCAATTAGAAATTTTTCTTGTTTCTTGAGTTAGGCTTGTAGTTCTATGAACTTCCCTCTCAGGACTGTTTTTGCTGTGTCCCATAGATTTTGTGTGTTCATTTTCATTGTTTTCCAGGAAGTTTTTAATTTCTTCCTTGATCTCATTAGTAACCCAATTGTTATTTAATAATACGCTATTTAGCCTCCAAGTGTTTGAATGTTTTTGTGTGTTTTTATTGTAACTGTGTTCTAGTTTCATGCCACTGTGGTCTGAGAAGATGCTTGATATGATTTCAATTTTCTTGAATTTGTAGAGACTTCCTTTGTGTCCTAACATGTGTTCTATCTTTGAGAATGACCTATGTGCACTTGAGAAGAATGTATATTCTGCAGCTTTGGGGTGAAATGTTCTGTAAATATCAATGAAGTCCAACTGATCCAAGTCGTCATTTAAGGACTCTATATCCTTGTTAAGTTTTTGTGTGGAAGATCAATTCAGTGGTGTAAGTGGGGTGTTAAAATCACCCACTAAGATCGTATTGCTATTGATCTCTCCCTTGAAGTCCTCCAGAAGTTTTTAAATATATTTTGGTGCTCCCATATTTGGTGCATACATGTTTACCAGGGTTATATCCTCTTGTTGGATTGATTCTTTTAATGTTATGTAGTGACCTTCTTTGTCTCTTATTATGGCCCTTGTTTTGAAGTCTATCTGTCAGATATGAGTATTGCTATCCCAGCTTTTTTTTTTTTTTTTTCATTTCCATTTGTTTGGTAAATTTTTTCCATCCCTTCACTTTTAGCCTGAGTTTTTTGTTTTGAGGTGAGTGTCTTGTAGACAGCATATATATGGGTTGTGTTTTCTTATCCAATCAGCTACCCTATGTCTTTTGATTGGAGCATTTAGGCCATTTACATTTAAGGTTATTATCGATACATAGTTATTACTGGCCATTTTAATTTTATGCCTGCGTTCTTCTCTCTCTCTGTTTCTTCTTCTTCTTACAACAATCCCTTCAGCATTTCTTGTAGTTCTGGTTTGGTAGTAGTAAATTACTTTAGTTTTTTTTGTTTTTGTTTTTGTTTTTTTATCTGTGACGCTCTTTATTTCTCCTTCAATTTTGAATGATAGCCTTACTGGATAGAGTAGTCTTGGATTCAGACCCTTGCCTTGCATTACTTTGTACACTCATGCCACTCCCTTCTGGCCTGCATCGTTTCTGTTGAGGAATCAGCTGACAGTCTAATGGAAGCTCCCTTGTAGGTAACTTTCTGTCTCTCTTCTTACTTCCTTTAAGATTCTTTCTTTGTCTTTAATGATTGCCATTTTTATTATGATGTGTCTAGCTGTGGGTCTTTTGGGGTTCATCTTGCTTGGGACTCTCTGTGTTTCCTGGACTTGTGTGACTTTTTCCTTCACCAGTTTAGGGAAGTTTTCTGTCATTATTTCTTCAAGCAGGTTCTCTAATCCTTTCTCTGATTCTTCTCTTTCTGGTACCCCTATCATGCGAATGTTGTTACGTTTTGTATTGTCCCACAGCTGTTTTAAACTCTCCTCCTGCTTTTTAAACTTTTTTTCCATTTGCTGCTCTATTTGGGTGTTTTTCTCTACCTTCTCTTCTAAGTCACTGATTCGCTCTTCAGCTTCTTCTAATCTACTATTGAACCCTTCTAAGGTATTTTTCATAACAGCTTTGTCATTCTTTATTTCCTCTTGACTTTTATGCAATAGCCTCTACCTCTTTATGTGTAGCTTTTACCTCTTTTTTAAAGCTGAAATAGTTCCCAGTGAGCTCTTCATAATTCTTATTAAGTTGCTTGTAGTTCTCACCAAATTGTTTGAGCACCCTTAAAAATTATTGCTTTGAATTCTTTATCTGACAAGTTGCTTTCTTCCATTTCCTGTAGTTCCTTTTCTGGTGATTCCTCTTTTTTTTCCTTTGGGTGTTGTTTCTTTGTCTCCCCATTTTAGCCATCTGGTAGCTCTAGACCTGGTTAGAGATGTTTGGATGTGTAGGCAGCTCACTGTATATCAAACAAGGCTGCTGTGCCTCTCAGACTGTTCTGTTGTGTGTCACCTCTTGCCTGCTGTGGATCCTGGAGGATTGATTACTGGGGGCTGCTATTGATATGTCCTGGTAGGTGCTGCTGCTGGATTGTTTGGGCCCCTCTGGAGCTGTGTTCCCTGCTGATTGCAGGTGCCACATGTAGCTGTATCACTCAGATCCTGCTGGAGCCATAGTCCCTGCCTTCACCATGGGCAGCTGTGTTGCACAGGACCCACTGTAACCCAGCTCCCCACTGCTCTTGTCGGCAGCTGGGTTACACAGGCCCCAATGGAGCCCCAGGTCCCGCTGCTGGTGGATGGGGAGTGCTGCTGCCCAGTGGGGCTCAGCTCCTGCTCAGCCTTTGCTATAGTTTTTGGGAATGGGTCTTAGCTGCTGATCTGTGCTTCTGTTGCCTGGGGATGGATGTGTGGTCCCCAGCGTCTGTTGCCGGGGGTATATCTCGACTCTCGTCGGGCTGGTACTGTGAGGGATGGTGCTGGGCTCCCAGCCATTTGTGGTTTCCGCAGCAGGCACCTTGACATCTCCGTTACTGTGCACTGGTTTGTGATGACTCAAGGGATCCACTGGTCCGATCGTGCCAGGTGCATTTGTGGGCTCAGGTTACTGGGCCCTAGCCGTTCCCACTGCCTCCTCCCAGGGAAGACCCAAGATCTTCCAAAATGGTGGGACCTCGGTGCAAGGAGAAGTGCCCTGAAGACTCACTTACCATGGTAGCCAGCAGCTCCCTGTCCATAGCACAGGAACCTTCTGCTCCACATCTCTGCAATGCACAAGTTTGGTCGTCCACATTCATGTCCACTCACACTCTCTCACACATTACCTCACTCTCTCACGCACTCACCCTCTCTCCAGTCCTGCCCACCACCATCTTCTTTCTATTTTTATTAATTAATTTATATTTGTTACAGATGTTTTTCCTTTTCTCCCCCTAGCACCCTCTCCATATCCCCTCCAACATTGTTGTCTATGTCCATTGATTATACATACATGCATATAAGTTCTTTGGTTTATCTCTCTCTCCCCCTTTGCCTGTCCTCTGAGGTTTGTCAGTCTGAACCACATTCTTTTCTATGCCTCTGGGTCTATTTTGTTCATCAGTCTATTTTGTTCATAATATTACACAAATAAATAAGATTATGTGGTATTTGTCTTTCTCTGATTGGCTTATGTCGCTTAGCATAATACTCTCCTGGTCCCTCCATGTTGTCTCAAAGGATAAGAGACCTGTCTCTATCACAACTACATAGTGTTCCATTGTGTGCATGTACCATAGCGGTTTTTTAAAATTTATTTTTGTTACAAATGTTTCTCCTTTTTTCCCCATTGACACCTTCCTCCCCAGCTCCCCCGTCCCATCCCCAGCTTTGTTGTCCATGTCCATCGGTTATGCGTACATGCATATAAGTTCTGTGGTTTATCTCTTCCCCCCACCCCCTCTTCTGAGGATTGTCAGTCTGTACCCTACTTCCATGTCTCTGGGTCTACCCTGTTCCTCAGACTTTTTTGTTCATTATATTCCACAAATAAATGAGATCATGTGATATTTGTCTTTCTCTGCTTGGCCTGTTTTGCTTAGGATGATACTCTCCAGGTCCCTCCATGTCGTCTCAAAGGATAAGAGATCTTTCTTTCTTACAGCTACATAGTACTCCACGTTTTTATCCATTCATCTACTAATGGACACTTGGGCTGTTTCCAAATCTTAGCAATTGTAAATAGTGCTGCTATGAACATGGGGGTACATATATTCTTTCTGATTGGTGTTTCAGGCTTCTTAGGTATATTCCTAGAAGTGGGATCACTAGGTCAAATGACAGTTCAATTTTTAATTTTTTGAGGAAACACCATAGTGTTTTCCATAGTGGTCACATCAGTCTGCATTCCCACCAGGAGTGTACTAGAGTCCCATTTTCTCCACACCCTCATCAGAACTTGTAGTTTGATGACTTGTTGATGGCAGCCATTCTGGCAGGTGTGAGGTGACACCTCATAGTTGTTTTAATTTGCATCTCTCTGATGATTATGATGAGCATTTTTTCATATGTCTCTTGGCCATTTGTATTTCCTGTTTGGAGAGGTGTCTATTTAGGTCCTCTACCCATTTTTAAATTGGGTTCTGTCTTCCTTTTCTTGAGTTGTATGAGTACTCCATATATTTTGGAAATTAACTCTTTATCTGATGTATCATTGGCAATTATGCTCTCCCATATAATGGGTTCCCTTTCCATTTTGATGCTTGTTTCTTTTGCTGTGCAGAAGCCTTTTAGTTTGATGTAGTCCCATGTTTTCATTTTTTTCATTTGTTTCTCTTTCTCTTAGGTATTGTATCAGTGAAAATTCTGCTGGGTGTGAAGTGTGAAATTTTGTTGCCTACATTTTCTTCTAGGATTTTTATGTATTCAAGAGTCATATTTAAGACTTTTATTCATTTTTAGTTTATTCTGGTGTATGGTTTAAGTTGGTGGTCTAGTTTCATTTTTTTTGCATGTACCTGTCCAATATCCCAATATCGTTTATTAAAGAGGCTGTCTTCACTCCACTGTATACTCTTGCCACCTTTGTCACACATTAATTGAGCATAATGTCTTGGGTCAATTTCTGGGTTCTCTGTTCTGTTCCATTGATCTAAATGCTTGTTTTTGTGCCAGTACCATGCTGTTTTGATTACAATGGCTTTGTAGTATAACCTGATGTCTGGTATTGTGATCCCTCCTATTTTGTTCTTCTTTTTCAAGATTGCTGGGGCTATTCAGGGTATTTTTTTATTCCATATAAACTTTTGGAGTATGTGTTCTAGTTCTGTGAAATATGTTGTTAGTATTTTAATGAGGATTGCATTGAATCCATAGATTGCTTTGGGTAGTATGGACATTTTAATGATGTTAATTCTTCCAATCCATGAACAAGGTATATGCTTCTACTTTTTAATATCTTCCTCTATTTCTTTTTTCAACGTCTGCAGTTTTCTGCAAATAGGTCCTTTACTTCTTTGATTAAGTTTATTCCTAGGCATCTTCATTTTTTTTTACTGCAGTGGTAAATGAGATTGTTTTTTTTTTGTTTGTTTTTCTTTTTGTGAGTTCATTATTGGTGTATAAGAAAGTCATCGAATTCTTGATGTTAATTTTGAGTCCTGCTACTTTGCCAAATTTGTTTATTAAATCTAGTAGATTTTTAATGGAAACTTTAGGGTTTTCTATGTACAATATAATGTCATCTGCAAATAATGACAGTTTTATTTCCTCCTTTCCAATTTCGATCCCCCTTTTTTCTTCTTCATGTGTAATTGCTGTGGGTAAATCTTCCAGTACTACGTTACATAAGAGTGGTGAAAGTGGGCATCCTGTTCTTAAGGGAAGTGCTTTTAGATTTTGCCCATTGATTATGATGTTGGCTGTAAGTTTTTCATATATGGCCCTTGTTATGTTGAGATATGATTCCTCTATTCCCACATAGCTGAGCGTTATTATCAGAAATGGGTGCTGGATTTTGTTGACTGCTTTTTCAGCATCTATTGATATGATCATATGGGTTTTATCTTTCATTTTGTTTATGTGGTGTATCACATTTATTGATTTGTGAATATTATACCACCCTTGCATCACTGAGATGAATCTTACTTGGACGTGGTGAATAATTTTTTGAATGTATTGCTGGATTTGATTTGCTAATACTTTGTTAAGGATTTTGGCATCCACGTTCATCCAGGATATTGGCCTGTAGTTTTCTTTCTTTGTAGTGTCTTTATCTGGTTTTTGAATTAGAATTTTGCTGGCCTCATAAAATGAGTTTGAAAGTCTTCTGTCTTCTTGTAATTTTTGGAATAGTTTGAAGAGAATGGGTGTTAGATCTTCTTTGAATGTTTGGTAAAACTCCCCTGTGAAGCCCTCCGGGCCCGGGCTTTTGTTTGCTGGGAGATTCTTTTAAAAAATTTTTTATATTTTCTTTTATTTGTTTTAGAGAAAGAGGAAGTGAGAGGAAGAGAGAGAAATAGAAACATTCATGAGAGAGAACAATGATTGGCCACCTCCTACATGCCTACCACTGGGGATCAGGTCCACAACCTGGGCATGTGTCCTGACCAGGAATAGAACTGGCGACCCCTTGGTGCATGGGTCGATGCTCAACCAGTGAGCTACACCAGCTGTACTGCTGGGAGATTCTTGCTTACATATTTAATTTCATTATTTATTATTGGTCTATTCAAGTTTTCTATCTTTTCCCGGTTCAGTTTTGGGAGACCATGCATTTCTAGAAATTTGTCCATTTCGCCTAGAGTGTCTAACCTGTTGGTGTATAACTGTTCACAGTATTTGTTAATGATGCTTTGTATTTTTGTGGTGTCAGTTGTTACTTCTCTTCTATTTCTGATTTTGTTTATGTGGGTCCTCTCTCTTTGTTTCTTGGTGAGTCTAGTGAATGGTCCATCAACCTTGTTTATCTTTTCAAAGAACCAGCTCTTTGTCTCAGTGATCTTTAGACTTGTTTTTTTAGTCTCTATGTCATTTATTTTTGCTCTGATCTTTACTACTTCTTTCCTTCTACTTGCTCTGGGTTTTTCATTTTGTTTGCTTTCTAGTGCTTTAAGTTGTGAGGTTAGATGGTCAATTAGAAATTTTTCTTGTTTCTTGAGGTAAGCCTTTAGCACTATGAATTTCCCTGCCAAGATTGCTTTTGGTGTGTCCTGTAGATTTCTTGTTGTTGTGTGTACATTTTCATTGGTTTCCAGGAAGTTTTAATTTCTTCCTTGATCTCCTTGCTAACCCATTCATTCTTTAATAATACACTATTTTGCCTCCATGTGTTTGAATGTTTTTGCCTGTTTTTGTTGTAATTGATTTCTAGTTTTATGCCATTTTATCTGAGAAGATTGTTGATATGAACTTATAGAGACAGTCTGTTTCCTAACATGTGGTCTATCTTTGAGAATGTCCCATGTGCACTTGAGAAGAATGTGAATTCTGCAGTTTTGGGGTGTAATTCTCTGTAGATATCTATTAAATCTATTTGATCTCAGGCATCATTTAGAATGTCTGCTTCATTGATAAATTTCTTTCTAGATATCTATCCAGTGATGTCAGTGGGTTGATGATTGTATTGCTGTAAATTTCTCCTTTGAAGTCCTCCAGAATATTTTTAATATATTTTTGTGCTCCTATATTGGGTGCATATATGTTTACCAAGGTTATATCTTCCTCTTGGACAGATCCTTTCAATATTATGTAGTGGCCTTCTTTGTCTCTAGTTATAGCCTTCATTTTGAAGTCTACTTTATCTGATGTGAGTAATGCTACCTGATCTCTTTTTTCCTTTCCATTTGCTTGGAAGATTTTTTCTATCCTTTTACTTTCAACCTATGTGAGTCTTTTTTTTTTTTTTTTATGAGTTGGGTCTCTTGTAGACAACATCTGTATGAGTCATGCTTTCTTATCCAATCACCTACTCTGTGTCTTTTGATTAGAGCACTTAATTCATTTACATTTAAGGTTATTATTGATCTGTACTTATTTATTGCCATTTGTGTTCATTGTGGTTATATTTTTCTTCCTATTTCTTCTACTAATGACAGCAGTTCTTTTAACATTTCTTGCAGTGGTGGTTTGGTGCTAATATATTCCCTTAGTCTTGTTTTTTTTTCTGGGAAGCTCTTTATTTGACCTTCTATTTTGAATGATAGCCTTTCTAGATAGGGTAGTCTTGGATTCAGATCCTTGTTTTTCATTACCTTGATTATTTCATGCCATTTCCTTCTGTCCTGTAGTGTTTCTGTTGACAAACCAGCTGATAGCCTTATGGCGGTTCCTTTGTAGGTAACCTGTTGCTTATCTCTTGCTGCCTTTAGGATTCTCTCTTTGTCTTTAAATTTTGACATTTTAATTATTATGTGTCTTCTTCTTCTGGAACTCCTATGATGCAGATGTTGTTACATTTCATATTGTCCCACAATTCTCTTAAGCTGTCTTTCTGTTTTTTAATTGTTTTTTTTTTTCTTTTTGGTTCTCTGATTAGGTGATTTTTTCTACCCTGTCTTCTAATTCACTGATCTGATCCTTGGCTTCTTCTACTCTGCTGGTTATTCCTTGTAATGTGTTCATTATTCCTGCTATGTCATTCTTTATTTCTGCTTGGTGGTTTTTAATTTCCACTTGGTTTATTTTCAATGTTTGTATATCTTTACTCATGCTGTTGAGCTTCCTCATTATAATCAATCTGAACTGTACCTCTGAAAACTTGCTTGACTGCCTTTCATTTGTCTCGTTTTTGGTAGAGTTCTCTTGTTCTTTCATTTGGGATTTGTTCCTTTGTTTCATCATTTTGGCTCCATCAGTGAGTTTTGGAGCCTGCAAAAATTTCCCTTTGGGTGTTGGTGTTCTCCTGGTTGTGGCTCCCTCTAATGCATTTGGATAAGTGTGGGAGGAGCCACGTTAAACACCACTGTCAATTCGTACTTGGGTAGGTTTTCAAGCCCAGGAAAGGTTCAGTTATCCTCTAGCTTTTTTGCCTGGAGGCTTTCAGTCTCAGTTATTTGATGAGCCTATATCTGTAGCTGAATGAAAAATCCCTCAGGTGTGAGAAGATTTCCAGCAGGTAGGGTATTTGCTTGCTATCCCACTCAATGTTAATGAGCCTCAATTTGCATTTCTCTGGCCAGGTCTGGTGATTTTAAATTCCTGAGGAGGTGGTTGTTGCTTCTCCCTGGGGTGCTGGGAAGGGGCTCTTTGAGTAATATGGCTAATGTCCTGTGAGGGAGTGATTCAGCAAAAAACTCCCTGTGCCCTCCCAGCTCTCAAAGCTCTCGAGTCTCTCCACACAGTTCCAGTTAAGTCTGCCCTCCCTCTGCTGGAGCCCAAGGTGAGTGGCTGTAGCTAATTTAGTGCTCTGTGCTCACCCTCTATGCTGCAGAGCTGGCTTGGGAATTTAAAGCCAAGGGAGCTGCTCACCGATAAAACAGCTACTTTCTGTGGGCTCTCTGCTCACCCTCTCATGCCTCTGTAGATCCTATCAGGCTTGATATGGTGTCTTCTTTCCATCCTTGGTTATGTGAGTTCTCTCCAGCTGCTTTTCTGTTGGTTTTTCCTGATGATTTGTCTTTATTTTCCTTGTAATTCCAGTTTGGTCCTGGGAGATGGTCTGTGTACCTTCCATTTACTCTGCTGACATTTTGGAATCTTCCACCACCTGGGTTGCAGGTTCTATCCCTGGCCCCAGTAGGGGTCATTCAGGAGGCAACCAATCTCTTTTTTGATTTTAGAGAGAGAGGAAGGGAGATGGAGAGAGAGAGAAATATCAATGAGAGAGAACAGTGATTGGCCACCTCCTGCATGCCCCCCACTGGGGATTTAACGCACAACCTGGGCTTGTGCCCTGACTGGGAATGGAACTGGTGACCTCTTGGTGCATGGGTCAATGCTCAACCACTGAGCCACACTGGCCGGGCTCATAGCTTTAATGTAACATAAAACAAAGGGCTACTTAAAGATTTTTAGGAATTACTAAAATTTGGTATTCATAAACTAAAATAGTCATGAATTTTCTGAGGATTCCAATTCAGTATTATAACAAGTGTAGCTACATCATGAATCTTAGCATTACTGGATAATCCATGTTAATGTACACATTCTGGTGTCTTATTTCCTTGATTCTAACATTAAATTTAACTCTCAGATATACCATAAATTTAATAAGCATTTTAAAATAAAAAGTAAATACTGCATTAAAGGTACTCATTGACCTTAAGATACGTTCCAACTTGCAAATGTGAAAAAAAGAAAGTATGCTTTAGAATTGAGAAAATATCTGAAATTGGAAATCTTGATATTTTCAGGAAGGTAGTTTTATTATCAGCATGTCATTAATACTAATTTGAGTTGCTTTCTGAACTGTAAAATAATGTAATTTAGATTCTATATTATTAATAACATTTATCATGAGTTCTTTGGTTAAAAGTAGAATTCAGAGTTTTGTTATAGAAATAAATAGGGTTCGAACTGAACCTTTTCTGGGCTTGCAACTCTACCCAGGAAAGTAAGACTCGACAGTCGTGTATAATGTGGGTCCTCTCACGCTCATCCAAACCCAGTACAGGGAGCCACAAACAGCAGAACACCAACATCCACAGGGAAAATTTGGCAGGCTCCAAAAACCACTGAGATAGCCAAAATGGTAAAACAATGAAACAGATGCCAAATGAAAGAACAAGAGACCTCCAATGAAGATGAGATAAATGAAATGGAGTTAAGCAAGTTAACAGAGCTAGAATTCAGAGCCATGATCTTGGGGAAGCTCAACAGCATGTGTAAGGACATCAACACCATGAGCAAAGACATAGAAATATTGAAAATAAATCAATTGGAAATGAAGAATGACATAGCAGAAATGAAGAACACATTGGAAGGACTAAAAAGCAGAGTAGAAGAAGCTGAGGACCGGATCAGTGAATTAGAAGACAGGGTAGAAAAAATCAACCAATCAGAAAACCGAAAGGAAAAAACAATGAAAAAACAGGAAGACAGCTTAAGAGAACTGTGGGACAACTGGAAACGTAATAATATTCGCATCATAGGAGTCGCCGAAGAAGAAGAAAATGAGAAAGGGTTAGAGAATATATTTGAAGAAATAGTGACAGAAAATTTCCCTAATTTGGTGAAGGAAGAAGGCTTTCAAGTTCAAGAAGCACAGAGAGTCCCAAGTCAGAAGAACCCAAACAGGCCCACACCAAGACACATAGTAATTAAAATGCCAAAAATTAAAGACAAAGAGAGAATCCTAAAGGCAGCAAGAGCTAAGCAACAGGTTACCTACAAAGGAACCCCCATCAGGCTATCAGCTGACTTCTCAATAGAAACACTACAGGCCAGAAGGGAATGGCATGAAATAACCAAGGTCATGAAAAACAAGGATCTGAACCCAAGATTACTCTACCCAGCAAGGCTATCATTCAAAATAGAAGGTGAAATAAAGAGCTTCCCAGACAAAAAAAGGCTAAGGGAATACATTAGCACCAAACCAGCACTGCAAGAAATGTTAAAAGGACTGCTGTTATTAGTAGAAGAAATAGAAAGGAAAATAGAAACACACTAAACAAAAATGGCAATAAGTAAGTACATATCGGTAATCACCTTAAATGTAAATGGACTGAACGCCCCGATCAAAAGACACAGAGTAGCGGATTGGATAAGAAAGCATGACCCAATTATATGTTGTTTACAAGAGACCCACCTCACAACAAAAGACTCACATAGGCTGAAAGTGAAGGGATGGAAAAAAATCTTCCAAGCAAACAGAAAGGAAAAAAAAGCTGGCGTAGCAATACTCATATCTGATAAAATAGATTTTAAAATGAAGGCCATAACTAGAGACAAAG
This sequence comes from Tadarida brasiliensis, assembly GCA_030848825.1. Lineage (NCBI taxonomy): Eukaryota > Metazoa > Chordata > Mammalia > Chiroptera > Molossidae > Tadarida > Tadarida brasiliensis. The sequence goes on along the minus strand of CM061280.1, from coordinate 30,427,047 downwards.
AAGGCCACTACATAATATTGAAAGGATCTATCCAACAGGAAGAGATAACCTTGGTAAACATATATGCACCCAATACAGGAACACCAAAATACATTAAAAATCTTCTGGAAAACTTCAAAGGAGAAATTGACAGCAATACAATCATAGCAGGGGACTTCAACACCCCACTGACATCACTGGATAGATCCTCTAGACAAAAAATTAACAAGGAAACAGAGACTCTAAATGGAGCACTAGACCAAATAGATTTAATAGATATTTACAGAGAATTACACCCCAAAACTACAGAATTCACATTCTTCTCAAGTGCACATGGGACATTCTCAAAGATAGACCACATGTTAAGGACACAAACGAAGTCTCTACAAATTCAAGAAGATTGAAATCATATCAAGCATCTTCTCAGATCACAATGGCATGAAACTAGAAATCAATTGCAACAAGAACATGCAAAGACATTTGAATACATGGAGGCTAAATAGCATGTTATTAAACAATGAAGGGGTTACCAAGGAGATCAAGGAAGAAATTAAAAACTTTCTGGAAACGAATGAAAATGAACACACAACAACACAAAATCTGTGGGATGCAGTGAAAGCAGTTCTGAGAGGGAAGTTCATAGCATTACAGGCCTACCTCAAGAAACAAGAAAAATTTCTAATAGACTACCTAACCTCACAACTTAAAGAACTAGAAAGCAAACAAAAGGAAAACCCCAGAGCAAGTAGAAGGAAGGAAATAGTAAAGATCAGAGCAGAAATAAACGACATGGAGACCAAAAAAACAATTCAAAGGATCAATGAAACAAAGAGCTGGTTTTTTGAAAAGATAAACAAGATTGATGGACCCTTAGCTAGACTCACCAAGAAACAAAGAGAGAGAACCCAAATACACAAAATCAGAAACGAAAGAGGAGAAGTAACAACTGACACCACAGAAATACAAAGGATCGTTAACGAATACTATGAACATTTATATGGCAACAAATTCGACAATCTAAGCGAAATGGACAAATTTCTAGAAACATATAGTCTCCCAAAACTGGACCGGGAAGAGGTAGAAAACTTGAACAGACCAATAGCAACCAAGGAAATTGAAGATGTAATCAAGACTCTCCCAGCAAACAAAAGTCCAGGCCCAGACGGCTTCACAGGGGAGTTTTACCGAACATTCAAAGAAGAACTAACACCCATTCTTCTCAAACTGTTTCTAAAAATTCAAGAAGAAGGAAGACTTCCAAACTCATTTTATGAGGCCAGCATAATTCTAATTCCAAAACCAGAAAAAGACACTACAAAGAAAGAAAACTACAGGCCAATATCCTTGATGAACATAGATGCCAAAATCCTGAACAAAATACTAGCAAATCGGATCCAGCAATACATCAAAAAAATTATTCACCATGACCAAGTGGGATTCATCCCAGGGATGCAAGGCTGGTTCAATATTCACAAATCAATAAATGTGATACACCACATAAACAAAATGAAAGATAAAAACCACATGATCATATCAATAGACGCTGAAAAAGCATTCGACAAAATTCAACACCCATTTCTGATAAAAACACTCAGCAATTTGGGAATAGAGGGATCATATCTCAACATTATAAAGGCCACATATGAAAGACCTACAGCCAACATCATAATCAATGGGCAAAAACTAAAAACATTTCCCTTAAGAACAGGAACAAGACAGGGATGCCCACTTTCGCCACTCTTATTTAACATAGTACTGGAAGTCTTAGCCACAGCAATCAGACGTGAAGAAAAAATAAAAGGGATCCAAATTGGAAAGGAGGAAGTGAAACTGTCATTATTCGCAGATGACATGATATTATACATAGAAAACCCTAAAGACTCCATCAAAAATCTACTAGACCTAATAAATGAATTTGGCAAAGTAGCAGGATACAAAATAAACGTCAAGAAATCGAAGGCATTCTTATACACCAATGATGAACTCACAGAAAGAGAAACTAAAAAAACAATCCCATTTACCATCCCAGCAAAAAAATTAAGATACCTAGGAATAAATTTAACCAAAGAAGTAAAGGATCTATTTGCAGAAAACTACAGGACATTGAAAAAAGAAATAGAGGAAGATATAAAAAAGTGGAAGCACATACCTTGTTCATGGATTGGAAGAATTAACATCATTAAAATGTCCATATTACCCAAAGCAATCTATAGATTCAATGCAATCCCAATCAAAATACCAGCGACATATTTCACAGAACTAGAACAAATACTCCAAAAGTTCATATGGAACCAAAAAAGACCCCGAATAGCCACAGCAATCTTGAAAAAGAAGGACAAAGTAGGTGGGATCACAATACCAGATATCAGATTATACTACAGAGCTACTATAATCAAAACAGCCTGGTATTGGCACAAGAACAGGCATATAGACCAGTGGAACAGAACAGAGAATCCAGAAACTGACCCAAGACATTATGCTCAACTAATATTTGACAAAGGTGGCAAGAGCATACAATGGAGCAAAGACAGCCTCTTTAATAAATGGTGTTGGGAAAATTGGACAGCTACATGCAAAAAAATGAAACTAGACCATCAACTTACACCATACACAAGAATAAACTCAAAATGGGTAAAAGACTTAAATGTGACTCGTGAATCCATAAAAATCCTAGAAGAAAATGTAGGCAACAAAATTTCGGACATCATACGCAGCAGAATCTTCACTGATACATCACCTAAGGCAACAGAAATAAAGGAAAAAATGAACACATGGGACTACATCAAACTCAAAAGCTTCTGCACAGCAAAAGAAACAACCATCAAAACGGAAAGAGAACCCACTGTATGGAGACCATAATTGCCAATGATACATCAGATAAGGGGTTAATCTCCAAAATATATAGAGTGCTCATACTACTCAACAAAAGGAAGACAAAGAACCCAATTAAAAAATGGGCAGAGGAACTAAATAGACACCTCTCCAAACAGGACACACAAATGGCTAAGAGACATATGAAGAAATGCTCAACATCACTAATCATCAGAGAGATGCAAATTAAAACAACAATGAGGTATCACCTCACACCGGTCAGAATGGCCACCATCAACAAATCATCAAACAACAAGTGTTGGCGAGGGTGTGGAGAAAAGGGGACTCTAGTCCACTGCTGGTGGGAATGCAGACTGGTGCAGCCACTGTGGAAAACACTATGGTGTTACCTCAAAAAATTAAAAATTGAATTGCCATTTGACCCAGTTATCCCACTTCTAGGAATATACACTAAGAAACCTGAAACACCAATCAGAAAGAATATATGTACTCCCATGTTCATAGCAGCACTATTCACAATAGCTAAGATCTGGAAACAGCCCAAGTGCCCATCAGTGGATGAATGGATAAAAAAGCTGTGGTACATATACACAATGGAGTACTATGCAGCTGTAAGAAAGAAAGATCTCTTATCCTTTGAGACGACATGGAGGGACCTCGAGAGTATTATCCTAAGCGAAATAAACCAAGCAGAGAAACAAAAATATCACATGATCTCACTCATTTGTGGAATATAATAAACATAACAGTATGGGGAACAGGGTAAACCCAGAGATGTGAAAGTAGGGAACAGACTGACAACCCCCAGAAGAGGGGGTGGGGGGGGAGGGAAGAGATAAACCACAGAACTTATACGCATGTATGCATAACTGATGGACATGGACAACAAAGCTGGGGAGGGGGTAGAGGGATGGGGAGGAGGGTGTCAATGGGGAAAAAAGGAGAAACATTTGTAACAAAAAAAAAAGAAATAAATAGGGTTCCTATATATGATTGTTTCTTTCTGTGTAGCAGAAAAGAATTTTAGAGACTAAGGGGTCATAAATTCTATGGCCTGATCTGGCTTCAACCTAGCCATGAAATAAGACTAGACAATATCCAAATTTCTTTTTACTCTAAAACATCTCACCACAAAAAATCCCTTTTCTCTCTTCCTGCCAGAAAGCAGACATAAAATTGCTACAAAATGGTAGAATTTTGTTTATTTTCAGGTACCTAGTAACAATTACTTTTTCTGTTTCTTTTAAACATTGTTTTGTTTTAATCATAAATGGCTTATTTTTCACTCTTTTATCCCTATTACCCACCTTAAGTCCTTGAAAACAGGCAAGATATAAAACAGTACAATTCTAATATGGATTAGAGCTGGTTGGGCAGAATGATGTATTTGCCTTCTTCACATTTGATTCTTGCTTATATATGGTGTATAGCAAAAGCCACAAAGGTTTACAGTTACTTGTAAGACAGCTGAGATGTTTAATAGACCAGTAATGTTAAAAATAAGAAAAATATTCATTTTATGGGTTCTCAGATGAACGCATTGTTTCCATGGTTACTTTTTGTGATAAATGGGAAAGTGTTGTCATAATAGTTGTTTCCTAGGTATAAAATTAAGACTGATTAGCCAAAGAGACCTAGTAATGCAGTCTAGCAAAAAAAAACACATTTGAAACTTAGATATAAGACTCTAACAGAGTCAGTGGAAATTCACACTTTTCGTAGATTATACACATGTACACAGTAACATGTATGCACATATTTATGTGTAAGAAAGTCGGGAATTGGGAGCAGAAAAGAGTAAAGGGGAAAAGGAATTTTGATAAAAGTCAAGGTAATTCATTCCAGTAGTCTAGATGTAAACATCTATAAACAACGTTTTCTTTCAGGCATTAAGTTCATTTGCCGATAATTTTTCCTCATTTTTTCATTTTAAGGTAACAAGATATTCCTTTATTTTTTAAGAATCTTTATTGTTGAGAGTATTACAGGTGTTCCCCCATTTTCCCTCTTGCCCCTCATCCACTGGTTCCCGCCCCATTCCAGGCTTTCACCACCCTATTGTCTGTGTCCATGGGCAACGCATATATACATATCAGTTCTTTGGCCAACCTCTTCGTGCTCCCTCTCCCCCCCTCCCTTTGAGATTTGTCAGACCATTCCATGTTTCCATGCCTCTGGTTCTATTTTATTCAATATTTTGTTCATTAGATTCCACATATAAGTGAAATCATGTGATATTTGTCTTTCTCTGACTGGTTTATTTCACTTATCATAATAATTTTCACGTCCCTCCATGTTGTCTCAAATAGTAAGAGATCCTTCTTTTTGCAGCTGCATAGTATTCCATTGTATAAATGTACCACAACTTTTTTTTCCATTCATCTACTGATGAGTACTTGGGCTGTTTCCAGATCTTAGCTATTGTAAATAACTGTGCTATGAACACAGGGGTGCAAATATTCTTTCTAATTGGTGTTTCAGGATTCTTAGGATATATTCCTAAAAGTGGGATCACTAGGTCAAATACAAATATAAATACAAATACAAATACAAGTACAAATATAAAAGTTTTCCTTGACTTTGAGATTAGCTTGTTTTGGCTAAGATTTTACATTCGAATTATCTTTTGTGTACATTTTCACTCATTAAAAACAAACTTAAAAATAAATATAAGATTAAAAATGTATTGACTCTTTTACATTTCTATAAATCTGTAGCTACTTCTCACTTTTAAACAACATGAGGAAATAAACTTATTTCCCTTATCAGACATGGGAAGTTGATTCAGTAGCTTCTTTCTGTTCAACCTGAGTTACTTGAAAATTTTATTTTCTTCAGGGCCTAAACAGACCTCTGTCTATAGGAGCTTCTCTTGATTAGTACATTTAACCTATATTTTACCTTTCAATGGTTCATATGCGAAAGAGGTAGAGAATATGGACAAGAAAGTGGTGGCTAATGGAGAACAGAATCAGTTTTAGAAGTAGTCAGATAGTTGAGGATGAGAAAAGTTCCCTAGGTTCCCAATTTTCTTTCCCCAAATACTTTCCAAGTATTTTCCAATGTTTAAAATCCCACCATTGGAGCCTAATGTATTCCAGAATTAGTGCTCCATTCCTTTGGTTTGAATTAAACAGGAGCTTTCCTTGGGCTTAATTTTTTGTGAGGATGCTTAATTTTTTGAAGCAAAATACTATCATCTATATTTAAAATATGCTAAATTAGTAATATCCAAGGGAAAAACAGTTGACTTACCCAGGATGGTTACCTCAAAATGTCCAAGGCTTCAGGCACTCTTAAAATCATCAAGTTTTGGGTGCCTTTTTTTCTGATGGTATGAATTTTGCAGGATGAGAATTATACTGCTGAATAAGAAAACTTTTGTGTTACAAAATAAATTTCTGTGGAATACTTTCAGGATAAACACAGCAGTAATATAGGTGATCTCTTAAGCCAAACTTTTTCTCTCTCTACAGCTGACTTTCCTACCTATGAGTCAGAGTTTTTCTGGCTTTCCTTTGAATACTAATGCTTGCACTTTTACTGCCTGTTAAAGACACAATGAGATAGACACAAATGACCCATAAACTAACCAAATCAAGCCATTCTCTAAAAACAAAAACAAAAACACAGATTAATGAGGAATAGTTAATTAACTTTAAAAATCTAACAGACACCTACAAAATGTAAATTGAATGTCCAAAGATAATTTTTATTAAAGTGAAGAAAGAACTAAATTCATTTTCAAAATAAGCTTTTACTCTAAAGTATTAAAAAGTAATATTGTTTTCTCTATCAATGGTTTTATGAAAAATTGTTAATTATCTTCTTTCTGCTTTTTCTATATTTTCTAAATGCTCTTAAATAAACATACATGCCTTTTCTATTCAGTGACAAGTTCAAGGTAAATCAAATTCATGAGAACAATAACCTTTAGAGGTGGGACCACCTCTAAATTCCACTACTGATGGAATTTAAGCTTAAAACGAAATTTTGTTAATCTTTGCTAAAAGTAGCCTGAACAAATACAAGAGAGTATTTTCCTTGGCTATAGCTCTCCTTCAAAAGGACCATTTATTTATATGATACCCCTTTCAGATATAAATGACATATGGAAAACAAAGAGGGAACTAAATTGAAATGAAAGACTGCTTCAATTCTGGATTGTTCTCTAACATCAAGTTAATTTGTCATTTATTTACAGTTTATTCAACACATTTAGTTTCTAAGGCAGAATATAATTTATCCCCTACACATTATGGCATTCATTCATTCAGCAAATAAATTTTGTAAAATAATATTTTAATTGAATAATATACCCTAAGAGCTGAATATACATGGTGGAATCAGAAAAAAAATAGATTTTTGAATAAGAGTTTCATGTTGTCAGTTCTGCTAGCTGAGGAAAAATGACAGAAACTCTGTTTCAGAGTTTACGATGGCTGTTAAGTTGCTTCCATGCAGGCTTCCTATGCCTTGCTGTTCATTATTACCCTAGCATTAAACACATACACAGACACACACACACACACCACCACCACCACCACCACCACCACCACCACCAACAACAACAACATCCTTGATGAGGCACAAAGGAGCATCAACAGTAAGGTTTAAGTGTGGATAATATACTGTTTTGCTTTTAAAATTTATTCTATATTCTCAGACTATATTTTGGTTTCTGTTTTTTTTTTCTTTATTTATTTTAGAGAGAGAAGAAGGCAGAAGGAGAGAGATAGAAACATCGATGGGAGAGAACATTGATTGGCCACCTCCTGCATGCCTCCCACTGGGGATTTGGCCCACAACCTGGACATGGGCCCTGACCGGGAATCAAACCAGTGACCACTTGGTGCATGGGTCAATGCTCAACCACTGAGCCACACCAGCCAGGGTACTTTTTGCTTTCTTAAACTTAGCAAGAGACTTACCAAAACTTTATTACAAGGTAAAATACTAGATTAAATTGTAAGAAAAGATGAAGAAGTTGAACACACATTTCTTACCAGAAGTTAAAAATATTGCAGTATTACAAAAGATTTTTTTAAACTCAAAATTTAGTTGATGAATACACTTAACTTTCTATAAAAAAATGCTTGACAACAAAAAGAATAAAACATTTAATCACACATGAAAAGGAAAGGAATCAGTTAAAGCCAAGAGAAAAAGTCAAAGTTAATAAGACTAAACTGAGAATCAGGCAGATTTAAGTTTTTCTTATCTTCTAGAAATAAATCTCCCCTCCCAAAATTAGTAGAAGTACAAAATTAGAGCAACAATAAGTAGCTATGACAATGACCCAAGTTATATTGAGTGTTCATGATTGACTCGTTAAAAAATATAGCATGTTGATTTAAAATGGCAATGGAATGAATGGAAGCTACACAGACTGTCTCCCAGGACCAAACTGGAATTAAAAGTAAAATAAAGAATAGTCATCTGGAAAAACCAAATGAAGAGCAGTTGGAGAGAACCCTTGTAACAAGAGACATAAAGAGGACCCCAAATCGAACCTGGTAGGAACTGTGGAGGTGCGAAAGGGCTGGCTGGGAGTCCATGGGCAGCAGCTGAGGGCTATCTTAATTGTGAACAGTTCCCTCTGAGAAGTTGGGGGTTAAAACCCCAAGCCAGGTCCCCAGCACAGAGTGGCATAACAGAGAAAGGTGCCCACATAACACCTGGCTGAGAAAATCACCATAGCAGAGGTTCTGTCTGGCAGGGAGAGGCAAAAGGAACACTGGCACTTCCCTGAAGGGCCAGTGCACTAAATCAGCTATAGCTAAACTGTGTGAAGAGAGTCGGGGCTTTGTGGAATTGGGGAGAGAGCTGGGAACAAGGCCATCAGGAATCTTATGCTGATTCACTCTCTCATAAGACAGTAGCCATCTAACTCAAGGAGCCCCAACTCAGAGCCCCAGGAAGAAGCAACAGGCCCTCCCTCAGGAATTTAACACCCCCTGCTGGAGAAAGACTCACTGAATCTCATTAAGAGCTAGAGACTACCAGCAAAAAAGGAGAACAAAAAAAAAAGCCCCCCTAAAATTTGAAATTTGGACTGTGCTCTCAGTGTAAGAGATCCTGGCTTTGAGGACTGAGCTGTGAAGGCTGAGGACTGAGTTCTTATGTTGATCCACCCACATGGCTTCAGTAGCCATCTCTATCAAACAGACCCATCAGAGAGGTTTTAGCCTGGGGAAGAAGCAACTGCCTCTCCCTCGGGAATTTATTATTTTTATTTATTTATTTTATTTTATTTTATTTTATTTTATTTTATTTTTATATTAATTTATTTTTGTTACAGATGTTTCTCCTTCTCCCCCCAGATTCCCTCTTCCCCATCCCACCCCCCACCCCCCCCAATATTATTGTCTATGCCCATTGGGTACACATATGTGCATATAAGTTATTTGGTTTATCTCATCCATTACCCTCCCCGCACCCCTCCTCTGAGGTTTGTCAGTCTGAACTCTCCCTCAGGAATCTAAAACCACAGCTCTGGGGACTAAGCTGTGAAGGAACAGGCCTGGACCCCTGCCTTGAGCCAATAAACCACACCACAGAAACCATTTTCTTATTAAAGCAACTTTAACCCAGGGGAAAGCAATTGCCCCACCCACTGGAAATCCTCTTACCCTGTCCACCTGAAGGATTTTTCATTCAGCTGAGGGCTACAACCTGAGGTATATTAAGTAACTGAGAGTAATAACCAGCAGGCAAAAGCTATAAAATAACTGAATCTTTGCTAGGACTGTGAATCTACTGAGAAAAATAAGACTAGACATTGGTGTTTAACGTGGGCCCTCCCACAGTTATCCAAACCCATTAAAGGGAACTACAATCAGTGGAGCACAAACACCCACAGGGAAAATTTGGGAGACTCCAAAACCTACTGAAACAGCTAAAATGGTGAAACAAAGGACAAATACCAAATGAGAGAACAAGATAACTCTATAGAAGAAGAGATAAATGAAATTGATATAAGGAAGTTATCAGAGGTAAAGTTCAGAGTAATGATTATGAGGAAGCTCAACAGCATGAGTAAAGACATAGAAACAATGAACATCAACCAATTGGAAATGAAAAACCACCAAGTGGATATGAAAAATAACAGAGCAGAAATAAAGACACATTGGAAGGAATAACCAGGAGAGTAGACGAAGCCAAGGATCAGATCAGTGAATTAGAAGACAGGGTAGAAAAACATCACCTAATCAGAGAACAAAAAGAAAGCACAATAAAATAACAGGACAGTAAGAGAACTGTGGGACAACAAGAAACATAAAAACATCTGAATCATAGGAGTTCCAGAAAAAGAAGAAAATGAACAAGGGTTAGAGAATATATTTGAAGAAATAGTGACAGAAAATGTCCCTAACTTGGTGAAGGAAAAAGGCATACAAGTTCAAGAAGCACAGAGAGCCCCAAGGAAGAAGAACGCAAACAGGCCCACACCAAGACACATAATAATTAAAATTCCAGTAATAAAAGACAAACAGAGAATCTTAAAGGCAGCAAGAGAAAAGCAACAGGTTACCTACAAAGGAGTACCCATAAGGCTATCAGCTGACTTCTCAACAGAAACACTACAGGCCAGAAGGGAAGGGCATGAAGTATTCAAGGTAATAAATAACAAGAATCTGAATCTAAGATGACTCTATCCAGCAAGGCTGTCATTCAAAATAGAAGGTGAAATAAAGACCTTTACAGACAAAAAGAGCTAAGGGAATATATTAGCATCAAACCAGCACTGCAAGAAATGTTAAAAGGATTGCTGTAATAAGCAGAAGAAATAGGGAGAGAAACATAACCATAACAAATAAAAATGGCAATAAATAAGTACATATCACTAATAACCATAAATGAAAATGGATTAAACACTTCAATCAAAAGACACAGAGTAGCTGAATGAGTGAGGAAGCATGGCTCATATATATGTTGTTTACAAGAAACACACCTCACAACAAAAGATTCACATAGGTTGAAAGTGAAGGGATGGAAAATTTTTTTCCAAGCAAATGGAAAGGAAAAAAAAAAAGCTGGGGTAGCAATACTCATATCTGATAAAAGAGACTTCAAAATGAAAGCCATAACTAGAGACAAAGAAGGCCACTACATAATATTGAAAGAATCTATCCAAGAGGAGGATATAACGTTGGTGAACATATATGCACCCAATATAGGAACACCAAAATATATTAAAAATCTTCTGGAGGACTTCAAAGGAGAAATCAACAGCAATATAATCATAGCAGGGGATTTCAATACCTTGCTGACATCACTGGATAGATCTTGTAGACAAAAAATTAACAAGGAAACAGAGACTCTTAATGATGCACTAGATCAAATGGATTTAATAGATATTTACAAATAATTACACCCCAAAACTACAGAATTTACATTCTTTTGAAGTGCACATGGAACATTATCAAAGATAGACCACATGTTAAGACACAAACTAAGTCTCTACAAGTTCAAGATTGAAATCATATCAAGTGTCTTCTCAGATCACAATGGCATGATACTAGAAATTAATTTAAAAAAACACTCAAAGACATTCGAACACATAGAGGATAAATAGCATGTTATCAAACAATGAATGAGTTACTAAGGAGATCAAGGAAGAAATAAAGAACTTCCTGGAAACCAATAAAAGTGAACACACAAGAACAAAAAAATCCATGGAATGCAGCGAAAGCAGTCCTGAGAGGGAAGTTAATAGCACTGCAGGCCTACCTCAAGAAACAAGAAAAAATTTCTAATTGTCTATCTAACCCTAAAACTCAAAGAACTAGAGAGTAAACAAAAAGAAAAACCAAGAGCAAGTAAAAGGAAAAAAATAGTAAAAGTCAGAGCTGAAATAAACAACATAGAGAATAAAAAGAAACAATTCAAAAGACCAATGAAACAAAGAGTTGGTTCTTTGAAAAGATAAACAAGATTGATGAACCCTTAGCCCGACTCACCAAGAAACAAAGAGAGAAGACCCAAATAAACAAAATGAAAAATGAAAGGGGAGAAAAAACAACTGACACCACAGAAATACAATGGATTACTAAAACGTACTATGAACAATCATATGCCAACAAGTTGGAAAATCCAGGTGAAATGGACAAGTTTCTAGAATCACACGGTCTCCCAAAACTAAACCAGGAAGAGACAGAAAAATTGAACAGACCAATAACAACTAAGGAAATTGAGGATGTAATCAATAAACTCTCAGCAAACAAAAGCCTCGGCCTGGTTGGCTTCACAGAGGAGTTTCACTGAACATTCAAAAAAGAACTAACACCAATTCTCCACAATTATTCCAAAAAATTCAAGAAGAAGGAAGACTTCCAAGGTCTTTTTATGAGGCCAGCCTAAGCCTAATTCCAAAACCAGACAAAGACACCACAAAGAAAGAAAACTATAGGCCAATCAATATCCACAATGAACACAGATGCCAAAATCCTTGAAAAAATATTAGCAAATCACATCCAGCAATACATTAAAAAAATATTCACCATGACCAAATGGGATTCATCCCAGGGATGCAAGGCTTGTATAATATTTACAAGTCAATAAATGTTATACACCACATAAACAAAATGAAAGTTAAAAACCATATGACCTTATCAGTGGACACTGAAAAGGCATTTGACAAAATACAGCATCCATTTCTGATAAAAATGCTCAGCAATGTGGGAATAGAGGGATCATATCTCATCATAATAAAGGTCATATATGAAAAACCTACAGCCAACATCATACTCAATGGGCAACATCTAAAAGCATTTCCCTTAAGAACAGGAACAAGACAAAAATGCCCACTTTGGCCACTCTTATTTAACATAGTACTGGAAGTCTTAGCCACAGCAATTAGAAAAGAAGAAAAAATAAAAGGAATCCAAATTGGAAAGGAGGTAGTGAAACTGTCATTATTTGCTGATGCCATGATATTGTACATAAAAACCCCTAAAGACTTCATAAAAAAATCTACTAGATTTAATAAATGAATATGGCCAAGTAGCAGGATACAAATATTAACATGAATAAATGAATGGCATTCTTATACACCAATAATGAACACTCAGAAAGGGAAAAAAACAAACAAAAATCCCATTTACCATTGCAACAACAACAAAAAATAAAATACCTAGGGATAAACTTAACCAAGGAGGTAAAAGACCTGTTCTCAGAAAACTACAGGACATTGATAAAAGAACTAGAGGAAGATATAAAAGAGTGGAAACATATACTATGTTCATGGATTGGAAAAATCAACATCATTAAAACGTTCATACTACTTAAAGCAATCTACAGACTCAATGCAATCCCTATTAAAGTACCAATGTCATATTTCACAAATCTAGAAAAAATACTCCTAAAGTTTCAATGGAACCATAAAAGACCTCGAATAGCCACAGCAATTTTGAAAATGAAGAACAAATTGGGTGGCATCACAATACCAGATATCAAGTTATACTACAAAGTCATCATAATCAAAACACCCTGATACTGGCACACGAGGAGACATATAGATCAATGGAACAGAACAGAGAACCCAGAAATTGTCCCAAGACAGTATTTACAATTAATATTTGAGAAAGGAGGCAAGAGCATACAATGGAGAAAAGACAGTCTCTTCAATAAATGGTGCTGGGAAAATTGGACAGCTATGTGCAAAAAAGGAAATAGACTACCAACTTACACCATACACAAGAATAAACTCAAAATTGATAAAAGAATTAAATGTAACCCATGAAACCACAAAAACTCTAGAAGATAATGTAGACAGAAAAATCTCAGACATCACATGTAGTGGAATTTTCACTGATACATCACCTAGGGCAAGAGAAACAGGAAAAAATTAATAAATGGGACTACATCAAACTTACAAGTTTCTGCATGGCAAAAGAAAACCAGCATCAAAATGAAAAGGGAACCCACTCTCTAGGAGAGTATATTTGCCAACAATACATGGATAGGGGGTGAATATCCAAAATATATAGAATACTCATACAACTCAACAAAAAGAAGACATACAATCCAATTGAAAAATAAACACTTCTCCAAACAGGACATACACATGGCGAGGAGAAATATGAAAAATGCTGAACATCACTAATCATCAGAGAGATGCAAATTAAAATGACTATGAAGTATCACCTCACACCTGCCAGAATGGCAGCCATCAACAAATCCTCAAACAACAAATGCTGGTGAGGATGTAGAGAAAAAGGGGGACTCTAGTACACTGCTGATGGGAATGCAGACTGGTGCAGCCACTATGGAAAACAATTTGGTGCTTCTTCAAAAAATTAAAAATTGAACTGCCAATGGACCCAGTGATTCCACTTCTAGGAATATATCCTAAGAAGCCTGATACATTAATCAGAAAGAACATATGCACCCCTATGCTCATAGTAGCGCTATTTACAATAGCTAAGATCTGGAAAGAGCCCAATTGCCCATCAGTAGATGAGTGGATAAAAAAGTTATGGTACATTTACACAACAGAATACTATGCAGCTGTAAAAAAGAGAAATCTCTTACTCTTTGAGATGACATGGAAGGACCCGGAGAGTGTTATGTTAAGTGAAATAAGCCAGTCAGAGAAAGACAAGTATCACATGATCTCACTTATTTGTGGAACATCATGAACAAAATAAGATGTCGACCAGAAAAGATCCAGAATCATGGAAGTAGGGAACAGACTGATGAATCTCTGAGGGATGCAGTGTGGGAGGGGTAGGAAGAGATAAGCCAAAGAAATTATATGTATATATATACAAGCAATCGACAGGGACACTAGGCAGGGGGAGGCAGAAGGGGGGTGAGAGTGGGAAGGAGAGGGTCAACGGGGAAAAGGGGGACATATCTAATAGTTTCGACAATTAAAAATAAATAAATAACCATAGAAGAAAAAAATAAACTAAATATATATAACTACGATGAATTGAAAACAAAACAAAACAACAAATATATAGCATGCAAAGAACAAGTTATAGGCTATTCCAATTTTTAAAAATTAAGTTTTTAAAACTACATTAACCTTATTAAAAAAAATTCTATGATTGACCCTATCAGGAATAAATCAGAAGGTTTTCTATGTTTATTTTCTTTTTTTAAATTCTCACTGGAGGATATTTTTCCATTTATCTTCAGACAGAGTAGGAGGGAGGGAGAGAGAGAGAGAGAGAGAGAGAGAGAGAGAGAGAGAGAGAGAGAAAGAGAGAGATGCTAGAGAGACACATCGACTGGTTGCCTCCTGCGTGACCCAGTCCAGGGCTGGAGACAAACTGCAACCAAGGTATGTGCCCTTGTCCAGAATCGAACCTGTGATGCTTTGGTCTGCAGCCGACGTTCCAACCACTGAGCCAAACTGGCCAGGCCAGCCTATTTTCTTTTTTTTCTGTTAGTATTATGGACCGACATGGTATAAATATTTATATGACAAATTCCTCTGAAAAATCATGTTTTTTTAAAAAAAATTAGTAACTTGGGGGTGTAATTATCTTCCCCAATTATATATTCATAGTTAATACAAATGGCTATAAATTTTATATGAGGTATTTGCAGGCACTGGTTATCAACAACAATATTTTGAGGTAATAATTAGGAAACAGACAAAATACATAATGAGTTCAAGTTTTTCTAAAAATAAGGTGAAAAATTATGAACCATAATTATTCCATTTTTACTTTGAATACTACTAAAATCACCATATGAAACACATTATGTTTTTAAGCCTAATGCATCATTAAAATACAGATTAATTATCTAGAAAAATTATAATTTTGTGTAAATATATGATTATATATCATAAGTGTAATGATTACTGTTATTTTTATGATTCATTTACCCTTCTTTCTGGTGAGAACAGATTTATGATTTAAAGAGGAAAATATTCAGGGGAAGATCACATTTAGGTTGTGAGGTAAAAAATGACACAATATAAATGCATGCATGTAGGAATGGTGATTTTTTTTTTCTTCAGAAAATCTACACGGAGCATTTCATTATGTAGATAAGAGTTATAGGTAGAGGTGTATGGAGGCATGGGGGAAGGAAAGGAACTATTTTCTTTTCCTTTTCCTCTCTTGGTTCTACTGACCCCATCCTGGAACAAGATC
The DNA here is from genome assembly GCA_030848825.1 of Tadarida brasiliensis. Lineage (NCBI taxonomy): Eukaryota > Metazoa > Chordata > Mammalia > Chiroptera > Molossidae > Tadarida > Tadarida brasiliensis. The sequence continues at coordinate 30,411,121 of CM061280.1, read as the reverse complement.
TGTAAGGCTAGAAAAGAACAGAGTATTCCAGTCAGTGATCAGTTCTATAGTTAGTAGCAAGTATATAACAGGCTATCTAAGGGACTGTGTAAGTCAGAGGGTACCTGTAATGTCTTGTATCTCAGTAGTACTGTCATTATTTATTGTTAACTTTCAATGTATGTCTTATATACTTATCTAAGTTATCAGATACAAATTTTAAAATGTTAATCTTTGTAGCCTTAAAAAAAAAACTAGCACTATAAAACCACACACAAAAATTAATTATATATTCACAAGTGAGTGTCTTTTGGATAGTAATTTCCAAAATAATTATAAAACATATCTGTGAATACATTAGTAACCATGTTAACACATATAAATCTAATTCATTCATTAATATTGCAATATAATGAACAAGTGGGACTACATCAAACTAAAAACTTCTACACAGGAAAGGAAACCATCAACAATATGAAAATCAACCTACTGAACAGGAAAAAATAATTGCAAATCATATAAGGGGTTAACATCCAAAATATATAAAGAACGCATTCAACTTAATAGCAAAAAACACCCATACAATCTGATTTAAAAATAGAGGATCTGAATAGACATTTTCCCAAAGAAGACATACATATGGCCAACAGGTACATGAAAAGATGCTCAAAATCACTAATCATCAGGGAAATGCATACAAAAAACACAATGAGATATCACTTCAGGATAAGAGACCTTTCATAATAGAATGGCTATTATGAAAAAAGACAAGAAATTACAAGTGTTGGTGAGAATGTGGAGAAAAGGGAACCCTTGTGCATTTTTGGTGGGAATGTAAGTTGGTGAAGCCTCTATAGAAAACAGTATGGAGAGTCATCAAAAACGTGAAAATAGAACTACAGTATGATCCAGCAAATCCACTTCTGGGTATTAATCCAAAGAAAATAAAAACACTAACTTGAAAAGATATATGCACCCTCATGTCTATTGTAGCATTACTTACAATAGCCAAGACATGGAAACAACCTAAGTGTCCACTGATGGATGAATGGATAATGAAAATATATAAAATGGGACTACATAAAACAAAAAAGCTTCTGCACAGAAAAAGAAACAAGCATCGCCCTGGCCGGTTTGGCTCAGCAGTTAGAGCGTCGGCCTGCGGTACAGAGAGACCCGGGTTCGGTTCCCGCTAGGGCATGTACCTCGGTTGCAGATTGTCCCTGGCCCTGGTTGGTTGTGTGGGTGGCAGCCACTCGATGTGTCCCTTTCACGTCGATGTTTCTCTCTCTCTCTCTTCCTCTCTCTCCCTCCCACTCTATCTGAACAAAAAAATGAAAAAATGTCCTCAGGCGAGGATAAAAAACAAAAACAAACAAAAAAAGAAACAAGCATCAACATGGAAAGAGAACCCACTATACGGGAAAGCATAATTGCCAATGATACATCAGATAAGGGGTTAATTTCCAAAATATATAGAGTACTCATACAACTCAACAAAAGGAAGACAAACAATCCAATTAAAAAATGGGCAGAGGACCTAAATAGACACCTCTCCAAACAAGACATACAAATGGCCAAGAGACATATGAAAAAATGCTCAACATCACTAATCATCAGAGAGATGCAATTTAAAACGACTATGGGGTATCACCTCATACCTGCCAGAGTGGCTGCCATCAATAAATCATCAAACAACAAGTGCTGACAAGGGTGTGGAGAAAGGGGGACTCTAGTACACTGCTGGTGGGAATGCAGACTAGTGTAGCCACTATGGAAAACAATATGGTGTTTCCTCAAAAAATTAAAAATTGAACTGCCATTTGATCCAGTGATCCCACTTGTCGGAGTATATCCTAAGAAGGCTTAAACACCAATCAGAAAGAATATATGCACCACCTACATTCATAGCAGCACTATTTACAATTGCTAAGATCTGGAAACAGCCTAAGTGTCCATCAATAGATGAGTGGATAAAAAAGCTGTGGTACATATACACAATGGAATATTATGCAGCTGTAAGAAAGAAAGGTCTCTTATCCTTTGAGACGACATGGAGCGACGTGGAGAGTATTATGCTAAGCGAAATAAGCCAGTCAGAGAAAGACAAGTATCTCATGATCTCACTTATATGTGGAATATAATGAACAAAATAAACTGATGAACAAAATGGACGCAGAGACATTGAAGTAGGGTTCAGACTGACAAACCTTAGGTGGGGGGGGGGGTGAAGGAAATGATAAACCAAAGAACTTATACATATAAGCATAACCAATGGACATAGACAACAATGCTGCAGGGGTGGGGGGAGTGGGATGGGGAAGAGGGTGTCTAGGGGGGAAAAAAGAGAAATATCTGTATCAAAAATAAATTAATTAAAAAATATATAAATAAATGTACATATATTCAGCCATAAAAAGAATGAAATCTTGCATTTCCAAAAACATAGATGAACCTTGAGGATATTATGCTAAGTGAAATAAATCAAGCACAGAAAGAAAAATACCATTATGATCTCATGTAAAAAAAAGAAAAACAAAACAAAAACTGAGCTCATAGATACAGAGAAGAGATTAGTGAATGGTAGAGGTGAGGGGTGGAGAGTAGGTGAAATGGGTAAAAGGGATCAAAAGGTACAAATTTCCAGTCATAAAATTAGTAAGTCATGGGGATGAAATGCACACAGAGTGACTGTAGTTAATAATACTCTATTGCATATTTGAAAGTTACTAAGAGGGTAGATCTTAACATTTCTTATCACAAGAAAGTATTTTTGTAACTATGTATGGAGACAGAGGTTAACTAGATTTCTTATGGTGCTCACTTCACAATATATACAGATATCAAATCATTTTGTACACTTGAAACTAATATGTTATGTGCCAATTATACCTCAATGAAAAAAACAACGAACGTAAAAGAGCTATGTAAATTAGAATGAACCATTATGAACTTTATTCGTCAGCCTTTTTCTGAGAAATGATCTTGTAACAGAAATGCCATTTGGGGACTTGGCACACTAACTTAATAAGGTTTGGCCTCTGCTCATGCATGGGGATAATATGTACTCTAGTTACATTTCTGTAAATTAAAAACAAAATAATTAAGACCATTTATCAGTTTCTTTAAGATTTGTCCCAAATAACTAAAAATTATCAGTATGTTTTGTGTATTGTTAATAGTCAAGTAAGAAATGTAGAAAAAGAGAAATGAAATATAAAGACACATTGCTTGACAAAATCATTAATATTGCTAAACTACCTTTCCTTTGTTTAATATATGTCTGGTATATCTTTTGCCATTCATTTATATTCAAACTTTTTTTTTTTTGGTGTAAGATTATTTTATTTTATTTTTTATTTTTTATTTTATTTTATTTTTATTAATTTATCTTTGTTACAGATGTTTCTCCTTTTTCCCCCATTGACACCCTCCTCCCCATCCCCCCACCCTGTCCCCAGCTTTGTTGTCCATGTCCATCACTTATGCATACATGCGCATAAGTTCTGTGGTTTATCTCTTCCCTCCCCCCCCACTCCCTCTTCTAAGGGGTGTCAGTTTATACCCTACTTCCACATCTCTGGGTCTACCCTGTTCCTCAGACTGTTATGTTCATTATATTCCACAAATAAGTGAGATCATGTGATATTTGTCTTTCTCTGCTTGGCTTGTTTCGCTTAGGATAATACTATACAAATTTGCTTAAGTGTGTCTTTTATATAACTAGATTAATTTTAAAGCTCATATTTGAAAGTTTAACAAGTTTACATTTATTGAAATTGCTAATGTATTTGGAATTATTTCAGTCAAGTTATTTTATGTTTTAAACATGCTTTTTCTCTGCTCTGCCCTGCCCCTTTTTTCTGCCTTCTACTGTTCTGATCAAATTATCATAATTATTCTTTCTTCTGTGTTGCTTTGGAAGTTATACCTTCTATGTATGTTCTTTCAGCATGTCCTTAAAATTTTACCTTTCATGTTTAAAGTTACAAACTCTATAGTTCATGTTCCCACCCCTTTTATTTTAAATTGTATTTTATTTTCACTTTGTTTCAATCCCAAGAAATTATTTATTACTGTAGTTGTTAATTTTCCTGCCTGTGTTTATTTATATTTACTAATGTTTTATGAAATTCTTTACTCACCATTTCTTCTTGCATTCTGCTACTTCCTTTTGGGTTCATTTTCCTCCTTTCAGAATTCCTTAGTAACTAATTCATTGAGACTCTATGAGTAAAAACTTACAGTCTCTGAATATCTAAAAATATATTTATTTTACCCTCATTCTTATAGTTTGTTTAGTTAAATATAAAATTCTAGGTTGGAAAACACTTCCTTCCAACATTTTGAAGACATTAGTTTATTATCTAAGCCATCTATTATTGTTGATAAGAAATCTTCCAATCTAGTTATATTTCATTGGTAAATAAATATGCATTTTCTCTGAGAGTTTTAAGATATTTAAGATATTTGATTCTCTGCATATTCACCATGATATGTCTGGGTATAGATTAATTTTTCTGCTCAAGATTTACTGTGATCCTTCAATCTAATTATTCATAGGTATCTTTAATTTCAAAAAAGTATCTCTTCAAATATTGTTTCTTACTGATTATCTATATTCTGTCCTCCTGGAAATTTTATTTAATATAAATTGGACCTTCTCAACCTATGCACCAGATCTCTCAACTTCTCTCTTACCATCTCAATCTCTAGTGTGATTTCCTCTGTATCTATCTTCCGAATGCAATAATTCTCTCTTCATCTGCATTTATTTACTTTACCCATTGCATATACAGTTGTCCTGGGATTCCAATAGGCTAGTTCTTTTTTTTTTTATTGATTTGAGAGAGAGAGGAAGGGAGAGGGAGGGAGAGATAGAAACATCTATGAGAGAGAACATTGACTGGCTGCCTCCTGCAAGCCCCCCACTGGGGATTGGGCCCACATCCTGGGCGTGTGCCCTGACCAGGAATCGAACTGGAGACCTCTTGGTGCATGGGTCAATGCTCAACCACTGAGCCACACTGGCCAGCATGCCAGTTCTTTTTCATATTGATCTGTTTCTGACTTATGCTTTCTATTCATTTAACTTTTTAAACACATTTTTAAAGTCTTTTTCTGACTGATCTAATATTTGTAGTTTTGGGGGTATAAATTTTGCCACATATTACATTTCATCACATTGTCTCAAAGTAGTTCATTTCCTTGGGAAGTCTGTAATTTTTTAAACTATGAATTCATTTTCTATAGACGTTTTACAAGGGAGTCCCAAATGCTATAGGTTATAAGAAGCCTCCCTTTAAGACATTTTCACTCATCTTGGTCAAGACTTTAGGGGTTTCACTGGTTTCAGATCAGATATTAGTGTTAATTCTTTAGCTCAGCTTCTTCACCATTTCACAGTCATCTGAACTGTGACCACATTTCCATACTGCACATTCCTGGGATTCCAAATTTTTCCTACCCATTGCCCAGGGGATACAGAGAGCTTTTTGATACTTTCCCATGTTAAAGGGCATAATTTCTCTGGCAATCCACAACCTTCAAACTTTATTTTGGTTCTACTTCACATGCAAGGAGGTCTGTGGTCTGGACTTTCCTTTCCATGTTGTTATTATACTTCAGACTATAATCATTTAAGCCTTTATCTAGTTCTGAAATGCCCACTTGCAGTTTTAGTTTTAGTTCCTACTCACTACTAAATTTAATTTTTTTTTGTTTCTGGCACATAGGTATTTTTCATTCTTATTTGAAACTTGGTTACATATTTATATTATAATGATTTCCCCTTTATTTTTTATGTTTTTTGGTAGAGTGTAGACTTCAGATACTTTTGTGCATTATTTTGTTGTTGTTGTTGACACTATTACAGATGTCCCCTATTTTGCCCCACCTTTACCTACCTCCACCCAGCCCCTGCCCCACCCTCCTGCCTCTGGCCATCACACTGTTGTCTGTGTTCATTGGCTATTCATATCTTTTGTGCATTCTTAATTTGCCAGAATGACTAGAGGTCAATCCCAAAATAAGAATAACTCAAAAATCAAGAAGGACATAAAATGATAAAAAGTCTAGCCCAGAGAGATGACCCCATATAAAATCTGATTTAAACCAAATCACTCTAAGGATATCCTACCAGAACTAAATTGCTTTATGAAATTACTTCAAAAATGAACCTCACATTCAAAACAGTCAACCCAATAGCAAAGGAACTATGACAAAATTTTAAGCTCTACCTGTATTTATTATCAAATTAAAATGAAACTTTCTATTTAACTATTCTTCTGATAATTAAAAATAGTACATTTGGCCCTGTCCAGTTTAGCTCAGCAGTTAGAGCATTGGCCTGCAGACTGAAGGGTCTCAGGTTCGATTCCCACTGAAGGGCACATACCTGGGTTGCAGCTTATATCCCTGGCCCTGGTCAGAGTTGTGCGGGAGGCATCCAATCAATGCGTCTCTCTCACATCTATGTTTCTCTGTCTCTTTCTCTCTCTCCCTCTCCCCCTTCCTCCCTCCTTTCTACTCTATCTGAAAAATCAATGGAAAAATATTCTCGGGTGAGGAATAACAACAACAAAAAGTACGTTTGAAGGGATATGCTACCAAAGAAGCTAATTGGTAAGTGTAAGTTTGTTTACATTTACTTTCACTTTGGTGATAACCACCATATTATTATAAATTTAGACTAGTATTTTTGACAAGGACTTATGTTAATATAAATGAAAACCAGCAACAAATAACTAGCTATATATCTATTTAGAATACTTATATTATGCTAGTGGCAGGCATGACAAAAAAATACAGAATCAAACAGTGACCTTTATATAATAGTGTTCCATAAAGATTTTATTAATACTACTATTAATAATAATTAAAGCAACATATGTTGGAATATGCTTGGCATGCCTGGTATATTTCTTTTTGTTGGTGCAGAAATTTCTGGCTGAGGTATAGGAACTCTACAAAAGATGAAAAGAGGATAACCAATAGTTGTAAAAAGAGACTTAAATGGAAAAATTAATTGGTGTCATTCAAAATTTATTCTAATTCAATACGTTTAGAAAATATGTAGGTTTTGTTTCTTAAAATGATACATTAAAAGGTTAGGAAAATACATTCAAGTTATGAACACATATCCATATACTGTATAACAATTCAAACACTGCAATAGATTTAAATATTCTTTTAAGGAGTATTCCACAAAAGAAAGTATTCAACTTTACTAAATATCAACTAAAGGTGTATATATACTTTCTTTTCTTTTTTTTAATATTTGCAGAAACAACGCATAATATTTTTATTTTTCTCAGCTATATTGAGATATGATTGACATTGACTGACATATAACATTGTGTACAACATAATCATTTGACATACATATATAGGGTGTCCCAAAAATGTGTATACAACTTTAAATAATTATAAAGCAAGTGTTTATTAAAATACATTTCATTTTCAAAATTGAATAGAATCTACAGACACCCTGTCTACATTTTTGGGGGGACATATTGTATATTGAAAACTGATTACCACAATAGGTTTCGTTAAACACGTCCATCACCTCATATAATTACTTTTTGTTTTTCTGTTATACTTCATTTTCTTGATAGGAATTTAACAATTAGTTCAGTGGCCTATTTTCATGCTTACTTTGTTCAAATATTCTGGAAAACTATCTAGCCTAACCCTCCATTCTTATTACAGAGTATTTAAATAAGCCTCATACTGCTTCAAATCTTCTTGCTTTTCTTTCTGCTGGGAACAAACTTATGCCCCCTTTCCTTTGCTTGATTAACTCTTATCATCCTTCAAAATTTAACTCAGGCAGTATTTCCTGTAAGAAGCTATCCTTGATCTCTAGTCAAGGCTCACTGCTCCTTGTGTATACTCTCATAGCACCATGAATAAAATTCTATCATAGCATTCATTACACTGTATTAAATTTAGATATTTATATAAGTCTGTCTCTTCCACACGATTCTCCTATAAGTTCTGCTTTAAGTGTTACAAAATTATAGACTTCATTTTATTTATTTTTGTTTGTTTATATATTATGTGCTCACTAAATATTTATTGAACTGAAATGAATGGAGGAAAAGGGAAGCATTTTATTTTGCAGCCAAGGCAAATCCTGCTTTTATAAGGAAAGATGTCCATTTTATGGGTTTTTAGTATAGTTCTGTGATGAGTTTTTTCTATTATATTTCCAAAACTAAAAGCATAAAAAACAGAAATGTCATGTTGTAGAATGCCACATAATATTGCTCTTTTATAATGTCAAGTTATTAATGAACTAAAAAAAAGTCATTTTCATAAAGGAAGAATGCATCTATTTAACTGTAAAACTCTAACACATAAAAACATATTTTATAATTCTAGTTTTAATTTTTGAAATTATTGAAATATGGTATTTCTAGAAATTAGTAAACTGAAAACATCAATTTTGAGAGAAATGTAAATAACTAAAAATAGTTAAATTACATGTATTTTGAAATCTTTAAACAGCATATATACACTTTTCAAAACATGTAATTAAAAAGAAATTTTTCATCTGAAATAAATTAGAAAAAATAGTTTTCCTACCTCTAATAGCACGATGATATTGTACAGAATTTTGCAAAGTGGCTTAAGAAATTTTTACTGAAATATGTAATCATTTGTTCGTGTGACTTAAATGTCTTAAAGGTGCTAAATGACAGAAGTGGAGTATAAAATGTCTATGGTTATCAACTAGGGAAATTGTAAAAAGAGAAAAATGAAAAGGTAAGAAGTATAGAAGGATAACTGAGGATAGAAAGGTATAAGATGGCTAAAAGAAGAGAAGATAAAAATACCTATGATGGGTAGTGGCAAAATATTATAAAAATTGTGTCAGAAGCTATAAGTTGTACTCTAGCCTTGCCCTTTTCACTAACTTATTGATCTTAGATAAAAGTCATATAGATTCTATGCTCGGCTGGTGTGGCTCAATGGATTGAGCATTGTCCCATGTACTTAGAGGCCCTGGTTTGATTCCCAGTCAGGGCACATGCTGGGGTTGCAGGTTTGATCCTCAGTAGGGGGCGTGCGGGAGGCAGCCGATCGATGTTTCTCTCTCACATCGATGTTTCTATCTCTCTCTCCCTTCCTTTCTTTCTAAAAAATCACTAAAAACATATTTTAAAAAGTCATATAGATTGTATTATATGTCACTCCCTAATTTATATAACAGGATTATAATTATTATTACTGTAGTCTTTTAAAGTAATTTTCATGCAAAGAAATGAAAAGTACTTAATATACATATACACATGCATGAATCCCATATATTTTTATCCTTTCTGAATCTCAGATTACTCATCTACAAAATTGAGATAATTATCTTGTACCACCCTCACAGAGATGTTGAGCATCAAATGACATAATGTAAGTAATCTTGCATTATATATTGAAATGCTCTATACAGTTAACTGAAGGAATATTTTCAGTACCTTCTGCCTGAGAAAAGCAGAAGACAGAATACAAAAAGAACAAGAATATTAAGCTTTTTTGAGAAGTTGTTAATATAAGCAAATTAGAAATAATTTATAATGATAAAAAATGCACAAGTATTTTGTGATCACTAATTCAAATTAGCAAATTTTTTTCAAGCAACAGCCATTATTTAAAAATCTTTCCTAGCCCATCTGGTGTGGCTCAGTGGATTGAGCATTATCCCATGGACTGAGAGGTCCCAGTTCGATTCCCAGTCAGGGCACATGCCCAGGTTGTGGGCTCGATCCCCAGTAGGAGGTGTGCAGGAGGCAGCCGATCGATGTTTCTCTGTCACATCAATGTTTCTATCCCCCTCTCTCCCTTCCTCCCTCTCTAAAAAAATCAATACAAACATATTTTTAAAAAATTAAAATTATTTCCTATAATGCTTTCTGCTCAGGATACACTGAAAATGATTTTTAAGGATTTATCTAACCATGGTATGGTTCACCTTCTCTCTCTTTTTTTTTTTTTTTTTTAATCCTCACCCGAGGACATTTTTTCATTTTTTGTTCAGATAGAGTGGGAGGGAGAGAGAGAGAGAGAAACATCGACGTGAAAGGGACACATTGAGTGGCTGCCACCCACACGACCAACCAGGGCCGGGGACAAATTGCAACCGAGGTACATGCCCTTAGCGGGAACCAAACCCGGGTCTCTCTGGACCGCAGGCGGACGCTCTAACCGCTGAGCCAAACCGGCCAGGGCCACCTTCTCTCTTTATGGAATAAATATTATCAGTAGGATGAAATAAATAAGTTTTAATGTCTCATTTATTGTATGTTATTTCTCAGTACTAACATTTGAATGAGTTGATGGATTTTCATACATTTTAATATCTAAAGGAAAGTATCATGGTTTACTACAATTTGGATTAAAATATTGGTTGATACAAGCTCTTAAATGATTATATTTACTATTATTGTACCAACAGAAGCAGACCAACAGGTGATCCAGGCACTGGAGTTAGCAGGCCAGGATTTACAATGCAATGATTAATATGTTTAAGAAATAAAGGGAAAGATGGACAAAATAGATACAGAGTCTCAAGGGAGAACATTTTAAAAAGAACAAAATGGGCTTTCTAAAATTGAAAAGCAGAACGATTGAACTTAAGAACTGTGGCACAATATAGAACATATCCGGTCTTTGTCCCTGGTTCTTAGTACAGAGCTTCAAATACTCTTAGAATTTCCTTGGTGATTGGAGTGTCTTTTTTATGCTAATGAAGTGACTCTTGATGAATTATTGGACAGTTGAAGATAGGTATCGTTATCAGAGAGACCAAACATATGATTCAAAAGTTGGAACACGTGGCCAGTCCAGCCTCTGTGGAGGGGAGAGAGGGCTGAAGTGCAATCACATGGCCAATGATTTAATCAATCATGCTTAAGTAATGAAATATCCCCAAACCTCAGGACATCAAGGCTTGGTGAAGCTTTGTGGTTGGTGAACACATTGATATGCCAGTGGAGTGACATGTCTGGATTCCATGAGGAGAGAATACAGAAGCTCTGCATTCCTTCTTAGACCTCACTCTATGTGTCACTTCATTTGACTTTTCCTGATCTGTATCCTTTATTTTTTTTATCCTCACCTGAGGATATTTTTCTATTTATCTTCAGGTAGAGAGAGAGGGAGAGAAAGGGAGAGAGAGAGAAACATCGATGTGAGGCCTCTCACATCGACTGGTTGCCTCCTGCACGATCCCAACCTGGGCCGGGGACGAACCGCAACCTAGGTACGTGTCCTTGGCTGGAATAGAACCCAGGATTCATTGGTCCATGGGCCGGTGCTCTACCACTGAGCCAAACTGGCCAGGGCCTGATCTGTATCCTTTATACTAAACCTGTGATTGTAAGTATAGTGTTTTTCTGAGTTCTGGGAATCGTCCTAGTAAACTATTGACTCTGAGGTGGTTGCAGGAACCTCTCAATTTGTAGTCAGTTCATTAGCAGTGTGGGTGGCCTGGGGACCCACTGAGATCTGTCTAGCATCAGAAGTAAGGGCAGTTTTGTGGAGGACTGAACCCTTAGACCTGTAGAATCTGATGCTAATTCTGGGAGTTAGTGTCAAAATTGAATTGCAGTACAGCTAATTGGGATGGAAACTCAATGAACTCAACTGGTAGATTTAATAGTGGACTGGACACAGTAAAAGTAAATAAAGAAACAGGTCAATAGGAAATATACAAACTGAAGAACAGAATAAAAAGTGAAATGTGTATAGGAATAAAAAAGAATTCAGTATAAGAAATGCGTGGGAAACATACATGGAATTGGAATCATAGAGAGGAAATAATGAGGCAGAAACAATATCTGAAGAGATAATGGTGGATAGTTTTCCAAAACTGATGAGAGACATCAATCCACAGATTCAAGAAGCTCAGCAATCTCAAAACAAAATAAAACAAAGAAAACCACTCCTTGGCATATCATATTTAGATGATTGAAAATTAAAGACAGAAAAAATCTTAAAAACACTTAGGGAAAAGGGATGCAATATCTTCAAATGAACAATTATAAAACATTTGCCTTCTGAAGAGAAACAAATAAAAGAGTAGAATCAAACCTTTTAGAAAATCTGCAATCTAGTAAAATATCTTTAGAAACAAAGGTGAAATAGAGATGTTTTTAGACAAAGAAAAACAGGGAGTATATAATCAACAAGCTGCATTGAAATAAATGCTGAGAGGAATTTTTCAGTCCGAAAGAAATGATCTCAGAAAGAAGCATAGAAATACAGGTAGGAATGAAGAAAACTTAAAAAACAACAACATATGGAAAAATATAAATAAATGCTGACCATACAAGACAATACTAATAATGTCTTATGGAATTAAAAATAGATGTACAATTAAAATGCAAGACAAAAATAATAAAAATGAGGATAAATGGAGCTGAAGTGTTCTAAAGTTCTAGTATTATCAGGAAAACAGTAAAATTATTTGTATTTAACAATAATAAGTCAAGTGTTCAGGTTGTAATTTATAGAGTAACCACTAAAGAATATGTGACTATAAAAAGCCATCAACAAATCATCAAACAACAAGTGCTGGTGAGGGTGTGGAGAAAAGGGGACTCTAGTACACCGCTAGTGGGAATGCAGACTGGTGCAACCACTATGGAAAACAATATGGTGTTTCCTCAAAAAATTAAGAATTGAACTGCCATTTGACCCAGTGATCCCACTTCTAGGAATATATCCTAAAAAGCCTGAAACACCAATCAGAAAGAATATATGTACCCCTATGTTCATAGCAGCACTATTTACAATTGCTAAGATCTGGAAATAGCCCAAGTGTCCATCAATAGACAAGTGGATAAAAAAGCTGTGGTACATATATACAATGGAACACTATGCAGCTGTAAGAAAGAGAGATCTCTTATCCTTTGAGACAACATGGAGGGACCTGGAGAATATTATGCTAAGCAAAATAAGCCAACCAGAGGAAGAAAAGTACCACATGATCTCATTTATTTGTGGAATATAATGAACAAAACAAGCTGATGAACAAAATAGACTCAGAGACATGGAAGTAGTGTACAGACTGACAAAACTCAGAAGAAGTGGATGTGGGGGGAGGGAAGAGACAAACCACAGAACCTATATGCATATATGCATAACCATGGACATAGATAATAATCCTGGGGTGGGGGATGGTGCGGGATTGGGTGGAGGGTGTCAATGGGGGAAAAAGAAGTAACATCTGCAACAAAAATAAATAAATAATAAAATAAAAAATAAAAATCCTCTACAAGGAAAAAAAGGAGGAAATTGAATAATTAAAAAATTTTTTTGATTAGGCAAACGGTATGAAGATTGGTAGATACAAATATATCATTAATTCCAGTAAAAGTGAATGGAATAAATAAGTTAAAGACTAAGATTCTCACATTAGTTTATAAAAACAAACAAATATATGCTGCTTAAAAGTGACACCCTTGCCCCGGCTGGGTGGCTCAATTTGTTGGAGATTTGTCCCATACACCAAAAAGTTGTGTGTTCAATTCTCAGTCAGGGCACATAACGAGATTGCTGGTTCCATCCCTGGTCAGGGTGCATACAGGAGGCAACTGATAGATGTTTGTCTCTCATATTGATGTTTCTCTCTCTCTCTCTCTAAAAAAAAAAAAAAAAAAAATCAATAAACATACCCTTGGGTGAAGAATAAAAAAGAAAAAGTGACAACCTTAAATATGAGAGTATAGAAAGGTTCAAAGTAAAATCGATGGAATATATATAAACAAAAGAAAATGGTACAAGTATATTAGTACTACACAAAATAGACTTTAAGGTAGAAAGCACTGTGAAAGATGGAAATAACTTCATGGTAACAAAGCGGTCAATCTGTTATAAATACATCACAATCCTAAATCTATACGTATCTAATCATAGTACTTCAATATATTTGAAGCAAAAATTGACAGAACTAAAAGGAGAAATAAATCTTCAATCATAGCGGAAGATGTTAACAGTGTTACCTGTCTCAATTAACTGATGGGAAAAGCAGAGAAAAAAATCAGTAAGAATGTAAAAGATGTAATCAACACAATTAGCATACTTAGATCTAACTGGGCATATGTAGAACACTAGATCACTGCACTCAATGATGATGGAATTTACATTATTTTCGGGTGCATATGAGGTATTTACCAAAATTGACCACATGTCCATCTTAAGTCAACATATTTCAAAGAATTAAAATAGTTCAAAATATTTTCTCTTTTCAGTGTGAAGATAAGCTGAATTAAATTTAAAAATTGTAAGTAAAAATTCTCAAATTACTGGAAATTAAATGATATACACATTCCAATAAGCCAGGAGTCTGAAAAGAATCACACTGAAAACTAAAAAAAAAAAATATTTGAACTGAGAATGAAGTAGGAGGTAGCTAAAGCAGTGAATAGAGAAAAATGTAGAGCAAATATGTATATACTAGAAAAGAACCAACAATCAATGATTTAAGTTTCTAGTCCAAGTAGCCAGATACAAGCTCAGTATACAAACCCAAACTGAGCCCAACTGTATATAGCTATTTTAAAAGATTAGCGTTAAAAAAATCTAAATGATTCTGTACTCCACCTGCTTTATTAGTTTTTCTTTTCTTTTTATTTTTTTCTTTATTGTTTTTTAGAGAGAGAGGAACGTAGAGGGAGAGAGAGATAGAAACACTGATGAGAGAGAACATCGATTGGCCGCCTCCTGCATGCCCCTAACTGGGGATTGGGCCCACAACCTGGGCATGTGCCCTGACCGGGAATTGAACTGGTGACATCTTGGTGCATGGGCTGATGCTCAACCACTGAGCCACACTGGCCAGGCTGCTTTATTAGTTTTTCAGTTTTGCTGCTACTGCAAAGAAACCAAAACTGTTAATCATATACAATTCATGATGGAGAAGTTTATGTAGGAAAGATTCATGCTTAAACAACTGGTGAACAAATTATTTTAAAGTAAATATATGTATAGTATTTTAAATTAAAATAAAGTGCATATATTAAAAATGTTTATTTTTGGGTAATTTTCTATTTTAAATTAAATTTAAATTAGTCAGTGTTAAGCAAGGCAGATAGAACTTCTGTTATGGGTTGACTTGTGTTTTCCCAAAATTCGTAAGTTGAAGCCATAACCCCCAGTACTTCGGAATGTGATATTATTTGGAGACAGGGCCACTGAAGATGTAATTAGTTAAGATGAGGTCATACAAGAATAGGGTGGGCCCCTAATCCAATATGACTGATAGCCTTATAAAAGGGGGATATTTGAACACAGACACAGATTGGGGTGATGTTTCTACAAGCCCAGTAATGCCAAAGATTGCCATTACACCACCAGATGCTAGGGTAGAGGCATGGGGCAGAGTCTTTCTTACAGCCTTCAAAAGGAACCAACCCTGCTGACACCTTGATCTTGGACTTGCAACTTAAACAACTGTGAAACAATAAGTTGCTGTTGTTTAAGCCATATAAATTGTGGTACTTTCTCATAGCAGCCCTAGAAAATTAATACAGATTTCAGTACCTGGAAGTGGGGTGCTGCTGTAACAAATAATTTAAAATGTGGAAGTGGCTTTGGAATTGGGGATTAACTGGGGGTTGGAAGAATTTTGAGATACATAATAGGTAAACCTCCGACTTCCTTGAGGATAATGTTGATAGAAATATGGATTTTGAAGGATAATCTGTTGAGGGCTCAGGAAAAAAAGAAGAAAGCTATAGACAAAGCGTCTGTTGTCTTAGGGAATACATATATTGTCATGAACAGAATGTTGCTAGAAATATGAACGTAAATGGTCCTTCTGTCAAGGTCTCAGACAGAAATAAAGAATGTGCTATTGGAAACTGGAGGTAAGGTGATTCTTGTTAAAAAAATAGCAGAGAACTTGGGTGAATCATGTTTTGTTGGATGGAAAGTGAAATGTGCATACAATGAACTTGCATATTTAGCTGAATTTACAAAGTGTTGAAGGCACAGACTGTTTTTTCTTTGCTTCTTATTGTAAAGTATGAGAGGGTAGAGAGATTTGAAATGGGAATTATTAAGATAAAAGGAACCACAACATCAATACTTGGAAAATTCTCAGCCTATTCAATTGCAAAAAAATGAGAAAGTTTGCTCTGGAGAGAATACCAAGGGTATTGCTGGACAACTGTTTGCCCAACAGATTAGGTTTGTGACCTGTGGGTCCAACCAACCATCTCAATCAGCATGCTGTTAGCTTAGACTGAAGAGGATATAGGTGAGACGAAATGAAGAAAGGCTGTCGAACTTATGGAATTCTAAAGTCAGGAAATGAGGTGATAGAGATATCCACCTTTGGTCACATGTTATCCTTAAAAAGAAGGGAAGAATAACCTTGAGGGTAGGACCTTTTCTTTAGTTCCAAAACTCAGGGCCACCTCCTTGGTTCCAGAGTACAGAGCCCACCACCACTCAGGCTGCCATCCTCGTGAGCCCAGAGGACATAGTATCACGCCAGAGAGGATAATTCTGGAGCTTTAAAATCAAGTGGAACTGACACTGCTAGGTTTCAAACTTGCTTGTGACCCATGATCCTTTTCTTTTCTTCCAATTTATTCCTTTTGGAATGCCTATACCACCAATATTATTTTGGACAGATAACATGTAGTTTCACAGGTTTATAGATAGAAAAGAATTTTGCCCCAGGATGAATCACTTTGTATCTCATTCACACATGATTTAGATGATATTTAGATGAAATTTTGGACTTAGAGTTGATGCTGGTATGGGTTAAGACTTTTGGGGATGTTGTGATAGGGGGAATGTATTTTGTATGTGAGAAGGACATACATTTTTAGGGACCAGGGGACAGACTACCAATATGTAACTGATTACATCTTCAAGGACACTGAGAATGTGACCTTATTTGAAAATAGAGTCATTGAATACTGGAGTAGACCAGTACCCCAGAGTGGATCCACAATCCAATATGGATGGTATCCTTATAAAATGGGGAAATTTGGACACAGATGTGTACATAGGGAGAATGCCAGGTGAAGATCAAGGCAGAGATTGAGGTGATGCTTCTATAAGCTAAGAAATGCCAAATATTGCCAGCAAACCACCAGAAGCTAGGGGAGAGACACAGAACTGATTCTACCTTACAGCTCTCACAAGGAATTCACCTTATCAATACCTTGATCTCGAACTTTAGTAGCCCTAGAAAACTAATACAGTTTCTAGTACAATTGCTCATTTTACAGGGTAGAAACAAATAAAAAAAATTAATATGCTCTGTATATACTTAATACAAATTACTTACAGTTTGGCAAACGGCCCTTGCAGAATCATTTTTTCTCTTGGTAGGGCTCAATCTCATATATGTAATTTGAAAACAACGAGAACTCACAGGACCATCACTTTGATGCAACTTACCATCTAGTTCTTGACTGTGACTTTCTCTTATTGCTGTTTGGAATGTTCAGGGTTGCTTAGCATTATAAAGCCAAAAATTTAGAGAAAACATTTCAAATTAATTCATCAAAATTATTTCTCTTAAAAGTCTACAATTTTAGTTTAGCCATTTTCCAAAATCTTAAGTGTTGTGGCAAAATGTTCAAAACATAATAGTGCTTTCATAAAGATGATTTCTCCTAATTCATGTTCTATTAAAATATTTTTAAGAGGAAGATAAACAAAAGTCCCTCTTATATTAGTATAGCTGAAAAGTTGGATTAGATACATATTTCCATAAGAATAGTAATCTTAGAAATAATTTTTAAAAAGATAAACTCGTCGAAAATAATTAACTTATTTGTCTTGATAGTGCCCAGATTTCAGAAGTGGCATCTTATACAACCTGGCTAAGATGGCCATGCTAAATGCAGAGGTAAAAACTTCCTGTAGAAGTTTTTCTAAAGTTCTGGTCTTGAAAAAAAGTAAGAAAAGAATATACAGGCAAACCTCATTTTATTGAACTTTGCAGATATTGTGTGTTTTACAAACTGAATGTTTGAGGTAACTCTATGTAGAGCGAATCTATTGGCACCATTTTTCAGGTATGCTCAGATAGAGTTAATATTTTTAGCAATAAGGTATTTTTTTTGGAAATTAACCAAAACATTCTTAAATAACCAACAAGTCAAAGAAGAAATCACAAAAATATTTAAAATACTTAAGGATAAATAGAACTGAAAATATAATATGCCAAAATTGTTGGATGCAGTAGGCTTTTCTCCCTTTTTTTCTTCTTTAATATTATTATATAATTAATTTATTTTTGTTATAGATGTTACTCCTTTTCCCCCCATTGACACCATCCTCCCATTCCCGCCCCCGACACAGCATTTTTGTCTATATACATTGGTTATGCTTATATGCATATGTTCTTTGGTTAATATCTTCCCTCCCCCTAACCCCTCCTCTGAAGTTTGTCAGTATGAACCCTACTTGTATGTCTCTGGGTCTATTTGGTTCATTACCTTATTTTGTTCATTATATTCTACAAATAAGTGAGATAATGTGATACTTGTCTTTCTCTGACCGGCTTATTTCACTTAGCATAATACTCTTCAGGGCCCTCCATGTCATCTCAAAGGATAAGAGATCTTTCTTTCTTACAGCTGCATAGTACTCCATTGTGTATATGTACCACAGCTTTTTTATCCATTCGTCTACTGATGGACACTTGGGCTGTTTCCAGATCTTAGCAATTGTAAATAGTGCAGCTATGAACATGGCGGTACTTCTATTCTTTCTGATTGGTGTTTAAGGCTTCTTAGGATACATTCCTAGAAGTGGGATCACTGGGTCAAATTGCAATTCAATTTTAAGTTTTTTGAGGTAACACCATATTGTTTTCCATAGTGGCTGCACCAGTCTGCATTCCCACCAACAGTGAACTAGGGTCCCTTTTCTCCACACCCTCGCCAGGACTTATTGTTTGATGATTTGTTGATGGCAGCCATTCTGGCAGGTGTGAGGTGATACTTCTTCATTGTTTTAATTTGTATCTCTAATGATTAGTGATGTTGAGCATTTCTTCATATGTCTCTTGGCCATTTGTATTTCTTGTTTGGAGAGCTGTCTATTTAGGTCCTCTGCCCATTTTTTAATTGGGTTCTTTGTCTTCCTTTTGTTGAATTGTATGAACACTCTATATATTTTGGAAATTAATCCCTTATCTGATGTATCATTGGCAATTATGCTCTCCCATACAGTGGGTTCCCTTTCCATTTTGATGGTTGTTTCTTTTGCTGTGCAGAAGCTTCTGAGTTTGGTGTAGTCCCATGTATTCATTTTTTCCTCTGTTTCTCTTGCCTTAGGTGATATATCAGTGAAAATTCTGCTGCGTATGAAGTCTGAAATTTTGTTGCCTACATTTTCTTCTAGGATTTTTATGGATTCACGAGTTATATTTAAGTCTTTTTTTTCCATTTTGAGTTTATTCTTGTGTATGGTGTCAGTTGATGGCCTAGTTTCATTTTTTTTGCATGTAGCTGTCCAATTTTCCCAACACCATTTATTAAAGAGGCTGTCTTTACTCCATTGTATGCTCTTGCCACCTTTGTCAAATATTAA
The DNA here is from genome assembly GCA_030848825.1 of Tadarida brasiliensis. Lineage (NCBI taxonomy): Eukaryota > Metazoa > Chordata > Mammalia > Chiroptera > Molossidae > Tadarida > Tadarida brasiliensis. The sequence continues at coordinate 30,391,579 of CM061280.1, read as the reverse complement.
TTGAGCATAATGTTTTGTGTCAATTTCTGGGTTCTCTGTTCCATTGAATTAATCTATATGCCTGTTCTTGTGCCAGTACCAGGCTGTTTTGATTACAGTAGCTTTGTAGTATAACCTGATATCCGGTATTGTGATCCCACCTACTTTGTCCTTCATTTTCAAGATTGCTGTAGCTATTCGGGGTCTTTTTTGGTTCCATATGAACTTTTGGAGTATTTGTTCTAGTTCTGTGAAATATGTCGTTGGTATTTAGATAGGGATTGCATTGAATCTATAGATTGCTTTGGGTAGTATGGACATTTTAATGATGTTAATTCTTCCAGTCCATGAACAAGGTTTGTGCTTCCACTTTTTTATATCATCCTCTATTTGTTTTTTCAATGTCCTGTAGTTTTCTGTGAAGAGATCCTTTACTTCTTTGGTTAAGTTTATTCCTAGGTATCTTAATTTTTTTGCTGTGATGGTAAATGTGATAGTTTTTTTAGTTTCTCTTTCTGTGAGTTCACTGTTGGTGTATAAGAATGCCGTTGATTTCTTTTTTTTTTTTTTTTAATTCTTTTTTTTTTTATTAATTTATTTTTGTTACAGATGTTTCTCCTTTTTTCCCCATTGACACCCTCCTCCCCATCCCCCCACCCCATCCCCAACTTTGTTGTCCAGGTCCATCAGTTATGCATACATGCGTATAAGTTCTGTGGTTTATCTCTTCCCTCCCCCCCACCCCCTCTTCTGAGGGTTGTCAGTCTGTACCCTACTTTCACATCTCTGGGTCTACCCTGTTCCCCATACTGTTATGTTTATTATATTCCACAAATGAGTGAGATCATGTGATATTTTTCTTTCTCTGCTTGGTTTGTTTCGCTTAGGATAATACTCTCGAGGTCCCTCCATGTCGTCTCAAAGGATAAGAGATCGTTCTTTCTTACAGCTGCATAGTACTCCATTGTGTATATGTACCACAGCTTTTTTATCCATTCATCCACTGATGGGCACTTGGGCTGTTTCCAGATCTTAGCTATTGTGAATAGTGCTGCTATGAACATGGGAGTACATATATTCTTTCTGATTGGTGTTTCAGGTTTCTTAGGGTATATTCCTAGAAGTGGGATCACTGGGTCAAATGGCAGTTCAATTTTTAATTTTTTGAGGTAACACCATAGTGTTTTCCACAGTGGCTGCACCAGTCTGCATTCCCACCAGCAGTGGACTAGAGTCCCCTTTTCTCCACACCCTCGCCAACACTTGTTGTTTGACAATTTGTTGATGGCGGCCATTCTGACAGGTGTGAGGTGATACCTCATTGTTGTTTTAATTTGCATCTCTCTGATGATTAGTGATGTTGAGCATTTCTTCATATGTCTCTTAGCCATTTGTATGTCCTGTTTGGAGAGGTGTCTATTTAGTTCCTCTGCCCATTTTTTAATTGGGTTCTTTGTCTTCCTTTTGTTGAGTTGTATGAGCACTCTATATATTTTGGAGATTAACCCCTTATCTGATGTATCATTGGCAATTATGGTCTCCCATACAGTGGGTTCTCTTTCCGTTTTGATGGTTGTTTCTTTTGCTGTGCAGAAGCTTTTGAGTTTGATGTAGTCCCATGTGTTCATTTTTTCCTTTATTTCTGTTGCCTTAGGTGATGTATCAGTGAAGATTCTGCTGCGTATGATGTCTGAAATTTTGTTGCCTACATTTTCTTCTAGGATTTTTATGGATTCACGAGTCACATTTAAGTCTTTTACCCATTTTGAGTTTATTCTTGTGTATGGTGTAAGTTGATCGTCTAGTTTCATTTTTTTGCATGTAGCTGTCCAATTTTCCCAACACCATTTATTAAAGAGGCTGTCTTTGCTCCACTGTATGCTCTTGCCACCTTTGTCAAATATTAGTTGAGCATAATATCTTGGGTCAATTTCTGGATTCTCTGTTCTGTTCCACTGGTCTATATGCCTGTTCTTATGCCAATACCAGGCTGTTTTGATTATAGTAGCTCTGTAGTATAATCTGATATCTGGTATTGTGATCCCACCTACTTTGTCCTTCTTTTTCAAGATTGCTGTGGCTATTCGGGGTCTTTTTTGGTTCCATATGAACTTTTGGAGTATTTGTTCTAGTTCTGTGAAATATGTCGGTGGTATTTTGATTGGGATTGCATTGAATCTATAGATTGCTTTGGGTAATATGGACATTTTAATGATGTTAATTCTTCCAATCCATGAACAAGGTATGTGCTTCCACTTTTTTATATCTTCCTCTATTTCTTTTTTCAATGTCCTGTAGTTTTCTGCAAATAGATCCTTTACTTCTTTGGTTAAATTTATTCCTAGGTATCTTAATTTTTTTGCCGCGATGGTAAATGGGATTGTTTTTTTTAGTTTCTCTTTCTGCGAGTTCATCATTGGTGTATAAGAATGCAGTCGATTTCTTGACGTTTATTTTGTATCCTGCTACTTTGCCAAATTCATTTATTAGGTCTAGTAGATTTTTGATGGAGTCTTTAGGGTTTTCTATGTATAATATCATGTCATCTGCGAATAATGACAGTTTCACTTCCTCTTTTCCAATTTGGATACCTTTTATTTTTTCTTCACGTCTGATTGCTGTGGCTAAGACTTCCAGTACTATGTTAAATAAGAGTGGTGAAAGTGGGCATCCCTCTCTTGTTCCTGTTCTTAAGGGAAATGTTTTTAGTTTTTGCCCATTGATTATGATGTTGGCTGTAGGTCTTTCATATATGGCCTTTATAATGTTGAGATATGATCCCTCTATTCCCAAATTGCTGAGTGTTTTTATCAGAAATGGGTGTTGAATTTTGTCGAATGCTTTTTCAGCGTCTATTGATATGATCATGTGGTTTTTATCTTTCATTTTGTTTATGTGGTGTATCACATTTATTGATTTGCGAATATTGAACCAGCCTTGCATCCCTGGGATGAATCCCACTTGGTCATGGTGAATAATTTTTTTGATGTATTGCTGGATCCGATTTGCTAGTATTTTGTTCAGGATTTTGGCATCTATGTTCATCAGGGATATTGGCCTGTAGTTTTCTTTCTTTGTAGTGTCTTTTTCTGGTTTTGGAATTAGAATTATGCTGGCCTCATAAAATGAGTTTGGAAGTCTTCCTTCTTCTTGAATTTTTAGAAACAGTTTGAGAAGAATGGGTGTTAGTTCTTCTTTGAATGTTCGGTAAAACTCCCCTGTGAAGCCGTCTGGGCCTGGACTTTTGTTTGCTGGGAGAGTCTTGATTACATCTTCAATTTCCTTGGTTGTTATTGGTCTGTTCAAGTTTTCTATCTCTTCCCGGTCCAGTTTTGGGAGACTATATGTTTCTAGAAATTTGTCCATTTCGCTTAGATTGTCGAATTTGTTGCCATATAAATGTTCATAGTATTCGTTAACGATCCTTTGTATTTCTGTGGTGTCAGTTGTTACTTCTCCTCTTTCGTTTCTGATTTTGTGTATTTGGGTTCTCTCTCTTTGTTTCTTGGTGAGTCTAGCTAAGGGTCCATCAATCTTGTTTATCTTTTCAAAAAACCAGCTCTTTGTTTCATTGATCCTTTGAATTGTTTTTTTGGTCTCCATGTCGTTTATTTCTGCTCTGATCTTTACTATTTCCTTCCTTCTACTTGCTCTGGGGTTTTCCTTTTGTTTGCTTTCTAGTTCTTTAAGTTGTGAGGTTAGGTAGTCTATTAGAAATTTTTCTTGTTTCTTGAGGTAGGCCTGTAGTGCTATGAACTTCCTTCTCAGAACTGCTTTCACTGCATCCCACAGATTTTGTGTTGTTGTGTGTTCATTTTCATTCGTTTCCAGAAAGTTTTTAATTTCTTCCTTGATCTCCTTGGTAACCCCTTCATTGTTTAATAACATGCTATTTAGCCTCCATGTATTCAAATGTCTTTGCATGTTCTTGTTGCAATTGATTTCTAGTTTCATGCCATTGTGATCTGAGAAGATGCTTGATATGATTTCAATCTTCTTGAATTTGTAGAGACTTCGTTTGTGTCCTTAACATGTGGTCTATCTTTGAGAATGTCCCATGTGCACTTGAGAAGAAAGTGAATTCTGTAGTTTTGGGGTGTAATTCTCTGTAAATATCTATTAAATCCATTTAGTCTAGTGCCGTCGATTTCTTGACTTTAATGTTGTATCCTTCTACTTTTCCAAATTCATTTATTAAGTCTAGTAGATTTTTGATGGAGTTCTTAGGGTTTTCTATGTATAATATCAAGTCATCTGCAAATAATGACAGTTTCACTTCCTCCTTTCCAATTAGGATCCCTTTTATTTTTTCTTCATGTCTGATTGCTGTGGCTAAGACTTCCAGTACTATGTTAAATAAGAGTGGTGGAAGAGGGCATCCCTGTCTTGTTCCTGTTCTTAAGGGAAATGCTTTAATTTTTGCCCATTGAGTATGATGTTGGCTGTAGGTCTTTCATATATGGCCTTTATTATGTCGAGATATGTTCCCTCTATTCCCACATTGCTAAGCAATTTTATCAGAAGTTCGTCCTGGATTTTGTTGAATGCTTTTTCTGCATCTATTGATATGATCATATGGATTTTATCTTTCATTTTGTTTATGTGGTGTATCACATTTATTGATTTGCGAATATTGTACCATCTTTGCATCCCTAAGATGAATCCCATTTGGTCATAGTGAATCATTTTTTTAATGTATTGGTGGATCTTATTTGCTAGTATTTTGTTCAGGATTTTGGCATCTATGTTCATCAGGGATATTGGCCCGTAGTTTTGTTTCTTTGTAGTGTGTTTTTCTGGTTTTGGAATTATAATTATGCTGACCTCAAGAAACAAGGTTGGAAGTCTTCCTTCTTCTTGAATTTTTTGGAATAGTTTGAGGAGAATGGGTGTTCTTTAAATGTTCCATAAAACTCTCCAATGAAGCTGTCTGGGCCTGGGCTTTTGTTTTCTGGGAGAGTCTTGATTACATCTTCAATTTTCTTAGTTTTTACTGGTCTGTTCAAGTTTTCTATCTCTTCCCAGTTCAGTTTTGGGAGACTGTGTGTTTCTAGCAATTTGTCCCTGTCACTTAGATTGTCCAATTTGTTGCTGTATATGTGTTCATAGTATTGTTTATGATCCTTTGTATGTCTGCAGTGTCAGTTGTTACTTCTCTTCTTTTCTTTCTAAATTTTTTTATTGGTTCCTCTCTCTTTGTTTCTTGGTGAGTCTAGCTTAGCTAAGTGTCCATCAATCTTGTTCATCTTTTCAAAGAACTAGCTCTTTGTTTCATTGATCCTTTGAATTATTTTTTTTGGTCTCTATGTCATTTATTTCTGCTCTGATCTTTACTATTTCCTTCCTTCTACTTGCTCTTGGGTTTTCTTTTTGTTTGCTTTTTAGTTCTTTAAGTTGTGAGGTTAGATAATCAATTAGGAATTTTTCTTGTTTCTTGAGGTAGGCCTGGAGTGCTATGAACTTCCCTCTCAGAACTGCTTTCACTGCATCCCATAGATTTTGTGTTGTTGTGTGTTCATTTTCATTGGTTTCTAGGAATTTTTTAATTTCTTCCTTGATCTCCTTGGTAACCCATTCATTGTTTAATAGCATGCTATTTAGCCTCCATGTGTTCAAATGTCTTTGCATGTTCTTGTTGCTATTAATTTCTAGTTTTAAGGCATTGTGATTTGAGAAGATGCTTGATATGATTTCAATCTTCTTGAACTTATAGAGACTTAGTTTGTGCCCTAACATGTGGTCTATCTTTGACAATGTCCTATGTGCACTTGAGAAGAATGTGAATTCTGCAGTTTTGGGGTTTAATTCTGTGTAGATATCTACTAAATCCATTTGATCTAGTGCTTCATTTAGAGTCTCTGTTTCCTTTTTAATTTTTTGTCTAGAGGATCTATCCAGTGACGTCAGTGGGGTGTTGAAATCCCCTGCTATGATTGTATTGCTGTCAATTTCTCCTTTGAAATCCTCCAGAAGATTTTAAATATATTTTGGTGTTCCTATATTGGGTGCATATATGTTTACCAAGGTTATATCTTCCTCTTGGATAGATCCTTTCAATATTATGTAGTGGTCTTGTTTGTCTCTAGTTATGGCCTTCATTTTGATATCTATTTAATCAGATATGAGTATTGCTACCTCAGCTTTTTTTTCCTTTCCGTTTGGTTGGAAGATTGTTTTTCCATCCCTTTACCTTCAACCTTTTGTTGTGAGGTTAGTCTCTTGTAAACAACATATATATGAATCATGATTTCTTATCCAATCAGCTACTCTGTGTCTTTTGATTAGAGCATTCAATCCATTTACATTTAAGGTGATTATTGATATGTACTTATTTATTGCCATGTTTTTTTAGTGTGGTTATATTTTTCTTCCTATTCCTTCTACTAATTACAGCAGTCCATTTTACATTTCTTGCAGTGCTGGTTTGGTGGTAATATATTCCCTTAGCCTTTTTTTCTGTCTGGGAAGCTCTTTATTTGACCTTCTATTTTGATTGATAGCCTTGCTGGATAGAGTAGTTTTGGATTCAGATTCTTGTTTTTCATGACCTTGATTACTTCATGCCATTCCCTTCTGGCCTGTAGTGTTTCTGTTGAGAAATCTGCTTATATCCTTATGGGGGTTCCTTTGTAGGTAACCTGTTGCTTATCTCTTGCTGCTTTTAGGATTCTCTCTTTGTCTTTAATTTTTGGCATTTTAATTATTATGTGTCTTGGTGTGGGCCTCTTTGAGTTCTTCTTACATGGCGCTCTCTGTGCTTCTTGAACTTGAATGTCTTCTTCCTTCACCAAGTTAGGGAATTTTTTTTGTCACTATTTCTTCAAATATATTCTCTAACCCTTGCTCATTTTTTTCTTCTTTGGGGACTCTTATGATGCGAATGTTGTTACATTTCCAGTTGTCCCACAGTTCTCCTAAGCTGTCTTCCTGTTTTTTCATTGTTTTTTCCTTTTCGTTTTCTGATTGGTTGATTTTTTTCTACCTTGTCTTCTAATTCACTGATCTGGTCCTCTGCTTCATCTGCTCTGCTGGTTATTCCTTCCAATGTGTTCTTTATTTCTGCTATGTCATTCTTCATTTCCACTTGGTTGGTTTTCAATGTTTCTATATCTTTACTCATGGTGTTGATGTCCTTACTCATGTTGTTGAGCTTCCTCAAGTTCATGGCTCTGAACTCTACCTCTGACAACCTGCTTAACTGCATTTCATTTATCTCATCTTCAGTAGAGTTCTCTTGTTCTTTCATTTGGGATTTGTTTCTTTGTTTCACCATTTTGGCTATCTCAGTGGATTTTGGGCCCTGCCAAATTTTCCCTGTGTGTGTTGGTGTTCTGCTGTTTATGGCTCCCTCTACTCGGTTTGGAGGAGTGTGTGAGGACCCATGTTAAACACCCCTGTCAAGTCTTAGTTTCCTGGATAGATTTGCAAGCCCAGGAAAGGTTCAGTTATCCTCTACCTTTTTGCCTGGAGGCTATTAGTCTCAGTTACTTGATAAGCCTTTGGTTGTAGCCCTCAGTTGAATGAAAAACTTCCTCAGGTGTTCAGCATAAGAGGATTTCCAGAGTGTGGGGCAGATGCTGGTTGTTAATGAGCCTCAATTTACATTTCTGTGGCCCAGCTGGTTGGTGTTAAATCTCCGAGGGAGGGGCTGTTGCTTCTCCCCAGAGCTCCAGGAAGGAGCATGATGGCCACCGTCCTGTGTGGCCACAACTCAGCAAATACTCTGAGTGCCCTCCAAATCCCGAGTGTCCCCACCCAGATCGAGTCAAGTCTGCCCTCCCTTTGCTGGAGCCCAAGGGGAGTGGCTGTAGCTAATTTAGTGCTCTGTCCCAGCCGTGTGTGCTGTGGTGTTGGCTTGGGATTTTAACCCCGTGGGTGCTGCTCACAGCTAAAACCGCTGTTGTCTGTGGGCTCCCAGCCCACCCTCTTGTGCCTCCGCATACCTACCAGGCTTGAGTCAGTGTTCCTGGTTATATGGTCCTCTCCAGCTGCTTTTTTGTTGCTTTTTCCTGACAATTTGTCTTTATTTTATTTGCAATTCCAGTTTGGTCCTGGGAGATCGGCTGTGTAGCTTCCATTCCCTCTGCTGCCATTTTGGAATCCTCCCCTGCCCATTTTTTAATTGGGTTCTTTGTCTTCCTTTTGTTGAGTTGTATGAGTACTCTATATATTTTGGAAATTAATCCCTTATCTGATGTATCGTTTGCAATTATGCTCTCCCATGCAGTGGGTTCCCTTTCACTTTTGATGGTTGTTTCTTTTACTGTGCAGCTTTTTAGTTTATTGTAGTCCCATGTATTCATTTTTTTCCTTTGTTTCTCTTGCCTTATGCATTGTAATGTATCAGTAAAAATTCTGCTGCATATGATGTCTGAAATTCTGTTGCCTGCATTTTCTTCTATGATTTTTATGGATTTATGAGTCACATTTATGTCTTTTATCCATTTTGTGTTTATTCTTGTGTATGGTGTAAGTTGGTAGGTTAGTTTCATTTTTAGCCATATAGTATTTTTTAATTAAAGTATGTAAATTTATTTTTACATAATGCTATTGCACACTTAATAGACTATAGTAGAGTGTAAACAAACTTTTATATGCTCTGACAAAAAGATTTCATGGACTTGTTTTATTGTGATAGTCACTTTATTTCAGTGATCTGGAAGTGAACTCACAGCATCTCCAAGGATGTCTGTAGTTATATATGCCACTTGGTAATTTAAATGATGACAATACTGATACTTTCAAGTAATGCAGAAAGCAAAAACAAATACCAAATTTTGAAGACCTTGGGAAATATCAGAGGCTGTGACCTGCCCAGCCTACTTCAAAATAAATAAATGACAGAAAAAGGAAACAGAAAAAAAACTATGATTTTTCTTCCTCTTACTTTTATACCATTAGGAGTCAATACATGTGAGTTCTGCATAAAATGAACAAGGTACCAATTATAATTATGATCAAGGTACCAATTATAATTATATTTTCAGAGATATAGTATTAATTGTGTGGCACCATACCTGAAGTGTTTTTGATGCTGAGGAATTTCAGTTATACTTTATAACAGTAATTATCCCCTGAAATGCAAGGCGTTTTTTTCCCCTGTACTGCAAATCTTCAACCTTGCTACTCACTTCACTTATAGCTATCAGGAACGACTCAACTGCAGAAGAGTAATTCCAAGGAAATTATAAGTTTTAAAGAACTGAAATGATAAAAAGAATTAGATTTGCAATGTAATTTCACAATATGGAATTATAAACTTGCCTCATAACTTAAATTTGTGAGACTCTGTGTTCATATGTGGCATCCCCTTATATAACTTTTGTAAAATAAGCAAAACATACTTATCAATTAAATCATGATATTGTCTTCTAATCTGGAGTTTTAATTTGAAACAGAAAGTTTGCATATTGAATATAATTTACATATTATATTTCAGACTACAATGTGTTGCCTAGCCACTGTATAGACACATACATTTTAATATTATTAAATATATACTACAAATTGATGGCATTATAAAGTACAAAAGATGCCAATAGTGGGTGTGGCACAAGTAGGTTTACAGTTGTTCTTATTGAAAATAATACAGTAATAAATAACAATGCAAGAATAAACACTGTATTTTGCATATTCACAACTGTAACTACTTTTGCACACTCCTGTATATTAGATATAACACAATCAAGTGCTACCTTTAAATAAAAATGACAGCAAAATAAATGAGATGCAAAATAAGTACCGATGAGAGGTCTAACATTAATTTTAGTACAATTAAGATACGACTATTGAAAAGTTTAACATCAGTACATTGTTTTTTAAAACTATGGGATAATTGCATGGTTTTAGGGAAAACACAGAAACTTTGAAATACTGACCTATCGTCATCTGAATACTATATTACTCCATAAAGGTAGTGTAACACTGTTTTCAGTATTTTGATATCAAATTGCTCAGTGTCCCCTTTGATATCTTAGTCTCTCTATGTAATGTCATAGGACTAAACTCAGATTAGATCTCAATGACATTAAATCGAGATATTATCTCTAGTTAGTCATCGTCTATACTCTTCTTCCAGTCTAATAAAATGAAAATATTAACCTTTAGGAGGCATGACATCTTTAGATCTTCATAAAGACAACATTATTATCAGCGAGTGATGCTACACTTTGGCTCACTCCAATAAAATAAAAGAATAAAGAAGACCGATGTATCATACACCATACATATAACATATCATTTAAAAAGTAGTAATTATATTAGTATGTTTAACAGAACTACTATACTTTGAAAATGTCTCTGGCACTTGTGGATAGGGGTAATATCCACCAATAACAGTATTCTTCACTTCCCTAGAATTGGTCCTTGTTTTAATCCAGTGAATAAAATTGTTTACCTTGGTATCGTTGATATAAGGCTGGCTTCTGTGACCAATTTGAATGATGGGTAAAGCAAAAAAAAAAAAAAAAGGGAGGTAAAAAACCAACTTACTATAATAAATTGCATGGAAATTTTTGTATAAATATAGTTTAAAATTAAACAGTTTCTTATGTCACCAAGAAAATAAGTCGTTCACTTATTCTCTATGTAGCAGGTAATTATACTTAATATACATATAAAAATTATCAAAAAGAGTAAACAAATCCTAAGTGAAGAAGGAAATCAGACATACTAGAGTTTTAATGGACTAAACTGTAGCTGTCTACAGGATACTAAAAAGTCATATGAAAAAGAAAACTAATAGTTGGGATTTTTCTAATTATCCAAGTGGTTGGCACCTTCTTAAAAATTAATTTTTAAATAATGTATTACCTTGAAGGTATGGCATTGTGTATGAACTAAATTGCCTATGAGTATTGCTCAGCATTTAAATTCATGTTCTTAAAACATACTTAAAGGTGCTATTTACATCTGATTTATTAGTATTTATAAATGAGGTATTGACAAAGATGTGTGTTACATACTTCCTAGGATCATTCTTTTGACAAACTTCCTAATCATCAATATGGTAGCATTCTAATAAACACACCACTCCACACTACTCCCTCACTTATCTGGAAACTTTTTATCTTCATTGCTTTGACCCTGTTATCAAAGGAAACAGAGAAAAATAATGTACTTATAGACAAATAGTGAGACTCTTCTTGTTATATAAGTAAAAGGTGAGATCCTGGGCCAAAATTTGATACAAATTTTTGTTTTATTTAGTATTTTAAAATATTGTTAATTGAACCCATATTGTGATGTAGGGCCTAACAGTCTTCAATCTACAACAAGTTATGATTATCTACCTTACAGCAAGCAGGAATTAAAGTTAGTCAAAAGGTATAAACATAATTCTCCAGTGAGTCACAAAATCATTGCTTCAATAGTAAATAATCTAGAAGGAATATATTTCATAGACTAAATATTTTCTGTTAAAACATTCTTATAGAGATAAAGGTCAAAATAGAACTATCTTGTGGTTGAATGTTGAATGCAAAAATTAACTATGAAGAGAAAATATATTACATATCCAATAAAGTATATACAAAGAAATTGCTCACCAGTAATAAACACTTGGCTTTTATTTGCAGTGGTGAGGTAAAGCAGTTTAGGTACTTGAGTGTTGTTTTTGACAACTTTCAACTGTGTACACACAAAATATGTCACTGTAGAAAATGAAAACACTTGTGAAATTATTTCTGCATTTCAAAGAGGACATATCAAGATCGGGAGCTAACACAGTGCTTCTCAAATTTTAATAAATATAAGAATCACCTGGGACAACTATTAAAATGCTAATTAAGATTCAGTAGTTTTAGGGTAGAGTCTGAGATTCTCCATTTCTAATAAGCTCCTAGGTATACTAGTGCTGCCAGTCCCTTGATCACACTTGCAGCAACAAGGATCTAACAGTTACCTTTTCCTTTAGATAAAGGATCTAACACTTATTTTTCCTTTAGAATGTACAGCAGCTGTACCTAACTGAAGTCACTGCTTACTGTACAGTTCAAGAGTTCAAGAGTCTTTCTAATGGGGCACACAACACGATGTGAACAATTATTTCCTACAGAGAAAAAAAGACTTAGTTTCTCCATGGTGTTTTCACTGATTAACTCAATTTAACACTGATCCCTGATTTACTCTGACTCCTTCCACCAGATAGGGCTATACAGTATTAATTTGAATTTGTTTATGAAATTATTTTACATATGTTTATCTTAAATAGACTTTAAGCCTCAATGACAGCTTATACTACTTATTCTTTTCTGTTTGCCTTGCTAACAAACTTGATAGGCTAAAAAGAATACCTGAAAATAAGATTATAATGTCTTCAGACTTGAACTACTTTCAAGAGCTATCAATCGTCTTTAAATATCTATCAGGTTATTTGGAAAAATTTTATTAATCTAACAATTTAAAAAATATTTAACTCATTACATGGCAAAACAGTTGAGGTCTTACAAAGTAGGAAATAAAGAAATAAATGTAAATACTTGTAATCTCACATAACAGTAAGCTCTCACTTGAGAATAAATATTTCCCTAGGGCATGATATAACTATAAATTCATTTCCTACATCATATATATATATATATATATATATATATATATATATATATATATTTCACATCATCACAAGAACCAGAACTTACATGCTTGGCAGCATTTCTGTGAAAAAGCATTATCCAAAACTTGTGTCAGTTTGCTGTTTAAAGTGGCTACAAAGAGAGAGGAACCTGGCCATAAACATAAAACTCATACCATTTGACCCAGTGATCCCACTCCTAGGAATATACCCGAAGAAACCTGAAACACCAATCAGAAAGAATACATGTACCCCCATGTTCATAGCAGCGCTATTTACAATAGCGAAGATCTGGAAACAGCCCAAATGTCCATCAGTAGACGAATGGATAAAAAAGCTGTGGTACATATACACAATGGAGTACTATGCAGCGTTAAGAAAGGACGATCTCTTATCCTTTGCGTCGACATGGGAGGACCTGGAAACTATTATCCTAAGTGAAACAAGCCAAGCAGAGAAAGACAAACATCATATGATCTCACTTATTTCTGGAATATAATGAACATAACAGTGGGAGGAGCAGGGTAGTCCGGGGGACGTGGAAGTGGGGTACAGGCTGACATCTGCCAGAAGAGGGGGCGGGGGAGGGGAGAGATGAACACAGAACTTGTACGTATGTACTCATAACCAATGGACATGGACAACAAAACGGGGACGGGACAGGGAGGGAAGGGGAGGGGGGTGTCAATGGGGGAAAAAAGGAGAATCATCTGTAACATAAGTAAATTAATAAAAAAAAAAAATAATAATAATAATAATAATCCTAAACATTTTAGCCAACCTTGAAAAAAAAAAAAAAAAGAAATCTAGTCTTTAACATAGGAAACACAGCAAAGAAACTGAAAATGCCAAAGAAAATTAGATTTGTTTTCAAACGAGAACTTGTGCTGGGTACTGAAATCCAGGGTGGACAGATCTGGAGACTGAGAATCCAAAGTTCCAGCCTTCTTCCACTTGGCCTCCATGCCTATTCAAATTAAAGTCTTTTCTCTCTCCAAAAAAAAAAAAAAAAAAAAAAAAAATAAAATGAGGTAATAGAATTATAATCAGAGGTTATCACTACCAATCAATTATGCCCTTGGAGAAGTTATATAGCCCTGCTCATCTTGGAAGACCAGGCCTTGGTTTTGGCTAAAACTGTCTTTCTGCCCTTTTCCCCAGTAGTTTGGGTGAGGTTTGGTTATATTAGGATACATTCAAAAAATAATCTCACCAACAGAGGGTGAAACCTAATGAGGAATAGTGTATAACACTCTTTTGTAATAGAGAATAAAGGGTAGAAGAACAGTCCTGTATATAGTCTCCAGGTCTCGTGATCTACAATTTCTACCATGTTGCTGATTTTAATAAGAATTGCATGTAGTCAAGATTGAGAGTTTCCCTAATGTTAACAAACATTTAACAATAGGTATTTAATTCATATAATCATTTGGAATATAGTAAAATAGCACACCATCTCTAAAATAGCTTTATGCTACAACTTCAAAGAAGGAAAAATTCACTGAAGTTGTTAAAAAATATTACGTATATTTTTTTCTTACATTAGATCTAAAGACTAACTTGTTATATAAAATGTATAATAGGGTACACCTAAAATGTTTTCAAATAAATAAAATTACTGGAAAAAACACTTATATATCTGAATGATTGCAAGGGGAAAAGGTCAATGACAAAGTAAGTAAAATATTAACCAGATGGTATAACACCACCAACATAATATTAATTTAATATGCAAATGAATCATACTTATCATTGTCAGTATTTAATTACACAACCTGCTAATCCCCTACCAATTAATTCTACATTAGGAAAGTCTTCAATGTCTTCAATGGGATCTACTTAGTCAATCTCCAAGTGTACACAAAGGGAATTGACTACTTATATTTTAGTTTCGCTGAATCTTAAGCTTTTATATCTGAAATGCTAACAATGAGAACTAATAAGAACATCTATTTTCTGAAAAACTAGTTCAATCCCAAATTAGTTCTCCAAAAAACCCCAGAAGGTGGTTAATATGTAATATCAAATATAATATTAATATAGAAAAATTTAAACATAATATCAGACTGCTTGAATTTACTAACTCAGTATCATGACACTCCATAATTAAGTTTACCATTTTTTAAGTTAATGCCTCCACTTGCAAAAGTAAAAAGATAAAAATATTGGAACTGAGTACTTGGGTAAATATTTTCAAAGATTTCTGGCTGAGATGTAGAAAACAATTCCACTATGAATGGTTGTTCTGAAGTCCCATCAGCAATATGAATCCAGCGATATAACCAAAAATCTTCACTGTTTTCTATATAGATATAATACTAGAATAAAGGTAACTAATTATGCACATATACACACAGAACTATTCACTAAAATACTTTTTATGACTTTCAATTTCAAAAGCTTACCTTTCTTTTTTTAACTGCTGGACCTTTCCTACAAAAACTAAAATGCCAATAACATCACAGATTTGCTTTTCTGGCATAGCATCTAGTTCTGATCTAAAAAAAAAAAAAAGTTAAATAGATATTGTATCTTTAAACAGTGAAAAATCATTTTATAACTATGACTGTGAAAATGTGAGTTTATATAATTACTACAGCAAAATTTGGGGTAGATTTTGAGTGAATTATAATAACATTATTTCAGTGACTAACACTGAGTATTATTCAAGATACTTTACAAGAAGCTATGTTACCTTGTGATAAAGCAGTGATTTAATTTTGTCAATCTCCATTTTGGTTTCACCTGCCTTTTCTGGAATGATAACTATATTAGTTGGAGGATCTTGAAGGTTCATGCAGACTTCTGAAAAACAAATATATTACTTTAATATTATATTTAATACATATAAAAGAATGTATATGTGTATAAATCACACAGGAAAAATATAGACTGAACACTTTTGAGCCAATACTAAACTTAAGAAGTAGACCATTATCAATAGCTTTCTTCTGCCTGCTGCTACATTGTCACATTCACTTATTTCCCCACCAAAGGTTAATCATACTTTAAATTTTATGTTTTATCATCTCCTTAGTTTAAAAAAGGATATTTAATCACCTATGTGTTATTGCCCAAACAAAAAACTGTTAGGCTTACTTTATTTTTGAACTGTAATGGTTGGAACCATATCATATACAGTATTCTAGGGCTACTTTTTAAAATCAACATTATGGTCCTGAAATTCATCCATGCAGCTGTATTTAGCAGTTGTTTTTTTTTTCTCCTACTCGTTGCTGAATAACGTCCCAGGGTGTTGGAACACTTCACTTTTATTTACTCACTATGATGTTGACAGAATCTGGATTATTTCCAGTTGTTGCTACTACAAACATGAATTTTTTGTACATGTCTCCCTGTGTACACAGGGAAGAGTTTTCTAACGTATTACACCTAGGAGAGAAACCCTGGATTGCACAATATACAAATGTTCCACTTGAAAGGATAATTCTAAACTATTTTAAAGTAAAGAACTTTTTATATATAGTTCCATCAACTGTAAGAATTCCCTTTGATCCACATCCTCTCCAAATTTTGGTATCAAATTTCTTATTATTTCTCAATTTAGTGATGACACAAAATAATAATTTGTTAGTGTCTTATTTAACAGTTCCCTTATTACTAATTATTTTGAAAAACATTTCATATATTTACCTATCACTGAGGCATCTTCTTCTGCTGTAAATCATCTGAGGTTTACTAAAATAAACATATATAATATTTAAGGAAACAATGAACAAAGACTACTACATTGTCTAAAAATTCTATAAGTAATTAAGCATAATGGATTAACTAGGAAATATAGAATACATAGTAATAGAGGTCTAATATAAAACTATTATAAGCAAAAACCAATACTTAAACTTGTTGAGTGATGTAATTTTGAAAAATGGGAATGCAAAAAAAATATATCCAACTCTTAAACTAATCATTTAATATATTAATTCTAATGCTCCCAAAATATTTAGGGTGATGCCAAGATGTCAAAACTTTGATTTTAATACTAATTAAGAAGAATCCTTTCAAAATTGAAGTAATTGGTAACATTTGAATATTGGCTATCGGTTAGATAACAGTATTATATTAATTTTAAATTTCCTGATTTTGATAACTGTACTGTAATTATGTAATAAAATGCTCTTGTTCTTAGGAAATATAGACTGAAAGATTAATGATGTATTTAAAGGTAAAGAAGTATGTATAATGATGGCCACTTACTCTCAAATAGTTCAGATGACAAAATAAGGAAATATATAGGTCCATATATAAATGGAGAGAGAGAGAGAAAATGATAAAGGAAAGATAACAGAAAAGTGTCAGATGGATTTGACAATCAGAAGGTCTCTAATGAGTGACCAGTTGAAGAAAAATGCCAAACTAATTGTGTTGAGAAGTAAATGAGAGACAAGTTAGTGAAAACACCTAGTGTAGATTACTTCTTCAATGAGCTTGCCTGTAGAGGAGAGAAGGAATAGAGCAATCTGAGGTCAAAGGATACATTTTTTCCTCTTTTAAAAAAATTTTTTTTCCTTTATTGATTTGAGACAGAGAGTATGGGAGAGGCAGAGAGATAGAAACATCGATGAGAGAGAACATTGATTGGCCACCTCCTGCATGCCCCCCCACCCCGGGAATTTGGCCCACAACCTGGGCATGTGCCCTGGCCAGGAATTGAACCAACAATCTCTTGGGTGCATGGGTCGACGCTCAACCACTGAGCCACACCGGCCGGGCTTTTTTTCCCTCTTTTGAAATGGAAGACTAAAAAGTATGTTTATATTCTTGTGTAGAAAGCACAGTAGAGAAGAAAATGTTGAAGATATATAAAAAAGATGTGAAGACCAGTTGGATCAAGGAATTAAAGGTTGCCAATACAGAAAGGATTTATTTTTTATATGAAGTTACATAGAAAAATACCTTGAAATATATATTCATGTACATTTTTAAAATTATTAAATTTAACTTTTAAATGTTATTCAAACATAAATTATTCCAATATGGAGTCAGGTCTGTAAGTTATAATCTATAACTGTTAAATTAACAAGTACTATCTTATCATTACTTATACCTAGTATGGCTCAATCATCTTTTTATCAGGTTTTCCATAGTATCTCAGCCTTGATTTATGCAAGAGTCTCACAAGCAAAGCAGGAAAATTCCTTCTGTTAGTCCAGGTCATTTCAAGGTGAGAAAGGAAAATTATTTTAGTATCTAGAATACAAAAAAGAAAAAAATCTTCCTTAATATTTCATGGTAATTTCACAATTCTATTTCAGTGGTTAAAATGGTAGCTAGATCATACCCAAAGTCAAAGTAACTCTTTTTACCAGTTTAAGCCAGTCTATTTCTTCTCACGTATAAAACAATAATACACACTATCCCTAATAATAATAGCATGTTATTATATATATATATATATATATATATATATATATATATATATATATAAACATTTACCTACTATATGCCTGGAACATAGGTAAATACCTGTTAACTAACACACTGTTTCATCTAGAATGCCCTCTACCTTATCAAATTGTTTAATTACTTTCTAGAAGACTTGGATCTAAACTCATCTCCCTTAAGAATTTTTGTGGAAAAACGCAGTCATATATCATATATTATTTTCCTACTACTAAGCACTTTCATATTTAATTTATAGAATTGTTTTACAATATATTTCATATTGCCCTTGCATTAATTTCCATTTTTCCCAAGTATGCCAGACATGGTGCTCTATCAGGGCCTTTGTACTTGCTGCTCCCTCTGTCTGGAATGTTTTCCTCTTAGATACCCAAGGACTTCCTTCCTTCTCTACAAGTTTTGCTCAAAGGTTACCTTCTCAGTGATGTTATCTCTAACTGATCCCTTTACCTTTCTTCCATCCCATTTTATTTTTCTATATAGCACTTATTATCTTGTTACATGCCATATAATTTAATTTGAAATGTTTTCATCTCTAAGCTTGCTGGCAAGTTCAAAAACTACTTAAAAGCTATTCACCATATTTAAAAAATTAACTTGTATTTTTTATTTTTTTCTTCCTTTTGTTAAGAAGGTTTCCACCTACAATTCTCTTTGTATTTTGCTTTCCCTAGCCCACAGTCCCAACTTTTAAAACCTGAAATTTATTGATCCAATATTTATTTCACTAAGGCATCCTCCACTTCCATTTTTATTTACATAATGTACGACAGCCAATATAAAAATTTAGATAGTAAGTAGTAGAATAGTGATTCTCAGACCTTTTGGTTTCAGGACCCCTTGACATTCTTAAAAATTATTGAAGAACTCAAAAGTTTTTGTTTATGTGAATAGTATCTATGAATATTTATTATATTGTAAAGTAAAACTAAGAAATAAAAATTATTCATTAATTCCCTTAAAATAGCAATAAGCATATTATATATAATATAAACGTGTATTTAAAAAAAAGACTATATATTCCCAAACTAAAAATTCAGAGAAGAGTGAAATTGTGTTACATTTTTGCCAATCTCTTTCATGTCTAGCTTAATAGAAGACAGCTAGCTGGACAGTCATATTTTCTTTGACATTCTATTTCACGGTTTCAGTGTCACATACTATGCAGCCTCTAAAACTCCACTGTATATTTTTGAGATAACAAAGGTTAAAAAAGATAAATAAAGCTTTAATATTATTATTATGAAAAAAGTTTTGATGTTGTGAATCCCCTAAAAAGGTCTTCGGAACACCCCTAGTGGTCCTTGATCCATACATTGAAAACATGTTGCAAAAGAATAAGTCTAAGGAATGCAAAGAAGAATAAAGATAAAAGCTGAAAATAAAAAAATTAGAAAACAGTAGAACTGGTAAATCCAATTCCCTGGAAAAATTAAGGAAAAAGTAAACCTTTGACAAGTGTAATCATGAAAATAGAAAACAAAAATATAGTGTTTAGAATATTATGGTTATTTCTAAACCTGAAATTATCAGTGAAACACATAACCTTCTAAGAAAATATGAATTATCAATATTGCCTTAAGAAGCAGAAGAAAACTGGAACAGGTCAATAACTATGGAAGAAAATGAAAAAGTTCACAAATAATGACCTCCAAAAATGGCACCAGGTTCACATGGTTTTACAAGAAAATTCTAACAGCTTTCAAAGAATAGCTCTTTCTGTTAACTATAATTTATTCTAAAGTACATCCAAATATAGAAATGGTACCAATTCATTTTATAAACTTATATAAATCCTGAAAAATTATTACAAAAATATTAGAAAACATAAAACTATAAATGCAAATGATTTATGAAGGGAAAAATCTTAAATAAAACATTTTAAAATCCAATATAGCAGCATGCCCAATTGTATCATGAACAAGTAGATTCCTAAACATTCTGTCTTGATCAGGAAGATATTATAAATTATGAATAATTCTGGAGATTGACACAAAAATGTAATTTTAAATAATTTATTAAAACATTAAGGGTAAATGCCCTAGCTTGGTGGCCCAGTTGGTTGGAGCACTGTCCCTTACTCCAAAAAGTTGCAGGTTCCATCCCTGATTGAGGTGCTTGCAGGAGGCAACCTATTGATGTTTCTCTCTCACATCTCTCTCTCTCCCTTCCTCTCTCTCTAAAATCAATAAAAACGTATCATCAGGTGAGGATTAAAAATAACATTAAGGGTGACCACTATAAGAATACAAATATAATGTGTAACTTCTAAAGCACTAGAAGAAATAAATTAAATCCTGAAAAAGTAAGAAAAAAAAGCATGACATATATAGTAAAAGTAATGTAGGATTGCAAGATCAGATACAAACCTCATAATCACATTAAATTTAATTGGATTAAATGGATCAATTACAAGAAAAAATATTGGTTTGGGTCAAACAGCAAAATCTTAGCTACATGTTTCTTAAAATAGACAAACCTATCAAAAAATGGAAATAAAAGGATGGACAAAGGTTTGAGAAACATTTCCTTAAATGCTAACTAAAAGACAGTGGACATGATAAATAGTATCATCAGGCAAAAAGGATCAAAAAGACAAACTCCATACTGATAAAGAGTAAAATCCACCAACAACATATTAATAACTTACAAAACTTAACACATTTATAAGAACATCTAAATAAAAACTTTTAGAGATATAAGGAGAAATGAACAAAACCGCCATCATTAAGAGAAGCCAATATTTCTCTCAGAGAAATGGGCAAATAAAATAGATTTTAAAATAAGTAATATTTTAATTAAAAATTTAAAATTTGACATAATAAGGTACTTAATATCTAATAAGTAAGCTTTTTTCTAAACTTCTGTGGGTTAAACAGGAATTAAAATTTAAAATCAGAAAATAATGAATAATGAGTAACAAAAATTTTCTACACTACAGAACCTGGGGCATGCAGCTAAAGAAGTACTCATGGAAAATGTCAGAATTTTAAAATCTTTTGGAAGAAATAAACAAGAAAATAAATGAACCAAGCGTTAAATTCAAGAAGGTAGCACAAAAATATAATGAACAAAGGAAGTAAAAAACAAATTAAAAATGATAGCAGAAATAAGGTAGAAAACACTTCTCCTCTACAGACTTCTTAATTAGTAAAGCCAAGGCTTATTTTATTTTAGTTTTTTTTTGAACAACAATAAAATAGACAAACCTCTGTCAAGGCTGATCATGAAAAAAGATGAACACAAACATTTCGGAATGTAAAAGAGGATATGAATAATAAGACAGAGATTTTAAAATATAGACTACTATGCACAACATTGAGATTTAGGTGAAATGAGATTTCCTAGTGAAATATCAACTCTCAAAAATGGAATCAAGAAGAAACATAATTGATTTTAGTACTTTATCTACAAGAAATGGAAAATAAGTCATTCTCCCAACTCCCAATGTTGGCCCATGGCCCAAGAGTCAAATAGTTTTAGGGGCAAATTCTACCAAATCTTCAATGAACACATGATTTCTTTAAGCACAGAAAAATGGGTAAGCTTCCCAACTCCCTGTACTAGGCTAATATTAATTAACCCGATATCAAAACTGCACTAAAATAGCACCTCTTTTTAAAATAACTTGAAACCTATATAATCTTGGCAACAAGTATCATCCCAATAAATTTAATAAAAAGAAAAAAAAGAAATGTAATTGAGTAAATAAAAATATAAAGCCCTTGATATAAAAAGTAATAAAACCTATGGACCAAATGCACTTGAATATACAGGTGTGAAAATAACAACCATGACCAAGTAGAGATACAAACGTGGTTCAACATTAGAAAACCTACTAATGTAATTTATTTCATTCATCCTTTTATTTAATAAACACTTAATGAATATTTACTATGTGCCAGATATTATTCTGAATATAGGGGAAATAACCCACAACAGTGAAAAGTCAGAACCCTTGTCCTTATGGACCTTATAGGCTAGTGGAAGGAAAAAGAAAAAAATAAGTTCAGACTGTTATCAATTCTATGAAGGACATTTGTACTGTGATGTAAAAGTAATAAATGGGTAGGAAAAACATATTTAAATGCCTCTTTTCTAATACATTTTATATATTTGAGCTGAAACCTAAGGATAGGAAGGGACTTTCCAGAAAGAGGAAAAAGCAGGAGCAAAGTACCTGAGGCAGGAAAGAGCTTGGAGGTTTGAATTTAAAAAAGAAGGCTGGTATTGCTGACACAAAATGGTGGAGGAAAGGGGTAAGAAATGAGGTTAGAGTTCAGAGACTACCAGCGAGCCTACAGGTGAAGACGAAGCTCTGGGTGCATTGAGTCTTGGGCATGGCTCATGATCATTGGGATTTGAGACTCTGGGGTCAGAGCTGTGAAGATGCAACCTGGGTCCCTGTGCTGAGTAATTAACCCACACTGCAGAAACCATTTTCTTCAGGCAGAGTTTTCCTCTCAAAGCAGCTTTATTCCAGGGGGAAGCAATTGCTTCACCCGCTGGAAATCCTCTTACCCTGACCACCTGGGGGAGTTTTCATTCAGCTAAGGGCTACAACCTGAGGCTCATTAAGTGACTGAGACTAACAGGCAGCCTGCAGGCAAAGGCTCTGGGATACTAGAATCTTTGCCTGGCCTGTGATTCTACCCAGGAAAGTAAGACCACACATTGGTGTTCAGCTTGGTCCATTCCATACTCATCTGAACCCAGCAGAGGGAGCCATAATCTATGGAACATCAATACTCAGCAGGAGATTTTGGTAGGCTCCAAACCCTGCTGAGACACTCAAAATGGTGAAACAAAGAAAAAAATCCCAAGTGAAAGAGCAAGAGAATTTTACAGAAGAAGGGCTAAATGAAATGGAGATAAGCAAATTTTCAGATGGAGAGTTACAAGTTCAAGAAGATTGAAATCATATCAAACATCTCAGATCACAATGGCATGAAACTAGAAATCAATTACAATAAAAACACTCAAAAACATTCAAACCCATGGAGGCTAAATAACACGTTATTAAACAATGAATGGGTTACCAAGGAAATCAAGGAAGAGATTAAAAACTTCCTGGAAACCAATGAAAATGAACACACAACAACACAAAATCTATGGGATGCAGAGAAAGCAGTCCTGAGTGGGAAGTTCAAAGCACTACAGGCCTACCTCAAGAACCAAGAAACATTTCTAATTGACTATCTAACCACAAAACCTAAAGAATTAGAAAATAAGAAGAAAATCCCAGAGCAAGTAGATGAAAAGAAATAGTAAAGGTCAGAGCAGAAATAAACAACATAGAGACTAAAAATACAGTTGAAAAGATCAATGAAACAAAGAGCTGGTTCTTTGAAAAAATAAACAAGATTGATGGACCCTTAGCCAAACTCACCAAGAACAGAGAGAGGACCCAAATAAACAAAATAAAAAATGAAAGAGGAGAAGTACAGAAATACAAAGGATCATTACAAAATACTATGAACAATTATGTGCCAACAAATTGGACAATCTAGGTGAAATGGACAAATTTCTAGAAACACACACTCTCCCAACACTGAACCGGGAAGAGATAGAAAACTTGGACAGACCAATAACAACAAAAGAAATTGAAGAGGTAATCAAGAAAACAAAAGCTCGTGCCAGGATGGCTTCACAGGAGAGTTTTACCAAACACTCAAAGAAGACCTAACACACATTCTCCTCAATTCCAAAAAATTCAAGAAGAAGGAAGCCTTCCAAACTTGTTTTATGAGGCCAGCATAATTCTAATTCCAAAGCCAGATAAAGACACTACAAAGAAAAAAAACTACAAGCCAATATCCCTGATAAATATAGATGACAAAGTACTTAACAAAATATTAGCAAACCGGATCCAAGATTACATAAAAAATTATTCACCATGACCAAGTGGGATTCATCCCAGGGATGCAAGGTTGGTACAATATTCACAAATCAATAAATGTGATACACCAGATAAACAAAATGAAATGTAAAAACCATATGATCATATCAATAGATGCTGAAAAAGCATTTGACAAAATCCAGAATCAATTTCTGATAAAAACACTCAGCAATGTAGGAATAGAGGGAACATATCTCATCATGATAAAGGCCATATATGAAAAACCTACAGCCAACATCATACTCAATGGGCAAAAACTAAAAGCATTTCCTTTAAGAACAGGAACAAGACAGGTATGCCCACTTTTGCCACTCTTATCTAACATAGTACTAGAAGTCCTAGCCACAGCAATTAGACATGAGGAAAAAATAAAAGGGATCCAAATTGGAAAGGAGGAAGTGAAACTGTCATTATTTGTAGATGACATGTTATGGTACATACAAAACCTTAAAGATTCCATCAAAAATCTACCAGATTTAATAAATTAGTTTGGCAAAGTAGCAAGATAAAAAAGTAACATCAAGAAATGGATGGCATTCTTATACACCAATAATGAATTTACAGAAAGAGAAACTAAAAAAAAAAAAAAAAAAAAAAAAATCCCATTTCCCATTGTGTTAAAAAAATTAAGATACCTCGAATAAACTTAACCAAAGAAGTAAAGGTCCTATTCGCAGAAAACTTCAGGACATTGAAAAAAAAAATGAAAGAAGATATAAAAAAGTGGAAGCATATACCTTGTTCATGGATTGGAAGAATTAACATCATTAAAATGTCCATACTACCCAAAGCAATCTATAGATTCAATGCAATCCCCATTAAAATACCAATGACATATTGCCCTAAATTCTTCTAGAGTACCAGTTTTCCATTTATAGATTAAATTCTAAAAATAAAAAATGATCCACACTTAGAGTAGTAATGCACCACTGAGATAAAAAATAATTCCATTATTTCATCCCTGAAATTACTATCTTGTTTTCAAAGCTTAAATTATTTAAATAATCCCTGGCTACTCATTTCTATAACATAATTTTTCCTTACAACTGGATGTTACTTTAATTGCATTTTTTTGACGCAGTTATCTTTTCAAGTTTGTTACTGTTATACATCATAGTAAGATTGTCTATGGTCTAGCATTATGAGCCCAATGTAAAACAAACAAACAAACAAAAAAGAACAAAAACAAAACTGAAAAGCAGTAAATGTAGAAAATTATCATCTTTCTCCCTCTACTACTTTTGCTTTTTGTTGGCATTTATCTCTTCCCCATTTCATACATGTACATGCCTATAGTAATATAATTCCCTTTACTTCCATCTTTTAGAGATAAAATATATTTTAGAGCAGTTGCTTTTGACCAGCTGGCATTTTCAGGTAAACTTCCTATTTCTGATACAGAAGAATTGAACTTCTCAGATTAGCGTTACCCGCGGTTATAAGAAATATAAAAATGAGAATTACAATCCTTCCCACAAAATCACACGTGCAAAGCTATTATATACATAACTGCTACAGTCAAAGACATAAAAATGCTGTTTCATTAACGTAAATTATTAAGGGATAAATCATAGCAAATCTTTTTTTGAATGGAGGTTAAAACATGCAAAACCACAAATATTTACAAGTTTTTATGCCAAATTCAAAGCTATACACACTCCAACCAACACAGTATTATTTTCACAACTGGAATTGGAATGACGTTAAGATTAATTCCACTGGTCAAATGTACAATTAACACATGAGGACTACTGATTGCAATACCACTATGTTTGCCAGATTAAATTTAGGATGTATTTAGACATTTCTTGAACGACCATTTATACAATCAAAGCAAGACAGGGGCTGTGCAGA
The DNA here is from genome assembly GCA_030848825.1 of Tadarida brasiliensis. Lineage (NCBI taxonomy): Eukaryota > Metazoa > Chordata > Mammalia > Chiroptera > Molossidae > Tadarida > Tadarida brasiliensis. The sequence goes on along the minus strand of CM061280.1, from coordinate 30,365,852 downwards.
TTTTATAAGCTAGTGTCTCTCCGTCACTCATAAAAAGTGTCTACTATCACTCCAATAAACAATACCAAAGCACTTTCATTTCCTTTCCCATTAACGCAAGCACCCCAAAACGACTTTTACACCCTACCCGGTCATTCCCTCCAATTACTTACTCTTAAAATTGTGTTCCTCCGGTTGCTTGTTGGTTAACCAGATATCTCCATATGGATCTTCGTTATTCCAGAGGGCCAGGTAATGACTCTTCCCGCCCCTTAAGGACCTCTCCGGTATCTCCCCATGGGCACTATTTCTGAAGGGAGTTGCTAAAGAAATAGTGTCCAAGGTCTCCTCACAGTGGATGTCATCTATGCACAGGATCCCATGGTCTAACTTTCTCTCGTTGTAAAGACACGAGACTGGAAATTTTCACTTCTATGCCAACTTTAAGAATATTTTTATATACAGGCAAGTTCAGTCTGGAATCTAGGATGTACTTCTCCTCGTACACCCCGTCTGAGATCGTCACATCATAGCAGTAAAGGGGAGGTTGGGGTACCGTGTTCCGTAGCTCATCCTCTAACATGTCCTTTGGACAGCCAGCACAGCGACAGGCACCACCTCCGAGAGGGTGACCCACTGGAGAGGCGAGTCTGTTATTTGCTCAAGAAACTTTTGGATCCAGGACCTGGGGCTTTGGGCACCAGCCCTTCTGATCACTCCTCCTGGGACACAAGACTGATTTCTCTTAGGGTTCCGCCAGTCCAGCTCAGCATGTGAGGAGCCGGTCTGAGGCTGGTTGAACTCACCAGATATGGTGGGAAAATTGAGTACCCTCTTCATTCCCAAAAGCTACTTTGCCGAGTCCAAAGCTGAGAGACTAAGAAGCCACGCGCTTGAGCGAGGAATGGTACTGTGCCCCTTCTGCGCGCTCATGTCAGCTCTCTCTCCTGCCCCTTGCTTGGCGCTCTTCCAACTTCGAGGCACTGTTACTAAGCATCACACACGTGGTTACGTAGAGAGGCCTCCGACCTGTTGCCCGCTGAACTTCCAGCGGAGCAATAGGGAAGAAAGCATTGATTGCCATGGTTCCCAAAGCATAACAAGAGGGTGGGGGAGGAGCGCTTGGTGGCTCTTCCAGAAAAGATCCAGCCTAGATGCAATGTAAAACTGGCTCGAAGTGGGGTACAAGTAATCATATCTTAGTGTTCTGGAGGTTTCGACCTTGGAATAGAAAGTAAATTAGAGTTGGTTAATATACGTGATTGTAGTAACATGGGTTTCCTGTAATATGAGTGAAACCAGATAATACATGCACAGCTTTCAGGACAGTCCTTAACACAAAAAGTCCTCCATAAACTTTAGTTGCGATTGTCATTACCATTAGTATAATTGTAGTGGCTCCCTGAGTGCAGGGTGGGTGAATTAGTGATTAGGTGCAAAATTAAAAACAGAAAATTAAAAAAGTGAAAACAGAAAATTATAGAACTGTCTTGGTAAAGAGCTTATTTTAGATTAGACTTCTTAAAATGTATTTGTTTTACACGATACCTGGCTTAATATACAGCTAGGACATAGAATTTCAGAAACTGCATTTCTAAACTACAAAGAATGTATATAGAATGAATGTAAAATGAAAAAGCTGGTAAGAATAGTCAGAATAGAAAATAAAACATGTTATATACTGTATACCCAGATGTACAAGTATACAGAAAATGAAGTAACTGCCTTAAGAATTCATTTCAAAGATGACTATAGGCTTGTTTTGATTATATTAATTTCCCCTTGCTCTGTATTTAATCATTATTTATTCACTATTTATGAAGTCCCTACTATGAGGCAGGCACTGTTCTAGACCACTGGGGATAACAGTACTTATTCTCCTTTAGTCAAGCTTCTTCTCATTGCTTGGGGTGAAAGAATCTGCCATTATTAATATTTAACTAGTTCATTAATTCTACACATATCTCTTGAGGATCTGCTCTGGGCCAGGTACAGGCTTGCTATGAGGACCAAAACACATAAAAAGGGGGAAAAGCAGTGGATGAGGCATGAATTAATATTTTATATAAAGTTCGATTATGGAAAGGTTACATATTAAGTGACTGAACAGAGCAGAGACCTACAGGAAGTGAGGGAGTAGGTGCATAAATATCTTGGGAAAGTGTATTTGAATCAGAGGGAACAGTAAAAGCAGATTTTATGAGACAGAAGAATGCTTGATATTTTCATGGAAATGCAAAAGCTATTTGAAGGCGTAAGGACACGGTGGTAAGAGATGAAGTCAGAAAGGTAGCCGGGCTCTGTAGACTTTCCTCTGTTTTGAGAAGAGTGACGTATTTCAGCTTGAGCTCCACTTCTTTCATGAGGTCTCCCATACCAATTCATTCTAGAATGACATTTATTTTTTTGAATTATTAAAACTTAAATTTATTGGGGTGACATTAGTTAATAAAATTATATAGGTTTCAGATGTACATTTCTATAGCACATCATTTGTATACTGAATTGTCTGTTTACCACCCAAAGTTGAATCTCCTTCCATCACCATATATTTGACCCTTTACCTTTTATTACTCCCACACCCCTTTCCCTCTGGTAACCACCACACTGTTGTCTGTGTCTGAGTTTTTTTTTTTTTTTCTTGTTTGTTCATTTGTTGCTTTCAGTTTTATATCCCACATAGGAGTAAAATCATAGGGTTCTTGACTTTTCCCCTCTGGCTTATTTTACTTAGCCTGGTATTCTCAAGATTCATCCACTTGTCACAAATTGCAGTATTTCATATACTGTATGTACCACATCTTTTTTATCCAATCTTCTATCAAAGGACACTGTGGTTATTTCCACATCTTGGTCACTGAACAATACTGCAATGAACATAGAGGTATAAATATCTTTACGAATAAATGTTTCCAAATAATTTGGGTAGATATCCAGAAGAGAGGTACATATATCTTTACAAATAAATGTTTTCAAAGTTTGGGTCATATGGTAACTCTATTCTTAACTTTATGAGGAACATCCATACTGTTTTCCATAGAGGCTGTATCAGTTTACATTCCCACCAACAGTTTATGAGGTATCCTTTTTTCCACAGCCTCTACAACACTTTTTGTTACTTGTCTTGTTGATAATAGCCATTCTAACAAGAGTGAAGTGGTATTTCATTGTTTCGATTTGCATTTCCCTAATAGCTAGTGAAGTTGAACATCTTTTAATATATCTGTTGGCAATTTGTATGTCTTCTTGGAAGAAGTATCTGTTCAGGTCTTCTGCCCATTTGTTAATTGGGTTGTTTGTTTTTTTGCTATTGTTGTTGTTGAGTTGTATATGTTCTTCATATATTTTGGATATTAAACTGTTATGGGAGGAGTTGTTTGCAAATATCTTTGCCCATTTAGTGGCTTCCCTTTTTTCTTTATTGATGATTTCTTTTTTTTTAAAATATGTTTTTATTGATTTTTTAGAGAGAGAAGCAGGGAGAAATAGAATCATTGATGTGAGAGAGAAACATTGATTGACTGCCTCCTGCACACTCCCTATTGGGGATCAAGCCTGCAACCCAGGCATGTGCCCTTACTGGGAATTGAACCGGGACCTCTCAGTCCATGGGACGACACTCAATCCACTGAGCCACACTGGCCTGGCTGTTGACAATTTCTTTTGCTGTGCAGAAGCTTTTAAGTTTGAAATAGTCACATTAAATTATTTTTGTATTTACTTTTCTTGCCATTGAGATCAAATTCATAAAACCCTCTCTGAGACCAAGATCCATAGTTTAGTAACTATGTTTTCTTCTATGTATTTTATTGTTTCAGGTCTTAATTTAGGTCTTTAATCCATTTTGAGTTAGTTTTTATGTATGGTGACAAATATCAGTCTAGTTTCATTCTTTTGCATATGGTTTTCCAATTCTCCCAGCACCATTTATTGAAGAGGCTCTTCTTTTCCATTGTATGTTTTTGGCTCCTTTGTTAAAAATTATTTGCCCATATGCAAGTGGATATATTTCTGGGCTCTCAATTCTGTTGCACTGATCTGTGTGTCTGTTTTTCTGCCAATACCATGCTGTTTCATTATTGTTGCTTTGAAGTATAATTTGAAGTAGAATGACCTTTGTTTTATTTGTATCACCTTGTATATATCACTCATTTAACTTTTATTGTGTAATTAAAAAAAACCTTCTAATGTATGTAGCTTGTCTTTCTAATTCAGAGTATCTCAACCTGGTCCTTTTGATATTTTGGGCTAGAAAACTATTTGTTGTGGGGATATCTTGTGTACTGGAAGATGTTTAGCAGTATTCCTGGCCTCTACCCACTAGATGCCTGTAGCACTACCCCAATCCCTCACTATGACAACCCTTAAAACATCTCCAGACATTGACAAATGTCCCCTGGGGAGGAGGGAAAACTCACCCGTGTTTAGGAACCACTAATTTTACTAGCTGTAAGAATTTTGAGAGCAGAAACTGATTTATTATTTATTGTTTCTTGTAGTTCCTTCACTACTGCTATGTTTAAAAGGTACTCAAATATTTTAAATAAATGAAACATATAATTCACATGACATCTTCAACAAAGGGAAAAATATATACACACACACACATGCACAAACATATATGCCTTTCCATAAACAAACATACACTAAACAAAAATCCAAACCTACAAAATACAAAATAAGTAAGCTCCTTGAGTGTGGGTACTTTGTTATGTCATTGGTGAATCTCCAGTGAACAGGTATCTAGCATATTGTAACTGATGCTCATAGTAATTGTTGAATGAATAAATTAAATTATAGATTTTTATTGGATTTACTGCAGGAGTCATTCAATATCAATTATCTCTATTGTTTATCCAATAGAGAAGAACAGGTTCGAAATCTTCCAAATCTGCTCCATTAATATCCCCGTAAACTATATACTAAGTGGAATTTATACATAATAGTATTGCATCATCATAATCTGGGTTATTTCAGCTAATTCATAAGAAATGAATATTGGCAGTGGTTCTCAGTAATTAGGTAATTACTGGAATTGGAAGGAAATCATACCCATGTTTAATTTTGCACTACTGCACACAAAGATGTAGAGGGACTATGGGCATACATTTGCAGTCTTTTGTATTATTCTACTGAAAATGTACTAATAGTGCATCTCCCCAAGAATGAAGGTGTCTACTTGAATAGTTATCACACCTGTATATGAATGTTCCCTGATTATAAGCATATGTTTTAGGATTAATTTACACAATAATAGAATAAGTAAGATAAATGACTTTTAGAGACAATTATGAACATCACTTAGGTTATTGATTTTTTTTCTTCCCTCATATCTGGACAATTTGTTATAGTGCCCTCTGGAGCTTAAAAATAGTAAAATCAGGCAAGATAATACTTCATTTTATAAAATGGTGATGTCTAAGGTATTGAAAACAAAGACAAGTATCACATGATCTCACTTATATGTGGAATCTAATGAACAAATATCAACTGATGAACAAAATAGATTCAGAGACATGGAGGCAGAGAACAGACTGAGGAACCTCAGAGGGAAGGGGGGAGGGAGGGCGAGAGAAGATAAACCAAAGAACTTATATGCATATATGCATAACCAATTGACAAAGACAATAGTGTGGTGAAGGTAGGGGAGCAGGAATGGGGAGGAGGGGGTCAATAGGGGAAAAGGTGGGACATCTGTAATAATTTCAACAATAAAGATAAAAATTTTAAAATAAAAAATAAAAATGAGACCCCCTGCAAAAAAGATATCAAAAACACTTTAAATGAATCATGAATATACTTTGGTAATCCACCAAATTTGTTGCAGATATCAGCCACATTGATTTTCCTCATCTTTAAAATTGGACTAATTAAAGTAGTTACAGTTATTGAAAAATTTAGTTAATTCTTATAGATAAAGTACTTAAAATAATGTTTATCACATACTAAGAGTTCAATAAATGCTCTTTTTAATATTATTCTAAAAGGCAGAAATAAAAGCATAACACAAAATCATAGAATTCTGGAACTATAGGGAGCCATTAGATACCCACTAATTCAGTGTTCTTCAAACTGTGGGTTATGAGGCATTAATAGGGTCATGAAGTCAATTTACTGGGTCACAACCAGCAATTCAAAATATGAAAAAGAATGGAACAGAAAATATCAGAGTTCATTGCACATAGTAAGGATAAGGGTTGCTTCATAAATTTTTTGTTTCAGATTTGTTGGTATGTATGTGTGTATATTGGGTTACGATGTAGAATGCTTTTCTACTATAGATTGTGGCCATAAACATTTTTTTAAAACTGAGGTTACAAACTTTTATTACAAACGAAGAAACTGAGGCCCAGAAAAGGGGACTAACATGACCAAGATCACACAGCATTAAGTGACAGAGAATCAGAACTACTAGCCAAGCCTCCTAATTACTGAGCCAAAATTCTTTTCATGAGATGAAGTTGGACAGACCCTGCATTATCCCCCCAATATATCAATTTTTTATTTGAATAACCTTGTTTTGGTTATTTTTATTCTTGGACATTGGACATTTGAGGTACACTTGTAGGTTCATTGAATTCATAAGATTATGACAGTGTAGGTATAGATGTAGGGGAGGAGGAAAAAGAAGTGGCATGACTAGTTGGTGCTAAAAGGATGTGGAGAGTTCAGATGCTATCTCAAAGTGTATTTTGGTAAGTTCTCCAATGTCACCACGGTAACAAAAGAGGGCCTAAGGGTGGCTGCCTGCCAACCAGAGCCCTAAGACCACAGTGCTGCACTTTTCCAACATCTTTCTCCTTTAAGACTGCTCATGATGATTTTATGAACTAAATTGCCTCAATATATAAGATGGATCTGCATAGTTTATAATACCCCTTACCTCATTGGAATCAAGGATATTTGTATGTTACATTTCTATCAAATGTCAAATATGTTTTAATTCATTTGTTGGACAATGCATAAACAAATGTCTCTAACACAGGCTCACCATAACAATGTTTCTGGACTCATCAGTATTTCAAGCAAATGCTCATATTTGTTTCCATTCCTTTGCTTATCCTGAGCACATATTAGATATATAATAAATGATTGATTGATGCTGTTTCCCTCTTCTGTTCTGTCCATTTAAATCCCACCATTTTTCATAAATGTCCCAATGTGTTACCTTTTCTTTTGAGTTTCAATATTATATATTTATAATAGACTGGATTTCAGAATACAGATGTTATCATTTTCAATTTATTAGATCTTTGTTTCCCTGATTATTAGAAAAAAAGGTGACTGCCAATAAATTCCCAGGATTCTACAGATTAATTTATTTCCACTTATTCTAATTTGTCATCCTAATATGACTTATTTAGCATGCTTCAATATTTATATTCCTCCTCTTAAGAACTTCTGTTTGTTGAAATACGCAGATAACATTTGATGACATGTTGGCCCTGCTGGTGTGGCTCAGTGGATTGAGCGTCCACTCATGGACTGAGAGGTCCCACTTTAATTCCCAGTCAGGGCACATGCCCAGGTTGCTGGCTCGATGACCAGTAGGGGGCGAGCAGGAGGCAGCCGATTGGTGTTTCTCTCTCACATAGATGTTTCTATCTCTCTCTTCCTCTCTCTCTAAAATCAATAAAGAAAAAAAAATGTTAAAAAAAATTTGATGACATATTGTAAATCTAAAAACCAGTGTGTATACTGGGTTGCTTTACCTGAAATAAAACTGATTCTCAATAGTCTATTTGTCTAAAATAACTGTGTTAGTTTATTTTTATTTTTTGTTTTGTTTTCTTATTGATTTATTTTGTTTTACTTCTATTGTTGATAGTATTAGAGATGTTCTCCCTTTTCCCCCAATGACCCCCTCCCACACCCCTCCTGCCTTCCCCAGCTTAATGTCTGTGTCCATTGGTTGTGCATATGTGCATATAAGTTCTTTGGTTTATCTCTTTCCACCCCTCCCACCCCCCATCCTTCTGAGGTTTGTCAGTCTGTTCCCTATTTCATAATTCTGGATCTCTTTTGGTCGACAGTTTATTTTGTTCATTATGTTCCACAAATAAGTTAGATCATGTGGTACTTGTCTTTTTCTGACTGGCTTATTTTGCTTAGCATAATACTCTCCAGGTCCCTCCATGTCTTCTCAAAGGCTAAGAGATCTCTCTCTCTCTCTCTCTCTCTCTCTCTCTCTCTCTCACAGCTGCATAGTATTCCATTGTGTAAATGTACCACGGCTTTTTGATTCACTCATCTACTGATGGGCACTTGGGCTCTATCCAGATCTTAACAATTGTAAATAGTGCTGCTATGAACATAGGGGTGCATATATTCTTACTGATTGGTGTTTCAGGCTTCTTAGGATATATTCCAAGAAGTGAGATCACTCGGTCAAATGGCAGTTCTATTTTTAATTTTTTGAGGTAACACCATGTTGTTTTCCATAGTGGCTGTACCAGTCTGCATTCCCACCAGCAGTGTACTAGAGTACCGTTTTCTCCACATTCTCCCCAGCACTTGTTGTTTGGCCGTTTGCATATCCTCTTTGGAGAAGTGTCTGTTCACATCCTCTGCCCATTTTTGATTGGATTTTGTCTTCCTTTTGTTGAGTTGTATGAGTACTCCGTATATTTTAGATATTAACCCCTTATCCAATGTATCATTGGCAAATATGTTCTCCCAGGGAGTGGATTCCCTTTTCACTTTGATGCTGTTTCCTTTTGCCATGCAGAAATTTTTTTAGTTTGATGTAGTCCCATTTATCAATTTTTTTCTTTGTTTCTATTGCTCTACGAGAAGTATCAGTGAAAATTCTGCTACATATGATGTCAGATTTTTCTGCCTACATTTTCTTCTAGGATTTTTATGATTTCATGGGTTACATGTAAGTCTTTTATCCATTTTGAGTTTATTGTTGTGTATGGTATAAGTTGGTGGTCTATTTTCATTTTTTTTCATATAGCTGTCCAATTTTCCCAGCACCATTTATTGAAGAGACTGGCTTTTCTACACTGAGTGCTCTTGCCTCCTTTATCGAATATTAATTGATCATATTGTCTTGGGTTGATTTCTGGGTTCTCTCTTCTGTTCCATTGATCTATATGCCTCTTCTTGTACCAGTACCAGATTGTTTTGATTATGATGGCTTTGTAATATAAGTTGATATCTGGTATTGTGATCCCTCCCACTTTGTTCTTCTTTTTCAAGATTGCTGTGGCTATTCGGGGTCTTTTATGTTTCCATATAAACTTTTGGAGTATTTGTTCTAGATCTGTGAAATATGCCATTGGCACTTTAATAAGGATTGCATTGAATCTGTAGATTGCTTTGGGTAATATGATCATTTTAATTATGTTGATTCTTCCAATCCATGAACATGGTATATTTTCCCACTTTTTAATATCTTCTTCTATTTCTTTTTTCAATGTCCTGTAGTTTTCTGAGAACAGGTCTTTTACCTCCTTAGTTAAGTTTATTCCTAGGTATCTTTTTGTTGTTGCAATGGGAAATGAGATTTTTTTTTTAAATTTCACTTTCTGAGTGTTCATTATTGGCATATAAGGATGCCATTGATTTCTAGATGTTAATTTTGTATCCTGATACTTTGCCAATTTCATTTATTAAATCTAGTAGATTTTTGATGGAGTCCTCAGGGTTTTCTATGTTGTTAATTTATTTTTACAATAATGTCTTTATTGTACTATAATTCACAGAACATACAATTCACTAATTTAAGGTGTCATCCATTCAATTGTTTTTAGTATACTCAAAGAGTTGTACAACCATCACCAGAATCTAATTTTAGAACATTTTATCATCCCATAAAGAAATCCTATACATGTTAGCAGCCATTCCCAATTCCAACTTCCAGCCCAAGACACTGGGAAACACTAATCTAATTTCTGTCAGCATGAATTTGCTTATTCTAGACATTTCATATGAGTGGAAACACACATTATGTCTGGCTTCTTTCACTTGGCATAATGGCTTTAAGGTTCATCCATGTTGTAGCATACTTCATTATTTGTTTTTGCTGAATAATATTTTATTTTATAGGCATATCATATTATGCTCATCACTCATCAGCAGATGAGCATTGGTTTCCACTTCTTGATATTGTGAATAAGGCTGCAATGAATATTAATGTATGAGTTTTGTGTGGACATATTTTCAAATCTCTAGTATACATATCTAGGACAGAATTTGACCCCCTTCTTCCAGCTCCCACCCCCCAACCGGCTTTCCTCAAAGGGTAAGAGATCTCTCTGTCTCTTAAGCTGCATAGTGTTCCATTGTGTAAATGTACTTGCTCTGGGTTTTTCTTTTTGTTTCCTTTTTAGTTCTTTAAGTTGTAGGGTTAGATAGTCTATCAGAAAATTTTCTTGTTTCTTGAGGTAGGCCGGTAGTGCTATGAACTTCCGTCTCAGGACTGCTTTCGCTGCATCCCATAGATTTTGTGTCGTTGTGTGTTCATTTTCATTGGTTTCCAGGAAGTTTTTAATTTCTTCCTTGATCTCCTTGGTAACCCATTCATTGTTTAATAACATACTATTTAGCCTTCACGTGTTTTAATGTTTTGAGTGTGTTTATTGTAATGAATTTCTAGTTTCATGCATTGTGATCTGAGAAGGTGCCTGATATGATTTCAATCTTCTTGAACTTGTACAGACTTATTTGTATCCTAGCATGTGGTTTATCTTTGAGAATTTCCTATGTGCACTTGAGAAGAATGTGAATTCTGTAGTTTTGGGGCATAATAATTCTGTAAATATCTATTAAATCCATTTGATGTAGTACATCATTTAGAGTCTCTGTTTCCTTGTTAATTTTGTTGACTAGAGAGTCTATCCAGTGATGTCAGCAGGGTGTTGAAGTCCCCTGTTATGATTGTTTTGCTGTCAATTTCTCCCTTGAAGTCCTCTAGAAGTTTCGAAATATATTTTGGTGCTTCTATGTTGTGTGCATATATGTTTACCAAGTTTATATCCTCCTTTTGGATAGATCCTTTCAATATTATGTAGTGGCCTTTTTTGTTTCTAGTTATGGCCTTCATTTTGAAGTCTGTATTATGAGATATGAGTATTGCTGCCCCAGGTTCTTTTCCCTTCTATTTGCTTGGAATTTTTTTTTCTATCCCTTCACTTTCAACCTGTGTGAGTCTATTGTTGTGAGGTGAGTGTCTCGTAGACAACATATATGAATCATGCTTTCTCATCCATTCAGCTACTCTGTGTCTTTTGATTGGAACTCTTAATCCATTTACATTTAAGATTATTTTTGATATGTACTTATTTATAGCCATTTGTATTTATTATGGCTATGTTTCTCTCTCTATTTCTTTTGATTATTATAGTAGTCCTTTTAACGTTTCTTGCAGTGTTGGTTTGGTGCTAATATATCCCCTTAACCTTTTTCTTTTTTTCTTTCTTTCTTTTTTTTTGGTCTGGGAAGCTCTTTATTTCACCTTCTATTTTGAATTATAGTCTTTCTGGATAGAGTAGTCTTGGATTCAGATCCTTGTTTTTCATTCCTTTGAATACTTCATATCATTCCCTTTATGCCTGTAGTGTTCCTGTTGAGAAATCAGCTGATAGCCCTATGGGGGCTCCTTTGTAGTTAACCTGTTATTTTTCTCTTGTTGCTTTTATGATTCTCTCTTTTTCTTTAATTTTTGGCAATTAAATTATGATGTGTCTTGGTGTGGGATTCTTTGGGTTCTTCTTACTTGGGGCTCTCTTTGGTTATTGAACTTTCATGCATTTTTCCTTCACCAAGTTAGGGAAGTTTCCTGCCATTATTTCTTCAAATATATTCTCTAATCCTTGTTCATTTTCTTCTTCTTCTGGCATTCCTATGATGTGGATGTTGTTATGTTTCATATTGTCTCACAGCTCTCTTAAACTGTCTTCCTGTTTTTCAGTTGTATTTTTCTTTGGATTTCTAATTGGGTGATTTTTTTCTACCATGTCTTCTAGCTCACTGCTCTGATCCTCGGCTTCCTCTAATCTGTTGGTTATTGCTTCCAATGTGTTCTGTATTTCTGCTATGTCATTCTTCATTTCTGCTTGTTGGTTTTTCATTTCCTCTACCTTATCTTTTAAATTGCTGATTTGACCCTCTGCTCCCTCCAGCCTACTTTTAATCCCTTCCAATGTATTCTTGAGGTAAGGTATGGTATTATATGGTATTATTCATTTACAAATGATTCTTTTTCATGGTTTCTATGTATTTTTTCTAGCGATGTAGATCCAACCAATTCTTTAAAAATACTTTAAAAATATGTTTTATTTATTTTTTAGAGAGAGAAGAAGAGAGAGAACAATGGAAACATTGATGTGAGAGAGGAACATTGATGGACTGCCCTCTACATGCCCCCTACTGAGGATCGAGCCCACAACCCTGGCATGTGCCCTGATTAGGAATTGAACTGAGACCTCTCAGTTCCTGGCCACTGCTTAATCCACTGAGCCACGGCGGCTAGGACCACCAAGTTATTTGTAGTTTCCATTAAGTTCCTTGTGTTTCTCACTAAGTTCCTTAGCATCCTTAGAGCCATTACTTTGAACTCTATATCTGATAAATTGTTTGCTTCCATTTCGTTTAGCTCTTTTTCTGGAGAGTCATTCTTTTCTTTCATTTGTGGGGTTTTTTTTTTTGTCTCCTCATTTTGGCTGTCTGTTTTAATGTATTACACAGTATTGCTATGACTCAGAGTCTTTGTGGGGTGGCCTTATGTAGTAAGCGTCCTGTGGGAGCCTGTGTTGCTGTCTCCTTGAGCTCCTGAGCTGGATGCTTTTGGAATGTCCCTTATGTAGGTTACTTGGGCTCTGCTGGTGTAATTGTGTCTTGATTGTTGTTGTCCCATTCATGAGTGGGATTTCCCCTCACTCTGGCTGACTGTGAAAGTCAACCCCGACAATATTTTGTGAGCTGTTGTACAGGTGCTTACTGAATGAAACAAAACAAAAAGCAAACAAAATCATACAAAGCAACCCAATAGCAACAAAAACAATTATAAAAAAAATAATTAATAAAGAGAAAAGAGAACAAGAGTAATAAAAGGAAAAAAAAACAATACACAAAGGAAAAAAGAGGAAGAAAAACAAATATGAAACAATACCTGGCTGGTGTGGCTCATTGGTTAAGCATTATCCCATGCACTAAGTAGATACTGGTTTGATTCCCAGTCAGGGTACATGCCCAGGTTGTGAGCTTGATCACCAGTAAGGAGTGTACAGGATTGATTTTTCTCTCTCATCGATGTTTCTATATTTCTCTGCATTTCCCTTCTTCTCTGTCTAAAATCTACAAAAACTTATTTTAAACAAAATAATATGATGCCTGGCTGGTGTGGCCTAGTGGCTGAGTGTCAACCCATGCACCAAGAGGTCACTGCTTCAATTCCTGGTCAGGGCACATGCCCATGTTGTGGGCCACATCCCCAGTGGGGTGCATGCAGGAGGCGGCAATTGATGTTCTCTCTCATAGATGTTTCTATCTCTCTTTCCCTCTCCTTTTCTCTCTCTCTAAAAAAAATTAATAAAGAAAAAATTAACAAAAACAAAACAAACAAAAAAAGGATATGAAAGGAAAGTAGGGAGCTGAAAAATAATAATTAAGACTAGGAAAAGAAATATGGTAAAAAAAGAATAGGAAAATAATAGAAGAAAGAAACAATTAAGAAAAAGAAAAAAAGAAGAGAAAGAAAGATCAAGAAAAAATAGAGTAAGGAAAAGAGGGAAAAATAATAACAAAGCAATAAAAAATATAGGAAAAAAACACAAAGTGGAGTTCACCTCAGCACAGTTTAGTGTCAGCTGAGATCTTTGTTTGGTTCCTGCTCTTATGTTTTATGAGGCTGACTGTTTTGTGTGCCAATTCCAGGCCTACCAGGAGGTACTTTGGTGCTCTGCACTGTCAGAAGCTGTCAATGTTTGCTCTCAGCAACCTGTTCGAAGCTTCAAGTGATCCATAGTTTGCAGATGCCTTCACTTGGCTTGGCTGTGCATGGGAGGGACCAAGCTGTGCTCCAAGTCTGACTTTATAAGAGCACTGGGTGCAGGGGCGGGGAAGCAAATGTTGCAAGGAATCCCAAGATCTGCCTCCATCCACCTCCATCTGCAGGCTAGCTGTCAGATTTAGTCACTAAAAAAGCTGTTTCTGAAATGGCTTTTGGCATAATCAGGAGGATGGGACCTCTGGATCTCATGAAGGGCAGGTGCTGTTCAGACTTCAGGGAAAATGGTGGGTGTATTCCTCCTTTCAAGAGCCACATGTTTGAGAGTGCCCTGGAATATTCCCTGATGTTGGCAAAGCAGCACCCCTCATAGGCAAGCCAGTGGGATCTGCAGGAATCTGGGAATTTTCTATGAGCTCTCCAATGAGGAGGATGTGCCAGTCAGTTTTCTGGTAAAGTGGGGGGAATAGTCCTATCTCAAAACCAATCACTAATGACCCTGAATACGTCTAGACCTGTAGGCCTTACCTCTGCTGCTACCTCCTCAGCAGGGGTTGAAATGCAGGGTTGGGTGAGCTAGATTCCAGAGGTTGGAGCAAGCTACATCTGAGAGGGCAAGGTAATTGCTTTTCTCCAGGCTGCTGCTGCTAGGATGGGCTTGCCCCTGTCAGGAAAAATTGCTTCTGCAGTGTTGGGGGATGACCAAGCACTGGTATCCTGGCAGCCATTCTCCTGCATCCCTCCCCAATGCTTCCCACCCCAGATTTTCTGCAGGTGACTCTAGTCCTCACTGCCCTCCTTCTGCCAAAGTCCAGGGTAAATGTCTATGAATGAATACCCTGTGCTCAGGCCCTTTAAAAAAAATAGTGGCTTTGTCTCTGGCAGGCTCCGTCTCTTTCTGGTGGATAGGCACCCCTCTGTCTTTCACCAGTAGATGTTATGTGGATGGCCGTTCCCAGCTCTGGCACTCTGGACAGGGAGGTCCAGCCTGGTGTCCAGGCCTCACTGCTCTCAGGAGGAATGCCCCCACACCTGAGATATCCCTCCTTAACCTTGACATGACACACTTGAGATTGGGGCTAGCCCCTCTTGTGACCTTGTTCTTTCTACTAGTCTCGAGGTGGTTTCTGCCCTTCTTTGTTTAAAAGTCTCCTCTTCAGCTAGTTTTCAGTTGGTCATTCAGGGTGAATGTTCCCTAATTAAGTTTTATTTCTAGTTTGGTTCTGGGAAAAGGTATGAGAAAGATCCCCCTACTCTGTCACCATCTTGAAACCCTTGGCGTGGGTTTTCTTTGGATCCATCTTGTTTGAGACTCTTTGTACTTTCTAGACTTGTGTGGGTTTTTTTTTTGCTTCACCTGGTTGAGGAAGTTTTCAGTCATTATTTTTTCAAATAGGTTCTCAATCCCTTGTTCTCACTCTTCTCCTTCTTGTACCTCTATCGTGCAGATATTTCTATGCTTCATGATGTCCCAAAAGTCCATTAAACTATTGTCATGTTTTTAAATTCTTTTTTTTCTTTTGGTTGCTCTGATTGGGTATATTTTTACCCTGTCTTCCATATCACTGATTCAAATCTCTGCTTCATCCAACCTACTGTTTATTCCTTCCACTGTATTGTTTGTTTCAGATATTGTATTCTTCATTTCTCACTGGTCACTTTTTATGGTTTCTATGTCCTTTATCATGCTGTTGAGCATCCTTAAAACCATTAATTTGAACTCTATATCTGACAAATTGCTTTCTTCCATTTAATTTTGATCTTTTTCTGTAGCTTTCCCTATTTTTTTTTTCATTTGGGGCCTGTTTCTCTGTCTTCCCATTTTGGCTGCCTTTTTGTGTTTGCTTTTATATATTAGAAATGCTGACTCCCAGTCTTCATGGGATGGCCTTATGTAGTAGGTGTCCTGTGGGGTACAGTGTTACAGTCTCCCTAATCACCTGAGCTGGGTGCTCTAGGAATGACCCTTATGTAGTTTATGTGGGCCCTTCTGTTATAATTTAATATTTATTACTACTGGCCTGTTCATGCCTGGGATCGACCCTCAGGATGGCTGACTGTGAGGCTCAACACTGACCACAGTGTGCTAGGTGCTGATCACACAAAGTGGAATTTGCCTCAGCTGGGTTTGGTGCCTGCCAAGATCTCCCTTTGGATATGCTGCTTGTGATGCTTACTGGATCATGCTCTGATGCTGCCTGAAGTTGACCACTGGATGTGTTGGTTCTTGGCCTTTTGAAAGGAACTCTGGTGCAGGCCAACGTAAGGCGCTGCCTATTCTGGCCTTTGGCAACATGTTTGGAGCCACAGGCAATCCACAGTTTGTGGCTGCCTCTGCTGGGCTTGGGTGTGTGCAGAAAGGGCAAAGATGCACACCAAGGTGGGTTTTTATGAGCACTGGGCCTGAGGACTTATCACCAGAGGCCAAGTCAGCAAAAGTCCCAAGGCACCACGGGATCCGCCTCCACCTGCCTCTGCTTGCTGGCTGCCTGTTAGGTACAGTCACTGAAAATGCCTCTGGCTCTACACTTCAGTAGAGTGTAAGCTCCACAGGATGGGGTGCGATGGAGTCCAGAAGGTGAGGCTATTGTTTTTTCTTAGGATGATGCCACACAGAGGGGAGTGCTACACCCCAAAAACATGGTGTCTGCAGTATGGGAGAATGAATCAGCAGAGGAATCCTGGTGGCTGTCCATTCAGCTCTCTTTCCAGAGCCACAAACCCCAGACACTTCTCACACAATTCTAGTCTGTTCTGCTCTCCCTCTGCTAAGCCCAGGGTGACTGGCTGTGAACAAAATTTTGTTTGTTGGCTCTTTATGGGGTGCTTGTGTCTCTAGTACACTCCTGTTTCTTCCTGGTGGACAGAAATCCTATTGCTTTTCACAGCTCGATGTTATGTGGGTGCCTCTTCTCAACTCTAGTGCTCTGGGCTGGGGAGCCCAGCTTGTGGTTAAACCCCATGCTTCTCAGGAGGAACCCCTCACAGCTGAGATATCCTTCCATAACCTCAGCCACTGCCCATGGGAGCAGGGCCAGCCCTTTTCAAGTCTGTGCCCTTCCTACCAGTCTCAGTGTGGCTTATTCTGTAAATCCTTAGTTATAAGACTTCTCTCCAGCTAGACTTTAGTTGATTATTCTGGATGATTGTTCTATAATTTAGTTGTAATTCCAGTTTGGTCTTGGGAAGAGGTGAATATAGCTTCCACCTATTCCACTGCCATCTTGGATCTCCTCAAGCTTATCCATTTCTGCAAAACAAAAACAACAGTGAGAACTTTGATAGGAATTGCATTGAATCTATAGATCAATTTGGGGAGTATTGACATTTCAACAATATTAAGTTTTATAATACATGAACATGTATGACTTTCTATTTTAGACTTTCAATTTCTTTCAACAACATTTTATAATTTTCAGTGTACAGTGCTGACACTCTTTGGTTAAAATTATTCCTAACTATTTTTTGGATGCAATTGTTCATGGAATTGTTTTCTTAATGTTATTTTCAGATTGTTCATTGCTGGTGTACAGAAATGCAGCTGATTTTTGTGTACTGACTTTTCATCTTACAAGTTTGCTAAACTCATTTATTATCCCTAACAGCCATGTGTGAATGGACATAGTTATGCTTTTCCTTTCCAATTAGGATACATTTTATTTCTTTTTCTTGCCTAATTGCACAATCTAGAACTTCTAATACAATGCTGAATGGGGGAGGAGATAATATCATTATCACAGTGGCATAACACATCTCTCCTTTTTGTCCCCCCCCCCAGTAACAACTAAAATTTGGCATCCCCCTTGAACAAAAATGTTTCTGTGAGAGCTGTGGGATATATTACCATATACCAAAGGAACCAGGAAGAGTCTCACCACTCTGTACACTGGATAATGTGCAGACAAACCAAAGAATGAACTGTGAAACCAGCTAGAACCTGTGAACTGGCCTCAGCCTCTTTTGGACACTGTCAGGTAACACCTGGAGACCACTGACTTGGGGAGAACCCAATAGAGATAATCTCTGTAGAAGCCCAGGTTTCCAGAAATGTTTCAGCACTCCACTGGAGAACCTCCTGTCCAAATAAAATAACAATTTGCATGTATTGGAAAGGGCAATGAGAACTTTGCTAGCATTGCTCCTCTCACAAAGTGGGGTTGAACTAGCCAGCAGCAACCTCTCTCTCCCATGAAAGGAAGTGAGTGGTGAGTACTGGCTTCCCTGCTGTGTAGGCCAGTGCTGGAGAAATTCATTTCTTTCTCACAGCACCCAAAGTACTGAAGTGAGACATATGTGACTAGGGGGAGGGAGGAGATCAGAAAAGAAGCAGACAAAAATATCAAAGAGCATTAAAAGGACAGAATTTTGGCTGAGTGCATTCTGAATTCCAGAGCCACCGGCAAAACCTCACTGAAGGATTCCCCATACCTGGCTTATCAGCACTTTCTATGCCGTGAGTGCCAAACTCACACCTGCCTCACTCTAAGTCAGCTTCTTATGCACACCCTGATAGGTAGCAACAAGAGCAAGCTCTAGTAAACAGGGAGTGTGCTTAGACAATAGGCCATGGACTATGGCAAAGGAAAAAACACAAACTTGGGCTGTAGCACTACCTGTGGAAAAACAAAAGAGAAGCTATCAGAAGCCAGCCTGTTGTGTTGTAGACTCAGGAAAAGATATAAATGTTTAAAAATTCTGCCACAAGAGGGAGCAAGAAGCATGAAGTAGGTGTATTCATATCAGAACTGACAAAGCCTCAGAATCTATAGCAGGACTGACAAAAGGTATTTTTCTCCTGAAGGCAGTTAGTACAGATTAGAGGAAGGTGACTGCTACTTCAAATGTGAAACCAGCAACACAATATTCCAGGGTACATGGAAAATCAAGGAAATATAACATTACCAAAAGATCACAATAATCTTCCAGAAACCAAACCCAAAAACCTGGAAGTCTACTACTACATGATAAAAATTCAAAATTGCTGTTTTGAGAAGACCCAATGAGCTGTAACAAAACACAGAAAGACAAGTAAATAAAATACGGAAAACAATACATGAAAAAAATGAGAAATTTAGCAAAGAAAGAAATTATAAAAAAGAAAAAAACAAATTCTGGAGCTGAAGAATTCAATGTGTGAAATGAAAAACGCAATAGAGGGCATCAATAGCAGAATAGACTTAACTGAATATAGAATCAGTGAGTTATAAGAGAGAAACTTTTAAATAACCCAGTCAGAGATGAACAACAACAAAAGAATGAAAGAGTGAAGAAAGCCTATGTGATCTTTGGAACACTATCAAAAGAATACATATCAGAATCATTGGAGTTCCAGATGGAGAAGAGAGGGAGATGGTGAAAGGAAGTTTATTAAAGGCATCATAGTTCAGAGCTTCCCAAACGTGGGATGAGACTTGGATGTCCAAGTTCATGAAGGTAATAGATAACCACATTATCTTAATTCAAAACAACCTCTTTCAAGACACATTATAATGAAACTGTCAAAAATAAAAGACAAAGAGAGAATCTTAAAAGCAATAAAAGTAAAAAGATTGTAACCTCCAAAGAAACACCCAGTAGGGATTCAGCAGATTCTCAGGAAAAACCTTACAGGACTGTAGAGAATGGATGATATATTCAAAGTGTTGAAATAAAAAAAAAATTGCCAGCCAAGAATACTCTTTCTGTCAATACTATCCTTCATGAACGTAGGTAAAATAAAGACTTACTCAGACCAACAAAAGCTGAAGGAGTTCATCACCATGAGACCTGCCTTACAAGAAATGCTAAAAGGAGTTCTTCAAGCTGAAATGAAAAGACACTAGTTAATAACATGAAAACATATGAAAATAAAAAACACAGTGATAAAAGTAATGTACAATCAGATTTAGAAAACTCTAATTTTGTAATATAATGGTGTAAACACTTAGCTATAGTACAAAATTTAAAGGAAAAGAGTATTAAAATAACAACAGCTACTATAATTTGTTAATGAATACACAAAATAAAAGAGGTAAATTGTGACATCAAAAACATAAAAGGGGGAGTAAAACTGGGGAGCTTTTGTATGTGATTGAAGTAAGTTTCTATCACCTTAAAATAGACTGTTATAAATATAAGATGTATTATGTAAGCCTTATTTTAACTACAGAACAAAAACCTATAGTAGCTTCACAAAAGATAAAGAGAAGGGAATCAGGGCATACCAACATGGAAAACTACAAATTCACAAAAGTAAACAGGAAGAGAGGGTAAGAAATGGAAGAATGGAACTACAAAACAGCCAGAAAACATTAGTAAATCCTTACATATCAATAATTACTCAAAAAGTAAGTTGATTGAATTTTCCAGTCAAAAGGCATATAGTGGCAGGATGGATATAAAAACGAGACCCATATTCTGCCTGAAGAAACTCACTTAAGCTTTATGGACACACATAGGTTCTAAGTGAAGGGATGGAAAATGATATTTAATGCAAGTGAGAACCCAAAAAAAGTAGAGGTATTTATACTTATATCACACAAAACAGACTTTGTGTCCAACATGTTAACAAGTAACTAAGAAGGTGATTATATAATGATAAAGGGGACAACTCAGCCAGAAGCTATGACAATCGTAAATTTATATGCACCCAACATCAGTAAGCATATTCCAACAGATCTGAAGGGAGAAATAGACAAATATGCAATAATAGTAGGGGACTTCAATAACCCACTCTCAACAATTGATAGATCATTCAGACAAAATAAACAAGGAAATGTTGGATTTGAACTATACTTTAGATCAATGAACCTAACAGATATGATATAGAACATTCCATCCAAAAGCAGCAGAATATTTTTCCATTGATTTTTTAAGAGAGAGTGGAAGGGAGGGAGAGTGGGAGGAGAGAGAGAGAGAGAGAGAGAGAGAGAGAGAGAGAGAGATACATCGATATGAGAGACACATTGATTGGTTGCCTCCCGCACATGTTCTGATAAGGACAAGGAATCTAACCTGTAACCTAGGTACATGCCCTTGACTGGGAATCAAACCCGTGACACTTCAGTACATGGGCTGATGCTGTAACCACTGAGAAACACTGGCAAGGGCAGCAGAATATGTATTTTTATCAAGTGCACATGCAGCATTCTCCGCAACAAGACAATGATCCTCACTCTCACAACTCATATTCAACATAGTACTGGAAGTCCTAGCTAGAGTAATCATGCAAGATAAAGAAATAAAAGGCATTCAAATGGGAAAGAAAGATGTAAAATTGTTGTCATTTTCAGATTATATAATCTTATATAGATAAAATTCTAGTTTCATGCCATTGTGATCTGAGAAGATGCTTGATATGATTTCCATCTTCTTGAACTTGTAGAGACTTCGTTTGTGTCCTAACATGTGGTCTATCTTTGAGAATGTCCCATGTGCACTTGAGAAGAATGTGAATTCTATAGTTTTGGGGTGCAATTCTCTGTAAATATCTATTAAATCCATTTGGTCTAGTGCTTCGTTTAGAGTCTCTGTGTCCTTGTTAATTTTTTGTCTAGAGGATCTATCCAGTGATGTCAGCGGGGTGTTGAAGTCCCCTGTTATGATTGTATTGCTGTCAATTTCTCCTTTGAAGTCCTCCAGCAGATTTTTAATATATTTTGGTGCTCCTATATTCGGTGCGTATATGTTTACCAAGGTTATATCTTCCTGTTGGATAGATCCTTTCAATATTATATAGTGACCTTCTTTGTCTCTAGTAATGGCTTTTGTTTTGAAATCTATTTTATCAGATATGAGTATTGCTACCCCAGCTTTTTTTTCCTTTCCATTTGCTTGGAAGATTTTTTTCCATCCCTTCACTTTCAGCCTATGTGAGTCTTTTGTTGTGAGGTGGGTCTCTTGTAAACAGCATATATATGGGTTATGCTTTCTTATCCAATCCGCTACTCTGTGTCTTTTTATCGGAGCATTCAATCCATTTACATTTAAGGTGATTATTGATATGTACTTATTTATTGCCATTTTTGTTCAGTGTGGTTCTACTTTCCTTCCTATTTCTTCTACTAATTACAGCAGTCCTTTTAACATTTCTTGCAGTGCTGGTTTGGTGCTAATGTATTCCCTTAGCCTTTTTTTGTCTGAGAAGCTCTTTATTTGACCTTCTATTTTGAATGACAGCCTTGCTGGGTAGAGTAGTCTTGGATTCAGATTCTTGTTTTTCATGACCTTGATTACTTCATGCCATTCCCTTCTGGCCTGTAGTGTTTCTGTTGAGAAGTCAGCTGATAGCCTGATGGGGGTTCCTTTGTAGGTAACCTGTTGCTTTTCTCTTGCTGCCTTGAGGATTCTCTCTTTGTTTTTAATTTTTGGCATTTTAATTACTATGTGTCTTGGTGTGGGCCTGTTTGGATTCTTCTTACTTGGGACTCTCTGTGCTTCTTGAACTTGAATACCTTCTTTCTTCACCAAATTAGGGAAGTTTTCTGTCATAATTTCTTCAAATATATTCTCTAACCCTTGCTCATTTTCTTCTTCTTCAGGGACTCCAATTATGCGAATATTATTACGTTTCCAGTTGTCCCACAATTCTCTTAAGCTGTCTTCCTGTTTTTTCATTGTTTTTTCCTTTTGGTTTTCTGATTGGTTGATTTTTTCTACCCTGTCTTCTAATTCACTGATCCGGTCCTCAGCTTCCTCTACTCTGCTGTTTAGTCCTTCCAATGTGTTCTTCATTTCTGCTATGTCATTCTTCATTTCTTCTTGCTGCTGCTTCATTTCTTCTTGCTGCTTCTTCATTTCCACTTGGTTGGTTTTCAGTGTTTCTATGTCTTTGCTCATGGTGTGGATGTCTTTACTCAAGGTGTTGATGTCCTTACTCATGCTGTTGAGCTTCCTCAAGATCATGGCTCTGAATTCTAGCTCTGTTAACTTACTTAGTTCCGTTTCATTTATCTCATCTTCGGTAGAGGTCTCTTGTTCTTTCATTTGGTCTCTGTTTCTTTGTTTCCCCATTTTGGCTATCTCAGTGGTTTTTGGAGCCTGCCAAATTTTCCTGTGGATGTTGGTGTTCTGTTGTTTGTGGCTCCCTCTACTGGGTTTGGATGAGCGTGGGAGGACCCACGTTAAACAGCACCCTGGAGTCTTACTTTCCAGGGTATATTTGCAAGCCCAGCAAAGGTTAAGTTATCCTCTAGCTTTTTGCCTAGAGGCTATTAGTTGTGGTTGCTTGAAGAGCCTTGGGTTTTCAGTTGAATGAAAACCTCCCTCAGGTGTTCAGTGTGAGAGGATTTCCAGGGGGTAGGGCAGATGCTAGTAGTTAATGAGCCTCAGTTTGCATTTCAATGGCCCTCTAGGGTGTGAATGGTTCTCCGAGGGAGGGGCTGCCGCCTCTCCCCAGAGCCCTGGGATGGAGTAAGAGGACCAGGCCACAGTCCTGGGTGGCCGCAACTCAGCAAAAACTCTGAGCGCCCTCCAAATCCCAGGTGTCCCCACTCAGTTCCAGTCCAGTCCGCCCTCCCTCTGCCTGAGCCCAGGTGAGTGGCTGCGGCTATTTTAGCGCTCTGTACCGGCCCTGCGCGGTGGAGCTGGCGCGGACTTCAGCGCTCTCTGCCCCGTCCCCGCGCGATGGGGCTGGCGCGGACTTCAGCGCTCTCTGCCCCGTCCCCGCGCAGTGCACCTGGCGCGGACTTCAGCGCTCTCTGCCCCATCCCCGCGCGGTGGAGCTGGCGCCACTCCAACCCCGAGGGCGGGCGCCACTCCGGCTAAGGGGCTAAGGCCGTTGCTGTCCGTGGGTTCCCAGCCCCCCTCTCGCTCCCTCGCAATCCTACCAGGATCCAGTCAGTGTCCCTGGTTGTATCGTCCTCGCAAGCTGCTTTTCTGTTGCTTTTTCCCGACGATTTGTCCTTATTTTAGTTGTAATTCCAGTTTGGTCCTGGGAGATGGTCTGTGTAGCTTCCATTCACTCCGCCGCCATTTTTCCTTCCTTTAGATAAAATTCTAAAGACTCCACCAAAAAACTGTTGAAACTAATTAATGAATTCAGTAAAGTTGTAAGATAAAAATCAACATACAAAAATCAGTTGCTTTTCTATACACTAACAACAAAATATCTGAAAAAGAAACAAAACAGTGTTATTTACAATAACATCAAAAGCAATAAAATACTTAGGAATAAATTTAAGCAAAGAAGTGAAAGATCTGTACACTGAAAACTATGACTTTGATTAAAGAAATTGAAGAAAATGCAAATAAATCGGAAGATAACCTGTGTTTATGGATCAAAAGAATTACTATTATTAAAATGTTCATACTACCCAAAGCCATTTATAGACCCAAAGCAATTCCTATAAAACCTCCAATGACAGATTCTAAAATTTGGATGGAATCACAAAAGACCCCAAATAGTCAAATCAATCTTGAAAAAAAAGAACAAAGCTGGAGTCATTAAACTTCCTGATTTCAAACTATTCTACAAAGCTATAGTAATCAAAACATTATGGTACTAGCATAACAACAGAGACCATCAACAAAATAAAAAAGCAACCTATGGAATGGGAGAACATATTTGCAAACCATATATTGGATAAGGGGTTAATACCCAAAATATATAAAGAACTCCTACAACTCAATAACAACAACAATACAAATGCCCTGTGCATAGTCTTTGGCTCAGGTTAACTGTGGATAGTAAATGATCTTAAATGCTTTTGACCAATGCTACCTGGGAGACTGCTCCAGCCTTGAAAGAGTTCCAATTCCAAGGGAGTAAAAAAAAGACAGGTCTCTGAGTTGATATTTCAGGTAACCATCAGAAATGTCAAAATTCACAGGTACTATTCTTTGAGAAAAAGATCCATATTTCCCCTTCTGGTACCAGCAAGCTGCATCAGGAACACATGCTATAATTTCCTCAACCACCACCAAGCTTCAAAATGCTCTCTTCCTACAGTTTAAAACCACTTGCCATATTTAGCAGCTTCCTGGTTGTTTTATTAGAATCCATAGTTCCAAAATTTTTTATTCTGACAGGTTTGAAATTCTTAATGTTTGCTTTGGGGGAGGAATAGATTCTTGCAGCTCCCCACATGCCATTTTTGGTGACATCATTTAAAAAAATTAACTTGTAACACTCCTCACAGTGATAGAAGAAAATATCCTAAGAAGACTGAAACACCAATCAGGAAGAATCTATGCACCCCTATGTTCATAGTAGCGCTATTTACAGTTGCTAAGATCTGGAAACAGCCCAAGTGCCCATCAGTAGATGAGTGGATAAAAAAGCTGTGGTACATATACATAATGGAATACTATGCAGCTGTAAGAAAGAAAGATCTCTTCCCCTTTGAGATGACATGGAGGAACCTGGAGAGTATTGTGCTAAGCGAAATAAGCCAGTCAGAGAAAGACAAGTACCACATGCTCTCACTTATTTAAGGAGCATCACGAGCAAAATAAGCTGTTGACCAAAATAGAATGGAGGTAGGGAACAGACTAACAAACCTCGGAGGGATGGGGGTCAGAGGGGTGGGAAGAGATAAACCAAAGAACTTATATGCATATATGCATAACCAATGGACACAGACACTAGGTTGGGGAAAGCTGGAGGATGGTGGGAGCAGGGAGGAGGGGGTAAATGGTGAAAAAAGGCAGACATCTATAATACTTTCAACAACTAAAAAAACGAAAGTATCCTAAGAGATCATCTGAGTTTCATCCACATTTATTCTAGCCTCTGTTGTGTGGCAAGAACTCCATCATGATATAATTCACTCCACACAAAGCCCCATGTTTTGCTTCTTCACCAGTGAGAAGCCCCAGATGACCAAGTAGCAGTCTCAGCTTTCAATTAAATGAAGAACTGTATCCTTGAGGAATCATTTCTCCATTTGCAGTAAAATCTTAATCAGAGGGGCCTAGATTTGCAAGGATATTAGCAACAGCTTCCCCTTTTCACCTGCAAATCTTGCTCATTCCTCACTATAAGCTGGACCAATATGAATGAAGCCTAAAATTAATTTCTATTCTGGTTCTAATACTTATGGCCTATGTAATATTTTGCAAATGATGTATCCTATCTTTAAGCCCTTATTATCTCATATATGAAATGGCTAATTAATGCCTACCTTAAACTATTATTCTAAAAAGACAGCTATCCCAGTAAGTATTAGCAGAGCTTAGTATAAGTTATTTTCCCTTTCAGAAGTCCCTAATATAAAAGTGACTGGCTTCTTTCGCATTTACCATTTATTGAACATGAACAATACTCTTGATATTTAAAGGGTAACATCATGTAGACTATATACTGTCAGGCTGTCTCAAACCTGTCAAAGTACACAATCATTTGCTAAATTTGAATAAGTGGTGAGTGCTAATAAGGCTCATCAGGCCCCAGTTCAGGGCAACTGCTTCCACTTTTCTTTGCCTTTGTCTATGCAAATAGGGTCCATGTCCATGACCAAATCTGGAGCAGTAACTCAGTGGTTTGAATTTTGGGTTTTGTTGCTTTCACATTTTGAAACCTGGGAAAAGGGTAACATCTATTAGCCTTTGGGAGCCACTTTTTAGCCTCTCAGAGGCCTCTCAGGGCTTACTTCCAGGTGCTTTCTAGTTCTGACTTGTGTTCTTAGAGAATTAGGTGATGTGAGCTTCCAGATACGGAAGTTGCTTCTGTTCACTAAGTATATGCCCCCAAACAGAGCTTTAGCTATCTGGCTCCCTGCTGAGGCCATTACCCCACTTTCAGACCCTGGTTTCTTGTCCCTTCTTGGCTTTCTGGATAGCCTTGGAGGATGACCTCACTGAGCTCTTTCAGTTCTCTTCCAAACATCTACCTGCTCTCCTGCCTCTGCACACTCCTCAGCATTTTATCTTCCTTGTCAGATCTTTATCCCAAGATAGGATCTTGGGATCCTATGTGCAAAACATAGGAATGAGTTGCCTGCTAAGATCAGGAAAACTTTCAAATTCAAGCCTCCTGCACCTCTATGAGGAACATATGGCAAACACCACTCTTCTGAATTGAGCCCAACACATATTTTCTCTAAACATTATTGACATTGAGTTCAGTTGATCATTAATACATATGTAGCTCTCTACCCTGTAAACTGGTAGACTGTTTAGAATAAGTTCTATTCCTTAAAAAAGCTATACTAGTATTATATGTATGTTTATATCTTCACAGAAAATAGCCTAGAAGATGATATACTACACTTTAATTGTAGTTAACTTGAGGAGTGGGGGGAGGCTTTGGGTGGGCTTCATTCATCAGTGTTGTTTGGAATTTTTTGAATAAATAAGCACATATTTTGTAATTGTAAAATAAAAACATTAAGCAAATACATTTCGAAAAAAAAAAGTGTTCACAAAAAAAAAAAAAAAAAAAAAGTTGCCCAGTTATTCTCATCCAAGAATTCTTGTTAGTAAAAATGCCCATACAGGAAGTCTTGGCTCATGCAGGCATCTAAAAGAAGATAAGAATACGGATAGTCTTGTTTAGTAAGAAATGTTAGGAGGCTCCAGAAAGGAATACCAGATGGTAGTGTCATTTTGCAGGTAGACATAATTTAGAGATTGGAAATCTTGAAGATGCTTTGCAAAGGACCAGGGTGATTAGCAGCTCATCCAACATATCTTCCTGATATCAGTCCTATGCCTTTTCATCTATACTATCTTTTTACTAGATATTTGCTAGACTTGGTAGTATGAGGGGAGCAAAAGAAACACCTAGAAAATGAAATATAAGGTGGTAACAGAAGCAAGGCTGAAATCCTTAGTGTGTTGAAATTTAGCAGCCACACTAATGATGCAAGGTCATTAAACTTCTAAACTAGGGTTTCTTAAGAGTCCTAGCACCAGGAATAGAATGGATATTAAACCTTTGTGAAGGTCCAGTACCTCTGACTCCAGCACACAGGACACGGGAGTCTCAGGACTTATCTAAAAAAGAATGGAGTATGTGCCTTCTGTCTAATGGAGTAAACCCCAATAAGGTTCCTAGAAGGTCCACATAGAGTCTTTAAAAAAAGAAACTCTTTCACAGCACAAAGCGATCAGAACCAGTTTAAGTCCCTTCAAATGACACTACGAGGATAAATTCTGACTAGGACTTCCCTTTCAATTTAAATAATGGTGACAAAATGCCCTGTGCCATTCCATGAGGAATAGTGCATGTTACAACATGAAAATGCATTTTAAATGTTAACAACAATGATTAAAAAAACAAAAAAAAAAAACTGTGGATGGCCCTGGCCGGTTTGGCTTAGCAGTTGGAGGGTCGGCCTGTGGACCGGAGAGTCCTGGGTTCGGTTCCTGCTGGGGGCACGTGCCTCCGTTGCGGTTTGTCCCCGGCCCCGGTTGGGGTCGTGTGGGTGGCGACCAGTTGATGTGTTTCTCTCACATCAATGTTTCTCTCTCTCTCTTCCCCACTCTCTCCCTCCCACTCTGAAGATAAATGCAAAAATGTCCTCGAGTGAGTATTAAAAACAAAACAAACAAACAAACTGTGGATGCATTAACTTTTTTTTTAAAGAATTTTTATTGATTTTTTTTTTTTTTTTTTTTTTTTTTTTAGAGAGAGAGAGAAAAACATCAATGTGAAATAGAAACACCAGTCAGTCAGTCGGCTGCCTCCCACTCACCCCCTACTAGGGATCAAGCCACAACCCAGGCATGTACCAGCAACCTTTTGGTTCATGGGATGGCCCAATCGACTGAGCCACACCAGCCAGGGTATTAACTTTGTTTTAACAGACTTTTATGGAGTACCTAGTAAGAAGAAAACACAGTATTATGTCCTTTATGAGAGAGAGATAAAGAAAACCCTTTCAGATCCCAATCATTCAGAAGCTCACATCCTAGGGTGTTGGGGAGATAGACAGATATGTGTAAATAATATCAAAAGCCATTAGGACATGAGATGAGCTACTGCAGAATATGAAAGAAAGAGGTATTAGGTAGGTATTTTGGTAAGGCCCTACGTAGCCTTACCAAAATACAGAAAGGAGATCTTCTATCCTAAAAGCCCTGGTCTTTCTCCTTTTCTGATCCTGTATACTAGTCACCTGCACCTTCATTCCCAACACCCCCCTGCCTCTGCCCTTAAATAGTGTCCATTAATTAGGGCAACTTTCTCTTTTTCTTTTTTTTAAATTTATGTGTTTTTTTCATTTACTTAAAATCAGGAAATGTTTAAGACCTACACAATGATATAAAGAATAGTACATCCCTATACCCACAACCCAACTTAAGAACTAGAATGTTATAAATACAACTGAAGCCCATTCTGTACCCATGGGTTGGATTGGGTCCTCCAGAAATATATGCCCAAGTCCAAATCCCCAGTACCTCTAAATGTGATCTTATTTAGAAATAAGGTCTTTGCAGGTATAAGTAACAATATTGTAATAACTATGTATGATGGCAGGTAGGTACTTGAAATATTGGGGGAAACACTTTATAAAGTATGTGTCTGTCTATGGTGAACACTTGAAACCAATAAAAAATAAAGTTAAATATAAAGTGTAATTTAAAATAAAATTTGAGAAATAGATATAAATTAGGAATCTCGAGATAGAGTCATCCTGGTTTTGGGTGGGCCCTAAATGGACTGAATGATGTCCTTATAAGAAAAGGAGAAAGACTTGGCTGGGTGGCTCAGTTGGTTGGAGCATCGTCCTGTACAACAAAAAAGGTTGTGGGTTCCATTCCCAGTTAGGACACATACCTGAGTTGCAGGTTTGATCGCCAATTGGGGTACATACAGGAGGCAACCAGTTGAAGTTTCTCTCTCACATTGATGTTACTTTCTCTCTCTCTCTGAAATCAATAAACATATCCTCGGGCGAGTATTAAAAAATGATGTTAAAAAAAAAAAGGAGAGAAAGATTTAAAACACACAGACCCAGGAAAAAGGTCATGTGAAGACACAGGCAGATATGGAAATTATCATGCTACAAGCCAAGGAATGCCAGGAGCCACCAGAATCTGAAAGATGTGAGGACGATTCTTCCTTAGTGCCCTTGGATGGAGCCTGGCCCTACCGGCAACTTGATTTTAGACTTCTAGCCTCCAGAACTGCAAGACTTTACCTTTTCTGTTGATTTAGCTAAATACTTTGTGGTAACTTGTTATGACACCCCTAGGAAGCTAAGAGTAACCATTCCCAATTGAATTATCCTCTCCCTCTCTCCTTAAGACTTAACCGCTATCCTAAATAAGGAGTTTCTTATTCTCATATACACTATTCTGCATACTATATAGGCATGCCTTCCTGCCACACATGCCTTTTACTTCATAAATGTATCCATAGTCAATATATGATTGTTTAGCATGTTCTTAAATTTCATTCTAGACAGTATCATAATGTTTCCATCCTTCTGAAACTAGTTTGTTCCCTTAGCCATTCCCCCCCCTCACCTCCTGTTCACTTTACCTGAAACAGTCTCAAGTCACTGAATTAACCCTGGTCTTACCATAGAAGTTCAGTCTCTTACAAAACCCTTCCTCCCATCACTGCTCTAAACCAGTGGTGCCCAAATGTTAGTGTGCTTTAGAATCACCTGAAGGACATGTAAAACCCTGATTGCTATCTCACCTTCAGAATTTCTGATTCAGTAGGTCGGGAGTGGACCTAAGAATGTGCATTTCTCACAAGTTCCCAGGTGATGCTGATGCTGCTGGTCCACATCAGCCAGTAGCACCTTCTGGTCTCCAGATAAGCTATGTCATCCATAGGTTTCTTTCTATCAAATACAGGAGAGGCTAGACCTTCATCTCTCTCATTACAAAGTTGTTTATACCTTGATATTTTAATTAATGTATGGCTTCAGTAACAGAACTTAAAACATGGATAAAAGCAATGCCTTTCCATGGCAGTAAGGTAGGCCAAAACTAAGACAAAATACAAAAATAGGCTTGCATCAGTGTTATATAGCTAAAACATCTGCAGCTTATTCACTTCAAGCAAACTTTTTTTTTTAACATGAACAAGTGCTGTCAAATGTATCTGATAAACATAAGAGAAAATTCAGATGTCAGTGGATCTCACTTTTTGCGTGATGAAATATGGAATAAAAGCAGTGTTGATAAAATTCCCATGGGCTACTGAAAAGCAGAAAATCTCAAATCTGTAGAAAACAAGTTCATTGTTTCTTCCCCCACCATATCTTCCTATGCCTTACAACTGTGGGATGAAATAAGAGACAATTAACAATTGTGCACCAATATCATGCAACAGTGACTTTCTAAATCTAAGAATATAGTCGATCCTACAGATGCCTGTTGTATCAACAGGAGAAATAAATGTTATTCTCTTGCAGCACAGACCTTTGGATATGCCTTAAATCATATGATCATAGGAACCTCCTCTCCCTCCCACTTGCCAAATACTCAAAATAACTGCTTTGTTGTTGTTGCTTTTTCTTGAGAGACTTATTAAATCAGTCTTTCCACCTTAAAATCCTATGCTGTATCCATCAATCACACTCTTAGAACCCTCAGTTTCCATGTCTATGAAATGAGTAGGAGAAAGAGAAAAGGAAAGAAAAAAAGAGAGGAAAGAATAGTAAGATATAAGCTGACTTAATGGCAAATTCAGTGATAAACAATAATCTTACCATGACTAAATTTTTCCTTTGACTCCCATATGACAGATAGTTAGGTATCAATCATTAAATGTGCTGTTATTTGAAATTTTTAACTTATTCCATCTATGTAAGTATTCTCAAAGCATTTTCTCCCAGTTTGTACAAAAGACCTAGAGACCGAGAGACTTTCTGTAGCTAAATGATAAAAGCCTAGCTAGTGTATGGGCCTTTAGCAGCTTGTTCTGGTAAGTGTGTTCCAGACAAATAATGGTCTCCACTTCCAGGTCTGATAAATCTCCCACCTATACAAGACTTATAGCTACAGATCAAAGGACCTGTAGTTATGAGCGAAGTACACCTCACTGTATTCTATATTATCCAGCTTACAAGTATTGTTAACATTAAGCGTTTTTTAAAACTAGATTTTAACCATTTTTTAAATTATTTAGTTTGTAGTGAAAATTAAAAAAAAATAATGCAGTAGGTATATGCCAGTATACTCAAAGCTACAAATAAATGTCTGAGTTCTCCTGGGGCTGATCTCTGCTGGATCCGGATCCTTTTCAGGTCCTTCTTCTGATTCTTAATTGTTGCCCTCCTCTTCACCTCCAGCTTCTAGGATCTGTTCAGCAGACTTTTCACACTTATATTCACTTACTCCTTTAGTGAAGAATAATACAGACTTTAGGACCAGAACTTCACAGAAAAAAATAGCCCAGTTTATAATCAGTGGCGACATTCAGTGCTCTATCCTCAGGAGGATTGAAACAAGTAAATAAAGAACAGCTCTAGTGTATGATACACCACTTTCACAGCCCTCACACTTCTGCACCTTGCTAGTTTTCACAGTGGCGGTTTCCCACTCCTTCCAGTAGATCCCACACCCCATGCTGCTGATTATTTCTGGCCCTCTGGAGAAGAAGGGATCAGAATCATTGGGGTCTAATGGCATGCATCATGTTTTTGTCAGAACTTCGAAAAATTATTCATTTGACTTAAAGATAAATTCTATAGTGAAGCTCAGTGGTTCTTCAACCCTTGAAAATTTAAATTTTCCATCTTGCAAGTGCTCTAGTATAAGTTCATTGTTTTCTTGAATCATCCTACCAAGAAAGATAGGATGATCATTTGTAAAAGCCATCAACCAACAGTGAGGTGTGCCATTTGGTTGCCCTTTTCCTTGTGCCTCTCTTTCCATTTCCTCCCATGATCCTTTCTTAACACGTACTTCTCAGTGACATTCACCTTCCTCCGGCTCCTGAACTGCATTGATGATCTCAGATCTCTCATCAAACAGAGGTTGGTAGAAGGCAGCATACCTTTTCTCAAGATCATAAAGGTCTTATAGAATTGGGCTGCTTCTCATGCATATTCCACATGAAGGTTTTTGAGAGCTCTGACCTGATGCTTAACCACTAAAGACAAGTGCTGAGCAAGGCCTGCCTTTGAGCTGCTGAAAAGGCCTGAGGATTTAGCCGCCACTCTCCAGCTTTGGCCTGGTCGGGTACACAGGTCTCAAGCTCTGAGGACTCAGAAGCATGGGCCAGGTCCTTGCCCTTCCAGACCTCAGCTGCCTCTCCCAGGTCCTCCTGCTCCTGGAGCACTGGACCCTCTCTCCAGTCCCCTGCCTAGGGAGGAGGAGTGGGCGTGGGTCCCTCTCCCTGGAGAGCGTGCTGGGAATGGCACCTGACCTCCACAGGGCTTGCCTGGGGCCGGATCAGGGTAGGGTCATTATAACAGATAGGGCCTAGAGGGGAGTGGACCAGATCCCAGAACAGGGACCAAATCTGTACCATGGGGGCCTCACGTGTAGCCACAATGGCTTCTGTGTCCTCTTGGATGCTCTCGCCCTCCTCTTCTGGCTGTTCCTCTTCCTCATTTTTATCCTCCTCTTCTGACTCCTACTCATCTTCATCCTGGTCCTGGAACTGGACCTCAACCAACTCCTCCTGGTGGTCCTCCTTCTTGTCCTCCTCTTCCTTCTCCTTTCCTACTAGCTCTGCAACCCAGTGCTCTTCTGTGGCAGCCTGGGCTTCCTCCTGCCCACCCTCCTCTTCCATAATGGCTCTGGGAAGTCACAAGGGCAGCGGCCTCATGACTCCTTCCACTGCTTCTGAAGGGGACATCCTGACACTGAGAGGGCTGGGGTCGTGGCCCACCCTGCCACTAGTACTTTCCTGGACATCTGGGATCGGCCTCACTCCTCCATGGCAGACACAGCAGGAGGATACACCAGTCAGTGCCTCAGCTGGAGCAGTGTTCGGACTGCAGGGACCACCACAGTGAAGATGGTGGCCACCGAGGTGGCTAGCGCTGAGGGAAGGCTGTTGACAGCCTTCCAAGAGGTGGTAGGGTGGCAGAGAAGTTGGCTGCCCAGGGATAACTGTCTGAAAAGGTGCCTTTGGAGGCCTGCCACAAGAACGGCAAGGGGACAGCTGAGCAGAGGCCTACCAAGGCAGTGGCTGGCGTGGTGGTGGACAAGGCGGAAAAGATTCTGATAGGCTGCAGACAGGAACCTGCAAGGGTCAACAAAGATCTGCTCCCTGCACTACGAGCTCTAAGCTCATTTGCTGAGAAGCAGGAATGACATGCCCAGGATCCAGTGACTGATCAAGGTACTTTGGGTCTTGACTGCTCACAATGTACCATATCTTTGAGACCTTAGAGTCCTGGGTTACCCTTTAAGCCCACACAAGTCCTGTCCATTTTATTGCACAATTATCAGAAAAACCTGAGTGTTCCAATATGCTTGTGTCCTGTAGTATTTCCACCTACGAACCTCTCATATCTGTAGTGGCAAATTCATAAAAAATTGTGTAGTTCAAATCTTAGCAATGGTAAAACTCTTCAAGAAGAGAGAAAGAAAAGATGTCAGATGTACTAATACCAACACTGCTTAATAAAGAACGTATTAGGTCAGAACAGACAGTTGAAGAAGTATTAAAAACAGGAAGTGGAAAATGTTTAATAAATCCCAATTCACATCAAGCCTATAAAAAATGAATACAGGGAGGAGGACACGTTCAAAGGCAACCATGAAAGAAGTTAAAAGAACAGGTTTCCTAGGATGAGCTGAGCAAACTAAGATTTTCTGTTGCATTTAGAAGCCCTGAGAGAAGTCAAGTGTAAAAAATTCTTAAAATGATGGCTAAATAAAGCACTTTTTCATACTTATCTTGAAAAACAAAATTTTTTGTGACAGAAAATATTTTAGAAACATGGTAAATTAATTAAGAAATATAACATTTTAGAAAAATAACACTGATAAATCCCTTATGTCACTTCAACCCAATGTCAATGTATTTAATATTGTCTCAGATCTCACCTCAATAAGATAGCGTGGCCTGGTATAAAAAACAAAACAACAACATCAAAGCATTTATTTAAATTTTGAAGGGACTGCAGTAAGATAAATAGAGGGACCATATCTTGACATAATAAAGGCCATACATGAAAAGCCTACAGCCAACATCATACTCAATAGGCAAAAACTAAAAGCATTCCCCTTAAGAACAGGAACAAGATAGGGATGCCCACTTTTGCCACTCTCATTTAACATAGTACTGAAATACTTAGCCATAGCAATTAGACATGAAGAAAAAATAAAAGAGATCCAAATTGGAAAGGAGGAAGTGAAAATGTCATTATTTGCAGATGACATGATATTGTACACAGAAAACCCTAAAGATTCCACCAAAAATCTACTAGATTTAAAAAACGAATTAGGCAAAGTAGCAGGATACAAAATTAACATCAAGAAATCGATGGCATTCTTATACACTGATGATGAACTCACAGAAAGAGAAACTAAAAAATCAATCCCATTTACCACTGCAGCAAAAAAACTAAAATACCTAAGAAAAAACTTAACGAAAGAAGTAAAGGATCTGTTCTCAGAAAACTATAGGACATTGAAAAAAGAAATAGAGGAAGATATAAAAAAGTGGAAGCATATACGTTGTTCATGGATTGGAAGAATCAACATCATTAAAATGTCCATTCTACCCAAAGCAATCTATAGATTCAATGCAATCCCCATTAAAATACCAATGTCATATTTCATGGAACTAGATCAAATACTCCAAAAGTTTATATGGAACCAAAAAAACCTCTGAAATGCCACAGCAATCTTGAAAAAGAAGAGCAAGGTAGGAGGGATCACAATATCGCCTATCAGATTATACTACAGAGCCACTGTAATCAAAACAGCCTGGTACTGGCACAAGAACAGGCATATAGATCAATGGAACAGGAGAGAACCCAGAAACTGATCCAAGACATTATGCTCAATTAATATTTGACAAAGGTGGCAAGAGCACACAGTAGAATAAAGACAGCCTCTTTAATAAATGATAAATGTTGTTGGGAAAATTAGACAGCTACATGCACAAAAATGAAGTTAGACCACCAACTTACACCATATACAAAAATAAATGCAAAATAGATAAAAGACTTAAATGTGACTCATGAATCCATAAAAATCCTAGAAGAAAATGTAGGCAACAATATTTCAGATATCAACGCAGCAGAATCTTCACTGATACAACACCTAAGGCAAGAGAAACAAAGGAAAAAATGAACACATAGGGCTACATCAAACTCAAAAGCTTCTGCACAGCAAAAGAAACAACCACCAAAATGGAAAGGGAACCCACTACAAGAGAGAGCATAATCGCCGATGATACATCAGATAAGGGGCTAATTTCCAAAATATATAGAGTACTCATACAACCTAACAAAAGAAAGACAAAGAATCCAATTTAAAAAATGGGCAGAGGACCTAAAGAGACACCTCTCAAAACAGGACATACAAATAGCCAAAGACATATGAAAAAAATGCTCAACGCCACTAATCATTAGAAAGATGCAAATTAAAATGGCTCTGAGTTATCACCTCACCTGCCAGAATGGCTGCCATCAACAAATCATCAAACAACAAGTGCTGGTGAGGGTGTGGATAAAAGGGGACTCTAGTACACTGCTGGTGGGAATGCAGATTAGTGCAGCCACTGTAGACAACAATAGGGTATTTCCTCAAAAAATTTAAAATTGATCTGCCATTTGATCCAATGATCCCACTCCTAGGAATATATCCCAAGAAGCCTGAAACACCAATCAGAAAGAATATATGTACCCCTATGTTCATAGCAGCACTATTTACAATTGCTAAGATCTGGAAACAGCCCAAGTGTCCATCAGTAGATGAGTGGATAAAAAAGCTGTGGTACATATACACAATGGAATACTATACAGCTGTAAGAAAGAAAGGTCTCTTATCATTTGAGATGACATGGAGGGACCTGGAGAGCATTATGTTAAGTGAAATAGGCCAATTAGAGAAAGACAACTATCACATGATCTCATTTATTTGTGTTATATAATGAACAAAAGAAACCGATGAACAGAAAGGACCCAGAGACATGGATGTGGGGTAGGGACTGACAAACTTCAGAAGAGGGAGGTGGGAGGAGAGAAGTGTTAGTCCACAAAACTCTCTTATGCATAACCAATGGACATAGACAACTATGCTGGGGCATGGCGGGATCTGGATGAGGGTGTCAATAGGGGAAAAAAGAGAACTATCTGTAATAAAAATAAATTAATTAATAAAAAAACTAATAACATTTTGCTGAAGATTAGCAAAAGTGTACCAAACCTAACCCTGAGAAAGTTTAAAAACACTATTTTTAATTCTGATTTCAACGACTTTACGTCTTATTTTAGGAATACTTCAGATGCAGGTTTAGATATTGCTGCACATGTATCTTCCTTTTATTTTTTTTTGTTTTTTGTTAATGTACCAAGAAATCATCCCTGTTTCCACACTTCATCTTATTATAAAAAATGAAATTCTAGTATCTTTATCCTCAAATGTATTATTTTACCTATTGACTCACATTATTTAATGATAATGATTAGCTCTTTTTTTATTTTTTATTTTATTTTTATTTTTGTTACAGATGTTTCTCCTTTTTTCCCCATTGACACCCTCCTCCCCGACCCTCCACCCCTTCCCCAGCTTTGCTGTCCATGTACATCAGTATGCATCCATGCGTATAAGTTCTGTGGTTTATCTCTTCCCTTCCCCCAACCCCCTCTTCTGAAGGGTTGTCAGTCTGTACCCTACTTTCACATCTCTGGGTCTACCCTGTTCCCCAGACTGTTATGTTTATTATATCCCACAAATGAGTGAGATCATGTGATATTTGTCTTTCTCTGCTTGGCTTGTTTCACTTAGGATAATACTCTCGAGGTCTCTCCATGTCGTCTCAAAGGATAAGAGATCTTTCTTTCTTACAGCTGCATAGTACTCCATTGTGTATTTGTACCACAGCTTTTTTATCCATTCATCTACTGATGGGCTCTTGGGCTGTTTCTAGGTCTTAGCTATTGTAAATAGTGCTGCTATGAACATGGGAGTACATGTATTCTTTCTGATTAGTGTTATAGGATTCTTAGGGTATATTCCTAGAAGTGGGATCACTGGGTCAAATGGCAATTCCATTTTTAATTTTTTGAGGTAACACCATAGTGTTTTCCACAGTGGCTGCACTAGTCTGCATTCCCACCAGGAGTGTAGTAGAGTCCCCTTTTCTCCACACCCTTGCCAGCACTTGTTGTTTGATGCTTTGTTGATGGCGGCCATTCTGACAGGTGTGAGGTGATACCTCATTGTTGTTTTAATTTGCATCTCTCTGATGATTAGTGATGTTGAGCATTTCTTCATATGTCTCTTAGCCATTTGTATGTCCTGTTTGGAGAGGTGTCTATTTAGTTTCTCTGCCCATTATTTAATTGGGTTCTTTGTCTTCCTTTTGTTGAGTTGTATGAGCACTCTATATATTTGGGAAATTAACCCCTTATCTGATGTATCATTGGCAATTATGCTCTCCCATACAGTGGGTTCCCTTTCCATTTTGATGGTTGTTTCTTTTGCTGTGCAGAAGCTTTTGAGTTTGATGTAGTCCCATGTGTTCATTTTTTCCTTTCTTTCTGTTGCCTTAGGTGATGTATCAGTGAAGATTCTGCTGCGTATGATGTCCGAAATTTTGTTGCCTACATTTTCTTCTAGGATTTTTATGGATTCACGTGTCACATTTATGTCTTTTACCCATTTTGAGTTTATTCTTGTGTATGGTGTAAGTTAATGGTCTAGTTTCATTTGTTTGCATGTAGCTGTCCAATTTTCCCAGCTCCATTTATTAAAGAGGCTGTCTTTGCTCCATTGTATGCTCTTGCCACCTTTGTCAAATATTAATTGAGCATAATGTCTTGGGTCAATTTCAGGATTCTCTGTTCTGTTCCACTGGTCTATATGCCTGTTCTTGTGCCAGTACCAGGCTGTTTTGGTTATAGTAGCTTTGTAGTATAACCTGATATCCGGTATTGTGATCTCATCTACTATGTCGTTCTTTTTCAAGATTGCTGTGGCTATTCGGGGTCTTTTTGGGTTCCATATGGACTTTTGAAGTATTTGTTCTAGTTCTATGAAATATGTCACTGGTATTTTGATGAGGATTGCATTGAATCTATAGATTGCTTTGGGTAATATGGACATTTTAATGATGTTAATTCTTCCAATCCATGAACAAGGTATGTGCTTCCATTTTTTTATATCTTCCTCTATTTCTTTTTTCAATGTCCTGCAGTTTTCTGCAAATAGATCCTTTACTTCTTTGGTTAAGTTTATTCCTAGGTATCTTAATTTTTTTGCCGTGATCATAAATGGGATTTTTTTTTAGTTTCTCTTTCTGTGAGTTCATCATTGATGTATAAGAATGCCATCAATTTCTTGACGTTAATTTTGTATCCTGCTACTTTGCTAAATTCATTTATTGGGTCTGGTGAATAATTTTTTGATGTATTGCTGGATACGATTTGCTAGTGTTTTGTTTAGGGTTTTGGCATCTATGTTCATCAGGGATATTGGCCTGTAGTTTTCTTTCTTTGTAGTGTCTTTTTCTGGTTTTGGAATTAGAATTATGCTGTCCTCATAAAATGAGTTTGGAAGTCTTCCTTCTTCTTGAATTTTCAGAAATAATTTGAGAAGAATGGGTGTTAGTTCTTCTTTGAATGTTCTGTAAAACTCCCCGGTGAAGCTGTCCGGGCCTGGGCTTTTGTTTGCTGGGAGAGTCTTGATTACATCTTCAATTTCCTTAGCTGTTATTGGTCTGTTCAAGTTTTCTGTCTCTTCCCGGTTCAGTTTTGGGAGACTATGTGTTTCTAGAAATGTGTCCATTTCGCTTAGATTGTCGAATTTGTTGCCATATAAATGTTCATAGTATTTGTTAATGATCTTTTGTATTTCTGTGGTGTCAGTTGTTACTTCTCCTCTTTCATGTCTGATTTTGTGTATTTGCATTCTCTCTCTTTGTTTTTGGGGAGTCTAGCTAAGGGTCCATCAATCTTGTTTATCTTTTCAAAAAACCAGCTCTTTGTTTCATTGATCCTTGGAATTGTTTTTCTGGTCTCTATGTCATTTATTTCTGCTCTGATCTTTACTATTTCCTTCCTTCTACTTGCTCTGGGTTTTCTTTTTGTTTGCTTTCTAGTTCTTTAAGTTGTGAGGTTAGAAAGTCTATTAGAAATTTTTCTTGTTTCTTGAGGTAGGCCTAGAGTGCTATGAACTTCCCTCTCAGAACTGCTTTCGCTGCATCCCATAGATTTTGTGTTGTGTGTTCATTTTCATTGGTTTCCAGGAAGTTTTTAATTTCTTCCTTGATCTCCTTGGTAACCCATTCATTGTTCAATAATATGCTATTTAGCCTCCATGTATTCAAATGTCTTTGCATGTTCTTTTTGCAATTGATTTCTAGTTTCATGCCATTGTGATCTGAGAAGATGCTTGATATGATTTCAATCTTCTTGAACTTGTAGAGACTTCGTTTGTTCCCTAACATATGGTCTATCTTTGAGAATGTCCCGTGTGCACTTGAGAAGAATGTGAATTCTGCAGTTTTGGGGTGTAATTCTCTGTAAATATCTATTAAATCCATTTGGTGTAGTGCTTCATTTAGAGTCTCTGTTTCCTTGTTAATTTTTTGTCTAGAGGATCTATCCAGTGATGTCAGTGTGGTGTTTAAGTCCCCTACTATGATTGTGTTGCTGTTGATTTCTCCTTTGAAGTCCTCCAGAAGATTTTTAATGTATTTTGGTGCTCCTATGTTGGGTGCATATGTGTTTACCAAGGTTATATCTTCCAGTTGGATAGATCCTTTCACTATTATGTAGTGACCTTCTTTGTCTCTAGTTATGGCCTTTATTTTGAAATCTATTTTATCAAATATGAGTATTGCTACCCCAGCTTTTTTTTCCCCTTTCTGTTTGCTTGGAAGATTTTTTTCCATTCCTTCACTTTCAACCTATGTGAGTCTTTTGTTGTGAGGTGGGTCTCTTGTAAACAACACATATATGGGTCATGCTTTCTTATCCAATCCGCTACTCTGTGTCTTTTGATCAGGGCATTCAGTCCATTTACATTTAAGGTGATTATTGATATGTACTTATTTATTGCCATTTTTGTTTAGTGTGGTTCTAGTTTCCTTTCTATTTCTTCTACTAATTACAGCAGTCCTTTTAACATTTCTTGCAGTGCTGGTTTGGTGCTCATGTATTCCCTTAGCCTTTTTTTTTGTCTGGGAAGCTCTTTATTTGACCTTCTATTTTGAATGATAGCCTTGCTGGGTAGAGTAGTCTTGGATTCAGATCCTTGTTTTTCATGACCTTGATTATTTCATGCCATTCTCTTCTGGCCTGTAGTGTTTGTATTGAGAAGTCAGCTGATAGCCTTATGGGGTTTCCTTTGTAGGTAACCTGTTGCTTATCTCTTGCTGCCTTTAGGATTCTCTCTTTGTCTTTAATTTTTGGCATTTTAATTACTATGTGTCTTGGTGTGGGCCTGTTTGGGTTCTTCTTACTTGGGGCTCTCTGTGCTTCTTGAACTTGAATGCCTTCTTCCTTCACCAAATTAGGGAATTTCTGTCACTATTTCGTCAAATATATTCTCTAACCCTTTCTCATTTTCTTTTTCATCGGGGACTCCTATGATGCGAATATTATTACTTTTTCAGTTGTCCCACAGTTCTCTTAAGCTGTCTTCCTGTTTTTTCATTGTTTTTTCCTTTTGGTTTTCTGATTGGTTGATTTTTTTCTACCCTGTCTTCTAATTCACTGATCCGGTCCTCAGCTTCCTCTACTCTGCTGTTTAGTCCTTCCAATGTGTTCTTCATTTCTGCTATGTCATTCTTCATTTCCAGTTGGTTTATTTTCAATATTTCTATGTCTTTGCTCATGGTGTTGATGTCCTTACACATGCTGTTGAGCTTCCTCAAGATCATGGCTTTGAATTCTAGTTCTGTTAACTTGCTTAACTGCATTTCATTTATCTCATCTTCGGTGGAGGTCTCTTATTCTTTCATTAGGCATCTGTTTCTTTGTTTCACCATTTTGGCTATCTCAGTGGGTTTTGGAGCCTGGCAAATTTTCCTGTGGATGTTGGTGTTCTGCTGTTTGTGGCTCCCTGTACTGGGTTTGGATGAGCATGGGAGGACCCTCGTTATACACCATTGTGGAGTCTTTCCTGGGTAGATTTGCAAGCACAGAAAAGGTTCATTTATCCTCTAGCTTTTTGCCTAGAGGCTATTAGTCCCAGTTACTTGAAGAGCCTTGGGTTCTCAGCAGAATGAAAACCTCCCTCTGGTGTTCAGCCTGAGAGGTTTTCCCGAAGGTGGGGCAGATGCTCGTAGTTAATGAACCTCAATTTGCTTTCAATGGCCCAACTGGGTGTGGCGGAATCTCTGAGGGAGGGGCTGCCACCTCTCCCCAGAGCCCTGGGAAGGAGTACATGGCCACCGTCCTGCGTGACCACAGCTCAGCAAAAGCTCTAAGCATCCTCCAAATCCTGAGTGTCTCCACACAGTTCCAGTCCAGTCTGCTCTCCCTCTGCCGGAGCCCAAGGTGAGTGGCTGTGGCTATTTTAGCGCTCTGCCCTGGCCCTCTGCGCTGTTGAGCCGGCTTGGGCTTTCACCCTGAGGGCAGTGCTCACAGCTAAGACTGCTGCTGTCCGTGGGCTCCCAGCCCCCCTCTCACCCCTCCGCAATCCTACCAGGATCGATTCAGTGTCCCTGGTTGTATGGTTCTCGCAAGCTGCTTTTCTGTTGCTTTTTCCCGACGATTTGTCTTTATTTTAGTTGTATTTCCAGTTTGGTCCTGGGAGATGGTCTGTGTAGCTTCCATTCACTCCACCACCATTTTGGAATTCTAGCTCTTTTTTTTAATATCTCTGCTATTCTTTATGTTTATTATAGCCCTTATGACACTCTAGCAATGATGTGTGTAAAGGTATCTAGGTACCATGTCAGCAAGTAGAGATCACATATTGTCTTTTAATTATTTTCCATTGCTAATAACTCATCATAGTGTCTGAGTAGGACCTGTATACAATATTATTAAATAACGAATGCATATAATACATAAACATGGAGGTGTTATTATGATGACTAGTATAGTTATCTAAAAGGGATAGGGGCTAAATAATAAGTTCAGTCCTAATTTAGGTTTAACTATTCAAAAGAATGTAGACTTTATATTGAATATTCATCTGTTTTTTTTTTTTTTTCCCTCAGATGAAATCTGGGGGAATGAAAAATTCATCACAAACAAAATGGAAGAGTGTTGTAAAGTCAATTTTCTATCATCAAGAGATGATACAGATGAGCTTTTATTAGTTTTTATTATGTTCTAGTGCTTATTAATTGTTCATTGTGTTAATACCTTATATATAATCATATCTAATTTAATCCTCAAATCAATTGTGAATAGTAGTTACTATAGCTCTTTTAAAGATGGGAATATATGGATTTATAGTCCTATATTCAGAAGAGGCATAATTAGAATTCAATCTAATTTTCTCCAAATCCAAAACAATGCCTTGCCATTAGAACATACTCATGACAGCATCCCTTTCATTATATACTTTACTCAGCAAAAGCTCTTATAAAGATCTAGTGTACAGGTTCAAGTTAAATTTTATTCTCCATATTGACATTCATGTTAGATGAATTGGTTATTATTACCCTTTCTATTGCTTTACACTATCTCCAACAATTATGTGTTTTATATATAAACAATTTATTAATTCTGAAGAGTTTTAGATTCTAATACTTGGTGCCAAAAAATAACCTCTAACTTTTAGTTTCTTCAATTTGATGGATTTTTAAGGGAGAAAATCCACAGAAGCAAACATATTTTTTAATATGCTTTTCTTACTAAATCTAGTCCTCTTGTGATTCCTTAGAATCTTCGGGACTTTGGGTTTGGTTTCACCATAGGCTCAGGTCTTAAATGCAGGTTCCTAACATATGTTGACAGTGCCATTCTTTGACTCATCTCCCCAGTATACAGCAATGAACTGAGTGAGAACCCTGGTATTTCATTTTGTTTTTTTTGCACTCATCTGAACATTTCTGTGCTGGTTCTTTTAACAACTGCTTT
Source organism: Tadarida brasiliensis (assembly GCA_030848825.1). Taxonomy (NCBI): domain Eukaryota; kingdom Metazoa; phylum Chordata; class Mammalia; order Chiroptera; family Molossidae; genus Tadarida; species Tadarida brasiliensis. The sequence continues at coordinate 30,321,866 of CM061280.1, read as the reverse complement.
TCTATTTCTCTGGGCAATGAGAACCCAGCTGTGATGGGAGGGGACAGTAAGCTAAGAAACCATATAATTTAAGAAAAATTATATATCCTTTCTGATTTTCCCCCTAACTTCTCACAGATGAGAATTATGAGCTTTTACTAGCCATGCTTATTAGATACCACTGAGGAAGAAAATGTCAACTATGTTGTGAACTTTCTTGTAAGTCTCTTAGGTAAACATTGTGATTCTCTTTTCTGTGTTCCTATTATATCCATTACATGCCCTAATAAAATTTTAGTCATAAAAAAATAGGAATAAGGAGAGATATAAGCCAGTTAGAGAAAGACAAGTATCTCATGATCTCACTTATCTGTGGAATCTAATGAATCAAATACACTGAAGAACAAAATAGATCCAGAGATATGGAAGCATGGAACAGACTGAGAATCTCAGAAGGAAGGGGCAAGGGTGAGTGAGTGAGGGATATGGGGTGGGGGTTTTGTGGGTAGGTGGGGGTGGGAAGAGATTAACCAAAGTGTATATATGTATATATATATATATGCATAACCCATGGACACAGACAATAGTGTAGTAAAGGCAGAGGGGTGGGGTTGCGGAGGGTTGGGGTGGTGTGTGTGTGTGTGTCAGGAGTGTGGTAGAGGGGGTCAATGGGCAAAATAAGGGGGGCCATCTCTAATACTTTCAACAATAAAGATAAATTTTAAAAAAAGAGAAAGATATGTCTTTAAAGGTAACTATGGCACACATTAGAAAGAGCAGGGCCCTGGCTGGTGTGGTTCAGCGGTTGGAGCCTCCATTGGTCCACGGAAGGGTGATGGCAGTTCCATTCCCTTCAAGGGCATGCACCTGAGTTGCAGGCTAGAGCACGGGGGAAGCAACACATTGATGTCTCTCTCTCACATGGATGTTTCTCTCTCTCTCTCTCTCTCTCTCTCTCTCTCCCTCCCTCCCTTCCACTCTCTCTAAAAAGCATTGGAAAATATATCCTTGGGTGAGGATTAACAACAAAAAAGGGAGGATAAGGTTTTTGGATGATTTCTGAGTAAGCTGTCCAATTTCTGTTGCATGTGTCTGCACTAAACCAAGACCTCAAGTGTAAATAATTCTTTAAACTATATAGAAATAAAACAGTGTTTTATTCTTATTCTGAAAAATGTTTTTTCACCCTGAAAATACCATTTTTGCAAAAAATGCACACAAATTGTTTAAGAAATATCACATTTAAGAAAATTATTACTGATACATTTGTTTCCTCACTCCAATCAAATTTCAATGTTTTCAATTTATCTCTGGTCCCCAAAGGAAGGGAACATGATGTTGTCATAAATTATTGGTTTCTATCTGGAATGCAATGTAGAAAACTTCTAATCCAATTCCTTCATAAAGACAACAAAACTGAGTCATAATCCCAAATTGGGGTCTCAAGTTGGTTTCATCAATTGCTCCTTTGTGTGTTCATTATCATTTTTTTAATCTCAGTTTTTGTCAATTTAGGGAAATGATAGTCTAGCTACCTCACAAGGATGTTCTGAGAATCAAATGACATAATGGGCATAGAAACACTTTTCAGAATTTCATGATATACATATATAAATTATATAAATTATATCAATGATATCTTTGTCCCATTCTTGAATCATTTGAGAGAAATGACTGATTAGTGTCTTGGGTCTTCATCATGACCATTCTAATTTGGTTTTGGAGAAACATAATTTTCCCAGATACATGGGTTTAATCATGAATTCCTTGGCTGATTGTGTTAAAATTTATGAGTTTGGCTTTTATTTAAGTAGCTGGGTGAAATCAGTATCTCAAGGAGATATTTGAACTCTTATGTTCACTGCAGCCTTATTCACAATAGTCAAGAAATGCCAGTTACAGAAATAGTCCTGGAGATGTAAAGTACAGCATAAGGAATATCGTCCACAATATTGCAATAACTATGTATGGTGTTGGATGGGTACTAGACTTAGTGGGGTGATCACTTCATAAATTATATAAATGTCTAATCTCTACATTGTACACCCAAATCTAATATAATATTGTATGTCAAGTTTAATTGAAAAACATTAAAAAATATTGAAACAACATAGGTGTCTGTCAACAGATGTCTGGATAAAGAAAATGTAGATGTGTGGATAAAGAAAACGTGTATATACAGGATGTGGCAAAAGTAGGATTACAGCTGTTCCTATGGAAAATAATACAATAATTAATAAATAATAATACAAGAATAAACTTTGTTTCATGTACTCACAACAGTAAACCTACTTTTGCCCCATTCTGTATATATGTGATATATATTCAGGAATAAAAAAAAACATCCTGCCATTTGTGACAATATGGAAAAATCCAGAGGGCATTATGCTAAATGAAATAATCCAGGACAGACAAACACACAAATACTGTATGTTATCACTTATATGTGAAATCTAAAGACATCTTACTTGATAGGAGGAAGAAGATGGTAGCAGGCAGGACAGGAGCAAGGGTGAGTGTGTGAGAGTGTGAGTGACTGTGAGAGAAAATGTGAGTGGACGTGAGTGTGGACAACCCACCTTGAGCAGTGCAGAAACGTGGGGCAGAGGGTTCTTGTGCTGTGGACAGAAAACAGCTGGCTACTGCAGTAAGTGGCTCATCAGGGTGCTTCTTGCACAGCTGGGAGGCCCCACCATTTTGGAAGATCCCTGGTCTTCTCTGGGAGGAGGCAGTGGGGAGCAGCTAGGGCCAAGTGACCTGAGTCCATAAGAGCACACTTGCACCATCAGACCAGTGGAACCCACTGTGCCAACGTGGACCAGCGCACAGTAGTGGCACTATCGAGGTGCCAGCTGCAGTAGCAGCAACCGTCCGGGAGCTGAGCACCATCCCCCACAGCAGCAGCCTGATCAGAACCATGCACCATCACCCACAGCAGCAGTGACTGGGTGGGAATGGAGCCCCACCCCCAATAGCAGCTGAGACTTGGGAGCCAAGACACACCCCCAGCAGCAGAAGCTTGGGAGCAGACATCCATCCCCAGGCAGCAGCAGCACAGATTGGCAGCTGAGACCCATCCCCAGTGGCATCAGTAGAGGCTGATCAGGAGCGGTGCCCCAGCCAAAGCAGCAACATGACTCGGGCAGCCAAGACCTTCCCCTGACAACTGCAGCAGTGGATTTGGAGTGGAGCCCCTCCCCAAGCAGCAACAAAGACCCGGGAGCAGAGCATCCTCAGCCTCCAACAGCAGCAGAGAATTGGGAGCTGAGAGCACTTCCTGGCAACAGCACCAGTAGTAGCACCACAAACTGGGAGCTGACACTCGCCCCCAGAAGCAACTGATAAGGAGCTGAGCCACACCAGGCAGCAACACATCAGCAGGATCCACGCACCCCAGCAGTGTACCAGTGAGACCCATGCACTCCAGAAGCACACCAGTGTGACCCACGTACCCCAGCAGCGCACCAGTGGGACCCATGCACCCCAGGTAGCAGCAGCACAGATCAGCAACTAAGACCCATCCATAGCTGCATTAGGAGAGGTTGATCAGGAGTGGTGCCCCAGCCCAAGCAGCAGCAAGTCTCCGGCAGCCAAGACCTGCATGACAGACCAATATCAGCTGCCAGTTGTCAATACTCCAGGACCCACAGCAGGCAAGAGGTGCCATACACAAAAAGAGTACGGGAGGCACAGATACACACCAACCTGTCTACACATTCCAACATCCCTCACCAGGCCTAGAATTACCAGACTGCTAAAAGAAACAACACCCAAATGAAAGAAAAGGTGGAGTCACCAGAAAAAGAACTATATGAAATGGAAGAAAGCACTTTTTCAGATATAGAATTCAAAGCAATGATTATAAGGGTGCTCAAAGAATTTGGTGAGAACTAGAAACAACTTAATAAGAATTATGAAGAGCTCAGTGGGAACTACATCAGCTTAAAAAAAGAGGTAGAAGCTATGGATAAAAATCAAGAGGAAATAAAGGATGACAGAGCTGTTATGAAATATAAATTAGAAGGATTCAATAGTAGATTAGAAGAAGCTGAAGACCGAATCAGTGAGTTAGAAGACAAGGTAGAAAAAAACACCCAAATAGAGCAATGAATGGGAAGAAAAATGAAAAAGCAAGAGGAGAGTTTAAGGGAGCTTTGGGACGATGCAAAGCATAACAACATTTGCATCATAGGGGTACCAGAAGGAGAAAAATAGGAGAAAGGAATAGAGAACCTGTTAGAAGAAATAATGACAGAAAACTTCCCTAAATTGGTGAGGAAAAAAGCCACACAAGTCCAGGAAACACAGAAAATCCCAAGCAAAATGAACCCCAAAAGACCCACAGCTAGACACATCATAATTAAAATGGCAAACATTAAAGACAAAGACAGAAACTTAAAGGAAACAAGAGAGAGACAGAAAGTTACCTACAAGGGAGCTCCCATTAGACTGTCAGCTGATTTCTCAATAGAAATACTGCAGGCCAGAGGGGAGTGGCATGAAATGTACAGAGTAATGAAAGGCAAGGGTCTGAATCCAAGACTACTCTATCCAGCAAGGCTATAATTCAAAATTGAAGGTGACATGAAGAGCTTAACAGACCAAAAAAAGCTAAAGGAATTTACCACTACCAAACCAGCACTGCAAGAAATGCTAAAGGGACTGCTTTAAGAAGAAGAAGAAAGAGAGAGAGAGAGAGAGAGAGAGAGAGAGAGAGAGAGAGAGAGAAAGGAACACAGGCATAAAATAAAAATGGCAACTAATAAGTATCTATCAATAACACCTTAAATGTAAATGACTTAAATGCCCCAATCAAAAGACACAGGGTAGCTGATTGGATAAGAAAACATGACCCATATATATGCTGTCTATAAGAGACCCACCTCACAACAAAAGACTCACACAGAATGAAAGTGAAAGGATGGAAAAAAATTTTCCAAGCAAATGGAAATGAAAACAAAAGCTGGTATAACAATACTCATATCTGATAAGATAGATTTCAGAGTGAGGGCCATAATAAGGGACAAAGAAGGTCACTACATAATATTAAAAGGAAAAATCCAAGAAGAGGATATAACCCTGGTAAACATATATGCACCACACACAGGAGCACCAAAATGTGTTTTAAAACTTCTGGAAGACTTCAAAGGAGAGATCAATAGCAATACAATCATAGTGGGTGACTTTAACACCCTATTGACACCACTGGATAGATCTTCTAGACAAAAAAATTAACGGGGACACACAGTCCTTAAATGACCAACTAGGTCAGCTGGACTTAATTGATATTTACAGAACATTTCACCCCAAAGCTGCAGAATATACATTCTTCTCAAGTGCACATGGGACATTCTCAAAGATAGACCACATGTTAGGACACAAAGTAAATCTCCACAAATTCAAGAAGATTGAAATAATACCAAGCAACTTCTCAGATCACAATAACATGGAACTAGAAATCAATTACAGCAAAAACATTCAAACACATGGAGGCTAAAGAGCATGTTATTAAATAACGAATGGGTTACCAAGGACATAAAGGAAGAAATTAAAAACTTCTTGGAAACCAATGAAAATGAACACACAACAACACAAAATCTATGGGACACAGTGAAATCAGTCCTGAGGAGGAAGTTCATAGCACTGCAGGCATACCTCAAGAAATCAGAAAATTTCCTAATTGACTTTCTAACCCAACAACTCAAAGAACTAGAAAGTAAACAAAAAGAAAAACCGAGTGCAAGTAGAAGGAAAGAAATAGTAAAGTTCAGAGCAGAAATAAATAACATAAAAAGTAAAAAAAAAAAATTAAAAAATCAATGAAACAAAGAGCTGGTTCTTTGAAAAGGTAAACAAGATTGATTGACCCTTAGCCAGACTCATGAAGAAACAAAAAGAGCAGACCCAAATAAACAAAATCAGAAATGAAAGAGAAATAACAACTGACACCACAGAAATACAAAGGATCATTAAAACATACTATGAACAATTATACACCAACAAATTGGACAATCTACGTGTAATGGACAAATTTCTAGAAACACATAGTCTCCCAAAATTGAACCAGGAAGACATAGAAAACTAGAACAGACCAATAACAACTAAGGAAATTGAAGATGTAATCAAGAAACTCCTGGCAAACAAAAGCACAGGCCGGGAGAGCTTCATGGAAGAATTTTACCAAACATTCAAAGAATATCCAACACCCATTCTCCTCAAACTATTCCAAAAAATCCAAGAAGACGGAAAACTTCAAAACTCATTTTAGGAGGCCAATGTAATTCTAATTCCAAAACCAGATAAAGAAACTACAAAGAAAGAAAACTACAGACCAATATCCCTGATGAACACAGATGCCAAAATCCTTAACAAAATATTAGCAAATCTGATCCAGCAATACATCAAAAAAATTATTCATTATGACCAAGTGGGATTCATTCCAGGGATGCAAGGCTGGTACAATATTCGCAAATCAATAAATGTGATATATCACACAAACAAAATGAAAGGTAAAAACTGTATGATCATATCAATAGATGCTGAAAAAGCATTCCACAAAATCCAGCACCCATTTTTGATAAAAACACTTAGCAATATGGGAATAGAGGGATCATATCTTAACATAATAAAAGCAATATATGAACACCCTACAGCCAACATCATACTCAATGGGCAAAAACTAAAAGCATTTCCCTTAAGAAGAGGAACAAGACAGGGATGCCCACTTTCGCCACTCTTATTTAACATAGTACTGGAAGTCTTAGCTACAGCTATTAGACATGAAAAATAAATAAATAAATAAAAGGAATCCAAATTGGAAAGGAGGAAGTGAAACTGTTATTATTCGCAGATTACATGATACTGTACATAGAAAACCCTAAAGATTCCATCAAAAATCTACTAGATTTAATAAATGAATTTGGCAAAGTAGCAGGATACAGAAATCGATGGCATTCTTGTACACCAACAACGAAGTCAATGAAAGAGAAACTAAAAAAGGAACCCCATTTACCATTGCGGCAAAAAAAAATTAAGATACTTAGGAATAAATTTAACCAAAGAAATGAAGGACCTATGCACAGAAAACTATAGGTCACTGAAAAAAGAAATAGAGGAAGATATAAAAAAAAGTAGAGGCATATACCTTGTTCATTGATTGGAAGAGTTAACATCATTAAAATGTCCATACTACCCAAAGCAATCTATAGATTCAATGTAATCCCCATCAAAATACCAACAACATATTTCACAGAATTACAACAAATACTCCAAAAGTATATAGGGAACCAAAAAAGACCCCGAATAGCTACAGCAATCTTGAAAAAGAAGAACAAAGTAGTAGGGATCACAATACTGGATATCAGGTTATACTGCAAAGCCAAAGTAATCAAAACAGCCTGGTACTGGCACAGTAACAGGCATATGGCTCAATGGAACACAACAGAGAACCCAGAAATTGACCAAAGACATTATGTTCAATTAATACTTGACAAAGGTGGCAAGAGCATACAGTGGAGTAAAGACAACCTCTTTAATTAATGGTGTTGGGAAAATTGGACAGCTACATGCAAAAAATGAAACTAGACCACCATCTTACACCATACACAAGAATAAACTCAAAATGGATAAAAGACATAAATGTGACTCATGAATCCATAAAAATCCTAGAAGAAAATGTAGGCAACAAAATTTCAGACATCACACGCAGCAAAATTTTCACTGATACAACACCTAAGGTAAGAGAAACAAAGGAAAAAAAGGGACACATGGGGCTACATCAAACTAAAAAGCTTCTGCACAGCAAAAGAAACAACTATCAAAATGGAAAGGGAACCCAGTATATGGAAGAGCATAATTGCCAATGATACATCAGATAAGGGGTTAATTTCCCAAATATATAGAGTACTCATACAACTCAACAAAAGGAAGACAAATAATCCAATTAAAAAGGGCAGAGGATCTAAATAGATACCTCTCCAAACAGGACACACAAATGGCCAAGAGACATATGAAAAAATGCTGAACATCAGAAATTAAAATGACTGTGAGGTATCACCTCACACCTGCCAGAATGGCTGCCATCATCAAATCAACAAACAACAAGTGGTGACGAGTGTGTGGAGAAAAGGGGACTCTAGTACACTGCTGGTGGGAATGCAGACTGGTGCAGCCACTATGGAAAACAATATGGTGTTTCCTCAAAAAATTAAAAATTGAACTGCCATTTGACCCAGTGATCCCACTTCTAGGAATATACCCTAAGAAGTCTGAAACACCAATCAGAAAGAATATATGTACCCCTATGTTCATATCAGCACTATTTATAATAGCTAAGATTTGGAAACAGCCCAAGTTTCCATCAATAGATGAGTGGATAAAAAAGCTGTGGCACATGTCCAGCCAGTGTGGTTCAGTGGTTGAGCATCGATCCATGCACCAAGAGGTTGCCAGTTCCATTTCTCGTAGGGACACATGCCCAGGTTGTGGACCCGATCCTCAGTAGGGGGCATGCAGGAGGCGACCAATTGATGTTCTCATTCATCGATGTTTCTATCTCTCTCTCCCTCTCACTTCCTCTCTCTCTCAAATCAATAAAGGAGAAAAATTTTTAAAAAGTTGTGGTACATATACAGAATCGAATTCTATGCAGCCGTAAGGAAGAAAGATCTGTTATCATCTGAGACGAAATGGAAGGACCTGGAGAGTATTATCCCAAGGGAACAAGCCAGTCAGAGAATGGCAAATATCACATAATCTCACTTTTATGTGGAATATAATGAACAATACAAGCTGAGGAACAAAATAGACCCAGAGACATGGAAGTGGGGTGCAGACTGACAAACCTCAGAAGAAGGGCTGGGGGGAAGGGAAGACATAAACCACAGAACTTATACACGTATACGTAAACAAGGACATAGACAATAATGCTGGGGGAGGGGGCGAGATTGTGAGGAAGGAGTCAATGGGGAGAAAAAGGAAACATCTGTAACAAAAATAAATAAATAAAAATATGAAAAATACAAAATAAAAAATTAATAAAATATATTATAAATAAATAACTATAAAAAACAGCAACATACATCAATATCCATTTAGAACACGATTCTAGGGGTGAATATTTTAGTCTGGATTCAACTAGGTAGTTTTTCTAATTGAGCTCACTTGCATGGATGTGTGTTGTTTGGCTGTTGGCTGATTTGGACAGGCCTCACTTCAGAAACCTAGGTTTTCTTGTCTCTAGTCCACTTGTCTTTTATACTCCATTAGGTTAGACTTGGCATATTCTCATGGTGATGTCAATGTTCAAGAACTAAGGCCAAAATTGCAACAGTGCTTTTTCATGCCTCTGTTCCACCACTACTAAGTATCTCATTGGTCAATGCAATCAAATGAACAAAGTCAAAGTCAATGGATGAGAAAATATAATCCATCTCTCAATAGGAACTTCTGCTAAATCATTATGCAGAGGGTGTAGATACGAGATTACACTCAATGAATCTATGGGAAGAGGAAGCTATTTCATACCCCATACAATACATAGGAGAAGGTCCAGGCTAGACTAGAATTAATCCTGTAGCCAAATTGATTTCAGAAAGAAAGAGCGGTAGTAATCAGATATACAGGGTCATTCTCTATTTTCTATTGTTTTCCAGGGATGCAATATAGTGGAGTAGTTACTTATTTGAGATTTTCATTAGAAAATGTTCACATACATTTACCATATGACTCACCAATTCCACGCTTAGGTATATACCCAAGAAAAAAGAAATATATACAAAGATTTGCACATGAATGTATACAGCAGCTTTTTTTTGTAATAGCACAAAGCTAGAAACTACCGAAATGTTCATCAATTGGTAATGAAAGAAACATATTGTGGAATATTTATACTATCTATCCAACAATAGAAAAACATGAAATACTGATCTATCCAACAATATGGAAGAAAGTTGAAAGTTGAAAGTGAAAGAAATCAAACACAAAAGAGTACATACTATGTTAAAATTCAGGTTTATATACTTAATTTTTTTTTATTTTATTCAAACACACATACACATACCATTTGAAAACAGTTCTAGTGAAAAAAAACAACATATTTTAACATCCTCTTTTGTTCATATGGGTCTGTCTTTGTAAGTTAGCTTAAAGGAATATAAGCCCATGTTTTAAGGTTTTAACTTTAGTTATTTTTCTGATTACAAAAGGAATACATGCATAATAAATATTAAGAATGTCTGTGAGATAAAATGATTGAATTCTACTGTTCTCTCATTCTATCACTTCTTCCTTTATAAGCAGATTTACCTATGGTCTTGCAAATATTTTTTATTTCATATTCTATACCAGTAAGAATACCATTCTCTTTACTTTATACATACATAGACATATAGACAGATGTTAGAGATGGATAGATGGATGATAGATAAACAGATAATGAGAGCAATATTTATCATATTTTGCTAAACTGTAAAATATCTCATTGTGTGCTATAAAATTTGGAAATCCAAATCCTCCCACACGGCAAGCATTTCATAAAAATGATAATAAACAAATACCTATATTGTAAGAAAGACTGAGTTTATATTCTTTTTCAAATTCTTGATTAACCCAGCCAGTGTGGCTCAGTGGATTGAGCATCGTCCCATGGACTGAGAGATCCTGGTTCGATTCCCAGTCAGGGAACATGCCAGGGTTGCAGGCTGGATCCCCAGTAGGGGGCATGCAGGGGGAAGCTGATCCATGTTTTCCTCTCACATGGATGTTTCTGTCTCTCTCTCTAAAAAATGAGTAAAAACATTTTAAAAATTAAAAATAAAATACTTCATTAATTTTGCAAGTTTCCTTCTCTAGATGGATGAATAGGCTTGTCAAACTTAGTTTAAAAATAGTTTGGGTTCTATTCAGATAACATTAAATTACAGGTGACATTATAAAGAGTTTATAACTATACAGGTTTTCTCTTATGTTCTTCAGCAAAGTCCCATAGTCTTCTTCAAAGAGGTCTGGCTGTTTGAAAATGCTATAAATATATAATAAGCATATGTCAAATAGAGCCTTAAGATAATAAAATTTCCACAGATTTCTGAAGCAAGAGGAAAAATTTGGAGTACTTTCTCTTGCTCCAAACTTTATTATATGTCCCAAAATAGAAAAACCCATTCCCATGTGGAGAGCCTTCTCTCACCTCTTCCTTGAACAAATAAATCATTTGCAGAACTTTTGCTTTCAGGGCTCTTCTCCTCAAGAAGCAAAAGAGTTGTACAAAACAACATTTACACTTCATAAAAAGCTTAATACACTAATTTTGTTTTTATTTAGATGGATTTTTTAAAAATTCCAATAAGGATCCTCATCCTTTTACAATTTCCTCAATAGATCTCATACTTCTGCCTATAGTCCACCAGACAAACTTTTTTTGGATGATGTCTCCTGAACCCTCCAAACCCATATTGCACTACAATAGATGAGACTTCCATAAAGACCCTATAATTGTAATAATTTCAGTAATAGTGTATTGAATTAAGATGGTAAAGTATTTTTCATAATTATCAACCTCCTGATAAAGGTACTGTGGAAGCAATTGTTTCATCACATGTAGAGATCCTTCAGTTGTACTAAAAAACATGTTTCCAGGGAGATTTTTAAATTATTATTTGCATTATCTTTTGTTATAAAAAATCTGGAAGGAAGCAAGAGATCCATAAAGATAGAATGAATAAATCTATGATCTAGTCCAAAAATAAAATACTATGCATCCATTAAAAATTACGAGTCAGATCTAAATGGATTACATAGATTGTAAAAGAAAAATATGTAAAATTAAATTACAGGACAAAATTTTAGTAATAATATAATTTAACACACTCTTTTACTTGGCAAATCATATTTGTTTTTTCTAATAGGATATAACTAAAAATACATGTGTAGAAGGATATGCATATATCTAATGAAAGAATTACAAATGAAGGCAGTGGAGGACTAAAACAGATGCAAGTAATGAAATAGATCATTATTGTATAATATTGTATAGTCTTAGAAGAAGCCATTTATGGTTTTTTTAAATTAAATTTATTGGGGTAACATTGATTAATAACATTATATAAATTTGAGATGTACAGCTTTGTAATATAACATCTGTATACTCCTTTGTCACCTTGTATTTCACTCCCTTTACCATCTTCATCTTCTCCTTAACCCCATTCCTCTCTGGTAACCACCATACTGTTGTTTGTATCCACTTATGTTTTATATATGCAACTAAATATTATTTTTAAAAGATTATGAATATACAAATAGTCCATATCAGGAGTGAAACTGTGCATAAATTCTAACAGGTGTGAGTTGAAATCTCATAATGGATTTATTTTATTTATTTATTTATTTATTTATTTATTTATTTATATTTTAATGTTTTTATTGATTTTAGAGAGAGAAGTGACATTCCACTGTTTTTGAAAATATATTTTTTATTGATTTTTAGAGAGAGAAGAAGGGAGAGGGAGAGAGAAACATTGATCGGCTGCCTCCTGCATGCCCCCCACTGGGGATCGGGCCCACAACCTGGGCATGTGCCCTGACTGGGAATCGAACCAGCGACCTCTTGGTGCATGGGTCAACACTCAACCACTAAGCCACGCCATCCAGGTTCTCATAATGGGTTTAATTTGCATTTCTCTGATGATTAGAAACATTGAGCATCTTTTTTATGTTTATTAGCCATCTGTGTGCCCTCTTTGGAGAAGTGTTTATTTAGGTACTATGAGGTGCATTTTAGAGTAAATCAGGTGGTAATTAATGAACAACCAAGTTTCAAAACTTTCATATTCTGCTCTATCATGCTGGAGCTGGAACCTAGACAGCCTCAATTTTTCTTTATAATTCGGACCCTAGTTTGAGGATGCCTTTGGAAGATACTACAGGAACTCTCCAGGAGGGAGAAACATGATGTGCATTCCCCTATGTTTCTTGCACCTCTCAGTGTCACCCTAACAAATATGAAAGTGAGAAACTCCTGGAGTCACAATCTTAATGGATCCCCACACTTTTCATGAATTTTTACTACCAGGAACCTCACCATAGTCTATGATGAAGAGCCATAAATGATTCTCTTTTGGCTCTGGTGGGTGGTGGGGAAGAGTTATATGCCTATAACCTTCCACATAACAAAGGCCTGCTCTCCAGGGGAAAACATTTTACCAGGGACTTAATCCCACTTGGAAAAAGGCATTTATTCCACTGGACTCCAGCACTCTCTCACCTTCCTGACACATTTAAGGAGGTTTGGAAGCTATACAAAAATAAAAACACTTGTAAAGGGCCAGAGTGGGACAGAAGCACAGGCTCACTAAAAGACAGAATTAATAGGAAGATTATAAAACAACCACCTCCCCATATTTTACCACCACAGAACCAGGGCTCTAGTATAATAGTAGTGGATTACAGCACAAAAAGTGGCAAGACACAGACTCTCTCTAAAGAAGAGTACTTAGGGGATTCTAAAGCCAAAATGGGAGAAAGAAATAATAGGCTTAAATCTATTAAATAAATTAAATCAATAATTAATAGCCTTCTAAAATAGAAAGCACCAGTCTCAAATGGTTTCAATATTGAATTCTACCAAATATTTAAGGAAGCAATCACAATAGTTCTCCATAATATCTTCAAGAAAATAGAAGCAGAGGAATACTTCCCAACTCATTCCATGAGCCCAGAATTAAAGACATGAGAAAGTCATAAACATCACTGCAAACATCTTCAACAAAATAGTAAAGATAATTCAACAATATAAAAAACAATTATACCCATGACCAAGTGAGATTTATTCCAAGTATATAAGGCTTATTCAATATTCAAACATCAATAAGATATATTACATCAACAGACTAAAAAATTCTGAATAATTATATCAATTGATGGAGAAAAACACTCATTCATTATTTTATCTATTTATTTATTTATCTATTTATTTATTTATTTATTTATTTATTTATTTATTTTTTATCCTCACCTGAGGACATTTTTTCATTTTTTGTTCAGATAGAGTGGGAGGGAGAGAGAAGAAGAGAGAGAGAGAGAGAGAGAAAGAGAGAGAGAGAGAGAGAGAAACATCGACGTGAAAGGGACACATCGAGTGGCTGCCACCTGCACGACCAACCAGGGCCGGGGACAAACTGCAACGGAGGTACATGCCCTTAGTGGGAACCGAACCCGGGTCTCTCTGTACCACAGGCCGACGCTCTAACCGCTGAGCCAAACTGACCAGGGCCCCATTCATGATTTAAAAAAAAAACTCCTCAGCTAAGGATAGAGGGTAACTTACTCTACGTGATAAAGAACACCTAAAAAAACACCTAAAGCAAATCATACTTAATGGTGGAAAACTGAACATATTCTCCATAGGATTGGGAATAAATAAAGCATATCATTTCTCACCCCTCCTATTCAACATCATACCAGAAGTTATACCAAGTTCAATAAAAGAAGAAAAGAAAATGAAAGGTATATGAACTAGGAAGGAAGAAATAAAAACTCTTCTTGTTCATAAATGATGATTGCCTTTGTAGAATTTCCAAAAGTGTTAACAAAAACAAACAAATGAAACCCTATAACTAATAAACATGTATAGCAAGTTCACAAGGGCATATAGTGTGATGATTATTTTTATATGTCAACTTGACTGGGCTAAGAGATGCCCATATAGCTAGTGCAACATTATTTCTGGGTGTGTCTGTGAGTGTATTTCTAGGAGAGATTAGCATTTGATTTAGTAGACTGAATAAAAGAGATCTGCCCTCACCAATTTGAGTGTGCATCATCCAATTTGTTGAGAGCCCTAGTGGAACAAAAAGGCAAAGGAAGATCATCTAATAAAATCCATTTCTGTCTAATTTTTTTTTTTTTAAAGCAAAGGCAGGGCAAATTGTCTCTTTCTTTTCTTGAGCTTGAATATCCACCTTTTCCTGACCTCTGGCATTGGAGCTTCTGGTTCTTGGGCCTTTGAACTCCAAAGACTTAACAGCAGCAGCTCCCTGTTCTCAACATTTCAGCCTCACACTGAGAATTGCACCATTGGCTCCCCTTATTCTCAGACCTTTGGACTTAGACTGTATTATGGCAATAGCTTTCCTGGTTCTTCAGATTGAAGCATCTGTTCTTTACCATCAGGGAGATGTTGAGAGAAAATTTGATCTTTGACATTTGTCAATTTGTGTGATGTAAAAACTCTCACCATGGCTGATTTCAAGCTAACAATATAGTGTCACTGAAAGCAGACTTGGGAAGAGATTATAACAATACATTTCATGAGCAGATATAAGCTAGCTCCAGCCCACTGAATGACTTCTATCAAACATTCTGCTTGAATTATTTTACCAGTTTCCTTTGTCATATCTCCCCTCACCTGAAGGTTATTTTTAATAGTATTATTCAGCTTATTTACAATTATTTGGGAATTTTCTAGATATACTGTCATTTATTTCTAACTTAATTACATAAGGTAAGATAACACACTTTGTGTTTTCCATCCCTTGAAATTTATTGAGTCTTGTTTAATGGCTCAACATATAGTTTATCTAAGTGAAGGACCCATATGTACTTGAAAAAAAAGTGTGTCAGCTATGGTGTTCTGAAGAGGTGAATTAGATTAATTAATGGGATAGTATTCTTCATTTTTTTCCATATTCTAACTGCTAATTCCTACAGCAATGAAATCTATTGATAAACTTCTATTAGCTTTCAGTAGTCTTAATTATGGATAACATTTTTTCTGTTTTGTGTGCCACACAGTTTTTTTTTTTTTTTATTGTTATATCAGGGATATTCTGGATAATACATTGTAGAACACATAGAAAAGCCTCTTTTATGTTCCTTTTTCTCTCTGATTTTGCCTTCTTTTGCATTAATTATGTAGTATTAATTATATACAACTTAGCTACTAACAACTGGGCTGAGGACTTTTTACAAGGATTGAAAGACTCACTATTATAAAGACATTTGGTTTCCCCAATTTGATATAAAGATTAAATCCAAACAAAATCCCAGTCTCTCTTGTGACTGACTTCTATTGCTTTTGCAAGATTCATTCATTTTCTGTGTGTGAGCAGGTGTGGATTATTCATTTTCACTGCTGTATATTATTCTATCTTGTGAAAGTTTTGTGTGTAAGTGTATGTGTGTGAAAAGTGACAACCTTATTTGAAATGTGTTAATAGCATTATTCAATGCAACTTCCTATGATAATGTAATTGTTTTATATCTGTGACTACTGCCCATTACAGTAGTCACTATGTGGCTATTGAGCACTTTAAATGTGGCTACAGTAACTAAGAAATAAATTTTTAATTATTTTAAATTTAAATAGCTACTTGTGGCTAGTTACCACCATATTGGACAATGCAAGAATATTGAAATGCAGAATGACAATAATAGAAAAGTGCTTTTGGAAAAGGAGGGCGTAAATTGCCATCCTCCCAATTTACTATGAAATTGTAGGAATTAAGGCATGGCATACTGGCCAAGGAGAGACTAATAAATCAGTGGAACATTACAGAGAGTATAGAAACAGCAAATATATATATATGCTGGTTCATCACAAAGAGCATAAAATGTATGTGTGTATATATTTATACATGTACAGTAATCTGATCCATGAAAAATGTGATACTAACACAGAGTGGGAAAACATTCTCTTTTTTAGTCAATTGGATATCCACTTGAACTGAATTTTGACTCTTTATCAAGCTATAAAAATCAGTTGGATAGTGTTTGCAGATATATATGTGAAAGATAAAAATAATTTAAGGAACACATAGGAAATGCCTTTATGACTTTTTAGTAGGCAATAATGTCTTTAACAGAACATACCAGGAAAATATAGTACTAACAATAAAGAAAAAAAAGACCATATAAAAGAAAAAAGATTTAAGAACATTTATTTATGAAAATACCCCATTATTAAAGAGAAAATGCAATTCATGGACTAAGAGTATTTATTTGCAATACATGCATCCAACAAATGAATTTTATCTAGAATATATAAAGAATTCCTAAAAATCTGGAAGAAGAGGCAAACAACCTAATGGAAAAATAGGAAAAGATAAACAGGCACTTCAGGAAAAAAAAAAAAGGCTAATCCAAGTGACTAATAAACAAATGAAAGCATTCTCAAACTTATTATTCCTGCAGATCAGGGAAATAAAAATGAAAGCCACATGAGATGCTTTTAATATCACACTCTCATAGGTAAGATGAAAAAATGTAAGAAATATCATGTCTTTGCAAGGAGGACACACAACAACTGATACAAATCAAAAGTAGTACAACCACTTTGGAAATTTACTTGGTATTGTATAATATATATGAATTTGTGCATAACCAATGATGCAATAATTTCACTTTTCGGTATTTACCCAACAGAATTATATGCATATGTGCAACAGAATATACGTATAAAAGTGTTCACCGAAGCACAAGCACTATTCACAGTAACAAAAAAACATTTAAAAGTTCCCAAATGCACACAAAAAATAGGTTGGCTAAGTAAAGTGTAGTACTTTCACAAGATAGAATAATATACAGCAGTGAAAATGAATAATCCACACCTGCTCACACACAGAAAATGAATGAATCTTGCAAAAGCAATAGAAGTCAGTCACAAGAGAGATCAGATTAGTGTTCACTTTTGGGAGGTTTTATTGACTTGAGAGGGAATACTGTTTCTCACTCTGAGTGCTGCTTCATGGGTGTGTTTACCTTGTAAGAATTCATTGAGCTTATGGTTTGTTCAATTCTTTTTCCATACATTACTCTTCAATAAAATTACTAAAAATAGAAATGAAAAAAAACAGACTGGGCTCAGGTACCTATCAGCCATAGACCCTTGTAAAATCTAGAAGGTGTCTGTGGTAGTACTTAAAAAGATCCTCACTGTCTGCAGCAACAGGGAAGACTGCTGAAAATCAGATCAAGGAGATAATTGGAAGAGAGGTAGACAGCTGTTCAACAATCCTAGAGGCAAGATGGCTGCAGAGAAGCTGGTGGCTGTGTGCCCTTGCTCCCAGCTAGGAACCAGATTTACAGCTAAAATATTATGCAATCATCTTGAAAAATCAGGTGAGGTGTATATGATCAGAAATATATCTAAGGAGCACTGAAGAAACCACATAGAGACCGGTAGGAGGAGGGGAGTTGTGGAAAGGGGGAGCTTCCCGAAGCTGAGAGGCCTGAGGGATATCCATTGCAAAGCTCCCTTCCTCTGAGAGTGTGGGATCTCAACCCTTTGCAGGGATCCCAAACCCAAGGCAGCAGAGATGGGAAGAAGAGCCCTTGTAGTATTGGGCAGAGGGAATCAGGGAATTCTTTCTACCTGGGAGAATTGCACACCACTTTCCCAGTGAAGGAGTGATGGTATTGTTAGCAGCCCAAGCCTGAGAAGTTTGCTGGGGCTCTGACTGCTGGAAAAGCTGTGTTACTGTGTTTGGGTCCAGTGGAGGGGCCTGTGGCTACAACAAACGGTGATTTTGAGGTACCCTCTTCTTTTTGAAAGGCACCAGTCAGTGACTAAACTGGCATGGGGAAAGGGGAAAGGTTTCTCCCACTGAATGCAGGGTGGGAACTCCATCCCCAGCCTGTGGAGGCTCCAGGACTGTTCCATTCTTCTGGGTTCATAGCAAGGGGCCGCA
The DNA here is from genome assembly GCA_030848825.1 of Tadarida brasiliensis. NCBI lineage: Eukaryota > Metazoa > Chordata > Mammalia > Chiroptera > Molossidae > Tadarida > Tadarida brasiliensis. The sequence continues at coordinate 30,303,207 of CM061280.1, read as the reverse complement.
GTGCAGGTCTGGGCAAAGGACCTGAATAGACACCTCTCCAAAGGCGGACATACAGATGGCCAAAGACATATGAAAAAATGCTCAAGGTCACTAATCGTCAGAGAGATGCAAATTAAAACTACAATAAAGTATCACCTCATACCTGTTGGTAGAATGGCAACTATCAATAAATCAAGAAATAACAAGTGCTGATGAGGATGTGGGGAAAGGGAAACCTTAGTGCACTGTTGGTGGAAATGCAGACTGGAACAGCCACTGTGGAAAACAATGTGGTGTTACCTCAAAAACTTTTGAGGGTCGAACTGCCTTTCGACCCAGTGATCCCACTTCTTGGAATATATCCTAAGAATCCTGAAATACCAATCAGTAAGAATATATACACCTCTATGTTCATAGCAGCGTTATTTACAATAGCCAAGATCTGGAAACAGCTCAAGTGTCCATTAGCAGATAAGTGGATAAAAAAGCTGTGGTACATATACACAATGGAATACTATGTGGCTGTACAAAATGAAGGAACTCTTACCCTTTGCAACAGCATGGACGAACCTGAAGAGTATTATGCTAAGTGAAATAAGCCAGTCAGAGAAAGGCGTATACCATATGAGCTCACTGATATGTGGAATCTAATGAACAAAATAAACTGAAGAACAAAATGGAACTTGAAGCATGGATACATGGAATAGACTGGTGGGTGAGTACCAGAGGGGAGAAGGGTAGGAGTGACTGGATAAAGAAGTTGAAGGGATTAGCTAAAGAACATATAAGCATAACCCATGGACACAGATGGACATTAGTGTGGTGAAGGCCAAGGGAAGGGAAGGCGGGGGTAGGTGGATGTAGGCAAAGGAAGGGGGAATCAGAGAAGTCTGCAATAATGTAAACATTAAAATTTGTAAATGAAGAAATAAGAAAAAAAAGGAGGTAGAGGTGCAAAATGGCACTGGATGCATGATTTGAACAGGTCTCTTATATCAAAGTCTGAACTCTCATGACAAATAGTAAGACCATGAGAACTTGGATGGGGACATTTGCATGGAAAAACCTGGGAATCTTAAACTACTAGATTCCCCTTTCAGAACCAGTCCTCCCACACTCACTTCTCTGACTTGCTAGAGAAGAGCAACCACCCCATGTTTGGAGATTCTGCAGATACATTACTAACACAGGAGACTTACCAAATGACACATTCAACATCCATGCTTTCATTGCCCCTAAGTCCATTAATAGCAAGGCTAGTTTTCATGATAAGCAGAGCAGGTAAGTCAAATCCTTGCTCTGAGCGGAAATAGCTTGCAATCAAAAGAAGTGGAAAACATGGCTCAAATACACTGACATGAAATCTGGGAAATATGTGGGAGTAGATTTTGAAGATTTGAATAAGAATTAAGGAAAATAAAGAAGCATTATTGGCATGACACCATTGCATGATTGCTGTACAACTACTCACTCCTTGGGGGAGAGTGACTGGCCAGTTAACTGCTTGTTATAAAAAGGCACTAAACTCTTGGCTTTGATTGCTCAGCTGTGGTGCAATTCAGTATTTGTAGCCACCATTTGGGCCCATGTTGTCACACAGTGGAACTTGGGGACAGTGGAACTTGGGGACAGTGGAACTGGTGCTACCAAGCTGATACTCCTGCTGATTGTTGGGCTGTGATTAATAAATTGTTTTGCTTGTCTTTTTTGGCACTCGTGGAGTGTGGCAAGTCAATATGCCTGCTTACTTAGTCATTTCCATTGGAGTCCAGTTACTCCTTGCCATCCTATATAAAGTTCAGTTTCTGCAATGATTGGCACAGCAAGCAAGATGACAATATAGACAACGGCTTTTTGGAAAAGGCAAGCGACCCATGTGAAGAAACTCCCTGGGAGCTAGCAGGGAATATGAATGCCTAAACATTAGAAGAAGACTAGGGTAAATGAATATTTTGAACAAAGGACTGAGCTGATAGATAGACACTAAGTGGTGACAGGCCTGACTACAACAAGCTGCCCAAAAGGTGCCATGGCGGTTGCTTGCTCTCCTATAGAATAAGAAACAAGAGGAGCACCCTTGATTTCTGTCAAGGAGAAAGACACAACTTTGCTTTGTTTGAAAGCCATAACTACAGCCATCACCTAGAACTACAACATGAGCCCACAAAGAGTAGTAAGATGCACCCAAGATGCAAAGGAAGGAGATCTGAGAGATCTGAGATCACTTATGTCAAAAGACTGGGAAGCTGTTAGAAATTCAATTAGTACACCTGGGCCAAAGTGTAAACTCCTATGCTTTCAGAGGGTGAATGATAGAAATTAGGCACTCTCACACACAACCCCATAATTCAGTCAGACAATTCAGTCAAGACTGAATCATGTTCCACAATGTGGATTGCTACTTTGAATTTCTATTTCAATGATAACATTATGACCAACCTGGGAAGAAAATCAAGGAGAAAATTATACAAAACATAGTGGCTGTAGCTGCTCCATGGAAAGAATGACAACTCTTATAATGAGCCTCCCACCCAGAAAGTGACTGATAAGTGTTTAAGCTTTTCCTCCCAAAGTGGAAAACTCCACTAACTTTGTTGTTAGTACCCTGAGGACCTATGAAGGTAGCTATAGTGATTTTCGACCGGTGTCCAAGTTAAAGAGAGATAAGCAAATAGATCTAAACTTCCTTGTACAAAAAAAATAAAGTTAAATTAAAAAAATAAACTTCCTTGTATATTCGTAATGGATAACAAACTGATCTTAGGGTATATTCAGGAGGGAGGAGTGTATATGGTCAACAGCATTTTCTTTGTGTTTGACTTAATTCCACCAACCAGATGAAACAGCTCAGCTAATGCATCAGTTTGGGCACAACACTCTGCACCACTGGGACAGTTTCCTTCAGGAACTGGTACATGCACTGAATTAAAAACTGATATTTGATTAGGATGAACACTTTGTACAGTATATGATTGTCTAACCACTATGCTGTACACCTGAAACCAATACAAATAAATATTGAATTTATTCAAACTGTAATTGAAAATAAAATAAAATGATATTGATGCCATGTCCCCAAATCTAGAGTACATGAATCTAGGAATTAAGGGGTGAAAATAAGATTGGCTCCTGTAAAAATGAGTTTCATTCTATTTTCTGATGTTTGTCTGCTGAGAAATTTTAGGCCTCAGACCTCCCTCTTCCCCTCCACCCCACATCTGGGCAATTTGAAAAGAAATCCCAGGTAATCTCTTCTTGGGAGCCAGCAGGAGGTTCAAAACATGCAAGCCCCCACCTCTGTATCAGAATATTCATTCTGGCCCCACTCCTAACCAAAACAAAAACCTAAAGCCAGTCTCCTTTTCCTACTCTCTTAAGATATTTTCAGACCAGTTTGGGAAGGCTTCCTTATTCTTCCCTGGAAAGCTTGTTATGTAAGTAATAAACCTTGTTGTACCTTCTTGGTGTGTGTATGTGTGGTGTCATCAGTCTTGATATCTGAAGCAAATTTTAGTTGGAAAGGGGGGGGGGTCTATCCTTTCTTTGTAGAATGGATACCACAGCTCCTCTCACCATCATTCTTGCAGAATGTGTGCTTCCAATCCCTGAAACTTTAGGGTCTATCATTATTAAACGTTCTGGGTCCCAAGAGAGACTGCTTTCTGTAAGGGATACAGGTTGGGTTCCACCTAACTTGAAACTACAGCTACCATCTGGACACATCTGTCTCCTTATTGTAATGTATCAGCAGGCACAGAAAGGATTTTTTATAGTAGTGAGGCAAGGTGACTGTGATTACTGTGCAGAGTTGTTGCTACATAATGGGGATAAGGAGGAGTATGTCTAAATCCAGATGATTCATTAAGAATTATTTTGCTGCTTCTTATCCAGTAACAATGGTGAATGCAATCAATACAAATATTTTATACTACAAAGCTACTGTAATCAAAACAGCCTGGTACTGGCACAAGAACAGGCACATAGATCAAAGGAATAGAACAGAGAACCCAGAAATTGACCCAAAACATTATGCTCAATTAATATTTGACAAAGGTGGCAAGAGCATACAATGGAGTAAAGACAGCCTCTTTAATAAATGGTGCTGGGAAAATTGGACAGCTACATGCAAAAAAATGAAACCAGACCATCAGCTTACACCATACACAAGAATAAATTCAAAATGGATAAAAGACTTAAATGTGACTCATGAATCCATAAAAATCCTAGAAGAAAATGTAGGCAACAAAATTTCAGACATCATACGCAGCAGAATTTTCACTGATATATCACCTAAGGCAACAGAAACAAAGGAAAAAATGAACACATGGGACTACATCAAACTCAAAAGCTCCTGCACAGCAAAAGAAACAACCATCAAAGTGGAAAGGCAACCCACTGTATGGGAGAGCATAATTGCCAATGATATATCAGATAAGGGATTAATTTCCAAAATATATAGAGTGCTCATACATCTCAACAAAAGGAAGACAAAGAACCCAATTAAAAAAGGGCAGAGGATCTAAATAGATACCTCTCCAAACAGGACATACAAATGGCTAAGAGACATATGAAGAAATGCTCAACATCACTAATCATCAGAGAGATGCAAATTAAAACAACAATGAGGTATCACCTCACACCTGTCAGAATAGCCACCATCAACAAAGCATCAAACAACAAGTGTTGGCGAGGGTGTGGAGAAAAGGGGACTCTAGTACACTGCTGGTGGGAATGCAGACTGGTGCAGCCACTATGGAAAACACTATGGTGTTACCTCAAAAAATTAAAAATTGAATTACCAGTTGACCCAGTGATCCCACTCCTAGGAATATACCCTAAGAAGCCTGAAACACCAATCAGAAAGAATACATGTACCCCCATGTTCATAGCAGGGCTATTTACAATAGCTAAGATCTGGAAACAGCCCAAGTGTCCATCAGTAGACGAATGGATAAAAAAGCAGTGGCACATATACACAATGGAGTACTATGCAGCTTTAAGAAAGAACGATCTCTTATCCTTTGCATCGACATGGGAGGACCTGGAAACTATTATCCTAAGTGAAACAAGCCAAGCAGAGAAAGACAAACATCATATGATCTCACTTATTTCTGGAATATAATGAACATAACAGTGTGAGGAGCAGGGTAGTCCCGGGGATGTGGAAGTGGGGTACAGACTGACATCTGCCAGAAGAGGGGGTGGGGGAGGGGAGCGATGAACACAGAACTTGTACGCATGTACTCATAACCAATGGACATGGACAACAAAAATGGGGACGGGGCAGGGAGGGAGGGGGAGGGGGGTGTCAATGGGGGAAAAAAGGAGAATCATCTGTAACAAAAGTAAATTAATAAAAAAAAAATTAAACCAAAATAAAATTTTAAAGCTCTGTAAAAAAAACAAAACAAACAAACAAAAAAAACCACAATGGAGTACTATGCAGCTGTAAGAAAGAAAGATCTCTTATCCTTTGAGACGACATGGGAGGACCTGGAAACTATTATCCTAAGCGAAACAAGCCAAGCAGAGAAAGACAAATATCATATGATCTCACTTATTTCTTGAATATAATGAACATAACAGTCTGAGGAACAGGGTAGTCCCAGAGACGTGGAAGTAGGGTACAGACTGACAATTGCCAGAAGAGGGGGTGGGGGAGTGGAGCAATGAACCACAGAACTTGTACGCATGTACTCATAAGCAATGGACATGGACAACAAAACTGGGGATGGGGCAGGGAGGGAGGGGGAGGGGGCTGTCAATGGGGGAAAAAGGAGAAACATCTGTAACAAAAGTAAATTAAAAAATAAAATAAAATAAAATAAAAAAAACAAAAAAGAAAAACAAAAGACAGGGCAACATCATAGAAATGGGAATAAGATAAGACATCTAACTCTTTGACAATTGTACACTCAGACACACAAACACAGAAATATAAACTTTTCCAACTTCAAACTATATATATATAAATGTTGATTTCTTCATAATTTTAAGAATTGTTTACACTTGAGATCTTGGCTAAGTGAGGCTGAAGGGAACAAAAAGTTCTGGACTACTGATTCAGAAATTATTCTAGAAAAAAAAAAGCCTGCTTTTTTTTTTCTTTATTAATTTTAGAGAGAGAGGAAGGGAGAGGGAGAGAGAGATAGAAAAATCAATGAGAGAGAACATCGACTGGCCTCCTCCTGCATGACCCCCACTGGGGATTGGGCCCACAACCTGGGCATGTGCCCTGACTGGGAATCGAACCAGTAACCTCTTGTTGCATGGGTCAATGCTCAACCACTGAGCCACACCAGCTGGGCAGGAAGCCTGCCTTTTAATACTTATCAATGCCTAACATGCTTAGCTTAGTCCTTTAAAAGAAGTATCTCCTTTTTCTTGTTCATTAGAGGCTTGAAGTGAATTCATCAGTGTTCATTAAATACTTTCCAACTACTGTTTTTAAAACTTCAACTCTCTTCTGGTTGCATTCATTTCACCTTCGTAATTTTTTCCTAAGTAGCTTTATTTAAATGTCCAAATCTTTTCTACCTTTCTTTTGGTAAGTTTTTACTATTACTGAGATCTGAACTATACATTTTTTATGACTCTGTCCCTGGTCACATGAGCCATCTCCAGATGAAAACTAAGGAACAGTTTATCCTGCACAGCAGGATGCCGCTATATTGGAACACTTTAGTTATGCTGGCAATAGTAGAATTAAAAAGGACAGGACTTGAAAGGCTTAAAGAGTAAACCAGGATTCTAAGACCTCAAGGGAAAGGGAGGGAGAACCCAAACTCCAGAAGTAGAGGGTCTTAAACATTCATTGGCCCCTGGGAGTGTCAATCTTAGCCTTTCAGCCAATGAGCTTAGAACTTTCAATGAAGGAAGCAGACCTTTATTGACCCTTTGAAGCTCTGCCTCCTGTGTCACACCGATCAAATTCTTTCCCGCTTCTTCCAATGATATTGCAAGCTCAGGCCTGGTGAGGGGCTCCTAGAGCTGTCCCGCCCCCCTACCCCTGCTTCCTGTCTCTGTCACCCCCAGCTGGCTCCAACTGCCAATAGCATACTGTCAGTGGCAGTTAACCTCAGTATCTGCCATCTTTGCCACCTTCGTCAAGCAGCCAAATCACTTCTCCAGTTGAGGCAGTGACGGGTGTGTCCCTCCCGCCATGTCTACCATAGAGAAGCAAGGCACAGTCTCAGGTGGCCAGAAAGGAGCCGGTGAGGTGGTAGGGCAAGACCCAGGATCCATTCGGGGTGGTTTGGTGCCTGCGGAATTGGGGGCTGTAGTCGTGAGGGCCGCAGCCCCTAGGGATTTCCAGGAAGTCCTGCAAGGCATTTGGGAGGAAGAGAATAGACAGGAGGTCGCCCAGCCTGTAAACGAGGAGAACTTGGTTGTACAGCCAGAGGAGGCGGAGGAGGAGGACGAGGAGGAGGAAGAGGAGGAGGAGGAAGACGAGGAGGAGGAGTATGACACCGAGGAGGAGGATGACGAGGATGAGGGAGAAAGGGACAGGGAGGATGAGGGAGAAGAAGAAGAGAATGAGGAATATGAGTATGAGGAGTATGAAGAAGAGGAGGAGGAATATGGCTATGAGGAAGAGGGTGAAAATCATATGGACAGAAAGGAAGAGGAAGATGGTAAGTAGAAATCGTGGCGGGCATCTGTGGGTTCCCCATGGAGCAGTTTCTGGTTTCTGTTCTAGGATCTGGTACACTCCCTTCTCTACCATATCCTTTATACTGACCATGTACTGGTTGGGCCCCAGGCGGGCCTTGTGGTGGTCAGGCATCCTCTTAGGAATGCAAGGACCACTGAGAGGGAACCGGGTCCTGGGAGGCTAAGTTTGGGCAGACAAATACCTGGCAGAGGGCACTTTACCCCCAGGAATTGGAGGAGCCCACAGAAAGGGCTGAATCCCAGAAAACAGAAGCTCCTGTATGTTAAGGTCTGGGAGGGCAAGGTTGACCTTCACTGTGGAATTGTCTTTCATTTATTTATTTATATATTCATTTATTTATTTATATATTTTTCAATTACAGTTTACATTCAAAATTATTTTGTTTTAGTTTCAGGTGTATAGCATTGTGGGTACACAATCATATACTTTACAAAGTGCCCTTCCCCCCGGTATTTCAAGTACCCAACTTGCACCATACATAGTTATTACAATATTATTGATTATATTCCTTATGCTGTACTTTATATTTTTGTGACTATTCTTTAACCACTAATCTGTACTTCTCAATCTCTTCATCTGTTTTACTCTGTCCCCCAAACCCCCTCTCTTCTGGCAACCACCAGTCTGTTCTCTGTATCTATGAGTTATTTTCTGTTTTGTTTGTTCCTTTATATTGTTCTTTAGTTTCCACATATAAGTGACATCATATGGTATTTGTTTTTGGCTGACTTATTTCACTTAGCATAATACCCTCTAAATCCATCCATGCTGTTGCAAATGATAATATTTTCTTTTTTATGGCCAAGTAATAGTCCATTGACTTTATGTACCACAGCTATTTTTACTTTACCCAGAAAAATAATGTATTGTCACAGAGAGTTCAGGGATATGACAACCATACTCTGCTCCCTGCCTGCCCTCCCCACTATTCCTTTTCGCACATTCTATTGTTTGAATGAGAAAAAGGCCAGTCAAAAGTCACTACAAACACCATGCTTTCCTATCTTTATGTATGCTCTACTTCACTTCTGGAATATCTCACTATCAATTTTCAAGGTTCAGCTCAAATACCTCAAGCTCCATAGAACCTTCTATGATCCACAAGGTCAAAATAAGTTTCTTCCTTCCACTGAAATTTCCATGGACTGTCTTTTATGATGGCGATCCTAATATGAGACACTGGTATTCTATTATTGTTACATGCCGCATGTCTGAGTCACATCTGTAGACTTCTATCAATATTTATTGATTAAATGAATCTTTTAAAAAATCTCTAATAATGGTATGCTACTAATAGTAAAATTTCTCTAGATAAGATAAAGTATAACAATGTGTATTTCCTTAATATAAAACATAGTTTTAGGAATGCTGTCTAAAATAAACCAGTTAAGTTGTTTCTATCTACCACATGGTATTCCCTGTACTACTGAGAAAAAAACAAGAAGGAAAAGAGAGTGAAAAAAGTAATTAAAGATACTACAAGGAATGATCCAGTAATTTACTACAGGGTGTTACCAACATTAGCATGCATCTTCTCAAGGATGCAACCACTTTTTCTCCAAGACATCTCATGAACAGCTGAAGAACCATAGCCTACACTTTCTCTAAGAGTTCAAGGATCATATGTATGTATGGCCATGGATCCTTAATAATTTTTAATGATTTTATTGATTTTTTTAGAGAGAGAGGAAGGGAGAGAGAGATAGAAACATCGATATGAGAGAGAAACATTGATTGGCTGCCTCCTGCACGCCCCCTACTGGGGATCGAACCTGCAACCTGGGCATGTGCCCTGACCAGGAATCCAACTGGGACCTCTCAGTGCATGGGAGGACACTCAATCTACTGAGCCACACCAGCCCGGCTGCCATGCATCCTTATAAAATGCAGCACTGAAATGAGGAAAAAAGGAGAAATATTTGTAACAAAAATAAATTAATAAAACACCCTTCAAAAAAAAAAAAGAATTCCAAGAAAAAAAAATAAGAAGAAAAATAAAAAAATAAAAAATAAATAAAATGCAGCACTGAGGTCCGTGTGGTGTCAGGGGTTGCACCCAAAAGCACCATATCTGACACAGGAATCCAGAGCCTCTCTGATAATTAGAATTTTGAAAGAAGTGACCCAGGTACTAGCTTCTGAGGGCACTTAAGAGTTCTCATGTAGTATATGTGAAATGTCAGGTAATTGCTGCATTATAGCTTTTGCCAGCAGATAGGGAGTGACAGAGGTAGAGTTTTCTTACCGCTGTGAAATTTCCCATGCTCTTTTCCTCCGTGAGCAGCGGGTGAAACTAGGCCAGCTCTGGAACAGGTTTAACACTCCCAAACAACTAACTACAATTTGGAACCATTTCACGTAAGAATGGAATATCAATGCCCTTGAAGATCTTTTCATTGGGCCAATGATGGCACATAGCACCTTCCTAGGTTGACTGGCCACATTCCCTTACAACTAAGGAATCTGTGATCTAGCATGGCGGGTGTGTGTGTTTGATGGGGGATAGGAACAATTCTCAGAGTGTTCATATCTATGGTAATATATCCTATCCAAATTCACATGACAATATAGAGATTGAGAGGGACTCAGTTGAATTTACCCTTTACTGTTGGAGAAGAAACCAGTTTAAGCGGTGGATACAAAGATGAAGAAATTTAAAGTTGTTTCTGGGAAGTTTTTTTTCCTGGATATGTTGACAAGGGTGGCTAAATGACATTTACTAAAGATGATAAACAATCAATGATGCCAAAGCTCTCATTTAAATGGTGTATGACAACTACTATTTAGCTCCAGAATCATGCTGTATCAAATACTAAACCTATTAGTATACTAATTACATTGAGCTTCCAAGCTTGGAATACACACAGCATGCCTGATCATTAAGCCAAACAGTCTGTTCTTAATTTGAGCCATAATGATAACTGAATCTGTGACTAGTATTATCTTTATAACCTTATTTTATTTTATTTTATTTTTAGTTTACAACCTCCTGTCTTTTACTGTTTTTTTTTTTTCAGTTAGAGTTTACATTCAGTATTATTTCTTATTAATTTCAGGTGTACAGCATAATTGTTATACAATCACATACTTTACAAAGTGTTCCCCCAGATATTTCCAGTACTCACCTGGCACCATACATAGTTATCACAACGTTATTGACTATATGCTGTAATATACATCCCATGACTATTTTGAAACTACCAACCTGTACTTATCAATCCCTTCACCTTTTCACCAAGTCACCTAACCTCCTTCCCCTCTGGCAACCATCAGTTTATTCTCTGTATCTCTGAGTCTGTTTCTGTTTTGTTTGTTCATTTATATTGTTCTTTAAGATTCCACATATAAGTTAAATCAAGTGGTATTTGCCTTTTTCTGACTGACTAATTTCACTTACATTAATACCCTCTAGGTCCATCTATACTGTGGCAAATGGAAGAGTTCGTTCTTTTTTATGGCCAAGAAATACTCCATTGTATTATATATGTACCTAAGTTGTTTTTTTTTGTTGTTGTTTTTTTATCCACTCATCTATTGATGGTCACGTGGGTTGCAACCATAGCTTGACTATTGCAAATAACCCTGCAGTGAACATAAGGGTGCATATATTCTTTCCAATTAGTGTTTTGGGTTTCCTCAGATATATATTCAGAAGTGAAATCACTGGGTCATTAGGCAGTTCCATTTTTAATTTTTTGAGGAATTTTCATATAGTTTTCAATGGTGACTTCACCAGTCTCCATTCCGAACAACAGTGCATGAGGGTTCCCTTTTCTCCACATTATCACAAACACTTCTTGTTTGTTGATTTATTGATTATGACAGGTGCGAGGTGATAACTCATTGTCATTTTCTTTACATATGTCTTTGTATCTCTTTATTAATTCAAATTTATTATGGTGATAATGGTTAATAAAATTATATAGGTTTCAAGTGTACAATTCTGTGATACATCATCTGTGTATTGCATTGTGTGCCCACAACCCAAAGTCAAATCTTCTTTTGTCACCATATATTTGACCCCCTTTACCCTTTACTGCCCCCACCCTCTATCCCTCTAGTAACCACCATACTGTTGTCCATGTCTATGAGTTTTTGTTTGTTTGTTTTATTTTTCTTACTTGTTCATTTATTACTTTCAGTTTTATATCCCACATATGAGTGAAATCATATGTTTCTTAACTTTTTCTGTCTAAGCATAATATTCTGAAGATTCATCCATGTTGTCACAAGTGGCATTCTTTCATCTGTTCTTATGGCTAAGTAGTATTCTATTGTATATGTATACCACATCTTCTTTACCCAACCGTCTATCAAAGGATACTTTAGTTGTTTTCATTTCTTGGCCACCGAGAATAATGCAATTAATGTAGGGGTGCATATATATCTTTGCAAATAAATGTTTTTAAAATTTTGGGGTAGATACCCAGAAGAGGGGTTGCTGGGTCATATGGTAACTTTATTCTTAATTTGTTTGAAGAGCCTCTATACTGTTTTGTATAGTTCCTGTACCAGTTTACATCCCTACCAGCAGTGAATAAGGGTTCCTTTTTCTCCACATCCTCTCCAACACTTGTCGTTACTTGTCTTGTTGACAATAGCCATTCTAACAATTGTAAGGTGGCATCTCATTGTAGTTTTGATTTGCATTTCCCTACTAGCTAGTGAAGTTGAACATGTTTTCATATATTTGTTGCCCATTTGTATGCCTTCTTGGAAGAAGTGTCTGTTCAGGCCCTCTGCTCATTTGTTAATTGGATTGTTTGTTTGCTGTTGAGTCGTATGAGTTCTTTGTATATTTTGGATATTAACACTTTGTCAGAGCTGTTGTTTGCAAATATCTTCTCCCATTTGGTTGATTGCCATTTTGTTTTGTTTGTTGGCAGTTTCTTTTGCTGTTTAGAAGCTTTTTAGTTTTATATATCCATTTATTTTTGCCTTTACTTTCCTTGCCTTTGGGGGTCAAATTCATAAAACCCTCTCTGAGACCAAGGTCCATAAGTTTAGTACCTATGTTTTCTTCTATGCAATTTATTGTTTCAGGTCTTATATTTAGGTCTTTGATACATTTTGAGCTTATTTTTTATATATGGGGACAAACAGTAGTCTAGTTTCATTCTTTTGCATGTGGCTTTCCAATGTTCCCAGGACCATTTACTGAAAAGGCTTTCCTTTCTCTATTGTATGTTTTTGGATCCTTTGTTGAAAATTATTGCCTGTATACATGTGGGCTTATTTCTGGGCTCCCAATTCTGTTCCATTGATCTGTGTGTCTGTTTTCCTGTCAATATGATGCTGTTTTGATAACTGTTGCATTGTAATGTAATTCGAAATTAGGCAGTGTGATACTTCTGGCTTTGTTCTTTTTCCTCAGGATTCCTTTGGCTATTCATGGGTTTTTGTAGTTCCTTACAAATCTGATGATTTTTTGTTCTATTTCTTTAAAAAATTCCTTTGGGATTTTGATTGGGATTGCATTAAATTTGTCTGTTGCTTTGGGTACTAGGGCCATTTAAACTATGTTGGTTCTTCCAATCTATGAACATGGAATATCTTTCCATTTCTTTGTGTTATTTTCAGTCTTTTAAAATAATATTTTGTAGCTTTCAGTGTATAGGTGCTTCAAATTTTTTGTTAAATTTATTTTAGATGTTTTATTTTTTGCTGCAGTTTCAAAAGGAATTGTTTGGATTTTTTATCCTTTATTAATTAATTAATTTTATTATTATTACTTTTAAAATCCTCACCTGAGGTTATTTTCCATTTATCTTCAGACAGAGTGGGAGAGAGGGAGGGAGGGAGGGAGAGAGAGAGAGAGAGAAAGAGAAACATCGATGTGTCGATTGGTTGCCTCCTCCCGCATGACCCCGATGTGCTGGGAACCTAACCGCAGCTGAGGTACATGCCCTTGACCGGAATCGAACCCGTGACTCAGTCTGACGCTGTAATCGCTGAGTCAAACCGGCCAGGGCTGTCCTTTATTTTTTTAATGTGGTGTATTATTTAATCAATTTGAACCATCCTTGTGTCCCTGGAATGAACCTCACTTGATCGTGATGTTTTATATTTTAATATATTATTGTATTCGATTTGCTAGTATTTTGGTTAGGATTTTTGCATCTGTATTCATCATAGATATTGGACTGTAATTTCCTTTTTTTGTGTTATCCTTGCCAGATTTTGGTATCAGGTTATGTTAGCCTCATAAAATTGTTAGGAAGTACTGCCTCTTTAAATTGTTTTGGAAGAGTTTGAGAAGGATAGGTATCAAATCTTCATTGAGTATTTGGTAGAATTCACTAGTGAAGCCATCTGGTCCTGGACTTTTAATTTTGGGGAGGTTTTTGATGGTTGTTTCAATTTCCTCACTGTTGATTGGTCTATTTAGACTTTCCAGTTCTTTGTAATTCAGTCTAAGAAAGTTATGTATTTTTAGGAACTTAACCATTTCTTCTAAGTTATTGAATTTGGTTGCATATAGTCTTTCATGGTATTCTTGTATGATCGTTTGCATTTCTGTGGTAAATTCTCTTTCATTTCTTATTTTGTTTGAGTCTTTACTCTTTTTACCTTAGTGAGTCTAACCAGAAGTTGGTTAATTTTATTAATCTTTTCTAAGAACCATCACTTATGTTGCATTAATTTTTTGTATACCCTTTTTGTTCTCTATTTCATTTAATTCTGCTCTAATTTCTATTATTATTTTTTCTGATTTTGGGCTTCTTTTGTTCTACTTTTTCTGCTTCTTAAAGATGTAATGTTAGGTTGTTTACTTGGTATTTTTCTTGTTTCTTGAGATAGACCTGTAATGATATAAACTTCCCTTTTATTACTGCTTTTACTGTATCCCAAAAGTTTGATAGTTTGATATGTCATACTGTCATTCTCACTTGTATATATATATATATATATATATATATACACAAATATATATATCATCTATATATATATATCATCTTTTATTTCTTCTTTGACCCAGTCAGCTTTTCCATAGCATGTTGTTTAATCTCCACGTATTTGCGGATTTTTTGGCTTCCTTTTTAATTTAATTTATAATTTCAAACATTGTGGTTGGAGAATATACTTGGTATGATTTGAGTCTTCTTAAATTTTTGAGGCTAGTTTGGTGTCCCAATATATGGTCTCTCCTTGTGAATGTTCCATGTACACTGTAGAAGAATGCAAAATGTGGTGTTCAGGGATGAAAGGCTCCATAAATGTCAATTATGTCCATCTGGTCTAATGTGTCATTTAAGGTTGATATTTGTTTATTGATATTTTGTTTGGATGATGTATCCATAGATGCCAATGGGGTATTTAGATCTCCTATTATGATTGTGTTTTTGTCTGTTTCTTCTTTTAGTTCTGTTAGTAGTTGCTTTATGTATTTTGGTGCTACCTGATTGGGGGAATATATATTGAGAAGTGTTATGTCTTCTTAATGTAGCGTTCCCTTTATCATTATAAAATGTCCATTTTTGTCTCATGTTACCTTTTTGATCTTGAAATCTATTTTATCAGATATAAGGACAGCTACACTGGCTTTTCGGTGGATGCCATTTGCTTAGAGAATCATTTTCCCCCCTTTCACTTTGAGTCTAGATCTGTATTTGCAGCTTAGATGTGTCTCCTTAAGGCAGCATATGCTTGGGTTTTGTTTTTTGATCCATTCTGTTACTCTGCTTTTTTATTGGAGAATTCAATCCATTTACATTTAGGGTGATTATTGATGTATTTCCTATAGCCATTCTATATTTTGTTTTCTGGTAGTTCTGTGTGTCCATTGTTTCTTTTCCCTTGTGTTTCTGCCTGTTTTAGTTTGGTGGTATTCTATAATTTTGTCCTCTGTTCCCCCCCTTTTTCCTTTTATTTTAATTTAAAAGTATTTTCAATTACAACTTACATTCAATATTATTTTATATTAGTTTCAGAGGTATAGTATAGTGAGTAGACAATCATATTTTACAAAGTATTCCCCTTAATATATCCAATACCCATTGGGCACCATACATAATCATTATAATAATCATTACAATATCTCCTATGCTGTACTATACACCACCATGACTATTTTGTAGCTAACAATCTGTACTTCTCTGTCCCTACTCCTTTTTTACCCAGTCCTCTAGCACCTCTCCCCTTTAGCAACCATCAGGTCTGTTTTCTGTGTCTGTGAGCCTGTTTCTGCTTTGTTTGTTCTGTTTATATTGTTCTTTAGATTCCACATATAATGAAATCATATGGTATTTGTCTTTCTCTGACTTACTTATTTCACTTAGCATAATACTCTCTAGGTCCATCCATGCTGTTGCAAATGGTAAGATTTCATTCTTTCTTATGGATGAGTAATATTCCATTGTATATAGTAATATGTACCAAAGCATTTTTATCCACTCCTCCATTGATGGACACTTGGGTGGCTTCCATAGCTGTGCTATTGTAATAATGCTGCAATGAACATAGGGGTGCATATATTGTTTTGAATTAGTGTTTCGGGTTTCTTTGGATATACATTCAGAAGTGAAATCATGGGGTCATAGCACAGCTCTATTTTTAATATGGTGAGGAACTTCCATACAGCTTTCCATAGTGGCTGTACCAATCTGCAGTCTGAGTGACAGTGCACGAGGGTTCCCTTTTCTCTACATGCTCATTAACACTTGCAGTTTCTTGATTTATTCATGACAGCCATTCTGCTAGGTGTGATGTGATATCTCCTTGTGGTTTTAATTTGTATTTCTCTGATGATTAGTGATGTTGAGCACCTTTTCATATGTCCATTGGCCATCTGTATGTCCTCTTTGGAGAAGTGTCTATTCAGGTCCTTTATCCATTTTTTAGTTGGACTGTTTGGTTTTGGTGTTGAGTTGCATGAGTTCTTTATAAATTTTGGATATTAATCCCTTATCAGATGTATCATTGGCAAATATGTTCTCACAATCAGTGGGCTGTCTTTTCATTTTGTTGATGGTTTCCTTTGCTGTGCAAAAACTTTTTAGTTTAGGTAGTCTCATTTGTTTATTTTCTTTTGTTTCCCTTGCCCAAGGAGATATAGTGGCAAAAATATTGCTACTAGAAATGTCTGTGACTTTACTGTCTATGTTTTCTTCTAGGCTGTTTATGATTTCAAGTCTTACATTTAAGTATTTAATCTATTTTGAGTATATTCTTATGTATGATGTATTAATAAGTTGGTTGTCTAGTTTCTTTCTTTTTTTTTTTTGCGTGTATCTGTCCAATTTTCCCAACTCTATTTATTGAAGAGACTTTTTTTTACCCCACTGTATGTTCTTGATTCTTGTGTCAAATATCAATCAACCATATAGATGTTGGTTTATTTCTGCACTCTATATTCTGTTCCATTGCTCTATATGTCTGTTTTCATGCCAGTACCATGTTGGTTTGATTACTATGGCCTTGTAGTACAGTTTGATATCAGGTAGTGTCATTCCTCCAACTTTGTTCTTCTTGCTCAAGATTGCTGTGGTTATTCCAGATATTTTGTGATTCTATAAATATTTTTGGCCCTGTCCAGTGTGGCTCAATGCTTAGAGCATCATCCTGCACACCAAAAGGTCACAGATTCGATTCCCAGTCAAGGGCATGTACCTGGGTTGCAGGTTTGATCTCCGGCCCAGGTGGGGTGAACGCAGTAGACAGCCAATTGAGGTCTCTCTCTCTCTCTCTCTCCCCCCTTCTCTTCCCTCCCTCTTTCCCTTCCACTCTCTCTAAAAATCAGTGGAAAAAATATCCTCAGGTGAGGATTAAAAAACATATTTGGGTTATTTGTTCTAGTACTATGAAATACACCATTGGTACTTTCATAAGAATTGCACTGAATCTGTAGATTGCTTTGGGTACTGTGGACATTTTAACAATGTTAATTCTAGCTATCCATGAGCACAGTATATACTTCCCTTTATTTGTATGTTCTTCAATTTCTTTCTTCAGTGTCTTATAATTTTCCGAGTACAGGTCTTTCATCTGTTTGTTTAAATTTATTTCTAGGTATTTTTAAATACATTTGTAAATGGGATTGTTTTCTTAGTTTCCCTTTCTGATAGTTCATTATTGGTTCATAAAAATGCAACAGATTTCTGGATATTTTGTTTCCTACTCTTTTACCAATTTATTCATCAGTTGTAGTAGATTTTTGGTGGAATCTTTAGTGTTCACTATATACAGTATCACGTCATCTGCAAATAATGACAGTCTTTCTTCTTCCTTTCCAATTTGTGTGCCTTTTATTTTTCCTTCTTGTCTGATTGCTGTGGCTAGGACTTACAGTGCTGTGTTGAATAAGAGTGGTGAAAGTGGACATTTCTGTCCTGTTCCTGATATTTATGGAAATGGTTTCATTTTTTTCCACATTGAGTATGGTGCTAGCTGTGGTTTTGTCATATGTGGCCTTTATTATGTTGAGGAATGTTCCATGCATTTACACTTTTTGCTTAGGGTTTTTATCATAAATGTGTGCTGGATATTATCAAATGCTTTGTTGCATTCATTGATATGATCATATGACTTTTATTCTTTATTTTGTTTATGAGGTGTATCACATTAATTGATTTGGAGATGTACCAAACTTGCTTTCAAGGAATAAATCCCACTTGATCATTGTGTGTGATTTTCTTAATGTATTGCTGGATTTGGTTTGCTAATATTTTGTTGAAAATTTTGTGCATCTATGTGCATCAGGAATATTGGCCTATAATCTTTTTCTTTGTAGTGTTTTTACCTGGTTTTGCAATTAGGATAATTCTGGCCTTGTAAAATGAGCTTGGGAATCTTCCTTTCTCCCAATTTTTTTGGGAAGAGTTTTAGAAGGATAGGTGTCAGTTTTTGTGTATGTTTAATATAATTTACCCCTGAAGCCATCTGGTCCAGGACTTTTGTTTGTTGGAAGTATTTTTTATTACTGCTCCAATTTCATTGGTTGTAATTGCTCTGCTCAGATTTTCAGTTACTTCTTGATTCAGTTTTGGAAGATTGTATATTTCTAGAAATTTATCCATTTCTTCTATATTTTCCAATTTGTTGGCATATAGTTGTTTGTAATATTTTCTTACAATCCTTTGTATTTCTTTCTTTTTTTTTTTTTTTACCAGATAAAGACTTCATTTTTTAAATTAATTTATTTTTGTTAGAGATGTTTCTCCTTTTCCCCCCCTAGAAACCCTTCTTCCAATCCTGATGCCCCCCCCCACAGCATTGGTTATGCATACATGCATATATGTTCTTTGGTTTATCTCATCCCTCCCCATTACCCCCCTCTTCTGAGGTTTGTCAGTCTGAACCGTACTCCTTTCTATGCCTCTGGGTATAGTTTGTTCATCAACTTATTTTATTCATTATATTCCACAAATAAGTGAGATTATGTTGTATTTGTCTTTCTCTGATTGGCTTATTTTGCTTAGCATAATAATCTCCAGGTCCCTCTATGTTGTCTCAAAGGATAAGAGATCTTTTTTTCTTACAGCTATGTAGTATTCCATTGTGTATGTGTACCACATCTTTTTTATCCACTTAACTATTGATGGACACTTGGGCTGTTTCCAGATCTTAGCAATTGTAAATAGTGCTGCTATGAATATACAGGTACATATATTCTTTCTGATTGGTTTTTCAGGCTTCTTAGGATATATTCCTAGAAGTGGGACCACTGGGTCAAATGGCAGAACAATTTTCAATTTTTTGAGGAAACATCATATTGTTTCCCATAGTGTCTGCACCAGTCTGCTTTCCCACCAGCAGTGTACTAGAGTCCCCTTTTCTCTACACCCTTGCCAGCACTTGTTCCTTGATGATTTGTTGATGGCAGCCATTCTGGCAGGTATGAAGTGATACCTGGTAGTTGTTTTAATTTGCATCTCTCTGATGATTAGTGATGTTAAGCATTTTTTCATGTGTCTTGGCCATTGGTATGTCCGGTTTGGAGAGGTGTCTATTTTGGTCCTCTGCCCATTTTTTAATTGGGTTGTCTTCCTTTTGTTGCGTTGTATGAGTACTCTACATATGTTGGAAATTAACCCCTTATCTGATGTATCATTGATAATTATGCTCTCCCATGTAGTGGGTTCCCTTTCTATTTTGATGGTTGTTTCTTTCAATGTGCAGAAGCTTTTTAGCTTGATGTAGTCCCCTGTATTAATTTTTTCCTTTGTTCCTCTAGGCATTGTATCAGTGAAAATTCTGCTGCGTGCGTTGTCTGAAATTTTGTTGCCTACATTTTCTTCTGGGATTTTTATGGATTTATGAGTCACATTTAAGTATTTTATCTGTTTTGAGTTTATTTTTGTGTATGGTGTAAATTGGTGGTCTAGTTTCATTTTTTTGCATGTAGTTGTCCAATTTCCCCAACACCATTTATTAAAGAGGCTGTTTTTAATCCATTGTATGCTCTTGCCACCTTTGTCAAATATTTATTGAGCATAATGCCTTGGGTCAATTTCCAGGTTCTTTGTTCTGTTCCATTGATCTATATGCTTGTTTTTGTGCCAGTACCAGGCTGTTTTGATTACAGTAGCTTTGTAGTATAACCTGATATCTGGTATTGTGATCCCTCCTACTTTTCCTTCTTTTTTAAGATTTCTGTGCCTATTTGGGGTCTTTTTGGATTCCATATAAACTTTTGGAATATTTGTTCTAGTTCTGTGAAATATCTCGTTGGTATTTTGATGGGGATTGCATTGAATCTATAGATTGCTTTGGGTAGGATGGACATTTTAATGATGTTAATTCTTCCAATCCATGAACAAGGTATATGCTTCCACTTTTTTATATCTTCCTCTATTTCTTTTTTCAGTGTCCTATAGTTTTCTGTGAACAGGTCATTTACTCCTTTGATTAAGTTTATTCGTAAGTATCTTAATTTTTTTGCCACAATGATAAATGGGATTTTTTAAAATTTTCTGTTTCTGTGAGTTCATTATTGGTGTATAAGAATGCCCTCGATCTCTTGATGTTAATTTTGTATCCTTCAACTTTGCCAAATTCATTTATTACCTCTAGTAGATTTTTGATGGAGACTTTAGGGTTTTCTATGTACAATATCATGTCATCTGCAAATAATGACAATTTCACTTCCTCCTTTCCAATTGGGATCACTTTTATTTTTTCTTCATGTCTAATTGTCATGGCTAAGACTTCCAGTACTATGTTAAATAAAAATGGTGAAAGGGGGTATCCTTGTCTTATTCCTGTTCTTAAGCGAAATGCTTTTAGTTTTTGCCCATTGAGTATGATGTTGGCTCTAGGTTTTTTATATATGGCCTTTATTATGTCGAGATTTGATCCCTTTATTCCCACATTGCTGAGCGTTTTTATCAGAAATGGGTGCTGGATTTTGTCAAATGCTTTTTCAGAGTCTGTTGATAGGATCATATGGTTTTTATCTCTCATTTTGTTTATGTGGTGTATGACATTTATTGATTTGTGAATATTGTACCAGCTTTGCAACACTGGGATGAATCCCACTTGTTCATGGTGAATATGTTTTTAAATTTATTGTTGAATTCAATTTGCTAATATTTTGTTAAGGATTCTGGCATCTATGTTCATCAGGGATATTGACCTTTGGTTTTCTTTCTTTGTAGTGTCTTTATCTTTTTTTGGTATTAGAATTATGCTGGCCTCATAAAACGAATTTGGAAGTTTTCCTTCTTCATGATTTTTTTAGAATAGTTTGAGGAGAATGGGTGTTAGTTCTTCTTTGAATGTTCGGTAAAATTCCCCCGTGAAGCTGTCCAGACCTGGGCTTTGTTTTTTGGGAGTTTCTTGATTACATCTTCAATTTCCTTAGTTCTTACTGGTCTGTTAAAATTTTCTGTCTTTTCCTGGTTCAGTTTTGGGAGACTGTGTGATCCTAGAAATTTGTCCATTTTGCCTAGATTGTCCAATTTGTTGGCGTATAATTGTTCATAGTATTTGTTAATGATCCTTTGTATTTCTAGGGTGTCAGTTGCTACTTCTCCTCTTTCCTTTCTGAGTTTGTTTATTTGGGTTATCTCTCTTTGTTTGTTGGTGAGTCTGGCTAAGGGTCCATCAATCTTGTTTATCTTTTCAGAGAACCAGCGCTTTGTATCATTGATCTTTTGAATTGATTTTTTTAGTCTCTATGTTGTTTATTTCTGCTCTGATCTTTACTGTTTCTTTCCTTCTACTTGGTCTGAGTTGTCTTTTTGTTTACTTTCTAGTACTTTAAGTTTTGAGGTTAGATAGTCAGTTTGAAATTTTTCATGTTTCTTGAGGTAGGCCTGTAGTGCTATGAACTTCCCTCTGAGGACTGCTTTCACTTTGTCCCATAGATTTTGTGTTGTTGTGTGTTCATTTTCATTGGTTTCCAGGAAGTTTTACATTTCTTCCTTGATCTCTTTGGTAACCCATTCATTGTTTAATAACATGTTATTTAGTCTCCATGTATTTGAATGTTTTTAGTGTTTTTGTTGTAATTGATTTCTAGTTTCATACCATTGTGATCTGAGAAGATACTTGGTATGATTTCAATCTTCTTGAACTTGTAGAGACTTAGTTTGTGTCCTAACATGTGGTGTATCTTTGAGAATGTCCCATGTGCACTTGAGAATAACGTAAATTATGCAGTTTTGAGGTGTAATTCTCTGTAGATATCTATTAAATCCATTTGATCTAGTGCATCATTTAGAATCTCTGTTTCCTTGTTAATTTTTTGTCTAGAGGATCTATCCAGTGATGTCAGAGGGGTGTTGTAATCCCGTGCTATGATTGTACTGCTGTTGATTTCTCCTTGTAAGTCCTCCAGAAGTTCTTAAATGTATTTTGGTGCTTCTATATTGGGTGCATATATGTTTACCAAGGTTATATCTTCCTGTTGGGTAGATCCTTTTACTATTATGTAATGGCCTTCTTTGTCTCTAATTATGGCTTTTATTTTTAAGTCTATTTTATCGGATATGAGTATTGCTACCCCAGCTCCTTTTTCTTTTGCGTTTGCTTGGAACATTTTTTTCCATCCCTTCACTTTCAACCTATATGAGTCTTTTGTTGTGAGGTGGGTCTCTTGCAAACAACATATATATGAACCATGCTTTCTTATCCATTCAGCTACTTTGTGTGTTTTTATCAGAGCATTTACTCCATTTACATGTAAGGTTATTATTGATATGTACTTATTTATTGCCATATTTGTTTATTGTGGTTATATTTTTCTTCCTATTTCTTCTGCTAATTACAGC
Source organism: Tadarida brasiliensis (assembly GCA_030848825.1). Lineage (NCBI taxonomy): Eukaryota > Metazoa > Chordata > Mammalia > Chiroptera > Molossidae > Tadarida > Tadarida brasiliensis. The sequence continues at coordinate 30,280,341 of CM061280.1, read as the reverse complement.
AGTCCTTTTAACATTTCTTGCAGTGCTGGTTTTGTGCTAATATATTCCCTTAGCCTTTTTTCTTCTCTTTCTTTTTTTTTTTTTTTTTTTTTTTTGTCTGGGAAGCTGTTTATTTCACCTTCTATTTTGAAAGAGAACCTTGATGAATAGAGTAGTCTTGGATTCAGATCTTTGTTATTTCTTACCTTGATTACTTCATGCCATTTCCTTCTGGCCTGCAGTGTTTCTGTTGAGAAGTCAGTTGATAGCCTTATGAGGGTAACTTTGTAGGTAACCTGTTGCTTATCTCTTGCTGCCTTTAGGATTCTCTCTTTGTCTTTAATTTTTGGCATTTTAATTATTATGTGTCTTGGTGTGGGCCTGTTTGGGTTCTTCTTACTTGGGCTCTCTGTGCTTCTTGAACTTGTGTGCCCTTTTCCGTCACCAAGTTAAGGAAGTTTTCTGTCACTATTTCTTCAAATATATTCTCTACCTCTTACTCATTTTCTTCTTCTTCTGGAACTCCTATGATACTAATGTTGTCCCACAGTTCTCTTAAGCTGTCTTTCTGTTTTTCAATTGTTTTTTCTTTTGGTTCTCTGATTGAGTGTTTTTTCTACCCTGTCTTCTTTTTATTTTTTAATTTTTTAAAATTAATTTTTTTTTAGAGAGAAGAAGGGAATGGGAAAGATAGAAACATCAATGAGAGAGAACATTGATCTACCACCTCCTGCCTGCCCCACTCTGGGAATTTAGCACACAACCTGGGCATGTGCCCTGACCAGGAATCAAACCAGCGACCTCTTGGTGCATGGGTCAATGCTCAACCACTGACCCACATTGACTGGGCTCTACCCTGTCTTCTAATTCACTTATGTTGTTTTCGGCTTCCTCTACTCTGCTGGTTATTCTTTCCAGTGTGTTCTTTATTTCTGCTATGTCATTCTTCATTTCTGCTTGGTAGTTTTTCATTTCCATTTGGTTGATTTTCAGTGTTTCTATATCTTTACTCATGCTGTTGAGCTTCCTCATTATGATTACTCTGAACTCTACCTCTGCTAACTTGCTCAACTGCATTTCATTTATCTCATCTTCTGTAAAATTCTCTTGTTCTTTCATTTGGGATGTTTCTTTGTTTCACCATTTTGCCTCTCAGTGGGTTTTGGAGCCTGCTAGATTTTCCCTGTGGGTGTTGGAGTTCCACTGATTGCGGCTCCCTCTACTTGGTTTGAGTGAGTGTGGGAGGACCCACATTAAACACCACTGTCAAGTCTTACCTTCCTGGGTAGATTTGCAGGCCAATCAAAGGTTCAGTTTTCCTCTAGCTTTTACCTGCTAGTTATTAGTATCAGTTACTTGATGAGCCTTGGGTTGTAGCCCTTAGCTGAATGAAAAAAAATCCCTCATGTGTTCAGGGTAAGAGGATTTTCAGCGGGTGGGGAGATGCTTGCTAGCAGTCTTTAGCTGTTAATCAGTTTCAATTTGCATTTCTCTAGCCTGGTTGGGTGGTGTTAAATTCCTGAGAGAAGGGCTGTAGCTTCTCCCTGGGGCTCTGGGAAGGGGCTCTTTCAGTAAGATGACTTCTGTCCTATGAGGGAGCTATTCAGCACAAAACTCCCAGTGCCCTCCCAGCTCTCCAAACTCCTGAGTCTCTCCACATGGTTCCAGTCCAGTCCCCCCTCCCTCTGCAGGAGCCCAGGGTGAGTGGCTTTAGCTAATTTAGTGCTCTGTCCTGGCACTCTGTGTTGTGGAGCTGGCTTGGGATTTTAACCCCGAGGTAACTGCTCCCAGCTAAAATAGATGCTGTCTTTCAGCTCCCATCCCATCCTCTCGTGCCTCTGCAGTTTCTACCAGGTTCGATTTGGTGTCCTCTTTCTGTCCCTGGTTATTTGGGTTCTCTCCAGCTGCTTTTCTGTTTGTTTTACCCGATGATTTGTCTTTATTTTAGTTGTAATTCCCGTTTGGTCCTGAGCAACTGTCTGTGTAGCTTCCATTAACTCTGCCGCCATTTTAGAATAAAAACATCCTTTGTATTTCTTTGGTGTCAGTTGTTACATATCTTCTTTCAGTTATGATTTTATTTGTTTGGGTCCTCTTTCTTCCTTGATGAGTCTGGTTGAAGTTTCATCAATCATTTTTTAAATTTTTTGAAGAAGCAGCTCTTGGTTTTATTGATCTTTATTATTATTTTTAAGACTCTATTTTGTTTATTTCTTCTCTGATCTCTATTATTTCCTTTTGTCCACTCACTTTGGGTATCGCTTGTTTTTCTTTCTCCAGTTCCTTTAAGTGTAAAGTTTCATTGTTTATTTGAGATTATTCTTGTTTCTTATGGTAATCCTGTCATGCTATGCTTTCCCTCTTAGGACTGCTTTTGTTGTGTCCCATAGATTTGGGGTTGTTGTATTCTCATTTCCATTTGTTTCAAGGAATCTTTTTATTTCTTCCTTGATCTCATTGTTAACCAATTCATTGTTTAGTAACATGTCATTTAACTTCCATTTCTTTGTCTGGTTTTCAGTTTTTTTCTTGTGAATGATTTCTTGTTTCATACCATTGTAGGCAGAGGAGATGTGTAATATAATTTCAATCTTCTTGAATTTATTGAGATGTGTTTTATATTCTAATATGTGGTTTATCCTAGAAAACATTCCATGTCCACTTGAAAATAATGTATATTCTGCTGCTTTGGGGTGAAATGCTCTGAAGATATCAATTAAATCCATCTGATCTAGTGTGTCATTTGAAACCACTGTTTCCATGTTGATTTACTGTCTGGAAGATCTATCCATTGATGGCAACAAAATGTTAAAATCCCCTAGTTTTATTGTATTACTGTTAATCTCTCCCTTTAAATCCATCAATATTGTTTACAGTATATTTAGGTGCTCCTACATTGGGTGCATAAATATTTACAAGGGTTATATCCTCTTTTTGAATTGATCATTTTATCATTATGTAGTGTAATTCTTTGTCTCGTATTATAGCCTTTGTTTTCAAGTTTATTTTGTCTGGTATAGGTATTGCTATCCCTGCTTTTTTACATTTCCATTCACATGAAATATATTTTTCAATTTCTTTACTTTCAGTCTGTGTGTGTCTTTAGTTCTGAGGTAGACCTTTTGTAGACAGCATATATATGGTTCTTGGTTTCTTATTTCATCTACCCTATGTCTTTTGATTGGAACATTTAGTCCAGTTACATTTAAAATGATTACTGATAGGTACAGATTTATTATAAATTTATTCTTTGTAATTATGTTCATATTTTTCTTTCTTCTTCATATTTAATTAATTTATTTATTTTTAAATTAAATGTATTGGGATGACATTGGTTAATAGGGTCATATAGTTTTCAAGTGTATTTTTCTATGATATATGATCTGTACCTTTTAACATTTCTTGTAATAATGCTTTGGTGGTAATGAACACCTTTAGCCTTTTATTGTCTGGGAAGCTTGATATTTCTCCTTCCATTTTAAATGATGGTCTTGCTGGGTAAAGTAGTATTGGTTGTAGGTCCTTGCTCTTTATCACTTTGAATATTTCATGCCAATGCCTTCTGGCCTGAAATGTGTCTGTTGAGAAATCTGCTGACAGTCTTTGGAGAGCTCCCTTATAAGTAAATAACTGTCTTTCTGTTTTTGTTTTAATATGTTTTTGTGCCTTGTCTGGAATGGCTCAGTGTTTAGAGTGTTGGCCCATGCACTGAACAGTCAGAAGTTTGATTCTCAATTAAGAGCATGTACCTGGCTTGCAGGTTCTTCCCTGGTTAGGGAGCATGCCTGAGGCAACCATTCGATGTGTCTCTCCACATCAATATCTCTCTCTCTCTTTCTCTTTCTCTCTCTCTCCCTCTCCTTCTCTCCCCTCACTCTCTCTGTTCCACTCTAAATCAATAAATCAATAGAAACATGTCCTCGGGTGAGGATTAGCAACTAATAAAAATGATTCTTTTTGTGTTTAACTTTTGCCACTTTAATTATGATGTGTCATGGTGTGGGCCTGTTTAAGTTCATCTTGTTTGGGACTCTCCATTCTTTCTGTAATTGTGTGTCTTTTTCCTTCACCAGGTTAGCGAAATTTTCAGTCATCGTTTCTTTAAATAGATTTTCACCTTGCTCTCTCTTCCCCTTTTGGAACCCTAATGATGCAGATGTCATTGTGCTTCATGTTGTCCAAAAGGTCCCTGAAACTATCTTAATTAACTTTTTTTTTTCTGCTCTAATTGGGTATTTTCTGCTACCTTGTTTTCCAAATCACTGATTCGATTGCCTGCTTTATCTTACCTGTTTATTCCTTCTAGTGTATTTTTTATTTATGATATTGTATTCCTCATTTCAGACTGGTTTTTTTTTTTTTTTTTGGTTTCTATGTATCTTTTGATGCTGTTGAAGTTCTCACTAAGTTCCGTGAACATCCTTAGAACCATTGTTTTAAACTCTGTATCTGGTAGATTGCTTGCCTCCATTTCATTTCGTTCTTTTCTGGAGATTTTTCGATTTTCATTTGGGGCTTTTGGGGCCTTTTTTTTTGTCTCCCCATTTAGGCTGCATCTCTGTTTTTGTTTCCCTGTATTAGGTAGATATGCTGTGTCTCCCAGTCTTGGTAGGGTGGCCCTATGTAATAGGTGCCTTGTGAGTCCCAGTGGCACAATTTTCCTGGTCCCCTGAGCTGGGTGCTCCAGGAATGTCCCTTGAATGGCTTATGTGAACTCTCCTGTTGTTGTAGTTGGGTCTTGATTGCTGTTGGCTTGTTCGTATATAGCAGCGGTTCTCAACCTTCCTAATGCCGCGACACTTTAATACAGTTCCTCATGTTGTATGTGGGCATATCTGCATGTGGGTGGACCCGCCTGGAGACAGATAGAGGAGCGGTGTCTTGGTTCCTAAGACCATTGGAAATATGTGTTTTCCGATGGTCTTAGGCGACCCCTGTGAAAGGGTCATTCAACCCCCTAAGACGTCACGACCCACAGGTTGAGAACCACTGGTATATAGGGTCGACCTTCAGGCTAGCTGACTGTGAATATTGATCTTGACCATAGTGTAGTAGCTGCTCTGCTGGTGCTGACCACATGAAGCAGAATTCATCTCAGCATGGTCTCATGCCTGCTGAAAACTTCCTTTGGATGTGCCACTATGGAGCTAATTAGATCCTGCTCTGATGTTATCTGACACCCACCACTAGGTGTGTTGATTCTCTGGCTTCTTTGGAGGGTCTCTGGTGCAGGTCAATATCAGATGCTGCCTGTGACTGGCCTTGGCCCCACTGTTTGAAGCTACAAAGTGATTCACAGTTTGTGGATGCCTCTGCTGGGCCTGGATATATGTGGGAAATGCCTAGCTGCATATCAAGCCAACTTCTACCATCACCAAGCCTGGAGGTAGGTCAGCAAAAGGCCCAAGGCACCCCAAAATTCACTTCTACCTATCTAAACATGCTGGCTGCCTGTTAGGTTCAGTCACTGAAAGAGCTTCTGGTGATATATGAGTTGTGTAAGTCTGGTTTTCAGTGAGTCACCATGTAGGGACAAGTGGTGTTCATCAGATTGACACAGGTTCAATATTGGTGCTAGTGCTGGGTCTGAGGCCACTCTGCATAGTTCCCAGGATATACCTAATCTAGCTGCCACCAGCTGGGTGCTCGAACACCTTTGTGGTGGGGTGGGGTCTCAGATTGTTCTCAGGATGTGTCCAGCAACATTTATCAGGCCCAAATAGACCAAGATTTGGCTGTGTGAAGGGAAGGTTCTGCACTGGTCAGGCATGTGAGGAAAAAAATATACTCCATCATAGAGCCACACAACTCAGTCTGTCCCAGGTTCTTCTCTGAGTTCCTGGAGATCCCAAGCTCAGCAAGGTGGGGCCACCAGTTTAGAAGAGTTTGGGTAGTAGATCTCTCATGTCAAGGGGTGGTGCTGGTTAGGCTCTCAGGAAAATAGGGGGAATGTCCCTCTATTCAGATCCATACAAATTAGTCACTGACACACCCTGAGCCTGTCTAGACCTCTACACTCCAGGCCCAGACAGCTGACTTCTCACTAGGCATGCACTTTTCAGGGTGGGGCAACATGGAGTCAGGAGGTTGGGGCTATTGCATCTCTATAGGCTGGTGCCATATGGAGGGGAGTGCTCAACCCAATAAAAATGGCTTCTCTAGTGTGGGAGAGGGACTCTGCACAGGGATTGTTGTGGCTGTCCCTTCAACTCTCTCCTCAGAGCCACAAACCCCAGGTTCTCCTCACACAATTCTGGTCTGCTCTGCCCTCCCTCCGCCAGAACCCAGGATGAGTGGCTTTGAATGAGATTTTGTGCATTGGCCCTTTAAGAGAACACCTGGGTTTTTAGCATACTCCTGTTGCTCCCTGGCTGATAGAATCCATGCTGATTTTCACAGCCAGATGTTATATGGGCTCCTTTTCCCAGCTCTGGTGCTCTGGGCTTGGAAGCCTGGCAAGGGGTTAAGACCCTACACTGCACAAGATTCTCAGCCACTGCACATGGGTGTGGGGTGAGCTGTTTTCATGTCTCCACCCTTCCTACCAGTCTCAATGTGGCTTTTTCTGTAAATCCTTGGTTAAAAGACATATTCAGCTAACCTTCAGTTGGTTATTCAGTTTGATTGTTCTGTATTTTAGTTGTAATTCTAGTTTGGTTCTGGAAGGAGGTGAGTGTAACATCTACCTACTATGCTGCCATCTTGGAGAGGCAGAATTTGTCTTTAATTCAAAATAATATTTTCCAATGATGTTCTGCCAAAAATATACAGAATGTTATCAGAACCAAATGTTTCTGATCTTTTGTTCTCCAAAGGGCCAAAACAAGCAGTAGCACAGGGCATGAGATCTACTGGAAAGAAGAGAAAAATGTCACAGTGAAAAACTATTAAGCAGTGGAAATATGAGGGTCATGGAAATGTTGAATCAACCAGTAGCAATGTGCCCAGCTGTTTTTTTCTGTTTTTCTTTTTTTAATTATTTTTTTTTTCCAATTACAATTTACATTCAATATTATTTTGTATTAGTTTTGGGTTTACAGCCTAATGGTTAAACCATCATATACTTTAAAAAGTATTCCTCCTGATTTTCTTTTAACATATTTGTATTCTCCAGGTTCTTGTGATAGTAGTTTATTGGATTTGAAGTTTGGGTATTTTTTCCACCATCTTCTGGTCTCAAAGTTTTTATTATTCTTAGAAGCAACTGAATATAAGTATGAAAACTCTGATGAAAAGACCCAAGAAGCTGGAGATGAAGAGGTGGAAAGTGATGAAAATGAACCAGAAGGAGGACTCAAAGTGGATGTGGACTTAGTAGAGGTCAGCCCTGGAGTACCCAGGTATTAGTGGATATAGCCTTGAGTATTAATTAGCTATTCTGGACATATACTTGTTACTGACAGCTTAATGTTTTTAATATTTTTCTGTAAACTAAATATTTGAAAAAACATTGACATTTAGTTTTGAAAAACCAGTTTAATGTTAATAATGTACTTCTATGCTACATATTATAGAAGGCAGTGTGTTCTGAAATGAACTTCATTCATGACTATAGTCCTTTGTCCTGTTGCTCTAAGACCACAACATATGGGACATTTATTAGACCTGGTAATAGAAACCAATGATATTTTAGAGAATGATCACCAGAAGAAGCAGCTGAAGCAGCTAGTCCATGCACTAGCTGTGGCTTCATCACTTGGCCACAGCAATGTAGTCTCATGTAATAACAATGCTTTTGAAAAGGTGACTCCTTGCAAAGTAGTAAAAAGTTAAGGATTTCAAGTAGGACCACATTTCAGGATTATTTCTAAAATATTAGTTCAATTTACATTTTTGTATTTCACATGGCATTCAAAAGAAAAGAAAATTAATCATAGAAAGATTATCGTTTATCATTGAATTGGTAATTAAATCTTAATATATATATTTCCTCTACCTATCTATCCCTCCCTTTCTTTATCTTTCTCTTTCTTTTTATTTCTCTCTCTCTCTTTCTGAATTTTTAGAATTGTGGATGTCTGATAATAGCCTTATTTTCATTTTACAGATACAGAAACTGAACTTCTAAGAGTATAAGGATTTAAAATTAGTGTAAAAAACATAGGCTTTTAAGGTGGTGAGATTTATTTAAATCAAAATGTGGCCTCTCAAAAAAGTAGCCTTTATAGTTGTGGGCAAGAGGCAAACAGTTGGTGTGATCAAATGATTGAATCATGCGCATTCTGATATCCAAGGGTCTGGGTTACAAGAAGAAAGCATTTTGTGTTCTCCTTGTTGATACAGTAGATGTGCATAGGATTGACTTTTATTTAGAAAATTACTGGTGCATGTTGATGGTATAAATTGTTAATTGACCCTTTTTATATTCCACAGTTGGAATGCATAGAAAGAAATGGATGGTGGAAGAAACACTGAATTTGTTCTTGATGGATATTCTAGTTTTCAATAGCCTAAAACACTAGTTTTGTTTCAAAGTTCATCACCCCAAAATGATATTAACTGACATCTGTATTCACTCTTACCTTTTACATATGTATTTGACAGCATTTGTTCATGTTAAAAATAAAAGTTTGTTTGAAATTAATAAGCTAAAGGTTTATTAAACTTAAATAACACTGACTCAAATCTATCTTTATAACTTTTCTATTTGTTTTGACTCGCCTTACTGTCATTGAAAGGAATCTCTTTCAACTATTTTGTAAGCCTGTTTAAATTATTCTATTGCATCCCTAAATAAATTAAAATATAAAGTTATAAACAATGTATTAAATGGCGGAGATGGTATGGTAGTATAGCCTCTAGTGCATTTTATTGAAAGAAACCAATGGATAACCTAGCTTGCCTGGAGAACAGATAGTGCTTTGGGCTCCTATGGGCCAGCAGCATCAACATCACCATCACTATTACTCAAGAACTTGATAGAAATGCAAATTCTCAGACTTCACTGCAGACCCACAGAATAAGAAATTCTGAAGGTAGGCTACTAGCGATCAGGGGTTTATAAATCCTCCAGGTGTTTCTGAAGTACCCTAAAGTTTGAGAACTACTGGTATAGAGCAATGGAGTAAAACATTGAACTTCATCTTCAGTAGGACAAACCTTAATTCACTGACTTGGTATTGTTTCAGGTAAACTGAACAGGTGGTAAGATCTGAACTGAGGAATAGACTAGAATTCTCATAAGCCTGATACATAAAGACTGCCTGGAGGGAAGTTAATTTCCTGGGGTTGCCATAATCAATTACCATAAAGCAGGTGGCTTAAACAACAAATTTATTCTTTCATAGTTCTGAAGGCCAGAAGTTTGAAATCAAGGTGTTTACAGGGTTGGTTCATTCTAGAGTCTCTGAGGGATAATCTGTTTCATGCTTCTCTTCTAGATTCTGGTGGTTGTCATCAATTCTTGGCAATCCTTGGCTTGTAAATGGCATGACTCCAATCTCTTTCTTCACAGTCACATAGCATTTTCCCCTGTGTCTCTTTCTGCATTTCTTGTCTTCTTATAATGACACCAGTCATGTCGTGATAAGGGCCCACACTAATCCAGTATGACATTACCTTAACTTGATTACACCTGCAAACACCTTATTTCCAAATAAGGTCATGTTTATCAGTTCTGGGGGTTAGGGCTTCAACACATCTTTTTGGAGTACACAGTTCAACTTATAATAAAGGGCAAAGATCAGATGGTGGATGTGACAGATAAAGGAAAAAGCTAGTTTTCGAAGGATAAAAGCATACTGTGCATATGTGAAGTTTAAAAACATACAAAAATTATTATATTGATTATAGATAAATATATTTATAGTAAAAGGCATACATAGGAATGATACATACATAAAGTAGCATGCAGAAAGATATGGATGAGAATGATAAACTTATTTAGGATGGTGGTTAAATCTCACAGAGAGAGAAGCATAATTCAATTGGGAAAGCATACACAGTGGGTTTCAGCTTTATTTATAATTTTTGTTTCTTATGTTGAGTAATGGGTGCATTGATGTAGTATCCTCTGTACCTTTGTGTATGTCTGAAATATTTCCTTAAAAAAAGTTAATGGAAGGAAGGGTGAAAATGAGCCTAAAATCTGGAAATTGTTTAAGAAATAAAAGTGAGGTACTTGACCAGAGTATAGGATCAGAGAAGGGAAAGTCCAGGCATTGGAGGTAGAAGGCTTTATTTAGTTAAGAATCCTTGAGTGCTTACTAGTTAGCATCAACACTTTTTTCTATTTTCTGTGGTACCACATCTCATCCTAGAGTATATTAATATTATTTTGTCATACTCTATTAAATTTCTACAGTATGATCTTCTGAATAATTGGGACCATAAAGAGTTTTATTTATATTTCCTAAAGCACCTAACAACTGTGTTTTCTTCTTGGTAGGTGCTTGATAAAGTTCTGTTAAAATAAAATTAGTGTAATGTGTCCACAACTCTTTTCTGTCACTGGTGTTGACTTTTAAAAATGTATTATCATGTAGTTACACAGTAGTTCTTATGGCCAGAACATAAAAGGTACAAGGCATTTCATCATGGTTGTTTAATGAAAGAGCAGTCCAAGTAGGATTTATCCAGGTAATGTCACTTGAAAGGCCTCAATTGGTTGTTTGATTCATGCCATGCTGTCCATATATATATATATATATATATATATATATATATACATATATACATATACACACACACACACATTTTTGTATTCATATAGTTAATACTAAGGGCCCTTATATGTAGGCTTAAAAATCTTATGGGGTTCACATTAAACAGCAGATGAATCTATAACTCTTTGAGATAAGCCTTTTTGGGGCACACTGAGGATTCATGCCCCTCCCCCTAACCATGCTCCAGGTACTTGGTGACCTGAATTTTCTCCCCAAGTGGCTCCATGTCCCAATTCCCAAGAGGCCTAAATGCTCCTTTTCACTGACTCTGTGCTTCTGAGGGTTGAGGGGCACTATCAGTGTTATAGTCCCAGGACTGAGAGGTAATAACGAAGAGGTATGCAGGTAATGGAACAAGTGGGCTACATTATCCACATATATACATTGGAAACTGTTCATGGTGTGGGAGGAAGCTCAAGGTATATATGGAAAAGGCAGGCTGTTTTTAAGGAATGGGATGTGGACCAGGGGCCTGAAGTGAGAGACCCACACTCCTCACATCACCAGAACAGAATTTTGAGGAGTCTAAGTATGGAAGACAGACTCTAAACTAACTCCCAATAATCTCAACTTTCTAGAATTTACCTTCTTGCATAGCCTCCTGCTCTTGAAATGGGAGGACCTGTGACTCCCTTCTACACTAGGTCCAGTAAAGGGCAGCTTTGAGCACTCTAAGGCATCCCAATGTGTAATAAACGTCACCCAACCAAGGATTCCAGACTTATACCAGTTACTGACAGATTTGTGTTTTAAAATATATGTCTTTTTATTAAATTCATCTTTATTGTTGAAAGTATTAAAGATGTCCCTCCTTTTTTCCCCCATTGACACCATCCTCAATGCCCCTGCACCACCTGCCTTAACTGCACTGTTGTCTGTGTCCATTGGTTGTGCATACATGCATATAAGTTATTTGGTTTATCTCTTCCCAACCCGCTCTCCCCATTCCCTCTCAGGTTTGTCAGTATGTACCCTACTTCCATGTCTCTGGGTCTATTTTGTTTGTCAGCTTATTTTGCTCATTATATTTCACAAATAAGTGAGATCGTGTGGTACTTGTCTTTCTCTGACTGGCTTATTTCGCTTAGCATAATGCTCTCCAGGTAAGAGAGCTTTCTTTCTTAGAGCTGCATAGTATCCCATTGTGTAAATGTACCATGGCTATTTTATCCACTCATTTACTGATAGACACTAAGGCTGTTTCCAGATATTGGCTATTGTAAATAGCGCTGCTATGAACATCAGGGTGCATATATACTTTCTAATTGGTGATTCAGGCATCATAGGATATATTCCTAGAAGTGGGATCACTGGGTCAAATGGCAGTTCCATTTTTAATTTTTTGAGGTAACACCATATTGTTTTCCATAGTGGCTACACCAGTCTGCATTCTCACCAACAGGTGCTAGAGTACCATTTTCTTCACATCCTTGCCAGCCCTTGTTGTTTGAAGTTCTGTTGATAGCAGTCATTCTGGCAGGTGTAAGGTGATATCTCATAGTTGTTTTAATTTGCATTTTTCTAATGATTAGTGATGTCGAGCATTTCTTCATATAGTTCTTGGCCATTTGTATGTCCTCTTTAGAAATGTGTCTATTCAAGTATTCTGCCCATTTTTTATTGGATTGTTTGTCTTCCTTTTCTTGAATTGTATGAGTACTTTATATATTTTGGAAGTTAACCCCTTATCTGATGTATCATTGGCAAATATGTTCTCCCATACAGTGGGTTCCCTTTTCATTTTGGTACTGGTTTCTTTTGCTATGCAGAAGCATTTCAGTTTGATGCAGACCCATTAATTATTTTTTCCTTTGTTTCTCTTGCCCTAGGCAATAGATACATCAGTGAAAATTCTGCTATGTGAGATGTTTGTGATTTTGCTGCCTACATTCCCTCTAGGATTTTTTTAATTTCATGACTTACATTTAAGTCTTATCCATTTTGAGTTTATTCTTGTGTATGGTGTAAATTGGTGGTCTAGTTTCATTTTTTGCATGTATCTGTCCAATTTTCCCAACACCATTTATTGAAGAGACTGGCTTTTCTCCATTGTATGCTCTTCACTCCTTTGTCAAATATTAATTGAGCATATCTTGGGTCGATTTCTGGGTTCTCGCTTTTGTTCCATTGATCTATACTCTTTTTTTAAATTTATTTATTTATTTATTTTTTCATTTTTTGCTCAGATAGAGTGGGAGGGAGAGAGAGGAAGAGAGAGAGAGAGAGAAACATCGACGTGAAAGGGACACATCGAGTGACTGCCACCCGCACGACCAACCAGGGCCGGGGACAAACTGCAACCGAGGCACATGCCCTTCGCGGGAACCGAACCTGGGTCTCTCTGTACCGCAGGCCGACGCTCTAACCGCTGAGCCAAACCGGCCAGGGCGTGTTCCATTGATCTATACTCTTGTTCTTCAGCCAGTACCCGGCTGTTTTGCTTACAATGGCTTTGTAGTATAACCTGATATCTGGTATTGTGATCCCTCCAACTTTGTTCTTCTTTTGCAAGATTGCTGTGGCTATTCAGGGTCTTTTTGGTTCTGTATACATTTTTGGGGTATTTGTTGTAGATCTGTAAAATATGCCACTGGTACTTTAATAGGGATTGCATTGAATCTATAGATTGCTTTGGGTAGAATGGACATTTTAATGATGTTGATTTTTCCAATCCATAAACATGGTATATATTTCTACTTTTTTATATCTTCTTCTATTTGATTTTTTTAATGACCTATAGTTTTCTGAGAACTGGTCTTTCAACAGCTTGATTAAGTTTATTCCTACGCATCTATATTTTGTTACAATGGTAAATGGGATTGATTTTTAGTTTCTTTTTCTGAGTGTTCATTATTGGTGTTTAAAAATGCCATCAAGTTCTGGATGTTAATTTTGTATCTTGTTACTGTGGCAAATTCGTTTATTCAATCTAGTTGTTTTTTGGTGGAGTCTAGGGTTTTCTATGTACAATATCATGTCATCTGCAATAATGACAGTTTCACTTATGCATTTCCAATTTGCATGCCTTTTATTTATTTTTTCTTGTCTAATCACTGTGGATAATCACTTCCAGTACTATGTTGAATAAGAGTGGCGAAAGCAGACATCCCTTTCTTGTTTTTTGCCCATTGAGTATGATGTTGGCTGTAGGTCTGTCATATATTGCTTTTATAATGTTGAGATATGACCCTTCTATTGCCACCTTGCTGAGCATTTTTATCAAAAATGGGTGCTGGACTTTGTTAAATGCTTTTTTTTTTAAGCATCTATTGATATGATCCTATGATTTTTATCTTTCATTTTGTTTATGTGGCATATCACATTTATTAATTTGCCAATATTGTACAAGCCTTGCATTGCTGGGATAAATTGCACCTGGTTGTGGTGAATACTTTTTAAAATATATTGCAGGATATTTGCTAATATTTTGATGAGGATTCAGCATTTATGATCATCAGGGATATTAGCCTGTCTATAATTTTCTTTCTTTGTAGTGTCTTCATCTGTTTTTTTTTCCCCCTTTATTATTGATTTTAGAGAGAGAGGAAGTGAGAGGGAGAGAGAGACAGAAACATTGATGAGAGAGAACATCGATTGGCCACCTCCTGCATGCCCCACACTGGGGACTTGACCCACAACCTGGGCATGTGTCCTGACTGGGAATCGAACCAGCGACCTTTTGGTACATGGGTCGATGCTCAACCACTGAGCCACACTGGCCGAACTTTATCTGGTATTTGAATTAGGATTATGCTGGCCTCATAAAAAGATATTGGAAGTCTTCCTTCCTCTTGAACTTTTTGGAATAGTTTGAGGAGAATAGGTGTTAATTTTCCTTTGAATGTTTGGTAAAACTACCCTATGAAGCCAACTGGACCTGGGCTTTTGTTTGCTGGGAGTTTATTGATTACTGTTTTAATTTCCTTAGTTGTTATTTTTTTGTTTGGGTTTTCTGACTCTTCTTGGTTGAGTTTTGGAAGATTCTGTGATTCTAGACTTTGTCCTTTTCACCTAAGTTGTCCAATTTGTTGGCATATAATTGTTTATAGCATTTTCTTACAGTCCTTTGTATTTCTGTGTTGTCAGTTGTTACTTCACCTCTTTAGTTTCTCATTTTATTTGTTTGGGTCCTCTCTGTCTGTTTTTGGTGAGTCTAGCTAATCAGCTCTTGGTTTCATTAATCTTTTGTATTGATTTCTTAATCTCTATGTCATTTATTTCCCCTCTAATCTTTATTATTTCCTTCCTTCTACTTACTTAAGCTTTTGTTTTTTAATCTTTCTAATTCTTTAAGTTGTAGGGTTAGATAGTTTATTAGAAATTTTTCTTGTTTCTTGAAGTAGACCTTTAATGCTATGAACTTCCCTCTCAGGATCACTTTTGCTGTGTCCTATAGATTTTGTGTTGTATGTTCATTTTCATTAGTTTCCAGTAGGTTTTCTATTTCTTCCTTGATCTTATTGGTAATCCATTCATTGTTCAATAACATGCTCTTTAGCCTCCATGTGTTTGAATGTTTTTGAGTGTTTTTATTGTAATTAATTTCTTGTTTCATTGCATTGTGATCTGAGATGATGGTTGATATGATTTCAATCTTCTTGAACTTGTAAAGACTTAGTTTGTGTCCTAACATGTGGTCTATCTTTGAGAATGTCCCATGTGTACCAGAGAAGAATGAGAATTCTACAGCGTTGTGGTGAAATATTCTGTAAATATCAATTAAATCCATCTGATCTAGTGTGCTGCTTAGGGTCTTTGTTTCTTTGTTGATTCCTTGTTTAGAAGATCTATCCAGTGATGTCAGTGGGGTATTAAAGTCTCCTACCATGATTGTATTGCTATTGATATCCCTTAAAGTCCTCCATATGTTTTAAATATATTTAGGCATATCAATACTGGATGCATACATGTTTATCAGTGTTATATACTCTTGTTGGATCAATACTTTTAATATTATGTAGTGACCTTCTTTGTCTATTGTTATTGCCTCCATTTTGAAGTCTGTTTTATCAGATATGAGTATTACTACTCCAGCTTTTTTTGTTGTTGTTTTCTTTTGCCTCGAAATTTTTTTCCATCCCTTCACTTTCATCCTGTGTGATTCTTTTGTTCTTAGGTGGTTCTCTTGTTGACAGCATATGTATGGGTCATGCTTTCTTACCCATTCTGCTACCCTACGTCTTTTGATTGGAGCATTTAATCCCTTTACATTTAAGGTTATTGTTGATAGGTACTTATTTATTGCCATTTTTTTCATTATGCCTATGTTTCTCTCTCTTTCTTCTTATTGTAATTGCCATCCCTTTAACATTTCTTACTATGCTGGTTTGGTGGTAATAAATTCCTTTAGCCTTTTTTTTTTTTTTTGGTCTGGGAAGCTCTTTATGTCACCTTCTATTTTGACTAATAGCCTTGCTGGATAGAGTAGTCTTGGTTGCAGATCCTTGTTTTTTATTACCTTAAATAGTTCATACCATTCCCTTCTGGCCTCTAATGTTTTTGTTGATAAATCAACTGACAGCCCTATGGAACTCCTATGTAGGTAACCTGTTTAACCTGTTCCTTTTCTCTTGCTGTGTTTAAGATTCTCTTTTTGTCTTTAATTTTTGGCATTTTAAATATGATGTGTTTTAGTGTGGGCCTCTTTGGATTCTTACTTGGGACTCTCTGTGCTTCCTGAAATTGTGTGAATTTCTCCTTCACCAAGCTAAGAAAGTTTTCTTCCACTATTTCTTCAACCAGGTTCTCTAATCCTTGCTTACTTTCTTTTGCTTATACTTCTATTATGCAGATGTTATTATGCTTCATGTTGTCCCACAGCTCTCTTAAACTGTCCTCCTGGTTTTTAATTGTTTTTCTTCTTTCTGGTTCTCTGATTGAGTGATTTTTTTCTACTCTGTCTTCTAATTCACAGATCTAATCCTTGGCTTTCTGTAATCTGCTGTTTATTCCTTCCAGTGTATTCTTTATTTCTGCTATGTCATTCTTCATTTCTGATTGGTTGTTTTTTATTTTCAGTTGGTGATTTTTCATCATTTCTATATCTTTTCTCATGCTGTTGAGCATCTTTATAATTAGTACTCTGAACTCTGTATCTGATAAATTGCTGATCTCCATTTCATTTTTCCCTTCTTCCGGAGAACTCTTTTTTTCTTTCATTTGGGGCTTGTTTCTTTGTTTCACCATTTTGGCTGCCTGTTTGGATTTGTTTCTATGTATTAGGTAGATCTGCTATGACTCCCAATCTGGATAGTGTAGTCTTATGTAGTAGGTGACCTGTGGGATCTAGTGGCACAGTCTCCTTGATCACCAGACCTGGATGCTATATTAATGTTCCTTGTGTGCTTTGTGTGGGCCCTCCTGTTGTAACTGAGTCTTGATTGCTATTGGCCCTTGTGTGCATAGGCTCAACCCTCTTGCTAGATGACAGTGATACTTATCCCCCAACACATCTAGCAGGTTGCTGTGCAGTTTCTTATCATGTGAAGTGCATTTCACCTCCCTGTGGATATCAATGAACTGCAGTTTTTGGCTCCCTCTGCCAGGACTGGATGTGTATGGAAAGGATCACGCTGAACCCCAAGGTCTGGTTTTACTTTCTTGGGGCCGAGTTGTGGGCCAGGAAAAGACTCAAAGTACCCAGAGATCTGCCTCTGACTGCAGGGTGACTATTAGTCTCAGTCACTTAATGAGCCTCAGGTTGTAGTCTTCATCTAGACATAAACTCCACCAAGTGGGCAAGGTGAGATAATTTCCAATGGGTGGAGCAATTGCTTCCCCCCAGGCTTTGATGGGAAAAATCTGCTTTGATGGGAAAACTCTGCCTGAGAAAAGACAGCTTCTGCACCATGGGGTAATTACTTAGCGCAAGGATCCAGGCTGTGACCTTCACAGCTCTCTCCCCAGAGCCATGAACCCCAGAATCCATGGGCCAGGCAAATTCTCAAAGCACCCAGAGATCTGCCTCTGCTTGCAGGCTGACTATTAGTCTCGTCACTTAATGAGCTTCAGGTTGTAGTCCTCACCTAGACATAAACTCCATCCAGTGAGCAGGTGAGAGAAACCAACAGGTGTGGCTTTTGATTCCCCCTTGGCTAAATCTGCTTTGGTGGGAGAACTCTGCTTGAGAAAGATGGCTTCTATGATGTGGGGTAATGTCTCAGCACAAGGATCCAGGCAGAGGCCTTCACAGCTCTCTCCCCAGAGCTACAAACACCAGAGTCTCCACACATAGCTCTAGTCCACTCTGCCCTTCCTCTGCTGGAACTCAAGGCGAGTGGTTGCCGAAGAAATTTAGTGCATTGGACCTTCAAAAGGTTTATTGTGTTTCCAGCTTTCTCTCTGTGCCGGTCAGAACCTCTAGTGCTTTTCACATCCAGGTATTATGTAGGCGCCTTTCCTGGTTCCGTTACTCAAGGCTAGGCAGCCCAGCTTGGGATTTAGACTCCAGACTTCTCAGGGGAAACCTCCCACAGCTGTGATATCCCTTCAGCACTTCATCAGCTGCCTGTGGGAGCCCAGCCATCCCTCTTGTGCCTCTGCACTTCCTACCAGATTTGATGTGGGCTTCTCTTTACATGTTGGTAATAAAAGTTTTCTCCAGCTAGTGTTCAGTTGGTTATTCAGGATGATTTTTCTATATTTTAATTGTAATTCCAGTTTGGTCCTGGGAGAAGGTCAGTGTAGCTTCCACTCAATCTGCTGCCATTTTTGGAATCTCCTTTAAAAATATTCTTGGTGAACTAAATAAGAAAAATATATTTCTAAATTACACCCAGCATTTTAAATATGAACATGATCTTTCAGGTTGTTAAGAAGGTACACTTTTCATGTTATTAGAGATATTTTATTTACTAGCTTATTAGTTGATTTAAACCTTCCAAATATTTTTACACATGGCATCTAGGCCCCCAATTGAAGTTTATCCTGAAGCTTTTCTAAATATTACAAATGTTACAGGTCTATTTCCTCATCCCTTTCCTCATTTCCTTTCTTACCTAAGCACAGAAACAATGGTGCCCCTTGCTTGGGAAATGACCTCTGTAGATGGATCTGTAGTTCATCATTCCATAGGTCTTGGACCTATTGACCTAGTTCCTGGGCAAGACAACCCTGCCCCTCTGCCCACACCAGACTGCATCCACCTTTCCTCCCACTCATCTCATTTTATCTGCACGTATTCTGTGCACATATTCTCTAACTCAAGACCACTTCTTCCCCAAACAAACAGTCCCCTGGAGGCTACCAGACATTAGCTTGTTCAGGCACACCTGTATGGAGCCCTTTTGGTATCAGCACAATTCTTCTGAAGAACATTTTCTTTCTTTGACAAACCTCAGGTCTGAACTGTCAATATGCTATTAGATTTCTATCCCATGTTACATACTGACTGAGATGCATTACAGGACCATTACTGTTTTTGTAGTTTTATTTTTTCATAACGTAAAGACCAAGAAAGCCACAAAAAGCTGAAAAGTTGTCAGAATGTACCTCTTGGCATTTAAACATCCTAGCCTTTTCATTAAAATACAAAGTTTTATTGCTAACTTTTGAAAAGAAAACATTGACTTGGAAATTTCTAGAATGAGACTAAACTTGCATTGGTTCATTTCAAGAACAGTAGAAGAATGGGAGGTATAATAGCTAGAATAACTCAATTATCAGAGTAGTGGTATCTACCAATATAAACTATTTGCCATGGGAATAAGAAGAAAATATAAGCAAATATATCACCTATAGGAGCCTGAAAATGCTCCACACAGCATCCCAATTTGCCACAGTGTCATTAGATTTGCTGAGCCATGTTGACCAAGTGTCAGAGCAGATTGCCTGGCAACCTCAGCCTGTTGTAAAGCCTCTTCTTGTTCTGGGCCCTGATAAAAACTGGCAGCATTTTGATTACTTACTCAGTAGGTAGGAGTTGTATTCTCAAATAAAGTGTATGTTGCCTTCAGAATCAAAAGAAGCCAGCTAGTCATTGTGCCTATTTCTTTTTTTATATATTTTTTAATTGATTTTTAGAGAGAGAGGAAGGGAGAGATAGAAACATCAATGTGCGAGAGTAATATAAATCAGCTGCCTCCTGCACACCCCATACTGGGGATGGAGCTCGCAACCCAGGCATGTGCCCTGATCGGGAATTGAACCAGGACCTCTCAGTCCATAGGATGAACACTCAGTCCACTGAACCATACCGACCGGGTGAGCCTATTTCTTATTAGCATTTGAGACGTGATATAGAAACCTGTATTTCCACTTGGAAGAGATATTTCAATATTCCTTAGAACTCTAGATACCTAGAAATGTCATCAAGGGAGACTGCCTCTGAATTTTTGTGGGGTTCATTTCCCACCCTCTGGCATGTATGCATCCTACCATGGTATCTAGGTCAGTAGTTACATCCTGTTCATTAGGTCCAATCAGCATGATATCATCAATATAATGGGACAGTGTCCTATGGAATAACATGACGTCCTGTGGAAGAAGAAGGCAACCAAGTTTGTAGAGGACTAGATTATGACATAGGACTAGAGCATTGAAATTTCCCTTCATATTGTCTGTGGGTAAGATTTTTTGGATTTCTACTTCAGTTCTGCCCTTTATAGTACTTTTACCTACCTTGTCTTTATTGATTAAATATTGCCATTTAGTCCCTGTCACTCAAAATCACAATATCTAGATTGATTTCAGGAAACCCAATTCAATGTAAGTAATTCTGCCTGCCACTTCGTCTTCTTTTTATTTTTTTCTAATGGGGTGACACTGGTTAACAACATTATATAGGTTTGAAGTGTACAATTCTATGATATAATAACTGTACATTGCACTGTGTACCCACCACCCAAAGTCAAATAATCTATCACCATATACTTAGCCCCCTTTACACTTTATCACCCCCACACCCTTCCCTCTGGTAACCATCATACTGATGGTGTCTAAGAGTTTTTGTTTGTTTTTCTTGTTTGTTAATTTGTTGCTTTCAGTTCTATATCTGATATCTCACATATGAGTGAAATATGATTCTTAAAATTTTCTATCTGATTTATTTCACTTAGCCTGATATTAAAAAATCCGTTCATGTTGTCTCAAATGGCAATATTTCATCTTTTCTTATGGCTGAGTAGTATTCCATTGTGTATATGTACCACATCCTCTTTATCCAATCATCTAGCAAAGGACACTTTGGTTGGTTCCATGTCTTGGCCACCTTGAATAATGCTGCAATGAACATATGGGTGCATATATATCTTTGTGAATAAAGGTTTTCAAAATTTTCTAATAGATACCCAGAAGAGTGGTTGCTAGGTCATATGGTAACTCTATTCTTAATTTTTTTAGGAACTTCCATACTGTTTTTCATAGTGACTGTACCAATTTGTATTCTCACCAGCAGTGAATGAGGGTTCCTTTTTATCTATAATCTTTCCAACACTTGTTATTAATTGTATTGTTGATAATAGTCATTCTAACAGGTGTGAGGTGGTATCTCATTACAGTTTTGATTTGTTTTTCCTTAATAGCTAGTGAAGTTGAGCATCTTTTGATATATCTGTTGGCCATTTGAATGTCTTTTCAGGTCCTCTGCCCATTTTTAAATTGTATTGTTTGTTTGTTTGTTGTTGAGTTGTATGAGTTCTTTATATATTTGAAGTATTAAACCCTTGTCAGAGCTGTTGTTTGTAAATATCTTCTTCCATTCAGTTCATGCCTTTTTGTTTTGTTGGTGGTATCTTTTGCTGTGCAGAACTTTATAGTTTGTTATAGTCCCAATAATTTATGTTTTCCTTTATTTCCCTTGCCTTTTGGGTCAGATTAATAAAATCTTCTCTAAGACCAAGGTCCGTAAGTTTAATATATATATATTTTTTTATCCTCACCCGAGGATATTTTTCCATTTTTTTGTTCAGATAGAGTGGGAGGGAGAGAGAGAGAAACATCGACTTGAAAGGGACACATTGAGTGGCTGCCTCCCACACGACCAACCAGGGCCGGGGACAAACTGCAACCGAGGTACATGCCCTTAGCGGGAACTGAACCCAGGTCTCTCTGGACTGCAGGCTGACGCTCCAACCGCTGAGCCAAACCAGCCAGAGCCAAGGTCCATAAGTTTAGTACCTAAGTTTTCTTCTATGTAATTTATATTTTCAAGTCTTATAGTTAGGTCTTTAATCCATTTTTAAGGTTTTTTTTGTTTGGTTTGGTTTTTTTTGTATATTGGTACAAATAGTAGTTTAGTTGCATTCTTTTGCATGTGGCTTTCCAATTATCCCAGCAGTATTTATTGAAGAGTTTTTCTTTTCTCCATTGTCTCTCTTGGCTCCTATATTTAAAAAAATATTTGCCCATGTACACAATAAAAACTTAGCAGGGAAAGATAAATATCTAAATTGGCAAAGGAGCATGGAGATTAGAAGCATTCAGAAATAAAAGGACTACAGTATATACAAAATTTTCTTTTACATAATCCTAAAGGTAACCACACACAGAAAAACAAAACTGAGACAAATACTTAAAAAAAGTGGAAACAGAAGAAAAAAAGTATGGAATACCACCACACAAAAACAACAGACAGAAACACAAAGGAAAATAATGAGTGGAGGCACAGAACTACCAGAAAACAAAAAGTAAAATGACTATAAGAAATCCTTATACATCAATAATTACCCTAAATGTAAATGGACTGAATTCACCAATAAAAAGCCATAGAGTAGCAGGTTGGATCAAAAAACAAAATGGACCCAGTGATTCCACTCCTAGGAATATATCCTAAGAACTCTGATACACCAATCAGAAGAATATATGCACCCCTATATTCATAGCAGCACTATTTACAATAACTAAGATCTGGAAACAGCTCAAGTGCTGATCAGTAGATGAGTGGATAAAAAAACTATGGTACATTTACACAATGGAATACTATGTAGCTGTAAGAAAGAGACATCTCTTACCCTTTGAGATGACATGGAGGGACCTGGAGAGTATTATGCTAAGTGAAATAAGCCAGTCAGAGAAAGACAAGTAGCACATGATCTCACTTATTTGTGGAGCATAATGAACAAAATAAGCTGTCGGCCAAAAGAGTTCCAGAATCATGGAAGTAGGGAACAGACTGACAAACCTCAGAGGGATAAGGGTGGGAGGGTGACCCGTCCCGCAGGTCGAGCAACGAGGACTCTAGAGGGGGAGTGAGGATGGTAGGGGGCAAGAGACACGAAGAATGGAGACAAGACAGGGTTCTGATCAAGTCTCATTTATTGTAAAACAGGGGCAAGGTTTTATAGCATGAAAGCAGGAATGTTCCTGGGGCTAAACTGGTTGTTAGGAGACCAAACCCTATCAGCATAATCGATAAGGTCAGTGCTTGAGGCAAGCAGAAAACATCTGCTGCAGTTCTGAGAACTGTCATTTCTGCAGAGGTCCCGGGGGCATTGTGACCTGAGTCACTCCCGCCCAAGAGAATAATGCCAAGAATGTCTTATAGCCAGGGGTGAACTTTCCAGTCCCCCACAGGAGGGGAGGGAAGAGATAAACCAAAGAACTTATATGCATATATGCACAACCAATCTCCAGGAACACTAGGCTGGGCAAGTCAGGAGGTGGGTGGGAGTGGGAAGGAGGGAGTCAATGGAGGAAAAAAGGGGGACATCTGTAATACTTTCAACAACAACAAAAAAGCATAACAATAATAGACAGATGTGACATTTATATAGCACTCATTCTGTGCCAGGCACTGTTCTAAGCACATTACCTATATGAACTCTTTAGTTCTGTCTTTATGTTACCATAGACAGTCAGAGCACAGGCAGCTGGTGGCAGGGTGAGCACAACCCAGCAGGCTGAGAGTGGTCTAGCTGGTCGCTTCAGAGGAGCGAGGTTCCAGGGGTGGGGGATGGGGGAGTGGGAGGTGGGGGGTCTGGAGGGTAAAGTGGTGGAGCTGGGAGGTATAGGGAGCTGTGAAGAGGACACAGACACCCTGGGGATCCAAGTGTGCCCTGGAAGACACCACCTGTCTCTGTGGGATATACATATTCTGATGCTGTGTCCAGCATTGGGAGATAGGCTGAGGGTTGCAGCACCTACAAGCTTCCTGACCATGGGTCCTGAAGTCCCCCTTCCCCGCTGACCCTGACACCTGTAGACAGTCAGGGAGCACCAGAGAATCTCCCCCATTGGCCAGGATGAGGCAGGGGGAGGTTCTTACACTGAAGTGCAACAAAATCTAGAAAGATGAATGGACATGACTTGAGCACACCAAAAGCTAACAAGATAATTGAATAGGAAAAAAGTCCTCCCCTCCTTATCCCTATAAAAACTGCAGGCTTGAATAGAAAGGAGAGATGGTCTTTGAAATGGGAGTCCACCATTCTCCCAGGTCGTGGCACCTGAATAAACCTTTTTCCTTTTTCACCAGCAAAAAACAAAAACAAAAACAAAAACCAACTTTATTAACCAATGTCACCTCAATAAATTAAATAAAAATTATTACAACAACAACCATATGCTGCCTTCAGAAGACCCATCTAAGCTGCAGAGACAGATCTAGACTCAAATTTAAAAGGTGGAAAGCAATTCTCCAAGCAAATGACTTCCACAGAAAAGCAGGTGTAGCTGTACTTATATCTGACAAAATAGATTTCAAGATAAAAAATACAACAAGAGGCAAATATGGACATGTTATAATGATAAAGGGGAGACTACATCAAGAAGACATAACATTTCTCAATATATATGCACCTAATAAGGGATCACTGAATTATATAAAGCAACTACAAACAAAACTAAAGGGAGAAACTGACAACAGCACAATCATAGTAGGGGACCTAAATATTCCATTGACAGTTATAGATAGATCATCCAAACAAAGAATCAATAAAGAAATGTCAGCTTTAAATGACACATTAGATTAAATGGACATAATTGACATTTAAAT
Organism: Tadarida brasiliensis; assembly: GCA_030848825.1. Classification (NCBI taxonomy): domain Eukaryota; kingdom Metazoa; phylum Chordata; class Mammalia; order Chiroptera; family Molossidae; genus Tadarida; species Tadarida brasiliensis. The sequence goes on along the minus strand of CM061280.1, from coordinate 30,255,768 downwards.
ATGTTTTTTTCTTCTTTATTGATTTTAGAGAGAGAGATAGAAACTGATGAGAGAGAACATCGATTGGCCGCCTTCTGCATGCACTCCACTGGGGATTTGGCCCACAACCTGGGCATGTGCCCTGACCGGGAATCGAACCAGCAACCTCTTGGTGCATGGGTGGATGCTCAACCACTCAGTCACACTGGTTAGGCACAATTGACATTTACAGAGCCTTTCATCCCTGAACACCAGATTTCATTGTTCTTTAGTGCACATGGAATGCAAAGTTAGCCTCAACAAATTCAAAGAGATTGAAATTATACCAAGCATATTCTTCTGACCACAATGGATTGAAATTGGAAATCAACTGCAAAAAAAGAAGCTAAAAAACAAAAACAAAAACAAAAAACCCACAAGTATGTGGTGATTAAATAACATGTCCAAAAAAAATTACTGGGTCAAAGAAGAAATGAAAGGCGAGATCAAAAGACGAATGAGAATGATAACATGGCTACCACTTCTTTCCGATGGTGATTATCTATCATAGAATACTTGCTGGAGGACATCAACACGTCCCTCAACACTTGGTATGAAGCTTCTGTGCTGGTGAATTTTTATTCTCTATCTAGTAGTAAAGACTATATGAAGCAGTAATGGACTACAGAGTAATGAGGGCATTCCATTATTGTTACAACATATTACAGGGATACAAACAAGTGATACAATGTTTGGTACTAGAGTAAGTGTGTAGTAAGAGGTGGCATCCGTATGAAGGATAAGTAAGTATGTTAAAGAAGTCCAAGGAAAGAGGTGAGGGAGTTCACAATCGAGGATATCTTCAGGAAAAATGATCCAGAAAGAGGTACCAGCTGGTGAGAAGGCCCCTGTACTGGAGCAGTCCTGGCACATTTGAGGACCAACAAGGTGAACAGATTGACTGGAGCTGAGTGAGCAAGAAGGACAGTAGTAGGAGATAAAGTCAGAGAGGTGATGAGGAGACCAGACTACATAGGACCTTACAAGGCCAATGGAAGAATTTTGTCTTTTACAGTTGACCGTTGAACAATATGAGTGTTAGGGGTGCTGACCCCCTATGCAGTTGAACATCCATGCATAATTTTTGACTCCCCCCAAATTTAACTGTTGACCGAAAACCTTACTGATAACATAAATAATCGATTAACACATTTTGAATGTTATGTATATTATGTAATCTTTTTAAGTTTTTATTTTTTCATCACCATTTATGCCCCTTATACCCTCCTCCACCTCCATCCACTCTCTCCCCCCTCAATCACCACACTATTCTTATAATAAGGTAAGCTAGATGAAAGAAAATGTTATTAAGAAAATCATAAGGAAGAGAAAATACATTTACTGTATTTATTGAAAAAAATCCACGTATAGGTAGACTCACAATTCAAACCTGTGTTGTTCAAGGGTGAACTCTACTTTGAGAAAGAGGATGCAAAACAATTGCAGGGTTTAAAGTGGAGAAATGACACATAGCAAACACACATGTAGATTTTATCTATGTCAGACTTTGTTGAAAACTTTACAGGTATTAATTCATTTAATCTTTACAAATTCTTTTAGCAGGTAGGTGCTATTACTATCCTAATTGTTCAAATGAGTAAATTGAAGCAAGAGAGGTTAGGAATGTTGTTCATGGTGATCTGAGCCCCAAGGCTAAGGCAACTAGATTCCATTTTTATGTAGGCCCCTTGGCTAAGGTGTCTAAATGACTCAATTTTTATCATCAATATACCTTCCTCGATATTCTTCCAATAATAAATTAATTACCCCTAGGCGTAAAGGAATTTTGCCTAAGATTATAGTTACCCCATGTATTGGGAGGCATTTGCAGTTTCCTGAGTATAGATATTTGCAAGTATTTGCAAATACTTGAGTGCCATCATCATGCTAATTTTGACTTCTGTAATCTCTGTCACTCACACTATTGTACTGGTCCCCTGAGTGGAGGGGGGCAAAAGGAGGAGGGGGCTTCTGTTTTTAAAATGGGATGAGCAAACATAATCGGGGCTGCTGATCTGAAGGGAGACTATGCCCTCCGCAGCCCTCCGGCAAGAATAAAGTGCTCCTTTACAATTCAGCTGTGCGTCTCCGGTTATCTCGCTTCACGTTACAACAATGGCTACACAGCTAGTATGTGGGAGAGCCAGACTGCAAAGCCAGGCAAGCTGTTACATGAGAGGAACTTCTCCCAATGGGACTTCAGTTAAAAGGCTCACTTTGCTGCCATTAAGTAGTGTGCTCAGGCATCAGTTAAATATATTGCCATCAGATTGCTCCCAGTGCAGCAAAAATCGTTGTGTCAGGTCAAACAACAGATGAAGTCTGTGACTTGAGTTCAGGGGCCACAACTATTCTGTTAGCAAAATACCCATGTTTTCTCATAAAAAATGGGAGACTAATGAGTTCCAAGGACCTGTCCCTTCACAGAAACACCAAGAAAATTAACAAAAACTGTCAGAATCAACTATGTCAGAACTCTTGAGTATCTTAAATTTTATTTTTCAATTACAGTTTATATTCAGTAAGAGTGAATCATAATTTAAGAGTGTGTTCATAAAAGGTGTCATCCAATTAATGCATCTCTGGTCTTTTTATATGCCGCATTTAAAACAGTTTTACACAGATTTCTGATGTCATCATTACAAATTAAAAGACTCTACAGGTTATGCTTACATCCATTCTATGTGGTAATTTAATATTTTTCTGGTATTCTACTCCCCAAAACTTCTATAATAATTCTTGTTTTTGAGGACTGAATTTAAAATCGTAAATGTGGAAGGACCTTGCATAAAGACAAAATTGTTGGGGTGGGAGTCTCCATCTGTAATACTTGGCAGTGGATTCATGGAAGTTAACCTGAAGTTGGAAAGGTAAGATAAAGTGAACATGGAAATAAATTTGTAACTTTGTGTTTCAAGTAGCCAGCCTGTGGGATCCTATTTTTAAAATATGTACATCTTTTTAAAACCAACTGTTTTTTTTTTAAATAGCTTCACTGAGGTAATAATTGACATACAATTAACTGCATATATTGAAGCATGCATTTTCATTTAAGTTTTGACTTATAAACATATTGGTGAAACCATTACCACATTTAAAATGGTGAACATAATTTTCATCCCCCAAGGTTTTCTCATTCCCTTTTATAACCCTTCTCCCCTGCCCCTCCATACACCCCAATCCCAAAACAAGCATTGATCTGCTTTTTGTCACTGTAGACTAGTTTGCATTTTATAGAATGTTATGTGAATGGAATAGTATAACATGTACTCTTGTTGGTCTGGCTTCTTTCACTCAGCATAATTATTTTGAGATCCATCCATTGCTCAGTAGTGATCCATTGTATTGATGAACCACAACTTGTTTGTTCATCTGGTGACGGACATTTAGGTTGTTTCCAGTTTTTAACTATTACTGTGCAGCAAAAAGGGGCCACATACTAAATCTGACAAGCTCAGGGGAGGCCTGCATGGTGGCCTTGCAAACTCAGAGACTGAAAGTAATGACATAGGATGGTCTGAAATTTAAAAATTCTTAACTAAAAGCGAGTCATGGTTTGTAGTCATGTTTTAGGCCCGTATCTTCCTTGACAAAAGTCAATCTCTACCTTAACTGAGCCTGTCTATTGTCTTTTTGCATCTAAGATAACATATCTTTGGAATGTTTGAGTAATCCCTTTCTCCAGACCCCTGAGGGCACAATCTCCCACCGGAGCTCAAGACCACAGAACTCCTCATTGTTATCTTGCCCCTCCCATGCCATTTCTATGTGCTATAAATGTTCATTGTTAACTATCCTATACCCAACAATGTAAAATAAATATTTGTCTCTTCATTTTATTCTTTATCCCATCCCAGAGATTTCCCTGCTTTGCTTTCTCACACCTCCCTAATCTATATCAGTGATTTTTATATAACCCTCCTTTGATTGTAATATAACTGCCATTCTCTGGAGCACAATATCAATTCATTGAGATTTTGCTACCCAGCGGTTGTCAGTTTGGCTCAAATAAACTCATAAAACTTCTTTTAGATTTGGGCATTGACGTTAGAGATTAAGTTGCTACAAACATTTGTTACAAGTCTTTGAACAGACATGCTTTTATTACTTAGGTAAATACTTAAGGGTGGTGTGACTGGATCACATCGTAGATGCATGTTTAACTTTTAAGAAACTGCTTAAGTATTTTACAAAGTGGTTATACAGTTTTACGTTCCCAAAACCAGTGCGAGATTATTCCAGTTTTTTCACATCCTTGTCAAACTTGTTCTTTGAATTTTAACCATTCTGGTGAGTGGGTAGTGGTATCTTATTGTGGTTTTAATTTGTATTTCCATAATAACAAATGATATTGGGAATCTTTTCACATGCTTATTTGCCATTGATGTATCTTCTTTGGTGAAGAGTCTATTAAAATATTTTGCCAATTTTATTTATTTGATTATGTATCTTCTGCTCATTGAAATGTAAGAGTTTTTCATATAAATTTTGGATACAAGCCCATTGTCGGATATATGATTTACAAATATTTTTCTGAAGACTGTGACTTGTCTTTCTATTCTCTTGACAATTTATTTCAAAATATAGAAGTTTTTAATTTTTAAAAAATATGTTTTTATTGATTTTAGAGAGAGAGGAAAGGGAGAGGAAGAGACAGAGAAACATCAATATGAGAGAGAAACATCGATCAGTTGCCTCCTGCATGCACACTGATTGGGGATCAAACCTACAACCTGGGCATGTGCCCTGATCGGGAATCGAATGGGCAACCTTTCAGTGCATGGGACAATGCTCAACCAACTGAGATATATCAGCCAGGGCTAGAAGTTTTTAATTTTTATGAAGTTCGATTTATCAAATGTTTCTTTTATAAATTGTGTCGTTTTATGCTCTATCAAAGCAATCTTTGATTAACCCAAAGTCTCAAAGATTTATCTTTTACATATTTTCTTGAAGTTTTATAATTTTGGGTTTTACATTTATGTCTACAATCCATTTTGACTTAATTTTTTGTATGATGCAGGGTATAAATCAAAGTTTTGTTTTGTTTTGTGTAGTGTAAACCCTGACAATTGTTATTATTTTATTTTTGTAATGAAAATGCATGATTTAGGCTTTGATTGCTGTGGCATCCACTTCAAAGATGGCTGTCTCCAATAAACACTTTGCCAGCCATAGGGCTCGGCTGAACCAGGCCACTTTCCTCACTGAGGTTCCTTTGTTTTAGAGATCTCGGTTGGGTTGGGTTCAATAACTGACCATTTGAGCCTCCTTTTTTTTTTTTCTCTTCCAAGGATTTAAATTCCTGCTCTTATGTTTTAAATTTATCAATGAAGAGTGAGACCTTGAAACCATAAGACACACCCTTGACCCCAATAAAAGGATAGCCCCAGACCCATGTGCACTCTTTGTACCTGCTGTGTGGCCTCAGGTGTGCCATGCAATTTCCAGGTCATGTAAGTAATAAAACTTTTTTCCCCCTCACAATTTCCTAATGGTTATTGCCGAAGGTTGTCTTGCAATCATACTAAGAACCGCAAGGGGCCAATCCAACCACAACATTGGTTTTGATAGACTGAGACCAGTGTACAACATTTTGCATATGGCTATCCTAATTATTCCAGTACCATTTGTTTATATTATGTCAATGCCACACTATCTTAATCATAGTAGCTTTATAATATATAAAGTAGTCCTTGAACTTTGTTCTTTGTAAAACTTAATTTGACTATCCTAGATCATTGTCTTTCCATAAGAATTTTAGAATTAGCTTGTCAATTAAAAAAAATTGTCTGCTAGAATTTTGAATGGAATTGCACAGACTCTATAGATGAATTTTGGGAGAAATGGTTTCCGAACAACATTGGCTCTTTCAGCCTATGATCATGATATTTCTCTTCATTTGTTTACATCTTTAATTTATCTCAGTAGTGTTTTGTAGTTTTCATATTGCACAGGTCATCTATATCATTTGTTAGATTCATCCCTAAGTATTTTATATATTTTGATGTCCTTGTAACTGGGAATTTTTAATATTTCAATTTCCAATTTTTATATGCTTATATATTGAAATTTAGTTGTTTTTTATATTGATTTTATATTCTGCAAACTTACTAAACATACTACTTCTAGTACTTTTTTGATAAATCATAGGATTTTCTACATAGATGAACATGCAGTCTACAAAAAAGAGAGTTTTGATTCTGCCTTTCTAATATGAATGACCATCCTTCTTTCCTTCATTCCTTCTTTCCTTTCTTTTTTAAAAAAATTGTTTCTTTATTGATTTTAGAGAGAGAAAGGGAGAGGGAGAAAGAGACAGAAACATCGATGAGAGAGAACATCAATTGGCCGCCTCCTGCTTACCCCCAACTGGGGATCAGCCCCACAACCTGGGCATGTGCCCTGACCAGGAATCCAACCAGAAACTCCCTGGTACAAGGGCTGATGCTCAACCACTGAGCAACATTGGCCAAGCCTAATTTCCTTTCTTATTTTCTTCCTCTTTCCCCTCCCCTTCTTCCTTCTCTTCCTCCTTTTCTTTTTCCACTTCCACTTCTTTCCCTTCTTCGCCCCCCCCTCCTCCTCCCCTCCCTTTCTTCTTCCTTCTCCTCCTCCTCCTCCTCTCCCTCCTCCTCCCCTACCCCCCTTCCTCAAATACTCTGACTAGAATCTCCAGTTCAATGTTGATTATAAATGGTGAAATGGACATCCTTGCCTTGGTCTTGATGCTAGCGGAAAAGATTCAGTTTTTCACCATCAAGTATGATGTTAGGGAACAAAGACAGTCTCTTTAATAAATGGTGTTGGGAGAATTCGACAGCTACATGCAAAAAAATGAAACTAGACCATCAACTTACACCATACACAAGAACAAACTCAAAATGGGTAAAAGACTTAAATGTAACTCGTGAATCCATAAAAATCCTAGAAGAAAATGTAGGCAACAAAATTTCGGACATCATACGCAGCAGAATCTTCACTGATACATCACCTAAGGCAACAGAAACAAAGGAAAAAATGAACACATGGGACTACATCAAACTCAAAAGCTTCTGCACAGCAAAAGAAACAACCACCAAAACGGAAAGGGAACCCACTGTATGGGAGAGCATAATTGCCAATGATACATCAGATAAGGGGTTAATCTCGAAAATATATAGAGTACTCATACAACTCAACAAAAGGAAGACAAAGAACCCAATTAAAAAATGGGCAGAGGAACTAAATAGACACCTCTCCAAACAGGACATACAAATGGCTAAGAAACATATGAAGAAATGCTCAACATCACTAATCATCAGAGAGATGCAAATTAAAACAACAATGAGGTATCACTTCACACCTGTCAGAAGGGCCGCCATCAACAAAGCATCAAACAACAAGTGCTGGCAAGGGTGTGGAGAAAAGGGGACTCTAGTACACTGCTGGTGGGAATGCAGACTGGTGCAGCCACTGTGGAAAACACTATGGTGTTACCTCAAAAAAGTAAAAATGGAATTGCCATTTGACCCAGTGATCCCACTTCTAGGAATATACCCTAAGAAACCTGAAACACCAATCAGAAAGAATACATGTACTCTCATGTTCATAGCAGCACTATTTACAATAGCTAAGATCTGGAAACAGCCCAAGTGTCCATCAGTGGATGAATGGATAAAAAAGTAGTGGTATATATACACAATGGAGTACTATGCAGCTGTAAGAAAGAAAGATCTCTTATCCTTTGAGACAACATGGAAGGACCTGGAGAGTATTATCCTAAGCGAAACAAGCCAAGCAGAGAAAGACAAATATCACATGATCTCACTCATTTGTGGAATATAATAAACATAACAGTCTGGGGAACAGGGTAGACCCAGAGATGTGAAAGTAGGGTACAGACTGACAACCCTTAGAAGAGGAAGTGGTGGGGAAGGGAGAGATAAACCACAGAACTTATACGCATGTATGCATATCTGATGGACATGGACAACAAAGCTGGGGAAGGGGTGGAGGGTCCGGGAGGAGGGTGTCAATGGGGAAAAAAAAGGAGAAAAAAAAAAGTATGATGTTAGCTATAGGTTTTTTCATAAATGCCCTTTATTTGGTTGCAATAAACTGTTTTTAATTTTATAAGCAATACAATGAAATGTTTCTGACAAGGGGGTGGATTAGGTATTCTAAAATACTGGGGTGTTTTTTTGCTGCAAAGACCAAGTTGCTGGATAAATTACAGCAAATTTCCTTGTAAATGCATAGCTGAACTTGCAAGAAAGTAAAGGAAACCCCCAAAGGATAAAACCGAAGTGCAAGGGAACATAGAGACACAAGAGATATGGAATTATGTGCCAATTCTAGAAAACTTATAGTCTTGGGTTTTAACGGCTGACATACTTTCTGGCAGTTCTACTTCAGTTTCCTTCAGTAGCTTTATTCTTCTTTCTGTTCCTTAAATATTGGTCTTTATCAGGGCCTTCCTCAAGGTTCTCTTTTCTCACTCCCTGGTTGATCTCAGTTATCACTATTTCAAGTATCACCTCTATACTGGTGTAATGCAAATCCATTTATGCCATATTTCTTCCTCAAGCTCCTATTTCTCCTATCAAACTTTCTAATGCACCACCTTGACTTTGATATACTATGATTGCTTCAAACATGCTCAAACTGTACTCATCTTTCCCCTGCCTTCTTCTATTCTTCCTTCTGAATTCACTGGCTTAATTATCGGCACCATCATTTGAGCATGATCCATGACTCTCTTTATTTCTTTCACCCTTCCATATCTAACATATTTGGAAGGTTTCATATACAACCTTCTAAGTAACTCTAAAAAAACAGCTTTTGATTTCATTGATTTCTTTTCTATTGATTTCTTATTTTAAATTTCACTGATTTCTGTTGTAATTTTTATTATTTCTTTTCTTCTGCTTACTTTGAATTTAATTTTCTCTTTTTCTACTTTCCTAAGGTAGAAAACTATTTATTTTATTTTTAATATTCAATATTATTTTATATTAATTTCAGGTATTCACTATAGTGGTTAGACAATTATATAATTTACAAAGTGGTCCCTCTGATAATTCAACTACCCACCTGGCACCACACATAGTTACTACAATATTATTGACTGTATTTCCTATGCTGTATTATACATCCTGGTGACCATATTGTAACTACCAATTTATACTTCTTAATCCCTTCAGTTTTTCACCCAGCCCCCAAACTTCCCTCCTCTCTGGCAACCATCAGTTTGTTCTCTGCATCTAAGGTTCTGTTTTTGTTTTATTTGTTCATTTAGAAACTTACTGATTTTAATTCTTTCTTCTTTTCTAAAATATGCATTAAATGGTATAAATATCCATGTAAACACTGTTTTTCCTGCATCCCACAGATTTTGATAAGCACATTTTAAGTTTTATTTATTTCAAAATATTTATTTTTTTCTTGACTTCTTTGACTCATGTTACTCAGAAGTATGTTTAATCACCACATATTTTGGGATTTCTCAATTATCTTTCTGGTATTGATTTCTAATTTAGTTCCATCATAGTCCCACATTGTATGATTTCTATTCCTTTAAATTTGCTAAGATGTGATTTATAACCCAGAGTGTGGTCTGTCTTGGTGAGTATTCCATGTGAGTTTGAAAAGAATGTGTATTCTGTGGTTTGGGGATGAAGTACTAAGTATTTCTTGATCCCATTTATTCATTTCCATATGAATTGCTACTACTTTGTTCAAGGCACCATTTTTCTTTTTCTTTTTCTTTTTTTCATGGTGTATGATCTTTTATTTTTATTTATTTATGTTTTCTTCCAATTTTTATTAATTTATTTTTGTTACAGATGTTTCTTCTCCCCCCCCCCCAGACCCCCTCCTCCCCATCCCACCTCCCCCAGCATTGTTGTCTATGTCCATTGGTTATGCATACATGCCAAGACACCATTTTTCACCAAAATTACTACAATAGCCTTCTACCCAGTTCTCTGTCACTGGTACAACTCTCTCTTGTCTATTCATTACAATGCTATCAGAGTGATAAGTTACATTTTATGTCATTTCCTATTGTACACGTAATAAAATTTAATCCCCTCAAATTGTTATAATATGTGCTGTATTATCTGAGCCCTGACTATGTTTCCCGCTTCATCTCTCCATTCTTTGTTCTACTATCCAGTCATCTTGAATAACATGCTATTTCCTAAAGTCTCTGTGCTTTCTCCTGCTTTTGTGCATCTATTCATGCTACTCCCCTGTTCACTTCTTTCTTGATTCACCTGACTAAATAAATTCTACTCATTCTTCAAGACTCAAATTAAATATCTACATTTTCCAACATTATTTGCCTAGTTAGGTTCTGTTCCTACATGCTCTCATATCACTATAACAGTTATCTTACCACACTGGAATAGATTGCTTATTTGACTTTCCTTATTGCCTATGGGCTTCATGAGAGCAGAATCCTTAACATAGTAATAAATTCAAAAGTAAACACTTGAAAGTAATTAATTAAAAGTTTATCAGTTAACCATTTCAAAAACAGAAATATTGTGATGGAGTAGGAATATGGTAGTATTAACAATTCAACAACACTTTGTTAAGCATGTACTAATGTTTTAGGGGCTGAAAAATTAGAAAAGAATAAGATAAAACATTTACCCTCAGGATGGTTAAAGTCCAATAGGAAATGATATTAATAGGGTTCTGATAGGGACAAGTCTAGGTTCACCAAGAGAAGTACAAAGTGTTTAATAAGTACAAAAGATTTTTAAATACTGCAAAAGAAGTCAGAACAATGTTGGACTTTTTTCCCCAAAATTTAATTCATTATTTTTCTAAGAATATTTTCTGACTAAATAAATTTGGAAAACTAAATGTCTCTTTAACGCAGTCATTACCAGAAAGCCAAAAGCAATTTGAAATGGAATGGATTAACTACTCTAAGATATATCACCAAAAAGTCAAGGGTTTAAACATAGGAGGCTGGAGAAAGGAAAAAGAGCAAAGGTAAGGAAGAGATGGTGAAAGAGGCATTCATAAAATCGTCAGAATCTGTTATTTGACATCATTTAGTTCCAAAAACACAAACTCAACCACTGTGGAAAACACTATGGTGTTACCTCAAAAAGTTAAAAACTGAACTGCCATTTGACCCAGTGATCCCACTTCTAGGAATATACCCTAAGAAACCTGAAACACCAATCAGAAAGAATATATGTACCCCTATGTTCATAGCAGCACTATTTACAATAGCTAAGATCTGGAAACAACTCAAGTGTCCATCAGTAGATGAGTGGATAAAAAAGCTGTGGTGCATGTACACAATGGAATACTATGCAACTGTAAGAAAGAAAGATCTCTTATCCTTTGAGACGACATGGAAGGACCTGGAGAGTATTATCCTAAGCGAAACAAGCCAAGCAAAGAAAGACAAATATCACATGATCTCACTTATTTGTGGAATATAATGAACTAAACAAACTGATTAACAAATTTGACCCAGAGACATAGAGGTGGGGTACAGACTGACAAGCCTCAGAGGAGGCGGGGTTGGGGAGGTAAGAGATAAACTACAGAACTTATATGCATGTATACATGACCCATGGACATAGACAACAAAGCTGGGGATGGGGTGGGGGGATGGGGAGGAGGGTGTCAATGGGGGAAAAAGAAGAAACATCTGTAACAAAAACAAATTAATAATAATAATAATAATAATAATAAAAACACAAATTCAGGTCTTTGGTCTGATTTTTGACCTTTTCAGATGGTTATAATGGTCAGATCCAAGTTAGACAGACAGTAACACGTGAGGCTCGACTGTTTCTGGGAAGAGTATAGTTTGAGGAAAGATGTTTGTACACTTATTTCTAAATGCTTGCACTAACTTAAACAATGCTTAACCTATACATTCCCAAAGCTCTTCCAAGGCGCCCAACTCTGATCCTTCATCTGGTTACATTTATATTCAAATTATGTTTTGCAGCAAAATTTATTTCTGATGAATCTACCTTTGACTTCTACCTTCAAGCCTTCGTTGTTTCAAAATTACATTTGTGTATATATATACACACATACATATATTATAAATAGACTGCAATTAGCACTGGGAAACCCACCATATCTGGAAATGAAAGAATCTTGGCTTACCTCTCAATACTCGAAGATAGGCTTGTCACATTCTAACTATCATTCATACTTGATGGCTTTATAGGGCTTGATTCAAAAGACAGGCTGCAACTGACAAAAGCCTGTATAACTTCTGTCTTGGAACAGCATTCAACTTATTTGCTGGTGTTGCTCTTGTAAACTGGATCCTACCTGCTAACCAACTTTGACCTATAACACCTGCTTACTTCTTACTTTTCATAACTCCCCTAGACTTGACTCTTGGCTTATCTGAAATTGGGGTTCTGCCATAATGCATAGAATTCTCCTAGTACTAGGACCTTCCAGGTATCCCTGTTCCATTACTGACCATGCTTTGGCAAGACACTCTCTAGGCCCAGGTAGGGAGTAAAATAATCTTGCCTTTTAGAGTATGCCTTGTAGTACCATTATGGGTAAAGGTATATACTTCCACGGGCAGTCATTTACCTATGCCTCCTCACACCATATCATTTTTTACTATTTTGCCTGGTTCTCACTGGCACCTCCAGTTTTATGGCCTCCCCAAATAGCTTTCTGCCCTAATAGAGTCAGAACTGGGCTTCTAATTCTAATGATTTCAATCTAAATTATTTATTTATTTTTCCTTTACTGTTTTCTACATCTTCTGAAAGGTGGATGCACTTCATATGGTTGGGAGGACCTAAACACACTACATCTGAGAAAGTGACTTGTATTACAGTATAGTTATTAAAAGAGCATGGGTTCTGGAGCCAGATATCTTGGGCTTGAAACTAAGTTCCATTTCAGATGGTATGAATTAGGAGAAGTTATTTGACTTCCGTGTCTCCAGTTTCTCATATGTAAATTTTTTTTTTTTTTTTATCCTCACTTGAGGACATTTTTTTATTTTTTGTTCAGATAGAGTGGGAGGGAGAGAGAGGAAGAGAGAGAGAGAGAGAAACATCGACGTGAAAGGGACATATCGAGTGGCTGCCTCCCGCACGACCCAACCAGGGGCCGGGGACAAACTGCAACCAAGGTACGCGCCCTTAGCGGGAACCGAACCCAGGTGTCTCTGGACCGCAGGCCGACGCTCTAACCGCTGAGCCAAACCGGCCAGGGCTGTAAATTTTGATAATAGTTGTGCATACCTTATATGGTAGTTGAAGGGTTAAATGAGAAAATTATGTAAGGCTGTTAACACAGTACCTGACAAACAATGTGTTCAATAATTATTAGATATCATTAGTATTATTAGCCAAGTATACCGAGTTCATTCTAACTATTTATACATTATGGAACCAGTTGAGTCTGTTAGATTATGAGGAATGAGCCCATGCACATTACCATATCCTAGAATTAGAGGGACTTAAGACTAACACTAGTTGTGTTAAGTTGGTGAAATAAGTATAGGAATAGTTCCCTTGAAAATGTCTTTGCTACAAATGTGTATCACAGAGACTGGTAACTCTGGAACCAAATAGTGGAAAACAAATTTTCTCAGAGGCCTGGCAAAATGGACTTCTAAAGAACCATATTATTATAAAGATTTTGCTCCCTGCAATCTTAGAGCCCCAAAGCTCTATCATGGGATAGATGGTTAGGATGAAAGCCATCATTTCATAAAGATAGAAATCCTTATGTCAATGTGGGTTTGAATACTGGACCTGAGAAGACAGAATTTATGTTGGCCTTGAGTGCCCCAGGCCCTCACCCATTTTGTGGATGTCAGATTTATAAGGCAGACATCAATCTGTGGCACAGATGTTTCTTTGTGGCTATGAGAGAGACTATTTGGGTATCTTCATCTCCGGACTTGCTACCCTCCCAATATTTGGGATATTCTTCCAGATATTCTAAATCTTGCATTCTCCATTGTTCTAAGACTCTTGGACACTCTCACTACTTCGATCAGAGTCTTACTATGTGTGCATTATCCCTGTGAACAAATGACTCATTTGGGCCTTCCAACCAAAAGCTGCATAAGGAACATGATGTTTATCTGAAAACTCTGGGCTCTGTATAGGTTATTCACATCACTCGATGACTACAGAGTCAAGTGTTTGTGAAATAAGGTGAATGATAAAAAATAATGGATCATTGTGGCATCCACGAGGCATACTGTTTAGATTTCACTTCAAGTTAGAACTTGCCATTTGACTCAAAGTGTTCAGCTATTTGCACTTTCAGGATCCATCTCAGCTTTTGAACCAAAGCCACACTCTTCCTGTGCATGCCCCAGACAATGACTACCAAAGGCATGGTGATTTCTGCCCAACACATAATATTTCTAATAGGAAATGTTTGCTCCACAGCTCCCTATTGGACTGGCTGAGATTTTATCAGCTGTGCATTGAGATCTAAGGCTTTCCCTGCTTGCTTGATCCAGCTTCATCCCTCCTTTTATTTTTCCACAGATGCCCCCTAATAAACTTATTGTATTCCTACATTTCTAACCCAGTGTCTGCTTCCTGGAAAACACAAAAGACTGAAACATTAGTTGTACTGTAAGCACATTTCAGAGGGAGTTGATGTATTTTTATCTTTTACCCCTACCCCTATGATAACCCCCTATAAAAAAAAAAAACAAAAAACTTACACATACATCACCAACTAAAGTGCTTGTAGAAAGGAAAAGAAATGGGTTCCTCCATACAAATGGGTAAGTGCTTCCACTCATCCCAGAATTATTAATTTTTGATGGGCTAGATAGTTCACAAATTAAAAAGCTCCAGAGAACCTATAATCAAGTCTGGGTAAACAAAAGAAATATATAGAAGACAGTGATTTCTTGAGACATAGACACTTTGTATACAGTGTCATGCTGTTTGTGCTATGTAACTCCTCAGTTTTCCAATATAATTCCAAGGGATTTCATAAAATAGTGATTCATTATCTGTCCAGATAAGTTCTTGTCCATCAACTAAACAGCTGCAAACTCTACAACAACATTTCTAGAATGGCCAAGAGGTCACAAAACCAGAAAAATTAGAATGTGGAAATGTGAAATTGGTTCAGAAAAGTGAAATCTTTGAGTCATATTATCTTGCCTAATGGGTTGTACGTAGATGATTTCCCAATTAGTGTCCTCAATTACAGTTGGGACCCTCCCACACATATGAGGAACTAAAAAATTATTGCCCTATTTTTCCCTATATTTTTTTTTCTAAAATGTTTTTTTTTTCTTTATTGATTTTAGAGAGAGAGGAAGTAAGAGGGAGAGAGAAACATTGATCAGCTGCCTCCTGCATACCGCCTACTGGGGACTAAGCCCACAACCCAGGCATGTGCCCTGACTGGGAATCAAACCTGGACCTCTCAGTCCATGGGATGATGCTCAATCCACTGAGCCACACTGGTGGGGCTCCCTATACTTTCTTTGTGAATAAAATCATTCCTCATAGTTCTTTTCAAAAAAGTTTCCCAATTGAGAAAGAAAAGTGTGGGACGTTTAATTCTAAAGTGCCCTGGATCCTCATGCCATCTATAAGCAGTATAAGGTGCTGTTCACCTCATTCCAGAAATTCCTGTGATGAGAAAAATGTTGGAACCTTAAGCTGAGCATTTTCCTCTCTGTGCTTAATTGAATTTTACCTGAGACCCTCTCCAACCCCAGCCAAAATGTTAGACATGAGTCACCTATGGCTTCAGGGCAAATTGTCAAAATGTACTCATAAAACAAAAGTGTCAAAATCTTGGCTTTTGAATTTTTTGAAAGCTATAAATTCAGAAATGTGGAAGCTTTTGTAACCCAGTTTTTCTTATCCTACCCAGATTCCATAGGCTTGGGAGGAAAGAGGAGGAGAAACCACATGGAAAGTGGTAGAGTCAAAAGGGAGAAAACATTGTTTCACTGGATAAAACCCTATCAGTGACCTGCTCCAGAGAGACATGTTTCAAGGAGCTTGTTGCTCATTGATCAAGTGTGTAACAGGAATAACACCTACCTACTAGCATTCAGCAACCCATGCCTCTTAAACACTCCTGGACTCCTCAGCAAGGTGGGATAATAAATAACTGTCTTGAAATCTCCTATGAAATAAAAAATCTAGTGAAATACCCACTGGTTTAATTTCCTCTTAATCTCAAGTGGTCATTACTGTGGAGGTAAATAATGTCAGTTGATACATTGGAATTATTATGTCAGGGTTAGGAACCCTGAAATAGTCATGCTCTATCCATTACTAGCAATGAATCCTAGTAGAACAGTACAAAACCATCTGAAATGGAATGCTCTGGCCGTTACAGTTGGGTCTTGAAAATGGCTACACATACTCAAATACTTGCTTTTTGGATAAATTCCAAATCCTTATTTCTAGCCTCCATTTTCTAATTTTATATGACTGCGTTTATTAGTCATGTTTCCAACAGAAACACATGGCTCTCTCAAACTGGATAATTGAGAAAGGTTTAATAAGTGGACTATTTCCTGAGTTATGGACTGGGCTTAAGGAAACTAAAAAAGGTTCCTGGGCTTATTAACTGTTGGATCCCTTACTTTCCCTAGGCCTTGAGGAATAAGAGGAGAGTGCACTCATCAGAATCTAAAAAGAGATGGTAACATATGAAGAGGGCTGCTTGACAGTTGTGACATTCAATAAAGGGAGAAAACAAACCTTTGGCAAGCTGTCAGGGAAGTAGGCAGGGAAGTAACTACTCTGTTCTCACTCTCCTCCAACCTCTCACTCTGATTTCCTGGAAGTGCCTCCCACTGGCTGAGACCAACTTAAAACATTACCTTGAGGAGGCCCATTGAAACAGTCTATACAGGTCAGATCAGGGTGAAGTGGTAAGTGTGGTATGGGGGGAGGGCAGCAATGGAAAGCATTAAGCACAGGCAATTCAACGGGAGTTGGAAAAATATGTAAGAACTTCCTGGAAAGCCTTGCCCCCCTTGATAATTTGATAAAAGCTATGAAATGTTCCAAATAATGACAACAAAAAGCACAAATAAGTATAAATATTTTATTTTGCATGGTTTTTCAAGGGCATTTTAGCCCCTGTGACTTCTCCATAGTATATGTAGAAGTCCCACAGACACTAAGTTAAAAACCCCCTACTCTGGAGAGCATTATATAGGAATGCATGTCATCTTTTAATAGATTTTATTTCCTTAGATTTTTTCTCCTGCTGTATTTCCAGCAACTTAGATATCTCAGAGTAAAGTTGACATCTTTGGTCAACTGTAAGTGACTCAACCAGACCTGTTCTTTTCTCTGATTTGCTGAATCTGAGCTATAGTATGGAATCTGAGTAGCAGAACTCTAAAGGAGAAGCAGACAGAAAATATGGGATTGGTCATGTGATACTGGGTTGCCTAGTAACACTGGCTAGAAGGCTCTCTTCCTGAGTCTCAGAGTGAGAGATAGGGGTGGAGAAGCAGAGAGAGAGGGACAGAGAGAGGGACAAAGTGAAATTTAGAGATAGACAGAGAAAGGAGAAAGTTTATTGATAAACAAAAAATAAAAAAAAATAAATGAAATGAGAGAGAATGAGAGCAGTTTAGGGTAAAAGGGAAATAAAAAGAGGTTCAGGGAGAGAGTGGTGAGGTAAAATCAGTTGAAAAGAGAAAAGGTAGAAGAACAAAGGCCAGGAATTATTTATTAAGTACTACTGTGACCACAGCATTACTAAGGCCAGTAAAGATTCTTTTATAATAACCGCAATGATGATTCATACCCCGAGCACAGCTCTTTACAGTTTACCATGTGCTTTCACAACTGTCCTCTCATGGAGGGCTTACTGAAGCTTTGTTATGCAATGCAGGGATTGCTATTACTTCAACTGTGCACATGAAGAAGTTGAGGCTTTGAGTAGAGGAGGAGTTGTCCAGGGTCCTACATTTAGTGAGGTTAGATCCTGTGGCCCTGACTCCAAGTTCCATGGCTAGGGCTGGGATACTGCTTTGTTTGAACTTTCCAATTGCACACTAAGTGTGGTGGACATGACAAGGAGGTGGCTGCTCTTCACCACCTGCTGAGATGGGAGCTGAGGAGCTATTGTTAAGTCTCCAGCCTGTAGAGGCTTCATTCTTTTATCTTCTTTCCCCCTAATGTACAAATGTGTCCATTCGTGCCTCCAAGAACAGAGCTTAATTGGCCCAAATATGCGATCACCATCCTACAACCCCTTGAGATATCTGGACACCTATCCTCTCAGGAAAACCTTGCCTCTCTCATTTCAGAACAACCACTAATGATTGCAAAAGACCTTCTGGGCATGGAGAGGAATATTCAGGAGATAGGAGTAATTTGTGACTAGAGTCAAAGAGTCTGAAGAATCACGCATAACAGAAGAGCTGGCAGTTGTGTGTGCCATGGAGCAGTTGAGTAGTTCGCATTTCTTCCCAAGACTCTCCAATGTTTGAGGTCTATATGGGCCAAAAATAAGCTAAAGTCCTCTGATTAGGACTAAGTTTCTCTCCTTTTATAGTCTCACTCTTGTCTGATTTATCCTGTACCTGCTGACAGATTAAATTTCCTATTTTAATGTCATTCCTGTGCTCAGTAGTCTTCAATCATTTCTTTATTCATTATGATATTAGTTTCATTACCTGGAATTCAAGAATCACTTAATATTGCCCCAAACTTCCTTTTTCAACTTCATATCTATCTATTCCTGGAGTTCAAGTGCCTGAAAAACTAAACTACTTATTGATTCTCCAACATAACCCATAACTCACATTCATGCCCTTGTTCAACCTATCCCCTGTGCCTGAAATCCCTTCCTCCTTCCAATCAGACAGTGTTTCCCCATAGCACTTGGCTTTGTAATGTGGAAAGTCAGCTAAGCTAAGCTATGTTTCTCAGAATTTCCATTTCTGTAAATTAGAGTGATCCACAAGAGAGATTTCTGTGGGAGATTTGCAGGGTAGAAGGGAAACAGCAGCCATTTTTTACCTAATAAACACTGTCACGTGTCTGCTGTCTCACCTTGTTGGTGTAAGGCAGCACTCAGGCCTGAAACTACTCTATCTTTTCCTGGATCCTATTTCAGCTTCTCTGACTTCTGAACCAGGACGTGTTTAGTTCAATGACAAAAAGCCTCAACTTGTCCAAAATATTTACACTATCAAGGTCAGAGGAAACAAGAGCAAACATGGTTTCAGTTTTTCTTGTGAGCTCCAACACATGCCTGTGGTATCCATCTTGTTCTTGTTCTCCCCATATCTTGCATTCATCTTCCCTTCCCTGCTGCCTAATTTATAGGATTTAAGATACAAAATCAGATGCACAGATAGCAGTGCTATAGTGACTGTTTAATCAGTCCCCATAGTAGTCAAATCCCTGTAACAAATTCATGCATAAAAATATTTATCTGTAGTTATGCTTTCCTGACTAAACTTGAATGTGAGCTTGAGGGCAGATACAACGCTTTTGACAAATTTTGACAACTTGTACAGCTTACAAAATGCTTTCATATTCACCATTTCATCAAATTATCACAACCAGGGCCACCATATATAGTCATGCATTGACCAGCATTACTTTCATTATCCTGGCATTCAAGTTTTGATGGGACTGCTGCTCTACCCTGGAGTTGAACAATATGGCAGTCATGGTCACCACAGCCATCTGTAGTGGACTACACAAAGATTCCTATCCTCATTGATCTGATGAGAAAATGTAAGAGAAAGGGAGGAGATTACTTCATTTGAGTGATGAAATAACTTTCATGATGTCACACAATGAATGGTTTAATATATACCCTGTTATTTTTCAAATAAAGGATCCAACCCTTTACTCTTGACCTATTAGGAAAAAAGCATAAGTGATGTCCCTTGTTCTTCTACTTTTCCATCTATCACTTTCTTTTCTTTCAAAGACAGTTATGAGTGGTATGACAATAATGTTTGTCTTACTAAGTTAAACACCCATTCTACAATGAATTGACATTTGCTCCTTCCATGGAAAGAGCATGCTGGGAACAAAATGGTGAGAGTCACCCTAATTAAAGACACAACTATGTGGTGGCACATGATCCAGACAAGGGTTTATCAAAGTTCTCTTCTGAAATATAAGTTCTTTTTTTAAAAAAAAAATGTTTTATTGACTTGTTTAGAAAGAGAGGAATGGAGAGGGAGACAGAGATAGAAACATAGGTGAAAGAGAAACACTGATTGGCTGCCTCCTGCATGCCCCCTACTGGGGATTGGGCCCTCAACCTGGGCATGTGCCCTGACCAGGAATCGAACCAGTGACCTCTTGGTGCATGGGTCGATGCTCAACCACTGAGCCACACTGGCTGGGCCTGAAATGTAAGTTCTTTATAGATAGTTATTGTTCCACTCGCGCACTAAAGAAATCACATCCATAATAGAAAATAAACCCTAAAAATAAATCATAACTGAAAAATGAAGAGAGAAGAAAAGTGACCTAATCATTTGAACCACTGGATATATCCTTGACATTCCCAGTTATATAAGCCAATAATTTATTTTGGGCTTAAGTCAGTTTGAGAGGTGTTTCTGTCACTTTGTAACTACAATTCCTTGACAATTACACAGATTGGTACTAAAATGGAGAGTTTTGAGTTAAAAGCATAAAAATAATGCCAAGTAAAGTGTTTAAAGTCTGCAGACCAAGTTGTAGCATCAATCTATGAGATTTTCAAGTCACTTCTCTTCTCTAGGCCTGCGTTTTCCCACCAGTATAAAGACATGATTTTACCAAATGACTTCTAAGGGTACTTCCACAATACTCCAGGTTTATTCAGGAAGTCTTAACTTCTGAAACAACAAAGAGCATTGAGTTGGGGGTAGGAGAGAAGGACTGTAGCCTCACCTCTGCTTCTCTTTAGCTGGGAGACACTGGTCAATAATGTTCCCCTTTGTGGGTCCTACTCCCTCTGCCATATCCATGTGCACAAGTTAGACTTGTTGCCCTGAGGGGTATGCTATAGTCCTAACATAACACGCTTCTCGAAGTCTCTGAGAGATGGTCCCTAAATAAGATCAGGCACATTCTCAGCATTTCCTGTTTCTCTGGATATTTGTGGAGTTTTTCATTTTCACATTTTAAAAATGTGTTCCCAGTGAGTCTTTCAATCTTGAACATTTTGTGCTCCTTCTAAAGAAAGATCATGCTCCTCTCTGCTTTGCTCAGGAAATATTGAGATGTTTTGATATTTTGCTTGGTTATGGGACAGTTTTTGGAAGGATTTTGATAAAAAGTTCCCTGTATTCTACTATCTGGGGGGTGATAACTGAGTAAAAAAAGGAAGTACAATGGGGGCCAGAGTTGGAAACAGCTTACTTTACCAGATGGGAATACTTTAATGATACTAAAGTTATATGTGAAGAATAACTTGAAAGTTAAATTTATTGGGATGACATTGGTTAATAAGATTATATAGTTCCAAGTGTACAATTCTATGATACATCATCTGTACATTGCATTATGTGTTTACCACCAAAAATCAGAACTTCTTCTGTCATCATATATTTGACCCCCTTGACCCTTCATTACCTCCTTCCCCCTTCCCTCTGGTAACCATCATACTGTTGTCTGTGTCTATGAGTTTTATTTTCTTGTTTGTTCACTTGTTGTTTTTAGTTTTATATCCCACATAGGAGAGAAATTATATAGCCCTTAAATTTTTTCTGTCTGACTTGTTTTACTTAGCATGATATTTGAAGATCCATCCATGTTGTCACAAATGACAGTATTTCATCATTTCTTATGGCTGAGTAGTGTTCCATTTTATACATGCATCACATCTTCTTTACCCATTCATCTATTGATGGGCACTTAAGTTGTTTCCTTGTCTTGGCCACCATGAATAATGTTGTAATGAGCATAGGGGTGCATATATCTTTGTGAATAAATGTTTTCAAATTTCCGGGGTAGATACCCTGAGAGGGTTGCTAGGTCATATGGTAACTCTCTTCTTAATTTTTTGAGGAACTGCCATACTGTTTTTCCATAATGGTTGTACCAGTTTCCATTCCCACCAACAATGAATGAGGGTTCCTTTTTCTCCACAACATTTCTAACACTTGTTAATGGTTATCTTGTAGATAATAGCCATTCTAATAGGTGTGAGGTAGAATATAATTTTGTTGTTGTTGACACTATACAGATGTTCCCCATTTTTCCCTCTTTGCACACCTCTACACAGTCCCCACTCCCACTCTTCCTTGGCCTTCACTGCACAGTTTCCTAATAGTTAGTGAAGTTGAGTATCTTTTTACATATCTGTTGGTCATATCTGTATGTCTTCTTGAGAGAAGTGTCTATTTGGTTCTTTGCCCATTTTTTAATTAGATTGTTTTTGTTTGTTTGTTGTTGAGTTGTATGAGTTATATTGAGAATTAGAAGTAAAATTGTCACTTTTTGCAGATGACATTATTTTTTACATAGAAAACCCTCAATACACTACCAAAAAAACTTTTAGAAACAATAAACAAATGCAGTAAAGATGCAGGATTAAAAAATCAATGTACAAAAAAGGCATTGCATTCATATACACTAACAAAGACATTTCAGAAAAAGAAATGGTGAAAACAATTACTTTTGCAATTGCAACAAAAAGAATAAAATACCTTGGAATAAACTTAACAAAGGATGTGAAGGACCTATACACTGAAAACTACAAAACATTATTAAAAGAGATTAAAAAAGACACAAAGAAATGAAAAGATATTCAGTGTTCATGGGTTGAAAGAATCAACATAGTTAAAATGGCAATATTACCAAAAACAATATACACATTTAATATAATTCCCATTAAAAGACTAATGGAATTTTTTTTAAAGACAGAACAACAACAAAAAATCATCAGATTTGTATAGAACCAAAAAAGACCCCAAATAGCCAAAGAAATCATGAAAAAAAAAAAAAATGAAGCTGGAGATATCCCACTCCCTGACTTAAAATCATACTACAAAGTGATAATACTCAAAACAGCATGGTATTTGGACAACTTGGTCACCACCCAGTTACTTCTTACTATAAAAAAGAGACGTTAAAAAAATGTGCCATGCCTATTCTAGTCCTGGGAACTTCCTATGGGCTTAACGATAGAAGTTCCAATTGAAGGGGCAAGCAGTTCAAGGATCTGTTCTGTCCAGTGACAAGCCTTAATTAGCCCAAATCTCCATTAAGTGGTCTCTACTTAAGAGTGTCTTGGGTAAGAGGTGGCGGGCAGGACCAGAGCGAGAGTGAGTGTGTGAGAGTGTGAGCAAGTGTGAGAGAGAGTGTGAGTGATGTGAGTGTGGACAAGCAACCTCCAGCAGTGCAGAAACATGGAGCAGAGAGTTCCTGTGCTGTGGATGGGGAGCAGCCAGCTTCCGCTATAAGAGGCTTGTCAGGGTGCTTCTCCCTGCATGGCCGGAAGTTCCCACCATTTTGGAAGAACCTTGGTCTTCTCTGGGAGGAAGCAACAGGGAGCATCTAGGGCCGAGCGACCTGAGTCCACCAGTGTGCCTTGCACCATCAAACCAGTGGACCCTGCTGTGTCAACGCAGACCAGTACACAGTAGTGGTACTGTCAAGGTGCTGGCTGCAGAAGCTGCAACTGACCGGGAGTTGAGCACCATCCTTCACAGCAGCAACCTGATCACAGCCAAGCACCACCCCCAGCAGCAGTAGCTCCAGCTTAGCAGCCCAGCACCTTCCCCCACAGTAGCAGTGACTAGGCAGAAGTGGAGCCCCATCCCCAACAACAGCTGAGGCTCAGGAACCAAGAAACACCTCCAGCATCAGAGGATAGGGAGCAGACATCCATCCCCAGGCAGCAGCAGCAGCAAACATTGGCAGCTGAGAACCATCCCCAGCAGCATCAGCAGAGGCTGATCAAGAGTGGTGCCCCAACCCTGGCCGGTTTGGCTCAGCGGTTAGAGCGTCTGCCTGCGGTCCAGAGAGACCCGGGTTCGGTTCCCACTAAGGGCATGTACCTTGGTTGCAGTTTGTCCCCGGCCCCTGGTTGGGTCGTGCGGGAGGCAGCCACTCGATATGTCCCTTTCACGTCGATGTTTCTCTCTCTCTCTCTCTCTTCCTCTCTCTCCCCCCCACTCTATCTGAACAAAAAATGAAAAAATGTCCTCGGGTGAAGATAAAAAAAAAAAAAGAGAGAGAGTGGTGCCCCAGCTCAAGCAGCAGCAAGGCTTGGGCAACCGAGACCCAGCTCTGACAACTGCAGCAGTGGATTTGGAGTGGAACCTATCCCCCAGCAACAGGAAAGTCCTAGGAGCTGAGCGTCCTCAGCCTGCAACAGCAGCAGAGGATTGGGAGCTGAGAGCACCCTCTGGGAATGGCAGCAGCAGTCACAGCACAAACCGGGAGCTGACATGCCACCAGCAGCATCAGCGACGACTGATCAGGAGCTGAGCCCCACCAGTCAGTAGCAAACCCCAGCAACACACCAGCAGGACCCACACACTCCAGCAGCACCTACCATGACAGACCAATACCAGCCACCAGTTGTCAATCTTCCAGGACCCAAAGCAAGCAAGAGATGCCACACACCAAAAGAGTCTCAGAGGCACAGTAGCTTTATTGCATACAAACCGACCTGCCTACACATCCCAACATCCCTCACCGGGGCTAGATCTACCAGACTGCAAAAATGGTGAGAAAAAGAAATAACACCCAAAGGAAAGAAAAGGAGGAATCACCAGAAAAAGAATTACCTGAAATGAAAGCAAGCAATTTGTCAGATAAAGAATTCAAAGCAACCCAAATACACAAAATCAGAAATGAAAGAAGTAACAACTGACACCACAGAAATACAAAAGATCGTTAACAAATACTATGAACAATTATACAGCAACAAATTGGACAATCTAAGCAAAATGGACTAATTTCTAGAAACACACAGTCTCCCAAAACTGAACCGGGGAAGAGATAGAAAACTTGAACAGACCAATAACAACTAAGGAAATTGAAGAGGTAATCAAGACTCTCTCAGCAAACAAAAGCCCAGGCCCAGATGGCTTCACGGGGGAGTTTTACCGAACATTCAAAGAAGAACTAACACCCATTCTCTTCAAACTATTCCAAAAAATTCAAGAAGAAGGAAGACTCCTGAACTCGTTTTATGAAGCCAGCATAATTCTAATGCCAAAACCAGAAAAAGACACTACAAAGAAAGAAAACTACAGGCCAATATCCCTGATGAACATAGATGCCAAAATCCTAAACAAAATACAAACAAATTGGATCCAGCAAAACATTAAAAAAAGGATTCACCATGACCAAGTGGGATTCATCCCAGGGATGCAAGGCTGGCACAATATTCACAAATCAATAAATGTGCTACACCACATAAACAAAATGAAAGATAAAAACGATATGATCATATCAATAGATGATGAAAAAGCATTCGACAAAATCCAGCACCCATTTCTGATAAAATCACTGAGGAATGTGGGAATAGAGGGATCATATCTCAACATAATAAAGGCCATATATGAAAGACCTACAGCCAACATCATACTCAATGGGCAGAAACTAAAAGCATTTCCCTTAAGAAAAGGAACAAGACAGGGATGCCCACTTTCACCACTCTTATTTAACATAGTATTGGAAGTCTTAGCCACAGCAATCAGACATGAAGAAAAAATAAAAGGGATCCAAATTGGAAAGGAGGAAGTGAAACTGTCATTATTCACAGATGACATGATATTACATATAGAAACCCTAAAGTCTTCATCAAAAATCTGCTAGATTTAATAAACGAATTCGCCCTGGCCAGTTTGGCTCAGTGGTTAGAGCGTTGGCCTGCGGTCCGGTGAGACCCGGGTTCGGTTACTGCTAAGGGCCCATACCTTGGTTGCAGTTTGTCCCCGGCCCTGGTTGGTCGTGCGGGAGGCAGCCATTTGATGTGTCCCTTTCACGTCGATGTTTCTCTCTCTCTCTCTCTCTCTCTCTCTCTCTCTCTCTCTCTCTCTCTTCCTCTCTCTCCCTCCCACTCTATCTGAACAAAAAATGGAAAAATGTCCTCGGGTGAGGATAAAAAATAAATAAATAAATAAATAAATAAATAAATAAATAAATAAACGAATTCGGCAAGGGAGTGGGATACAAAATGAACATCAAGAAATCAATGATATTCTTATACACCAATAATGAATTCACAGAAAGAGAAGCTAAAAAACCAATCCCATTTACCATTGTAGCAAAAAAAGTAAGATACCAAGGAATAAACTTAACCAAAGAAGTAAAGGACCTATTTGCAGAAAACTATAGGACATTGAAAAAAGAAATAGAGGAAGACATAAAAAAGTGGAAGCACATACCTTGTTCATGGATTGGAAGAATCAACATCATTAAAATGTCCATACTACCCAAAGCTACATATAGATTCAATGCAATCCCCACCAAAACACCAACAACATATTTCACAGAACTAGAACAAATACTTCAAAAGTTCATAAGGAACCAAAAAGACCTCGAATAGCCACAGCAATCTTGAAAACGAAGGACAAAGTAGGTGGGATCACAATACCGGATATCAGGTTATACTACAAAACTACTGTAATCAAAACAGCCTGGTACTGGCACAAGAACAGGCATATAGATCAGTGGAATAGAACAGAGAACCCAGAAATTGACCCAAAACATTATGCTCAATTAATATTTGACAAAGGTGGCAAGAGCATACAATGAAGTAAAGACAGCCTCTTTAATAAATGGTGTTGGGAAAATTGGACCGCTACATGCAAAAAAATGAAACTAGATCGTCAACTTATACAATACACAAAAATAAACTCAAAATGGATGAAAGACTTAAATGTGACTCGTGAATCCATAAAAATCCTAGAAGAAAATGTAGGCAACAAAATTTCAGACATCATATGCAGCAGAATTTTCACTGATACATCACCTAAGGCAACAGAAACAAAGGATAAAATGAACACATGGGACTACATCAAACTAAAAACTTCTGCACAGCAAAAGAAACAACAATCAAAATGGAAAGGGAACCCACTGTATGGGAGAGCATAATTACCAATGATACATCAGATAAGGAGTTAATTTGCAAAATATATAGAGTTGCTCATACAACTCAACAAAAGTAAGACAAAGAACCCAATTAAAAAATGGGCAGAGGAGCTAAATAGACACCTCTCCAAAAAGGACATACAAATGGCCAAGAGACATGTGAAGAAATGCTCAATGTCACTAATCATCAGAGAGATGCAAATTAAAACAATAATGAGGCATTACCTCACACCTGCCAGAATGGCTGTCATCAACAAATTATCAAACAACAAATGCTGGCAAGAGTGTGAGGAAAAGGAGACTCTAGTACACTGCTGGTGGGAATGCAAACTGGTGCAGCCACTATGGAAAACACTATGGTGTTTCCTCAAAAAATTAAAAATTGAATTGCCAGTTGACCGAGTGATCCCACTTCTAGGAATACACCTTAAGAAACCTGAAACACCAATCAGAAAGAATATATGTACCCCTATGTTCATAGCAGCATTGTTTACAATCGTAAGATCTGGAAACAAGCCCAAGTGTCCATCAATAGATGAGTGGATAAAAAAGCTGTGGTGCATATATACAATGGAATACTATGCAGCTGTAAAAGAGAAAGATCTCTTATCCTTTGAGACAACATGTAGGGACCTTGAGAGTATTATGCTAAGCGAAATGAGCCAATCAGGGACAGACAAGTACCACATGATCTCACTTATTTGTGGAATATAATGAACATGGTGGGTTGATGAACAAAATAGACTCAGAGATATAGAAGGGAGTATGGTTCAGACTGACGAACCTCAGAGTAGGGGGATGGTGGGGGTGGATGAGATGAACCAAAGAACTTATATGCATGTATGCATAGCCAATGGACATAAACAATGCTGTGGGAGGCGGGATGGAGAGGAGGGAGTCCAGGGGGAAAGAGGAGAACCATCAGTAACAAAAATAAATTAATAAATATTGGAGAAAAAAAGTACAAATTTATGAAGAATATAACCATTAAAAACTGGAAATATGCACACACACACAAAAAGAATTCACAGCAATGATTTTAAGGGTGCTCAAACAATTTAGTGACAACTACAAGCAACTTAAGGAGAATTACAAAGAGCTCAGTGGGAACTACATCAGCTTAAAAAAAGAGGTAGAAGCTATGGATAAAAATCAAGAGGAAATAAAGAATGACATACATGATATGAACAATACTTTGAAGGATTCAATAATAGATCAGAAGAAGCTGAAGACTGAGTCAGTGAGTTAGAAGACAAGGTAGAACAAAATGTCCAAATAGACCACAAATGGGGAAAAAAATGAAAAAACAGGAGGAGAGTTTAAGGGAGCTTTGGGACAATATGAAACATAACAACATTTGCATCATTGAGGTACCAGAAGGACAAGAATCAGAGACAGGAATAGAGAACCTGTTTGAAGAAATAATCACAGAAAACTTTCCTAATTTGGTGAAGGAAAAAGTCACACAAGTCCAGGAAACACAGAGAGTCCCAAGCAAGATAAACCCAACACAACCCACAGCTAGATACATCATAATTAAAATGGCAAACACTGAAGACAAAGAAAGAATCTTAAAGGAAACAAGAGAGGGACAGAAAGTTACTTACATGGGAGCTGCCATTAGACTGTCAGCTGATTTCTAAATAAAAACACTGCAGGCCAGAAGGGAGTGACATGAAGTATACAAAGTTACAAAGAGCAAGGGTCTGAATCCAAGACTACTCTATCCAGCAAGGCTATTATTCAAAATTGAAGGTGAAATAAAGAGCTTCATAGACCAAAAAAAAAAGAAAAAAAAAGAAAGAAAGAAAAAAAAGAAAGAAAAGATAAAGGAATTTACCACCACAAAAAAAGAACTGCAAAAAATGCTAAATGGACTGCTGTAAGAAGAAGAAATGAGAGAGAGAGAGAGAGAGAGAGAGAGAGAGAGAGAGAGAGAGAGAGAGAGAGGAACACAGGCATAAAATAAAAATGGCAACTAATAAGTATCTATCAATAATAACCTCAGATGTAAATGGCTTAAATGCTCCAATCAGAAGACACAGGGTAGCTGATTGGATGAGAAAACATGACCCATATATGCTGTCTACAAGAGACCCACCTCACAAAAAAAGACTCACACAGGATGAAAGTGAAGGGGTGGAAAAAATTTTTCCAGGAAAATTGAAATAAAAAAAAAATAAAAAGCTGTTGTAGCAATACGCATATCTGATAAAATAAACTTCAAAATGATGGTCATAATATGAGACAAAGAAGGTCATTACATAATATTAAAGGGAGCAATCCAACAAGAGGCTATAACCCTGGTAAACATATATGCACCAAACACAGGAGCACCAAAATATATTTAAAAACTTCTGGAGGACTTCAAGGGAGAGATCAATAGCAATACAATCATAGTGGGTGACTTTAACACTGACTGACACCACTGGATACATCTTCTAGACAAAAAATTAACAAGGACACCGAGTCCTTAAATGACTAACTAGATCAGTTGGACTTAGTTGATATTTACAGAACACTTCACCCCAAAGCTGTAGAATATATACTCTTCTTAAGTGCACACAGGACATTCTCAACAATAAACCACATGTTAGGACACAAAGCAAGTCACTACAAATTCAAGAAGATTGAAATCATATCAAGCATCTTCTTAGATTACAATGGCATGAAACTAGAAATCAATTACACCAAAAACATGCAAAAACATTCAAGCACATGGACATTAAATAGCATGTTATTAAACAAATAATGGATTACCAAGGAGAACAAGGAAGAAATTAAAAACTTCCTGAAAACCAATGAAAATGAACACACAACAACACAGAAATCTGTGAGACACAGTGAAAGTAGTCCTGAAAGGGAAATTCATAGCACTGCAGACCTACTTCAAGAAACAAGAAAAATTCCTAATTGACTTTCTAACCCTACAATTTAACTAAAAATTAAACAAAAAGAAAATCCCAGATCAATTAGAAGCAAAGAAATAGTAAAGGTCGGAGCAGAAATAAACGACATAGAAATTAAAAAGCAATTCAAAAGATCAATGAAATAAAGAGCTAGTTCTTTGAAAAGATAAACAAGATTGATGGACCCTTAGCCAGATTTACCAAGAAACAAAAAGAGAGGACCCAAATAAACAAAATCAGAAATGAAAGAGGAGAAGTAACAACTGACACCACAGAAATACAAAGGATCATTAATACATACTACGAACAATTTATATGCCAACAAATTGGACAATCTAGGCGAAATGGACAAATTTCTCGAAACACACAGTCTCCAAAAACTGAACAGGGAAGATATAGAAAGTTAGAACAGACCAATAACAACTAAGGAAATTGAAGATGTAATTAAGAAACTCCCAGCAAACAAAAGCCCAGGCCTGGATGGCTTCACGGGGGAGTTCCACCAAACATGAAAAGGTGATCTAACACCAGTTTTCCTCAAACTATTCCAAAAATATCTAAGAAGATGTAAGACTTCCAAACTCCTTTTATGAGGACAGCATAATTCTGATTCCAAAACCAGATAAAGACACTACAAAGAAAGAAAACTACAGGCTAATATCCCTGTTGAACATAGATGCCAAAATCTTTAACAAAATATTAGGATATCGGATCCAGCAATATATCAAAAAATTATTCATTATGACCAAGTGGGATTCATCCTAGGGATGCAAGGATGGTACAATATTTGCAAATCAATTAATGTGATACACCACATAAGCAAAATGAAAGAAACCATATGATCTTATCAATAGATGTTCAAAAAGCATTCGACAAAATCCAGCACCCATTTCTGGTAAAAATGCTAAGCAATGTGGGAATAGAGGGACTATATCTCAACATAATAAAGGCCATATATGAAAAACCTACAGCCAACATCATACTCAATGGGCAAAAACTAAAAGCATTTCCCTTAAGAACAGGAACAAGACAAGTATGTCCACTTTCGTCACTCTTATTTAACATAGTACTGGAAGCCTTAGCCACAGCAATTAGACATAAAGAAAACATAAAAGAGATCTAAATAGGAGAGGAGGAAGTGAAACAGTCATTATTTGCCGATGACATGATAATGTACATAAAAAACCCTAAAGATTCCATCAGAAGTCTACTAGATTTAATAAATGAATTTGGCAAAGTAGCAGGATACAAAGTTAACGTCAAGAAATCAATGGCATTCTTATACACCAAAAATGAACTCACAGAAAGAGAAACTAAGAAAACAATTGCATTTACCATTGCAGCAGAAAAAATTAAGATACCTAGGAATAAACTTAACCAAGGAAGTAAAGGACCTATTTGCAGAAAACTACAGGACATTGAAAAAAGAAAAAGAGGAAAAAGGCTGTCTGCTAATTTCTCAACAGAAACACTATAGCCAGAAGGGAATGACATGAAGTATTCAAAGTAATTAAAAGCAAGTATCTGAAACCAAGATTACTCTTCCCAACAAGGCTGTAATTCAAAATTGAAAATGAAATAAACAGCTTCCCAGACCAAAAAAAAAAAAAAAAAGAAAGAAAGAAAGGAAGTTATTACCATCAAACCAGCATTGCGAGAAATATTAAAGGGAATGCTTTAAGAAAAAGGAGAAATCGAGAGGAACATAGGTATAAAGAAAAAATAGTAATAAGTAAGTATCTATCAATAATAAACATAAATATAAATGGATTAAATGCCCCAATCAAAAGACATAGGGTAGATGAATTCATAAGAAAATATGACCAATATATATGCTGTCTATAAGAGACCCACCTCAGAACAAAAGATTCACACAGGATGAAAGTGCAGGGGTGGAAAAAATATTCAATGCAAAAGGAAAATTTTAAAAAGCTTGGGTAGCAATACTTATATCTGACAAAATAGAGTACAAAACAAATGCCATAACAAGAGACAAAGAACGACATTACATAATACTATGTAATCCAACAGGCGGATATAACCCTGATAAACATATAGGCCCAAATATGGGAGCACTTCATATATACAAAATCTAATGGAGGAATATAAGGAAGAGATAAACAGCAATATAGTAATAGTAGGGGAATTTAACATCCCACTGACATCACTGGATAGATCTTCTAATCTAGACAAAAATCAACAAGGAAATAGCAGCCTTAAAAGACATACTAGATCAGATGGATTTAATTGATATTTATAGAACATTTCATCCCAAAGCAGCAGAATATACATTCTTCTCAAGTGCACATGAAACATTCTCAAAAATAGACCATACATTAGGACACAAAATATGTGTTAACAAGTTAAAGAAGATTGAAGTCATATCAAGCATCTTCTCAGATCACAATGGCATGACACTAGAAATAGACTATAACAAAAAAAAGAAACATTCCAACATATGGAGGCTAAATAGCATGTTATTAAGATGAACAAACAACAACACCAAATTGATGGAACACAGCAAAAACAGTTTTGAAAGGGAAGTTCATAGCATTGCAGGCCTACCTCAAGAAACAAGAAAAATCTCAAATAAACAATCTAATTCTACAACTGAAAGAACTAGAAGGAGAACAACAAGAAAAGCTCAGATTAAGTAGAAGGAAGGAAAGAATAAAGGTGAAAGCAGAAATAAATGACATAGAGATGAAAAAAAAGAAAAACAATACAAAAGATCAATGAAACCAAGAGCTGGTTCTTTAAAAAGATAAGAACGATTAATGAACCTTTAGCCAGATTCATCAAGAAACAAAGAGAGAGGACCCAAATAAATAAAATCAGAATTGAGAGAGGTGAAGTAACAACTTATATCACAAAACCACAAAGGAATGTAAGAATATATATATAATGAACAATTATATGCAAATAAATTGGACAAGCTGGGTAAAATGGACAAATTCCTAGAAACATGCACTCTTCCAAAACTCAATCAGGAAAAATAAAAAAACTTGAATAGACCAAAAACAACTAATGAAATTGAAGCACTAATCAAATTACTCACAGCAAATAAAAGTCCTGGATCAAATGGCTTCACAGGTGAGTTTTTCCAAACATTTAAAGAAGAACTAACACCTATCTTCCTTAAACTATTCCAAAAATGTCAAGAGATGCGAAGACTTCCAAGCTCTTTTAATGCAGCCAGTATTACCCTAATTCCAAAACCTGATAAAGACATTACACAGAAGGAAAATTATAGACCAATATCTCAACAAAATATTAGCAAATCAGATCCAGCAATACATTGAAATGATCATACACCATAACCAAGTGGAATTTATTCTGGGAGTGCAAGACTGGTACAATATTCACAAATCAATAAATGTGATACATCACATAAACAAAATAAAGGATAAAAATCACATGATGATATCAATAGACTCAGGAAAAAAGCATTGACAAAATTCAGCACCAATTTATAATAAAAACTATCAGGAAAGTGGGAATAGAGGGATCATACTTCAAAATAATAAAGGCCATATATGAAAAACCTACAGCAAACATCATACTCAATGGGCAAAAACTAAAAGCATATCCTTTAAGATTAGGAACAAGACAGAGATGTCCATTTCTATGTTGAATAGTATATTCAACAAAATATTTGAAGTCCTTGCCACAGTGATCAGACAAAAAGAAAAGGTAAAAGGCACCCAAATTGGAAAAGAGGAAGTAAAACTGTCATTACTCACAGATAACATGATATTGTACATAGATAACCCTAAAGTCTCCACTCAAAAACTACTAGATTTAATAAATATTTTTGTCACAGTAGCAGGATACAAACTGAACAACCAGAAATCGATAGCATTTTTATACAGCAATAGTGAACTGGCAGAAAAAGAAACTAAAAAACAATCCCATTTACAATTGCAATAAGAAAAATGAGGTACCTAGGAATAAACTTAACCAAGGAGGTAAAGGATTTGTACTTGTAAAAATATAGAGCATTGACAAAAGAAATGGAAGAGTATACAAACAAGTGGAAGAATATACCTTGTTCACGGAATGGAAGAATTAATGTCATTAAAATGTCCATACTACCCAAAACAATATATACATTCAATGCAGTTCCTATTAAAATACCCACAGCATATTTCACAGATCTAGAACAAATATTTCAAAAATTTATATGGAACAAAAAAAGACCCAAATAGGCTCAACAAAATTGACAAAGAAGAACAAAATTGGAGGGATCACCGTACCTGATATCAAACTAAACTCCAAAGCCATTGTGATAAAAACAGCCTGGTACTGACACAAGAAGAGGCATATAAATCAATATAATAGAACAGAGAACCCAGAAATTAACCCACACCATTATTGTCAATTAATATTTGACAAAGGAGGCAAGAACATACAATGGAGAAAAGACAGTCTCTTCAATAAGTGGTGTTAGAGCCCTGGCCGGTTTGGCTCAGCGGTTGGAGCATCAGCCCGTGGACCAGAAAGTCCCGGATTTGGTTCCCACTAAGGGCACATGCCCCAGTTGCAGTTTGTCCCCAGCCCTGGTGGGTAGCAGCCACTCAATGTGTTTCTCTCACATCGATGTTTCTCTCTCTCTCTTCCTCCCTCTCTCCCTCCTGCTCTATCTGAAGATAAATGAAAAAATGTCCTCAGGTGAGGATTAAAAAAAAGTCTTAAAAAAAAAAGTGGTGTTGGTAAAACTGGACCAAATACACACACGAAAAAATGCAACTAGACCACCAACTTACACCATATACAAGAATAAGCTCAAAATGGACAAAAGACTTAAATGTAAGTTGCGAAACAATAAAAATCCTAGAAGAAAACATAGGTAAATTCTCAGACCTCTCATGTAGCAGTATTTTCACTGATACATCTCCTAGGACAAGGGAAATGAAGGAAAAAATAAACAAATGGGACTACATTAAACTAAAAAGCTTCTGCACAACAAAAGAAACAACCATCACCAAAATGAAAAGGGAACCCACTGTATGGAAGGACATATTTGCCAATGATACATCTGACAAGGCGTTAATTTAAAAAATATCTAAAGAACTTATGCAATTCAACATCAGGAAGACAAACAATCCAATTAATAAATGGGCAAAGGGACTGAATAGACACTTCTCCAAAGAGAACATGCATAGTCACATGATAAAATGCTGAAGATCACTAATTATCAGAGAGACACAAATTAAAGCCATGATGAGGTATCACCTACAGCTGCCAGCATGTCTACCATCAATAAATCAACAAATGATAAGTGCTGGCAAGGATGTAGAGAAAAGGGGACTCTAGTACACTGCTGGTAGGAATGCAGACTGGTGCAGGCACTGTGTAAAACAGTATGGAGTTTCCTAAAAAAATTAAAAATGAAACTGCCATTTGTCGCAGTGATTCCATCTGGCAATATATCCAAAGAATCCTGAAACACCAATCAGAAAGAATATATGCACCTCTATGTTCATAGAAGTATTATTTATAGTAGGCAAGATCTGGAAACAGCACAAATGCCCATCAATAGGTGAGTGGATAAGAAAGCTGT
Source organism: Tadarida brasiliensis (assembly GCA_030848825.1). Lineage (NCBI taxonomy): Eukaryota > Metazoa > Chordata > Mammalia > Chiroptera > Molossidae > Tadarida > Tadarida brasiliensis. The sequence goes on along the minus strand of CM061280.1, from coordinate 30,220,240 downwards.
GGTACATTTACACAGTAGAATACTATGCCGCTTTTAAAAAATGAAGGATTTCTTATCCTTTGTGACAGCATGGTTGGACCTGAGAGTATTATGCTAAGTGAAACAATCCAGTCATAGAAAGACAAATATCACATGATCTCACTTATTCATGGAATCTAATGAACAAAATAAACTGTTGAACAAAATAGGTCCAGAGGCATGGATACATGGAACGGACTGACAGATGGCAGAGATTAAGAGGTAGAAGGGACCTGAAGAGATTAACTAAAGAACATATATGCGTATATGCATAACCCTTGGAAACAGACAATAATGTGCTGATGTCCTGGGTCTGGCAGGAGCCAGGTGGAGGGGGAAAATCTAGGACACCCTGCTATACTGTCAACAGTAAAAATGCTGCATTGCATTGGCAGAAAAACAAACACACAGACCAATGGAACAGAATTGAAAATCCAGAAATAAACCCACAATTATATCGGCAAGTAATTTTCAACAAAGAAGCCAATAACATACAATGTTGAAAGAAAAGCCTCTTCAATAAATGGTGCTGGGAAAATTGGAAAGCTACATGAAAAAAATAAAACTAGACTACTGTTTGGCCCCATATATAAACATTAACTCAAAATGGAACAAAGATCTAAATACAAGACCTGAAACAATAAATCGCCTAGAAGAAAACACAGATACTAAACTTACGAACCTTGTTCTTAGAGAGGAGTTTATGAATTTGACCCCAAAGACAAGGGAAGTAAAGGAAAAAAATAAATGAATTGGACTATGTCAAGCTAAAAACTTCTGCACAGCAACAACAATAATAATAATAACAACAACAACCTGCCAACAAAACAAAAAGGCAACCAACCAAATGGGAGGTGATATATGCAAACAACAGCTTCAATAAGAGGTTAATGACGAATAACTTAAATCTCTGTCCCTTATTTTCAGATGATTATGAGTTCAAGAAATACAAATGAGTACATGTTTTAGAAGTGTAACAAATCAGAGTTCTCAGAAAATAGAGTGTTGTTAAATATATCATAATCAAATCCTGTGAATCACATCATATGATAGAATCAGGTTTGAGGTATGAAATTTGGATTTCTCAGAAGTCTACGCAATGGATTATTTAGGTTAGAAGATTAGGAATCATTTATTTAATCATCAAATCTATGAAGAAAATGACATTGAGGTTCTGGTCAAGATGGCAGCGTAGGTAAATGTGGTACTCGAATCCTCCCACAAACACATCAAAATTACAACTAAATTACAGAATAACCGTCATTCAGAATCACCTGAAATCTAGCTGAAAAGAAATCCTACAACTAAGTATATAAAGAAGAAGTCACATCAAGACTGGTGGAGAGGCAGAATGGACTGGTCCCACATCCACATGTGGCAGATAAAAATAAGGAGGGATACCTCGCTGCAGACATCCCCCCTAAGGAGCGAGGGGTCCCTGCCCCACACCAGGCCCCCCAGTCCAGTGTTCCAATGCCAGGAAGAAAAATCCCCATAATTTCTGGTTGTAAAAATCAGCAGGGATTGTGGGTGAGGGAGATGGAGGAATGCTGGAGTTTCTGGCATTGCTCTTAAATCACCCATGCATGAACTCAGTCTCATGAGCTCCAGTGGTGGGACAGCAGCTTGAAAGGCACCAGGGACATATGGGGTGGAACTGAATTATCTAGCATCAGGGCAAATGTTGGAGGGTCAGCTTTCTCCCACACAGAAGTTCTGGCAGAGGCCTTTGCTAAGCTCTCCCCAAATAGAGCCTGTAGGCAGGCACCATATCACTGTTACTATTTGCCCCACCCTGGTGATTCCCTGAGGCCCCACCCCAACCAACTTTCAGACCCACCCAAGCCATTTCCAGTGGCTTTTCCATACAAAAGGTTGTCTACGAAGGCATGTTAAACCTTTATGCTTCACCTCAACTCACTATACTCCATGTGGAAGTATAGTGACTCCCAAGTCTAGGGGAACCAATTCACTGTAATGAGCAATGTTGTCATAAACAACATCAGGGACATGGAAGAGCTATGGTGGGTCCTTATCATCTTGTTTTATGGAAATTGAAGTTGCTCAAATAAATGTTATACTCGCCTCTGGTTTCTATGCTAGCCCACTCACAAGCTAAGTAATAAACCAAATAAGTGGTTTGAGCAACTTACCCCTTAGGTCTGACATTTTCAAAAAAAGGGAAAGGTGCACCAGGGGAGCAAATGTGACACCTTGCTGATTAAGTGCACCTGGGCAACATCCAGTGGAATTGACCAATTGTAGCCTAATTTTTTCCCTACTCAGATTTCTACAATGTTAATTAATGCCTAAAATGACTTCTGTAATGTGTCTTTTAGGATGTCAGGTGTTAAAATTATCTTTCAGTATAACCCACATAAACCCTGATTGGGTTTATTTGTTTATCTGTTAAATGAGGTAGGGATTCAGGGGATAAATTATGGTGGACAAAAAGAGTTTGTTTTTAAAATGAGAAGCAATATGGAGGAAATGCAGCTACTTGTGTGAGGAAAGAAGCTTACAGACTTTCAAGGGAAACACACATGCACATAGAACTCTATTAACAATATTATGTGATCAAGGCACGTACAGTAGCTCTGGGGAAAAGGGAATAAGGTATTGGCTTTTAAAAGAAGGATGGGATTTTGGCAGAAGGAAAACTGAATATCTACAAGAACGGAAAAGGCCAGTAGCCCTATTAGGTTGGAGCTGAGTGTGCATGACAGGAAGTGCAGGGAGGAGCAAGCTAGAGGGGAAGGTTGGAGTCAGCTGAAAATATTAAAGAGATGAACACCAGAGGTGAAAAACCAATTAGAAGGCTACTACAAAAGTCTAAGCGACGGTTCAAGGCTTGAACTGGGATCAGTAGCAATGGTTGGAAGAGGGTTCAGTGGGCAAAAGCACCGTGAATATAGCTTTGGAGGCCAAACTGAAAAGCCTATTTTAAGCCACACATAAAAGCCTAGATAATTAAGAAAAAATTTTTCTCACTGTACCATTTAAAATCTTCTCTCCAAATGGGAGTCAATTATGATAAAACCATAAAAAGTGAATGAGAGATTAGTATGGGAAGCCCCAGTTGACTGAGTCAAGGAGTAAAAGAACATGCTGTCATTTCAGGGACTTATTTGATTATTGAAAGGACATGCATGCAGTGCTGAAGTAGTATGCCAGATACCAGCAGCAGCTAGCACAGCTGGTAGTGTGCTTTCAAATCCAAGACGATACTACATAGTACTACATATACCTCCTACATACACATAGTCCCTTGAGTAGTATTTATCCTCATCCTTGGGCCAATTGCTCCAAAAAAACCTCATTTGGGCATGAAGCCTCCACTGTTAGCAGAGTGGACTCAGTAACATCAGTTTTGTCTGCATTTATATTGTTTGGGATTATTAGAATTATAAAACTGAAAATTGGAAAGGACTTCAGTGGTCAGCTGGCAAAACCATTAGAATCCTTTAAACTTCCAACCAAGTAGTCATATAGTCTGTCCTTGAACATCACAATGATGGGGACCCCATTCCATTTTCGGCTTGTTCTGAATATTATTTCTCTTTATCAGTCTTTCTCTAACAATTAATGTGTCACTACTCTATTCTACTGTGTGTTGGTATCTTAACTAACTTGATTTCCTTTAATCCTTGCAACATGTAATTTTACAGATGCGGAAACTGATGATCAGAGAAAGTGACCTGTCCAAGGTCACACAGCTGCTAAATGGCAGAGCTGGGATTTGAGCTCCTAAATCTATCTGACTAGGATGCTCTCTCCATTAGAATTTAGTCTAAGCCAAAATCAGTCTGCCTGGAAATCCCATCAACTGCCAGAGTTATAACATTCCTTCCTGGAAAGAGGGTGGCCAGCTTGAGGTACAGTTAGAGATGCAAATCTTCTGGATCTCTTTCATCATCAAAACACTTGGGAAATGCTGACAAGACTATCAAAATAACAGGTAAAATAGTTCTCATATTAAAGCCTTTGGATAGAGTGCCTGCCCTTACCTTCTCTTGACTCCTTCATACATAGCACTGAGACTTCTGCTCTCTAAGTGCTCACCAATGAGCCTTCTTATCAATAAATTGGATTGCTGCTTCCAAGTACTCATCTTCTTTTTTATTTTTCTTTATTGATTTTTATAGAGAAAGGGAGGGAGAGGGAGAGATAGAAACATCGATGAGAGAGAACATCGATTGGCCCCCTCCTGCATGCCCCCCACTGGGGATTTGGCTCACAACCTGGGCATGTGCCCTGACTGGGAATCGAACCGGCCACCTCTTGGTGCATGGATCGACGCTCAACTACTGAGCCACACTGGCCGGGCCCAAGTACTCATCTTCTATAAGCTCAAACTTCCAGAAATTTTTTCCTCTTAGTGTCTGGGATACTTCATAACAGCTGGACTGGATCTTAAAGGAAGAATGTGCTGTGCACAGAAGGGGATTATCATATATTTGACAAAAGGGACCATGAGAGTGGTAAAATGGTCATGGGGTGGAACAAAGAAGTTTCCAGGATTCCTTCATATATAGTAGCCTCGTGCACCAAAACCCATTGGTAAAACCCCAATACAGGTTACATTTAGACTGAGGGAACATACAAATGCAAGAGCTGACAAGATTTTGAAAGTTGAAATGTTTAAACAGGTTTTACATACAAAAGTTGTGTCTCCTTTACCTGAATGTTTTATGAGAATGGATATTATGTCATATTGGAGAACACTTCTCTACCTAGTATTGTAAAAACCAAAGCCTGTTGATAAAGTCGTAATGGAGGCTACAGTTAAGAATGTAAAGGTTAAGGGAACCAAGGTAAAGTTTATAGGAAAATCTGTATGTTTGATTCTGCTTTACGTGAATTGGCTGTGTCTCTTTTACCTGATTGTATTATGGGGATGGACATCGTACCTGACTGGAGAAGGTTTCCCCTACCTAGGATTGTAAAACAGAAGGTATGGAAATTCACCCTTCAAGCAATGTTAATTGTATATGCTAAGTGAGAACCAGTAAGATTTCCTGAGTACACACAATGTGGAATAGAAGATGGAATGCTGGTAGGGACAACTTCTCTGATACACAGGTCATGCCCTGCACAATTCCAGGGGCTATTATTCATATTTATATAGGATCCCTGATGCTCTCCCCCAGGGAACAGGAGCAGAGGCAGGGGGCCACTAGAGGTCAATCAAGAGCAGCCTTACCAAAAGGCAGTGTAGCTCGTGACAATTAGGACTCCAATGTAGAAGTAGAGGTCTATCCATTAGTGCACTAAAACCTCTACCCTAAGTCTCTTCTTGCTGTGCTTATCCCCTTTTGAGCCTCTCAAGAAGGTTGGGTTTGTGAATGTCAGCCTGAATTCAGGGAACCAGTTAGTCACATTCCACAATTAGACAATGAGAACTGAGGACCTCTGGTGGCTAGAAGTGGAACTGACAGCAGCCCTTCCAGATAGGAGATTGAGAAACCAGATGCAGCTGAGGGAACGAGGGACGTGAAGCCCCAGAGCCAGGCAGCTTGGACAGGAATTCCCTTTTGTCAGGGTTGTTCCACTAACAAATAGGCATTATAATCACCTCCAATTTCATATGAAAAAACTGAGGTTCATAGGCTATAACACTAGATCTTCATATTTGTATTCCAATGCCCTTTTTAGTGTACAAGTCCCTGAGATAAAAACCTTAGAGTAAGTGGAACATTTTCCCTGCATGGTAAGGGAGGGAGATACTGCTGGCAGATGCTATAGATAATAAAAGATAAGTTTCTGCAGGCTCTTGGGAAAGAGCTGTGACTTACCTACACAAATTGTGAATGTCCAGCAAAAGTGAAGAGAAACCTTGCAAAATCAGGATTTAAAAATCCAGCAATATCTCCCTTTATGACACTTGGTCAAAATTGTTGGTGACATATTACATACCAGAAATGAAGACAGTTTAATGTATTCACTGTTGGATAGATTTCTGATTGTTTTGGGATTAAGCAGTGGAGACAGCTTTCCTACCCTCCCAATATCTTCTCCTGGACAAACAGTATTCTGTGGAAGTTTATTACTGGAACCCTCATGTTTATCCTTGAGTTCACCTGCCTGAACACACTTGCCCAAATAAATGCAGGAGCAGGAGTTTTCAGTATAGAAAGAAAAATAGTTTAATATTGAATTGGCCAATCCAGAGACAGAGAGCTAATGCTAAAGACTGGACTCCCTGATACGTTTAGGTTACAGATAATATAGGGCGAAATCACAAGACACATGGGTTAGGAGTTCGGAGTTGTGCTGGGGCTGATTGGTCAGAGGTGAGGTAAGGGTGATGAATCATTTCTTCAGGTCTTGAGGACAGCTCTGATGTCTCTTCTCATTTCCCTCTGTCCATTCTCATGGGAAAGTAGCCAGGGCATCATTCCACCTAAGGATTCAGGAGCTGAAACATAACTTATCTTTAGCCTGCCAGAGGTCTAGACTGTGTGACCATTAGTCAGGTCCAGCTACTGTCTTCTGCTGCCTAGGAGGTTGCTGATAACCCAGGGAAAAAGCTAGGTCTCAGATATATATATATCTGAGCAACAAATTCACCCTTCCTCCACATTTACATTCTCTTCAGGCTTGAAATGGAATGGATGATGCCCATCTGCACTGGTGAGAGTGATCTTCTTTACTTAGCCTATTGATTCAAATGCTAGTCTCTTTCCTAGACACCTTTACAGACATACAACGGAATAATGTCTTACCAGCTACTTGGGCATTTTTTAGCTTAGTCAAATTGACACATAAAATTAACCATCACAATTCCTATGGAGTATACTCACCCCATTCATAGTCTATGAGATAAGGGAATAGCTCCTAGGTGTCAGGTTGCTTCAACAAATATATTTATTAACAAATGTATTTCATTAATTTGGAATGAAATGGATAACATCTTTATACAAGTCTTTCATGGTAAATTTGAGAAAAAGGCATTCTAGCCCTGGCTGGTTTGGCTTAGCAGTTAGAGCGTCCACCCTAGGACTGAAGGTTTGCAGGTTCTGATTCCTGGTCAGGGGCATATACCTGGGTTGCAGGTTCAATCCCTGGCCCTGGTCAGGGTCCTGCAGGAGGTAGCCAATTGATGTGTCTCTCTCACATTGATGTTTTTCTGTCTCTCTCCCCCCTCCCTCCCTTCCATTCTATCTAAAACAATCAATGGAAAAATATCCTCAGGTGAGAATTAACAACAACAATAACAAAAAGCATTTTAAAGGCCAGATTCTAAAGGCTTATCTCCTTGTTCTTAATCTGTTCTGCTCCTGCCTAAGGATAAAATTTCATTATCTCTAACTTGGATCATTAACAGCCTTCTTTCTCTTTAGTTTTCTGAGCTTTCACTATGATATGTGTAGGGAGTAAATTTTATTTATCTTGCCTAGGGTGCACTGGGTTTCTAGAATCTGTACATCTGTTCTGAAAAATTTTTGGCCAGCATCTTCTTCCTTATTTCTCTCTCCTGTCCTTCTGAGACTTAAATGAAATGTATCTTAGACCTTCCCAGTCTATCCATTATGTTTCTTATCTTACATTTACTTTTTTCCATATTATCTGTTTTTCCAGGCAGAATTCTAGATTATTTCTTCTGATCTATCTTCAAATTTAATAATTCCTTCTTAAGTTTATTTTTTTCATTGCATTTATCATCATCTAACAATTGTGTTTATCTTTCTATTAAACACATCCATTAAATTTTCAATCATTAACTTTTTAGTTCTAGATATCTTCTTTGATTATTTTTCAGACTGACTATGTTAATTTTTATGATTTTTTCTGTTTCCTGCAGCTATTTTTAAGTTTGTCTTTTATTTTTTGAACTATAAAACACTATTGTGATTATAGTCTGTATCTCATAAGTCTGATATCTGAAGTCTTTGTGAATTTGCTTTCATTGTCTATTTTTCCTTCTGGCTGTCACTTACAATGCATTTTCTTTGTGTGCTTACTTATCTTTGACTCTGTGCTAATATAGTATTGAATATTTATTAGTAAGACTAATTTCAGGCCTAGGAAGACAGAATCTTCCTGCAGAGAATATTTTCACCTGCTTCTGACAAATGTGTGACAACATTACCTGTCCAAGACCACTTTAATTCAAGTTCAGTGATTGAAGTTCTTTAGGTACCCCAATAATGGGTATCTAGGCTGCAAGCTCATGCAAGGACTTGTTACTTCTTGTTCACCATTATCCTGAAGGAGTAGCCACTTAGTTTCATCTTAAAGTGGCTGGGGAGCTTATTAGGTATACTAATTTGGGACTTGGGCTTCCACTTTTGTCCCCTTTGCCCAAGAGGTTACTAAAACCACAGCTCAGTTTCACAACTCTTTTTTCTGGACTCAACAAATGTCCCCAGGCAAAAGTAGTTTTGAGTGGTGGGCTTTCCCCATCTGTGTTCTTGTTTCTTCTAGATTTTAGCCTCATCATTTCTTACCTCTTGATGAAGATAATTTCTTTCTTTATTTTATCCATTTTTTTGTTTTATTGTCCTTATAGGGGTTGTTAGTCCAAATTACTTAACTTGCTGCTACCAGAACACAAGTATGCAATACCCTCCTAACTGTTCTCCTTACTCAGTCTCTCTTCCTTTCAGTTCTTCCCTTGACAAAGTAACTGAAAGCTTCTTCCTGACTGTGTCATTCCCCTGCACAAATCCTCCAAAAGCTTACTACTGAGTGTAAAAGAGAAATCAAATTCCTTTGTTTGGAAAATCAGATCTAAAACTCTTTTTGTTTACTTATTCACTGAGCAGTTGTTTACTGTGCACTGATTGTGTGGCCCTCACGAGGCCATATGTTACCTAGTCTTTTGATTCTTACTTCCTTTTACCTCTTGTCTTACCTCCCAACTCATCTGATACTCCAGCTAAACTGGAACATTCACTTCATGTAACAGAACTGGGTCAGGACACAGATGGGCAGACTCCTAGGTCAATGCTCTTTTCTCTACATGATGATCCCATATTCAGTCATAAGTCCATACAATCTAGATATTTATGTATATTCTAATAAATTAACTAGATAAAAGATCAACAAGTATGAATTATACTTCTTTTTCATATTTCTTGTTGTTTGGTGGGCTATGAATCTGGAATGTAATCTTTGCAAGTGAATTCATTATTGCTATCAAGTTTTTGGCAATTCCCGTAGTCACAAGGACACCTGTGTGTGTGTGGGGGCACAGGGTGGGGGGCAGGGATCAGGCTTGCTTTGCCTGACAAATTAGGGACTGATTGTGGAATTTGAAGCTAGGAACAACCTGCTTTCAAACAAATCTACTCCCATCTGCTGGCAGTTGTCTGAAATACCAGTCAAAGCCTACTTCCACTGGGAGAGATGGGAGAAACAAAACAAAACACTGTTCTGGAAGTAGGCTAACCTGGAGATAGGGTTCTAGTTTTTAGCCTCTATCACTATGTAACCTTGAGCCAATTCATTTTCCTTCTCTATGCTTCAATTTTCTCATATATACAATTCAGGTGCTTGGACAAAATGACCTGAAGTGGCCTTTCAATATTTGAGAAGCAAGAATTATTTATACAAGGATGCCTGGGTGATCAGGGGCAAGTGGTGCAGGATTAAGAGCAGTAGGGGTGGGCTCGAATAACCCACTGAATGACCCACTCCTACATGTGATAGTTAGTGACATATGGATCCTCCCACCATTTTTTCTAATCTTGCAACGATGTATCAACTAAGTTTGCTGCAATGGAAGGAAAAAGAGTGGGGAGAGCAGAGGATGTGAGTGTGCTCTGCTGGTTAAAAGAAGGTAGGAAACTGAGATACATGTTTTAAAAGTGTGATTCTAAAATGGTAAAATACGGGGGTGGAGGTTGAGATAAAGAGTTAAATATTTCCGTGCAGTATACTTAGCCACCCCTGGGAATTCCATTGCAATATGCTCCGCACAAGCAGTCCCAACTCATTTCACTGACTACTAAAGGAAAGGGGAAGGGGAGAATGTTTCTGTTTGAATGTTTGAGTTAAGGAAGAGTGACTTTGAAATCCATTTTGATTTTGATATTTTTGAATGGCATGCCTTAGGATGTCCAGCACTGGTGAACATAACTGAGTTCTATTTGTTAATTGTCCATCTGGCATATATGATCTAAAGAAGCCTCTTTCTGAACTCGCTTCCTCATGGACCTGAGATGAGAAGGATGAAGAGTAGTGAGTGGAAGCAATTTCTCATTTACTGAAATCCTATTCCTCAGGGCAATTTTCCAGGGTAGTGGAAATAATGAGTTTTCTAGTAAAAATGCCAAACTTTTCCACATGATGGGGCCTGAATGCTGGAGCATTAGAGTTGCTTACTCTCCAGGGGCTAACTCCCTTGAAGATCCCATACACTGAACTTTGCCTTCTTTTTCCTTTCTATGACGTCAACCAAGAACCCTTATTTCAACTCTGCATCCCCTAGCCATGGGAGGTGGGGGCTCCTGGAGCCCAATTTCTGTCTTGATGAAGGGTTACTTCTTCTGTGGCCAGAACTCTGTCATAAAACCCATTGGTTAATCCCTCCTCCACCCACTCAGAGGTGAAGCACTCGGGTTCATTGGAGGTTCAGGGGTCTGGGAATGACCAGAAGCCCATTACCTCTTGATTTCCTGCAGGTGTCCAACTCTTTCAGAATGTAGATTCAGGCAAGACAGTCAAATCACTGAGCTCCCTTCACCACAAAAAGCAAATTCTTGGGTATACGCTGTTCAAAGAGAAAACCACATTTCGCATGTTTACAGAGGTGAAGTGCAGGGCAAGGTACACCAATCTGCTGACTCCTGGCCCAGCCCTCCATTAACCCTGGATCTGGAGCAGGCTCAGGAATGACTGCAGAGGCCTGGAGGAGGAAAGCGCTGGGCAGTGCGCTGTCTGCGGTAGGAACCAGGATCGCTATATTTTTGCCTGGCTCCTGGCATTCATTCTCTGTATTGGTTAAGCTCTTGCTAGGCCATGGGTTGGGCGAGGCCAGGCTCGCACCTGGCTCAATGCCCGCCCAGTAGCAGCTGGAAGTGGCTGCAGACCTTGTGAACTTCTAAGAGCTGAGGGTGCATCCTGGGTGCGCACTGGAGAGTAGAGCTGCTGGTCTGCTGCTCCTCTCGCAGCTCCCTGGCACCTGGCTCCTGTCCTCCCCCGTTCTCCCTGCTCCCTTTGCTGTCTTTGTTCTCTCCTTAGAGGTGACTCTTTGCAGAAGAGCTAGCGCTTCCCACGTAGCTTCCTCTCGCCTTGTGCTTTCCGGCTCACACTTCCCTCACCCCCTGGTCTTCTGCTCTGTCCCCAGCTGTCTCCCATGTTCTCAGTCCGTAGAAGCTAGGATATCAGCTGCGCCACGACTGCTCATAAGGACCTAGCTCTTGAAGGGCAAGGACTTCAATCCCACCACAAAATTGTACTTTGAACTCTAACTTCTCCTCTGACATTCCCGACATCGTTCTATACCCCTTATTGGCAAGCTGCCTTACCAGGCTGTCTTGAGGAGAGAAGGCAGGGGCGACTGAGTGACCTCTTGGAAGGAATTGGCTGGGGGAGACATGGACCTGGGCTTCAGAACCCCTTCCTATGTGCTTTGCCTGCTGGCCTCTGGACAGGTTGGGGTTAGCTAGTCAAAATTGGGCCCTGTGCTTCAGCCTGCATGTTACTGCCAGTGCCTGACAGCACCCAGTGTGTGCCCAAATCACAGGGAGTGGGGATGCTACTTACCCAGGATCCACCCACCCATGTACAGAAACTGTGGTTCCAGGCAGTTTTCCTCAGTCACATTCTCTGAACCCTGGGGTAGGGAGGTTGTGGAATGAGGGCTAAAAAAATTTTTTTTTTTATGGTAGAACTTTTTAATTAAGAAAATAAAGCATTAGAGATGAAAATGCAGTCTCCCTTGTCCTTTCCTTTTGCCTTTCCCTTCAACCTAGAAGCAGCTACTGGCATGAATTTGGAGTATAGCCTTTTAGGCTGCAGTTTGTGTTTTTTAAATTTTTATTATTGTGAATATTACAGATCCCCCCCCCCCCAAATTGCCTCCCTCTTCTTAGTTCCCACCCCGCCCCAGGCCTTCACCACCCTATAGTCTATGTCCATGGGCTATGCATATATGCATATAAGTTCTTTGGTTAATCTCTTCCAACCCCCACCCCTTTTCCCTCTGAGATTTGTCAGTCTGATTCATATTTCCATGCCTCTGTTTCTATTTTATTCATCAGTTTATTTTGTTCATTAGATTCCACATATGAGTGAGTTCGTGTGATACTTGTCTTTCTCTGACTGGCTTATTTCGCTTAGCATAATACTCTCCAGGTCCCTCCATGCTGTCTCAAAGGGTAATAGGTCCTTCTTTTTTTTTTTTTTTTTTACAGCAGCATAGTATTCCATTGTGTAAATATACCACAACTTTTTTATCTGCTCACCTACTGATGGGCACTTGAGTTGTTTCCAGATCTTAGCTATTGTGAAAAGTGCTGCTATAGCCCAGCCAGTGTGGCTCAGTGGATTGAGTGTTTGCCCAATGGACTGAAAGGTCCTGGTTAGATTCCTGGTCAGGGTACATGTCTGGGTTGAGGGCTTGATCCCAAGTAAGGGACTTGCAGGAGGCAGTTGATCGATGTTTCTATCTCACATCAATGTTTCTATCTCTCTCTCCCTTCCTCTTTCTGTAAAAATAAAATAAATTAAAAAATGTGTTGCTATGAACACAGGGGCGCATATATTCTTTCTGATTGGTGTTTTGGGATTCTTAGGATATATTCTTAGGAGTGGGATCACTGGGTCAAATGACAGTTCAATTTTTAATTTTGGGGGGAAATTCCACACTGTTTTGTTTTTTTTTTAATTTTAGGCATAAGTGACAAATGTATTTCTTTTTATTTTTATTAAAGTTTTTTTTCCCTATGCATTTCAGTAACTGAAGCATTTTAACTTAATTTTATATTATTCCACTGTTGGTCATAGTATGAGCCCTACACACTCTCTTTCCTTTCACCTCAAAGGGAGCTCCTTTATATGTAGCCATATACTCATCATTGTTATAAAGATCAGGCTGGATCTGATCCCAAATCTTCTTCTTAGAATTCAACTCCTTGTCAGGCTCTTCAGGAAAGGCATCAAAAGTAATTCTGTTTCCAGGAACAGACCCAGTAGGAGGTGCCAATATTTCAACTTTGGTGAACTAACACACATCACCATTGCTTGAGATAGTACTCCCATAATCTCTGCAGGTTTTAGGTTACAAAGTAAAATCACCATCTGATTTTGCACCTGATCAAGAGGAACATGATTCATTAGGCCACTAACAACTGTTCTTGGGACTGTTTCCTCAATATCTACTTCTACATACAAAGATTCTGCATTGGAATGTTTTTTTTATCAGTGATGATACAACCAATTTGAAGATCCAGATGGGAAACATCTATTGGCTTAAGAGTCAGCACTTCCTACTACTGATTGTTTTTTCCCCTTTTCTCTCTTTTCTTTTCAAGTTTCTCTTTCACCTTCTTTTTTTCTCCTCCTCCCCCTTCTACCTGTTCTTTGGCACCAGAAGATATGGTTGTGATTGGTATAAACTGTACTGCATTTTCAGAAACTGTGGAATTAGCCTGCAGTGCTGTGCCAGGTGGAAATGGTCTTTGTTTCACTCTATTTTAAATTTCTTCCTGAATTAGCTCTTGCTTCAATTCTTCAATTTCTTTGTCCAATTTAACATTTTTGACTCAAAGTTTCTTCTCTTTTCTCAAAGTTGTCTGCAAAATTGCTTTTTCCATAAGAAAAGAAACTTGTTTTTTAAGATAGTCAATAATTTGATCTGCCTCTACATCTTTCTGTTCCAGTCTCTTCAGAACAGCATCATTGGTTGCCATTTTTTTGCCAAGAAATGGGAAGAAAAACATGAGTCAGCAGACAGGAGCACTCAGGCAGCCTCAGCTGAGAGCCTCCATACTGTTTTCCATAGTGGCTATACCAGTCTGCAATCCCACCAGCAGTGTACTAGGGTTCCCTTTTCTCCACATCTGGTGAGAGCTAAAATTAATATTTTGTGTGGCCTTGATATCTTGTAAAATCAAGAAGGCTTTGAATGGCCTAATGGCAAGTCTGTTTCACCACTCTACTCCTCCAGATAGGGTCCGCTGGCCAAACAATCCTCCTTATCAAATGGACCAAGTGCATGCCTGCTTATTATCACAGTGGTTTTATTTCCCTGTCAACCAACAGAATTATTTAAACAAGCCAATCATATCCTCCTTCTGGAATCAGGGTATACCTCACCCTCTTAATTCAGGTCCTCAAATAATGTTATTGTGTTCAATGTCATTTCATTCAATGTTGTGTTATAATAAAGTTGATGAGATGCCGCAAGAATGTAAAATTGGTTTGGTTATACGTCATTTTGCTTACAGTCCCAGAACTTATCCACACTGTTAAGTGAGAACTTACTGTATTACAAAGCCTGACACTCACACACCCTTACAGTTCACTCTGTTCCAGAGTACATCCCTCTGTGTTCTGCATGGTATGTGATGTCCTCCTCTCCTGAGCTGTGTGTGTATCTGATAAAATAGATTTCAAAATGAAGACCATAACTAGAAACAAAGAAGGCCACTACATAATATTGAAAGGATCTATCCAACAGGAAGATATAACCTTGGTAAACATGTATGCACCCAATATAGGAGCACCAAAATATATTAAAAAGCTTCTGGAGGACTTCAAAGGAGAAATTGACAGCAATGCATTCATAGCAGGGGACTTCAACACCCTGCTGACATCACTGGATAGATCCTCTAGACAAAAAATTAACAAGGAAACAGAGACTCAAAATGATGCAATAGATCAAATGGATTTAATAGATATCTACAGAGAATTAGAGCCCAAAACTGCAGAATTTACATTCTTCTCAAGTGCACATGGAACATTCTCAAAAATAGACCACATGTTAGGACACAAACTAAGTTTCTACAAGTTCAAGAAGATTGAAATCATATTAAGCATCTTCTCAAATCACAATGGCATGAAACTAGAAATCAATTGCAACAAGAACATGCAAAGACATTTGAACACATGGAAGCTAAATAGCATATTATTAAACAATGAATGGGTTACCAAGGAGATCAAGGAAGAAATTAAAAACTTTCTGGAAACCAATGAAAATGAACACACAACAACACAAAATCTATGAGATGCAGCGAAAGCAGTTCTGAGAGGGAAGGTCATAGCACTGCAGGCATACCTCAAGAAACAAGAAAATTTTATAATGGACTATCTAACCTTATAATTTAAAAAACTAGAAAGCAAAAAAGAAAACCCCAGAGCAAGTAGGAGAAAAGAAATAGTACAGATCAGAGCAGAAATAAATGACATAGAGACCAAAAAAATAATTCAAAGTATCAATGAAACAAAGAGCTGGTTTTTCAAAAAGATAAACAAGATTGATGGACCCTTAGCTAGACTCACCAAGAAACAAAGAGAGAGAACCCAAATACACAAAATCAGAAATGAAAGAGGAGAAGTAACAACTGACACCACAGAAATACAAAGGATCGTTAACAAATACTAGGAACAATTATATGGCAAAAAATTGGGCAATCTAAGCAAAAGGGACTAATTTCTAGAAACACACAGTCTCCCAAAACTGAACCGGGAAGAGATAGAAAACTTGAACAGACCAATAACAACTAAAGAAATTGAAGAGGTAATCAAGACTCTCTCAGCAAACAGAAGCCCAGGCCCGGATGACTTCACGGGGGAGTTTTACTGAACATTCAAAGAAGAACTAACACCCATTCTCCTCAAACTATTCCAAAAAATTCAATAAGAAGGAAGACTTCCAAACTCGTTTTATGAGGCCAGAAAAAGACACTGCAAAGAAAGAAAACCACAGGCCAATATCCCTGATGAACATAGATGCCAAAATCCTGAACAAAATACGAGCAAAACGGATCCTGCAATACATTAAAAAAAATTATTCACCATGACCAAGTGGGATTCATCCCAGGGATGCAAGGCTGGTATAATACTCGCAAATCAATAAATGTGATACACCACATAAACAAAATGAAGGATAAAAACCATATGTTCATATCAATAGATGCTGAAAAAGCATTTGACAAAATCCAGCACCCATTTCTGATAAAAACGCTCAGCAATGTGGGAATAGAGGGACTATATCTCAACATAATAAAGGCCATATATGAAAAACCTACAGCCAACATCATACTCAATAGGCAAAAACTAAAAGCATTTCCCTTAAGAACAGGAATAAGACAGGTATTCCCACTTTCACCACTCTTATTTAACATAGTACTGGAAGTCTTAGCCACAGCAATCACATATGAAGAAAAAATAAAAGAGATCCAAATTGGAAAGGAGGAAGTGAAACTGTCATTATTCGCAGATGACGTGATATTATACATAGAAAACCCTAAAGAATCCATCAAAAATCTGCTAGATTTAATAAACGAATTTGATAAGGTAGCAGGATACAAAATTAACATCAAGAAGTTGACGGCATTCTTATACATCAATGATGAACTCGCAGAATGAGAAACTAAAATAGTAATCCCATTTACCATTGCAGCAAAAAAATTAAGATACCTTGGAATAAACTTAACCAAAGAAGTAAAGGACCTATTTGCAGAAAACTACAGGACATTAAAAATAAGAAATAGAGGAAGATATAAAAAAGTAGAAGCACATACTTTGTTCATGGACTGGAAGAATTAACATCATTAAAATATCCATACTACCCAAAGCAATCTATAGATTCAATGCAATCCCCATCTAAATACCAACGACATATTTCACAGAACTAAAACAAATACTTCAAAAGTTCATATGGAACCAAAAAAGAGGCCAAATAGCCACAGCAACCTTGAAAAAGAAGGACAATGTAGGTGGGATCACAATACCAGATTTGGGGTTATATTACAAAGCTACTGTAATCAAAACAGCCTAGCGCTGGCACAAGAACAGACATATAGATCAATGAAATAGAACAGAGAACCCAAAAATCAAAACAAAACATTATGCTCAATTAATATTTGACGAATGTGGCAAGAGTATACAATGGAGTAAAGACAGCCTCTTTAATAAATGGTGTTGGGAGAATTGGACAACTACATGTAAAAAAATGAAACTAGACCATCAACTTACACCATACACAAGAATAAACTCAAAATGGATAAAATACTTAAATGTGACTCATGAATCCATAAAAATCCTAGAAGAAAATGTAGGCAACAAAATTTCAGACATGACACGCAGCAGAATTTTCACTGATACATCACCTAGGGCAACAGAAACAAAGGATAAAATGAACACATGGGACTACATCAAACTTGAAAACTTCTGTGCAGCAAAAGAAACAACCATCAAAATGGAAAGGGATCCCACTGTTTGGGAGAGCATAATCGCCAATGATACATCAAATAAGGGGTTAATTGCCAAACTATATAGAGTGCTCATACAACTCAACAAAAGGAAGACAAAGAACCCAATTAAAAATGGGCAGAGGAGCTAAATAGACACCTCTCCAAACAGGACATACAAATGGCTAAGAGACATATGAAGAAATGCTCAACATCACTAATCATCAGAGAGATGCAAATTAAAACAATGATGAGGTATAACCTCACACCTGCCAGAATGGCTGCCATCAACAAATCATCAAACAACAAATGCTGGCGAGGGTGTAGAGAAAAGGGGACTCTAGTACACTGCTGGTGGGAATACAGACTAGTGCAGCCACTATGGAAAACAGTATGGTGTTTCCTCAAAAAATTAAAAATTGAATTGCCATTTGATCGAGTGATCCCACTTCTAGGAATATATCTTAAGAAGCCTGAAACACCAATCAGAAAGAATATATGTACCCCTATGTTCAAGGCAACACTATTTACAATCACTAAGATCTGGAAAAAGCTTAAGTGTCCATCAATAGATGAGTGGCTAAAAATGCTGTGGTACATATACACAATGGAGTACTATGCAGCTGTAAGAAAGAAAGATCTCTTATCCTTTGAGATGACATGGAGGGACCTGGAGAGTATTATGCTGAGTGAAATAAACCAGTCAGAGAAAGACAAGTATCACATGATCTCACTTTTTGTGGAATATAATGAACAAAATGAGCTGATGAACAAAATAGGCCCAGAGACATAGAAGTAGGATTCAGACTGACAAACTTCAGAGGAGTAGGTTGGGGGGAAGGAAGAGATAAATCAAAGAACTTATGCATGTAAGCATAACCAGTGGACATAGACAGCAATGCCGTGGGGTGGGGGAGGGGGACGAGAGGAGGGTGTCAATGGGGGGAAAAGGAGAAACATCTGTAACAAAAATAAATTAATTAAATACAAGAAAAAAATGAAATACATTTTCATCTTGTAACATATAGTATTCCTTATGGAACGACACAGGGCATTTTGTCACCATTATTTAAAATGAAAGAGCAATCCTAGTGGGAATTTATCCTCGCAGTGTCATTTGATGGATCTCAAACTGGTTCTGATCTCTCTGTGCTGTTAAAAAGTTTTTATTTTTGTAAAGGCCTTATGTGGACCTTCTAAGAATCTTATTGAAGTTTACTACATTTAACAGAAGGCACATACTCCATTCTTTTGAGAGAAGCCCTTTGAGCCTTGGGCTTCTGCTGAGACTGCTTAGGGACAACACCCTTCAAACTCTTAGCAGACCTACTTTTTCCTTTTAAGCATCTCCAAAGCACTGGCCCAGACCTTCCTGAAGCCTCAACACAAGACTGTGTAGTTATACCCTTGCCTTCATCTTTATGCCATATTTTCCCGGAAGGGCTCTGGAGGGGCCTTTTTCTGGTAGCCTTTTCTGACCTTTAACATTGCTAGCCATCTAATTGTGGCTAGGGATTTTCAAAGCAGCAAGTTCTGTCTTCTTTTTGTTTATGCTGGAGTTCATCCTTTAGTTTAACTTTCTCATCTCACATGTTGCTATAAACAGCATGAAGAAACTAGGCAGCACCTTCAACTCTCTGCTTGGAAAATCTCCTTGGTTATATTACCCAGTTTGTTGTACATTTTCTAATTCCAACATCACTGCACTACATAGCAAGGGATCCTTTCTTCCAGTGTCCAATAACATTTCCCTCACTTCCCTTTGAGCTCTCACAGAGGTCTCTGTCAGGCTTCTGACAACAGTCTCTTCAAAACATCTTTGACTTTTACTCATACTCCCCTCAAAGTCCTTCCAACTTCTTCTGCCCACTGGCCATTTTCAAAGCCATTTCCACATTATAAGTTTTGTGACCACAAAACCCTACTCTCAGTGCCAACATCTGATTTAATTTTCTATTGCTGCATGACAAATGGTTGGTCACATAGGTCATCTCTATTAAAATGAGGCAGAGCACTGCACCAGAACATAAACACCAGGAGGCAGAGCTCATTGGGGTGCTCTTATAGCCTGGTTATACTGGACCAGTTGTGGATCATAGGACTGCTCTAAGACCCAGGCTACAGAGGGGTTTGTCATGGGCCCCACACTTTCGAGGCTCTACTCGCGCTCTCCTCCAGTCCTACTCTTTGCAAACAGCCAAAGGTCCAGTGTGTGGGATCAAGAGGATTCACACACTGAGAACCTACACTTCCTGTCCCCAACCATGTGTCATGTGTCTGGGGCCCTGAATTTTCTGCCCAGGTGGCCCTATGCCTCAATAACACTGAGGCCTGCACATTCCTCTTCACTGGGTCTTTTTTTCTGAGGGTTGAGTGGCACTGCCAGTGTTATACTCTCAGGACTGAGAGATAACAAAGGGGTGTTGGCTATATTTGGGGAATAAGGGACAAGTGAACTTCAGTATCCACATGTATACATGTGCTTTCTCTTGAGGTGAGGAATAGTGCTCTGAGTGAGAAGAGAAGGAGAAAAGGCTGGAGCTTGAGTCCTGGAATGGGGACCATTGGCCTGGTGTGGGGGCCCACCTCTCCTCACATCACTGGAACAGAACTATGAGGTATCCAACTTATGCTCCTCATAGGTGGTCCAGATGTTCCAGCAGGCATGATAGGTGGTTGCTTAAGCCTTTGCAGTGCAGGCTCTCTGGAAGGTCAAATGGGACTATCATCAGTTTTGCAATTTGGACGGACTCTAGAGCCTTTTTTTTTGAGAGGATCCCATTCTATGTGGCCAATTTTCAAATATCAGTGTCAATGGGCTAATGTAACTTCTGCAAAGAAGGAATTTCTCACTTTATCCATAAATGGCTTAAAAATGTTGGGTGTATTTTAACATTTTGAGTGGCAAGAAGGTAAAGATCTGGCCCTGGCCAGTTTGGCAGTGGTTAGAGCGTCGACCCATGGACCAGAGAGTCCTGGGTTTGGTTCCCCCTAAGGGCATGTACCTCAGTTGCAGTTTGTCCTTGGCCCCGGTTGGGGTCGTGTGGGTGGCAGCCAGTCGATGTGTCTCTCTCACATCGATGTTTCTCTCTCTCATCCTCCTTCTCTTCCTCCCCCTCTACCTGAAGATAAATGCAAAAATGTCCTCAGGTGAGGATAAAAAAAAAAAAAAAGAAGGTCACGATCTGATTCTTTATAGTGGCAACAATGGAACACCCCTTGGTTTGCCAAATCATTTTCTGGAATTTAACCAAGATTGTATAGCCTGCCCTATGTCTGGGACCAAGGCCCATTCCTTTCCTAATCTCCACTGTGCATATTTACGTGTTTTCAATATTTCAAATGCATGTCCTCAGAGGAAGATGTCATTTATGTAATATCATGCCTGTAGTCCTGGACAAATGTAGATGTACTTAATATTTGTGTGCAAACAATGTGTGCAAACAATGGCAGGGCTGTTGAAGTATCCCATGTGTACCCATATCAATCTGTACTGTATTCCTTCAGAAGTGAAGGCACACTGCAATGAAACATTGTTGATACAGTCACTGAATGGAATATTTTAGCAAAATCTATAGATTTACCTATTCTGGATATTTGATACAAATGAAATAATTTAATATGTAACCTTTTATGTCTGGCTTCTCTCATTTAGCATAATGACTTCAAGGTTCACCCAGGGTATTGTATATATTAATACTTCATTCCTTTCCTTGGCTGAATGATATTCCATTGTATGAATATCACTTTTGTTTATCCATTCGTTAGTTGGTGGACACTTGAGGTGTTTCTACATTTTGATATTATAAATAGGGATGCTATGAACATTCACATATAAGTTTTTACTTGACAAAGTGCTTTCAATTCTTTTGGGTATATATCTAGTTGTGGAATTTCTGAGTCAGTCATACGGTAATTTAATGTTTTGAGGAATAGCTCTTCAAAGTGACTGCATCATTTTACATTCCCAGCACCAGAGTGAAAAGGTTCCAATTTTTCCACACCCTGTTTAATATGTTTTATTCTCCATTAAAAAATTTATATTATACCCACCCTTATGAGTGTGCTATGGCATCATATGGTGATTTTGTTTGCATTTCTCTAATGACTAATGATATCAAGCTGACTTTCTTGTCTTCATTGCAGATTAGTATATTGTTTTTGGTAAAATTTTTATTCATATTCTGTGCCCATTTTTAAATTGGATTCTTTGTATACTTGTTATTGAGTTGTAAGTTTCTTTATGTTTTCTAGATACTACACCATTATTAGATACATGCTTGCTGCAAGATTTTTATCCTTTTCTATAGGTTGTGTTTTTGCTTTCTGGTTGAAGCTTTGATGCAAAAACATTTTTAATTTTGATGAAATCCAATTTACCTATTTTTCTTAGGTTATTTATGCTTTTTTTTTAACCCTCAGTCAAGGATTTCTATTGATTTTTAGAGAGAGAGAAACATCGATGTGAGAGAGAAGCATCAATAGGTTGTCTGTCGTATCCACCCCGACAGGGGATTGAACCCACAACCTAGGTATGTGCCCTGACTGGGAATCAAACCTACCACGTCTTGATGTATGAGATGATGCTCCAACCAACTGAGCCACCCAGCCAGGGTATTTATGCCTTTGTTATCTTATATAAGACTCCATTACTAAATCAAAGGTCATGAAGATTTACCCCTTGTAATGGACTGAATTATATACCCCCAAATTTATATTTTTAATACGTAAGTTCTATTATCTCAGAACATCACTGCATTTGGTGACAGGACCTTTAAAAATGTAATTAAGGTCAAATGAGGTTTTGTGGCTATGCCCTAACCCAATCTGACTGATGTCCTAAAATGGAAGAGAACATTTTGACATACAAAAACACACTAGAGATACGTACACAGAGGAAAAGATCATATGATGACAGAGCAAGAAGGCAGCCATCTGCAAGCCAAGAAGAGAGTCCTCAGAAGAAACCAAACTTGCTAACACCTTGATCTTGGACTTCTAGTCTCCAGAGCTGTGAGAAAATACATTTATATTTTTAAGCTACTCAGTCTGTGGTATTTTGTGATGGCAGCTCTAGCAAACTAAAATACCAAGTGTTGACATGAAAAGTTTCTACTGAAACTCTCTTTTCCATTGGTGCTGTTGTTGTTTGCCTTATTCATTCTACTTCTCTACTCTTGTTTCTTAGATTGGAGTGGGGGTGTATGAAACCAGTCACAGAAGTTTCAAGGTAGTGTAGAGAAAGTAAACCCCACTGTTCTAGCCAAAAGACCAGGAAAGAAACCTGCAGAGCTAGAATTCACTTGTGATTTTACTGAGATAATGGAGCTCTTGTGTATAAAGTTCTGGGCTTTGAACAAACTGCTCCTGCATGGATCTGAACCTAAAAATAACATCGAATGATTTGAGAACTGATCTATCAAGTAGACCACTGTCCAGATCACACATTTCTCACTGGGTGGCACATATATGGGCTAGATATGATAGCACTGCAAGGCTTTGAAATTTGAACTTATACTGGAACAACAGCCAACGAAATTGGGATAAGAATTTGTGGCCTCAACCTAAAGAAATACATAATAAAATAATAAATAAGCACTCCATAAGATTTAAGTCAGATGCAATGTCTAACAATATAATGCTAAAATGTTCAAAATACAGTTAAAATTAACTGTATTACTTCCTACAATAAAAATAAATAAATAAATAATAAAATAAAATAAAATTAATTGATATACAAAGAACCAGGAAAATGTCAATAAATCCCAGAGGAAAATACAAACAACAGTCAAACACCAAGATTACACAAGTATTAAAATTAGCAGAAAAGTATATTAAAGCATCTATTATAACCACACTACCTGAACGGCTTTTGGTAACAAACTAAAGCAAAAATGAAATTCCATTCGCTGATCTTTTAATCTCTACACACAAATATAGGCATGCATACACATAAATACAAAGTCATGTATGCAAATACATGTCAAAGCCTATACATGTGTGTGTATATAAAGAGATCGAGATATACACAAATATATGTGTATATGCATATATAGATATAGATTCACATGTACATACATACACACACACATACACACATGAGATAAGTGCCAACAACATAACTGCAGCATGTATCTAAGTGTGCCATTGAAACCACTATCAATCAACTTCAGCTATAAAATGTATTTGCAGTCTTTCTGAGTATGAATAAAATTCAACCAAATTTAGTAAAGACAAGTAGAGAAGACATATATGTGTACACTAATGGTGTCATGTTTTAATCAATTTCTTTGTGTTTTCTTTTTTCCCCAAAATGGAATTGTTCAATACTGGTCATTCTACAGTTTACCTTTATCATACAACTCGATGTCATTTCAAACCCCTTCCTTAAAAAGGGATACAACTACGCTGCCTTCAATCTCATTTTTTTAACATCTGTATTAATGTCCTACTGTTCAGAGAACATGGTTTGTATGAATTAAGACTTTTAAATTTATTTTCTAATTTCATTTTTTTCAACTGTAGTTGATATTAAATATTAATTTTAGATGTACAGAATAGTGGTTAGATATTTATATAACTTACAAAGTGAGCCCCTGATAAGTCTAGTACCCATCTGACACCATACATAGTTATTAAAGTGTTATTGACTATATTTCCTATGCTGCATTTTACATCCCCGTGACTATTTTGTAAATGCCAATTTGTACTTCCTAATCCCCTCACCCTTTTCACCCATCCCCTACTCTCTCCCTCTTGCAACCATCAGTTTGTTCTCTGTATCTATGGGTCTGTTTCTGTTTTGTTTGTTCATTTATTTTGTTTTTTAGATTCCACAAATAAGTAAAATCATATGGTGTTTGTCTTCCTGAGGCTGATCTTGTTTGAATTAAAACTTTTAAAATTCATTGAGGCTTATTTTATGACCTAATATAAGTTCTATCTTAGAGAATATCCCATGTCTATTTGAAAAGAATGTGTATTTTGCTGTTGAGCAGGGTGTTCAGTAGATGTCTGTTAGATATAACTGGTTTATAGTGTATTCAAGTCTCCTATTTTCTTGTTGTTCTTCTGCCTAATTGTTCTATTCATTTGTAAAAGTGAGTTGTTTAAGTCTCCAAATATTATTGTTACATTCTATATTTCCTCCTTCAAGTGTATGAATTTTTGACTCATGCATTGTGGCACTCTATTGTTAGTTGCATATTTACAGTCATTATGGCTTTTTCTGTGAGTTGGCCCTTTAATCGTTATCAACGATCTTTCTTTGGTCAATAATTCTGTTCTTCCTTAAATTTTTATTTTATCTGATATTATGATAGCCCCAAACAGCTCACTTTTGGTTATTCTTTTCATAGTGTATATTTTTCCATTTTTTAACTTTTAACACTTTTTGAATCTAAAGTATGTTTCTTATAGACATTATATCATTGGATTATGGCTTTTAAAAATGCATTCTACAAATATCTTTTAACTAGAAGATTTTGTTAATTTACAGATTTATGTTTATCATATGGCTATTTCTTTTTCATATGTTTTATGTCTTTTGTTCCTTTACTTATTCTTTTTTGTTATTAAATAGATATTTTTTATTATAAATTTAATTGCCTTATTGTCAATTTTACTATATTTTTTAGTTATTTTTCTTAATAATTGCCCTAGAAATTACAACTGACATTTTAGTTTAAAACAATCTAGGATGGAGTGATACCAACTAATTTCAACAGCAAACAAAAACTTTGTAACTATTAGCCTTTCCTCCTTTATTAAGGCTATTATTATATGTAATACAAATTATTTCTGTACATATTACTAACTCATTGATGAATTTTATAATTATTTTTTCCAAAGGTATCAGATAAGAAAAGAAAAACAAACAAAAATTCATATGCATTGTTTTTATATTTACCTATCTAGTTACATTTGCTGGTGTGTTTTTTTATCTCTTCATGTAAATTAGAGTCACTGTTTAGTGTCCTCATTTCATCCTGAAATATGCCCTTTAATATTGCTAATAGGAAAGGTCTGCTAGTGACATAAAATGAACATTTCTGTTTATCTGTGAAAATATTAGTTCTTCAATTTTTAAGATTGTTTTTCTAGATATAGAATTTTACATTGACAGTTTTCTTCTTTCAACACCTGGAATACATCATTCCACTGCCTTTGGGTCTCCATAGTTGATAATAAGTAAGGGTCCCTTATGTGTGATGAGTTGATTTCCTCTTGCTGCTTTCAAGATGTTCTCTTTGCCTTGGGCTTTGAAAATTTGATTATATAAAATGCCTATGTATGTCTTTATTTGAGTTTATTTTACTTGGATGCTACTGAATTTCTTTAATGTATAGATTAGTGTTTTTTCAACTAATTGGGGAAGTTTTGGTAAATATTTCTTTATATATTTTTCTGCCCCTTCCTATACTTCCTCTAGTTCTGAGACTCTCATTATGTGTATGTTGGTATGCTTGATTCTTTTCCCATAGGTTTTTGACTATCTGTTAAATTTTATTTTTTTTTCTTTCTGTTCATCAGTGTGGACTATCTCAATTGACCTGCCTTCAAAATTATTTTTTGTATTTTTATTTTTTTCTATTTACCGTTTACAGTCAATATTATTTTGTATTAGTTTTAGGTGTACAGCATAGTGGTTAGACGTTCATATACACAAATTCACTGATATATTTTTCTTTTATTAGTTCAAAACTGTTACTGAGCTCTAATGGGGAATCTTTTATTTAAATTACTACACTTTCAACCCCAGAATTTCTATTTTTTAATGTATCTGTATTGGTATTCTATATTTGGTGAGATATTGTTCTCATATTTAACTTTAATTATGTAGATATACTTTCCTTTAGTTATTTGAACATGTTTATAACAGTTGATTTAAAGTTTTTACTTATGTCCAATGTCTAGGTTTCAGCAGGAACAGTTTATATTGACATTTTTAAAATTGTTTCATGAGCCATTTTGCAGTTTTGTTGTTTTGGTTATATTTTATTTTAAGTTGGAGCTTTAAAACAATTTAATGTGGCAACTCCAGAAATCAGATTATGCCTCCCTCTCTAGTCATTGTTGTTTGATTATCTGATGACTTTGCCCAAATAATTCATTAAAGCATGGACACTTTGTCATCTGTGGCTACTGAATTCCCTTCTCTGATTGCTTAGTGATCAGCTAATGAACTGACAGAGATTTTATTAAATTCTTAAAACAATAAATCTTCCAGCCTTTATCAAGATGCTTTGTGTATATGTTTTGAGATACCTTTAATGCTCAGGTAGGCTGTTTACAACTCTGCCTAACCCTTCAGTTTCTGCTTGTGCAGAGCCTCATTTTCAGCTAGAGGTGAGAGAAAGACCTTCTTGGATATTTTCTGAGGATGCACACAGTTCTACACATATTTGTGGCCTTCTAGATCTCTGATACGTTGAAACTTTTCAAAACATCCTATGAACATTTTCTTTCCTGTTTATCATTTTACGTTTTTGGATAGCTTCTTGTCAGCCCTAAGTAGTAGCACCATATCTGGAAGCTGCAATGTTAAACAATTGCTGCCGAATTTTTTTTCCCCAAACACCCTGATAATAAGCCAGTTTACACAAAACAAACTCTGGTTGAGAACAAATGAGGTCATGTCTAAGAATGGAGCTTTTCAGACAGGGGCCATTCAGGTCCAATATTGACAATTCTCTGAGGATGGGATTGTTGGGGAGCTCCAAATCTCTTTTGCCTCTTCAAAGACTGGCTGCTAGGCTGCAGATTTCACAGGTAACAAAATAGCAACCCTGTTAGTTTTCCATGCTACCACAGATCTCGGGTGAAGGGATTCAGAATAGGTCCAATTAAGATGTCACAATGGTTATTGCTCATATTAAAATCTGACCATTTTTTCTTGAATAAATAGTTATTAGGTAATTGAAAACCTTTAATTAACTTCCAGTGTTCTTGTTTCCTTTATGGAGAAACAGATTTTCAGAGGTCGGTACTTCACCATTTCAGAAATGTTTCTCTGTCTCATTTCTTAATTTCAGTAAGTGTTCCTTTTAGTTGTAGAATTTCTACTTTGGATTTGTTTATTTCCATGTACTTCTACCTTACTTTGTTTCATAGATTCCAAAATTTATGCTGCCATGCACTTAAATGTTTGTGATGACTCTTTATTTTCATTAGAATGAAATATCCCTCTAAGTGGCTTTGAAAGCGATATGTCATGAATTCTACAATTGTATAGACTTTGCTATGTGTACTTTGTTGTTGTTCACATGAGCTTTCTCTATAAAATTTCTTCTTCTTTAGTGGCTTTTAAAAATAATATTTAGGTGCATATCTGAATCATAAAGGCATTTTTGTAAAAATGTCAACAAACATTATGGAAATACTAAAGTCTTGTTTCACCTGTCATTATCTTTATTCTCCCTGATATCATATGTTACTCCATTACTGGACATTGGAATATAATTCAAGACCTTTATTATATGTATTTACATGTTCTTGTGTACTATAAAAAAAATAAGTTTCTTTATATATATTTGTGAATTTTAAACAAAGGATACAATTTAGTACTTATTGGTTTGCAATCTCATTTTCACTTAATTTGTCTTTCTATTTTTATCAGCCTCATTCTTCTTAATTGATGAATAATATTCCATTTTCTGGGAGGATAACAGATTATGATTTTACACTTTGATAGACACCTTTAAATATGAAGGAATATTCTCTTGTTATTACAGAAGATAAGCAGTGAGTAACTTTGTACACATGTCCTTTTGAGAATGAGACACCATGTATATTGAGCTTCTTTGGAGACTTTCAATAGGTGAAGAGACAATTACACACCTGCTTCACTAACTTGGAAGTCATAATGGAGGTTTTAACTTTTCAAAGGATAAAATGATTTTTGTATTTTTAATCTAAAATATCATTCAGTAATTTATTACAGCAACAGGGATTTGGAAATTCTGGCCCATGGCAGGGAGTGAAGGTCAGAATTATAAAACATGGGAAATTCACAAAAATTAAGTAACACAATACAAAATAACCTATGAATCAAAGAAGAAATCACATTAGAAATTAGAAAATACTTTGGTATGAATGAAGACATATGATATGCAAATAAAGATGAGAATGGTAATATGGACAATAGAAAAATAATAAGTTTTTTATTTAAATTTTTTTTCTTTATTGATTTTAGAGAGAGAGGAAAGGAGAAGGAGAGAGAGATAGAAACATCGATGAGAGAGAACATCGACTGGCCTCCTCCTCCTGCATGTCCCCCACTGGGGATTGGGCCCACAACCTGGGCATGTGCCCTGACTGGGAATCGAACTGGTGACCTCTTGGTGCATGGGTCGACCCTCAACCACTGAACCACACTGGTCGGATAATAAAATTTTTCTTTAAAAAAATGCTATAAACTTTTAGCTAGACTAACCAGGGGAAAAAATTGAGAAAATTTAAATTAAAAATATCATGAATGAAAGAAGGAACATCACACTCATTAAAAACAAGACAACAGGCCCAAAATAGAGTCACTTATGATAATCTCCAGTCACCAAAGTGAGACTTAATTACAGTTTTGGCTCTCCCAGAAATGGAATCTTAAACTAATCAATTAGGAATCACCTAATTAGCAATAGTTACATAATCTGCCTGGTAGACTCCTGTCATCTCCTAAAAGAAAGTGACTTTGCCACAACGAATTTGGTTTTGCTAATATAACTTTCTTGATCCTGCTCCCTTTTGACTAGAAATGTGTTCCTCAGAGCTCCTTTCTATCTGCTAGATTGGATGCTGCCCAATTCACGAATCATTGAACAAAGCCCATAAGATCTTTCAAATTTACTCAGTTGAATTTTGTTTTTTAACACTATCAACACCATAAATTAAGAGGGATTATAAGGGAGTCCTATAAAAAAGTGTATGCCAACAAATTAGATTATCTATACAAAATGTGTAAATTACTGTAAAAACACAGACCAACAGAATTAATGCAGAAAGGAATAGAAATTCTGAATAGACCTATAACAAGAAATTGACTTACTAATCAAAAACCCTCCCGCAAGGAAAAGCCCAGGATCAGGCGGCTTCACTGGTCTACTCTATATTTAAAGAAAACTTAACATCAATCTTTTAAAAACACTTTCAAAAAATAGATGGGGAAGAAACACTGTCCAGATCATGCTATAAGGCCTATATAACCCAGACAATAAAGACAAAGTTATAACAAAAAACAAAACAAAACACCACAGATCAAAATCTCTGACAAATATAGACCCAAAAATTATTAACAAAATATTAGCAATACAAATTCAGCAATATATAAATATTATTACTTAACGTTACTATGTGGAATTTATCCCAGGAATGAAACATCAATGAAAATAAGAAAATTAGTAACTGTAATTGTTGGGAAAGGCAGTTGTGGATAGTCTGCCAAGCCTGTTCTAAACATAAGAATTGGCCTTGGGCCTAGAACATTTCCTTGCTGGTAGATAAAGTATGTTCACAGCCTTTGCTAGGCTTATCACCTTGCAGTGGTTCTCAAGCTTCCTAATGCCTCGACCCTTCAATACAGTTCCTCATGTTGTATGTGGGCATATCTGCATGTGGGCGGACCAGCCTGGAGACGGATAGAGGAGCGGTGTCTCGGTTCCCAAGACCATCAGAAATATGTGTTTTCCGATGGTCTTAGGCGACGCCTGTGAAAGGGTCGTTCGACCCCCAAAGGGGTCGCAACCCACAGGTTGAGAACCGCTATAAGGGAATATTTTTCCCCATCCTGGGCTTGTTCTGCTTACACACTACATCAATGGCTTTTAGTCACAGCCCCATATTTGTATATTTCAAACACCACTATAGAGGGGTTTCTTCCACTACAACATAAAGTGAGGCAAATGCAGTCACACTGCCTATGTCAGCTGCAGAATGGATCCATTAGCCAAGGGGAGCCACCCTATAACAAAGGGCTGGATCTTGTACACACACTCTTTCTCCTTTTGCTGCAAGTAAGCACTGTACAGCTTGTGGCTGGTGTGAATGTATATATTCTCAATGACCTTGAATTATGCACTGCTTTCTTCCCTAGGTGACACATATCTGCCTTTTACCCTTGGCCACACTCATGTTATACTCTACCCTTCATCACAGCCTGACCACCCAGTGAACAGTAACATGGTAATACACCATATTCAGAAAGTAAAAAATAAAAACACATAATGATCTAAATAGATGTGGAAAAAAATATTTGGCAAAAGTCTAACAAATTTTTATAATAAACACACTCTACAAACTGGGACTAGAAGGGATCTTTCTTACCTGTTAAAGGACATCTATGAAAACATCACAGCTATTATCTTCCTTAATGGTTAAACATTGATAGCTTTTCCTCTATGTTCAGGAATAGACAATGATGTCTACTACCACTTCTATTCAACATTGCACTGGAGGTTCTAGCCAGGGCAGTTAGGCAAGAAAAGGAAGAAAAAAGACATGCGAATTGGAAAAGAAGTAAAATTATTTATATTTGCAGAAGGCATAATTGTACATATAGTATTCCTTAAATAATCCACACAAAAATTTATTAGAGCCAATAAGTAATTTAACCAAACTTGCAGTATATATATATATATATATATATATATATATATATATATCAATTGTTGTTTTTACATTAACAATAAATAATGAAATCATAAAATTAAAAGATGAATTACATGTATAAAAACATAAGAACAAAATACTTGTGAATATATTTAACAAACAAATGTCCATCAACTGATGGATGAATAAAGAAAATATGTTGTATTTGTATAATGGAATATTATTGAGCCATGAAAAGAATGAAGTACTGATAAATGCTACAACATGTATGAACTGTGGAAACATTAAGCTAGATGTAAAACACTAGTCACAAAGGCCCTGTATTGTGTGTTTCAATTTATATGAAATATCCTGAAAAAGCAAATCTATGGAGAAAGCATATTAGTGGTTGTTGGGGTCTGGGTCTTGGGTTAGGAGCAGGAATTGCCTGAAAGTAGGCAGAGAGTATCTTTTTCAGGTATCAGAAATGTTCTAAAATTCAATATAATGTATAGATTGTGATGATGGTTGCATAACTGTGTGACTTTAATAGAAAATCATTGAATTATACACCAAAACAGGTTAATGTTATACCTCAATAAATATGTTGAAACGATCTCTTTACTAATGGTGTTTTTAGTACCTTTTTTTTCTAAAAGAATCAGTTGGGGGTTTTAGTGGAAGGAAATTTTTACTTTCTCATATTATTCAGACTATGCTTTCTCATTAGAGCATCCCAATGTTTAGATGTCAACATACTCTGTCTCTCTCATTCATTCAGTTTTAGAATTGTGAGTCAAGTGTGAGCAACTTGGATGTAGTGCAAGGCTATGATTTTGATGGTAAATTTAAGTTGTCATGGAAAGAATGTATTAATCTTGTATCACATTCCAGGCCATCTAGAGCTATTAAGCATTTGCACTGGATTGGGGATGTATGGAATTTTGGATCTCTTTCAGTATAAGCATATGTTATTTTATGTTTTATCTTTTACTGTAATAAAGAAGTTTCCTTTCCATTTATTTTTCAGAAATTCGAGTGCCTTTAAATTTTCACAAGTTCCATCATACAAGAAGATTCAAGATAATAGCTTGAAATTTCAGTGAGAGATTTGGGAGAAAAGTGAGAGGAAATAATTTTTCCCATGGGTCTTGGTATTCATGGGGATCATTTTATAAAAAATGCATTCATTTAAAGAAAATTCTATATACCCAGGGTTTCTTTTCCTTTAGGTATATGTTAACTAACCACCAGGGTAGGGATTACTAAAATTTAGCTTCCAAATTAATATTTTTGCAAGGAATATCCATTTATTGGATAACAGAAAACTAGTTTTTGTTTAGTGCATTTTGTTTTTGACTTAAGAGAAATAGTGGGAAATGAACATTTTTGTTAAAACCATGGGGATTAAAGACTCTTTCATTGGACATTTTATTTCCTGATGATGCTTAGAAAACTTTTAAATTATTGTGCATGAATTTGGAAATATTAATATTTGTTCTTTATGTTAATTTTATTTTGGGCAAGAAAGGGTTAACTCAGCAAGCTGGGATTGTTCAAACCATGTACTTTCCAAAGAAGGGCCTGTCTTTTGGACTGGCCTTGGCTGGGTCCTTGGGGTTGGGGGCGGTAATCTCTGTGCCCTTGGGACAATACGATAAGTTAGCCTTCGTATGTCTGAATCCTTGGCCCATGCTGTACCTATTTGACCAGTTCAGTTTCCCCTGACAATGTGATTTATTGTGAATGCCTTTTTGTGCTCTGTGGGAAGGACTGGAATTTGAGTAGCTGTGATCAGTCACACAAGTACTGCATGCCTATGTGACTGACCTCCAGTAAAAACCTCCAAGGCTCAAGTGAACTTCCTTGGTTGGCACACATCATTAGAAATTGAAGAGCAGGATTCGACTTACTTAAATGCAGTGGTGACACAAATGACTAACAAAGGCTGATTGATAAGTCCAGCAAAGATCCAATGGTCTTTCCAAACAGTGAAATTCATAGGAAAAACATAGGGGTGGTACACTGAGACAACTAAAATAAAATGCTGTCATTGCTTACCCCTGGAAATAAATAAGAAACATAGCACCTGGTTGGATATTTTGAAATTTAGAGGATGCATATTCCACCCCTGGTAATATTTTTAGCTCTAGTCCTTAAAAGCCATGTATAAGAAAGCCAAATTTGAATGGGGACCTGAACAATATCAAGTTGAAACACAAAAAGCAGTGGCTCAGTCAATGATTTTGAGCCCTTATGATATACACTCAGATATGATTTTGGAAGTATCTTCAACTTGCATTTATGCAAACTGGAACTTATGGGGAAGCTCATGAGTGCTGCCCTTTATTTACCACTGGAATTTTGGCCCAGAAATTTTACATATACTATTTGAGAGACAATTTTTGACTTGCTATTGAACACATTAAAATTGCCCCTGTAACTGGAGAACATAAAACATTTTTGAAACCATTACCCAAATATATCTTAGGTAATGTCTAATAAGAAAAGCAGTGTCTAGAAGGAACATGTTACTGAAAGAATGTAAGGATATACTCATTGTGTTCTTGATTAAGCAGCTTCTTTTACCTTCATCCAACTTCGGAATCACTTGAGGAACTGCTAGATCCTATTGCCATATAGGTGGCGGTCTATGCACAGCTCTCAACTGGCCAACACATAGCTATTTGGTTTATGGATGTCAGTTACAAGGTGAATGAGTAACATCCTGTTTAGAAGGCTGCTGCTCTATAACCTACTGATGGAAAAACTCTAAAGAAGATAAGGATAAATCACCTCAATGGGCTGAACTGCATGTTCTTTCCTTGGCGTGTTGGAAGAATTAAACAATACAGTTTTAAAAGTCTAGGGGTGGAATAGGTGGAATATGGAGGTGCCCAATGGCCTACCAATATGGTCAGGTAGATGGTCAATGGAAAATTAGACTAGTAAAATATTCCTCCATGTATCACAGCCCAATGGAAATCACTATGCTAATTTAAGATGCACATTGAAGAACCGCCTTCCCAAATCAGAAGGTGATTGGTATCAGCAAGTGGACATGCTGGTACACTTATCTGAGGTGGCACCTGGGTTCATAAAATGAGTGGACATGGTGCAGGAATGATTCCTAAGCAAGAAACTAATTATACCTTTAAAATTTTATGCCAGTATTCTTAAGGGTCTGATGGAATGCACTGTGCCTTCACTTCATCTGGCAAAATTGGAGTGGGTTGTGAATGCAGCTGTATTCCCTAGTAGCCAAGAAAGCCCAGTAGTTGAAAACAATGTATATTAAAAAAAGAAAGAAAGCTCAGTAGTTCTGTATTTATGTAATCCCATCCTATATGAATCAGAATGGACTGAGTTTCTCTTCACACAGAAACTGTTGGGGGTAGGCACTTGGTAGACTGGTATTGGTGCTGATAATCTAGACCAACACAATGACTGAACCTTACATTCCTTCCAAAGATGGAACAAGTTTGGGTAAAAATCAATAAAAAATGGAGAAGAGTAATACTAGTTGAAGTTAAATAAATGACTAACTGGATTGTGGAATAACAGAAATACAGTATTACACTGGTGTCTTGAGAGAGGTTCAGAACAAGAAAATGATATTGTCTCAGCAAAATTATACCCTAATGCTCAAAAGAGTGAAGTTGTATATATTCTAAGACCACTCCTGCTTTTTGAATTTGACAAGATCAAATGGAAACCTGGAAACCTGAATGGCATTGCTCTGGGACATATTTTGGTCATACAGTATGATGGAATGGGTCCTATAGTTAATGACTGAGTGGAACTATTATATATTAATGTGCCAGCATCTGTTAACTCTTATTTTTCAGGTTGCAACTACTACAAAATATATAATTTGGGAAGGAATTCCCAGGAACTACTCCCTCCTAGGTCATTGGTCTGTGGAGCATATAGCTCCTGGCAGACTAATTACTGTGTAACTATAAACCTTGGTGATCAAAAACTGGAAAGATACCCCTAGTTATAATGGATGGAATGTAGCAGCAGCATTTCCAACATCCCACAGTGCATTGTGCACAGATATGTATTATTGTTTTTGTGAATGGAAATATATTAAATAGCATAGTAAAAACTTGGATTTCTTATGGGAACAAAGCAATAGGCATCACACAATAAGTTCAGTTCCCCTAGAGAATGGCCTCAACTTGAGCAACTGCCTTTGGTAAATAAGTCATATAACAATACAACATTGATTTATCAAATATATTGGGAGATTGAATGAAAGCTTGCTCAGGATATAATACTGATAAGAAATTAATGGACTCTGGAAGAACTGGATTTAGCTAACAAACTTCAGCTATTTTCTAGGTTAAATATTTCTGCACAATTTTATTACCAGGTTCAAATAATGTTAGACTAATGGGGGAAACGAGTAATCAAATTAGAATAAAATATGAAATATAAAAACATTTGACAGTATTACAGATGTCTCCCATTTTCTCCCTTTTTGTCCCCCTCCACCCAAACCCTGCCCCAACCCAGGTCTTCCCCATACTATTATCTGTGTCCATAGGTTATGCATATATGTATATATGTTCTTTGGTTAATATTTTTTTGTCCCCTTACCCCTATCCCCCCCTCCAAGATCTGTTATTCTGTTCCATGAATCCATAACCCTGGACATATTTTGTTTGTCAACTTATTTTGTTCTTAAGAATCCACTTATGGGTGTTCCTGTCCCCAGCGCTCCCTTCTCTTTTCTGGAACCCACGCCATGTGCGCCGCTCAGGTGGAGGCGGCCGCGCGGGCGGCTGCGGCCCAGCGCTCGCTCGGTGTACACATTCTCTGCGCGCCCTCTGGCCGGCGGGGAGCCCGTGAACCTGGGCTCCCTGCAGGGCAAGGTGCTGCTCATTGAGAATGTGGCCTCGCTCTGAGGCACAACGGTCCGGGACTACACCCAGATGAACGACCTACAGCAGCGCCTTGGACCTCGGGGCCTGGTCGTGCTCGGCTTCCCGTGCAACCAGTTTGGGCATCAGGAGAACGCCAAGAACGAAGAGGTCCTTAATTCCCTCAAGTATGTCAGACCTGGTGGCGGGTTTGAGCCAATTTCACGCTCTTCGAGAAGTGCGAGGTGAATGGCGCACAGGCACACCCGCTCTTTGTCTTCCTGCGGGAGGCTCTGCCCGCCCCCAGTGACGACGCCACTGCGCTCATGACGGACCCCAAGTTCATCACTTGGTCTCCGGTATGCCGCAACGATGTCTCCTGGAACTTCGAGAAGTTCCTAGTGGGCCCGGACGGCGTACCTGTGAGCAGGTACAGCCGCCGCTTTCCGACCATTGACATCGAGCCCGACATCGAAGCCCTGCTGGCCGAGGGGCCCAGCAGTGCCTAGGGCGCCCCTCCTAGCCCTCCTGCTTGGCAGTCACAGCGCTGCCCTCTGGGGGTATTATTCATGACGGTGTTTCCTCTAAAGCTGCATGGAGAAATGCCTGATGTCCAGGAAAATCCCCCCACATGGGCCCTGGTCCTGTCCATCCCAGCCTCCCCTCCCACACCATGGCTTTTCACAATAAACTGTCTGATGTCAGCAGATACAAAAAAAAAAAAAAAAAAAAAAAGAATCCACTTATAAGTGAGATCATGTAATATTTGTCTTTCTCTAACTGGCTTTGCTTAGCATAATAGTCCCCAGGTCTATCCATGCTATCTCAAAGGGTAAGAGATTCTTCTATTTTACAGCTGCATAGTATTTCATTGTGTAAATGTATCATACCACCTCTTTTTTATCCACTCATCTACTGATGGGCACTTGGGCTGTTTTCAGATCTTAGCTATTGTCAATAATGCTGCTATAAACATAGGGGTGCCTATATTCTTTCTGATTGGTGTTTCAGGATTCTTAGGATATATTCCCAGAAGTAGGATCACTGGGTCAAATGGCAGATTCATTTTTAATTTTTTTAGGAAACTCCATACTGTTTTTCACAGTGGTTGTATCAGTCTGAATTCACACCAGCAATGTATTAGAATTCCCTTTTCTCCACATCCCCACCAGCACCTGTTGTTAATTTATTGATGGTAGCCATTCTGACAGGTGTGAGGTGATACCTCATTGTACTTTTAATTTGCATCTCTGATGATTAATGACATTGAGCATTTTTTCAAGTGTCTATTGGCCATCTGTATGTCCTCTTTGGAGAACTGCCTATTCAGGTCCTTTGCCCAATTTTAATTGGATTGTTTGTCTTCCTGGTGTTAAGGTGTATGAATTCTTTATATATTTTGGAAATTAAACTCTTATCAGATGTATCATTAGCGAATGTTTTTCACATACAGTAGGTTCCCTTTTCATCTTGTTGGTGATTTCTTTTGCTGTGCAGAAGTTTTTTAGTTTGATACAGTCCCATTTATTAATTTTTCCTTTGTTTCCCTTGTCCTAGGAGATGTATCTGTGAAAATACTGCTGCATGAGATGTCTGAGATGTTACCGCTTACATTTTCATCAAGGATTTTTATGGTTTCACAAGTTACATTTAAGTCTTTTATCCATTTTGAGTTTATTTTTGTGTATGGTGTTTAAGATCGTGGTCTAGTTTCATTTTATTGCATGTACCTGTCCAATTTTCCCAACACCATTTATTGAAGAGATTATCTTTACTCCATTGTGTGCTCTTACCTCCTTTGTCAAATATTAATTGGCCATGTAGGTGTGGGTTGATTTCTGTTCTGTTTCATTGGTTTATATGCCTATTTTTGTGGTAGTACCAGGCTGATTTGATTACAATGACATTTTAATATAGTTCGATATTTGGTATTGTAATCCGTCTAACTTTGTTTCTCTTTCTCAGGATTGATGTGACTATTCAGTGTCTTCTCTAATTCCATATAAATTTTTGGAACATTTTTTCTAGCTCTGTGAAATATGCCATTGGTATTTTAATAGGGATTGCATTAAATCTGTAGATTGCTCTGGGTAGTATGAACATTTTAATGATGTTAATTTTTCCAATTCATGAACACGGTATACACTTCCACTTTTATGTCTTTTTCTATTTCCCTTTTCAATGTCTTATAATTTTCCAAGTACAGGTCTTTTACCTCTTTGGTTAAGTTTATTCCCAGGTATCTTATTTTTGTTGTTGTTGCAATGGTAAATGAGATTTTTTTAGTTTCCCTTAGTGAGTGTTCATTATTGGTGTATAAGAATGTCATTGATTTTCAGGTATTAAGTTTGTATCCTGCTAATTTGCCAAATTTATTTATTGAATCTAGCAGTATTTTGATAGATTCTTTAGGGTTTTTTATGTACAATAGCATGACATCTGCGAATAGTGACAGTTTTACTTACTTCTTTCAAATTCGAATGCCTTTTATTTATTCTTCTTGTCTGATCACTGTGGCTAGAACTTTCAGTACTATGTTGAATTAGAGTGGTGAAAGAGGACATCCCTGTCTTGTTCCTGATATTAAAGAAAATGCTTTTAGTTTTTGCCCATTGAGTAAAATGTTGGCTGTAGGTTTGTCATATATGACCTTTATTAAGTTCAGGTATGATCCCTCTCTTCCCACTTTTCTGAGAGTTTTTATCATAAATGGGTGCTGGATTTTGTCTAATACTTTTTCTGTGTCTATTGAGATGATCATAGGATTTTTATATTTCATTTCTTTATGTGGAGTATCATGTTTATTGATATGCAAATATTGAACCATCCTTGCATCCCCAGAATAAATCCCATTTGGATATGGTGTCAAATTTTTTAAGGTATTGTTGGATCCTATTTGCAAATATTTGATTAAAGATTTTATTTATATATTTATTATTGATTATATACATATATAGACATGGAGACAAATTCACTTTATTTTGTATTTTTATTTTATTTTATTTTTAAGGTATTTATTTACTTATTTATTTATTAATCCTCACATGAGGACACTTTTTCATTGATTTTAAAAAATCTTTATTGTTGAAAGTATTACAGGTGTACCCCCTTTTTCTCTCATTGAACCCTTCCTACTTGTTCCCACCCCCTTCTGCTTTCCCCAAATTATTGTCTGTGTCCATTGGTTATGCATATATGCATAGCAGTTATTTGGTATATCTCTTCCCACACCCCCATCCCACTTTCCTCTGAGGTTCATCAGTTTGTTCCCTACTTCCATGTCTCTGGATCTATTTTGATCACCAGCTTATTTTGATAATTATATTCCATAAACAAGTGAGATAATATGGTACTTGTCTTTCACTGACTGGCTTATTTTACTCAGCATAATACTCTCCAGGTTCCTCCATGTTGTCTCAAAGGGTAAGAGATCTTTCTTTCTTAGAGCTGCATAGTATTCCATTGTATAAATGTACCACAGCTTTTTTATCCACTCATCTACTGATGGACACTTGGGTGGTTTCCAGATCTTAGCTATTGTAAATAAGACTGCTATGAACATAGGGATGCATATATTCTTTTTGATTGGTGTTTCAGGCTTCTTAGGATATATTCTGAGAAGTGGGATCAGTGGGTCAAATGGAAGTTCCATTTTAAATTTTTTGAGGAAACACCATATTGTTTTCCATAGCGGCTACACTGGTCTGCATTCCCACCAGCAGTGTACTAGAGTCCCCATTCTCCACACCCTTGCCAGCACTTGTTGTTTGACGATTTGTTGATGGAAGCCATTCTGGCAGGTGTGAAGTAATACTTCATAGTTGTTTTAATTAGCATCTCTCTGATGATTAGTAACATTGAGCATTTTTTCACATGTCTCTAGGCCATTTTTATGTCCTGTTTGGAGAAGGGTTTATTCAGGTACTCTGTCCATTTTTAAATTAAATTGTTTGTTTTCCTTTTGTTGAGTTGTATAAGTACTTCATGTATTCTGGATATTAACGCTTTATCCTATGTTTTATTGGCAATGTTTTCCCAAAAAGTGGGTTAATTTTTTATTTTGATGCTGGTTTCTTTTGCTATACAGAGCTTTCCAATT
The DNA here is from genome assembly GCA_030848825.1 of Tadarida brasiliensis. Taxonomy (NCBI): domain Eukaryota; kingdom Metazoa; phylum Chordata; class Mammalia; order Chiroptera; family Molossidae; genus Tadarida; species Tadarida brasiliensis. Next base: position 30,180,311 of record CM061280.1, on the reverse strand, counting down.
TGATGTAGTCTCATTTATTATTTTTTTCCTTTGTTTCTTTTGCCCTAGGCAATGCATCAATTAAAATTCTGCTACGTGAGATGTCTGAGATTTTACTGCTTACATTTTCTTCTAGGATTTTTATGGTTTCATAACTTACATTTAAGTTTTTTATCCATTTTGAGTTTATTCTTGAGTACTGTGTAAGTTTGTAGTCTAGTTTCACTTTTTGAATGTACCAATTTTCCCAACACCATTTATTGAAAAAACAGTCATTTCTCCATTGTATGTTGTTGCCTCCTTTGTTGAATATTAATTACATATAATGTCTTGGGTTGATTTCTGGGTTTTTGTTCTTTTCCATTAATCAGTATGTCTTCTTGTGCCAGTGACAGGCTGTTTTGATTACAGTGGCTTTGTAGTATAACTTGATAGCTGGTATTGTGATCCCTCCAAACTTGTTCGTCTTTTTCAAGATTGCTGTGGCTATTCGGGGTCTTTTTGGTTCCATATCAACTTTTGGAGTATTATTTCTAGATGTGTGAAATATGCCATTGGTACTTTAATAAGGATTGCATTGAATCTATAGATTGCTTTGGGTAATATGGATTTTTTTTTCCATTGAGTTTTTTATTTATTTTTATTTTTTTTATTAATTTATTTTTGTTACAGATGTTTTTCCTTTTTTCCCCATTGACACCCTCTTCCCTATCCCCCCACCCCATCCCCAGCCTCATTGTCCATGTCCATCAGCTATGCATACATGTGCATAAGTCCTGTGGTTTATCTCTTCCCTCCGCCCTACGCCCTCTTCTGAGGGGTGTCAGTCTGTACCCCACTTCCATATCTCTGGGTCTACCCTGTTCCTCAGACTGTTATGTTCATTATATTCCACAGATAAGTGAGATCGTGTGATATTTGTCGTTCTCTGCTTGGCTTGTTTTGCTTAGGATAATACTCTCGAGGTCCCTCCATGTCGTCTCAAAGGATAAGAGATCTTTCTTTCTTACAGCTGCATAGTACTCCATTGTGTATATGTACCATTGCTTTTTTATCCATTCATCCACTGATGGACACTTGGGCTGTTTCCAGATCTTAGCTATTGTAAATAGTGCTGCTGTGAACATGGGGGTACATGTATTCTTTCTGGTTGGTGTTTCAGGCTTCTTAGGGTATATTCCTAGAAGTGGGATCACTGGGTCAAATGGCAATTCAATTTTTAATTTTTTGAGGTAACACCATAGTGTTTTCCATAGTGGCTACACCAGTCTGCATTCCCACCAGCAGTGTACTAGAGTCCCCTTTTCTCCACACCCTTGCCAGCATTTGTTGTCTGATGATTTGTTGATGGCGGCCATTCTGACAGGTGTGAGGTGATACCTCATTGTTGTTTTAATTTGCATCTCTCTGATGATTAGTGATGTTGAGCATTTCTTCATATGTCTCTTGGCCATTTGTATGTCCTTTTTGAAAAGGTGTCTATTTAGTTCCTCTGCCCATTTTTTAATTGGGTTCTTTGTCTTCCTTTTGTTGAGTTGTATGAGCACTCTATATATTTTGGAGATTAACCTCTTATCTGATGTATCATTGGCAATTAAGCTCTCCCATAGAGTGGGTTCCCTATCTGTTTTGATGGTTGTTTCTTTTGCTGTGCAGAAGCTTTTGAGTTTGATGTAATCCCATGTGTTCATTTTTCCCTTTGTTTCTGTTGCCTTAGGTGATGTATCAGTGAAGATTCTGCTGCATATGATGTCCGAAATTTTGTTGCCTACATTTTCTTCTAGGATTTTTATGGATTCACGAGTCACATTTAAGTATTTTATCCATTTTGAGTTTATTCTTGTGTATGGTGTAAGTTGATGGTCTAGTTTCATTTTTTTGCCTGTAGCTGTCCAATTTTCCCAACACCATTTATTAAAGAGGCTGTCTTTACTCAATTGTATGCTCTTGCTGCCTTTGCCAAATATTAATTGAGCATAATGTCTTGGGTCAATTTCCGGGTTCTCTGTTCTGTTCCACTGGTCTATATGCCTGTTCTTGTGCCAATACCAGGCTGTTTTGATTACAGTAGCTTTGTAGTATAACCTGATATCCGGTATTGTGATCCCACCTACTTCTATGAAACGGATGTTATTATGTTTCAGTCTGTCCCACAGCTCTCTTAAATTGTTCTTTTATTTGTAATTGTTTTTTTGTTGTTGTTGTTTGGGGTTTTTTTTTTTTTTTGTTCTTTAATTGAGTGCTTTTATTTCTACCCTGTCTTTGTTTTTATTATTAATTTATTTTTGTTACAGATGTTTCTCCTTTTTTCCCCATTGACTTCCTCCTCCACATCCCCCCACCACATCCTCAGCTTTGTTGTCCATGTCCATCAGTTATGCATACATGCGTATACATTCTGTGGTTTATCTCTTCCCTCCCCCCTCAAACTCCTCTTCTGAGGGTTGTCAGTCTGTACCTTACTTCCACATCTCTGGGTCTACCCTGTTCCCCAGACTGTTATGTTTATTATATTCCACAAATAAATGAGATCATGTGATATTTGTCTTTCTCTGCTTGGCTTGTTTCACTTAGGATAATACTCTCCACGTTCCTCCATGTCGTATCAAAGGATAAGAGATCTTTCTTTCTTACAGCTGAATAGTACTCCATTGTGTATATGTACCACAGCTTTTTTATCCATTCATCCACTGATGGACTCCAGATCTTAGCTATTGTAAACAGTGCTGCTATGAACATGGGGGTACATGTATTCTTTCTGATTGGCGTTTCAGGCTTCTTGGGAATATTCCTAGAAGTGAGATCACTAGGTCAAATGGCAACTCCATTTTTAATTTTTTGAGGTAACACCATAGTGTTTTCCATAGTGGCTGCACCAGTCTGCATTCCCACCAGCAGTGTACTAGAGTCCCCTTTTCTCCACACCCTCGCCAACACTTGTTGTTTGATGCTTTGTTGATGGCGGCTATTCTGACAGGTGTGAGGTGATACCTCATTGTTGTTTTAATTTGCATCTCTCTGATGATTAGTGATGTTGAGCATTTCTTCATATGTCTCTTGGCCATTTGTATGTCCTGTTTGGAGAGGTGTCTATTTAGTTCCTCTGCCCATTTTTTAATTGGGTTCTTTGTCTTCTTTTTGTTGAGTTGTATGAGCACTCTATATATTTTGGAGATTAACCCCTTATCTGATGCATCATTGGCAATTATACTCTCCCATACAGTGGGTTCCCTTTCCGTTTTGATGGTTGCTTCTTTTGCTGTGCAGAAGCTTTTGAGTTTGATGTAGTCCCATGTGTTCATTTTTTCCTTTCTTTCTGTTGCCTTAGGTGATGTATCAGTGAAGATTCTGCTGCATATGATGTCTGAAATTTTGTTGCCTACATTTTCTTCTAGGATTTTTATGAATTCACTAGTCACATTTACATCTTTTATCCATTTTGAATTTGTTCTTGTGTGTGGTGTAAGTTGATGGTCTAGTTTCATTTTTATGCATGTAGCTTTCCAATTTTCCCAACACCATTTATTAAAGAGGCTGCCTTTACTCCATTGTATGCTCTTGCCACCTTTGTTAAATATTTATTGAGCATAATGTCTTGGGTCAAATTCCGGATTCTCTGTTCTGTTCCATTGGTCTGTATGCCTGTTCTTGTGCCAGTACCAGGCTGTTTTGATTACAGTAGCTTTGTAGTATAACCTGATATCCGGTATTGTGATCCTACCTACTTTGTCCTTCTTTTTCAAGATTGTTGTGGCTATTTGGTTTTTTTTTTTTTGGTTCCATATGAACTTTTGAAGTATTTGTTCTAGTTCTGTGAAATATGTCATTGGTATTTGGATGGGGATTTCATTGAATCTATAGATTGCTTTGGGTAATATGGACATTTTAATGATGTTAATTCTTCCAATCCAAGAAAAAGGTATGTGCTTCCACTTTTTTATATCTTCCTCTATTTCTTTTTTCAATGTCCTGAGGTTTTATGCAAATAGGTCCTTTACTTCTTTGGTTAAGTTTATTCCTAGGTATATTAATTTTTTTGCCGCGATGGTAAATGGAATTGTTTTTTTAGTTTCTCTTTCGGTGAGTTCATCATTGGTGTATAAGAATGCCGTCGATTTCTTGACGTTAATTTTGTATCCTGCTACGATGCCAAATTCATTTATTAAGTCTAGTGGATTTTTGATGGAGTCTTTAGGGTTTTCTAGGTATAATATCATGTCATCTGCGAATAATGACAGTTTCACTTCTTCCTTTCCAATTTGGATCCCTTTTATTTTTTCCCCATGTCTGATTGCTGTGGCTAAGACTTCCAGTACTATGTTAAATAAGAGTGGTGAAAGTGGGCATCCTTGTCTTGTTCCTGTTCTTAAGGGAAATGCTTTTAGTTTTTGTCCATTGAGTATGATGTTGGCTGTAGGTCTTTCATATATGGCCTTTATAATGTTGAGATATGATCCCTCTATTCCCAAATTGCTGAGCGTTTTTATCAGAAATGGGTGCTGGATTTTGTCAAATGCTTTTTCAGCATCTATTGATATGATCATATGGTTTTTATCTTTCATTTTGTTTATGTGATGTATCACATTTATTGATTTGCATATATTGTACCAGCCTTGCAACCCTGGGATGAATCCCACTTGGTCATGGTGAATATTTTTTTTTGATGTATTGCTGGATCCGATTTGCTAGTATTTTGTTAAGGATTTTGGCATCTATGTTCATCAGGGATATTGGCCTGTAGTTTTCTTTCTTTGTAGTGTCTATTTCTGGTTTTGGAATTAGAATTATGCTGGCTTCATAAAATGAGTTTGGAAGTCTTCCTTCTTCTTGAATTTTTTGGAATCGTTTGAGGAGAATGGGTGTTAGTTCTTCTTTGAATGTTCGGTAAAACTCGCCCGTGAAGCCGTCATGGCCTGGGCTTTTGTTTGCTGGTAGAGTCTTGATTACATCTTCAATTTCCTCCGTTGTTATTGGCCTGTTCAAGTTTTCTATCTCTTCCTGATTCAGTTTTGGGAGACTGTGTTTCTAGAAATGTGTCCATTTAGCTTAGATTGTCGAATTTGTTGCCATATAAATGTTCATAGTATTTGCTAACGATCCTTTGTATTTCTGTGGTGTCAGTTGTTACTTCTCCTCTTTCGTTTCTGATTTTGTGTATTTGGGTTCTCTCTCTTTGTTTCTTGGTGAGTCTAACTAAGGGTCCATCAATCTTGTTTATCTTTTCAAAAAACCAGCTCTTTGTTTTATTGATCCTGTGAATTGCTTTTTTGGTCTCCATGTCGTTTATTTCTGCTCTGATCTTTACTATTTCCTTCCTTTTACTTGTTCTAGGGTTTTCTTTTTGTTTGCTTTCCAGTTCTTTAAGTTGTGAGGTTAGGTAGTGATTTAGAAATTTTTCTTCTTTCTTAACGTGGGCCTGTAGTGCTATGAACTTCCCTCTCAGAACTGCTTTCGCTGTATCCCATAGATTTTGTGTTGTTGTGTGTTCATTTTCATTGGTTTCCAGGAATTTTTAAAATTCTTCCTTGATCTCCATGGTAACCCATTCATTGTTCAGTAACATGCTATTTAGCCTCCATGTGTTCATATGTTTTTATGTGTTCTTGTTGCAATTGATTTCTAGTTTCATGCCATTGTGATCTGAGAAGATGCTTGATATGATTTCAATCTTCTTGAACTTGTAGAGACTTAGTTTGTGCCCTAACATATGGTCTGTCTTTGAGAATGTCCCATGTGCACTTGAGAAGAATGTGAATTCTGCTGTTTTGGGGTGTAGTTCTCTGTAGATATCTATTAAATCCATTTGATCTAGTGCTTCATTTAGGGTCTCTGTTTCCTTGTTAAGTTTTATGTCTAGATGAACTATCCAGTGATGTCAGTGGTGTGTTGAAGTCTCCTGCTATGATTGTATTGCTGTCGATTTCTCCTTTGAAGTCCTCCAGAAGATTTTTAATATATTTTGGTGCTCCTATATTGGGTGCATATATGTTTACCAAGGTTATATCTTCCTGTTGGATAGACCCTTTCAATATTATGTAGTGGCCTTCTTTGTCTCTAGTTATGGTCTTCAATTTGAAATCTAATTTATCAGATATGAGTATTGCTACCCCAGCTTTTTTTTCCTTTCCATTTGCTTGGAAAATTTTTTTCCATTCCTTTACTTTCAACCTATGTGAGTCTTTTGTTTTGAGGTGGGTCTCTTGTAAACAACATATATGTGAATCATGCTTTCTTATCCAGTCAGCTACTGTGTGTCTTTTTATCGGAGCATTCAGTCCCTTTACTTTTAAGGTGATTATTGATATGTACTTATTTATTGCCATTTTTGTACAGTGTGGTTCTAATTTTCTTTCTATTTCTTCTATTAATTACAGCAGTCCTTTTAACATTTCTTGCAGTGCTGGTTTTGTGCTAATATATTCCCTTAGCCTTTTTTATTTTTTGTCTGGGAAGCTCTTTATTTGACCTTCTATTTTGAATGATAGCCTTGCTGGATAGAGTAGTCTTGGATTCAGATCTTTGTTTTTCATGACCTTGATTACTTCAATACATTCCCTTCTGGCCTGTAGTGTTTCTGTTGAGAAGTCAGATGATAGCCTAATGAGGTTTACTTTGTAGGTAACCTGTTGCTTATCTTTTGCTGCCTTTAGGATTCTCTTTTTGTCTTTAATTTTTGGCATTTTAATTATTGTTTGTCTTGGTGTGGGCCTCTTTGGATTCTTCTTACTTGGGGCTCTCTGTGCTTCTTGAACTTGAATGCCTTCTTCCTTCACCAGGTTAGGAAAGTTTTCTGTCACTATTTCTTCAAATATATTCTCTAACCCTTGCTCATTTTCTTCTTCTTTGGGGACTCCAATGATGCGAATGTTATTACCTTTCCAGTTGTCCCACAGTTCTCTTAAGCTATCTTCCTGTTTTTTCATTGTTTTTTCCTTTGGGTTTTCTGATTGATTGATTTTTTCTACTCTGTCTTCTAATTCACTGATCCGGTCCTCCGCTTCTTCTACACTGCTGGTCTGTTTTCCAATGTGTTCTTTATTTCTGCTATGTCATTCTTTATTTCCACTTGGTTGGTTTTCATGTTGTCAATGTCCTTACTCATGCTGTTTAGTTTCCTCATGATCATGGCTTGGAACTCTACCTCTGATAATTTGCTTAGCTGCATTTCATGTATCTCATGTTTGGTAGAGTTCTCTTGTTCTTTTATTTGGGATCTGTTTCTTTGTTTCACCATTTTTGCTATCTCAGTGGGTTTTGGAGCCTGCCAAATTTTCCCTGTGGGTGTTGGTGTTCTGCTATTTGTGGCTCCCTCTACTGGGTTTGGATGAGCATGGAGGGCCCTCCTTAAACACCACTGTCAAGTCTCACTTTCCTGGGTAGATTTGCAAGCTCAGGAAAGGTTTAGTTATGTTCTAGCTTTTTGCCTGGAGGCTATTAGCCTCAGTTACTTGAAAAGCCTTAGGATCTCAGTTGAATGAGAAACTCCCTCAGATGTTTACAGTGTAAGAGGATTTCCCGAGGGTGGGGCCAATGCTGGTTGTTAATGAGCCTCAATTTGCATTTCTTTGCCTCTTTTCCTCACCTGGGAATCTCCGAGGGAGGGGCTGCCACAGCTTCGGGAAGGAGCAAACTTGGCTGCTGTTCTGTGTAACCGGGAAGGAAGGGCTGGCCACCACCGTCCTTTGTGGCCACAGCTCAGCACAAACTCTGAGCGCCCTCCAAATCCCACGTGTCCCTACAGAGTTCCAGTCCAGTCTGCCCTCCCTCTGCTGGAGCCCCAGGTGAGTGGCTGTGGCTATTTAGCACTCTGTCCCGGCCCTCTGCGCTGTGGAGCAGCTGGGGCTTTAACCCTGTGGGTGGGCGCTGCTGCTGCTCCCAGCCAAGGCCGCTGCTGTCCGTGGGCTCCCAGCCCTCCACCCTCACACGCCTCTGCAGATCCTACCAGGCTCTTTCAGTGTCCTTGGTTGTATGGTCCTTTCCCGCTGCTTTTCTGTTGCTTTTTCCTGACGATTTGTCTTTATTTTAGTTGTAATTCCCGTTTGGTCCTGGGAGATCGTCTGTGTAGCTTCCATTCACTCCACCGCCATTTTCAACCTCAGGCAATGCATTTCTTTAGCCTTTTTTTCTCTTGGAAGCTCTTTATTTCACCTTCTATTGTGAATTATAGTCTTGCTGGATAGTGTAGTCTTGGTTTCTGATTCTTGTTTTTCATTACCTTCAATACTTTATACCTTTCCCTTCTGGCCTGTAGTGTTTTTGTTGAGAAATAAGCTGACAGCCTTATGTGAGCTCCTTTGTATATAACCTGCTGCTTTTCTCCTGCCACCTCAAAATCCTTATTATTTAATTTTTTGGCATATTAATTATGATGTATTTTTGTGTGGGCCTCTTTGTGTTCTTCTTGCTTGACACTCACTTTTCTTCCTCAACTGGTATGCCTTTTTTCTTCAGTAAGTTAGGGAAGTTTCTGCCACTATTTCTTTAAATATATTGTCTTGCTCACATTCTTTTTCTTCTGTTACTTCTATGATGCATATGTTGTTATGTTTAATGTTATCCCACAGCTCTCTTAAATCATCCTCCTGTTTCTTAATTGTTTTTTCTTCTTGGTTTTCTAAATGGGTGTTTTTGTGTGTTTTTTTTTTCTATCCTGTCTTCTAATTTGCTGATCCAATCCTTGGCTTCCTCTAATTTGCTGGTTATTCCTTCCATTGTGTTCTGTATTTCTGCTATGTCACTCTTCATTTGCACTTGGTTGTTTTTCATTTCCATTTGGTTGATTTTCAGTGTTTCTATATCTTTCCTCATGCTGTTGAGCATCCTTATAATCATTACTTTAAGCTCTATATCTGATAAGTTGCTTATCTCCACTTCATTTAACCCTTCTTCTGGAGAATTCTCTTGTTCTTTCGTTTGGGACTTGTTTCTTTGTTTCACCATTTTGGCTGCTTCAGCAGGGTTTGGAGCCTGCCAGAATCTCCCTGTGGATATCAATGATCCACAGATTGTGGCTCCCTCTGTTGGGTTTGGATGTTTATGCAAAGGACCAAGCTGAACACCAATGTCTGGTCTTATTCTCCCAGTTAGAGCTTCAGGCCAGGCAAAGATTCAAATATCCCAGAGATCTGTCCCTGCCTGCAGTCTCGTTGTTAGTCTCAGTCACTTAATGAGCCTCAGATTGTAGTCTTCAGCTGGATGTAAGCTCACCCCCAAGGGGCAGGGTGAGAGAATTTCCAGTGGGTGGGGATATTGCTTTCCCACAGGCTAAAGCTGCTTTGAGAGGAAAATTCTGCCTGAGAAAGATGGTTTTGCAGCATGGGTTAATGACTCAGCACAGATAACTAGGCATCTACCCTCACAGCTCAGTCCCCAGAGCCACAAAATCCAACAGCCATGAGCCAGGCCCAAGGCTCAAATCATCTAGAGACCTGTCTCTGCTTGCTGGCTGGCTAGTGGTCTCTGACAGTTAGTGAGTCTCAGGTTGCAGTTCTGTGCTAGGTGCTAACTGCTCCCAGTGGGCAGGGTTTAATTCCAGCAGGTGAGGCCATTGCTTCATCCCTGGACTATAGCTGCTTTGATGAGAGAACTCTGCCTGAGAATGGTTTCTGCAGTGTAGATTAATGGCTCAGCATAGGGGCCCAGGCAGCCACTTTCATGACTTAGATCTCAGAGCCATGAAACCCAACAGCTGTGCACCAAGCCCAAGGCTCAAATCATCCAGAGACCCATCTCTGCCTGCAGGCTGGTTGGTAGTCTCTGACAGTTAGTGAGCCTCACATTGCAGCTCTGTGCTAGGTGCAAACTCCTCCCATTTGGTGGGGTAAAATTCCAACAGGTGTGTCAGTTGCTTCCTCTCCAAGGCTAAAGCTACTTTGGTGGGAATAGTCTGCCCAAGAAAAATGTTTTCAGTAGCATGGGGGAATGACTCAGCATAGGGCTTCTGATGGCCTCCTTCTCAGCTCTTTGTCCAGTGTCACAAATCTCTGACTCTCCTCATGCAGTTCCAGTCCAGTCATCCATCCCTCTGCTGGAGCCCAAGGTGAGTAGCTATAGCTGAAATTTAGTGTGCTTGCCCTTCATGCTAGTGCCTGTGTTCCCAGTGCCTCTCCCTGCTGGACAAGATCTCCGCTCTAGTGTTTTTCACAGCCAGCTGTTATGTAGGCACCTTTCCCTTTTCTGCCACTCTGTGCTGGGTAGTCTGGCTTGGGGTTTGAACCCCATACTTCTCAGGGTAACTTCTCACAGCTAAGATAGCCCTCAGATGCTGCCTGTGTGAACCCAGCCAGCACTCTCACACCTTTGCACCTCCTACCTGACTTGATTTGGGCCCTTTTTTACGTCCCTGGTTATAAGGTTTTTCTCTAGCTGGTGTTCAGTTGATTTTTCCAGAAGACTTTTCTTTATTTTAGTTGTAATTACAGTTTGGTCCTGGGAGACAGTCAGTATAGCTTCCATTCACTCTGCATCCATTTTTTCAGGTCCCCAGTGTTTCATTTTATATATGTCTTGAGGTAGAGAAATTTACTACTGCCAGTAGATGCTGTTTGCTCTTTTAAAAGCCATTGCCTTCTCCAACATAGTGCTGCAGCCTCGTGGCTGGTGTTGAAGCCAAAGTTGGAGTTGGAGATTTTAGCATCTATGTTCATCAGGGATAATGGTTTATCATTTTCTTTCTTTGTACTGTTTTTATCTGGTTTTGGAATTAGAATAATGCTGGCCTCATAAAAAGAACTTGAAAATCTTTCCTCTTTTGAATTTTTTAGAATAATTTCAAGAAGAATGGTGTTAATTCTTCTTTGAATATTTGTTTTAAACTGCTGTGAAGCCATCAGGTTCAAGGCTTTTGTTTCCTGAGGGTTTTTAAATGACTGCTTCAATTCCACCAGTTACTGTTGGCCTATTTAGGTTTTCTGATTCTTCCTGATTGAGTTTTGGCAGATTATATGTTTCTAAGAATTTGTCCATTTCGCATATAGATTTGTTGGCATATAGATTTTCAAACTATTTTCTTATAATCCTTTGTATTTCTGCAATGTCAGTTGTTTCTTCTCCTCTTTCATTTCTGATTTTATTTATTTGGGCCCCATCTCTTTGTTTCTTAATAAGTCTGACTAAAGGTTGATCAATCTGGTTTATCTTTTCAAAGATCCAGCTCTTGGTTTCATTGTTATTTTGCTTTTGTTTTTTTTTAGTTTCTGTGTCATTTATTTCTGCTCTGATATTTATTATTTCCTTCCTTTTACTTACTCTGGGTTTTTCTTGTTGTTCTTTTCTACTTCTTTTAGTGGTAGGGTTAGCTAGTTTATTAGAGTTTTATCTTGATTTTTGAGGTAAGCCATAATCCTGTGAACTTCCTTCTCAGAACTGCTTTTGTGTGTCCCATAGATTTTGGGTTGTTGTGTATTCATTTTTGTTTATTTCAAGGAAGTTTTTTATTTCTGCCTTGATCTCTTTGTTAATCCATTCAATGTTTAATAGCAAGTTATTTAGTCTCTATGTGTTTGAATTATTTTTTTTACTTTTTAAAAAGTGTAGTTAATTTCTAGCTTCATGCCATTGTGATCTGAGAAAATGCTTGATATGATTTCAAACTTCTTGACTTTGTTAAGACTTACCTTGTATCCTAACGTGGTTTATCTTTGAGAATGATCCATATGCACTTGAGAAGAATGTGCATTCCTTTGCTTTGGGACACATGTGCTGTAAATATCAACTAAATCCATCTGATCTAGTGTGCTGTTTAAGATTACTGTTTCCTTGTTGATATTTTTGTCTGGAAGGTCTCTCCAGTGATGTCAGTGGGGTGTTAAGTCCCCTACTATGACTGTATTGCTATTGATCTTTTCTTTAAAGTACATCAAGAGGCCCTGGCTAGTTTGGCTCAGCAGTTAGAGAGTTGACCTGTGGTCCAGAGAGATCCAGGTTCGGTTCCCGCTAAGGGCACGTACCTCAGTTGCAATTTGTCCCTGGCCCTGGTTGGGTCATGTGGGAGGCAGCCACTCAATGTGTCCCTTTCATGTCGATGTTTCTCTCTCTCTCTCTCTCTCTTCCTCTCTCTTCCTCCACACTCTTTCTGAACAAAAAATGGAAAAATGTCCTCGGGTGAGGATAGAAAAATAAATAAAATAAAGTACATCAAGAGTATATATATATATATATATATATATATATATATATATATATATATATATATATACATACATACACAATAACCTTGTTGGATAGAGTAGTCTTGGGTTCAGGTCCTTGCTTTTCATTACTTTGACTACTTCATGCCAATCCTTTCTGACCTGAAGTATTTCTGTTTAGCAACTAGCTGACATTTTAATGGCTACTCCCTTGTAGTTAACTGACTATCTCTTTCAGGCTGCCTTTAAGATTTTTTTCTTTGTCTTTAAAGTTTGACATTTTGATTATGTTTTTTTTTTTATTTTTATTAGTATATCTCATTGGTTTCATCTTGATTAGAATGCTCTGTGCTTCCTGAACTTGTTTGATTTTTCTTTCACTAAGTTAGGGAAGTTTTTGTCATTATTTCTTTAAAGAGGTTTTCTACTCCTTGCTCACTTTCTTCTCCTTCTGGTACCCCTATGTTGTGGATGTTGTTACATTTCATATCGCAACAAAGTTCCCTTAAACTATCTTACTGCTTTTTAATTATTTTTTCTTTCTGTTGCTCTGAGTGTATTTTTCTACCTTGTCTTCCAAATCACTATTCAAAATTTGCCTCATTCAATCTACTTCTGATTCCTTCCAGTGTATTATTGATGTGAGATATGTTATTTTTTTATTTCTAACTGATTTTTATTTATGGTTTCTATTTCTTCTTTCATGCTGTTGTAGTTCTCAATGAGTTCTTTGAACTTCTCACTAAGTTCCTTGAGCAACCTCATAACCATGACTTTCAACTCTATATGTGATAAATTTCTTGCCTCCATTTCATTTAGCTCTTTTTTCTGGAGTTTCCTCTTTTTCTTTCACTGGGGGTTGTTTCTTTGTATCCTCATTTTTGCTGTCCTTTTGTATTTATTTCTATGTATTAGATCAAACAGCTTTGACGCCTAGTCCTCGTTGGGTGGCCTTATGTGGTGTTTAGTGGGACCCAGTGGTGCAGTCTGTTAGGTATTCTGAGCTAAGTGCTCTAGGAATGACTCTTGTGTGAGTTATTTGGGTTCTCTTGTTGTAATTCAGTCTTGAATATTTTTGTCCTATTCATGGATGGAATCTCCTCTCAGACTAGCTCATTGTGAGCCTCAACTCTGACCGTGTCATGTGAGCAGTTGTGCAGGTGCTGACAGAACAAAACTAAACACAACACAACAAAATAAAAACACACAAAAGACCCCTAGAACAATAACAGAAGCAACCACAAAAGAAGAGAGAATTAGAAAAGAAATCAAGAATAATAGAAGAAAAGAAAAAATATTAGGAGAAAAAAAGGAGGAAGAAAAAATAATATGAAAGAGCAGAGGTGATAGAAATAAAATAAAGTCAGAGAATAGGTAAAAGAAAATGGTATAAAAGAAAAGAGGAAGACCAAATTATGAAAAGAAAAATAGAGGAGAAAGCTGAAAGTCAAAAAATAAGAACAGGAAAAAAGAAGATTAAACAGGAGAAAGAACAAAAAAATAGAGTAAGAAAAAGGAAGAGAAAAATTAGAGATATGAAAGAAAACAGAGAAACTAAATAGTATCAAATCAATAAAGAAAGATAAATAAGATGATTTTAAAAAGAATGAAGTGACATTCGTCTTTGCAGAGTTTAGCACCTCCTGGGAGCTCCCTTTGGATCCCATTCTTCTGATGACTGAGGTTGACTGTTTTTTATGCCTGTCTGGGCCTTCTGTGAGAAACTGTCCTCTTAGCAACCTGTTTGAAGCTTCAAACTATCCACACTTTGTGTCTGTCTCCACAGTAATTGGCTACACAAGGGAGCAGCCAAGCTGCACTCTAAGGCCAGTTTGTCAGCAGCATAGGGCCCAGGGATGCGTCAGCAAACTTGCCAGATTCCCCAGAGTTTGCTTCCATCCACTTTAGCCTGCCAGCCAGTTGTCAATCCTAATCACTGAAAAGTCTGTTTCTAAAAGGGCTTTAGGTGGAATCAGGAGTATAAGACCTCTAGGTCTCCTGTAAAGGGGAGGTGCCATTCAGATTTCAGGGAATGTGGTGGGTGTGTTTCTCTGTCCCAGATCTACTCCTCTGAGAGTGACCCAGAATATTTCCCTGCACTTGGCTGGGCAGAGATCTTCATATGCAGTCCGGTGTGATCAGCTGGAAACTGAAAGCTTCTATCAGCTCTCCCATGAGGAGGAAGCACAAGTCAGGTTCTAGGGATAGTGAGGCAGGCAGCCTTACCCCCAAGCAAGTCACTGATGCTCCCTGAAGCTATTCAAACCCATAGAATTTCTGTCTCCTCTGCAAAGGTCGAGATTTAGATTGTAGCAGGCAGGGTTCCTGAGGGTAGGTTGATCTGTATTCCCTAGGGAGGGGTTTTTCCTTTTCCTGAGCTGTGGCTTCTGGGAGGAGCCAGCACCTCTCAGGAGAAATGGCCGCTTTGGTTTGGGGGAGATACGACTGAATTCAGATCACTTGGCCACTGCTTTTCCAAGTTTCCTCCCAGTGCTTCCCACTCCAGCCTCTCAGGCACCTCCAGTCTGCACCACCCTCCATCTACTGAAGCCTTGGGTGAGTAACTGCAAACAACAATCTTGTACTTTGTTTTGTTTGTTTGTTTTAATCTTATCTAACTTATCTGATTTGTTTTTTAGTAAAAAAAACAAACCTGTGGCTTTCACTCCAACCAGCTTCAGGTCCTCAGCAGCCAGAAGCCCTGTTGCCTTTCACTGCTGGATTTTACATGGGCCACTGTTTTTAGCTCTGGTGCTCCAGACTGGGGTGCATAGCCCGGACTTCAGGCCTCAACTCTCTCAGGGAACCCCCCTCACCACCTGCAGCTGCAAGATTCTTCCTCTCTCTTGGCCTGCTGCCCATGGAAGCTGGGCCAGTCCCTTGCAATCTTGTCTGTCCTACCAGTCTCCAAGTGGTTTCTGTCCTTCCTTGTTACAAGTTTCCTCTTCAGATAGACCTCAATTGGTAATTCCAGGTGAATGTTCCCCAATTTAGTTTTATTTCCAGTCTGGCCCTAGGAGGAGGTGCACAAAATATCTGCCAATTCGACAACCATCTTCTCCAATCCAATATGAAAACATTTTATTTTATGGGATGGATTAGTTATTTCATTAAATGTATTCATTTTTATTGTAAAGGATTATATTTTAAATGTTTGGAAAATCAAATGTAATCTTCGTGGGCTCCAACACGTCATCATCTTTCTTAACACCTACATAGCTGACCATCACTTTGGAAACCAGGTCTCTGCAGGAATATTTGTGTCTTTTCCCACCAGTAGTTTGAATCTCCATATGGCCTCCTTTTACCTGTAGCATAAAGAACAAGTCTTTATCACAGACTGTTTTATGTCAGTTTGGGTGCCTGCTAATAGATATTGTTGAAGATGCAGTTAGTATGTCTTTCTATCAATTATGCTTTGAAAGAGATGCACAGTCTCAACTACTTATTGCTCACTTTCTTGTGTAAAATATGCTTTAAGAGGAAGCAGACAGTACATAGAGATATCTGAATCTCTCAGTCAACATTCCTTGGAGTGTGCACAAGTGCTGCAGGCAGGATTCTGAGAACCTTGTTTGTTCTTTACCACTCACCTCCTGTTTGGATTCGATACCTGAGAATCTTATAGAGAGAGAAGAAATTAAGGAGAGAGAAAATCAAGTTGCATTTCTTTTGTGCATCCTTTTGCTATTAGTGTCACCCCATCAAAGCTCCTTTACCAACTGTTCCATGTAGTTTCTGTAGGGGCAATAAGGACCAGTTTTTATTCTTCCAATTCCAGGCTTATTGGGCATCAAACCCCTTATATAGTTTGGCAGCATCAGTAGGCTAGTTACCCCTTTCCCTCTTCCATCTGAGTTTTAGCACTGAAGAAGCTTCCTCTGTGATCCTGAGGCTCACCACCAGCTGAGCTATTCCTCCTCCTCAGAGATAAGTTCTCTGATCTGTAGGGTCACTTTCTAGCCCTTTTAAAAGCCACCATTAGCTGGGTATCTCCCTTTCCTCAGAAGTCTGGGTCCCAGCAATTAATGACCTGTCTTCCTCTTTTTTGGATTTCCAGAAAACTCATATCTTCCTTTGGTTTGCCCTGCTCTAGGAGTGGGAATTATTGCTTGTTCTTCCTATTTCAGGTTGTCCTTTTTGTCTATTTTGATATCACTAGCCTGTCTAACCAATTCCCTCCAATAAATTTACATTCTTACAAACATGTATGGTTTCTAAACAGAAACCTGACCTCAGCCTGCCTGATATACATCAGTTTCTGACTGTATCCTGCCTTCGGTTTTCATGACTAATTCTTCAGTCTGCTGCTTGAGTACTTCTGATAATTTTGGGGTAAAATTCTCCATCATTTTCTCTTCCAATAGTGCTTATTTCCCAATCCGTCTCCTTATCCTTCTAAGAATCCAGTAACATATCTCTTTGAAATAACATTTTTGTCTCCTAAGTTTTTATATAGCTTTTATTCGCATTTCTCTCTTATTTTATCAGTACTTTTTAATCTTATCTAACAGTGTATCCAATCTGTTAAACAGTAGATTCTTGATTTTAGCAATTTGCAAGTGGGAACTGGGCTTGCAGATTTTCCCCTTTGAGTTGTTAAAATATCTTTGTTCTATTTTCAGATAAAATTTTAAGAAGAATATAATTTGGATCCTTATGAAGTGCTTCTAAAAGTGCTTTCAAAACTTTCCCTGATTTTTAATTTATCTGCTATTATAATCGTTCCACTTATTTTTTATATTTTTATTTTTGCTTTTAATTAGGCTCAATATTTCTTTTTAGGTCTCAGCATGTTTTTAAAAAGTTATGTTTAGGTGCATAACTGCATATACTTTCTATGAAATGGTCTAATGTAGTGGAATACTAAAATTGAAAATCATCATTCTTTATGAGTTATGATCCTGTTTCCACTTGTTTTCACATAAAATCTACTTCATCAGTTTTGGAAACAGTATTTGTGACATTTTTTCTAAGAGTTCATATAGCTTTTTGTTCCAAAAGTAACTATGTAGAATGGTTTTCCAAGCATATGGTGTGATTTGCTAAATTATACAATATTGGGTGTATTAGTCTGTAACTTAATTTTTTTTACTTAATACGTTCTATGTTAATAATTTTAAAATCTACCCTATTCTTTAAATGGCTGCATAATTTTCTAATTTCTTCTTATCCAATAAGAAGAAATACAACCACATCTCATATGACCTTGTTCTTTTTACCGTGGTTTTATGACAAAATAATATTCAATGAATAATGCTTTGAAAATGGGCACTATTTATCTCTCCATTAGTACAAAAGAGGGCTGCAGAACTATTGAAATATGTAAGTGGTAATCTTTCCTGGAAATTGGAAATTTTGGAATTCTTATCTTCAAAAATAGAGACGATAACATTGGCTTTGTAACCCAAATCTAATGAATAAATAATTTACAAGAGTATGGATTTTGAAATTCTCACCTTTGACTTGTTCACAGGATATGTAGGGGAAAATAGCATCTTTACTTATTTATTTATTTTTAAAATATATATTTGATTGATTTTTTTAGATAGAGAGGAAGGGAGAGAGTGAGAGAGAGAGAAATATCTATGACAGAGAAACATCAATTGGCTGCCTCCTGCATACCTTCTACTGAGGATCGAGCCCACAAGCTGGGCATTTGCCCTGACAAGGAATTGAACCAAGACCTCACAGTCCATGGGGTAATGTTCAATCCACTGAGCCACACCAGCCAGGTGAAAATAACTTCTTTAAAATGATGTTGGCCTGCAAAACCAAAAGCAAGACAATTAACTTTTCTGAGGGAATAGACAATGTAAAAGGCAGAATTCAAGGTGGAATTAAAAACAAGTTGAGGGGCATGATATAGTGAAAATGGCAGAGTATAGAGCTCCAAAAGCCCATGCCTTCAAAAAAGCAGAAAATCAATTGAAATAAGTCAAAATTAACTTTATAGGAGTTCTAGAAACTCATCAAAAGCTTCCAGAAACCAGGCAAATGTTTAATCTAGAAAACACATACACACACACACACAAACACACACACACACACACACCACACACACACACACACACACACACACACACACGCACACTCACAATAGAATCTCTGTAAAAGCTTTGTGCATTTTAACTTATGATGACCCTATTCCAAGCTTTCTGAGGAAGCCCAGACTTTGGATATAATAGACATAGTCTTTAAGTCATATATATTAAGTATGGTCATAAAGCTCAAGCAAACCATGTGCAAACAACTAAAGGAAATCCTGAGAATGATGTGTCAGCAAATAGTGAATGTCAATAAACAGGTAAAAATTATAGAAAGGATCCAAATGGAAATTGTAGAGTTGAAAGATATAATAACTGAAATTTTAAAAATGTGCTAGAGTAGATGAATAGCAGATTTGAGCAGGCAGCATAAAGAATCAGCAAATTAAGAGGGAAGTCCATTGAATTATCCAGTATGAGGAAAAAGATAAAAGAAGGAAGAAAAATTAACAGAGCCTAAGAGACCTGTGTGATATTATTAAGTAAATTAACATGCATAATGAAAGACTCAGAAGGAGAGGAGAAAATGCAAGAAGCAGAAAAAAATATGACTGAAAACTTCACAAATTTATAGGAAGACATGGCATCTACACATCCAAGAAGCTCAATGAACCCACATAAGATAAATGCAAAGAGGCCCACACCAACATACATTATAAACAAACAGTTGAAATTCAAAGACAAAGATAGAATACTGAAAGCAGTAAGTGAGAAATGACTTGTCTAGTGCAAGGGATGATCAATAACATATAAAATTAATTTCTCATCAGCAATCATAGAGGCCATAAGGCAATGAGATTAGATATTTCAAATACTAAAGGGGAAAATGTTGTCATCATCCAGATTTTCCCCAAAGCTGCAAGAGCTGCCACTCCTATTTGGAACACTGAGCTGCTTTCAACAGCTGGCATAAGACTTGCACATAAAGTTGCTGATCTTTGGAAAGTCCGACCCCATTAGGTCTTACTAGAAATCCCCTCACACTCACTAGGTACGCTGGCAGCTATTTCAAACTGGGCGCCACTGACTTGAGATAACTGGAGTGTACTTTTACTTTTGATCCGGATCCCTAATTCCCTTTCTAATTTTCTTTCACATACCGTTACATTGCTGGTCTGTTTGAGTCACATTTCAAATCACGTGTCAAGTCACATCGGGGTCACCATGTGCTGACTCTCACCCTGCTGGGGGTCATCACAATGCAATGAACTACAAGCAGACAGGGCTTGGAGTGAGGGGGGGGGCATCAAAAAGGAGAAAATGCTCCTGATCTTTACATGCAGCCCGGTTTATTTTCTTATCAATTCCCTTGGTTACACTATGTTTTAGGTAATCATGTCCTTGAGATAGTGTCTCTGCTGACCCAGCTTACTTACTGTCTGGCTACACACTCACTCCCTTGAGTGGTTTTCCAACCCAGTTCTCCTCACACACACTTTGTCCTCAGTGGAGATTCTTAACAAACACATTCACTCCTTTGGGAGGTTTTCCAACCCTATGTTTTTTTATCACACATGTTGTCCTTGGCTAGCCAGGCTATGAAAATGCATACCTCAAGGTTACATTTTGTTTATCCATGAAACCCCCAACCCTACACCCTGAGCACAAAGGGATAAAATTAGAAATCAATAATAGAAAGAAATAATGTTCATTCACAAATATGTGGAAATCATAGAACACACTCTTAAGAAGACAATGAGTCAAAAAGAAATCAAAGGGAAATTATAAAATACTTTGAGAGAAATTAAAATGAAAACATAATGTGCCAAAACTTATGGGATGCAGTGAAAACAGTAATCAGAGGGATATTTATAGCCATAAGCATATACATTAAAAAAGAAGAAAGATCTCAAATTATTATACTGACTTTTTACATTAAGGAACTAGAAAAAGATGAGCAAACTAAATCCAAACCAAGAAGAAGAAAAGAAACAGTAAAGTTTTAAGTGGAAATTTATAAAATAGAGGAGAGAAAACAATGGAATTAACAAAATCAATATTGTTCTTTTAAAATATTAACAAACTATTAGCTACAATGTCCAAAAAGAAAATTAGATTGAAATTAATAAATTGAGGAATGAAAGTGTGACATTGCCAACAACCTTCAAGAAAAGTAAAAGGATTATTAGTTGATACTATGAGCAACTGTAGTCCAACAAATTAGATAACCTAGATGAAATAGACAAATTCCTAGAAACACTAAAACAAACAAAACTGATTCAAGAACAAATAGAAAATCTGAATGGTGCTATAAATGTAAGGGGACTTCATTAGTAATTTATAAAATTCCGACAGAGGGAAGCTCAACCAGATGGTTTGCTGGTGAGTTATAGCAAACTTTTGTGAAAAATTAGCACCAGTTCTTCTCAAATACCTCCAAAAATCAGAAGAGGAAAAAACACGTCCTAATTCATACTGTGAAGTCAGTATTACTCTGATATCAAAGCTTCACAAAGATATCACAAGACAAAAAACCTACAGACTAATAACCTACATGAATATAGATGCAGAAGTCCTCTACAAAATACTAGCAAAGCCAATCCAGCAGTCTATTAAAAGGATTATACACCGCCATAAGTTAAGGTTTTCCCCAGGAATGTGAGGATGACACAACACATGATAATCAATTAATGTAATACACTATAGTAATAAAATGAAGGAAAAACCACATTATTATCTCAATTGATATAGAAAAAGTATTTGACAAAATTCAACACCTTTTTATGATTACAAAAAAACAAGCTAGGAATAAAAGGAAACTTTCTTAATGTAATAGGGGGCATCTAAGAAAAATCCATACCTATCATCAGACTTAATGATGACAGACAGAAAACTTTCCTCCTAAGATCAAGAACAGTATAGGGATGTACACTTTTTACACTTCTTTAACTCAATAATTAATAATAAACTATGAAAAGCTTTTCAAATCAGAATTCGAGTTGCTGACATTATTTTTTTATAGGACAAAATATATGTACATTGGTAAGAATAGGAATAATTTACATTGGAATGAACAGGAAACAGTGGCATTATTACCAGTTTTCTACATACAAGTTAAATTCTGTCCCTTACAGAATGATTCTGCCTAATCAATCAAAGAAAATGAAAGAGACTTATCTATATACAATGTGATAATCCCTGTAGTGTCCCCTAGCCAATGCTCAGCTTTCCATTGAAAGCACCAGAAGTAATCTCCTGCCCATTACTAATCATTTTTTAAAATTTATCTTTATTGTTGAATGTATTACAGATGTCCCTCCTTTTTTCCACCATTGACCCCCTCCTCCCCAATACTGCCCCCCTCCTGCCTTCCCTACACTATTGTTTGTGTCCATTAGCTATGCATATATGCATAGAAGTTCTTTGGTTTATCTCTTCCTGCCCTCCCTCCCCCCTTGCCTTTGAGGTTCATCAGTCTAAAAACCAATTTGTACTTCTTAATCCCTTCATCTTCTTCACCCATCCCCCCAACCCCCTCCCATGTGGCAAGCAACAAAAAGTTCTCCATATCTACTAGTCTGTTTCTGTTCTGCTTGCTCATTTTGTTTGTAGATTCAATTGTTGATAGATATGTATTTATTGACATTTTATTGTTCATATTTTTGTTCTTCTCCTTCAAGAAGACCCTTCAACATTTCATATAATACTGGTTTGTTGGTGATGAACTCCTTTAGCTTTTTCTTGTCTGGGAATCTCTTGATATGTCCATCGATTCTAAATGATAGCTTTGCAGGATAGAGTAATCTTGGTTGTCGGTCATTGCTTTTCATCTCTTGTACTCCTTTCTAGCCTGCAAAGTTTCTTTTGAGAAATCAGCTGACAGTCTTATGGGAGCTCCTTTGTAGGTAACGAACTGCTTTTCTCTTGCTGTTTTTAAGATTCTCTCTTTGTCTTTAACCTTTGGCATTTTGATGATGCTGTGTCTTGATGTGGACCTCTTTGGGTTCATCTTGTTTGGGACTCTGTGCTTCCTGGACTTGTATGCCTGTTTCCTTCACCAAGTTAGGGATGTTTCTGTCATTGTTTTTTCAAATAGATTTTTGATTTCTTACCTCTCTCTTCCCCTTCTGGCACCCCCATGATGTGAATGTTGGTATGCTTGAAGTTGTCCCAGAGGCTCCTTACAGTATCCTCATTTTTTTGGATTATTTTCTCTTTTTGCTGTTCTGATTGGGTGTTTTTTGCTTCCTTCTTTTCCAATTCGATGATTTGCTTCTTGGCTTTACCTACTCTACTATCGATTCCCTGTAAATTATTCTTTATTTCAGTTAGTGTGTCCTTCATTTCTGACTGATCCTTTTTTATGTTGCTGATGTTCTCACTAAGTTCCTTGAAGTTCTCCTTAAGTTCCTTGAAGGTCTCACTAAGTTCCTTGAAGGTTTCACTAAGTTTCTTGAGCATCCTTATAACCAGTGTTTTGAACTCTGCATCTGATTGATTGCTTATCTCCATTTTGTTTAGTTCTTTTCCTGGAATTTTGTTCTGTTCTTTCACTTGAGACATGTTTCTTGGTCTCCTCATTTTGGCTGCTTCCCTGTGGTTGTTTCTATGTATTAGGTAGAGTTTCTATATCTCCTAGGCTTCATAGGGTGGTCTATCATAGTAGGTGTCCTGTAGGGTCCAGTGGCACAGCCTCCCTGGTCACCCTAGCTAGGCCCTCAAGGTACACCCCTAGTGTGGACTGTATACCCTTCTGTTGCAATTGCATCTTGATTGTTGTTGGCATGTCAATGGGAGGGATTTACTCAGGCTCATCAGCTGCAAGGTCTGGCTGTGCCCACTGACCACTGGCCTCTGACCTACCTTGGAGGATCAGCAGTGTAGGGGCCCACCACACAGAGCAAGACTTACTTCAGCAGGGCTCTGGGACCCACTGAGTCCACTCATTGAGTGTGTCACTTTTGGAGGTGGTTGGGTAGTGGTGCTTCGATGTTATCTGAAGTTGTCCACTGGGTGGGTGTGCTGGCTCTGGGGCATGGTCAGCCTCTGCCTATATTCTACCCGGGGCCACCAGGCATAAGCTACAAATTGATCTGCTGATGGCTGTTTCTTGTGCTGGGCTTGGAGGTGCTCAGGCAAAGCCAAGCTGTGAACCAACGCTGACTACTTCTAGTGCCAGTCCTGTGGACACTTAGTGAGACGTATGGGTCTTGCTGAAACCAGATGCTGCTTGTTTGAGAGATTTTACTAAAATCTGAAGCAGGATCCAAGACAGGCCAATCCTGTGGTAAAGCTATTGGAAACAGCTTGGGTGGGCCCAAAGTTGGGTGGGTCAGGGCCTCAGGGAATTACCAGGGCGGGGCAAACAGTGTGAGCCAGGTTGCTGGAGTCCCAGATATGGCTGCCATCTGCTGCCTCAGAGAAGGGCTCACCAAAGGAACAATGGCCTCCCACAGCAAGTCTGTCCAGGGGAAAGCTGCCCCTCCAGCTCTCGCCCCCATGCTGAAAAATTCAGTTGTTTCCCATATGTCTCTGGTGCCTTTCAAGCTGCCTCCCCAGTGCTGCAGCCCAGAAGGAGCCAGTCTGAGTAAGTCCGTGTGTGCGCACTTTAAGAGGAACCGCCTGGGGCTCCAGCACCCTCAGCCTCAGTTCCCACTGGTTTTACGGCCAGAAGTGATGAGGATTTCCCTTCCTGGCCTGGAACCCTGAGCTGGGGGGCCTGGTGTGGGATGAGGACCCCTCTGTCCTCAGGGAGGACCTTCACAGCAGATGTATCCCTCCTGGTTTTTATCTGCCACATGTGGTTGTGGGACCAGCCCATCCATGCCTCTGCCCCTCCTACCAGTCTTGATGTGGCTTTATTTATTTTTTACTTTTTTTTTGTTTGTTTGTTTCCTTTATTGATTTTAGAGAGAGAGGAAGGGAGAGGGAGAGAGAGATAGAAACATCGATGAGAGAGAACATCGATTGGCTGCCTCCTGCATGCTCCCCACTGGGGATCTGGCCCACAACCTGGACATGTGCCCTGACCGGGAATTGAACTGGCGACCTCTTGGTGCATGGGTCGATGCTCAACTACTGAGCCACACTGGCTGGGCATGGCTTCTTTTTAAATTTCATCTTTGTAGGACTTCCATTCAGCTTGATGTCAGATGGTTCTGAATGATGGTTCTGAATGATGGTTGTTCTGTAGATTAGTTGTAATTTTGATGTGGTTGTGGGAGAAGGTGAGTCTGCATTTACCTATGCTGCCATCTTGACCAGAAGTTTTCCCATTACCAATCTTTGATATGTTTTTTAGACATGCTCATATGAAGAGACATGCCATTATTTAAGAGAACTCTTGACCTAGCCCCTACCCCCCACTGCATAAATGCAGAAAGCCAATGCTTAAGAAATGGGTTATCAGACTCTAACTTCCAAATTAATATATTGATGAGGTACAGATATTTCTTGCATGGATGAAAGCCTAATTTATTGTACAGAAATTTAATTTTCAACCAAACAGAAAGAGTGGCAAAATTTGATGTTATAAACTATATTAGAAAATGTAAGGTACACATTTGGGAACATTATTGATTGAACATCTTCAGTGGACTGTTAAGTTAGTTTGTGATGGACTCCTAGTAGTACTATTTGCCCTTCACATTGATTTAATTGTGAATACTCACCTGGCAGGCTTATATATTTTATTCAAGGTTAAAGTGAAGTACTGGATAGTTGTATATACCCATGGTCCTCTAAGAAATTGAGGATAGATTAAAACTAGTTGGGTGGTGTTCAGTATGCTAAAGTGATTACATTGTTCTAAAGGTGTATGACTCTACCAATAGAGGATATATTTGGACAGAGACAAAGAATGAGATGACAGGGCAGTTTGTTTTATTTTTTTTAATGTTATTGAATTTATTGGGATAACTGCTTTAATGAAAATATTTTCCTATTGTTTATCTTAAGAATTACTTTTTCAGTAGAAAAATAACAAATTATTTCTAGGTTTGATAAAACATACAGCTTCAAAGATTTTCACA
This sequence comes from Tadarida brasiliensis, assembly GCA_030848825.1. NCBI lineage: Eukaryota > Metazoa > Chordata > Mammalia > Chiroptera > Molossidae > Tadarida > Tadarida brasiliensis. The sequence continues at coordinate 30,155,186 of CM061280.1, read as the reverse complement.
TTAAGATGTACACAAGTTAGTGCTGCCAGTGTGGCTCAGTGGTTGAGCATCAACCCATGAACCAAGAGGTTCGATTCCCAGTCAGGGCAAATGCCCAGGTTGTGGGCCAAATCCCCAGTGGGGTGGCATGCAGGAGGTGGCCAATTGATGTTCTCTTTCATCGATGTTTCTATCTCTCCCTCTCCCTTCCTCTCTCTCCAACATCAATAAAGAAAAAAAATTAAGATGTACACAAGTGAGAGTTCTGAGGAATGTTAAAATGTGCTATAGAATTGTTTTAAGAGGCTATTCATGGAGTATATAAAAATGTATATATGGTTAGAACAAAAAAGCCTAGAGGATTCATACAATTATTAAAATGTTCAATGAACATTCTTATGAGGGAATAAAGATGGAAATAATGTATCCCATTATGTTTCACAGCACACTGTTTTGAGCAGAAGATAGACAGACATACAGGCTAGCCTCATCATTAGGTGATGCTAGAATATCCCATGGATTGGAGAGTCCTGCCTGTGAAACTTGTCTCTATTTGCCCTAGTGTCCTGGGTATGTTTCCCTTTCATTCCCTCTTCAGGTGCAAAACATCAGCTCTGATCAGCAGGTGGCACTTGTTTATGTTTCTGTGATTTCTCAAAGCAGAGAGGTACTACATTTAATGATACAACATAGGGTATAATACAAATATACATAAATCCATAAACACAATGGAATTATCACACAGCTTATGCAAAGTGAGGTAGAATGCTATGTACTGATATGAAATAACGTTAGGTTGCACAAAAAAATGAAAATTTTAGAATGGCATGCATTGAATGACAAAATTTGGGTGGGAAATGCCATTGAAATAGGATACATACGTACTCATACATCCTTTTTATTAATTGAGAACGATGGATGCTCTAGGCATTCATGTAGGTTTCACACAGACATAAGAATGTAGTAAACCTTCTGAGACTTCTGATTTCTCACCACTTTGCATTGCAGGTGGGATTTGGCATTCTGACCCATTACTCTGTTGGATTTTTGCAGGTAAATGGTGAGAGAGATTTGATGTTTTGAAAGTCACCTCATGAGGCTGAATGAAGCAGATTTATGGCCACATTCCTGAATTCTACAGGAATAGTTATTCTCAAATTATTTTTGCTCTGAAGACACCCCAAAAGCTTTTGTTTAGAGGTCTTATATCTGTCAGTATTTGAAAATAACAAAATAATGCTAAACATTTTTATTTATTTATTTTTTATTTTTTTATTAATTTGTTTTTGTTACAGATGTTTCTCCTTTTTCCCCCATTGACACCCTACTCCCCACCCCCACCCCCATCCCCAGCCCTGTTGTCCATGTCCATTGGTCATGAATACATGCATATAAGTTCTGTGGTTTATCTCTCCCTTCCCTAACCCGCCCCCTCCTCTGAGGCTTATCAGTCTGTATCCCACTTCTATATCTCTGGGTCAATTTTGTTCATCAGTTTGTTTAGTTCATTATATTCCACAAATAAGTGAGATCATGTGATGTTTGTCTTTCTCTGCTTGGCTTGTTTTGCTTAGCATAATGCTCTCCAGGTCCTTCCATGCTATCTCAAAGAATAAGAGAACTTTCTTTCTTACAGCTGCAGAGTATTCCACTGTGTACATGTGCCACAGCTTCTTTATGCACTCATCTACTGATGGACACTTGGGTTGTTTCCAGATCTTAGCTATTGTAAATAGTGCTGCTATAAACATAGGGGTACATATCTTCTTTCTGATTGGTGTTTCAGGTTTCTTAGGGTATATTCCTAGAAGTGGGATCACTGGGTCAAATGGCAGTTCAATTTTTAACTTTTTGAGGTAACATCATAGTGTTTTACACAGTGGCGGCACCAGTCTGCATTCCCACCAGCAGAGTACTAGAGTCTCCTTTTCTCCACACCCTCACCAACACTTGTTGTTTGATGATTTCTTGATGGCAGCCATTCTGACAGGTGTGAAGTGACACGTCATAGTTGTTTTAATTTGCATCTCTCTGATGATTAGCGATGTTGAGCATTTTTTTCATATGTCTCTTGGCCATTTGTATGTCCTATTTGGAGAGGTGACTGTTTAGGTCCTCTGCCCATTTTTTAATTGGGTTCTTTGTCTTCCCTTTGTTGAGTTGTGTGAGCACTCTATATATTTTGGAAATTAACCCCTTATGTGATGCATCATTGGCGATTATGCTCTCCCATACAGTGGGATCCCTTTCCCTTTTGATAGGTGGTGCTTTCGCTGTGCAGAAGCTTTTTAGTTTGATGTAGTCCCATGTGTTCATTTTTTCCTTTGTTTCTCTTGCCTTAGGTGTTGCATCAGTGAAAATTCTGCTGCATATGATGTCTGAAATTTTGTTGCCTGCATTTTTTTCTAGAATTTTTATGGATTAACGAGTTACATTTAAGTCTTTTATCCATTTTGAGTTTATTCTCATGTATGGTGTAAGTTGGTGGTCTAGATTCATTTTTTTTCCAAGTAGCTGTCCAATTTTCCCAACACCATTTATTGAAGAGACTGTCTTGATTCCACTCTATGTTCTTGCCACCTTTGTTGAATATTAATTGAGCATATTGTCTTGGATCAATTTCTGGGTTCTCTGTTCTGTTCCATTGATCTATCTGCCTGTTCTTGTGCCAGTGCCAGGCTCTTTTGATTACAGTGGCTTTGTAGTATAACCTGATATCTGGTAATGTGATCCCTCCTACTTTGTTCATCTTTTTTAAAATTTCTGTGGCTATTCGTGGTCTTTTTTGGTTCCATATGAACTTCTGAAGTATTTGTTCAAGTTCTGTGAAATATGTTGTTGGTATTTTGATGGGGATTGCATTGAATCTATAGATTGCTTTGGGTAATATGGACATTTTAATGATGTTAATTCTTCCAATCCATGAACAAGGTTTGTGCTTCTACTTTTTTATATCTTCCTCTACTTCTTTTTTCAATGTCCTGTAGTTTTCTGTGAAGAGGTTGTTTACTTCTTTGGTTAAGTTTATTCCTAGGTATCTTAATTTTTTTGCTGCGATGGTAAATGGGATTGTTTCTTTAGTTTCTCTTTCTGTGATTTCACCATTGGTGTATAAGAATGCTGTCGATTTCTTGGCGTTAATTTTGTATCCTGCTACTTTGCCAAATTCATTTATTAAGTCTAGTAGATTTTTGATGGAGTCTTTAGGGTTTTCTATGTATATTATCATGTCATCTGCGAATAATGACAGTTTCACTTCCTCTTTTCCAATTTGGATCCCTTTTATTTTTTCTTCATGTCCGATTGTTGTGGCTAAGACTTCCAGTACTATGTTAAATAAGAGGGGCGAAAGTGGGCATCCCTGTCTTGTTCTCGTTCTTAAGGGGAATGCATTTAGTTTTTGCCCATTGAGTATGATGTTGGCTGTAGGTTTTTCATGTATGGCCTTTATAATGTTGAGATATGATCGCTCTATTCCCACATTGCTGAGCGTTTTTATCAGAAATGGGTGCTGGATTTTGTTGAATGCTTTTTCAGCATCTATTGATATGATCCTATGGTTTTTATCTTTCATTTTGTTTACGTGGTGTATCACATCTATTGATTTGTGAATATTGTACCATCCTTGCATGCCTGGAATGAAACCCACTTGGTCATGACGAATAATTATTTTGATGTATTGCAGGATCCGATTTGCTAATATTTTGTTAAGGATTTTGGCATCTGTGTTCATCAGGGATATTGGCTTGTAATTTTCTTTCTTTGTAGTGTCTTTATCTGGTTTTGGAATTAGGATTATGTTGGCCTCATAAAATGAGTTTGGAAGTGTTCCGTCTTCTTGGATTTTTTGGAATAGTTTGAGGAGAATGGGTATTAGATCTTCTTTGAATGTTCGGTAAAATTCCCCCATGAAGCCATCCGGGCTTGGGCTTTTGTTTTCTGGGAGTTTCTTGATTACGTCTTCAACTTCCTTTGTTGTTATTGGTCTGTTCAAGTTGTCTATCTCTTCCCAGTTCAGTTTTGGGAGGCTGTGTGTTTCTAGAAATTAGTCCATTTCTCCTAGATTGTCCAATTTGTTGGCGTATAATTATTCATAGTATGTTTCGATGATCCTTTGTATTTTTGTGGTGTCAGTTGTTACTTGTCCTTTTTCCTTTCTGATTTTGTTTATTTGGTTTCTCTCTTTTTGTTTCTTGATGAGTCTGGCTTAAGGTCCATTGATCTTGCTTATGTTTTCAAAGAACCAGCTTTTTGTTTCATTGATCTTTTGAATTTTTTTTTTTTAAGTCTGTGTGTCGTTTATTTCTGCTCTAAACTTTACTATTTCCTCCCTCCTACTAGCTCTGGGTTTTTCTTTTTGTTTACTTTCTAGATCTTTAAGTTGTAGGGTTAGAATATCAATTAGGAATTTTTCTTGTTTCTTGAGGTAGGCTTTTAGTGCTATGAACTTCCCTCTCAGGACTGCTTTCACTGTGTCCCATAGATTTTGTGTTGTTGTGTGTTCGTTTTCATTTGTTTCCAGGAAATTTTTAATTTCTTCCTTGATCTCCTTAGTAACCCATTTGTTGTTTAATAACATACTATTTAGCCTCCAAGTGTTTGAATGTTTTTGTGTGTTTTTACTGTAATTGAGTTCTAGTTTCATGCCACTGTGATCTGAGAAGATGCTTGATATGATTTCAATTTTCTTGAATTTGTAGAGACTTGCTTTGTGTCCTAACATGAGGTCTATCTTTGAGAATGACCCATGTGCACTTGAGAAGAATATATATTCTGCAGCTTTGGGGTGAAATGTTCTGCAAATATCAATTAAGTCCAACTGATCTAGTTTGTCTTGTAAGGACTCTATGTCCTTGTTAATTTTTGTCTAGAAGCTCTATTCAGTGGTGTCAATGGCATGTTAAAGTCACCCACTATGATCATGTTGCTATTGATCTCTCCCTTGAAGTCTTCCAGAAGTTTTTAAATATATTTTGGAGCTCCCGTATTTGGTGTGTATATGTTTACCATGGTTATATCCTCTTGTTGGATTGATCCTTTTAATATTATGTAGTGACCTCTCTGTCTCTTATTATGACCCTTGTTTTGAAATCTATCTTATCTGATATGAGTATTGCTACCCCAGCTTTTTTTACATTTCCATTTGCTTGGAAAATTTTTTTCCATCCCTACACTCTCATCCTGTGTGAGTCTTTTGTTGTGAGGTGGGTCTCTTGTACACAGCATATATATGGGTTGTGTTTCCTTATCCAATCAGCTACCCTATGTCTTTTGATTGGAGCATTTAAGCCATTTACTTTTAAGGTAATTATTGATAGATAGTTATTAGTTGCCATTTTAATTTTATGACTGTGTCCCCCCCCCCCCCCCGTTTCTTCTTCTTCTTACAACAGTCCCTTCAGCATTTCTTGCAGTGCTGGTTTGGTGGTGGTAAATTCCTTTAGTTTTGTTTTGTTTTGTTTTGTTTTGTTTTGTTTTTATCCTTGAAGCTCTTTATTTCTCCTTCAATTATGAATGATAGCCTTGCTGAATAGAGTAGTCTTGGATTCAAACCTTTTCCTTGCATTACTTTGTACACTTCATGCCACTCCCTTCTGGCCTGCAGAATTTATGTTGAGAAATCAGCTGACAGTCTAATGAGCACTCCCCTGTAGGTAACTTTCTGTCTCTCTCTTGCTTCCTGTAAGATTCTTTCTTTGTCTTTAATGTTTGCCATTTTTATTATGATGTGTCTAGCTGTGGGTCTTCTGGGGTTCATCTTGCTTGGGACTCTCTGTGTTTCCTGAACTTGTGTGACGTTTTCCCTCACCAGTTTAGGGAAGTTTTCTGTCATTATTTCTTCAAGCAGGTTCTCTATTCCTTTCTCTGATTCTTCTCCTTCCGGTATCCTTATAATTCAAATGTTGTTACGTTTTGTATTGTCCCACAGCTTCCTTAAACTTCCTCCTGCTTTAAATTTTTTTTTTTTCCATTTGCTGCTGTATTTGAGTGTTTTTCTCTACCTTGTCTTCTAAGTTGCTGATTCGGTCTTCAGCTTCTTCTAATCTACTATTGAACCCTTCTAAAGTATTTTTCATAACAGCAATGTCATTCTTTATTTTCTCTTGATTTTTATGCATAGCTTCTACCTCTTTATGCGTAGCTTCTTCCTCTTTTTTTAAGCTGAAGTAGTTCCCAGTGAGCTCTTCGTAATTCTTATTATGTTGCTTGTAGTTCTCACCAAATTGTTTGAGCACCCTTAAAATCATTGCTTTGAATTCTTTATCTGACAAGTTGCTTTCTTCCATTTCCTGTAGTTCCTTTTCTAGTGACTCCCCTTTTTCTTTCCTTTGGGTGTTGTTTCTTCATCTCCCCATTTTAGCGGTCTGGTAGCTTTAGACCTGGGGTGTTTGGATGTGTAGGCAGCTCATTGTATATCAAATAAAGCTACTGTGCCTCCCAGACTGCTTTGTTGCTTGTTGCCTCTTGCCTGTTGTGGATCCTGGAGGATAGACTACTGGGGACTGGTATTGATGTGACCTGGTAGGTGCTGCTGCTGGATTGTTTGGGCCCCTCTGGAGCTGTGTTCCCAGCTCGTCCCTGATGCCACCTGTAGCTGTATAGCTCAATCCCTGTTGGAGCCATGCTCCCTGCCCGTACTGTGGGCAGCTGTGTTGCACAGGCCTCACTGGAGCCCTGGCTCCCTGCCGATCTTGTGGGCAGCTGGGTTGTGAAGGACCCATTGGAGCCCCAGCTTCTTGCTGATCCCGTGGGGAGCTGGATCACACAGTCCCTTTGGAGACCCGAATCCAGGCTTATCTTTGGGCCACTGTGTCGCACAGTCCTCTCTGGTGCCCCAACACCCAGCAGGTCCCATGGGCAGCTGGATCGCACAGTCCCTTTGGAGACCAGGCTCCAAGCCTATCTTGTGGGCCACTGGGTTGCACAGGCCTCTGTGGAGCCCCAGGTCCCACAGCTGCTGGCTGGGGAGTGCTGCTGCCCCGTGGGGCTCAACACCTGCTCAGCCTTTGCTATAGTTTTTGGGAATGTGTCTCAACTGCTGATCTGTGCTTCTGTTGCCTGGGGATGGATATTTGCTCCCCAGCCTCTGTTGCTGGGGGTATATCTCAACTCTGATTGGGCTGCTACTGTGGGGGGTGGTGCTAGGCTCCCGGCAGTTTGCAGCTTCTGCAACTGCACCTTGGCAGCTCCACTACTGTGCAGTGGTGTGTGTTGACACAGGGTGTCCACTGGTCCAAGGGTGCCAGGTGCACTGGTGGGCTCAGTTTGCTGAGCCCTAGCTGCTCCCACTCTCTCCTCCCAGGGAAGTCCCGGGATCTTCCAAAGTGGTGGGACCTCCCTGTGGCACAGGGAGAAGTGCCCTGAAGAGCAGCTTAAGGTGGTAGCCGGCTGCTCCCCATCCACAGCACAGGAACCTTCTGCTCTACATCTCTGCACTGCACGAGTTTGGTATTCCACCTTCACATCCACTCACACTCTCTCACCACTAGGCTCCCGCTCTCACGCACTCACCCTCCCTCTGGTCCTGCCTGCCGCCATCTGTCATCTTAGAGTTGATGCTAAAACATTTTTAAATGTACTTATTTACTAATTTAAAACAACAATATTAAACCCATTTCATGCTTAAATAAAAAGTACTTGCTTCATGAAAAATAACTATACTTATTAAAACAAAAGCTTCTGTTTTCTTTAGTGACATTTGATCAACCTTTTGAACATGGAGAAATTATTACTTATTTCACCAAAATGGAGACTAGGCATTAGAGTAGTTAAGTAATAATGCTATAAGTCACATAGTTGATGAGTGGCAGAACCAAAACACAAACCCTCATCTATTTTTCTGAAAGTCTTTTATTTAAAACTAGTGATTAGAGCAGAGACAAGATGGCTGAAGCCTAAAGAAGTTCCATCTGCTTGCTCCTAGCACAGGACCAGACTTGAAGCTAAACTGCAGAACATTCCAATTGAAAAACCACCTGAAAATAGCTGATCAGAAATACTGCGAGTAGGGAGCATGGAGAAGGGACAGAAGAAGACACAAAGTGGGTGAGTGAACTTGCACAGCTGTGCAGCTCAGCTGAGAAGACAGAGGAGAGGTGCAGCAGCACAGCTCCTGCCCCCTGGGAGTGGGAGGACTCAGCCCCACACAGAGATCCCCAAGCAAGAGCAACAGATAAGGGAAGGGGAGCCCATGTAACATAGGACAGTGGGAATCAGAGGTGATTCAGTCCACCCTGGGAGACCCAGCACTATCCCAGAACAAGAGACGTGAGGAGAGGTCTGAGTGGATCACACAGCAGTGAATCTGAGGAGTATTCACTGAAAGAACTTTGACAGGGGCTAGTCAGAGTGCCTAAGGCAAGAGGTACATTTCTCCCCACCTTGAGTGAAGAGGAAGCATCCCTTCCCCCACCCATGGAACAGCTCTGGGATAAAAATTGGCACCCCAGTGGCTAGGCCTGGTGGCACTGGGGATTCAGACATCTGGCCTGGTGGGAATCTGGGCAGAAAAGAAACCCCACCCAGTGAGAACTGGCAGAACTTAAAGATTAAGGAGCCAAGCAGGGCATTTTTGTTTTATTTTGTTTTCTCTCTCCTTTTATTTTCTATCTTCCCCCTTGGGGTGGTGACCAGGGGCCACCAGCAACCCAGGCAGAGCTAAGCATTGGAAGAAGAGAAATAGACTGCCTGCCCCTCCTATAAGCTATAAGCACAACCCCCAACACAAATCTGTTTAAAACATCCTGACTGGACCTGATATCCTGCAGAGCCCAGTGCTGTGGGGGGAGAGATAGCAGCCTGGAACAAACACATTTAATTGGTGAGCCAGAAGCAGAACCAGTCCCTGGACTAGGGAAGCCCCACCCACTGGACTGCCTGGGATCCCACCTTGCAGGGCTTCAGCCAGGAGGCCCAGGGCCAGGCAGGGACAATGACTCACATTGGCCTGAACGAGAGAACTGCCCAAGAAGACAGGGACCCACACACCAAGGGGCCAGATCCAACATTGAAGCAAAATCCAGTGACCTCCATAAATAGCAGATCCAAGGTTATTTTCTGTGTTGTTGCTGTTGTGGTTGTGTTGGTGTGTGTGTGTGTGTGTGTGTGTGTGTGTGTATGTATGATTTAATTTTAATTCAATTTTTTTCTTCTTTTCTTTTCCCATTTTTTACTTTCCTATTTTATATTATATTCAATTTAGCATTATTACTTTCTAAAATTTTTATTATCATTTCAGTAATTATTTTCCACCACCTTTTATTTTTTACACTTATCCTATTTCTGGTCGCTGCCTTCTTTGCTTTCATATACTTTTTTCTTTTCTCTCCCTATCCTAACTCTTTTGATCTCATGCCTTCTAGTATTCTTCTTGTGTGTGTGTTTTTCTGTTTGTTTTGTCTTTTAATCTTTTTGTTGAAGATGGTACTTTTTAAAAATGTTTTCTTTATTGATTTTAGAGAGAGAGGGAGAGATAGAAACATCAATTAGAGAGAACATCAATTGGGCACTTCCTGCATGCCCCCCACTGGGAATTTGGCCCACAACTTGGGCATGTGCCTTGACCAGGAATCGAACTGGTGACCTCTTGGTTCACGGGTCGATGCTTAACCACTGAGCCACAGTGGCCGGGCGAGGATGGAGCTTTTATCATTGTTGATGCTAATGTTTTTTCAGGTTCTTTTTGGTTTAGTCTGATTTTGCCTTGCCTTCTTTACTTTCATGTATATTTTTCTTTCTTTCCTACCTCTTCTAATTCATTTGGTCTCATACCTCCTATTATTACTTGTGTGTGTGCGTGTGAGTTTGTTTTTTGTTTGTTTGTTTGTTTGTCTTTTAATCTTTTTGTTGAGGCAGTTACTATTAATATTGTCAATCCCAAAAGTTTTGGGAAGGTCCTTTTTGCTTTGGTCTAGTTTTGCCCACAACCTGGGCATGTGCCCTGACCAGGAATCAAACAGTTGGCATGACAGGGCCGGGATTGATTGAAACTCACAGTGAAAAACAAATGGATAACAGCAATCAACAAACAAATTCAACAGGAGAGCCCACATAACCCACACAAGGGTCATTCTTAAGACACCTAGCTCAGAAGATCAAGGGGAATATTCCAATGGGTTCCACAAGAAGGGCACTACACCAAGACTGGAGGCATAGCAGTCTTATCTGATACACACAAACCTGCCTATGCATCCCAATGCACCTCATCTGTCTCCGAACTACCAGACAATTAAAATAGTGAGACAAAAACAAACAAACAAACAACAACAACAACAAAAAAAACAAATGAAAGAAAAGGAGGAATCACCAGAAAAGAAAGTATGTGAAATGGAGGCAAGCAGTTTGTCAGATAAAAAATTCAAAGCAATGGCATTAAGGGTGCTCAAACAACTTAGTGAGAATTACAAATAACTTTTTAAGAATTATGAAGAGCTCAATGAGAAGTACACCAGCATAAAAAAAGAGGTAGAAACTATGAATAAAAATCAAGTGGAAATGAAGAATGACATAGCTGATATAAAAAATACCCTGGAAAGTTTTAAGAGTAGATTAGAAGAAGCTGAAGACCGAATCAGTGAGTTAGAAGAAAGGGTAGAAAAATACACCCAATTAGAGCAGCAAATGGATAAAAATTAAAAAGCAGGAAGAGAGTTTAAGGGAACTTTGACAATACAAAATGTAACAACATTTGCATCATATGGGTACTAGAAGGAGAAGAATCAGAGAAAGGAAAAGAGAACCTGTTTGAAGAAATAATGACAGAAAAGTTCCCTAACTTGGTGAAGGAAAACATCACATAAGTCCAGGAAACAGAGAGTCCCAATCAAGATGACCCTGAAAAGCCCAGACTTAGACACATCATAACTAAAATGGCAAACATTAAAGACAAAGAAAGAATCATAAAGGCAGCAAGAAAGAAACAAAAAGTTACCTACAAGGGAGCTCCCATTAGACTGTCAGATGATTTCTCAATAGAAACACTGCAGGCCAAAAAGGAGTGGCATGAAGTGTACAAAGTAATGAAAAATAAGGGAATGAATCCAAGATTACTCTATCGAGTAAGGCTATCATTCAAAATTGAAAGTGAAATAAAGAGATTTTCAGACAAAAAAATGACTAAAGGACTTTACTATGACCAAACCAGCATTGCAAGAAATGATAAAGGGACTGTTATAAGAAGAAGAATAAATAGAAAGAGAGAGAGAGCAACACAGGCATAAAGAATAAAAATGACAACAAATAAGTACCAATCAATAATAATCTTCAATGTAAATGGCTTAATAGCTCCAATAAAAAGTCATAGGGTAGCTGAATTGACAAGAAAACATGACCCATATATATGCTGTCTACAAGAGACTCACCTCAAAACAAAAGACTCACATAGGATGAAAGTGAAGGGATGGAAAAAGTTTCCATGCAAATTGAAATGAAAAAATAAATAAAAAGCTGGTGTAGCAATAATCATATCTGATAAAATACACTTCAAAATGAAGGCCACAATAAGAGACAAAGAAGGTCACTACATAATATTAAAAGAATAGATACAAAAAGAGGATATAACCCTGGTAAACATATTACACACCTAATTTAGTTGCACCAAAATATATTAAAAAACATCTTGAGGACTTCAAGGGAGAGATCAACAGCAATACAATCATAGTAGGGGATTTAACACCCCACTGATATCACTGGATAGGTCTTCTAGACAAAAAATTAACAAGGAAACAGGGACCCTAAATGATGCCCTAGATCAGATGTATTTAATTGATATTTACAGAACATTTCACCCCAAAGCTGTAGAATAAACATTCTTCTCAAGTGTACACGGGACATTCTCAGATAGACCACATGTAAGGACATAAACTATGTCTCTGCAAATCAAGAAGATTGAAATTATATGAAGCATCTTCTCAATTCACATTGGCATTAAACCAGAAATAAATTACAATAAAAACATTCTAGCCCTGGCCGGTTTGGCTCAGCAGTTAGAGCGTCGAGCTACGGACCAGAGTCCCGGGTTCGGTTCCCACTAGGGGCACGAACGTCGGTTGCAGTTTGTCCCTGGCCCAGGTTGGGGTCGTGTGGGTGGCAACCACTCAATGTGTCTCTCTCACGTCGATGTTTCTCTCTTCATCCTTCTCTCCCTCCCGCTCTATCTGATGATAAGTGCAAAAAAAAAAAAAAAAGTCCCCAGGTGAGGATAAAAAAAAACAAAACATTCTAAAACACTCAAACACAAGGAGGCTAAATAGCATGTTATTAAACAATGAATGGGTTACCAATGAGATCAAGGAAGAAATAAAAAACTTCCTGGAAACTAATGAAAATAAACACACAACAAAACAAAATCTATGGGACACAGCAAAAGTGATCCTGAGAGGGAAATTCATAGCATTAGAGTCCTACATCAAGAAACAAGAACATTTTCTAATAAACTATCTAACGCTTAAAGAATTATAAACAGAACAAAATGAAAAACCCAGAGTTAATAGAAACAAGGGAATAATAAAGATCGGATTGGAAATAAATGACATAGAGAACATTAAAAAACATAATAATAAATAAATAAAATCAATGAAACCAAGAGCTGGTTCCTTAGGTAAACCAGATTGATCAAACTTTAGTGAGACTTATTAAGAAACAAAGAGGCCCAGCCGGTGTGGCTCAGAGGTTGTGCATCAATCCATGCACCAAGAGGTCACTGGTTCGATTCCTGGTCAGGGCACATGCCCAGATTGTGGGCCCAATCCCCAGTGGGGGGCATGCAGGAGGTGGTCAATCAATGTTCTCTCAAAGATGTTTCTATATCTCTCTTCCTCTCCCTTCCTCTCTCTCTAAAATCAATAAAGAAAATAAAAAAGAAACAAAGAGGACCCAAGAGAACAGAATGAAAGAGATGAAGTAACAATAGATAGCACAGAAATACAAAGGATTGTAAGAAAATACTATGAACAAGTATATTCTAACAAATTGGACAACATAGGGGAAATGAACAAATTCCTAGAATCATATAGTCTTCCCAAACTCAACCATGAATACTCATAAGACTTGAACAGACCAATAACAACTAAGGAAATAGAAGAAGTAATCAATAAACTCCCAGCAAACAAGAGCCCTGGTCTGAACAGCTTCACAGTAAATATTTATCAAACATTCAAAGAAGAACTAACACCTATTTTCCTCAAACTATTCTAACATCTTTTTTTTAATGTTATTTTTTTCTTTATTGACTTCAGAGAGAGAGGAAGAGAGAGGGAGAGATAGAAACATCGATGAGAGAGAACATTGATTGGCTGCCTCCTGCATGCCCTGCACTGGGAATCAGGCCCACAACCTGAGCATGTGACCTGACCAAGAATTGAACTGGCAACCTCTTGGTGCATGGGTCAACACTCAACCACTGAGTCACACAGGCCGGGCTCCTCAAATTATTCTAAAAAATTCAAGAAGAAGGAACACTTCCAAGCTCTTTTAATGAGGCCAGCATAATCTTTATCCCCAAACCATACAAAGACACTACAAAGAATGAAAATTAAAAGTCAATGTCCCTGATGAATATAGATGCCAAAATCCTCAACAGAATATTAGCAAATCAGCTTCAACAATATATTAGAATAAGTTTTCATGATGACCAACTTGGATTTATCTCAGGGATGCAAGGCTGGTACAATATTCGCATATCAATAAATGTGAAACACCTCTTAAACAAAATGAAAGATAAAAATCATATGATCATATCAATAGATGCTGAAAATACATTTGACAAATTTCGGCACCCATTTTTGACAATAACTCTCAGCAAAGTGAGAATAGAAGGATCATACCTCAACATAATAAAGGCCATATGTGGCAAACCTACAGCCAACATCATACTCAATGGGGAAAAATTAAAAGAATTTCTCTGAAGAACAGGAACAACACAGGGATGCCCACTTTCACCACTCTTATTCAACAGAATATTAGAAGTCTTAGCCACAGCAATCAGACAAGAAGAAAAAAAAATGGCATCCAAATTTGAAAGGAGAAAATGAAACTGTCCTTATTCTCAGATGGCATGATATTGTACATAGAAAACCCTAAAGACTGCATGAAAAAAAAAAAAAAACTACTGGATTTAATAAATGAATTTGACAAAGTTGCAGGATACAAAATCAACATCCTGAAATTGTTGGCATTTTTATACACCAATAATGAACACCCAAGAAAGAGAAACTAAAAAACAATCCTATTTACCATTGCAACAACAACAAAAAATTAAAATTCCTAGAAATAAACTTAATCAAAGAGGTAAAAGGCCTTTTCTCAGAAATCTACTGGACATTGAAAAACTAAAGAGAAAGATATAGAAATGTGGAAGCACACACCATGTTCATGGATTTTAAGAGTGAACATCACTGAAATGTCCATACTACCCAAAGCAATCTATAGATTCAATGCTATCTTTATTAAAACATCAAAGGCATATTTTACAGATACTCCAAAAGTTTATATGGAACCAAAACAGACCCCAAATAGCCACAGAAATCTTGAAAAAGAAGAACAAATTTACAGGGATCATAATTTCAGATATCAAGTTTAACTACAAAGTCATTGTAATCAAAACAGCCTGGGACTGGTACAAGAACAGGCATGTAGATCAATGGAACAGAACAGAGAACCCAGAAATCTACCTAAGACTTTATGCTCTATTCATATTTGACAATGGTGGCAAGAGCATACAATGGAGTAAAGACAGTCTCTTCAATAAATGGTGTTGGGAAAACTGGACAGGTACATGCAAAAGAATGTTAATAGACCAGTGAATTACGCTGTACACAAGAATAAACTCAAAATGGATAAAATACTTAAATGTAACTTGTGAAATCATAAAAATCCTCGAAGAAAATATAAGCAGCAAAATCTCAGACATCATATGTAGCAGAATTGTTCACCAATATATCACCTAAGAGAAGAGAAAATAAGGAAAAAAATAATAAATGGGACTATATTAAGCTAGAAAACTTCTGTACAGCGAAAGAAACCAGCATCAAAATGAAAAGGAAGCCCACTGTATGGGAGAACATATTTGCCAATGATACATTGGATAAGGGGTTAATTTCCAAAATATATATAATGTACTCATACAACTCAACAAAAGACAAATAATCCAATTAAAAATGAGCAGCCCTAGCTGGTTTGGCTCACAGGTTAGAGCACTGGCCTGCAAACAAATGGGTCTCAGGTTCATTTCCAGTCAAGGGCACATAACTGGGTTGCAGATTCCATCCCTAGCCCCTTTCAGTGTCATGTGGGAGGCAACCAATCGATGTGTCTGTCTTGCATTGATGTTTCTCTCTGTCTCTCCCCATCCCTCCCTTCTACTCTTTCTGAAAATCTATGGAAATGTACCCTTGAGTGAGGATTAACAAAAAGAAAAAAAAGAAAAGAGGCACAGGACCGGAATAGACACTTCTCCAAACAGAACATAAAAATGGCCAAGAGACACATGAACAAATGTTCAATGTCACTAATCATCAGAGAGATGCAAATTAAAACATCTATTAGATACCACCTTACACCTGTTACAATGGCTGCCATCAACAAATCATCAAACAACAAGTGCTGGCAAGGGTGTGGAGAAAAGGGGACTCTAGTACACTGCTGGTGGGAATGCAGACTGGTGCAGCCACTGTGGAAAACACTATGGTGTTTCCTCAAAAAATTAAAAATAGAACTTCCATTTGTCCAAGTGATGCCACCTAGGAATATATCCTAGGATGCCTGAAACACCAATCAGAAAGAATATATATACCCCTATATTCATAGCAGCGCTATTTACAATAGCTAAGATCTGGAAACAGCCCAACTGTCTATCAGTAGATGACTGGATATAGAACTGTTGTGTGTTTACACAATAGAATACTATGCAGCTATAAGAAAGGGAGATCTCTTACCCTTTGAGATGAAATGTCAGGACCTGGAGAGTACTATGCTAAGCGAAATAAGCCAGTCAGAGAAAGACAAATATCACATGATCTCACTTATTTGTGGAATATAGTGAATAAAATAAGCTGATGAGAAAAATAGATCCAGAGACCTGGAAGTAAGGAATAGACTGACAAACCTCAGAGGGAAGGGGGGTGGAGGAGCGGGAAGAGATAAACCAAAGAACTTGTTTGCATATATGCATAACCAATGAACACAGACAGTAGTATATTAAAAGCCAGGGCAAGGAGCAGGAGGGGGGAGGAGGGTGTCAATGGGGGAAAAGGAGGGAAATCTGTAATAAAAAAATAATAAAAAAATGTTTAAAGTAAAAGAATAATAATGAAACTAGTGACTATGTATCAGAGAAAATATTACTCTATGTCCGAGATTTTACTGTCCATGTTTTCTTCTGGGATTTTTATCGTTTGAAGTCTAACACTGAAGTCTTTCATCCATTTTGAGTCTATTCTTGTGTATGGTGTAAGAAGGTGGTCTAGTTTCATTTTTTGCATGTATCTGTCCAATTTTCCCAATACCATTTATTGAATAGACTATCTTTACCCCATTGTATGTTTTTAACTCCTTTGTCAAATATTAATTGACTATGAAGGTGTGGGTTTATTTCTGGGCTCTCTATTCTGTTCCATTGATCTATATGTTTCTTTTCTTTTTATTTTTTTGCCAGTACCTTGCTGTTTTGATTACTATGCCTTGTATATCAGGTAGCATGATTCTTCCAACTTTGTTCTTTCTCAAGATTTCTATGGCTATTCAGGGTCTTTTTTGGTTCCATATAAATTTTTGTAATATTTGTTTTAGTTCTGTGAAATATGTCAGAAGAGAAGGTATTGGGGTCTGAGGGAGAAGGGTGAAGGGATTAAGCAAAGAAAGAAAAAAGAAAGTCTCATGAACACAGACAACAGTATGCTGATTGCTAGAGGGAAGGGGGTGGGGGAAGGTAGAAGAGGGTATGGGGGGGGATAAATGGTGATGGAAGGAGACTTGACTTGATGTGGTTAACACACAATACAATATACAGATGATATTTTATAGAATTGTATACCTGAAATCTATATAATTTATTAACCAATGTCATTCCAATTAATTCAATAAAAGTATGAATAAATAAATAAATCTAGTGACTATGAAATCACCCCACTATTTGCCACCCTTGGGAAACTAGATAAGTTAGATTGTGGATTTTCATAACTATCTCCATTTCCTGTGCTCTAAGAACCTGTTGAAACCCTTCATATATTTTGCACTCTGGTGTTATCTCTAACCCAGCATGGTGCTTCTCGAATGGATCCCATATGCAGCGATTCTCAACCTGTGGGTCGCAACCCCTTTGGGGGTTGAACGACCCTTTCACAGGGGTCGCCTAAGACATAACAGTAGCAAAATTACAGTTATGAAGTAGCAACAAAAATAATTTTATGGTTGGGGTCACCACAACATGAGGAACTGTATTAAAGGGTTGCGGCATTAGGAAGGTTGAGAACCAATGCATAGAGTCAGATTACTTGTTTTTTTTCTAGAGTGCACAGATCCAGTGGTGTGCTGGACCTGGCTTGGACCAGAACATGAAGAACTTGATTCTCTGCATCACTTGCCAATTTAGTGTTCAGATATATCATCTTGGTGGCTAAAAGTTTTGGCCACGGTGTGGGAGGGTAGTTAAGCCAGGGAATCTGGAAATACTGGGAACCAGACATGCAAGCCTCTTCACCTAAAGGCCTATTTCACACATGTTACTACCCAGGACTGACCACACAGGCATCATTTCTAAGCTTATTATAAGAGAAACTGCTACATCATAGTGCAGCTCTGTCTCTCTAATGTGAATCACAGTGTGTAATCGAACTTGTCTGTGTTCGTGTGACACTGCTGATAACTTTGTACAGTACTTATAAACCTTACTGAATTAAAAAAAAATCTTAACATTGTTGTAAGAAATCTACCCTTAAACATAATATTCAATAGCAGTGTGGTTTCAGCATTACCAGGGCAGAGTAGATTCCCATACGTGAGATACTTAGCTTTATCACCTTATTGCCACAGGATACTTTGTCGATGTTTCTCTTCTCATGAACCATTTTGTCCTTGCAAATTTAATAATACACATTTGTCCAAACGTAGGCCCAGCTTTATTTCACCCTGGCAAAACCTGATTTTCTAGTTCACCTTCCTCTGACACCCAGGTGCTTTATCATCTGCAGGTCATTTTAAAGTGACCAACAATCCACAGGTTTCCACCTGCACAAATGCACCTGGCCTCTCGTGTTATGGCAGGCTGAAAGGTGGTTTGTCAGAGAAACTGGAACACAATCTGTGTTTCTAACAGGGCAACCATACTTCTTACCCCCTGTTTACTTCTTCAGTAACCTCTTATATAAAAAGTTCCCTTTCTCTAAATGCCTATTACATGGAGAACTTCAGGTATTGTCTCTAATATTTTATTTTTCAGTTACAGTTGATATCTGGTATTAGTTTTTATTAGTTTCAGGTGTGCATCATAGTGTTTAGACATTTATATAATTTATGAAGTGATCTTCCTGATAATTCTAATATTTCTTTCATTCATTCATTCGATTGGGCACAATATAAGTGACAGATAAAAACATTTAGCTTCTAAAGATATATGTGCATTTCTTGGTTTCCGTGGAAAGCTAACATCAACAAGAATGTTTTGATGACATTCTGGTTTCTATGGCAACTGAGATATGCCATTTTATCCAGGAGGCATAAAAATTTAATAAGGATAACAGGCTGGAAGTTTGAACCAGAAGAAAAAATATGCAGCCTAGGAGGTGTTTACTGTCACTGTGTGATAGTATGTGTGTGCATGTTACTGTATGTGTGTGTTAGAAAGGTAAAGTGTTTAGTTGGGAATTAGGGGCTATAAGCCTTCCTGTTTTGTTAGAGAAGTTGCATGAGTCACCTTTCTGTGTTTCTGTGTTCTAAGATGACACCTGCTGTGTGGGGCATTGTAATATGAGTTATTTAAAGCAAAGGTCTCCAAATATTTCTGATATTATACCTCTGTTTTGAAAAAAATTTTGGTTGTACCCTAAAAATGTACTTTACTCATTTTATGTCTACTTCTAGCAAGAAATTTTTATGTCTCCGTTATGGGAGAGAAAATGTGAAGTTAATATGAAATAAAATGAGTAGGATTGGAAACTCTAATGTGCCTTTGTGGAATTTAGGATTGACGTGCTGCTCACCTTGCGTAGCTGACACATGGAGTAAGGAAGATTTTCTCATTAAAAAACACATTTACTGTCATTATTCTGCTAATTAAAATTTGTAAGTGGTTGCCCATTTAGCATATATGATTAAAGTATGAACTTCTTAACAAAGGTTTTGATTTTTGTTTTTGTGATTTAAGAAGTAGACGTTGTTGATATTGTATTATTTCTGTGTTTATTATGTTTCAAAGAAAGTCATAACATCTAAAGGACTTATTGTTGCATTTGTCATCAGGCTATATGCTTTAGAAAGAAGTAGGTATGAGATAAAGGATATCTAAGTTGTTCTCTTGGCACCAAATATTTTTTTTTTCCTTTATTGATTTTAGAGAGAGAGCAAAGGAGAGGGAGAGAGAGATAGAAACATTGATGAGAGAGAACATTGATTGGCCACCTCCTGCATGCCCCCACTGGGGATTGGGCCCACAACCTGGGCATGTGCCCTGACCGGGAATCGAACTGGTGACCTCTTAGTGCACGGGTCAACGCTCAACCACTGAGCCACACCGGCCGAGCCATGGCACTGAATCTTATACATTGCTCTGTGATGCTGAGACTCTCATAGCATCATTGAATGAGCACTTATTCAAGTTATTATTTATCTCAATAATTAATAAGGGAACCAGTAAACTATTGAACACAATTTCTAAATAAGAATTTTAGGTCTCAATATTTTTTTATAGGACAACTTATATATGCACTGGCAAGAATAGGAATCATTTGCATTGCTATGGACAGGAAACAATGGCATTATTGTCAGTTTTCTACATGTCAACTTCTGTTGCTTAAAGATTGATAAAGTAGTCTGATCAATCATCAAAGATAGTGAAAAGGCCATAACTATTTAGAATGAGCCAATCCCTGGAGAGCCTATTAAGCTAATATTCAATGTTCCACTGTGAGGACCCAGTAATTTGTTGGGTCTATGACATGTTTTCAGGTGGGGTGGTATTAAGAGAAGTGCTCACATTTTAAGAGAATTCCTCATTGGAAGTGATTTTCTCTTTTTATTCACTGCATAAATATTCAAATCCACCACTCTGGTCAGCAGGTGGCATTTATGATATTGTGATTATCATATGTAGCTGACACAAAAATTAATAAAGTCTCATTAAACATTATTTTTATTTGTTCTTAGTGGAGGAAATAAACTAATTTCCTGCCACCACACCAGTAACTGAACTCTATAAATGGCTCTCCATTTATTATATAAGCATAATGCACAGGCTCCTTAACAATGGTTCTGATCTGTGGGCTTACATTTTAGAAAGTGGATTTTGCTGAAATTATAGTTATTTCTATATTTGTTATATTTCAAAATAAATGCATAGCATCTAAAATACTTGCTGTGCATTCTTTGTTAGGACATATGCTTTAGGAAGAAGCAAGTGCTAAGTAAAGGATATCAAAGTCACTTGGCTTCATATCCTCTACTCTGTTCCATGATGGTGGGACTGGGAATCTGCCAAACCCATTTTACTCTTACCAGCCTGCTCCCTGTTAGGCTCTACCAGTCAGTTTCACCAAAGGAAGACAAGAAGTGTGGAGGAAGGAAACATTGAATGTTCCTTCTTTGTTCCTATTCCTCCCAGTGTCACCTGAATAAAGATCCTACACGAAAACAAGGCCATATGATTTCAGTAGGGGAAGAATGTCAAAAATATAATTTTAGTCCAAACTTCAAGAACTCTTTATATCAGGTCCCCTAAGAAAGCCCAGTAACAGCACACTGGTGAACTCTCTGTCTGCGCTGAGCTCTGGGTCTCATCTTTGAAGGTGGCCTCCTCTGAGAACTCGGTGCTCTGACACGAGCAGAGATCAGATCACTATCATCAGAGGCAGGTGTCTGGTTTCAGGGTCCCATCCTCTAATATTCCTTAGAAACCACTTCTAGCTGATCAGCCAGCTCCCTTTCTTTGGAATCTGTGTCCTGACTCTGAGAGATCCTTCCTCTAAGCTTATGAATTCTCAAACCACTATTCTTCACTTTGTTTTTTCAGACCAAGGAGTCCTAGCTCCTTTCTACCATTGCTATCTCCACGTTACCTCATTGTTTATGCCCTTTTCAGCTTAAAAAAAATTCTGTCAAGTTCACTCTTATTAAAAATGAAAAAAGAAGCCCCCTGCTTGTTAATCATGTTTATTTTTGTTTTTGTTTCTTTCAAATGTTTTTCCGTAAGTCCTATTTTCTAGGAGTTTTACTATCACTCACCTCGGGATGTGTGTTTGTGTGTGCGTGTGTGTGTGTGTGTGTGTGTGTGTGTCCATTTGTGTGTATGTGAATGTTATGTTTGAGTTTTTATTATCACATCTTGATTATTCCACTTGGTATTGTCCATTCTTTTGGAAAATTCTCAAATATATTATTCCTTCCAATATTCTTGCTTTCCTGGGCTCTCTTCTGATATTCCCCACATATCTCTATGTTGTTAAGTGTATTAATTTTAATAATAAATGTTTCCTTTGATCAATATAAAATGTCAGCCTAAGAACTTTTCAAAGATATTTTTCTTAGATTCTCTTTTTATGGTACCATTTTGCTATGGTTGCTTTGTTTTTGTTCAGTTATATCTTGTATTTTATTTCATATCTACTTCAAGTCTCTATAAAGTTATAATTAGGTGCATATGTACATATAAATACATCCTCTGTGTAATCTTTTACAATATGATGGGGGGAAATCAAGTCCACTGTTCCATCCACTTTCATCCTTGTTTCATGTGTACCATATTATCAAGTTTCTATCTACTGTTCAAAATGTCCTATATTTATCAAAAGATAAACACAAATAATATTGTTATCCATGTATATGAATGTTTTACATAACATGCATCATTTGTACTTCATTGGCCTCTAACTTGATTATATTAACCTACATTTTTCTTCTATGTCAGTACATTTAGATCTGAATCAGTCTTTGTAATGGATAAATAATCTATCCTTGTTGGCTTAGACTACCAGTTTTGTCTCTCCCATGGATAGTACTTGGCTTATATCTATTTTTTCATAATTGTTATGGTGAACTACAAGGAAATTACTTGTCTTGTGAACATGGGAAATTCCTTATTCTTACACAGAACACAGGAAAATCAATGGGTTCTAAAATATACACCTCGTTTGTTCACCTGGATGCTAGCAATTATAAAGTTCTCAGTTTCAGGAAAAGAAGAAGCTACCCTCATCTTTGTAACTCAAAACACAATGCTTCATATTGTTACAATTACAGGGGTAATGCATATTTTTCCTGTGGCAGGGTAATAGGGACTAAAGTGTTAAAAGAGCACCTTTCAAAGAAAGTTGGCCCACTGGACTGGAGAAACAACCTGAGTTTTGTAAAAGAATGGGCTTTGAAAGGTAAGGAATTCACTCTAGTCTTAAAATAATGCCCTAAGGATAAATCATGAATATTTTATATTTTTTTTTCCTTAAGTGCTCATGTTTTTCCTTTTGCAAGTAGAAGATGGTCTTCTAAGCAATGTACCTGAAAAATAGGTGTTGTGACTGATTATTTGTTTAGGGAAATATTGAGAGTCAGAGATTCAGTACTGAAAATTTGGTAAGTTGAATGTGTATATAAATATGTATAACATTTAGTCCTAATTAGCAAACTGAAGGCAATTTCATAGTCCTTAGTTTCTAAGAGTTACCATTTAAATGCTATGTACAAAAAACAACCCTCTTAAAATTAGGCATGACCCCTCTGAAGAAATATGTGAACTAGAAAACAACATAAGAGAAAACATTTAAAGATAGAAATTCTTACCCAGCTGTTCTAAAAAACTCACCACTAACCTGATTAAATCTTGAGTTTTTTAAAAAGTACATGCGAAAATTTATGCTAAAATTAATCTGGATATGGAAAGGTACAATACTGGGCAATAATGTATTTTCTTTATAAAAGTAATTTTATAGATTGTACCTTTATTATGATGAAGGGAACTTCCAACTCATATTTTATTAAATTATGTTCTTTGGAGGCTTTAACATTATAAATCCTGGAGCTCACAAGAAGCTCTACTAAATAGCTAGTAATTGTAGGAAAGGGGCACTGGAGTAAAGATGAGAGAAGATGAATTTTTGCCTCCAGATAATGGTGTGGTAGAGTTTATATAAAGAAAAGTATCCTAATTTTGAGAGAATTCCTTGTTCAAAATTGTTTATCTTTTTGCCTCAGAAGTTATTTAAGCTGTCTCTTGAGAAAAGAGTTAACAAAAGCATTATGCTAAGTGAAATAAGCCAGTTGGAGAAAGACAAGTGCCACATGATTTCACTTCTATATAGAATCTAATGAACAAAAGAACCCCTACAAAAACTGCATTACACTGCTGAGTAAAGGGCCTTTGCTGGGATCAAACAGGTGGCAAAAATAATCAAAAAGGAAATGCAACCTGCTGCTCTCTCCTCTTGATTTCCTGACTCTTTGTGGCATTATTATTCATCAAACCAAACAGGTGGAAAGTACAAACAGGTTCTGAGTGTCCTGCTTACAGCACTTGTGCACATTCTAAGGAATGTTGACTGAGACATTCAGATATCTCTATCTACCATCTGCTTCTTCTTAAAGCATATTTCATACAAGGAAGTGAGCAATAAGTACTTAAGAGAATGTGCATCTCTTTCAAACCGTAATCGATAAAAATACATACTACCTGCATCTTCAGCAGTATCTATTAGCAGGCACCCAAACTGACATAAAAAAGTCTGTGATAAAGGATTTGTCCTTTATGCAACAGGTAAAGGGAGGCTATATGGAGATTCAAATGACTGATGGGAAAAGACACAAATGTTCCTACAAAGAACTGGTTTCCAAAGTGATGGTCAGCTACATTGATGTTAAGAAAGATCAGAATGTATTGGACCCCACAAAGACAACATTTGATTTTCCAAACATTTAAAATATAATTCTTTAAGTCAGAGATCAGCAAACTAAGGCCTGATGACTATATATGGCCTGCTACTTTAAATAAATCAATTTTATTGCACCATAGCTACCCTCATTTTCTATCTTGATGTCTAAGGCTGCTTTCTTGTTAACATGACAAAGTTGAGATGGGACAGAGATTTGTATAGCCTCAAAATACAGGGAATCTAATATCTGGCATTTCACTTAAAATATTTGTCAGCACCTGTTTTATTACATCAAGTTCATGTGTATTTCTTAAAGTGTGAAATGATTATTATGCTATGTAGATATATAATGACATATGACCTATTTCAAGTACTAGACAAAAACTTTCTTAAACAAGGATGTTTGCTAAGAAAAGTACAGAGACCTCTGTTTTATGAAATTGATATCAAATTGCCTACCTAGTATAGGGGTCCCATCATCTTAGTTCACATTCAAGGAAGGAAAAATATTGCCTGGTGACTCAGCCTGTTTAGGCTCATTTTAGCAAGAGCTGCCAGTGTGTCTCCCACAAAATAGGAAGAATCAAGCACACTCATATCCCAATAAATACTCAAACCCCAAACATAGACACACACACTTTCAATGATAGACTTTCAATAGACCTTATGCGATGCAGATTCCTCACCTTTTCTGCCCGTAATTCTATCAGATCTATCTACCTGGAAACAGTAGCATAAAGAGTTGTCATAAAAACCAAAATGTTAGCATATTTCCTGTATTAGTGACACATTGTATGGAAACTTGGATATATATATTCACTATCAGAGTCAGATTCATAGTTGAGAAGTGAACCACTCCAACTAATGAATGCACAAAATCACATTAAGGAACATACTAACAACTTTTAAATAGCAGGTATTCCATGGAATAAAGTTTTCAAATAATGGTAATGGAAAGTTTAAGATTGTTTATAGGCTCAGATTTCCCATCAGACCCACTGTCAGGATTAACTTAGAACCAGCAATTCTACATGTGTGGTCCCAGAGGGACACCAAAAATCCACAAGTCTCCAAAATTAACCCCCCCATAATCAGTTCCCACAGTTGACCACTGCACTCAAGGACAGGAAGGAGGTATCAGAGATGTCCTTCACTGAGTGGCTTTGAACTGACTGCTGTGTCAAGAGGGTACTCATTGTTTGTCTCCATTAGCCAATGGAAGCACACAGTGCTACAAAAGCTGTGTCGTGGTATTTCTGGTAGTAGAGCCTGATGCACAGAAGATCATGTCAGTTCCTAACACAGCTTTATTACCTCACCCTTCAAGCATAAATTAGTACAAACCCAGTCAACAAGAAACTCCCTTGGCACTTGAATCACAAGATGAATGTATATTTTCTATGATACATTAATTTTATCATTAGACCTTCAGCATCATACCAGGCCTCAAAGTCTCACATGTGACTCACATTGCTACAACTGAATGAAGTAGGAGAGGAGGTATCAGAGCCTGATATTGTAATGACTCTGTGTAGAACACAGGGCCAAAGTAATATATGAGAAAGGGTTTTATCCCCTTTGATTAACATCCAGTTGTGATCAAAGATACTCTTGTTATAACAGGTTGTCATGAGGGTAGGTTTGTTGTTGTGGGTGGAATGTCCATGAATCCTCAGGATACTTTGAATAAATACCATGGTAGGTGAAAGCAGAAATATCAAAACCTCCAGGTACAGAGAAAGGCAAGCCTCACATGGAGTTAATGTCTGGGCCAAAACAGACAGATCAGTCAATATATGAAAAAATATATATGAAGATAATAGTAAGAAGGAAGAGTCCTGATGAGAGATTGAACACACACAGACTGCCCTGTGCTGGTAGTTACTGAGAAATGAATTTGAACCAGCAACATTTCTGAATCTGCTTTCCTCAGTCAACGCTGGAATCTATACTCTGCCAGTGGATAAGGATGTTTAGCTATTTCACTCCTAAAATATGATATAGATTAAGAAATTTAGAAAGAAATTTAATGAGAGTTGACAAGGCGTACATGAATTTATCAGTGTCCACAAATATAGACAGTTCCTGTCACACACACAAATTCTGCTTAGAGAGACACAAATGGACCATGATGCAATTCATCTCAGAATAAAGAAACAAAAGAGAAAATCCCCTTCGTCATTAATCCTGGAGACTCCTATTCAAGAAGCCATCACACTCTTTCTGGGATACACAGCAGTAAAGCCAGGTGGGACAGAGTCATGCTGGTATATAAGAGAAGGAAAGTTTTCATGTTTCACTGTGAGGAATAAACCAAGACAGATATCACGACATCCATTCCAGCTTTTACATTTTCTCATGGATTACAACACGGTATTTTCATGGATACATTTTCAATCTCAGAATCATTGAGTTATCTGAGGTTTGAGTGTGGCTCTGCTACTTAAGCAGTATTGACTGTAAGCATTTTTCTTAGCTGTTCTGTTTCCTAGTCTCCTTTTCTGACAAATAGACAAAATGTCAATATCTCTTCAATGCAAGGACAGATTAGAGGTCACAAACATGTACTGGAATATCAAGGATGAATAAAAGTATTAAATAGTCCAAGGTTGTTTCTGGTAATATGGAGGTGACTATAAGTACACAGGGGCGTTATGTTTGAGTCTAGAAATGCTGGACTCCAATTGTCAGCATTTAAATCACCAGAAGATACATATTTAGATATTTATCAAAATTTTCTGCCCTGGCTGGTTTGGCTCAGCGGTTAGAGCATCGACCCACAGACCAGAGAGGCCTGGATTCGGTTCCCGCTAAGGGCACGTACCTTGGTTGCAATTTGTCCCCGGCCCCGGTTGGGGTTGTGTGGGTGGCAGCCAGTCGGTGTGTCTCTCTCACATCAATGTTTCTCTCTCTCTCTCTCTCTTCCCCTCTCTCTCCCTCCTGCCCTATCTGAAGATGAATGCAAAAATGTCCTCAGGTGAGGATAAAAAAAAAATAATTTCTCACATGCTGCAAGGGGAAGCAAAATAAGAGTTATTGCATACCCTCAATTCCATAATAAGCAAACATTAAAAAGGCAATGGCTAGTGAGTAGTAAAAGTTGCCTTCTTCAATAATAAAGAAATGCAAGCCCATATTTTAACCTCCTATGATTAGTAAAACAAAACAAGTTTGGCAAAGGGGAGATTATCCAAGGTCTGAGGAAACATGCACCAAGGAAGCATAAAGCGGGAGTTGCTGTTTCCCAAGATCACACTGGTGGGATGTGAAGCACCCAAATCAGAACTCAGTTTATGAACCACCAACATTGGCAGGTATGTCTCCCCAGTATTCATCACCAGAGGAATGCTCACTGAAAATTCTAAAAAATAATAATAAAGATGTAAAAATATCATTGTCAATATTTGAGTCTTTCTACCTCCAGATTTTTTTATTTGTTTTTTTATTTCTACAACTAAAAGAAAAATATTTTTTAGTTCTACACCAGATTTCAACACACTTTATTGTTTATATTACTAAGAAAATGTAAATTATGAGGCTCTTTTATTTTCTATAACCTTCAAAACATATGTGTTTTGTCTGATAAAACATTTTGCATGCTTAATATAAACATATAATGGGAAATATCATTAACAATGAAAAAATAATAATATAGAGATAAAATAATGATGTTAACATTTGAGTCTCTTTTTTCTCTTTGTGTTTTTCTTTTTACAACTAAAATAAAAATTGATTTTTTCCACCAAATTTCAAAATACTTTTTGTTCATATTTGTATATCACCTAGAAAGTGTGAATCATGTCCATGTTGTATTTCCCAGATATACTAATAAATAAATAGCAGCTATTTTATGATTTAAAAATGCATGCTTAATATAAACAAATAAGGGTTAAAATCCTTTGCATAAAAAATGTTTACCTGAATTGGCACATCATCTAGTGGCTCCTTCTCAATATATCCTGTGCAACCATGTTTGTATATAAGCTTTCAGTAATTTCATTTCATTTTCTCTACCCATAGAAATCTCACTCTCACTTCTCTGTCTTTCTTCTTTCTTGCTTTCTTTCTCTCTTTTTCTCTTCCTGTATTTTCTTTGACCATTAGTACATACACTAAACAATAGCTAGCCTGTTAAAATATCTCCAAAATTTCACAAATTTTCAGCTTTTACAAATATCTAAATATTTATTTTGACCCAGATCTTTTAAAACCTGGTATAATGTTTAAATACAATATCAACCCAGCCGGTGTGGCTCAGTGGATTGAGCATTGTCCCATGAACTGAGAGATCCCAGTTTCATTCCCGGTCAGGGCATATGTGATCCCCAGTAGGGGGCATGCAGGAGGCAGCCGATTGATGTTTCTCTCTCACATCGATGTTTCTATCTCCCTCTCTAAAAAAAAATTTTTTTTCAATAAAAACATATTTTAGATAAATACAAAATAAAATAACTATAAATAGCAAGTATTTATCTTGCCCAATCTATGACCCATAAATTCATAGTTTTTTTTTAATACTCATATGAGGATATTTTTTCCATTGGTTTTTAGAGAGAGTGGAAGGGAGAGAGAGAGAGAGAAACATTGATGTGAGACAGGGACTTCTATTGGTTGCCTCCTGCAGATGCCCCAACCAGGTCTGGGATTGAACCTGCAACCCAGTATGTGACCTTAACCAGGAATCAAACCCAAGACCCTTTGGTCCAGGGGCCAACGCTCTAACCACTGAGCAATACTGGTCAGGGAAAATTCATAGTTTTTAAATTTTATCAAGAAATAACATGTCCAGGAGTTATATAAACAAGTGTTGGTGTAGGAAGTCTTAGACCCCCCTTCCCTTCACAAGCACTCCAATTCAGTCACAGTTCATGGACAAATTACATTTGTGATAAATCCAGTAATTAAATGAAATACTTCTGCACGTTGGATTCACCAAAGTAAACAGGCAGTTTTAGGACACCACATATCAGTAGTACCATATGATAAGCAAGAGACCATCTAGCTTTCAGCTATTCTCATGTGAGGAATGAGGTTAATATGTTCAACACCCTAACTTTTCCTCATGAACTCCACAGAGAATCATCTTTGTCTTTCTAGTCTTGGAGCTTTAATTGGTTTGACACAGCCTAACCACCTGGGCAAGATAGAAATGATGGTTTGTACTGTTAGATGCCAAAGACCCTCTCCCCCTGCTCAGCATAGAGTAAATAGATGAAAACTCCCAGTTCTCAGCTTCAGAGAAGGAGTTTATTCATGCGTCTAACAGTCCACCAATTCCAGGCCTGCCCAAAGAAATGGCATCTGACTTTCTAGTCTTAGAGCTTTGATGGGTCCAGCACAGTTTAGCCACCTGTGGGAGAACAGCAATTTGGATTGGTAGAGGCCATAAATCCTCTCTCTGTTGAGCACCAAGTGCGCAGACAAAAAGTCAGCTGCCTGCTTCTCCTCAAGGAGAGAAAGAGTTGCTAGAGAGTCCCAGAACCTCTGGCCAGACTGATGAGTGGAGATCCTCCTGTGTAAGACCAGTCCGTGATGACTGACATAGGTGCCTGCTTTGTCAAATGCACAGACATCAACACAGAGAGTCAAAGAAAATTAATAATCAGGCAAAGATATCCAAACAAAGGAACATGATAACCCTCCAGAAACTAACCTTCATGAAATTCAGATATGTGATTGACAGAAAATTCAGTTTCATTGTCATAATGTCTCTCCACAAGGTCAAAGGAACAATGCTTGATCAAAGTGAGGATTTAAACAAAGTAGTAGAAAATGTTAAAAAGTACCAATCACACCCTGACCAGTTTTGCTCAGTGGTTAGAGCATCCACACGCAGACCAGGGAGTTGTGGGTTCAATTCCCGTCAAGGGCATGTACCTCAGTTTCGGATGCAATCGTGGCCCCGGTGGGGGTCGTGCAGGAAGCAGCCAGTCGATGTGTCTCTCTCACATCGACGTTTCTCTCTCTGCCTTCCTCCCTCCCACTCTATCTGAAAAAAAATCAATGGAAAAATATTCTTGGGTGAGGACTGGTATGGCTCAGTGAGTTGAGAGTCGACCCATGTACCAAGAGGTCATTGGTTGGATTCCTGGCCGGGGCACATGCCCGAGTTGCGGGCTTGATCCCCAGTAAAGGGTGTGCAGGAGGCAGCTGATCGATGTTTCTCTCTCACATCGATGTTTCTATTTCTTTCACCTTCTCCTTTCTTCTCTCTTTAAAAATAAAAAACAATATATTTAAAACATATTCTCATGTGAGGATTAAAATAAAATAAATTAAAAAAATTTAAAATATCAATCAGAATTCACTGGACTAAAGAACACAATAATTGAACTGAAAAATGTAGTAGAAGAATCAACAATAGAGCATATCAAGCAGAAGAAAGGGTCAGTGAATACTAAGATAAGATACTGGAAACAGAAGAGCAAAAAGAAAAAAAATGAATGAGAAAACTTTGGTATTCTATCACACATATTGTTTATTATGGGAGTCCCAGATGGAGAAGAGAGAGACAGGACCAGAAAACTTATTCAAAGAAATAATATCTGAAAGCTTCCCAAATTTGGGGAAACAGATGGACATCCTATTCAAGAAAATTAAAATATATCAAATAAATGAAACCAAAGAAATCCACAGTAAGCACATTATAATCAAATTGTCAAATGTCAAAGAGATAATTTTGAAAGCAGCAAAAGAATTGACTTCTTACATACAAGCAAAGCCCCATGAGATTATAAGCAGATTTTTCAGCAGAAACCTTGCTGGGTATAAGGGAGTGGAATGATATATTCAGAGTGCTGAAAGGAAAAAAAAAAGCCAAGTAGGAATACTATATCTGCCAAGAACACTTCTTTAAAAATTAAGGGGAGGTAAAGAATTTCCCCAGACAAAATAAGAGCTGAGGGAGTTCATCTCTACTTGTCCTGCCTCATTAGAAATGCTAGAGAGATGCTCAAGTTGAAGCAAAAGGACCCTAAACAGGAACACAATAGCATAAGAAAGTATAAAACTTACAGGGAAAGTTAAATATATAGACAAATAGAGAATACTGTATTATTGTAATGTTTTTGGATAAAACACTTAATTCTAATATTAAGAATAGAGGACAAAGTATTTAAATAACTATAATTTTAAAATATGTTAAATGATACACAACATAAATAGATATAAATTGTGACAGCAATAACATCAAGTGCTGGTCAGTCAAAGTGTAGGGTTTTGGTATGTGATTGAAGTTAAGTTGTTATCAGCTTAAATTAAACTGTTAAAAATAAACTGACGTCATGGGGAGCATGGAGGAGAGTGTCAATGGGGGGGAAGGAGGGACATCTGTAATATTTTCAATAATAAAGATAAATTAAAACAAGCACTCAATAACGAAAAAAACAAATTGGAAATAGAAAAAAAAATCTGACAAGGTTGCCAAGAATACACAATGG
This sequence comes from Tadarida brasiliensis, assembly GCA_030848825.1. Lineage (NCBI taxonomy): Eukaryota > Metazoa > Chordata > Mammalia > Chiroptera > Molossidae > Tadarida > Tadarida brasiliensis. The sequence goes on along the minus strand of CM061280.1, from coordinate 30,123,703 downwards.
AGAAAGGATAGTCTTTTCAACAAATGGTAATAGGAAAACTGGATACCATATGAAAAAGAATAAATTGGACCACATCTTACACCATACACAGAAAATCAACTCAAAATGGATTAAAGACTTAAACACAAGACCTGAAACTATAAAAAATCCTAGAAGAAAACCGAGAAGAGCTTTATGATATTGATCTTGGCAATGATTTCACTGACTTGACACCAAAAACGTAGGCAACAAAACCAAACAAAACAACAACAATTTTTTAAAAAAGTGAAACTATATCAAATTTAAAAAGCTTTTGCACCACCCTGACTGGTGTAGCTCAGTTGATTGGAGCGTGGTCCCATACACCAAACGATGGCTAGTTGAATTCCAGGTCAGGGCACATACCCAGGTTGCAGTTTCAGTTTCCTAGTAAGGATCATGCAGGAGGCAACCGATTGATGTTTCTCTCTCATATAGACGTCTCTCTCTCTCTCTGTCTCTCTCATCAATAAAATAAAATTTAAAAACCTTCTGCACCAGAAAGGAAACAATACACAGAGGGAAAAGATAAACTGTGGAATGAGACATAATATATGCAAATCATATATCTGATAAGAGATTAATCTCAACAATATAAAAGGACATCTTATAACTCAATAGAAAACAAACTAACAATCAAAGCCTAATAACTCACTTTACAATATGAGCTAAGGAATTTTCTCCAAAGAAGACATACATGACAACAGGTATATGAAAAGATGCTCAATTTTATTAATCATCAGTGAAACGTAAATCAAAACCACAATGATACAACACTTCACAACTGTCACAACTATTATTTTAACAAAAAGATACCTAATGTTGGGGATGATGTGGAGAAACTGGAACCCTTGCACATTGTTGGTGAGTATGCAAAATGGTGCAGCCACTATGGAAAACAATATGATGTTCCTCAAAAAAATTAAGTTTAGAAATACCATATGATCTAAAATTCCCATTCTGGGTATTTATCTAAAATAATTGTATCAGTATCTTGAAGAGATATTAGCACTTTCATATTCATTGCAGCACTGTTTACAATAACCAAGATGTAGGAACAACCTAAGAGTCCATCAAGAAATGCATGAATAGAACAAATGTGATAAATTTATTTATCACATTGTTAAAAAGGAAATCTGACATATGCTACAACATGGGGACATTATGCTAAGTGATGAGAGCCAGTCACAGGAAAACAAATACTGCATGATTCCACTTACATGAGATACCTGAAATAGTTAAATTCATAGAATCAAGAGTGAAATAGTGGTTTCCAGTGTCTGGGAGGAGAAGAAAATGGCAAGTTACTTAGTAAACAGGCATAAAATTTCATTTAAGTAAGATGAATAAGTTCTAGAGATCTGCAATATAGCATTGTACTTATAGTCAACAGTAATGTATTGTACACTTAAACATGTGTGAAGAAGATAGATCTTATGTGAAGTATTCTTACCACAATAAAATAAATATTTTAAAAAGTAATAAAATGTCAAAATTAGGAGTTTTTAATTCTGATGCATTTAATGTAAATTATTTATTTTCCACAATTGCTTTTATGTGGATAAAATTGCTGATCAAAAATTACTTTTCAGTTATTCAATTGATAGTCATGTTTATTGAAACAGTACTTGGGAAGCTATATTCTGATAACCACTTACTCAGGTGATTGATTAGCACATACCTCAAGGAAAAGATATCCTAGTATGGTGTTATCTCTCAATAAGTACACATTTCTTAAAATGACTCCTATGAGCACCAACACCCATAGACTAAAATTTATTTTGTTCACGTTTATCCTAAATCTACATTGCCAAAATTCTAAGCTATTACTTTAGAGCTTCTTGTAATATGTAGCCTGTGGAAATTTAAAGGCACCTGAATGGACTATTTCCTAAAAACTATGAGTAAGGAAAGTTTATTATACTATAAGAGCAGTTTGTAATGGCCCTATGTAATATATATTTTGCTTTTCTGGCAATTTACTGACACTAGATAGATTTTATATTTGCCTGTGTAATTAAAAGTGACTGCTGATCATTATTTTAGTATTGAATATATAGGATTATTTAAGGAGAATTTAGATTATCACTGAAATTCCTTTTCTTCTGATAAGTTATAACCACTTTGTGAGATAATTTTTTTTGAGGAATCTTTTATTTAATGTGTTGGGTTACACTGGTCAATAAAATTATATAGGTTTCAAGTGTACAATTCTGCAATATATCATCTGCACATTGCACTGTGTGCTCACCATCCACCGCCCCACCCCCTGTTCATCCCTGTTTACCCTCTTCCATATGCCCCACCCCCTTCCCTCTGGGTTGTGATAATATGACTTGATACTTTTCTATAGACAAAAGTACAATGGTACTGTCAAGAAACCAAGTAGAATGGTAAAATATGTTTAAAACATGTTAAATAAAGTGTTCTATTGTACAGAAGCATTTAAAACATGATAGCTTTTAGCTTTAAACAACGTCTACATTTAAAAATTATTGTAAATATACTTCTGCAAACTTTATGTTAGCATTGATGTGCCGGAATTCACTTGCCATTAGGACGGTGAACATATTCCTTTTTATTGATTGATTGATTTATTGATTTATTTATTTTCCTTTATTGATTTTAGAGAGAGAGAGAAAGGAAGAGGGAGAGACAGATAGAAACATCGTTGAGAGAGAACATGGATTGGCTGCCTCCTGCATGCCCCCCACTGGGGATTGGGCCCACAACCTGGGCATGTGTCCTGACCAGGAATCAAACCGGCGACCTCTTGGTGCATGGGTCGAGGCTCAACCACTGAGCCACACCGGCCAGACGAACGGTGAACATATTCTATACAAACAGCCTTCTGTATTTATGTTCAGATCCAGTGGAGGCCTACAACTTAAACAGACCTGGTTCTATGTTTCTCTGTCTTATTCCACCTCTGGTAGTTTATAATAGAAAGTGTGGCTTATCTAATCCTCCCCTCCCTCTCTTTGATAAGTAATACTGAAAGCCAAGTAATATGCCAAACACAGCGCTAGGCTAAAGTCCTGTCAAGGTTTTATCCCTGTAATGATTTTGGCCATTGGAGAGCTCCCTGCAAAACACAACAATTATATCTAAAGAAATTACCATGGCAATGGCACAGCTGCATAGTGCTTACAGTGTATGGACCATATCTTCACACTACCCTATTTCTCACAAGAACAATGTGAGTTTGCTCTCACTGGATTCTTCTTTTATCTTTTATACTATTTTTCCATGACTATATTAATTTCCTATGTTAAAGAATGGGGAATAAAGAGACCAAGGAATTCTTCTAAGATTGTTGAAATTGATTGGCTTGAATTCATATGTTCTGACTCAAAATCCTATAAATTGGAACCTATATCTGCATTTGCATTAAAAATGGGTGAAATTCTTTTCTGATTACCTGACCACCTTGCCCAGTATCTCTTTTTTTTTATTATTATTATTTTATTTTTTATTTTTTATTTTATTTTTTATTAATTTACTTTTGTTACAGATGTTTCTCCTTTTTTCCCCCATTGACACCCTCCTCCCCCTCCCTCCCTGCCCCGTCCCCAGTTTTGTTGTCCATGTCCATTGGTTATGAGTACATGCGTACAAGTTCTGTGTTCATCTCTCCCCTCCCCCACCCCTTCTTCTGGAAAATGTCAGTCTTTACCCTACTTCCACATCTCTGGGACTACCCTGTTCCTCACACTGTTATGTTCATTATATTCCAGAAATAAGTGAGATCATATGATATTTGTCTTTCTCTGCTTGGCTTGTTTCACTTAGGATAATAGTTTCCAGATCCTCCCATGTCGTCACAAAGGATAAGAGATCTTTCTTTCTTACAGCTGCATAGTACTCCATTGTGTATATGTACCACAGCTTTTTTATCCATTCGTCTACTGATGGACACTTGGGCTGTTTCCAGATCTTAGCGATTGTAAACAGCACTGCTATGAACATGGGGTACATGTATTCTTTCTGATGGGTGTTTCAGGCTTCTTAGGGTATATTCCTAGGGGATCACTGGGTCAAATGGTAATTCAATTTTTAATTTTTTGAGGTAACACCATAGTGTTTTCCATAGTGGCTGCACCAGTCTGCACTCCCACCAACAGTGTACTAGAGTCCCCTTTTCTCCACACCCTCGCCAACACTTGTTGTTTGATGCTTTGTTGATGGCGGCTATTCTGATACGTGTGAGGTGATACCTCATTGTTGTTTTAATTTGCATCTCTCTGATGATTAGTGAAGTTGAGCATTTCTTCATATGTCTCTTGGCCGTTTGTATGTCCTGTTTGGAGAGGTGTCTATTTAGTTCCTCTGCCCATTTTTTAATTGGGTTCTTTGTCTTCCTTTTGTTGAGATGTATGAGCACTCTATATATTTTGGAAATTAATCCCTTATCTGATATATCATAGGCAATTATGCTCTCCCATACAGTGGGTTGCCTTTCCATTTTGATGGTTGTTTCTTTTGCTGTGCAGAAGCTTTTGAGTTTGATGTAGTCCCATGTGTTCATTTTTTCCTTTGTTTCTGTTGCCTTAGGTGATATATCAGTGAAAATTTTGCTGCGTATGATGTCTGAAATTTTGTTGCCTACATTTTCTTCTAGGAATTTTATGGATTCATGAGTCACATTTAAGTATTTTATCCATTTTGAGTTTATTCTTGTGTATGATGTAAGCTGATGATCTAGTTTCATTTTTTTGCATATAGCTGTCCAATTTTCCCAACACCATTCATTAAAGAGGCTGTCTTTACTCCATTGTATGCTCTTGCCACCTTTGTCGAATATTAATTGAGCATAATGTTTTGGGTCAATTTCTGCGTTCTCTGTTCTATTCCATTGATCTATGTGCCTGTTCTTGTGCCAGTACCAGGCTGTTTTGATTACAGTAGCTTTGTAGTATAACCTGATGTCCAGTATTGTGATCCCTGTGAGAGAATTTTTAATACAGTATGTTAAAATTATTATATATATTTTTAATTAAAAATTAATTTAACCTCTTGTCTACCAACAAAATCCAATTGAAAGAATCAAAAGCTAAATAGGCTCGTGCTGGCTGGTTTGACTCAGCGGTTAGAGCGTCGGCCTGCAGACCAAAGATTCACAGGGTACGTACCTGGGTTGCAGTTCAGTCCTCGTCTCTGGTCGGGGTCATGTGGGAGGCAACCGATCGATGTGTCTCTCTCACATCGATGTTTCTCTCTCTCTCTCTCTCTTCCCACCTCCCACTCTATCTGAAGATAAATGGGAAAATATCCTCGGGTGTGGATTAAAAAAAAATTAATAGGCTCTTTTTGCACAGGTGCCAGGCTATTTTAGGGCACAGCGATAGGGAATTGAGTAAATATCTGGTGTCTGAGCTATTTACCACTCTCCTGATCAGGAGCTGAAAGACTGTCTAAAATTACAGGGGGAATCAGACCCAGGTTCACCAATAAAAACAAAAACAAAAACAGAACTCACTCTCTCAAATCCACACATAAAAACACACATAATCACATTCATAGTGATGGTAGACTCCCTACTAGGCCAGTTATAGATACATGTGTGCCATTCTTTCTGCCTGTGAATATCCTTGCTAACTATCTATACATCTGACCATTAGACAGTATATTCCAGTTATCATAGAAACCAGAATATCAGCATAACAATCAGTTTTGCATTAGCTTTTCAAAGAAACTTCAAAGTACAAATTCATCCTCAGAATCAATGCAAAGAACGAATAAATAAATGAATTATTACAAGAGATTATTTCAGTAATTCTTCCAAAATTCACCATTGGAGTAAAATAAAAGGATTTTGAAACAATCAATTAATGTGGAAGAAAAGAATGATTAATTATCCTGAGTTTTCTGTCAGACACACCAAATACGGTTTCAGTGTCTGTTTAAGACCACTTTAGAACTTGAAATGACAGCTGGTTGTGCTGAAAGGGATTCCAAAATCCATATAGCCTCAAACCCAGTGCACACACTGAATTGCTTAAATGACCTAATTTAAAATAACAGCACATTCTTTCTACTGTACCATAAATTTATCATCAAAATCATAGCCTTGCACCACAGCTCAGTGGTTCACTGAGTTCAATAATAAAACTATATAAATGGATGGATGGATGGATGGATGGATGGATGGATGGATGGATGGATGGTTGAGGAAGAACAGAAAATGTTAGAATCTGGACATCGAGATTACTCTAATGAGGAAGCTGACCCTGAGTAATATGTGAGAATGAGATTTTCTCTCCACCAAGATCCTTGTTACTAATGCAGATACTTGATTACAACAGTCCCTAGGAGTGTATTGAGGCCATCAAAAAATTTTGGTACTTTTGGAATAACATGGAGAGAAGAAAACATAATGAATGTCAACCTCCTAGGTATAGTATTAGGGAAACCAACCACTGAGGAGCTGCTTGGGCTAAGGACACTGCTAAATTTTTGAAGAAATGTTTATGAAAATATTAGTATGAAGAAAATAATTCCAGAATAGATAAACTGCATTCCAGTTTCAGGACAAAATTACATAGACTAACTTTCTTTTCTCCTCCTTTCTAAATAACATGGGAATGATTCAACAGACAATTATAAAACGATTCTGAACGTGGAAAGAAGTTGAGGCAAGACACCACTTTTGGCTTTTCTTGGTATGTCTTTTATATTCCTTACTGGGCCTGAAAACTCCCTAAAGCTTATAAGAAAAACAAAAGAAAACAAGAAGAGCCTACTCTTTTTGTTCAAAGGAGTTGAAAAAAAAGTCAGCCTCACAAAGACCTAGCTGGAAAATTCAACCCACCCAACAACAGAAGCAGTGGTGACTCAATTAACAACAGCAGCAGTATAGTCTTCAAGGCCCAGCCAGGGACCTGTTACACACTGCATGCATGGAACAGTGGTGGGTCAGTCCACCACAGTATCAGCAACCAAAACCCAGTGTTTCATGAACTCCCAACCAGTGACACTGGGCACACAGGTGACACCTGTAGAGAGTAAGAGTAAATAACTTCTAGGTATGTGAATTGTGCATGTGATTCAGCCTATATTGACATCTCTCTGTTGTGCTCCAAGACAGTATTGGCCACTGTCACAAAATTATTCATTGCATTATTTTCATAATAAACAAAAACAACTGGAAACAAAGTGTCACGAGAGGGGATACAATAAGTAATATAAGTTTAGCTCAAAATGAAAAATTATGCATCCAACAAAAGAACGAGATTGATCTAAATATATTAACATAGAAAAGACAAAATAATCAGGTGTAAAAATCATATTGTAGCCCTAGCTTGTGTAGTTCAGTTGGCTGGAGCGTCATCCCTAAACCAAAAGGTTGCAGGTTCAATTTCAGGTCGAGTCACATACCTAGTTGCAGTGCATATGGGAGGCAACACATCTCTCTCTCTCTCTCTCTCTCTCTCTCTCTCTCTCTCTCTCTCTCAAATCAATTTAAAAATATCCTCAGGTGAGGATTAAAGAAAAGAATGTAGCCCTGTTCAGTTGACCTCAGCAATTAGAGCATCGGCCAGATGACTGAAGTGTCATGGGTTTGATTCCAGTCAAGGGCACTTACCTGAGTGGCAGTTTTGATCCCTGACCCCAGTTGGTGTCATGCAGAAGGAACCAATCAATGTGTCTCTCTCACATCAAAGTTTCTCTCTCTCTCTTCTCCTCCCGACCTTCTACTCTATCTAAAAAAAAAAAAAAAATCAATGGAAAAATATCCTTGGGTGAGGATTAACCCTCCAAAAAAGAATATATTTAAAATATTGAAAAATAGTCCAATATTAATATGATATAAATATAATTCAAGGGGGCTATCTTTGAAAAACACATAGATGGCATTTTATATTGATCAAATAAACTATTCATTAAGAAATTGTATATAACTAAGAACATAGGCTAATTGAAAAGGGACAGAATTAGAGATAGTGAAAAATTCAACAATAAATAAAATTTACCAAAACGTAGAAACTGATATTTTAAAGAGATTAGACAGAGTGAAAAGAGACAAAAGTAACTGGATGATAGGTCAAAAGAGCTTTGACTGATAAAGGTATAGAGGCAACAAAACGAAAATGTAGTAAACGACATGAGAAATTTATAGGGCACAGTGCAAAGGAGAGGTAAAATTGAAGAGGAAGCAATATTTGAAGACAAGATAGATACAAATATTCTCAAAAAACTGATGAGAAAAATCAAGTAACAGATTCACGAGGTGATCCTGAAAAGCATAGGCTAAGAGGAATCCTGAAAAACCACCACAGGAAAAGACATGCAATATCAGGGTCCAATCAGAAACAGATATATGTCAGTCAGGGTGCAATCAGGGAAACATAAACCACACAGGTTAGTAGGAGTGGGGATTTTATAGAGGGAATTACTTAAACAGGCTTGGGACATCTAAACAGATTTAAAGTGAAGACTGAAAAGTATATAGAGATAGAAAGAGCAAGGAGGAGCTTCCATCTCCAGAGTTGGGTAGGCCAAGGGAATAGCTGGGTGTTTTGAAAACCTGTAAGAGGGGAGAATGGTTCCCTTAGAGCTAGGACTCAGACCTCTCGGTTAAGGGGACTGCCCAACTAGTGTTGGCTCCTAAAGAGGCTCAGAGCAGGAAATCCACAAACCAGGGAATTCTGTCTCTGTAAAGAGGGAGTTTCCTGGCTGGTGCTGAGCCTCAAAGTCTCAAAGAAGTACCCCACTCCACACACTGGTTGGGACTCAGACCTCTGATGAGAGGGAGATCCCAGAAGACTTCTGCTGCAGGGCTTTCTGAGGGGCACAATCATAAGTACCTTGGAGTTGGAGGAAAAACAGCAAAATGGACACTGCTGAAGGCCCTTTGTTGGGATGACACTATAAAGAAGAGGAAACAGAGGGAAGTTTCAGTTTATCCCTTTCTTTCTTCCTTCAGTCCTCCAGTTTTAACTATTTTTCCCTACTTCCCTCCTTTTTTAACGATTTTACCTTGGGTGATATATGGTGAGGCCAGATGAAGATCAAGAGAGAAAAATAAAAAAGAGTTTTACTTTATTTTTTAATACACATTGTTCCCTGGTGAGAAAATAGCATGTCATGCAAGGCCCTCAGGAGAAGCATGGGATCAGTCACAAGGCAGAGGGAGAAAGGAGACTGTGGACAAGAGACTTCATTATAGTTTCTGGAGGGAGGAAACAGGTGAGGTAGGGTAAGCAGGTAAGGAATTGACTAATTTGAATAATTTCGGCTGACTTTGGGACATGAGGCTTGTCCCAGGTTGTCTGGTACCTGGTGCTGGGGAAATTAAGGCAGGCATATAGTAGTTTAGAGTGTGAAAACCCAGTAAGGGAGGTGGTTGGAGGTGTGGGCTTATTAGGATACTCAGGAAAGGGACCTGACAGCAGTCTAGCCAGGGCCTCAAAACTAGGTCAAGACAGCATTTTTAAAAGTATTTATTTATTTATTTTATTGTGGTAAAGTACACATAATATAAAATTTGCCATCTTGATCATTTTTAAATATACACTTTAGTGGCACTAAATGCATCTACATTGTTGTATGACTATCACCATCATTCATCCCCATAATTCTTTTCATTTTATAAAAGTGAAACTTGATACCCATTAAAAAATAACTCCCCATTCTCTCCTTCCCCTATCTCCTTGCAATCATCATTCTACTTTCTGTCTCTGATTCTGATTACCCTAAGTACCTCATGTAAGTGGAATTATACAGTGTTCGTCTTTTTGTGACTACCTTATTTCACTTAGCATAATTTGATCAAGGCTCATTTATGGTGTAGCATATTGCAGAATTTCCTTCCTTTTGAAGGCCTTTTAAAGATGAATGATATTTCATTGTATGTATAAACCACATTTTTTATCCATTCATCCATCAATGGACACTCAAGTTGCTTCCATGTTTTAGCTATTGTGAATAATGCTTCTATGAACATGGGTGTACAAATATCCCTTAGAGAGCCTGCTTTCAATTCTTTTGGGTATATACCCAGAAGTGGAATTGCTGGATCATATAGTAATTATATTTTTAATTTTTTGAGGACCCATTATACTGTTTCTTACAGCAGTTGTACCGTTTTACATTCTTACGAACACTACACGAGGGTCCCAATTTCTCCATGTTTACCTCAAGATTTGTTGAGCATCTTCATTATGGTTATTTTGAATTATCTGTCAGAGAAATCATAAATCTACATTTCATTAGGGTAAGTTTCTGGAGATTTATCTTTTTCCTTTGTTTGGAACATATTCCCCCAATTGTTCATTTCCCTTGACTCTTTGTGTTGGTATGCATTAGACAAAACAGCCACCTCTCCTAGTCGTCATGAAATGGCCTTATACAGAACATCATCACCAACCATCCTGACCAGTTTCTGGGGGCCTCTCAAAGCTTTGTGCTAGTTCAAACCATTATTTTTGTTCTTACCCATCCCCAGACATCTTGTCTTTCCCTAGGGAGAAAGTGGGAGCTGTTCTTTTACACCTGTTCTATCTGTGTTGAGTTGGTGGGTGGGGCTATGGGGAGTATTAGCTTGCTAATTCAAACTGCAGTATTTGTTTAGTGGCCCTCCAGATGTCTAGAGTTTGCTGGGTCCTATCAACACTCTGAGACAGGCAAGGCAGAAAACAGTGTCTCTGAGAGCCCCCAGAAGAAGTAGAACATTTGTCATATGGTCCAGTTCGTGCTTTCCCTTCCCATGGAGAAGATTCGAACTGGGGAGGTCTTCCTGATCATGTGATGTGTCAGATGTAGAACTTGTGGCAAGAGAGTGTCACAAAGTTTCTCACTGGCTTAGAAGTAGCTGGTTTTCCTCTCACTTGGATGCAAGAGCCATTCAGACAGTTTCAGGATTTCTCTAAAAAATGATTGATTAGTGTATTATTAAATCATTGTGTCTATAAGGGATGGAAGAGCCAATGTTTTATATTCTGCTATCTTGCTAATGTCACTTCTGAAGTTATTTTTCTTTTTTAAAATATTTTATTGAGCTTATTGGGGTGATATTGTTTAAAAAGTATATAGGTTTCAAGTGTACCACTCTGTAATATATCATCTGTATAATGTATTATGTGTTTACCACTCCAAATCTTCTTCTATCACCATTTATCCTCTCTTTACCATCTTATACCAGCCCCCATCCCCACTTCCCTCTGGTAATCATCATATGTTGCCTGAGTCTATGAGGATTTTTTCTTAATTTGTTCACTATTTTCACCGAGCCCCCAAACCCCCTTCCCTCTGAAACCTGTCAGTCTGTTCTCTGTATCTATGAGTCTGTTTCTATTTTGTTTGTTTATTTTGTTCATTATAATCCATATATAAATGAAATCATATGTTATTTGTGTTTTTCTGACTAACTTTTTTCACTTAGTATAATAGTCTCCAGGTCCATTGATGCTATAGTAAAGGATAATATTTTTTATTTTATTTTATTTTAATTTATAAGGGTGAGTAGTTTTCCACTGTGGAAATGTACCATTGTTTTTAACCACTCATACTCTGATAGACACTTTGGTTTCTTCCAAATCTTGGCTATTGTAAATAATGCCGCAATGAACATAAGGGTTCATATATTATTTTGAATTATTGTTTCAGGTTTCTTTGGATAGATTCCCAGAGGTGGAATCACTGGGTCATAAGGTGGTTCCATTTTTAATTTTTTGAGGAAACTACAAACTGTTTTCCACAGTGCCTGTAGTAGTCTGCATTTCCACCAGCAGTATACTAGGGGTCCTTTTTCTCTGCATCCTTGCCAAAATCTGTGGTTTGTTGATTTATTGATGATAGCCATTCTGACAGGTGTGAGGTGATATCTCATTGTGGCTTTAATTTGCATTTATCTAATGATTAATGAGATTAATGACCTTGAGCATCTTTTCATATGTCTATTGGGAATGTGGGAGAATCTAAGATGGCAGCAGAGTAGGTGGAAACTACACTCATCTACTCCCAGGTCCAAGTTGGAATTACAACTAAATTATAGAATAACCATCCTGAATAACCAACTGAAGACTAGATGAAGAGAAGTCTTATAACCAAGGATTCACAGAAGCCACACTGAGACTAGTAGGAAAGACACAGATGCAAAAAAGGCTGGCCCCATTCCCACAGAGGGATATCTCAGCTTTGGGGGTTCTCCTTTACAAGAATAGGGTATAAACCTCAAGGCAGGCTACCCAGCTCAGAGCACCAGAACTGGAAAGAGGTGCCCATATAACATCTCATTATGAAAAGCAGAGGGATTTCTGTTCAGGGAGAGACAGGAGTCTGCTAGAGACACAGGTGCCTTCTTAAAGGGCCAATGCACAAAATTATGTTTGCCACCACTCACCCTGGGCTCCGGTGGAAGGAGAGCTGAGCAGACTAGAGTCTCTTGAGGAGAGTCTGTGGTTTGTAGTTCTGGGGAGAGAGCTGAAAGGACAGCTGCCAGGATTCCTGTGCTGTCATGCATCCATATTGTAGACACCACAGTTATTGGGTGGAGTACCCTCCTACCTGTGGTATCAGTCCAGGAGAAAGCAAGAATCCCACACTTTGGACTCACTTTCATCCCACCCTGTGGCGCTGACACCTTTCTGAGAAGTCAGCTTCCCTTGCCAGGATATAGAAGTCTGGGCAGACTCAGAGGTGTCAGTAACTGAGTTAAGTGGCTTTGGGTGAGGGTCATTTCCCCCTTTGCCATGAACCTGAATGGCACTTTTCCCTCATGATAGATCCACTAGAACCACACTTCAGGCTCCCAACTGCACTACTCTTAGTGGCTCTGCCCTAGACAAAATTCAGAACAGACTGGCTTATGTGGCTCTGGGGCAAGGCCCACACCTCTCATGTTCCCCAAAGACCTACTAGCACCCCCCTCACTGACAACCACTCACCCCTACCTGATGACTCACTGTAAACCTACCCCATGCAACTTGATTACCACCAGAGGCTCTTTCAGTGACTGAGCCTAACAGGCAGCCGAAAGGCAGAGGCGGATCTCAGGGTGCCCTGGACTTTTGCTGAACAGCCCATGGGCCTGGTGCTGGTAAAATCTGCCCCTGGTGTGCAGCTTGTTCCTTCCCATGTGCACCCAGGACCAGCAAAGGCAGACACAAACTGTAGATCACTTACAACTCCAAAAAAGTTGTGCAGGACCAGTCACAAGCAGCAACTGACATTGGTCTGCACCAGAGTCTTTACCAAAAGACCCAGAACCAACACACCCAGTGACAAGCTTCAGACAACATGAAAGCAGGACCCAATAAACTTCATAAGCTACATATCCAAAGGCAGGATGCAGCAAGCACCAAACACTGCTGAGGCAAATTCTGTGGCAAATTCTGAGGCAAATTCATGTGGTCAGCAACTGTATAGCAGCTATCATGCCATGATTGGGGTTTAGCCTCATAGTCATACATCATGAGGATTGATTCCAGGCACGAAGGGGCCAATAACAATCAAGACTCAATTACAACAGGAGGATTCACATAACCCACACAAGAGATATTCTTTTAGCACCCAGCTCAGGTGAACAATGAGATTGCACCATTGGAATTCAAAAGACAACTACTACATAAGGCAACCTCACTAAGACTGGAAGTCATAGGAGATATGTCTAACACATAGAAACAAACACAAAGAGGCATACAAAATAGGGAGACAAAGAAACAGGTCCCAAATGAAATAACAAGAGAAATCTCGGAAAAAAAAAAAAGTGAAATGAAATGGAAGCAAGCAATTTATCAGATATAGAGTTCAAAGAAATTGTTATAAAGATACCAAACAGCATGTAATAGGACATAGAAACCATAGAAAAGGAACAGTGAGACATGAAAAATACAATATCCGAAATGAAGAATACACTGAAACAAATAAACAGTAGATTAGATGAAGCAGAGGATCAAATTAGAGATTTGGAAGACAAGGTTGATAAAAACACCTAATCAGAGCAGAAAAAAAAAAAGAATTTAAATTGAATGAGGATAGTTTAAGGGACCTTTCAGACAACATGAAAGGTAACAAGATCTATATCATAGGGACACCAGGATACCAGAAAGAGAAGAGAGAGAGCAAGGAATCAAGAAACTATCTGAAGAAATAATGACCGAAAATTTCTAAGCCTAGTGAATGAAAAAGACACACAAGTCCAGGAAGTGAAGAGAGTCCTAAACAAGATGAAACCAAAGAGATCCACACCAAGATACATCATAATTAAAATAGCAAAGGTTAAAGACAAAGAGAATCTTAAAAGCCACAAGAGAAAGACAGTTATCCATAAGAGAGCTCCCATGAAACTGTCAGCTGATTTCTCACAGGAACATTTCAGGCCAGAAGAGATTGGCATGAAATATTCAAAGTGATCAAAAGCAAGGACCTACAACCAAGACTATTTTACCCATTAAGGCTATCATTTAAAATTCAAGGAGAAATAAAGAACTTTCCAGACAAGTAAAAGCTGAAGGAGTTTGTTACCAACAAACCAGCATGATGAGAAATGATAAAGGGCCTGTTTAAAGAAGAAGAAGGAAGGAAGGAAGGAAGGAGGAGGAGGAGGAGGATAAAAAACAGAGGAACATAATTAAAAGAATAAAGTGGCAATAAATACATACCAATCAAAAATCACTTTATTTTTTTTTCAATCCTCACTCGAGGATATTTTTTGCTTTTATCTTCAGATAGAGTGGGAGGGAGAGGGGGAGGAAGAGAGAGAGAGAGAGAAACATCGATGTGAAAGAGACACATCGAGTGGCCGCCACCCACAGGACCCCAACCAGGGCCAGGGACAAACTGCAACCGAGGTACATGCCCCTAGTGGGAACTGAACCCAGGCCTCTCTGGTCCGCGGGCTGACGCTTTAACCACTGAGCCAAGCCGGCCAGGGCCAAAAATCACTTTAAATATAAATGGCTTAAATGTTCCAATCAAAGGACATAGGGTTGCTGAATGGAGGCTCATTTACATGCTGTCAACAAGAGACTCATCTCAGAATGAAAGATACACAGAGGCTAAAAGTAAAGAGATAGAGAAAGATATTTCATGCAAATAGAAAGAAAAAAATGCACTAGATATCAACACTTATATCTGACAAAGTTCAGTAAAATCTCAATATAGTGGACTAATTCGGGTGAGGGGTGTTTGTTAAAGCTGAAAGTCCTTTATATAATAAAGTAGATTTTCTGAATGTGTATGTTAAAAATTTGACAAATTAATTAGTTTGCCTGCTTTTACTTATATAAACACATTTGTGTAATTAAAATTGTGTATTGTGTATGAAAAGTTTAATTTCACATAAAAATTTTCTATATGTATTACAGTAATTTTAAATTTATACTGAATAAGTCCAATAAATATGTTCATTCACCAGTCACCAGAAATAAACACATGCACACAGCTGGGGTGTGGCTTAGCACACATTGTAACATCAGCTGACATGCATTAAAACTGCTGCAGAAAGTCACACCATGTGACAACAGAACCAATTATCATGCTCAATGCAATGTGATCATGTGCTAATAATTCGCTGAACATTGTTTACGAGCAGTGACACTTGTATTTAAATATGTAGACTATAGTTGTATATATGTAATATTTATTTATGTCAGCAAAATTACTACAATGTTTTTTCCAACATATGGCCTATTCACTGAAATGTATTAAAAATAACTGTGAATTAATAACAAAAATAACCTGTTAATTTAATTATAAGCAAATCATGGTTAAAAGCATTTTAAAATTAATAGGATGTTAATTTTCACATATAACAAATGAACTGGAAGTTTGTCCATGAAATCCAAAGTCTGTTAAATCTAGGTAAAAAAAAAAAAAAAATCAAGGGTTTACTGTAGTATTTAAAACAAAGGCTATAGCCAGGCCGGAGTGGCTCAGTGGTTGAGCTTCAACCCATGCATCAAGAGGTCACCAGTTTGATTCCTGGTCAGGGCACATGCCCAGATTGTAGGCCCAATCCCCAGTGAGGGGCATGCAGAAGGCAGCCAATCGATGTTCTCTCTCATCGATTTTTCTATCTCTCTGTCCCTCTCCCTTCCTCACTCTCTTAAAAAAAATCAATAAAGAAATAAATTAAAAATAAATAAATAAAACAAAGGCTATAGTAAGAGACAAAGAAGGACACATAATGATAAAAAGAGCAATCCAAAGAGAATACAATCCTTGTAAACATTTATGCACACAACAAAGGAGCACCTAAATATGCAAAGCAAATCCTGGTAGACATAAAGGGAGAGATCAACAATAATACAGTCATAGTAGGGAATTTTAACATCCCATTAATATCAATGGATAGATCTTTTAGACAGAAAATCAACAAAGAAACAGCAGCCTTAAGTGACACACTAAATCACATGGATCTAATTGATATCTTCAGAGCATTTCAGCCCAAAGCAGCAGAATATACATTCTTCTCAAGTGTATGGAATATTTTCTAGGATAGACCACACGTTGGGACACAAAACAGGTCTCAGTAAATTTAAGAAGTTTAATATCATATTAAGCATCTTCTCTGACCATAATGATATGAAACAAAACATAAATTATAATAATAATAATAAAAAAAAACCTGAACAACTCACAAACCCATGGAGGCTAAATAACATGTTAATAAACAATGAATGGGTTAGCAATGAGATCAATGAAGAATAAAAAGACACCTTGAAATAAATGAAGAAAAAAAAAAAACCCAAAATCTATGGAACATAGTGAAAGCAGTCCTAAGAAGGAAATTCATAGCATTACAGGTCTATCTCAAGAAACAAGAAAACTTTCAAATAAACAATTTAACTCACACCTAAAGGAACTTAACAAAGAACAACAGACAAAGCCCAAAATGAGTAGAAGGAAGGAAATAATAAAGATCAGAACAGAAATAAATGAAATAGAGTCTAAGAAAACAGTACAAAAGATCAATGGAACCAAAAGCTGGAACGTTAAAAAGATGAAAAAAAAAAAAGGCAAACCTTTCACTAGACTCATCAAGAAAAAAACAGAGTAGCCAAATAAATAAAATAAAAAATGAAAGAGGAGAAGTAACAACTATCAAAAAAGAAATACAAAGGATTGTATGAAAATGTTATGAACAATGGTGTACTAACAAAGTGAACAATCCAGAGGAAATGTGTAAATTCCTAGAAACATACAATCTTCCAAAATGGAATCAGGAGGAAGAATCAGAAAATCTGAATAGACAGATTACAACTAGTAAAATTAAAGCAGTAAAAAAACAAAAACAAAAACTCCCAACAAATAAAAATTAAGAACTGGATGGCCTCACAGGTGAATTTTACCAAACATTAAAAGAAGAACTAACACCTATGTTTCTCAAACTATTCCCAAAATTTCAAGAGGAAAGTCTCCCAAGCTTCTCATACAAGGCCAGAATTATTCTAATGTCAAAACCAGATGAAAACACTACAAATAAAATTATAGGGCAATATCCCTGATGAACATAGATGCTAAAATTGTCAACAAAATATTAGTTAACCACATCCAGCTATGATTTAAAAAGATCATACAACATGACCATGTCAGATTTATTCCAAGAATGCAAGATTGGTAATATATATACAAATTAATCAACATGGTAAGTCATATTAACAAAATGAAGGACAAAAACTGCATGATCCTATCAATAGATGCAGAAAAAGTTGTTGATAATTCCCAGCATCCATTTATGATAAAAACTCTCAGCAAAATGGAAATACAGGGAACATACCTCAATATAATAAAGGCCATATATGACAAACACACTGCCAACATAATATTCAATAAGCAAAAACTATGTGTCTCCCTTAAAACTGGGAACAAGACAGGGATGTCCACTTTCACCATTCTTATTCAATATATTACTAGAAGTCCTAGCCACAGCATTCAGACAAGAAGTATAAATAAAAGGCATCCAAACTGGAAAAGGAGAAGTAAAACTGTGATTGTTAGCAGGTGACATAATACTGTATATACATAACCCTGAACATTCCACCAAAAAACTACTGGAACTGATAAGTAAATTCAGTAAAGTAGCACATTACAAAGTAAATATCCAGAAATCAGTAGCATTTTACACACCAATAACAAACTATCAAAAAAGGAAACTAAAAAAAAAAAAAAAAAATCTCATTCACAGTTGCTTCAAAAAAATAAAATAATTAGATATCCAAGATGGTGGTGGGCAGGACTGGAGTGAGGGTGAGTGTGTGAGAGTGTGAGCGAGTGTGAGAGTGTGAGCAGAACTGAGTGTGGACAAGCAACCTTGAGCAGTGTAGAAACATAAGGTTCCAGTGTTGTGGACAGGCGACCAGCCAGCTACTGTAGTAAGCAGCTTGTCAGGGTGCTTCTTCCTACTCCGCCAGAAGGCCCTGCCATTTTAGAAGATCAGCTGGTCTTCTCTGAGAGGAGGCAGCAGGGAGCAGCTAGAAGGGAGTGGCATGAAGTATACAAAGTAATGAAGGGCAAGGGTCTGATTCCAAGACTACTCTATCCAGCAAGGCTATCATTCAAAATGAAGGTGAAATAAAGCGCTTCAGAGACAGAAAAAAAAAAAAAAAAAAAAACTAAAGGAATTTACTACCACCAAACCAGCACTGTAAGAAATGTTAAAGGGACTGTTGTAAGAAGAAGAAAGAGAGAGAGAAAGGAACACAGGCATTAAAAATAAAAAAAATGGCAACTAATAAGTATCAATAATAACCTTAAATGTAAATGGCTTAAATGCCCCAATCAAAAGACATAGGCTAGCTGATTAGATAAAAAAACGCAACCCATATATATCCTGTCTACAAGAGACACACCTCACAACAGAAGACTAACACAGGATGAAACTGAAGGGATGGAAAAAAGTTTTCCAGGCAAATGGAAATGAAAAAAGAGCTGGTGTAGCAATACTCATATCTGATAAGATAGACTTCTAAACGAGGGCCATAATAAGAGACACAGAAGGTCACTACATAATATTAAAGAGATCAATCCAACAAGAGGATATAACCCTGATAAACATATTTGCACCAAACATAGGAGTATTGACCAATCTTTAGCCAGACTCACAAAGAAACAAAGAGTGAGAACCCAAATTAATAAAATCAGAAACAAAAGAGGTGAAGTAACAGCAGACACCACAGAAGTACAAAGGGTTGTAAGAAAATACTATGAAAATTATATGCCAACACATTTGACAACCTAGGTGAAATGGACAACTTCTTAGAATCATATAATATTCCAAAACTCAATTGGAAAGAGTCAGAAAACATGAACAGACCAATAACAATTAAGGAAACAGAAGAAGTAATCAATAAAATCTCAACAAACAAAATCTCTGGTCTGGACGGCTACACAGGGGAGTTTTACAAAACATTCAAAGAAGAACTATCACCTGTTCTCCTCAAACTATTCCAAAGAATTCAAGAGAAAGGAAGACGTCCAATTCTTTTTTTGAGGCAGCATAATTCTAATTCCCAAACCAGATAAAGACACTAAAAAAAAAAAAAAATTACAGGACAATATCCCTGATAAACATAGATGTCAAAATCCTCAAAAAAATCTTAGCAAATCATGCACTAAGAGGTTGCCGGTTCGATTCCCAGTCAGGGCACATGCCCAGGTTGAGGGCCAAATCCTGCAGGGCATGCAGGAGGCAGCCAATCTATGTTCTCTCTCATCGATGTTTCTAGCTCGCTTTCCCTCTCCCTTCCTCTCTCTAAAACTCAATAAAGAAAAAAAAAAGAAGTAAAGGATCTCTTCACAGAAAACTACAGGTCATTGAAAAAAGAAATAGAGGAAGACATAAAAAACTGGAAGCACATACCTTCTTCATGGACTGGAAGAATTAACATCATTAAAATGTCCATACTACCCAATGCAATCTATAGATTCAATGCAATCCCTGTTAATATACCAACAACATTTTTCACAGAACTAGAACAAATACTCCAAAAGTTTATATGGAACCAAAAAGACCCTGAATAGCCACAGCAATCTTGGAAAAGAAGAACAAAGTAGGAGGGATCACAATACTGGATATCAGGTTATACTATAGTGCCATTGTAATCAAAAGAGCCTGGTACTGGCACAAGAACAGGCGTATAGATCAATGGAACAGAACAGAGAACCCAGAAATTGACCCAACACATTATGTTCAATTAATATTTGACAAAAGTGGCAAGAGCATACAGTGGAGTAATGACAGTCTATTTAATAAATGGTGTTGGGAAAATTGGACAGCTACATGCAAAAAATCCAAGCTAGACTACCAACTTACACCATACATAAGAATAAACTCAAAATGGATAAAATACTTAAATGTGACATGTGAATCCATAAAAATTGTAGAATAAAATGTAGGCAACAAAATTTCAGACATCACACGCAGCAGAATTTTCACTGACACAACCCCTAAGGAAAGAAAAACTAAGGAAAAAATTAATAAATGGGACTACATCAAACTAAAAACTTCTGCACAGCAAAAGAAACAAGAATCAGAATGGAAAGGGAACCCACTGTATGGGAGAAAACAATTGCCAATGATACATCAGATAAGGGATTAATTTCCAAAATATATAGAGTACTCATACAACTCAGCAAAAGGAAGACAAAGAATCCAATTAAAAAATGGGCAGAGGACCTAATAGATATCTTTCCAAACAGGACATACAAATGGCCTAGAGACATATGAAAAAATGCTCAACA
This sequence comes from Tadarida brasiliensis, assembly GCA_030848825.1. NCBI lineage: Eukaryota > Metazoa > Chordata > Mammalia > Chiroptera > Molossidae > Tadarida > Tadarida brasiliensis. The sequence continues at coordinate 30,103,000 of CM061280.1, read as the reverse complement.
TCACTAATCATCAGAGAGATGCAAATTAAAACGACTATGAGGTATCATCTCACACCTGCCAGAATGGCTGCCATCAACAAACTATCAAACAACAAATGCTGGTGAGGGTGTGGAGAAAAGGGGACTCTAGTACACTGCTGGTGGGAATGCATACTGGTGCGGCCACTATGGAAAACAATATTGTGTTTCCTCAAAAAGTTAAAAATTGAACTGCCATTTGACCCAGTGATCCCAATTCTAAGAATATATCCTAAGAAGCCTGAAACACCAATCAGAAAGAATATATGTATCTCTATGTTCATAGCAGCACTATTTACAATCGCTAAGATCTGGAAACAGCCCAAGTGTCCATCAATAGATGAGTGGATAAAAAAGCAGTGGTACATATACACAGTGGAATACTATGAAGCTGTAAAAAAGATCTCTTATCCTTTGAGACGACATAGAGGGACCCGGAGAGTATTATATTAAGTGAAATAAGCCAATCAGAGAAAGACAAGTATCACATGATCTCATTTATTTGTGGAATATAATGAACAAAATAAGCTGATGAACAAAATAAACCCAGAGACATAGAAGTAGGGTTGGGACTGACAAACCTCAAGAGGAGGGTGGCCAAGGGGAGGGAAGAGATAAATCAAAGAAGTTATGCATAAAACCATAACCAATGGACATAGACAACAATGTCATGAAGAGGGGTTGGTGTTGGGAGGAGGGTGTCAATGGGGGAAAAGGAGAAACATCTGTAACAAAAATGAATTAATTTTTTAAAAGTTGAAAAAAAAATTAGGAATGAATGTAAATAACGATGTAAAAGGCCTGTACTGAGAAAATTATAAGACACTGAAGAAAAAAAAATGAAGAAGATAAAAATAAGTGGAAGTATACACCACCTTCATGGATAGGAAAACTGAAAATCATTAAGAAGTCCTTACTACACAAAGCAACTTATAGATTCACTGAAATTCTTATCAAGATACAATTTATGAAAGAAGGTGAAAGGTTGGCATTAAAAAATAAAACAGATATGCATATAACACAAAGACACAGACATCAGAGTGCTCTTTGCTAGAGGGAAAGGGGGTGAGGGTATGTGGAAGTGGGCAAAGGGGGGAAATGGGGATAGAAAGAGATTTTGCTTGAGTCAATGAGAGAATGATGCAATTTGTAGATCATGTTTGATTGAGTTGTACACTTGAAATTTGTATGGTTTTGTCAACCAATGTCACCTCAATAAATTAAATTTAAAAATAAATAAGTAAATAAGTACATAAATACATAAAAAGAGATGCTTAAGAAAATGTCTAAAACCTCAACAGAAAAAGATATACCAATGCCATATTTCACAGAACTAGAACAAATACTCCAAAAATTTATATTGAACAACAACACACACACACACACACACACACACACACACACACACACAAATTGCCACAGAAATCTTAAGAAGGAACAATTGGAGGAATCACAGTACCTGGTATCAAACTAGACTACAAGGCCACAGTAATTAAAACAGCATGGAACTGGCATAAAAGCAAACATATAGATCAATGAAACAGAATACAGAACCCAGAAAAAAATCCATGACTATATAGTCAATTAATATTTGAAAAAATAGGCAAAAACATACAATGGGGTAAAGATGGTTTATTCAATAAATGGTGTTGGGAACATTGGATAGATACATGCAAAATATGAAACTAGATCACCTTCTTACACCATACACAAGACTAAATTCAAAATTGATTAAAAAAAAAAAAACTTAAATGTTAGACTCGAATTCATAAAAATCCTGGAAGAAAACATAGGCAGTAAAATCTTGGACATTTCTCATAGCAATATTTTTTTTCTGATATAACGCCTGTGGCAAGGGAAACAAATGAAAAAAATAAACAAATTGGACTACAACAAACTAAAAGTTTTTGCACAGCAAAGCAAACCATCAGCAAAATGAAAAGACAAAGCACTGAATGGGAGAACATATTTGTCAATGATACATTTGATAAAGGGTTAATATCTAAAATTTATAAAAATCTTCTAAAACTCAACACCAAAAAAACAAACAAACAAGAAAACAAACAATCCAATTTAAAAATTAGCAAAGGTCCTTAATAGACACTTCTCCAAAGAGAACATACAGATGGACAATGGACATATGAAAAGATGTGCAATGTCACTAATTATGAGTGAAATGCAAATTAAAACCACAATGAGATATCACATCACACCTAGCAGAATGGTTATCATCCATAAATCAACAAACCACAAGGGTTCATGAGGATGTGGAGACAAGGGAACCCTTGTGCACTGTTGGTGGGAATGCAGATTAGTGCAGCCACTGTAGAAAGCAGTGTGGAGTTACCTCAAAAAATTAAAAATGCAACTGCCTTATGACCCAGCAATTTCACTTCTAGGGATCTATCTGAAGAAATCTGAAACACTAATTTGAAAGAATATGTGCAGACTTATATTAATTGCAGCATTATTTGCAATAGCCAAGATGTGGAAGCAGCCCAAGTGTACATCAGTGGATGAGTGGATAAAAAATCTGTTTTGCATTTATGCAAAGAAATACTACTCAGCCATAAAAAAGAAAAATATTACCCTTTATGACAACATGGATAGACTGGGAGAGCATTATGTTAAGTGAAATAAGCTAGTCAGAGAAAAAAAATACCTTATGATTTCACTTACATGTGGAATATAATGAACAAAATAAACTAACAAGCAAAATAGAAACAGACACACAAATAGAGAACAGACTGACAGTTGTCAGAGGGCAGAGATGTTGCAGTGCTGAGTGAAAAGTGAAGGGATTTAGCAAAAAAACAAACAAACTCATAGACACAGATGACAATATGGTGATTACCAAAGGGAAAAGAGAGTAGAAGGAGGTAAAAGTGGATATAAGGGGGATAAATGTTGGTGGACGGAAACTTGACTTGGGGTCATGAATACACAATACAATATACAGATGATATATTCTGGAATTGTACACTTGAAACTTACATAATTTTATTAACCAATGTCACCCCAATAAATTCAATAAAAAATTTTTAAAAAGTGAAATAAGCCAGCCAGAGAAAGACAAGTATCACATGGTCTCATTTATTTGTGGAATATATATATTCACCATCTGAATGTTCTCTTTGGAGAAGTTTCTAATCAGCACCTTTTCCCATTTTTTAAATTGGATTGTTTGTTTTTTTGGTGTTGAATTGTATAAGTTCTTTATACATTTTGGATATTAACTCCTTATCAGATGTATCATTGGTGAATATGTTCTCCCATTCAGTGGGTTATCTTTTTATCTTGTTGATGGTTTCTTTTGCTGTGCAAAAACGTTTTATTTCTATATAGTCCCATGTGTGTTATTTTTTCTATTGTTTCCCTTGCCCGAGGAATTGTAGATGAAAAACACTGCTATGAGAAATGTCTGAGATTTTACTGCCTATGTTTTCTTCTAGAATTTTCATGGTTTCGAATTTTACATTTAAGTCATTAATACATTTTGAGTTCACTCTTCTGGTAGGTGTAAGAAGGTGTTCAAATTTCATTTTATTATTTTTTTTGTATATGTTAGTCCAATTTTCTCAACATCATTTATTGAATAGACTATCTTTATCTCATCTTTGCACCCTTTGTCAAATATTAATTGATCATAAAGTGTGGGTTTATTTCTGGGTTCTTCATTCTGTTCCATTAATCTACATGTCTGTTGTTATGCCAGTCCATGCTGTTTTGATGTCTAGGGCCTTGTATTTCTAGTTGGATAACAGGTAATTTGATTCCTCTAACTTTGTTCTTGTTTCTTACGATTGCTGTGGCTATTTGTGGTCTATTTTGGTTCCACATAAAATTTTGGAATACTTGCTATAGTTATGTGAAATACACCATTGTTATTGTGATAGGAAATGCATTTTATCTATAGATTACTTTGGATAGTTTGGACGTTTTAATGATGTTAATTCTTCCAATCAATGAACATGGTATAGGCTTCCACTTATTTTTTATCTTCTTCAATATCTTTTTTCAGTGTTTTATAATTTTCTGAGTACAGGTCTTTTTTCTCCTTGGTTAAATTTATTCCTAGGTATTTTTTATGCAATTGTAAATGGGATTGTTTTCTTAGTTTCCCTTTTTGATAGTTCATTATTAGTGTACAAAATGCAACTAACATCTGGATATTTCTTCTGTAATATGCTACATTACTGAATTTATTTATCAATTCTAGTTTTTTTTTTTTTTTTGGTGGGATCTTTAGGGTTCTCTATATACATTATCATGTCATCTGCAAATAATGATAATTTTACTTCTTTCTTTCCAATATGGATGCCTTTTATTTCTTCTTGTCTGATTGCTGTGGCTAGGACTTCCATTACTATGTTGAATAAGAGTGATGAAAGCCAAAATACCTGTGTTGTTCTGATAATAAGGGAAACATTTTTAGGTTTTGCTCATTGAGTATGAAGTTTGTTTTATGTTTGTTACATATGGCCTTTATTATGTTGAGTTATATTCCTTCAATTTCCACTTTGATGAGAGTTTTTATCATAAATGAGTGCTGGATTCTATCAGCTGCTTTTCCTTCATGTATTGATATGATGATGTGATTTTTATCATTCATTTTGTTTATGCGGTGTATCACATTGAGTAATTTCCAGATATTGTACAAACCTTGCATTCCCAGACTAAATCACAACTGATCATGCTGTATGATCTTTTTCAAGTATTTCTGAAACTGGTTTGCTGATATTTTGTTGGGGATTCTACAGTCTGTGTTTATCAAGGGTATTGACAGATAATTTTCTTTCTTTGTAATGTCATTACCTGGTTTTGGAATTAGAATAATGCTGGCCTCATGAGAACAGCTTGGAAATTTTCCCTCCTCTTGAATTTTTTGGAATTGCTTGAAAGGGATAGATGTTTTTTCTTCTTTGATTGTTTGGTAAAATTCACCTGTGAACCTATCCTGTCCAGGAACTTGTTTGTTGGGAGTTTTCTTATTACTGCTTTAATTTCATTTCCTGGCTATTCAGACTTTCTGATTCTTCCTGATGCAGTTTTTGAAAATTGTATCTTTCTAGGAATTTATCCATTTCATCCAGATTATTTGATTTTTTTGGCATACAGTTGTTGGTAATATTTTCTTACAATCCTTTGTTCCTCTGTGGTATCAATTGTTACTTCTCTTTCATTTCTGATTTTATTTATTTGGGTCCTCTCTCTTCTTATCTTGATGAGTCTGGTTAAAGGTTAGTCACCTGCTCTGAACTTTATTATTTCCATCTTTCTACTCACTTTGTTACTTTTTTTTCTAGCTACTTTAAGTGTAAAGTTAGATTGTTTATTTGAGAGGTTGTTTTTCTTCTTCTTCTTCTTCTTCTTCTTCTTCTTCTTCTTCTTCTTCTTCTTCTTCTTCTTCTTCTTCCTCTTCTTCTTCTTCTTCTTCTTCCTAGGAAGGCTTGGATTTCTATGAATTTCCCTCTTAATACTGCATTTGCTGTGTCCCATGGGTTTTGTGTTGTTGTGTGTTCATTTTCATTTGTTTCTAGGTAAATTTTGATTCCCAACTTTAACTTATTGTTGACCCATTCATTGTTTAGTAACATGTTATTCAGCCTCCATGTGTCTGTGTGTTGTTCAGGCTTTTTGTTATAATTTATTTCTAGTTTTATACCATTATGATCAGAGAAGATGCTTCTAGTATTTCTTTTTTTATACTCAGAGATTTTATTTTTAATGTCAGATACATTGAGATACAATTCACATATAAAAAATTCACCATTAGTTCTATGAGTTTTGAAACCTTCATATAAATAAAATAATACAAATATATAAAATTATGTAACCACTACCATCAAGGTAAGTACACTTTCACCTCCCCAAGAAATAAGATGTGGTTGGTCTTTTGTTGTCAAGCACTGACCTCAACCATGTCTGAGACAACCACTGATTTGCTTTCTATCCCTATAGTTTGCCTTTGTGAACATGCTTTGTCTGTTTTTAATGTTATTTGTTTATTAGAATGTTTATTGAACACCTATTATCACTCACCAATTAAGAAATTTTAATGTAGACCGAGCTCAGCTTCAACTCCCTCCAATCACTATCTCCATTTTTAAACTTATAAAGCAAAAAAAATGTGTAGTGATGTGGGAGAAATTTGTATATTGCATGTGGATATTTTGTAAATTGATGTTTATTTTGTTCTGAAGAACATTCAAGTCTGACTAGAAATTAATGTTAAATATTAATAGGCTTGATAGTATTTCAATCTTCTTAAATTTATTGAGACCTGTTTTGTGTCCCAACATGTGGTCTATCCTAGAAAATGTTCCATGTGCACTTGAAAATAGTGTATATTCTGCTACTTTGGGGTGAAATGCTCTGAAGATACCAATTAAATCTATCTAATCTAGTGTCTCATTTAAGACTGCTGTTCTTTTGTTGATTTTCTGTTTGAAAGATCCATCCATTGATATCAATGGGATGTTAAAATTCCCTACTATGACCGTATTACTGTTGATCTCTCCCTTTATGTTCAACAGGATTTGCTTTACATATTTAGGTGCTCCTATGTTGTATGCATAAGTGTTTACAAGGCTTGTATCCTCTTTGGACTGCTCTCTTTATTGCTATGCAGTGTCCTTCTTGGTCTCTTATTATAGCCTCAACTTTAAAGAATACTTTGTCGGATAGAACGGTTGCTACTCCAGTGTTTGTTTGTTTTTTCTTTCTATTTGCATAAAAATGTCTTTCTCTATCGCTTCACTTTTAGTCTGCGTGTATCTTTCATTCTGAGGTGGGTTCCTTGTAGACAGCATAATTGTGGATCTTGTCTTCTTATCTATTCAGCTACCCTATGTCTTTTTGTTGTTGTTGTTAGTCCTCAGCTGAGCTTATTTTTTTCCATTGATTTTTAGAGAGTGGAAGGGAGTGAAGGAGGGGAAGAGAGACAGAGAGACATCTATGTGAGAGAAACACATTGACTGGTTGCCTTCTGCAAGTGCCCTGACCCAGGGCCAGGAATCGAACCTGCAACCCAGGTACTAGCCTTTGACCAGGAATCAAACCCATGACCCTTCAGTCCACAGGCTAACACTTTAACCACTGAGTCACACCCACTAGGGCTACCTTATGTCTTTGATTGGAGCATTTAATCAATTTACATTTAAAGTGATTATTGATAGGTATATATTTATTGCCACTTTATTCTTTTAACTCTGTTCCTCTGTTTCTTCTTCCCCTTCCTCCTCCTATTTTTCTTCTTCTCTTCTTCTTCTTCTTCTTCTTCTTCTTCTTCTTCTTCTTCTTCTTCTTTTCTTCAAGGAGTCCCTTTATCATTTCTTGTAATGCTCTTTGGTAGTAAAAAAACTCCTTTAATCTTTTTTTTTTTTTTTTCTCTGAAAAATCTCTATTTCTCCTTCAGTTATATTAGGGGGACTGGAAAGTAATGTCGTTTCTGCACATTTCGATATTTGGTTGTCATTTATCAGCTCATTGTGTACTTCAAAATCATGCCAAAGACATTTTAAGGGTAGAGTGACTTGTTTACTTGTAAATAATTAAATCTTAATTTTTTTTTTGAAATTTATAGTGAAATGGCCAGCCAAATACCAGAAGAGGTACATATCCGGCATTGTATGCTTTTTGAGTTTCACAAGGGTAGTAATGCAACAGTTGCTACCAAAAACATTTGCGATGTTTATCCAAGTGCATTAGATGTTTGTAAATGCCAAAGGTGGTTTTCTAAGTTCAAATCGGTCATTTTGATCTTTCTGACTCGTATCGATCAGGAAGACCAACAACTTTAGACAATGACATGTTAAGGGTGGAAGTGGAAGCAAATCCGTGTCAGACAATCGAGGAACTGTCAAACACTCTTAACCAACCTTGGTCGACCATCCAAGAACATTTGCAGCAGATTGGTAAAGTAAGCAGAGCAGGTGTTTGGGTCCCGCATAATCTGTCCGAAGAAAACAAAGCTAACCGGTCCACGACATGCAACTTATTGCTTTAATGGCACAACACAGAAGCATTTTTTGATCACTTGATCACTGGGGATGAAAAATGGGTCCTCTATGATAATCCAACATGCAAAAGGCAGTGGCTCTCTCTGAATGAATCTCCACGAAGTACAGCTAAGCCAGGTTTACACCCCAAAAAGACACTTTTGTGTGTTTGGTGGAGTATTCGCCGGGTCGTTCATTTTGAAGTGCTGAAACCTGGACAAACTGAATGCAGACCTTTACTGTGAATAATTGGATCGAGTAAATCAATATTTAATTAAAAAGTGCCCAGCGATTGTCACCAGAAAAGGCGTTATTCTGCAACACGATAATGCAAGACCGCACTGTGCAAGACAAACCCTGGAAAAAATTAATGAATTGGTGTGGGAGGTATTGCCTCACCCACCATACTCGCCCGATATTGCACCATCAGATTTCCATTTATTCTGATTGCTACAACATTTTCTAAGTGGCAAAAAATTTGACAATTTGGGTGATGTCCAAAATGCCATCTCCAGATATTTTACTCAAAAACCAATTGATTTTTATTGATCCAGCATTGAAAATTTGCACACTAGATGGCAAAAGGTTGTTGATAACGATGGTGATTACATCATTGATTAAAAATAAAAACTTGTTAGAAATTTATCTGTTTGAATTAATGTCATAAAAACATGACATTACTTTCAGGTCCCCCTAATAAATTATAGCCTTGATGAGTAAAATAATCTAGGTTGTAGGTCCTTACTTTTTATTTATTTATTTTTCAAACTATTAAAAATTTTTTTTCTTTATTGATTTTTAGAGAGAGAGGAAGGGAGAAGGAGAGAGAGATGGAAACATCGATGAGAGAGAACATTGATTGGCCACCTCCTGCATGCCCCCCACTGGGGATTGGGCCCACAACCTCTTGGAGCATGGGTCAACGCTCAACCACTGAGCCACACTGGCTGGACGGTCCTTGCTTTTTATCACTTTGACTATTTCATGCCAATTCCTTCTTTGCTGAAATGTTTCCATTGAGAAATCAGCTGACACTTTTATGGAAGCTCTCTTGTAGGTAACTGTCTTTCTCTTGTGGCTTTTAAGATTCTATATTTGTCTTTAACCTTGCCATTTTAATTATGATGTGTCTTGGTGTAGGCCTCTTTGAGTTCATCTCTCTGTGCTTCCTAGACTTTTTTCTTTTTCCTTCACAGGTTAAGGAAAGTTTAAGTAATTATTTACTCAAATACTTTCTGAATCCTGGCTCTCTCTTCTTATTCTGGTACCCTTATGATGAGGATGTTGTTATGCTTCCTGTTGTCCTGAAGGTCCCTAAACTATCCTCATTTTTTACAATCCTGACCTGAGGATGTGTTTTTATTGATTATTGTTTTTTAGAGAGAGAGAAAGAAACATTGATCAGTTGCCTCCCATACACACCCTGACCAGGGATTGAACCCACAACCTAGGTATGTGCCCTGACCCCAATCAAACCTGAAACCTTTTGGTGTTATGGACAACACTCTGACCAACTGAGCCATCTGGCCAGGGCTATTCTCATTTTTTTAAATTATTTTTCTGTTTTCTTCTCTGATTGTTTTTGTTTGTTTGTTTGTTTGTTGGTTTGTTTTGTTTTGTTTTGTTTTGTTCCCTTGTCTTCCAAATTGCTGATTTTATCATCTGCTTTATCCAACCTATTGTTTATTCCTTCTAGTGTATTTTTCATTTCAGATATTGTATTATTCATGTCTTACTGGTAGTTTTTCATGGTTTCTGTGTTCTTTTTCATGCTGCTAAATTTCTTGCTAAGTTCCTTGAAGTTCTTATTACATACTTGACCATCCTTATAACCATCTTTTTGAATTTAATATTTGACAAATTGCTTGCTTTTATTTCATTACCTATTTCTCTTGATATATATTGTGTTTGTTTCTATGTATTAGGTAGATCTGCTATGTCTCCCAGCCTTGGTAGGCTTTCCTTATGTAGTAGGTGTCCTGTGGGACCCAGTGGCACAGTCTTTTAGTTAGCTGAGCTTAGTGCTCCAGGAATGTCCCTTGTGTGTGTCATGTGAGCCCTCCCGTTGTTGTTGAACCTTGACTGCTATTGGACTATTTGTGCCTGGAATCAACTTTCAGGCTGGCTAACTCTGAGGACTAACCCTGACCACTACAGTGTATGAGCTGCTGTGCAGGTGTTGACCACATGAAGCAGAATTCCACTCAACAGATTATGGTGCCTGCTGAGATCTCTCTATGGATATGCTACTTGTGAAGCTAATTAAAACTTGCTCTGATGCTAAAGTTGTCCACTGGGTGTGTCTGTTCTGAGGCCTTTTGGAAGGGACTATGATGCATGTCAATGTCATATGCTGCTTGTGATTAGCTCTGGTCAACCTGTTTGGAGCTACAAATCTATCCACAGTTTCTGGGTGCCTCTGCTGGGTTTTGGTGTGTATGGGAAGTACCAAGCTTCACAGCAAGGCTAGCTTTGACTGAGCCTGGGGCCAAATCAGCAAAAGGCCCAATACACCCTGAAATCTGCCTCTGCCTGGCTTTGCCTGCCAGCTACCTGTTAGGCTCAGTCACTGAAAGAGGCTCTGGAAGTACCCTAGTTACATGAAGTATGTTCTCAGTGAGTCAATAGGTTGGGGCATGTCGAGTGGTGTTCATAAGAGATACAAGTTCAAACTCTGCCAGTGCTGGGTCTGAGGCCATTTGGCAAAAGTCACAGGGTAAACCAAGTATAGATGACCCCATTAAGTGCCCAGAGAGCTTTGTTGTGGTCCAAGGTCTCAGGGAGTCATCAGGGTGAGGCTAACAGAGTTTATCAGGCCCAAACACACCAAATTTGGCCCTGTGAAGGGAAGGCTCTGCATGAGTCTGGTGTGTGAGGGAAAAATGCCTCTATCCTAGAGCCAACTACTTAGTCTGTCCCAGATTCTGCCAGGAGCACGAGCTTAGTAGTCTTGTGGGAAGCCTTGGAGCCACACAACTGTTTGTCTCAGATTCTGCCCAGACCTCTTTGTCAGGGGAGGGACACCAGGATTTGGGAGTGTGAGGCCACTGGGAGCCCCAAAGTTTGGGCTGGCAAATCTTCCGTGAGGCAAGGGGTTGGTCAGATTCACAGGAAAGTGGGGGGAGTGGTCCATGCTCCAAAGCTACAGAACTCAATCACTGACACTCCCTGAGTCTGCTCGGTTCTCTAAACCCAGGCCCAGGCAGCTGACTCCTCAGCAGGGCATAACCTCTGCAGAGTGAGGTGACAGGGAGTACAGATATTTGGATGATGCTGTAAGGAGGGAAGTGCTCCACCAAAGAAAGATGGCTTCTGTGGTGTGGGACAGGGACTCAGCCCTGGGATCTTGACTGTACCTTCAGCTATCTCTCCTGGGTCACAAACCCATCTTCCCGCACATGACTAGTCCACTTCACCCCCTGTCTGTCAGAGCCTGGAGTGAGTAGCGTTGAAGGCAATTTTGTGTGTTGGCCCTTTAAGAGTGTGCCTGTGTCTGTAACAGACTCATCTTTTCCTGGCAGAAAATCCCCTGATTTTCACAGCTAGATGTTATGTGAGCACCTCTTCCCAACTCTGGTGCTGTGGGCTTGGGAGTCTGGTGTGAAACCCCTTTGTCATCAGGGGGAACCTTTGCTGTTGAGATATCTCTCCCAAATCTCAATCACTGTCCATGGGAGTGGTACCAGCCCTTTTTACATTTCCACCTTTCCTACCAGTCTCAATGTGGCTTCTTGTGCAAGTTCTTGGGTACAAGACTTCTACTTAGCGAGTCTCCAGTGGTTATTTGGGTTGATTGTTCTATATTTTAGTTGCAATTCCAGTTTGGTCCTGTGATCATATGAGTCTACCTTCCACCTACTCTCCCACATCTTGGATTCTCCTGGAGTTATTTTTTTAATGAAAGGTCTGCAATGTGGGTCAAGGGTCAACATTTTTTACACATAAAAATCCAATTGTTCCAGTATCTTTTGTTAAAATGATGTTCTCTTATTCTTCAAATTGCTTTGTTGAAAATCAATTGTCTATATGTGCATGATTCTATTTCCGGTCTCGCTGTTCTGTCCCATTGTTCTAATTGTCTATTATCTTGCCAAAAGCACATTGTCTTTATTATCACAGCCTTATATACTTTTGCAATCATGTACACTTAGTCCTCCAAGTTTGTTCATTTTAAAAATTATTTTGCTTATTCTAAATTCTTTGTTTTTCATATATGTTTTAGAATCATCATTTCCATTTCTAGGGATATAAAATCCTGTTGAGATTTTGATTAATGTTGCATCGAATCAATAGATCAGTTTGGAGAAAATTGACATCTTAATTTGAAGGTTTCCAATCTGTGAACACTATATAACAACTCTCCTTCTATTTAATTATTTGACTTGTATCTGCAATGTTTTCTAGTTTTCAGCACAGAAGTCTTGCAATTTTTTTATATTTATATTTATATTTATATACTTTATTTTATGGTGTACTTATAAAAGTACTTTGTTCATTTCAATTTCCAATTTTTCATTGCTTGTATGTAGAAACATGACTGATTTTATGTATTCTTGCACCCTGAAACACTGCCAAACTCAATTATTAGATCGAGTATGCTTTTAGTAATTTTGGAGGGGATTTTCTATGTAGGAAATTATAACATCTGAAAATAAAGACATTTTTATTCTTCTTTTCGAATCTGTATTTTCTTTTATCTCTTTTCCTGGACTTATTTCAATATCAAGGAACACCACTATGATGTTAAATATGAGTGGGGAGCATACTTCTTTATCTAATTCTCAAATTTAGGAGATAAAACATTCAGTCATTCATTATTAAATACAACACTGAGTATATATATATTTTTATCAGTACCTTTTACCAGTTTTAGGAAGATTTTTGTTGTTTTGTTTTTTATTATTATTACAAGTTGTTGGATAATGTTGAGTGTTGTCAAATGCTTTTTTGCATTGATTGAAAATGTACTTTTTTCTTTTATGCATTGATATGGTAAATTGCATTAATTGATTTTTGAATGTTTAAGCAACTTAGAGTTCCTGGGTAATTCCAAGTTATTGATAATTATTATCCTTTTTATATATTGTTGGAGTCAATTTGCTATATTTTGTTAAGAATATTTGCATCTATATTAGTCAGAGTTATTGGTCTGTAGTTTTTATTTTTGTAATGTTTTTGTCTGTTTATGCTTTCAGTAAAATTATGTCCTCATAAAATGAATGTGAAGTGATACTTTATTTGGTATTTTACAGAAGAATTTGTGTAGAATGGGTAAAATATATTTTGTATAAATTCCCTGTGAAGACTTCTGGATCTGGAGTTTTCATTATTGGTACAATTTAACCTATGAATATAATTTCTTCAATAGGTATAGGACAGTTAACACTATAGATTCATTTTTTAAATTTTATTTTTATTGTTGAGGGTATTACAGATGTCCTCCATTTTCCAACAGCTGGCAGTTTCTTTTTTTCAAGCAGCTAGTTTATATAATTTAAATTGTTCAACTTATCCTGGCTGGTGTGGCTCAGTGGATTGAGTGTCAGTCCCATGGACTGAGAGATCTGGGTTCAATTCCCGGTCAGGGCACATGCACAGGTTGTGGGCTCGATCCCCAGTAGGGGGCGTACAGGAGGCAGCTGGTGGATGTTTCTCTTTCACATTGATGTTTCTATCTCTCTGCCCTTTCCTCTCTCTCTAAAAACAATAAAAACATATTAAAACACTGTTGAATTTATTGGTATGAGCATGTTCATAATATTCTATTGTATATTTATGTTTGTTGTATTTGTATTGATGCCCCACATTTAATTTCTGATAATTGGTCATTCATTTCTTCTCTCTCTTTTATTATCTTGGTCAGGGTAGAGTGTTATAAATTTTCTTGCAATTTTTAAAGAATCAGTTTGTGTTTTGATTCATCTTTACTGATTGTTTGTTTTAAAGTTCATCGACTTCTACTCTTATTTTTATTATTTCATTTTTCCTGCTTTCTGTGGGTATAATTATTTTTTTTTCTAATTTCTTAATATGGCATCATAGATCATTGATTGGGGATCTTTATTCTTGCCTAGCCCAGACATTTCATGCTATAGATTTCCCTCTAAGTATTGTTTTAGAAGCATCACAAAAATTTGGTTATGTTGTGTTTTGTTTTTATTCCATTAAAAATATTTTCTAATTTTTCTTATGGCTTTTCTTTTGAAATTTTTGGTTACTTATTAATGTTATTTAATTTAAAGCAATGGGAATTTAAAATATGTTTCTATAATTTATTTCTAGTTTAATTCAATTATGGTCAGAAAAGATGCTTTGTATAATTCTAATATTTTAATTTTCTTGAGATTTTTTCACTGGCAAAATATGGTCTATCTTGGTAAATTATGCATGTGCCCTTGAATATTTACTATGCCAGTTTTTATGTAGAATGTTCAATAAATATCAATTAGGTCAGTTAGTTGATAGTCTTGTCTAAATTGTAAGGCACCCATAGGCTTTGCATTTCCTATGATTTAATATTAATGTAATAATGCAGTATGCACTCTTTTTTGCTTGGCTTCTTTCCCTACTATAATTATTTTGAGATTTATCTATGTTGTAGCATATATCAAAAATTCATTTTCATTAATGAAATATATCTATAGATAGGTATAGATAGAAATGCAGATGAAGGTGTAGATATAGGTGTGGGTATTGGTATAGATATAGATATATCACTGTTTGTAGTATATCTATTTACTTCTTAATGGACATTTGGATTGTTCACATTTACAGTGTTGGGCTAATTCAAATAAAATTTCTATAAACGCTTGTGTACAAATATTTCAATGGACATATGTTTCATCTCTCTGGGTAAATATCTAGGCATGGAATGTCTCGATCATATGGTAGGTGTGTGTTTAACTTTTAAAGAAATTGTCAAACTATATTTCAATGTGTCTGTACCATGTTATATTCCTATCAGCAGTATATGAGAGTTCCAGTTTCCCTATATCTTCACCAGTAATTGCTATGGTTAATATTTTTAATTTTAGTCATTCTGATAGGTATGTGGTGATAAGTTATAGTGGTTTTAATTTATATTTTTCTAATTAATGATGTTACTTTTGATGTACTAATTTGCCATCTGTATATCTTTTTTAACAAAATGTCTGCTGAAATACTTTTCCCATCTTATGTTGTGTTGTTTTTTACTTTATTTTTGAGTTTTGTGATTTTATTTTATGTTGGGTTGTCTATTTTCTTATTGAGTTCTGAAATTTTTGTATATTCTTGATCTGTGTCCTTTATGAGGTGTATGATTTGAAAATACTTTCTCTCAGTAGCTTGTCTTTTCATTCTCTTAATAGTGTCTTTCAAGGAGAATAGTTTTAATTTCTATAATGTGCAATTTATTAGTTTTATTATCAATCATGTTTTTGGTGTCACAACTATGTTTTCTTCTGGATGTTTTATAGTTTTAGGTTTTACATTTAATTTTTTAAATAATTTTTCTTTATTGGTTTTAGAGAGAGAGGAAGGGAGAGGGAGATAGAGCTATCTATGAGAGAGAACATCGATTGGCCACTTCCTGCAAGCCGCCCACTGGGGATCAGGCCACAACCTGGGCATGTGCCCTGACTGGGAATTGAACTGGCAACCTCTTGGTGCATGGGTTGACGCTCAACCACTGAGCCACACCAGCCAGGCTAGGTTTTACATTTAATTTGATAATGCACTTAGAAAAAAAATTGTATATGATGGGAGGTGTATATCAAAGATGGAAATAAAAAAGGATATATCTGTGATCTCTATGAATGTTAGACATTTCTATTCCAAGTCTTTGAGCTCTCTGGAACTCTTACTTTCTATACCACAGTTCTTAATTCTAGGTTTCAAAATGCATTGCATTTAAGTCAGGGGACACAGAAGAACAGATTATGTTAAACTCTCTATTGGTTCCATGATACTTTGAATTTGATTATTCTTTCCGAGTTTTCCTGATATTATTTACATTTCAGAGTTCTTATGGAGCTTCTCTGTACATCCAGTTCAAGTTTTATAGCTGTATTCAGCAACACTATGCAAACAAATATTTAAACTTCTACATCAGCCCTGGCTGGTTTGGCTCAGTGATTAGAGCGTCAGCCCGCGGACCAGAGAGTCTTGGGTTCGGTTCCTGCTAAGGGCACCTACCTCGGTAGCAGTTTGTCCCCGGCCCCGGTTGGGGTCGTGTGGGTGACAACCAGTTGATGTGTCTCTCTCACGTATATGTTTCTCTCTCTCTCTTCCTCCCTCTCTCCCTGCCACTCTATCTGAATATAAATGCAAAAATGTCCTCAGGTGAGGATAAAAAATAATAATAATAATAAACTTCTACATCATACATGGAAATCAACATTTAAAATGTTATAACATGTTACAATTTTATTTGCAATTATTTTGCCTGAACATCTGTATTCCTCTTAAAACATTAACTTAGTAAAGGAAAAATGGATAATCACCCATCTAATAGAAAATGTAATATAATTGTTGTTAAAGGAGTTTCTTTTGTAAAGTGAGGGGAAATTAGAAAAGTGGTCACATATTCCCCATAAATTTAGCTACTATAGTCATTACTGTGAAAAATATATGTAAATGATATCACATGTAAGGTGCAGTTGATATACCTTAAGAGATAAAAATGCAGTGGGGTCTAAGTTAAGCCTTTAATATTTATTTTCACATCAAGTTTTTAAAATAAAGTCGTTTTTACTAGATTTATTTTTACAAAAAATGATTCAAGTTAAGATAAGCAATTAATTGGCTTCAAACTTTAACTTTTAATTGTGTATATTTATTCATATTCAGATAATTGTCATATTTAGCCAAATGGAAGCTTTTTGTTTTTGTAATACATTTCCAAATTACTAGACCTGGTCCCTCTACTTCTTCTAGCAGTCTGGAATGACTTACCAGTCAGCATTTATAGTATTGTAACCTATAGGAAGTAATATATGAATAAATCAAATGATAAAGCTTGCTTGGTTTATGACACATGACTGTTTTTGGAGGTGCAAGAATCAGAACAAAGTGCTTGCATTTCCTACAATTTGTTTATACCAATTAGATGGACTCTTAAGCAGTCAGCCTGGATTCATACTGTAGAGTAGCCAGATCATGAATACAATAACTGTATCTGCCTTCTACATGTGGTCAGATAGTTATATTAAGAAGATCCAGTCAGTAACAAAAACACAGTCAAAAACTTGTCTATTTTAAGAAGCCATCCAGCCATTATAGTATTGATACTCCCATAAATAAAATTTCAGGGAAGTGCAGAGTGAATAATTTTTCAGAAGGCTCCCAAAATAATTTACATTTCATTCACACATATATAGACTGCATAAAGATAATGCATTAACTTTATTTTAAATTGCAGAATATTTTTTTTGCAAAAGCAATTGAAGTTAATGATAATATGTAAGAAAGCATTTGTCACCAGTTTGCATCTCAAAGTAATTTATCCAAAAATAAATAGGCTTAATAGGGGAAATTTAGGAATTATTTTAAAAAGAAATCCAACAGTTTATATCCATGAAGAAACAAAGAAAAATAGATTTATATTTCTGGAGAAAATAGACATTATATTTTTTAAATTAATATTGCTTAATATTTGACACTGGTTCCTTTTCATGTAAAATAAAAGAATGTGAATCCTATTTTAAAATATCAAGTGGAATAAAAAGAAATGTGATAAAATAAAATACTTTCATTTGAAATTATTTGAGGAATTGGTTCATTTCATCTAAGTCATTTAATTTGTGTGTATAATATTATTGATAGTATTTTTTTATCCTTTTAATGTTCATAGGATCAGTACTATGTCCTCTCTTTCAATGAAGATATTTGTCATTTGTATCTTCTGTTTCTCTTTTTCTTGGTTACCCTACGTAACGTCTTAACAAATTAATTGATCTTTTTCAAACAATCAGCTGTAGGTTTCATTGATTTACTCTATTGTTTCCCAGTTTTCAGTTTTGTTAATCTCTGCTCTACTGTTTATTTTCTTCCTTCTTGTTTTAGATCTAATGTGCTTCTTTCTCTAGTTTCCTAGGTGAAAACAGGTTATTGTGGCAGGAGAAATAGTGGGAAATGTATCATACCAAAAACTGTAAAATTTACTTTTAACAGCTTTCATTTATGAATAACTTTTAAATCTTTAATAAATTTTGATACAGTAGTACCTACTTATATTTTATAAAATATATACATAATTATTACTGGTTAAGTGTACACAAATAAGAGTGTGAGACAGGAGTTTACATGTGAGTAGTTCCTTTGGCAAGTGGTTCTAGTGATTCAGAGTGAGGAAAATGAGTGGTGAAACAAGGTAGGAGGAAAAGTGAAACAAGGTTGTGTTATGAAATGTAAACCATTACAAGCAGATGGTGCTGGATCCTATGGGTCCAAAATTGGTACCCGTTCTTGTGAGAATGAATAATTGCCACTTCTAAAATAGAATAGGTTCAGAGAATTCAATGTGAAATGAGGTAGCTAGATGATATCCTTGAAGGAAAGTACAGAATTAAGGCCCCAGCATCATGTTGCTCTTGGGGAGTTATACATTCAGTGGTGGCAGTAGCCCGATCACCCTTTGGGAGAGAAAACCAATGCTGCTGAGCTCAAGCTTAGGCTTCATGCATGCCCCCATGACAATTCATTGATCTATTGTGCCATAACTAAGATGACTGAGGAGAGAAGCTGTTTGACATCCACAACATGAGTCATGAGACCCACTTGGTTTTTTTCAGTGTCTTCTCTACAGTCCTTTGGGTAGCCATTATGATGAGGTACAGATATACATATGTTTTTTTTTTTTTATTAATTTACTTTTGTTACAGATGTTTCTCCTTTTTCCCCCATTGACTCCCTCCTCCACCTCCCTCCTTGCCCCGTCCACAGTCTTGCTGTCCATGTACAAGTTCTGTGGTTCATCGCTCCCCTGCCCCACCACCTCTTCTGGCAATTGTCAGTCTGTACCCCACTTCCACGTCTCCGGCCTACCCTGTTCCTCAGACTGTTATGTTCATTATATTCCAGAAATAAGTGAGATCATATGATATTTGTCTTTCTCTGCCTGGCTTGTTTTGCTTAGGATAATAGTTTCCAGGTCCTCCCATGTCGTCTCAAAGGATAAGAGATCTTTCTTTCTTACAGCTGCATAGTACTCCATTGTGTATATGTACCACAGCTTTTTTATCCATTCGTCTACTGATGGACACTTGGGCTGTTCCCAGATCTTAGCTATTGTAAATAGCGCTGCTATGAACATGGGGGTACATATATTCTTTCTGATTGGTGTTTCAGGCTTCTTAGGGTATATTCCTAAGAGTGGGATCACTGGATCAAATGGTAATTCAATTTTTAATTTTCTGAGGTAACACCATAGTGTTTTCCATAGTGGCTGCACCAGTCTGCACTCCCACCAGCAGTGTACTAGAGTCTCCTTTTCTCCACACCCTCGCCAACACTTGTTGTTTGATGCTTTGTTGATGGCGGCTATTCTGACAGGTGTGAGGTGATACCTCATTGTTGTTTTAATTTGCATCTCTCTGATGATTAGTGATGTTGTGGGTGCGGTCCCCAGTGGGGGGGCATGCAGGAGGTGGCAAATCAATGTTCTCTCTCATTGATGTTTCTTTCTTTCTTTTTTTTTAAAATACTTTTTCTTTATTGATTTTAGAGAGAGAGGAAGTGAGAAGGAGAGAGATAGAAGATAAGGAAACATATGTTTTGTGTCCATTCCCATAGTTACATCCACATGCTTCTCATCCAAATTTCCTTATCTTCTATCTCTCTCCTTCTCACTTCCTCTCTCTCTAAAATCAATAAAGAAAAAGTATTTAAAAAAAAAAGAAAGAAAGAAACATCAATGAGAGAGAACATTGATTGGCCACCTCCTGCGTGCCCCCCCACTGGGGACCGCACCCACAACCTGGGCATGTGCCCTGACTGGGAATCGAACTGGCGACCTCTTGGTGCATGGGTCGATGCTCAACCACTGAGACACACCAGCTTGGTCAAGGAGCAATTTGTTAAATAGCAAGTAGTTTACTGGCACAGGAGGTATGGCTTTTGTTCAGAACCTCAGAGTTTGTGCTGCTACTCCGTATTATGGTTTAGAATGACTAG
Source organism: Tadarida brasiliensis (assembly GCA_030848825.1). Classification (NCBI taxonomy): domain Eukaryota; kingdom Metazoa; phylum Chordata; class Mammalia; order Chiroptera; family Molossidae; genus Tadarida; species Tadarida brasiliensis. The sequence goes on along the minus strand of CM061280.1, from coordinate 30,082,829 downwards.
ACAGTGCATCCTTATCCACCACAGATACCGTAAGCACTATCAGAATATGATGAGTCATATGGCCTGAGTGGCATGTCTACTTGCACCACAGATCTGGAAAAAAAAAGAAAGTTGGTTGGGACCATGATTTTCCACCACAACTGCTAACATTAGACTTTAACTTGCCAAGTCTGTTTTTCTTTTTTCCCCAACTGTTTTAAAATTTATTTTTTATTATTGACAGTATTACAGATGTCCCCCATTTCTCCCCCTTTGCCCCCCTCCACCCAGCCCTGGCCCCACCCCAGGCTTTCACCACAC